>CM077116.1:447387107-449835857 GCA_039619475.1 Icerya purchasi | reverse complement strand
AAAAACAGCCGTTAAGGGGGGGGGGGAATATACATTTAAGTTTCCCACCGTAAGCCACGGCTACACTTACGGAGACGTATACTATGTTGTTTTTTTTTGTTTTTTTTGTTTTGTTTTTTTTAAATTATGAACTACCCAGCAATTTTGATGTAAGAGTATTGACGTGAAGAGGCTATCCATCCGGTGACAGAAGCCTCAAAAGAATGTGTATACAGTATAGTGCTTATATAATATGATGGAGCTTATTCCGCTTAAGCCTTCTCGTGTTGCATGAGTTATCTAACATATCACGCTAACACACGATATTTACTGAAATCGTCTATGTCTTCAACCACCGAGCGTGACCAATCAAATCATCAATCAAATCACCAATCCAATCACCGATCATATCTGTGTCTAGATTTCTACATAGTAACACGTACAAGTATCAGAAAAATCGAGGGAAATTTTCCTTATTTTTAGGTCTCACTTTTTTAAATAGCCGGTAGTACTGTTCTATCTCAAAAGAAAAAGAGAAAAAAAAAAACTTGATAAAAAAAAAGAAAAAACACTGTGTCAGTAGCAATTTTTATTACTACTTTAGTCGCGTATTTCGCAACGCTTTTTGTTACGTTTTTTTCACACATTATAAACAATGTCATCGATATATTTGATAGAGAGATACAAGGTTGCGGAATTCGTGTGGTTCTGCAAAAGCACACCGGGCGTTAATAAATTATTCGATTCCCTCCCGATTAACGTATTGCGATAATCGCCTTCGCCCCACTTTAATCGACCATATCCGTTACCGAAAAATTAGTCGTTTATTTTGTTGATAATATCTTCGAAACCGTTATCAATGATCCTGAAACTAAACATATTCCGCAACATATTTATACCGCAGGTAGCTCCTCGGCGGCTACACTGTAAATAAGCGGGCACGGGAAAATCCAAAACAATAAATTCTGTTGCAAGAACATAAAATACGCATTAATGCGCGCTAAACGGAAACATGACAGGTAGGAGAATAAAACTTTAAGCAACTATAGCTACTGAAACATGTTCGACTCTTTTACCGCCTACTGATCAAGCAGGACGCGGCAAATCTTTTGCATTACATCAAATCGAGTACATCTCCTCAGCGGTATCTCACCGAGGACTGCCATTAATTGTTTGTCGACAGAAAGAAATCGCTTCATTTGGCGCAGTTCGAAAGAATGAAAAGACCGGCCGAAGACGACTTCTTGGCCCGAAGAGGACGTATCGTCGATATTCGCTTTCACTGAAAATTAAACAATGGTATCGTACGTTCCAAAAAAAAGAACATGGGTCGCTGTATCTACGATCGGAACAGCACGATAACGGTAGAATTTGTTTCGAAAGACTGAACGAGCGACCTAACAGATTTTGGGTGGTAATTGAACTTGACGAGTTGCGTAGTCAGTGCAGATAAACTGATTAGAAAGTACTCATTTAGTCGCAGCATGCTGGCCTTACAGACCGTGTCCGAGCATGATTGCAATCTGTGCCCCGGTTAGTTATTCGCCTAGAGCAAAGTTGCAAAGTGGGAAAAAATAATCTCATTCGCTAGGACGAATTCTTACTATAGTTCGAAAATCGGTTTAGCTGTAAAAAAGGAAAAAGAAAGGTTCGAATAAAGCCAGATTTAGTAAAACAGCTGTGTACCGTAGTGTGCCTAAAAGAAACTATGCGCAAAGCTAATATGCTGAATGTGCATGCATCCTGTTTATTAATTTGTTAATAAAATTAATGTAGAATTATACAAAATTTGAATACACATCTTAAGAAATTGAATATTAAAAACAAAGTACGCTTGTTTTCGGTAATTTCAGCTCGAAAAGATGGAAAAGAAAAACACGTACTAGTATAAAAAGTCAAATTTCTGTAATACATGTATTATCTGAACGTCTGAAGGGATTATCGCCTCCTTTAAGATAACTGACGAAATGGCAAATTTCCATTTTTTGAAAAAAAAACTTAAGGTTTCTCATCACGAACCCATGCGTAAATAGAGTTCACAGAAGATCGCTAGAAACAATTCGAGTCAAAACGAAAGCAGTGTTAGCCGAGTTCTATGCCCTGTAAATAACGTAATAATATCTAAGTAGGAAAACGTAAATAATGATTACGAACTTTTTTTAAAAAAGCTGGTCAACAATTTTTGAAGACGTGAATATCTAATATTCCGTGGCAAACGTTAACCGGTGAGTTTGAGTTCTCGATGAAAATGTGAAGATCCGAAATTGCAACATCTTTATAAATTTGTAGAAAACCGCTGGAATAAAATTTAATCTCTCTACTCCGAGAGAGAAACGAACGTACACACTTTTTTATGCCGATGAATTGCAAAAGAACATCTCGTTTACACTGTAGATGTATCGCAGGAACACTGTTAATACGACGCGAACCAACTTGGTAGATTCCGATATTTCAAGAAAATTTTTTCTCAAGAATAATACAGCATTATGAAGGAAATTTGTCACTTCTCTAAACTGTTATTCGTGATTTTGCCTATCCCTGTGTAAAATTAGGCACGCGCGCGACCAAAATTGCCCTCACTACAGAATGCATTTTATCTACAATACATTCGATTCGTCATTTTTAATGAAAAAATTTTCGAATTTATTCAAGGACGATGTAGTTTCTAATAATTTGATATGAAAACATACTTATTGTGTGATATTAATTTAAACAAACAACACAACCTTTAATACGCAATATAATTAAAATTATTTTATAAATCACCGACTAGTTTCGGATATTAATCCGTAATCATGGTGTGCAATATAAACATAAAATTTTTTTTAAATTTTTAAAAAATTTTATGTTTATATTGCACACCATGATTACGGATTAATATCCGAAACTAGTCGGTGATTTATAAAATAATTTTAAATATATCGCGTATTAAAGTTTGTGTTGTTTGTTCAAATTAAAAGATGTAGTTTCTGCCTCAAACTTGTAATCCTATCATCAATGATTTGTCATTACTTCCCGAAATTCGCATTTTCTGTAATACTTTTCGGGTGCTTTAAAACTATAAAATGATGAGTAATTATTAAAACGCTTACGATCCTTCTTCATCTCTGTCAAAACGAACAAGTACTCGATTCTTTACCTACTCCGAAAAATTCTAAAATAATATCCGATAACATTTCGAAATAGAACCAAATGCGCCGTTTGTTCGTGTGAAATTCTTGAAGACGTGTATTTTCTACAATGTTTCACTTAAATTTTCTACTCGCTCAAATAAAATATAAATATAAATAAAAATGAAAATAAAAATAACAATAAAAATGAAAATTTAAATGAAAATGAAAATTTAAATGAAAATGAAAATAAAGATAAAAACTTCTCAAGTTTATCACGATGTAACACAACCCTTATAGTAGCTCTGATGAATGAATTAAAAAGTTTGAAGCCCATATTATCTCGCTGTTTTTAAGGGGTTTTAGGGTTTCGAACTGAAGAATAAACTCATTCCGAATATAGAGAGTTGAAAATCAGTCGGACGACACAGACTTGCGATTAGTTTTTATCTCGTGTTACACTTTTATTTTTATTTATTATTTTGAAATTACCAAATTACCAAGTCCATCGTTTGTGAAATAATAATCGCAGAAATAGAATTTCTCGCGGTACTTTAAATTCTATACAGCGTATAAATCTTACTTCGCTCGTAGCAATTTTTTTTGTAATACGTTTCTAAAAAATTTCCCAGCTGTACTCCTCTCCTCAGCTAACCGCCATCAGTAACTTACAGGAAGAATTTTGGATTTTCGGGTTTTCGAAAGCTCCATTTTGAAATCGAAAACTTGGAACTTTAATATCCGTGAACGAGTATGCCGGTTCTAAATTCTTAACTAAAAATGAAGTCGCGAAAGACGGAAAATGTTTTTTTTCACGGTTTTCTAAACGTTTGGTTCAATTCAAACGGCCCGTTAAGAAAACGTAAGTTATCTGCAAGTATTGAACTTTTCATCAGCATATCACACAATAAGACAGACAAAAAAGAAAATACCTTTTTGCTTTCTGAGGTTTTCAGCACCCTGAGGGATTAACTTCGAAGACAGAAATCCGGATTTTTTGAACTAAAAAGATATTCGGATATGCGTTTGTTAATAACTTGGTTCAAAATGCCGCCATATCAGTAAAAAAAATGGCTCACTGATCTCAATCTTATACAAACTAATTTAAAATTGTTTATGTTAGTCTACATTATAATATCCATACACAGTTTAAATATTAAAAAAAAAAATTTGATCTTCATTCATGAGCGAGTATTTTTCAGTGTCGCGATGTGTCGAAACTTCCATTATCCGCAATACTGCTAGAATGTTTGTTTCTCTCTGCTGAGCTTGTTGTATAGTTAGTTCTTAAATTTTAAATTTTTACTGCCCGACCTTTTACACACTTTTATTTCTTCCTTTTTTTTGTTTTCTTAATTTTTCTCTGTCTAAATGCATTGCGATCTAATCATTTTCCTTTCCTTCTTTTGACAATTTTATCTATAATTTCCGAAGTTCTCGATTACACTTTAAAATTACGCATAATTACAAAGTAGTAATCGTGTTTGTCGAAGGAATCGCCAGTCACTTTACATGATTATGTAATTTACATATCTGGATAACAGTTATAATCTTCGAATTTTCAAACAGTACATAGTAGATTTATTTTTTTCATTTATTTATGTATTAAAGCATATTTTTTATGGATTAATGTAAGCATGCCGTTATTAGACTGAGACTGTTTCATCCGCAAGATATTTAACCGTCATACACCCAATCGTCGTCCGCCTCGGTTAATCTTGACGAAGAATAATTGGTGATTTATTTGACAAATCAGATTACTACTTCGTAATTGTATATTGCGGTTACTAAATGACAACGTCATTGTTGCGTCAGATGAAGAAGACGTTATAAAATATATAACATATAAAGTCAGTTGAACTTTTCTGAAAGTGGTCATAGAAGCACTATCGTTTGGAAGTCCAGGGGCTGTCCCCATGATGATAAAGTCCAAAGAACCAAGTTTATTGTTAATTATTAATTATTAATTGTTAGTTATTAATTATTAATTGTTAACTATTAATTATTAATTGTTAATTATTAATTATTAATTGTTAATTATTAATTATTAATTGTTAATTATTAATTATTAATTGTTAATTATTAATTATTAATTATAATTAATAACGCGTAAGCGATCACTAACTTGTGGCCGTTATGGAAATCGTTTTTTTCGTTTGGTAATCGATTACGCCGAAATCTGGTTGAAAATAGATTACGTATGATCCTACGAAATTATCTTAATCTTATTATAATGTTTATAGAGATGAAAGGTTGCAACGCGTTACTATTTTTAATTAATTATTAATTTTTACGGTAATTTCTTTGAGAAAAAAAATAATGGGCATGAGACTTTACATATCTCTTTCTATCGTTTATATCCCCTAGTCGTATTGCTCGATTGCGAGCGTTGTGACTACCTATTCGTACATCCTAGCTGTACAGACATCGGCATAGTGTTCATGGCAATTGTTTATATACGGTACGAATGTGTGTACAGTACTACACGGCAAGACTACATTCGGAACTGATTAGTAATCGTTTGGTTTACATCCTTATACAAATGCAGCCCCGTGCGTGTCTGCTGCTGTGGACTAACTAGCGAGCATATGATGGTATGCATGTTTGCCATTGCCTTCCATATGATTCTATTAGCGAGTTAATTTCATTTTTCGTAATTATTTCTGTCGTCGCTCGGGATCAAATTCGAGACTGCCGTAACGGAAGCCAAGCACTCTACCAATTAGGCTATCGTGACGACCTATCGTATATACATATATATAGGAGCTGTTGCTTGTGGCTTTACCCGCACATTAATACCGGATTTTTACGTGTTTTTTTCTCTTTTTACGTAAACTGTATATTTCCACCAAAATTCACTTTTTTTTTTTTCTTTAGGAAAATTACAAGTGCGAATAATTAAAACAAATTTTAAGTACAGCCCTTGATAACTGTAATAGTTGACGAATAGTTAAGAGAATTAAAAATTAAATAATATTTCCGGTACAGAAAAAATATCGAAACTGCAGGATTTTTTAATAATTTCTCTGTAATTTCCGCGATGAAATTTATTTATTTTAATGGATTGTTACCGTTTATTTAAACGTTTCCAAAATATCTACATATGTAATATTATAATTTATTATTTATAATGTAACGTTGTTACGTAATTCTTACGGTTATATAGTAATTCGGTGCTACATTAACAAAGAGCTGCTTCCCATGTCTTCGACCATGAATTTGTTCTTTCTTTTTTTGCTGAAATATTTATTAGTGAGTTAACTTTTATCATTGCAATCTGAATTTTTATTCCTTTTCACCATTCCATTTGTCTCATCTACTTACTTTATAAACTGGTTTCACTCGACTAATGTTCCTCCTGCTCTTTCGGGTTTCTTTGCCAACTCCTATACGAATTTTTCTCTTTCAAATAGCATTATTTCTTTTTTTTTATTTCCTGGATATCGATGAGACGACTTTAAAGAAACTATATAAAAATTTCAATATTAAAAGCTCGATAATGATCCCGCCCTATTGAGGACAATGACGTTACGAACACTCTCTTCGCTTTCAGTGGTCAAAATTTCTGAATAAATTCCCTACCCACAATCTTCACTTTTTATCCTTAACCTGCCATTCCAGACTGTTGTCTGAACATTTTCCCAATTCTTTCTTAATTCAACCTTTTTTCTTTTTTTTTTTTTCTTTTTTAGTTCTTCAATTATTCTCTTCCGCTTGATATTTCACTATTACTTCCGTAGTGCGATACTTTTAATCTCGCTCTTTCCTCGTTGTATTTTCAACTTTCTCTATCCTCAATTTCTATTGAAGAATTTCGTTTCAGGTGGTCACCGCGATAGGTAACCTTCCTCGTTTTTTAATTTTCAATCATTTTCCCTAATCAACCAAATTTATCACCTCTTCTCAGTCCTGCTGTAGCAATTAAAACATGTTCACCGTACTCCAATTTCCATCTCACTTACGGTGCCTCTTCTTTTTCGTGTTTCAAACTTTTCATTCGGTAAAAAGAAAAATTCGCTAACGATTTTTTCGACGATGCTGATGGATCCCTTCATCGTCATCCCGCATTCGACGGTAACAGAGATAGTCAATTTGTCCGCAGAGCAAAAGTAATTGTTCGAACAATTTACACTTGTGTATCGCATTTATATTAAGCCAAAAACAGAATTTCGGTCTCACCTTCGTTTCTCGCTGCTACCGAATTCAATTTCGCGAGAAGAGTCGAGACTACCTCAGGTCGATAGCAGGTCAGCGCAAACAGCTTGACAATTGTAAGCTTAATTTAATTGCATTGTATAATTAATTAACCGTATATATATATATATATATATATATATATATATATATATATATATATGTATATATGTTTTTTTTTTGGTTTTTTTTTTTAATAATATTTTTTCAAAAAGAGTGAGAGGAAATTAGGCGAGTAATTTTGTCGGGAAAGAAGGGAAACGAACAGCACACAAGGAATCGTTTAGGTTACGTTGACAGCTGTGCTGGATGGTGTATGGTGTTGCAGGAGTTTGGTGGCTGCCGTATGAAAAAGTAATTTCTTACGACGTAGGCTAATTTTTATGGATTTTTAGACGCACAGCGAGTGGTCACCGACCGGGTGAAGCACAAAACGGTAGAAAGTAAACAGAAATATCGTGAATGGAGTTATTAAACGGTCTACCATAATCTCTGCTGTCATATTCCGGTTTTTTATCTTCTTCTAAATTTCGGCTGATTTGTCTTATTTTTCCGCGTCATCGCTATCAACGACGCGGTACCGAGATCGCTAGCGGTCTATACCCGCGCGATAAGGAAGACACGGTCCTCCGCAGGCAATTGTAAAGAGAGGAATAATAATATTATAATAAATGCTTCGGCAGAAATCGAATTATTGAACAACCGGTATTAATGGAAATGCACAGACAGCTTGGCGCTATCGATTGATGAAGAACCTGTTTTCGTTCTCATTGAAGTTGAGCGCAGACGAAACCAGTTTAGTTAATTTTTTCGCTCATTTCCATCTGTAGCTTTTTTTTCCCTTTATCGTTTTTTTTTTCTTTTCTTTTTTTTTTTTTTTCCGGCTACTATTAGCCTACAATTCGTTTAAACTTCGATGTACCGCTCGGACTTTCGTCCAATCCGATCATTGTAGTACGTAAGGATATTTACCGCTTCGGGGTGTACTTGTGTACTCGTTTGTACGGTGAAATAGTGGAGAAAAAAACAAAAAAAAGAAACGAAAAAAAAACAACACACCATCTCATTGTGTGCCGAATGTAATAATTTATTGCGACTGCCTTCAGAACAATGGACAACGTCGCGATATATAGTATACAGGTACTGAGAAGAAGAGATGGCCGATTTAAAGATGAGATACGAAGTCTATTTTTCAATCAAGACAGATTTATTCCGAAGTTAAACTAACAGCCTCATCAGCGAGCAACGTCGAGTTGTTGTTAATCTTCTCCGTAGTTGTAACGTACTTTGTACCGAGAAGCGAAAGGGAAAAGTCAAATTGTAACAACTGAATTTGTCGAAAACGCGCTCTCTGTAGGAACTGGATGAAATATTCCCCGATAATAGAGAGTCTTTTGGACCTAAACGTTCATTTTATCCTTTGATCTGCCTCGCTCGAGACTTACACATCACTAGCTGCTACCTCGTGGATCCGCTGGACACTTGATGGATCATAATCCATTGTGATAGATCTTATCGAGGATTCATGTTTTGTTTGTTTCTCTCTCGCTCTCTCTCTCACACACACACACACACACACACACACTCTCTCTCTTTCTTTAGATATAAATTCGGGAGTTTCGCAAAACGCGAGTTGTAAAATTTAATATTTTTTTTTTTGCTCTATGGAATTCATTAGCCGGAGGAGAAGGTCACCGCCTAGAAGAAACGTATTTAGGAAAGAAGGAATTGACCGACCAGGAAGCGACTGGATGAGAAAATATGAACGGGCGCGGAATAAGAAACACTCTAGGTCAACGCATGGTGTTTTTTTTTTTTTTTTTTTTTTTTTTTGAAATCTGAAATAAAAGTACCGAATGAGAAACCAACGAACACGTCCAACAAACGCAAAAAGGAATTCTCAAAATGTGATCGAAATTATTTGGGCTTCATACACTCCTTAAAACTAATAAAAATACGTAAAACAACTTTAATTATAATAATTTTTAAAAAGTTTAAAATAAATCCCAGTTTTTTTACGACATTTTAAGAGTAGTATATATTTTATTTATTACGCTCTGGAGTCTTTGATGATCGATAACTTTTTCCGATGATACGAATTTGAACAAGCAACAGTTAGACTTTTCGGAAAATATATGTATATATGTATATTAAAAATTAATCACGACACATTTTGGAAACACTATCCCACATTCACGGTGTATTAGAAAATTGAAATAAATTGCAAACGTATACATTTTAAATAATTAGAAAATATATCGACTTTTTGTTATTTTCGACTTCATAATTATTTAAAATGTATACATTACAGTTTATTTCAATTTTCTAATACACCGTGAATATAGGGGGGGGACACACATGTCGGTGATTAATTTTTAAAACATATTTTTCGATAAAGGCTAATCGTTGTTTGTTCAAATTATTCATTATGGTTTAGATGTATTTTATTATATGTAATGTTGAAACATTACCGTTTAGTTTCTACACCCTATGCCAACCGCGATATCTTTCGATTATCAAGAGTTTATTTATTTATTCTTGTTATTTTCAATTATTATTATTATTATTATTATTATTATTATTATTATATTATTATTAAATTCTCGATAAATTTTTAATTATATCTTTAGTAAAATACCTTACACAGATTTTTCTGCGACGGTCAACTGCCGAAAACGCAATTATTACACGAATATAAACGACGCAAATACGATTAATTAAATACTATTGTACGTTATTATTTGTGGATAAATCCATAACCTGTTTGTTAAAATTTATATATCGTGAATTACAACGTAATTCTTAGGCTACCCCCATTAGAAAAAATGACCCAATTTTATGTAAAATTTGTTATATTTTATAGGATTTTTGTGATTATGTTATTATATTTATATGGACCGATTTAGAATTACGTTGTAAATTTTTGTTCATTTTTTACAAAGTATGAGAAAGAGACAGAAATGTAAGCAAGACCAAAATGACGGAGTTTATATATATATATATATATATATATATATATGTATATATATATAAAAAAAGTAAAATGAGTTCCATACCCTTGAGAGGGCGTTGGCATTGTGAAGTTGAGGTTTACAATGTACTAAGCCCAGTGAATCTAAGGAGAATAATGAGGCCAGTTTCTTTATACTTGGGATCCGCCTTTACTTTCCCAAATTTCGCTGGTACCCAATTATTTCACGCTTGGTAAGCTTGGGAGCGATTTGGATCCGGGACGAGACAAGTTTTGAACCCGTGACCTCTGACTTGGTAGCCAAGCATATGTATACAAATATATATATAAAATAAATAAATTCCCCCTAATAACAAAAAAAAAAAAAGTATAAATTTTCTATTAAATAAATTAAAATAAATACCTCAGTTTTTTCGGGCCATAGGCCATCATCAGCTAACAGCACAACGTACTCCCAATAGTACGTCTTTATTGTCATTAGATTTTATGTATATCGATCATTTTTCTGTTTTCTTTTTTTCAAAAAGTCAATATTAAAGTAAATAAAACAAATAACCTTTGTATTCGGAAAACTACATAAAGTTAAAAATTTTAAATTAAAACACTGACATGTTTCGAGAACAATGTCCCATAATCATGGTAATACCACCATTATGAGTCGCATAATGGTAGTATTACCATGAATATGAGACTTTGTTCTCGAAACATGCCGGTGTTTTAATTCTAATGTAGTTTTGCAAATAAAAAGGTTATTTCACTATGATTAATCACTGCGAAAGTTTTAAACGTTTCAAGGTTATTTTTTCCATTTACTTTAACAGTACGTCTTTCGTTTTAACGGACTGTACTGTCTATTGTTAATTAATGATATAGGCCGAAAATGTTTCTTTAAATTGAAGTACTTGAATTTATTATACTTATTTTTGTTTGTTAATAAAGAGAATTTATTTATTTAATATTTACAAAAAGATATTACCATTTTCGTTACATGCTATCTACTTAAACTGGAACGGGAATTTCACGCGCTACCAATATTTTTTTGGATATTCAAGCGGGGCCAAGCTTTAAAAAACTACATATTTCGAAAGAAGAATTACTTTTGAAAGTGTGATATAATCGAGATGGAGGCTACGAGTCGGACCGGAATTCTATCGGGCGTTTTTTTATTTGCGCAAACTCGAACAAGTCGAGTGCTTCAATATCGCGTTCGCTCGAGAGAGAAATATATTAAGTAGCGAAATATTTAAACTGGTTGTACATAGAAAGATCTCGCATGTACCCTAATATTATGCGACATAGGAAACTCATTTTTAGCTCCAGTCGTACGTGCAAATACCAGAAGTTGTTTTTTTTTTTTTTTCAATTTACACCGGAAATTGTTAATTACGTTCTATAATTAAATCGATTTCTTTTCCTTTTTCTCATTTCGAAACTTGGCCCGCTTTACATGTTGTACGCGAAGAAAAAAAAAAATGCATTTATTATTTTAAGATAGATTTCGCTAGATGACGCCGTTAATGATTGACTCCAATAGTTTACGGGAAGTAGTGTAGATCTGTTGAAGACACAGCGGTTGTAAGATTTAGACATTGCTTTGAAGAGATCTGATTGGTTTTCGTTATCGATATCACTTATTTTTTGATTTATTTTTAATATTAGCGAAACAGAGAAATACGCGTGTAAGCTGGCCGAATGATGGGAACTGAGATAGAATACATAAAAAAAAAGGCGGTTAGAAGAAATGAAAAAAAATTTCAAACAATAATCCGACAATTCAAACGAATGAAGTGAACTATGTAGAAATGAGGATGAACCCTGCGAAAACAATTATAAAACTGATCAGACATAAAGAATTTTGTCGTTGTCAATGGGTTGAATTTTCAACGCCCCCCCCCCCCCCAAAAAAAAATTTAGTTCTTGTTTTACCGCCACCAGTTTTCTTTAGGCTTCAAGAAAAGGACGAATAATTTTCGAGTATTCCTAAAAAAATTACGAACACGGCCCTCGTTTATTAAGAAATATGCGCATATATATGTGAAAAAATTATAAATATCTCAATGTTACTTCCAAATTGTGCATGATTATGTGCTTATGAATACTCATCATGACCAGTTGATTAAAAAGTTTCAAGGCTCCAGGGGGGGTCAGCTGTCTGCCCTACGCTGGCGACGCCCATGGGTCTATGCTATAAGATTTTACGTAAACCTACATGTCGGCTAAATACACAGTCGATAGTGTATTATTTCTAGATAGATTCTTACTTAATTCCTAAACAAGATGGAGTTAAATTCCATAAACTTAAATACGATTGAAGATCGTTTGCTACAAATGAAGTTGAAGTTCGCCTGTATGTCTCAGAAATTCCGAAAAGTTTTAGATCAAATTCATAACTACCACGAAATTTTTTCGAAAGATATATCACCCCACCTAGTATGTAATGTGAACGCAACTATTAAAATGCTCTCTTTCATCATTAATGATAGTGCTTGTACGGCGCAAACCATCAGCCGGGCTTAGTACATTGTTAACGTTAACCTCGCACAATCCGCGCGATACCTTGTCCAACATATCGGACTTGGACTTTATGTTGCGAACGTCACTACTTATGAATTTAATTTGAACATTTTCCGGATCGAGTGTTTGAATAATTCGCATTTTCAGTAGAGGAGAAAGTTGAGCGTGCCTTCTTTTGGAACTATTCCAAAATACCACCACTGCCGGTACTAACATTACTTCTCTTCAAGAAACGTGATATTGTAAGCTGGTACTTCACACGACACGTTCATTATTTATCCCGGTTTCGCGTAATGTCATTATTTTAAACTTGAGCGCCGCGAAAATAAAGTTTAAGCAAAGCGGCAAAGACTAAACAGTTAATGTATAGCTAAGGAGCCGTTTCGGCTACACGAAAGTATGACTGTGCTAAAACTATTTTCATGCGGTTCCTTGTTTTTCTTTATTTTCTCTACCGTGAAAATTAGGCACAACTTATGACCGATTTTATTCGTTATAAATAATCCGCATTATAATTAAGAACCGGTACCGTCGACATTGGAAAACGATCGCTGATTATTTATTTATTTATTTGTTTAATGGCATTGGCCCAAGAAGAAACGGGATGGAAAATAAAGTTGTATTTTTAAACGTTTAAAAATAGAGAATAAAAAGAATTCGCGAGGACGGGAAAGTAGAAGGAAATAAGAGAATACATCGGTTAGAAGAGTAGGACGATTGTTCTCTCATACGTTTAAATAAAACATGATATCAAGGTGTCACAAAGAAAGTAATTAAAAGTGAGATGAAAAGGACGAAATGAATCGGAAACAGATGAAAACCGAGAAAATGATGCAGGAACTATGTGATTAAAGCGAACAGATTTTAGGAGAGAGTATCTAGAAAACCATGGACGAGGCGGAAGAAATGGCTAACTACACACAGAGGTAAAAAAGGCCAGAATTATAAAATAAAAAAGAATCGGATTTGAGACAGAAGAACACGGTATTATAGGCCGAAAAGGTGCCGCCCAAAGTTCTGTTAAATTTTCGGACCATATCCGAAAACAGAAAAGAAAAAGCGGAAACAACTCAATTGCGGCATTCTATCAAATTCCCATCATCGGCACATCTCCTAATCCTCTGAATCTTTTTTTGTCTACTTTTATTATGCTCTCCTTATCTCTCTACACTGAAAACCGAAATATTTCCATACCCGTAATCGCCAGGGGCAGCTTTTCTTTTTCCACGAATAAAATTCCTTTACCTAAATCACTTCTTTCAAATTTTCGCAGATTACAATTCCCGTTTTGTCTTCACCGTTCACGATCTCCTATTTTCCCTAGTGCCCTTTTTCTATCAAACATCTCTCTCTCTCTATACCCGAACGATTTTGAAAAAAAATTCTGTCAGCTTGTTGGGCTGTGTGCGTTTTTTCCTCCGCGGTCTTTCTTGATCGAAAAAAAAGTCGCTACTTATCTCCCCCCCATCACCTCTCAAAGTATCTCTTTCCAGCGTATTTCTCTGATTTCTGATTCAACCTTCTCGCCCGCGCTTCACCGTGCACATTCATAATCGTTACCGGTCTCTTCAATAGTCGAGTGTCCGCTTTCCACGCATTCTCATTCTGTCACGAACAAACTCTACGTTTACTTCGTACACAATTGAAAATTTTCCGATAATTATTCTTGCCCAACAAGCCTCGACTGAAAATTAATCCTGTAGGACCTCGTTCGGGGCGGCCGCTGCGCTTCATCACACGAATCAGTTCTGTTGCGCCGATTTTTACCACACATCTGCTCTAGAGTGACAACTACCACTGGTACTCGGAGAATCTAGTTTCTTCAACATATCCGAATTATCTGTAGCGCTGTAATTTATCTGTCCGGAATAATAATCGCTCGGCCCGTTACGTCGACCGCCGGTGTGTAATCTTGATTTTTCGCATTTTCTTTCTTCCTTTTTCTTCTTCTTCTTCTTCTTCAGAAGAAGAAGAAGAAGAAGACGACGATGTGCAGCTAGTAAAAAATGCCTCGGCGTATTTTAGAGCAGAGGTTAATTTGAAAATCAAACAACTTTCGAATTACTTAACGTGTTCCGATTGCACGTGCACACGTTCTAATTTTGATCGGATGACTCACGCGACGATGTTCGGTAATGTCGTTCTCTTCCGATTTTCATTCTTGTCCTTTAATTCGGAAGCCGGCAATTTGATTAGTCATCGATGGAAATGCGTGCCCCGCTCACAGGTGAGGTCTGGGCGTGTGTGTGTTCAGCTTTCGCGGGGCTGCCGATTCGGCGATGAGTCGTCGTCGCTTTCGGCCGCACAGAATTACTATTACCGCTGGCCATTTGCGCAAAATGCAGAACTTTTTTTAAGTGCTTATTATCCATCTTCCAGCGAGAACATCGGCAATGGCAACCGACAGCAGCTAAGATCGCCTGTAGGAATTATACGTTAAATCGGGCTACAAAAGACGCACCACGATGGGCGCTGTTGATGAGACAAATTTTACACGCAGACAGACACACACGATTTGAGCACCAGACCGAAACAGACTTACCTGCGCCGTTATTATTACTACTACTACTGGTGGTAGCGCGCACACATTCGCTAACTCTATTAATTACAAGTTGCGCACCGAAGGGGAGTGGGTAGTGGGTAGCGAGTAGAGGGTGGGGGGGAGCAACGCAGTCTGCTCGAACTATTTCCGCCTAAAGCGCTATCGATGAAATTAGAGATTGAAAGCATAAAGCTGGTTACTAATATGTGTTTTGTGTGTATGCCAGTGTGTGTATGTGGCATCAATCCGGCAATGTTCATCGAGATTTTGCTTAATTAAACATAGAATGTGCGCATGTGCGCATGCGCGCCGGCAGAAAAATTCGTTCTTATTCGCGAACTATGAATCACGCGGTCAACCGAATAGAGAAATACTCTTTCTTTCTTCTATAACACTCTGTGATTCGCGAACGGAGAATTATACTAGCCACCGGTGGAAAGCTGTCCGCCGATTGTTGCGACAACTGCTCAAAATACAGAATAATTCGGCTAAGTTCGGTCCAAAGAATATCTACATCATCCTCCCAGCAGCGATTTGACGGTACTGCTGAATAATAAATGCGAAAAAGGTACGAATAAAACTCGTAAAAAAAAAAATGAAATACATCATCTCTGTCGCGAAGTGAGATCAAAAATTAATAAAATCGCCAACTGCAATTATCGTTAACCGTAACATCGCGTTTTTTTTTATATTTCACCTTGTTTACGTTTTAATCTGTCCGCAGTTTTATTAATTTTCTAAATTACATATGGAGAAAAAAGTCAGACAATCGATAAAAGCAGCGCCGGTTATCATCTCAGCGACCGTTTGGAAAAAAATTATTTCTATCTAATCGCGGAATTATCACATTATTATTATTTATCAAATATCCTCAAAAGTATTACTCCCCGGGGTTGATAAAAAACAAAAAAAACGTGAAAGAAATGGGATACACAGCGCGTGTAAGAAAGCAGATAGTTGGCTGAACTGGTTGCTGGCCATAGTTTAGAAAGTTACGCCGGGAATTAGTAGCCGAACTTCAAAAAGGATTCCGGAATCGCTGTTTCCGGACGAAATCCGCCGGTGGTCCTGTATTACCGAACGAGCGGGAACGCTGCCAGTACTCGATTTCATCATTCGATAGTGCGTGTACCGTTGAATGAAACGAAACCGGTTTAAAGTTCCCTTGTCCAGATTAAAATTATTAACGGAATTTCGATTATCGTGTGTGTTCGACGAAGAACCGATGAAGTAACACGCAACTTCACAGACAGCATTTGAATTAAACATGTTAGTCCTTAGCTTGGTGCATCCAAATTTCAGTGTGTCAAAATTTCGATGTGGTATTGTATAAAAAAAAAAAAAAAAAAAATAGGAAATAATTTGCTAGGCTGATCGTACGCTAAAGGTATATATTATAGAAGTTGGCTTTATCAGGGTCGATTCCCACCGTGTTAATATATTGTTGGTCTGGCCTTTGTGTATCCTTTGTTTCAGTGTAAGCAGTTAATATCCGTACTTTCGCCGCCATTGTCCTTACGCTTAAAAATTGGAACTTCGAAACCACATTACTGCCACTGCGAGCGTATTCCATTTCCCGAGGACCCTCTTTGTAAAATTAAATCTACCACAGCGGTTCTTTATTAAGTTGGGACAGATGCGTTACTTTGCAACACTGATTTTTACGCCAGATGTTCCGGGGTACCATGTTCGATTCAATACCATTTTATAACTATATATAATCCTGATACGGTTCTCCTCTAAACTAAAAAGTATTTTAAGAATCGACTTTTTTATTCTTGAAGTATCGATAATGACGTTAAGATATTTTTTAGTGCTAGGAATAATTCGTTCATTACTAAGAAAGTGGTTTTTAACGACAGCAACAAAATCTCTTCATTTCGCATATTATAACCCTTTTTTCTCTTCATCATTTTTAGCAACTTGCAATAGTCTACCTTATTTCTAACCCCGCCCATTATCCTTCTGAAATCTATGTTTCGGAGCCGTAACTAAGCGCGAATTCTACAGCACTATTAATCCTTCCCGTTGTGTTACCTTCTCTAAATGAAATCCCTTTTTAACAGCGCAGGTTCACGTCTAGTATTATCGAGCTTTTTCCTTTTTTGTCGTTTCATCGTCCTTTTTTCCGCTCTCTCTCTCTCATTCTCCCCCTCTCTCTCTTTCTCTCTCTCTCTCTCTCGCATTCACCCCCTCTCTCTCTCTCTCATTCTCATCTTTCTCTCTCATTCTCCTCCATCTCTCTCATTCACCTCTCTCTCTCATTCCCCACCCTCTCTCTTTCTCATTCTCCTCTCTCTCTCTCTCTCTCTCTCTTTAAATTACCATCCTACTTTCTATTTTTTTCTCATTAATTGCTCTTTTTTTTACTCAATTATATTTAATTATTTCCGAATCCGAGAGTTTCATTTTTTCTCTCTTTTCCGGTAATACCCGCAATTTTATCATCTATCATCCGTTTTCTTCTTATACGCTGTTTCATCTTTGCGCAATAGTTAAATAATCGACCAAATAAAGACGAAATAGGGAATGGTCATTTGGTAAGCAGAGAATAAAAAGAACAAAAATATCTCGATAACATCCGGGGGGAAGGCTAAAAGAGATTTCAACAACGGCGTCAGACCTCCTCGGACCGTCGCCTTAAAAATCGAATCACCTGTGAGAAGGAAGTGGGCGATCGATTGGTGGTGTTTTAGAATTCCCGTTTAGTTAGAAATTCGGAAAATAAAAATAGAAAAAATCATTTCGGGAAGTTCCTCGAGCACAGTTATAGGAAATTAAATTATATTACGGGTAATTTAACTACGAAAAAATGCCTCCGTATAATTTTCAGGCACTGGTAGTAGTGGTGTTCCGTTCAGGCAGGATCCGATTCCATTGCTAAATTCCTCTTATGCTGCTTTAGTGTCCATAATTGACAAGCTCAAAATTAAAAAGAAAAAAAGAGAAAAGAGATAAGAGTTGTTCAAGAAAACGAGCATTTTCGAGGGTAATAAAATATACCTTTAATTAGGGTACTTCTTTTTCTTTTTTCTTTTTTTTTTTGTTTAAATCTATATTCTAATTTCTTATTGAAAATTTCAAAAAATTCTATGAAAGTTTGTAACCAAACAAACTGATGAAATATCAAACTTAAACATTATAACGAAAATATTTCAGGGAGATGGAAAAAAATGAAATTATTAGTAGAATTGTTCGTACGATGATTTTGATGAAAGTGTAAATTTTCCTTTTTTTTTTACCGAGATTGATTGCCGATTTTTTAATAAACGGATTTTTTTTTTTTTTTTTCCTAAATTTATCTGGTCCATGATTGCCAGGATTATTACATTAGCACATGGATCAGTGCAGGATCAGAAGTGTTTTAATAGGTTAGCCGCTCTAATATGGTTTAGCATATCCTGGACCTGTTTTGATTCGTTTGACAACGCAACCGTCGGTAAGTTGGAGGTGCCTACAGGCAGGCAATGTTCCAGAACGTGTTCAGCGGTTGATGAAATTGGGGAATTGCATATGGAACAGGCAGAGGGAGGAGATGTTCCTTCCAGCAGATAGTTGTGGGATATTGCTGTGTGCCCTATACCGAGTCTCTAGTTAATGCTGCAAACTCTCTGCGGGACATGGATATCGGTGGCCACCAAGGGGCTCAGTGCTCACCTTAATGGATCGCAGCCATGATGTGTGAGCCGACCACATAATTTCCCATGTCTCTGCCTTATGTTGCTGAAAAAAGGGTGGCCCCAGCTGTGGCAGAGGGGCACCTTCGGGCATTGGACTATATGTTGCTGCCTTAGCAGTCAAGTTCACACGCTCATTCCCCGGCACACCGGTATGACCCGGGACCCACAAGAATGTTACCTGTGAGCCAGCCCGGAAAAGCACGTTAATGATTGATTTCCTTCCGCTCTAAAAATCTAAATTTCTCTGAAAAATCGATGGTCGTATAAATTTTCTTCCGTCTTTTACGTCAACATTTCGCACAATTCACCGCTCCTCCTGGAAATGACGAAAAATAACATCGGAAAAAGAAACTGTTTCGATGTAATTTAACGGCTTTAACTTTCTTTTATTGTACTTCTTTTTTTTTTTTACCTTTTAAATGTTGCACTTTTTCTCGACTTTATAATAATATTCGTAATTTTATTTTATCACTGTTGCAAATCATGTTTGATTGAAATTTGGCAAGACCGACCTGGAAATTTTCAACATTTATTCGACGCAGCCGTTAAAGTACATTTTTAAAAAATAGGTACCAGCGCGCGTAAACACGATTATGTGTTCTTGTGTGCGGAAAATCAATTATAGAAAGTGGTGGAAACACTTTCAATTCGAACAGTTAAAAAATGAACGCAAACAAAACTGGCACGGACGAATTAGAAGAATTGAGAAAATATGATAATATAATACACTCATCGATATATATATATATATATGTATATAATAATAACCTCGTAGATGTAGCGCGATCATTGAAATTAATCTGTCTTAGCAACTAACCGATTTAGCAATACAGTTTCTAAAAATTAAAACAATCTCTGATACTCTCGGCCAAATGAAATCCTTTTTACTATTACATCACTTCTATTAAACTATTTTGATAAAAACTCGAACAAGATGCACTATTCCAATTAGTGTTCTGGATATTGTGTGTGTGTGTGAAAAAAATACTTAATCAGATTGAATAAAAGAAGAAAAACCATACGCAATCGTAAACTTCTTAAAATATACAACAAATTATTGTTTTTCGTTGGGTTTTTTTTTTTGAGGAAAAGATTGTGCTACCTTTTGGCCAGTTTTATCTTAAATCTCTACATGTCTATTTTGTTATCGTTAAAAAGCTGATAAAAATCTTTTTATTCTCTATCGTTAACGGAAAACACTAATTGTGCAGTATATAATAAGGTTTTTTGAATTCTCATACTGCGAGGGGCAATTTTTCAGAACGGCGTATTCCTCCTTTTCTTTAGATCTGCGAGGTTCGCTTTAACGAAATACGACTGAGATGGCTTTAAACTTATCGACGGAAATAAAAATACTGCTGACGGGCCGCATACGCGAGAGAAAAAATTATTAGACGACTTAGTTTTAGTCATTTAAAAGGTTTTCATCCTTCTGCACAATAGTCTAAAATGTTTCTCCTTCAATGAGGAACTATTTGATTTTGGAATATTCCCCTGAAATTTGTGTGGTTCTTGACTAGTGAAATAAATCGGTACTGAATTTGTGAAAATATTAATAAATCCGAAAAATAATACTTTTATAAATTAACAGTTGTTATACATAAATAAAAGCATTCAATATCGTCCTTGTGTGTGTAGCTTCGTCTTGGTCACAGTTTACTTTTTTTGTCTCCTTTGTTCACATGTAAATTTTATTACCCTCTACGCTCTCCTAATGATAATCCAGAATGTAACCGCATTCTTTCTCAATGCCTGGCGCTTTGTCGTCCGAATGTTTTCTATTGTGACACTCACAATTCCCTAATCTCGGTATTCCTCTCTCCATACAATGCTGCATCTTGTTTCCAGCATCTTTCATCGTTCTCCGGATTCCTTTATTATTTCTATCTCTGATCGAATTAAAATTTTAGTAAATAATTTTCCATAGTGCTTATTTGTAGTCGGGCCCACAAAAAAAAAAAAATAAATAAAGAAACCCGTCTCCTCTTTTGTCTTTAATCTTTCTTTAGCTAATGAATTTTAACACTTTCTTGTTGGCTGACTACATTTTGCTTTCTTTCACTCTCCGGCATTTTTTCATCATTCAGGATTACTTCCTTCTCGGCGACTACGTTTCTTCGAGACATTCTAGTGTCCTTACATTTCCGCGCCGCCGTACAATGGAATCGAGTGCATACGAGAACATTTCCAGTCTTTACTGTTCCGTTTCAGAGAGCCGTCTGTGAGCACCTGCCTCTTTTCAAAAGTTTCTTTTGTCTGACCGATATTCCCTTCGACTTCAAAGATCCCGATGATAGTATTTCACAGTTCTTTAAGGGGATATTCTAGTCTAGAGACATGAATTTAGGAGGTTTTTTCAAGCTCAATAAAAAAAAAAATAATAAATATTTTTACTATCATTTTTTTTTTTACCATTAATTATTCATGTTTTAAGAATACACAAGAGGGGTAAAAAAAAAAGGATTTATCTTGGTTGACACGATTCCAACCCTTCTAGTCATCTGAAACAAAAAAAAAGAAGAAAATGTGGTTATCCTACCTCAGAGAATAAAAAAAAAAAAAAAATTCTCGTAAAATGGTGACTGTTTTTGAAAAAAAAAAGGTCGATTTTTTACTTGTTTTATGGTTTTTTTAAATTTTTTAAAAATAGTAAAAATCAAAATTTTGCCTTTATTCCGGTAGAGGCTATAGCGGGATATATAAAGAAGATCCATACCCAATTTCAAGTAAATCTGTTTATTAGAACTTGACTATCTCCGATCGCCTCAGAATCTGAGTAGGTGATCTAAGTCCATGTAGTTGAGTCAGTGTTTACATTGAGCCCACTAAAAAAAAAAAAAAAAACTTGAGATATCATGTCAACCGTGTTGGAAAAAAAAGTTTCGAGAAAGTCTACCATATATATATTGAGTTGCCGCGTCACGAAAATAGTTATAACTCCGTACATAAATTTAATTTTTGGAAAAATCTTTTTAGGGACATATTCTTAAATGTCTAAACTATCAAAAAAAGCAAAAAAAAAAAATTTGAATTTTTCATATTTCTAGACTGGAATACTCCCTTAACTCACTCGATATCTCCTTTTCGTTGATTTCAATATTAGCCATGATCCGTAAGGCGTCAATCAGCTACTGAAACTCTATTTGGCTGCAAACACCCAGTAAGCTTCACAACGTGAGAAATACTGTATCTGACATAGTACATCTGTCGCTCTACAGCAGGTGGGAACAACAAGTGATCACTCGAATACGTATTGGACATACGCACCTCACTCACTCCTATCTAATTTCCAAGGAACCGCAAACTTTGTGCCAACGGTGTGACAACCCAGTGACGATCAAACATCTCCTGTTCGATTGTAACGCCTACCAGCCAGACAAAGTTCGAGCTGGACTCAATAATATTCATCCAGGTTTGACAATGGATGACAATGTGTGTAAAAAAGTAATAGATTTTTTAAAAAACGGTTCACTTTTTAAATTGATTTAAATTCTCATGTACAACTACGCTTGTCACACATCGCGTGACCCTTTTGTTTTGTTTTGTTTTCCTTTTCCTTTTTTTTTCTTTTCTTGTTAAGTAATACTGAAATAACTTTTGTAAATGTAAAGGATGTATTATACGCAATCTTTAAGAACCGAATGTAAATTTCGAGGTCGCTAAAGGCCAAGATGTCATATAGCGACCATAAATAAAAATATAATGAACAAATAGATAAATATTAGCCAATCTATCCGCACGCGAATTTCGTTCTACTATTTCCCCGTTAACTGTTAAACCATGTTTGTTTTCCGTTGTCATCGACTTTATGTTTATTAAACGCTGAAGACTTTGCAGAAGCTTGTATCGATAGAAACGGTGTTGTCTACGTGGGGTCGGATATTATTAAAAATGCATAACTGAACAGGGGCAGATTCAGGGAGACATTTGGGGGGGATTATATAATTACGTAATATATTCTAAGACAGTAAATTTGAGAAATACCCCTTGTTTCATAAAGAAAATCAAATAGCTACCTTTATAGAAATTCATAAAAATGTGTTTTGAAAATACATAATTATCACAATTTTTCATTTAAATTTTGTCTTATATTTAGTTATGAAAAAAATAAAACGAAATTATAAAATTATACCTTAAATATGGTAGTTTAGAAATTGTAAGAAAGATAGTATTTCTTATTAGACACTTTATTTCTTTTTTATTTTTGTTAGTAATACGATCCGAATTATTTATTCGTGAGCGAGTTTAAATACATATATATTTCTCATTGAACTACTATTTTTAATTAAAATTACAAAATAAAAATTATAAATAAATAAGAAAGGCAAAGATCGATGATAATTACATTTAAAATAAAATAAGAACGTAACATTAATAGTTTTACTAGAAAACAATATTAAATATTAATTATTAAATTCACAGGTAACATTTACATAAATATTTTATAGTATAAATTAAGTATCTCTGTTATAACAAGTTTTTTCATAGAGGCTTTGGTTCTAAGGGGTGTCCTCTATCCCCCTCCCTCTGTGGATCCGCCACTGCTGAAAAAAATACGCTTATATTTTCGATAACTTCCTCCGCTACTCCAAAACACTTCTTTGCATCTAAACACAATTCGTCGTTAGCCGTTTCTCTCTTTTACATCTTCTCTTGACCTTCCCGTTCAGCACGTACTGACTCAGTGTGTGTGTGTGTGTGTGTGTGTGCAGTATATTCTTCGTTCTGAACTGACAATCGTGGAGTAGACACCAATAATAATGGTGATATGGATTACGAAAAACCCGAATTATACTTGGGGATATTATTTTTGTACACTAATAGAAACTCTGCAAATTAATCTTAAAAAAAAAATCCTTTTTTTTCATTTTTTTTTTTTTTTTTTTGTTTTGTTTAATATATAGCCGGACAAAAATTAACCGAAAAATATTATCAATCTTGGTTACACGAAGTAACGACTATTCGCAAATTTTTTCCAGATACCCAACGATATAATACGTGTTAAAAGAAGAAGAAGAAGAATAAGAAGAAGAAGAAACAGAAAGAGTTGAAAAATTTGAAAAATCCGTAAATTAATTTTGTTCGTAAATCGCTGCATTTTAAAATGCAACTTTCGAAATATTTTGCGACTCTATTTAACGTAACTGCTGATCTAAGCAAACCGGTTTCGTCAATTCTACGTTTCGGAATTCTTAGGTAGATTGAAATTGCTATGGGAAGGCCGCAGCACACCAGTCTCCGGAAAAAAGTAAATTGCGGAAAACTTTTATATCCCTAGTACTTCCGAACACTACTTCAGGAAACCCCCCATCAAAATTTAGCAATTTCGAATAAATCTCTTTTACGAGGCGATATTATGACGGTTCTTTTCGAAATATTTGCCGCCTCCGAAAGTCATTATGCTTACTTTCCTTGCCTAATCCGCTTATTATTCTTGCCTTCTTTGTTAACATCGTGCCCGAAATGGCTGACTTTCAACCGAATCGTTAATATTTATTAAACCCTCAATCATTAGCCGCGCTAACGGATAATCGACGATAATAAATAAAAAGTAAAAACAAAAAAAGAAAGAAAAAACGCAAACTTCCGATCACTCATTATTTCAACGGGGGGATAATCAAAGTCTTTTTTACTTTCGTTCGCGGTATCATCGTTTATCCGGTTTACGCATCCGGCGTTCAGTTTGTAGAATAATGAAGTCGGGGACGATCGGAAGTAACATCAGGTTATTTGCCCGAGAAAGTGACTATTTATAGCTTCAAATGAGAAACGCGTTAAACACTATCGATACTGGTCTACGGTACCGAACTGGCGGTAGACGCACACAGTTTGAATGTGCGGAAAAAGCACTTTTGTGTGTTACGTAAAATTACTACCTATCGGAATCGGTTAAATTACAATACTCACGACTTGAAAATTTTCGTTACGATTTTCGTTTTTCTGTATATATATACGGCTGCTGGAAGGCAAGACACGGAACGCGTTCGATGGCGACCGATTGAACATGTGTGTTCAAAGGGGAGAAGAAGTAACGAAAGAAAATAAATGTAAAGGATTATACAGATCGTGAGAAGCGAAGAGAAAGCATATGTGTGTATTTAAAAATAGTTAAGTCAAGGTTAAACGTTCTGTAGGGAATAATTTCCTTGCAGTATATAATAATATTGATTTATACAGCACGCGTGTGTGTCCGTGTGTAAACGCCGGCATATAACACAGCCAAGCCCATTGCTGTCTTTTCACGTGTGTGTGTGTGTGTGTGTGTGTGCGTGTGAATGGGTTTGGTGAATCTTCTTCTGAACGATACTGCTGCTGATGGAACGGAGGATAAATGATCTGTGGACATCTTGCGCTGTTCCCTTTGACCTTTGCTTTAAATTCAATAATGAGCATGCGGTTCAACAGAACGCTATGACCCAGAGCTCGAAGGAGCGCTTCTGCCCAATGACCGAATTATAATAAAACAATATACATGAACACATTCGCGCGCGCGCGTGCACACACACACATACGTATATATATATATAAATATATATGTTATACGTTTTAGAAAATAAAAATACTTTATATATGTATATGTATAAACGCACGCATTTATGTAAATATATGTTTGTATAGTATTCTGGTTGGCAGACAAACGTGACCAGGGATTTTCCATAATATATTATTTAAAACTTCCACTTCTTATTCTCTGTCTGGCACAGAGCGAATTAATACTAATGCGATAAAATCTATATATTTATAAACGAGAAAAAAGTAAAATTTATCGTCGACTTGTGAGGCAAGCTCGATCGTATACATATAGTGAGAAGAAATATATACCTCATATGCTACCACCGGAGCAGTGAAATACTTAAACATTTATCTTTTCGGTAGACAATTTTATTCAAACGCAAGCTGACTTACGATCGCACCAAATGTCAGGGCTCATTTTCCACCTGTCTAATCGTGTTTATAATAAATTTTAGCTATTCTTAATTATCGTAACCAAAAATATAGACTAAAATTTCTAAAGAATTCGTTCGACGAATCGGCGGCTCCTATGGGAACCAACTACATTGAATTTTTTCTGCAAAGGAGCAATTTACAATACCGCGTATGTCTTCGATTTTCCGTCGACTATTTACGCGTAACGGGAATAAAAAATATCGTCCGAAGTATATTACAACTCTACCAGTTGATATTTAAGATACTTCGAAATATTAATTTTACCAAGTAAAATAACTTTCCCAGAAAAATAAATCAAAATTAAAAAGCCGGTTGGACATATTTATATAAATTGAAATCTCCCTACCCAACAGCGCGCACACATACACATCGTTTTGATTGGCAGACTCTTCTCTTTCCCATGCTGGGCGTATACATTAGAAGCGTATGATGGACATTCAGACCAAGATTATGAGGAGACCTGCCTTTTACTAGCCCCTTGCTGCGACTACTCCATCTCGCTTCTAAGAATCTGCCTACGATACACCGTAACAGTCGTCAGTTGCATCCGTTTTTTCTTGAAATAGTTAATAATAT
This sequence comes from Icerya purchasi, assembly GCA_039619475.1. Lineage (NCBI taxonomy): Eukaryota > Metazoa > Arthropoda > Insecta > Hemiptera > Monophlebidae > Icerya > Icerya purchasi. The sequence continues at coordinate 449,809,343 of CM077116.1, read as the reverse complement.
AGCTGTTAAACTAGTGTCCTGATCAACTGCGCAACTTAGACCCCTGTAGCGTTATTAACTCGGTTATTTCGACTATATAGAACCTATTGATTAATTACCGTTAAAATGAAGTGTCTATAAAAAGTAATAGTACAATACACACGTATATATTATATATACATATATTGTAAATGAAAAACTACTTTCAATCGGATGAAATTAACACTGTAAGAATAAAGAGTTCGTTGATAATTTGTCAGTGGCAAAGCATAAACATATTAAAATGCTAAATTTATCTTAAACTAACTTAGTATTTTTTTTTTTTCATTTCGTGGATTCTGCAAAACCATAACGCTACGGAAGTATATCAAAAGTACCCAAGAAATTATAAAATTATCTGCTAAAACTCTGTAGGATGTTTTTCAATAAAATAAAGAGGAAAAAAAAAACGATTTTAAATAGATAATAAATGCGAATGAGTCAGTTCCACATTTATGTGCGTCATTTGTATATCTGCATATTAGTATGAGTTTGGAAATGTGTTTGTTTTTCTTTGTGTTACCTCTAATTGAGTCTGAACCGATTTCTGCATAACTTACGTTGCATTTGAAGTTCAGCTAAGTAGGACATGTTTTTTTGTTTTGGAACAATTAATCAACCAAGAGCCAATTGACACTCATGATAATTTTGATACCATGTACTTTCTAACAGTATATCTTTCGCACCGTATATATATATATATATATGTGTGTGTGTATATATATTAGTGGTAAATCCTGCAGAACTTCTAGTCATACGGCGAAATAACAAAAGCAAATTGAAGAGTAAAGAAATCTTCCAATACTTATCCAGCAGTAGAGATCAAATCGGCTAAAGCCAATAGAAATCTGAAAAGCCCTATTGGGGAATTCGGGGGAAAATGCTTAATGTGTACAACGATAGTTGACCTGTTGATGCCGAGTAATAGTTGAATTCCAATTTGATGATCTGCTCGAATTTGTGTTGTGTTCGTCAGGCGCTGTGAGTAATTCTCCAACATTAGCAAGTCACTAAGAACGCTTCGAGAAGCATACTTACAACAACAGTGTAAATATCCGATGAGATTGGAACATTTAAGGAACACCAAATACTTCTTTACTTTGACCGAGCTATCGGCGGTAAATTATACATTTGTGACTACGCTATCGCTATTTCATCATAGCGAATTAACGTTCGAAAATATAATTTTTATAAATACACGCCAACTATACCGCAAGCGAAAATCTGTGACGAAGGTAGTGCAGCAAATCAGCAATTATTAGATCGGCATTGTCATTAGATTTGATGTCTATCATGTTTCAGATTTTTCTTCTTTTTCCGAAAATTCTCAATATTAAAGTGAACAAATAATTTTTATTTGGAAATTATATAAATTTTTAAATTCATATAATTTCCGACTGGAAGTTATTTGTTCTATGTGCTTTAATATTAGATTGGCGCAGTTTAGAAAAGTTTTATTAATATGATCCCGACTATCCACTTTTAAGTAGATTCCTTAGTGTGGTTGTAATTTTCTCTTAAACAATAGATTTCAATTGTTTTCTTTTTTATATATATATATATATATATATATATATATATATATATATATAATGATAGTGCTGTATATATTTCGTTATTAGTTTCAAAGTTATGTGACTTAATAATCCTATTTATTTAATTTTTTTTAAATTCGTGTTGCATTGTTTCCTTCTTTTAGGACCTTGAAACAAAAGGTAAGGAAAGAAGTCGGTTATATTTTGATCCAATCAGAAATTTTATCTAAAAAGGAACAAATAGCAGGAATAATTAGTGGGGAAGGAAAGAGGATAGGATATAGGAATCACAATAAGGAGTAGGAAGTCCAAGTTTCAGCAAATAAGAATACAAGGCAGAATGCTCCACGGAGAGAGATAAACACTGTGGAAGAACATATGATCGGCGACGCAAATAACTGCATCATCCGGATGGAGAGGACAGTGTGAAGAAGAAATCATGGAAAAACGAAATTTAGATAATGGCAGCAAAGAATGTGGCCAAAGCGCATACGAACAATGGAAACAACATCAGAATATCGAAGAAGAGAGGGATGCAAAAGAAAAACCATGAATAATGGGGAGGAAGAGTAGGCTGAACAGACAGATGAAATGAATAATTATTAGATAAGGAGGAAACGTAAATATCCGATACCAAAATCGGATATGAAAGCTTTTACAAATTGATAGGAGGTTATCGGATGGAATTATTTTTTTAAAAAAGACGAAAGGAAGCAGCAGCAGCTCGAGCCAAGGAATCAGCCGCTTCATTAAATAAATATATAACCTTTTGTTATTCGCAGAAATTATTTCCTTTATCGAAATTTAAATTAATTAATTTTTCATTGCTTTTTGCTTTTTTACCGAGTTGTTCGAAAAAGAAGAAGGTTATTGTATTTTTTTTAACGTTCACGCATGACTTGTGTACTTACGCGGTTCGATTTTAATGAATTTTTGTTCATTCGAAAATGGTACTGTTCAACACTACGCGAATATACCGAAAAGTATCGGTAAACGCAAATTTTCAACAATCATCAGAAAAAGATGAAAAAATGTAATCGCTGTAGATAATTTTTTATTTATTAATATAACAAACGTCCCAATGACGCTTAAAATAATTATCAATATTAATCACGGAAAGGTAATATGAAACGAATTAAACGAATTTTAAATCGCAGTAGCGCAAATCTAAAAGTTTGCCACTTTTTAAAAAGTTGATTTTGTGAAATAAAATGTTTGCTAAAAAAAAAAAAAACCGACTTCAAGATTTTTGTCATAAAAATTTAATAAACACGCGCTAAAATATAAGAATTTTTAATAAAAACGCACTAAAAAGTAAACAATAATTTGATTACACATTTTACAGAATAATATACACGCCCTCTAAAGAAGATATTATGATAATTCCTATACAGCATTAACATTTATTAGAGTCTGGATACGCTAAATTCAAATTGAAATAGTAATTCAAAAATGCATTAAATATTCATTATGTTTCCAATACTCGGATTATAGAAAACATGCGCCTACTGTGTTATTAAATTGTTTCTAGGTATTTCAATGACTCTCATTGAGGTATATGAATGCTGTAAAAGAATTGTCGCGTAACATCACTACTTAAGGTATATATATTCCGCTGCAAAATATATTATCTTCTTATCCGGTATAATTATTTTTTACTTTTTGGGCATTTTTATTAAATTTTTATAGTAAATCTTTAAATGTACTCTTTAAAAAAAAAGGGAAACATTTTATTATTTACGTTATAGCGTATGCAACGAGTTAATTTTATTTTGACATTTTTCTGTCCTTTAGCGAAATACTGGAGAAAAAATCATAATTCGCTGCCGACATATATAACATAAACTCATGACTAGATCGTTTTATCACTTTTCAAATGACATTTTTCAATTTTACAAATGGAAAATTTCTATCGATAAAATTCTGTCGAATATTATTATATCAAATGAGCAAGCACCATTTTTTAAAAGTTAATTCCTCAATGTTGATTTGAAAATCTCATGTGCTCAAAGTAATTTTCTGAACGAGTTCGATGTAATTAGGTTTGAAAAATCTTCATTGCTACCCCCTTTGTACCTAAGTGGAAGAATTGTAAAAATTTGATAATTCAATATTGTTTAAACATATTACGAAGCACGCAGTTATTATTAAGGGAAATATTTCATCGACTTTTTCAAAGATTTCAAGCAGGCATTCAGTTGAAGCGAAAAAGTACGAATATAAAATGAAATTTATATAAGAAAATGTTTATTTCGAGGTCGCGGAAACTACCTGTTTATAAAATATCGACCAATTCTCGGTTCTGAAAAACCATTGAAACAAACGTGACTAATCCATAACTCATAGAGAGGTCACTTGTATCAATTCCCGTTTACTTTTTCGGACGAGTTCTCCACCTGGAAGATACCAATTGGATAAAATTCACACAACAACGACGTATTCGGTTTGACACTCTACTGCTAGTCGCTAACGCGAAAAACCCTACACAGACTTAATCTCGATACATGCTATACATTCAACTATGCGCGGGATTTTAAATGTTGGCCCAACAAGCGATTTTTTGATAGACTGTCTGCAACGAAAATGAAATAATTTTAACCGAATTTTTAGCATCATCGAATGAGATTAATGTATAAATCTGAGAAAGATGACTAAAAATCAACGCTTAGCAGCTACCGGTTGGTAGCTGTAGAAAGGGGAAATTCGAAAGGCACATTTCATCTCCACAACCGAAGCATCGATACAGCACTAAAGTCCACCGTCAAGGATTTGAAACAAGTGCGGAGTGGACAAAAATCAACGTACAGATTCGCCCACTTTGAACCTGTAATTTTTGAAAGGATTTTGCGACACAAGCGTAGATTAAGTGTAAAGTTTTATACCCTTGCCAGAGTGTCGGAGATTGTGAATTTAAAATTCACAATCGTACTCTAAGCCTAATGGAAAGCCTAATGGATCTAAAGAGAATTCCGACGCCAGTTCCCATCTCACACGCCTAGCTTTACTAGTCTCTGCTATCCGATTATTTCAAGCTCAGTAAACCTGCGAGCAACTTGGATTCGAGACGTTCGATAAAGAAAAAACGAAACACATAAACTCGACTTTGGAGTCCGGATAGAGTCAGTTTCCTAAGCAAGTCGATTTTAGTCGACAAAAAAAAAAAATATTAGAGTCACATACTATGTAGCTCATTTGAAAGCAGCCTCAAAACAGGCACGTCTAAGATTCGTTTTGCGAAAATATAACCTCGTTTTGATTTCCATTCGAATTTAACTTTCCCCCCGACTGCCGCGTTAAATTTATATTCAAGTACAAGTTGTTTTTGTTAAGGACTGATTCCGTAAAAATTTAGTACTTTTCGGTAATTTTATTCAGCACCGAGAAACATCGGGCTTAATTTGTCCCCTCCGGATTAATTAGACTTTGCGATGGACAGACGAGCGACTCTCATTTTAGACTTTAACCGCGCAACCAGCTGACGCTTCCGATTGAGAGATTCTTTTTACCAATAGGTGACTTGATCGCTCTTCCCAATCAATTGTACGATATCTTCTCTCTCCGCCACTTTCGACCTTTTAATCAGTCCACTGCGGTATCAAATAATTTACTTATATGTATATGCCCGTCGATTCACGTCTGCTCTTAACGATAAGAGCGCATATCGAAACCGATCGTAATCATTAACGGCGTCCGGATGCGTCGTTCTCTGAGAACAACTTCGTTTCAAGCATGATGAAGATTAAAAAGCAGCGTTCGCCTCCTCTCCGATGATACGTGTTACGACCGCAATTCAGTTCACGTTTCACGGTCGCCGGTAAATAGAAGGGGAGCAATGAAAGTTCTCGGATCAAGTTCAGAACCGTGTATATGGAAAACTTAAACTTCGAATGCATTTTCGCGAAACTCTTCAATTTCCACGACAACTAATAATACGGTGTCGGCCATCGCGTTCTTTGCAATTAGATTTTATTCTCGTGATTACGCACCTCCGTCTCCTCTCGCCGGTGTGTGAACATCATATTCATCTGCCGTATCTGTCTATCGTGTTTGCCGCGTACCTACCGGCATTTCCCACCGCCTACGCTGGCTGGTATAAGGTAATAAACCACGGTTTACGAACAGGCAAACCAAAATAATGCCGACTGAAACACCAGCCCGCAGCAGCCTCCGTCTGTCGCACGATCTCTCACCTGTACACATTCACGCAGGATTCAGCCGACACAATTATTCTGCCGCTGCCGATAACACATCCAACAGCGGCCTCTTCAGTTCGCCAATAACACAAACTCGCTTATAATCATCGGTTGCCCGACTTCATCGAGGTAAGCGTAGATAATTCCGCGCAACTGATTAAAAAGAAGCGGCGAGATTTTTCCGATAAATTCTCGGATGTAATTCGGCGCAAATGGGTACTCGCGATTTTTCGCTTTTTTCTCGGTTTTTGAGGGCGTCCTCGAGTGATATTTTTTCAAATCGAATAGCATTCCTGGGGGGAGGGGAAAAGGAGAATCGAATCTCGTTAAGGCTACAGCAGGTGTAGGCGGCTAATGAGCATATTAAACGTTTCTCGCACGACCCGGTCAGTCCTCAACGAAGTAAAGCGCCAGCGATTTATAAAGAATATATTCTGCGACTGATTGGACAGTTTCAAGATTATGCGTAGAGTGGTTACGCTATCGTTCCCGAGCCACTGCAAATAATCTCCCGCTGTAACAGCAACAGAAAACCGATGATTTAACTCGTTCCGCTCTTTAGTTAAATTTCCTTCTAGTTCCGACCACTCATCTTCACATTTCCAAAATCTCGAAATCGCGTATATCCTGAAACGCTTATTACGGTAGCCGACACGTAAACAGGGAAACAGTAATGTGGTGTATATGTAACATAATAAACCCGCAACCGGCATGTGCAGGATAATACTAATTTTTTTTTTTTTTTTTTTTTAAATAAGTTGTGGGTCTCACAGGGCAAATATGCCCGTTGTGTGAGTACCCGACACTCTTATTAACGTTTATTACACCGGCGTAAGTGTATATAGTGGTGCAAATCGGCTTAAAGGCACCGACATTTTCGTACAAATAAGAAAGAGGACTGAAGATAAAAAAAATATGTTTATTTCGAATATTTACGTAATAACTACCATTAGACGAAAACACAACTAACAGATAAAAAGTCAACTTCTGCGAACTAACGAAACAAACATCGGAAAAAAAAACAAACAATAGTCTCTGCTCCAGCGGAAAATAGTATAAAGGCAGTCTACTCGCGAAATGGAAAGAAAAAAAAAAAAGAAAAAACAAATGTCAATATTCCGTCGTCGAACCTTTATTACTATGAAGGACTGCGAAAATCCTGTTCGGCATGAGAGCAGACGTTGCATTTCTCGAACAGAAATTGCTGCTCATTCAATATGGGTCGCATTTTTCAGTTCAGAACACCGTGGAACTGGCGTCCATCACAAGTATCGCTCAAAGGTTCTCCATCGGATTCAGATCGGGACTACGCAAAGGCCAGCCCAGAACGTTGATATGAGTGTCTCGAAACCACTCTGTAGTTTCCTTCGATGCATGAATGGCTGCGTCGTCTTGCTGAAATAAAAAGTTTTCAGTGCCCAACTCTTCATACATTCGCAGTAATTCAACTTCGATGATCTCTATGTACACTAAAGTTTTCAGTGTCCAACTCTTTATACATTCGCAGTAATTCAACTTCGATGATCATGTTTGATTTCATCTCGCTGCAAAAGGCTGCCCATATCATAACACTACCGCTACTAAAATTTCTGCTCATCTGCACTTTTCTTTTCTTAGATTGTGCCAGTAATATTGTAATCCATCCGGGCCGTCCAAGTTGAACTTTTTCTCGTCGCTAAATATCACATTGTTTCATTCGACAGTCCACGACATGTATTTATTTTTGCGCGAACGCGAGTCTGACCTTTTTATGACGATCCGTGAGAGTTTACTGCTGCGTTTTTTGTATACCAGGTTCTTATCGGCTGCTAGAATTTGTCATACATGCCTCGGGGTGACCAGTAACTTTAAATCGCTGCGAATTAAAAAAAAAATGGTCTGGGTCTTCGCTGTCCGTACAATGAGACGTTTATTAGGTTCGGGAAATTTTTTCGCGCATCCGTATCGGTTATTTTTCCCATATTTTTCTCCAAATTTCGTGAAATTGTCTATCGTACAGCTCGACCGTTTTACTTTCCGGGCTATAGTGCGATTCGATAGGCTCATTGTAGGCCTGAATACCTCTTGAGCGGATAACACTTAAGCACGCGGCAATATAATCGCGTCACTCTCTTTTAATTGGCGTATGACTGACAGTCGCGGACACGAGGATTGGATGACTGACTCCCTGTAGGCCGATATCTGAAATCGTGTTGGAAAAACCCGCACTGCGAATCGTACGAGTTGTCGTGTAGTGCCCCTTCATACTAATTTCCATGTCCTTCCGAGCAGCTATTTTCCCATTTTTCTGGATTATTTTCACCGTTTCTTACCAAAACCGGGTTTTCATTCGTTAACAGCGGTAGTTACGTAGATATTCGAAATATATTTTATACTTTAGTCCGCTTTCTTATTTGTACAACAATGTTGGTGCCTTTATGGCAATTTCCACCACTCTATACACGACAAAATGTATTATGTAAACTGTGCAAGATGTGCCTCTTGCGCAAGCGTATAAATAGAGAAACCACCATGCAGTCTATCACAATTCTAATGATAAAGCGAAATGGTCAGCAAAAGTAGTGTATATATTTGAATGGTTAATCAGAACGGGACCAGGTGTTACAGTAAAGCAACGAAAAGTCAGGCTTTGCGTACGATGGAAAATTAAACATCCGAATTAATGGTATGAAATTAACCGATATAGACCGGCGGAAACCGCGAAAACAAGTTTTGTGTCGATCAGACAATCGGATAGTTTGTCGAAGACGGATCGTTTCAGAATTATGCCGTAATTTCCGTACCGAATGAACGGTAATATTAGCGTACACATATAGAGTACGACGTCAATCGATGGAATTAAAGAACTCTTTTATAATTACAAAAAAAACTGTCGGCAAAACAACAGCGATGAAAAATATTTTTTACCGATAACTCGGCATCTCGTACTGATGAACGATTCAAATGGCTAGGAATCAAGCACCATTTGCTGAATTAATGGAATCATAGATCGCCAAATATAGGTGGATGGTTTAGAGGAATATTCGCTATGCTGCGAAGAATCTTCTGATTGACTGGATTTTTCAAGTTTGCCAGAACACACCTTGAAACACAGTTTGGAACTTTCTCCTCCGAGACAATAGCGTCAGTGTACACGACCAGCGCATTCCTCTGATCTCGGTCTAATTAACATGCTTTCAAACGACGTTGACAAATTCGCATCAAAAAAGAAAAAAGAAAAAAAGAAAAAAAGAAAAAAGGAAAAACCAAACAGAAAAAATCGACATATGGAGGCTTCCGCTGATTGATGCATTCAAGCCGACTGAAATAGATGTTAAAAAAGGGCCGCCCCGAGTGTTAATTTGTAACTGGAACTGTGAACTCTTTTTATCTTTAATTACACAGATTTCCGTATTTTTGTGTTCGTAACATCGATCAACTTTCAATTCATTCGTTATTATTTTTTAAGCATAATTTCACACTCGCCGTAGAGAAACATCAATCTTACATCATATTTTTTTGCGAATTCTTATTTTGAAGGCGATTTTTTTATTTTACATAGCGTATTTAGTTTTTTTAATTTTCCTATTCACATGCTCATCGCCGCCGCGGATATGTGTATGCAGATCATTTGTTCAACGCACTGCGTTTTATATTTTGTTTTTAGAAAATTTCTAAGATCCATCAAGGCGATCAGTAAACCTTGGCGGCCTCTCTTTCTCGCTCCAAAAAAAAATTGTTTTCTAACCTCAAAAAGTTGCAGTTGAGACACACATCTGTGCTTCCTCACCTATCTGTGTGGCTCATGTTTCGGTTCCAACCACTGTGATATCATAGATGATACGAACACTTTATCACAACTACTAATATAATTTTTCCCGAGTAAGTGGCCTACTGTTTTAGACGCAATGTAAAATTCTAATTTTTTTTTCCATGTCAACAAACTGGTAATCGTAATGTTCCGTTTACCACGCGTACACCGTAATTATCATAGCCCACACCAATATGTATATTATATTTAAAAAGGGAAAATAAGAAAAATCGTTATACCTTGTCCATGCCTTGTCTTAAGCTTATTAAAAATCAAACCAAAACCTGTTTTAACTCCCCCTATCTGTTTCGGTCAATTCCATTTCGTTCAATTCTACCAATGTTAACAAATGTATTTAGGTGTCCACTCCTCGGGGAGTTATCCTACCCTGAAAGTAATATCTCTAATAACTTAGGTAATTATAATAAATATATGTGCCTTTCATTATATCATTTTACTATTTTAAATCGAGTGTTTCTATTTTTTGAATATCTCTTGAGAACCTATTTCTCGTTTCATTATTTTAATTTAAATAAGGGTACGAAAGAAGAAAAAATTTCAAGTTGATATTTTAAATTTCTTCAAGGGCATAAAGTTATCATATGAGATTATTATCATATGCGATTACTATCATATGCGATTACTATCATATGCGATTCCCTTTCGAATATTGATATAATTACCTACACCGATTTAATATTTTAGCTGAAAGCTGTGTTTCTGCAAAAAAATACTTACACTATATGTATTTTAGATGACGCTCTATTTCAGTTTGCCCACTTCTGAAAAATGTTCTCGAACTAATTAAAGTGTTCCATAATAGAAGGTTGGAAAAATTACCCTTAATGACTTCTAATCCAGTTTAATACAAGAAACTATAAAACGTATAGAGTCGCTGAGAGTGCTGACACAAATAAAATTTGGTAAGAAACAGAAAAATTTATTCTGCGCCTACGGTGGCAAATAGTACAATCAAAAATGCTGGCTAAAAAAAAAATAAAAATAATTTCAAATGACTTCCAAAATTCGTTATATTATTATTGTTTTCGGGATAAACCGCGCCAGAGATATTATATCAGCTATTTGCTACGTGGTTTGTACCGAAACAAATAATAATGTAACAAAAAAACAAATTGCCAATGGCAACATTAAAATTATAGGCTGAAAAAAAAAAGGAAATAATCAATTTCGGCGACAACGAAAAATAACGCAAATAAATAAAAATCAAAAAATGACACGCAAAAAAGATGAGAATACCGATCATGTAATACTCCCTATATGTGCTCTCTCATTCGTAATCTGTTCCTTTTTCACTCGATCGAGACAGATCTTCTGCGGACCCTTGCAGTCATTTAGGTGGTATCGAATGTAACAAATTAGTGGATGTTCATTAGCCAGGTCTTCCGTTTCCGAAGCAGATTTTTGGGTACCTTTTCAGCTCATAATACTGTTCTTCTTTCCTTACATGATTCATTCTAAACTATAGCTCAATTCCTATTCCTTTTTCATATTTTAATTGCGGCTCTTCTAACCTCTCTATTCAGTCATCTCTTCCGCCTCGCCCATGGTTTTCTGATATCATGTTTCATTGAATTGTTCACGCTTTTCTGATAAACAATCGTCCTACTCTTTTCTCTGAAACTCGGTACCCCTACTGGTGCTTCTTATATTCTTTCATTTCTTTCTGCTTCCGTTTATTCTTGCCCTCGAATTATTTTTATCCTCTATCCTTAAGCGTTTAAGAATACAACTTTATTTTTCCTTTTTTCCATTTCTTGGACTGAAGTTCCCGTTGACGGAAACCCTTAAAAAAAAAAATAAGAAAGAAAAAGAGAAAAAAGAGATTTCTCAGAAACAAACAGGTGTTGTGTTTGATAAAGGTACCAGGGAACAAATCATAAGTGCAAAACAATTAACAGAAAAATTTCGCCAGTTCAAATATAAGCGCTTTATAAACTTTACAATTGAAGGAATCTAGTGTATCTTTGAACGTTTGAGAGAGCACCTGTTCATCTTATATTTATCTGATTAGGTCATCATATAAAAATAGTTCAGCTGCAGTGTATGCAATGTGATGTCCTCCGATTTTAAGCTAAAAACTCACTCAAGATGTTCAACATATATATATATATATATATATGAAATGTTTTATACAAACGATACTAAATTATTGGAATAATATTTAGGAGGCATAGCTTGACGAAAGTTTTGTATGTAAAAAATAATAAATACATATTTTTCAAAAAAAAAAAAAATCAATAACTTACGATATGCTTACGACATCACTAAGCAACTCCGAACATCAACTAAAAGCTATCGCGAAAAGATTAGATTAATGCAAGAATTATACTTATAAACAAAAATTAAACTAAAGTCACGATAGCAAACAAAAATGAAAATGTCAATCACGAAAAAGTTTGTTTGTAGTAGATAGGTTTGTGTATACTTAGGCTCGGTGATATTGTCTGGCGAACATAAAGCGTAGATTATTTATAGCATACGGTCCAGTTATCAGACAGGTAAAAATTTGAAAAGACGCAATTTTATCGATAAAAACAACGAATCTAATAAACCGCCTAACTTTTCCAATCGCTTCGTATGCAAGTAAACCCCGGTCCCTCACTGCAGCAGATTATAGACAAAAACTGGACACGGAGAAAAATATTAATAATATGCTGAAAGAAAGAACGAATCCTCGATCATCCAGGAAACGAAAAAATGCGTTTAACAGATGAGGTAAGGAAAGAATTTTCCGGTTTCCACGGACATTTAGGGCGCGATACATACCCTTTAGAACGTCAAGTTATTCTTGGAAAAATGAATGCGAAGAGAACAAGAAGTAGACTGAAGATCGATCAACCAAAATTGTTAATCGGATTGAACTTGCACGAGGCATTAATAGTAATTCAAGACAGATCAACTTGGAGGACTGTAGCAGATGCTGTAATTTTATAACAGCAACGGGTCTCGAAGAAGGGAGATAATTATTCGAAATACACGTCCAGTTTAAAAGAAAAAAATAACATATTCAGCGTATATTCCTTTTCGGAGAAAAAATTATCGATATAATTAACCGTTAGTTTCGCAAGAGGTTTTAATTATAAAAATCCTTTTTTAATCTTTTTGAAATAAACTGCGCAGTTAACTAATAGAGATTCGTTTTGCTTTAACACGTTATCTTTGTAAAGAATAAAAATATTAATTAAATAAACAATAATTGTAAACGAAAAATTAAATTAAAGGAGAGATTCGACCTCAGGATATGATTTTTTTTTTTTTTTTCGAGAAGAGATGTATCTTCCGACTTCTTTCCTTACCTTTTGTTTCTGGGTAGAAGTCCTTGTTGACGAGCAGGGAAAAATAAAAAAAGAAGCATCTTGGACACACACAACTATGCCACTGTACGTAATAATTACAACTAGCCCATCGTATACAGAAATTCACTACGTTAGTATTTTAATTAATTTTTAACATGGAAAACGATCATTACGGTCTACTAACGAATCGGTTTCTTCGCTTACTTCGACAAAAGATGCAGTTATTCTGCACTCTTCATTAAGCGGAGAAAGATTCGAACTTGCTGCACTAAACGGTGTTTGCGCTAGAAGGTTCGAGAACAAAAAAATAAAATTTTCCTTCAATATCGTTAACATAATTTGTTAACACGCTGTACAATATCCAGATGGGGCGGTTGGTGGTATCTTAAGTCATGGGATCAATTTTATTTCTTTAAAGATGTAACTAATAAGTGCATTCGTAAAGGTGTGCGAAAACCAGTGGAAAACTGAATGGGCAGCTGCAACAACATCCCTAAGAACCATTAAGCCCACAGTTGAATCATGGTGGCCACCGGAAGGAACATCCCGATACGATTTTAAGGTCCTCAGCCAGCTGCGAATTGGCCATATCGCTATTTCGCACAAACATATAATTGATAAAACGCCGCCTCCGGCTACATGCCCCTTGTGCAACCAGACAACCGCACCGACAGTTTCCCACATAACACTTACCTGCCAAAAGTTTACTATGTTGCGGACACAACTTGGCCTACCCATAGATATAGGGCAGACCCTCTCAAACGAGGTAATCTCCATCAACAAGATTATTGTCTTCATTAAAATGAGTGGCTTAACTCACCACATTTAAATTATCCCCTCTCCCTCGTGTGTGCTGTAATGGCCATAGTAGTTACACACGGCACATACAATTTTAAGGGGGAAAAAATAAAAATAAAAAAAAATAAGTGCAAGGGTATCGCCAGCGGGAGGCAGAGAGCAGCTGTCCCCCTGGAGTTTTGAAACTTTTGTAATCAACTGGCCATGCGATGAGTATTCATAGGCGCGTAATCATGGACAATTTGGAAGACTTTTATAATAAAGTAGTAGAACAATTTGCCAGAAACCCGCGAGAATTATGTTTTAATTAAGATTTTATTCTTGTTTAATAAAATATTAAGCCTTTACAACTTATAAATTTTATTTTTCCTACAACTCATATCCTCCTTATATCATCTTGCCAACCTGGCTCATCGGCTGGCGACGCTCTTGAATAAGTGTATTTTTTGTTTTAAAGTGACACATAGGTTTTACTTTTCCATTATCATTAATACACTTCTTTCGTCCAGATCTCGTAGTATTTTTCAATGAATAATAACCGATGTTACATGTACAATATCGAAATTTTTGTAACTAAATTAGGCGAGATAATAAATCTCGAAGTCGTTTTTTTTATTTTTTTAGAAAGAACTATTTTTAAATATTGTTTTAATGTAATAAAAATCATTTTGCAACAAATGTAGAGTGTCTAGGGGAAATCTGTAGTAATTTCAATTGAATTTAATTAAAATAGTGTGGAAGTAAAGCATTTGACTAATAAGTATACAATTTTTCTGTTAAAATTAAAATCATTGACAGAAGCACTTTTTTTTTTTTTTCATAGCCTGGCTTTAAATACCATTTGGCCAATTTTTTTTCGTTTTCCTTCTCGTGAAAACTATTTTCTAATCGAAACAATGCTTCCTTCAGCTTATTTGTAGAAGCCATTTTTACACCGAAACTAACATGAAAGTCTAGGAATTAGCTTAATAAAGGTTTTTATATTAAAAATATCTCGCATCGTTTTTATTACACATCGAATAATCCCTTCAAGTCCGAAAATGGTACGCATTCAGTTAAAACCATATAGGAATTACAGGAAAAATTGTAGCTGGAAGTGTCCAAGAAGTCTCCCTTCCGGCATAAACGCTTCTCCGCTAGTACAGTTCCACGTGCTGCTTAAGAGACTGTTCAGAAATACATTCAGCTCACATCTTAAGGCATGAACGATTGGAAAGAACGCTTTTAATAGAACGACTCAACTGATAAACTGTGCTGCTGGGAACCGTTCTTTTTCCCAATTTCCCGAGTGTGCAAAAACCGGAAAACAAATTTGCACTCTCAGTTTTTTCTCCAGTACGTTGCCGCCCGCTGTCGATGAACCGTGTTTTCTCTTTTCCAACAATCGGTGACCTCCGAGGCAACATTGCCCCTAAATGTCGTAAAATCGGTCGTGAAAATATGACGACGGTCGTATTTTTCCAACTTCTAATCCGCCTAGTAGTTAGTAGCGTGTGCAATGCACTCTTCACTTAGGTTCAGACATTAAACCAGCCAGGAATAACAACCGTCCGACGTTATAAAATCGTACCTCTGTCTGGTTCACATCGTAAATAGAAGTGAACGTTGATGAGCCGACAAGCAAATTCTTCATTGTTTCATTTAAATATCGCCTATTAACGACTACCGATCATCAGTACAACTCTACTTCGCGGCAAATTAAGGTGTGCGCGCAACATAAACAAACAGCGAATAATGAAAAACGCAAATAATCCGTATTCCTCCTCTGACTATTATTTATCATCGCTAATGTTTTTTCTTCCTATTCCTCCGCGAACGACTCGGAATCGACTCTATCGCTGAATTTTAAAAAAAGTAAACGCTTTTTTTCCATAATCGACCGGCCTGTACGTACCAAAAACACAGATGCGAGGATAACAAGTTACAAAAGTTGCCTCCAAATTCTGAATGTACATGTACGAATCTCGGCCTACATTGTTGCTCTCGGCTCGGATACGGTGAAAGTGACAACGGAAATAGCCACGGAGTCGCGAGTTATTGCGCGCGGCTTTGTTGTTAAAACACGCGTATCTAATAATTAGCGTGTAATACAGAAGCGATGGACGACGAGGAAACATTTTTAGCGAAGTTACACCGACGATTGCATATGAAATGTAGTCGGCGTCGTTACTTTTTCGTACATTCCGAAATGGCGGATATGTTTAATTTAGGAAGACTATGTTTTAAAATGGAATCGCCCGATCGCTGCGACTTCCAATTAAAATTAATTTAATTTCTATTTAGAAAAAAATCGAGCGTTTGGGGTTTAAAATTGGAACCATGATGTCGTGGTTGTTAGCTGAAAGATCGGGCTTGTCGTTAGAAAATAATTATATGAAATAGTAGCTCTAAAGAACCGATCCGGCTGTACCGTTCAGAAAGGACAGCGATATCAAAATAGGGTACTGAGAACCCTTACTGCAGCCCCCTCCCCCCTTTGGTACGTCTCAAATTTTACCCTCCATAATGACTCAAACATCTCATGTTTGCAGAAGACGAAATCAAAAGACGAGCAAATAAACATGTCGCCCGACTTAATGCTCGAATGAATCCATTTGGCACCAATTTGCTGGATAATTCTTGTGAAACACGCAGACTGTGGCGAAAAAGCCGTTTGGACCTTATGTTCAACCACTATACAATTTAGAGGGAGTACTGTACTACCCCTTCACAAAACATTCTTTATCATATTAAATTAATCGATAAATGATTACTAAAGTCGGTCCCGCCTTGTTGATAACAAAAAAAAAAAAAAAAAAAAAATTCTCTATACACGTAGATAAAATATTCTCTGAAAGGCCAGGTAAAGCATTCCGATTTCGGTATAGCTTTCACGCGACATATCATTCCTTTTTATTAGCAATTTTTCAAATCGTATTTTATATTTTACAATTACGAAAGCAGTTCAGAAAGAATGAGTTTTTCAAGATTTATTAAGTATCGTTGCAAATTTCCAAGATGAAGGATTTATTTATGTTCTGAATTTTATCCTAGTATCTTCTTTTGGGGAAGGTCGGCAAGTAAAATTATGCGCGCGTTACCGACCAGCAGCGCATCTTAGAAGGATTTTAAAAATGAATCAAATTCAGTGCCTCATATAGAGTAGGCTGATGGTGGGAAGATTTAAAATGCTGTATTTAAATTTTATCAACTGCAAAAGAAACTGTTGAACTATAGAGGAGTGTTGCGGAAACTCTTATGCCTCTATGTTATATGCTACATACTTCTCTGCCAGTCATGAATCCTGGGTGTGTTGCAGTTAGTGAGCTGACCTATATTATAATAGACACAGTTTGTTGATAGGAGACTGTTAGCCTATAAATAATAGTGTAGGTACGATCAGTCCGGAAGCGATACTACTGAGTATTGTTTCCTGCTGATACAATGAGGGGTCGATAGTTGGTTTAATAATTACAATCAGACTTCTTTGTGATATCCACTCAGATTCATCTCTTCACAAATATCATAGACAATGTCGCGATGTTGAATGAATCGTTGAGAGTGCTGCAAGATCAGCTCTCTGTGTCACTTCTCTGTCCATGTCTCGGAATCCGCGTGAAAAAAACAACATTTCAGTTGCCATTCCTTGCGCGGTTTATAAAAGTTCTCATGAATTCGTATGATTACTATGTGGAAGGCGTGAAACGATTAAAGAGTCTACAATGAGGAGCATTGGCCGGTAAATATATCTCGTTAATTCGATGTGCCGGATACGGTACATGGTTTCCGCATCTGAAGATGCGCAGCCGTCATTTTTAATCGGACTTTCTCTAAATTTTCAACTTGATAAGAACAGGCTACTGATAAACAACAATGGGTTTTGCACCATCTGAATATGACCATCGAGTATAGTTAGTTGCATATTATCGGATTCTGTAAATAATCGATTTTAAAAATCATAACCCAGAGCAAATTCCGGAATAGAGCCCAACATCCGGAGAATAGGGTCGTTTAGAAAAATATAATTACCACGTAGAATAAATTCATTACAATTCAGCGGATGGCTTGCATACTGGTAAGTTTAATAGTATTTTTCGAGAACAGAAAGACAACTTCTCAGAAACTCTTTTAGAACTGAGTTCGGAGAGACGGTACATCCTATTTAAGGATTTTAATCCGAATTCACTGCCCGGCGAATAAACCCGAAGTCGTAATTAATTCTTGAAAGGATTAACTACATATATTCATATTGAAAAGAAACGTTGGACTTATATTGCACTTAGGGATAGATAAGCAAGAAAACTGATTTAATATGGTAAAGGATGTTTCAGTGCAGTAATATTATTAGAGGGCGTGACGATATTATGAAATTGAAGCATTAACTGTGCTTCTCCAGACATTCCATCTTGCGCAACCGGTATCGTTTTCATGCAGACTCAACCCGG
Organism: Icerya purchasi; assembly: GCA_039619475.1. Classification (NCBI taxonomy): domain Eukaryota; kingdom Metazoa; phylum Arthropoda; class Insecta; order Hemiptera; family Monophlebidae; genus Icerya; species Icerya purchasi. The sequence continues at coordinate 449,791,268 of CM077116.1, read as the reverse complement.
CCATTAATCTTCCACGTGGTCTTGGTCTTTTTCCATCAATTTTCCCGAGTATTCGAACGAATTTTCATCTCATACTATATATATATATATATATCGCAAAAGAAGCTGAGGATACCTAACGGGCGCGTCTGCATTTCTAGTTACTGGCCAAGTGTCACTTGCGTATGTTGCGATTGAGAAGACTAAGCAACTTAACAGGGTTAATTTCGTATTCACTGAAACACTTGTGTCTTTTCAAATTCTTGATAATCTGGTAACTGCACTATGTGCAATTGCTAATCTGCGCTTCACGTCCAACAGGCAGCTTTCTCATATCACTAATTGCAAATAAATTAAACTATCGATTACTTCAAAGCCACCAACTTCTTCATGATTTTCGTTTCCATTTCTGTCTACTATCATCACCTTCGTTTTATTGTCCATTTATACTCAATCCAAACGCTCCGAATTTATTTTCCAATCTATGTCCTAGCTTTTTAACACATCGTAAGTTGTTGATTGCTTTACTTCCTATCGAAATTCCATCTTTCCAGTCGTTCAATTTCACAATAAATTCCGCGTATATATATGTTATATAATAAAAATGAAACCCCGTCATACTCTGATTTCTACTTGAAATTCCGAGCATAATACTTTATTCGTTCGAACTGTGACCGAGCTGCCTTCATTGAATTGCTGAATTATACGAAATATTTAGGTATGTATCCATACGTCCTAAAATATTGCACAACTTTATTAGAATCAAAAGCTTTGTCGAAATCTATGAAGCACATATACATCGCCACATTAAATTCACGCGTTTTTTCTACTAGTTGCCTTACAATGATTATCCGCCCTTTAGTGTACATACCTTTACCATTTATACAGCCTATTTGATGTTTGCGAAATTTCCTTTAATAAGTATGGTTTTAACCGATCATTAATTACTGTCAGTATCGAGCGAGACAGTAAAATGCTGTAAGTCTGTAGTTGCTTATAGGTAGACCCAGTCCTTCACCATCTCCCCCACATTTCACAGCAGAGTTTGTGCATTTCTCCCACTGAATTAATGAATTGTAATGCAGTCTGGTCCTGCAGCTCTGCCAATTTTAATTCCCCTTGCTTCTACGCTCTTTATAATGTTACAGACTCCAGTTCTAAATTACGTTTTTTTCTTTTTTTCTTTTGAGCCTCGAAAATTCAACCCATCGACACCGTTTATATTTGTGTACGTGAAAAAAAAGGTCACAGTATTGTCTCTACACTTCACCAATTTCTATTAAATCAGTCGCAGTACCATTAGTCCTTGTATTCTTTGTGTGCTTAGTTTGAATTCTTTGGTAAAGAGTTTAAAATTATCGCATAAATCGTTAGGTTCATTATTCTGCTCATGTTCTTCTATATATGAGCATATCTTTTCCTATCCGATCTGCTTATTTATTTGTCCCATTTTTCTTTGATTTCATATCGACTTTGCCCTCATTATCCCTTTCCTTTTTTCTATTACCTTTAACATTTCTTTCGGTATCCAATTTTCATTTTTTTTTTTTTTTTGGGATTATTATCAAACGCACTTTCTTATTCTTTTCCTTCGTTCAACAACTTTTACATCGGTGATATTCTTGTTATTTTAATGGTTCGGGAATCCGAATAAATATTGCTAAAATAATCACCGACACCGAAGAATACTTCGTACGATGAAAAATTTTCAACAAGCGCATAGTCGCATCAAAATACATCTCCCTGTACAATCCCCATTCAATGTTCAGTCGTAGACGGTAACTTCTAATCTCCCGTATTTCCTATCAATGCAGCCTCAATTTTGTTACCGCTATTATCTAAAGCAACGGTTTTTGTCCACAATACGGACCCTTTTGCATAGGCGTACCGGGGATTTTGGGGTTCAAACCCCTCCCGAAATGGATTTTTACATTGCTGTATTGTCCCTCTACGGTCGTAAGATGTCTGGGTACCAGACATTCTGACAGTACAACTATGTATTAATGTAAATTATTCTCAAAATGAAAACGAACAGAAGTAATCCTAATCCTTACGCATTTAGAACTATTGTACAAAAGATTATTAATAAAATATAATTACTGAGTAAAATCCTTTTTTCTGTCAAGTGTTTTTTTTTTTAAATTGACCCTTCCCCCTCCCCCGAAAAACTAATTTGGGTACGCCTATGCCCTTTTGTATTACATTATTTATTTTCAAGCGGCTTCCAAGTGCTAAGTAATGTAAAATTAATTTTCTTGAATTAAATTTTAAAAGATACAAACTGAGAGTGGTCAGTGAAAGTATCTACCAAAGAGTGAGCAAGAATAAGCAAATATACACATTTTTATATCTATTAGTATTTAAAATTTACAATAATAATAATAACACTGTTTTTTTCCTTTTGCGGATCGCTGTGAGGGCATTATGGGCCCCTCATGGTCCACAACCCCAGTCTGATCCAAATTACGCTACAAACATCTATAATGCGTGCGGAACATGCGGAACACTCTAAATACAGTATACACCTTTGAAAATATTTAATATACATATGTGGAGTAAAGTAAATCCCACACCTTATATATCGCGTCGGGGATTGTGAAGTTAAGCTTTCCATAATGGTACTAAGCCTAATGGATCTGATGAGAGTGGCAGTTCATTTCTTTCGACCGCCTTTACTTTCCCAGATTTCACCGGTACCCAATTATCACATACTGGGTAAACCTGGGAGCGACTTGGATCCGGAACCAGACAAGTCTCGATAACCCATGACACCTCTGGTTCGGCAACCAAGCATCTTTTTTTGAGAGCCGTTTAGTTCTTTGTCTGTATTCATCAGAGATATTAGTTTTACAGGCTACTAAACTTTATCTATTCCGATGACTTATGTCTAAATCAACTTGCTCTTATATCATTTTTTTTTATTGAAAATCTTTCTGCTTATTGATAATTTTTTTTTTTTTTTAATTTCTCCTATAAATGACACTGTGTACTAGTATATCAAAATTTAAATTTAAAACTGTTGTTATTTAAATATTATTCCCGTACATAGTCTGTCGCGGTATAATGTTATTACGTCATTGTGTTTAATTAAGCAAATATTGTTTTTGGCTTTCGTTATTGACATTCCGACCGGCTAAATTACGACAGGTAAAGTAGATTGTTTAAAGTTAAATCAATGAATCATTGTTTAAATGCTAGTCACTCCTTTTAGTTTAACGCAATTCGAATGGCTTTTATTTTTCTAATATTACAGACATTTTAACTATTTATGAGAACGTAAATTTTTTTTTTTTTTTTTTTTTTAGGCTCGTCAACCGGAGACCCTTACCCAGAAACAATTAGAATAAGAAGCAGTCAATTATATCTCAATACGATATCAAATGTTGTTAGGAGAAAGAAACAAACAATAGGAACAATCTGTGGAGAGGGATAAGATAGGACATAAGAGAAGCAATATGGAGTAGGAAGTCCGAGTATCAGTAAAATGGAATAGAAAGCAGAGCGCACTCAGTAAAAAGAAATAAACACTTAATAAACACATGGTCCGCATCGCAAACATGTTCTTCGTTTGAGTGGACAATATGGAGAGGCAACTAATAAAAAACCAAAACGGGAGGAAGATAACAAAGTATGGCTTAAGAGCGCCAGCGAATAACGGAGACAACAACAGAACGTAAATATACTCGTCGTAATCGGAAATACATTTTATTGGCAATTTACATTTTAAATTATATCGATCCCCTGAGGAAGGTTTTAGTGCATAAATTATATAATTTTATGCTACGAGTCAAACGAAACGTGCAAATTTTAATCAGTAAAATGAAGTGAAATAAATTAAAGATTTAAAAAAATGTTTACTATGGTATTTATGAATTCTAGGTAAAATAAAAAAATTTTCTACAGATACGGATTTAAACAGTATTAATAAAAAGGTAAAGCCGATATATACAGGGTGCGGCAGCATAACTTCCTTTTTTAAAATGCGTCACATTTTTTCTATTAAATTAAAAAAAATAATAATAACAGAAAATCGAAATAAAACTGCAAGGGAAGAAGCATACATATTGCCAATGGGATCTTTTTTTTTTTTTTTTTTTTTTTTTTGGGAACGCCAACCAATAGCAATGACCCATCATCAAATAATTACGAAAACAGGATTAAATTTTGATATATAAAGAAATAGAGGAAATGAACTCCGCTAAGATTGGAACAACATCTGGTGAAGGAAAGGAAAGTATGTAGGAAGCACAAAAAGGAGTAGGTAGTTTTAGGTGGAGAAGCTTAGTGTAGAGGAGGGAACGCTGCTGTACAAGAAGAGAGCATTCAAAAAGGATATGATTTGCATCACAAACACAGTCATGATCCGAGGGATGAAAATTGCAGTATGGGGAAGAAACAATAGAAAAACGAAAGAGAGACGAAGGAAGACAATTATGGTTGAGACGAAGACGTGTTATGGAGGAAATAACGGAACGACTGAAACCAGGGAAATCAGCAAACCAGGAACGTGATGAAGGAAGAAGTTGCAAGAGTTTGTAAAAGGAATGAGGATTGGAAAAGGAGGTAATGTAGGTATCCGACCATGATTTGAGGTGTGCTCGTTTGGATGGAAAGAGGATATTATTGGCAGGAAATTTATTGACAAATTTGCCGTTATAGGAAGCAGAGCGAGCAAACGAGTCAACTAGGTTGTTGCCTGCGATGCCGCTATGACTGGGAATCCAAAGAAGATCGATTTGAATGAAACGAACTAAGAAGAGATTTGCAATTAAGGAACGAATGGAAAGGATAATGTAGTCGCATGAAGAGGATGGAAAAGGGGAGGATATAGCCTGCAAGACGCTCATGGAGTCAGAACAAATAAGGTATTTATTATTATAGGAGGAAAGTGCAATGAACAGAACTGCACGGAGTATTGCATACGATTCTGCAGTGAAAATGGAACAGAAGGAAGGAAGTTTATAAAGTTCGTAGTGTGGAAGAGAAGAAATAAGAAAAGAAGCTCCGACCCCCTCATCGCTTTTGGAACCATCCGTAAAGAGGACAGACGAAGAAGGAAATAGAGACCTCAAAGCTGCGTTGTACTCGCTTAAAGCGATAGAAGGTGAATATTTAGTATGAGAAGGAATAGGAGGGTATAAAAAATCTATAAAGCTGAATGTAAAGAACGGGAGTTTATGATATGTGTAGATAAATGAAGAATAAGGAGCAAGGCGTCGAGAGACATGAGAAAGAATAGGAATCTTCAGGGGAGAAAACCGCCAATTGGCCAGGATGTAGGAATAAGCAGAAACTAATTTAGAAGACTTAATAGGAAGACGTTTTATGAGGAAGCGATCCCCAAGAAAGGATATACGAATGTGTAAAGGATGAATGTTGGCTTCTGAAAGTACTGCAGGAATGGGGGAGGATTTCAGAACACCGAGACAAAGACGAAGACATGAATTTTGGACTTTATCGAGTTTGGAAAGAAGATCTTTAGGAGCATTGCCATAAATGAAGGAACAGTAATCAAGTTTGGAAAGAAGATCTTTAGGAGCATTGCCATAAATGAAGGAACAGTAATCAAGTTTGGAACGAATAGTAGATTTATATAGAATAAGAAGAACACTGGGGTCGCCACCCCATTTGTGTGGAGAAAGAGCCTTTAATAAATTAGTTCTCTTAAGACAGGAAGTATATAGGTAGGAAATATGTTCGCGAAAGGATAAACGACTGTCTAGGAAAACGCCAAGATAGCAGAAGGACCTAACTAATGGAATAGATAAATTGTTCAAAGAGACATTAATTAAGGAAGTATTATAGGGATCTAGAGTATGTATTTCGATTTTCTGTTATTAAAAAAAGTGGCGCATTTTAAAAAATTAAGTTATGCTGCCGCACCCTGTATATATATACATATATATATATATATATATATATATATATATACATATATATATATATATACATATATATATATATATATATATATATATATATATATATATATATATATATATATATATATATATATATATATAACTCGGCCATTTTAGTCTCGCAAGGGGCTTTGCCCCTTGACCCCTCTTGCTTTCATTTCTGTCTCTTTCTCTTCTATACTTTGTATAAAATTATCAAAATTTACAACGTAATTCTTACTGGCATCAACACAAAAAAAAAATAACATAACCACAAAAGTGCTATTCTAACATTTAACTTTCATTATATAAAATCAAGACATTTTTTCGTTACATATTTCATTACATAAAATTGTGACATTTTTTAAATAACAATAACAAAAATCCTATAAAATATAACAAACGTTACATAAAATTGGGACATTTTTTTAGTACATTTTGCGTTACATAAAATTGGGACACTTTTTTGGGACATTTTGCGTTACATAAAATTGGGACATTTTTTCGAACGGGAGGTAGCCTAAGAATTACGTTGTAATTAGTATATATATATATGTACGAGATGTGATCAAAAAGTAACTTGAGTCGAGTGGTACTTTGTGTATTGGCTACACTATCAGTAATATATGTGTCAAATATCAGACAGTTCAATGCTTAGTTTGTGCTGACCAAGCGAAAAAGCAACAGGTGTTTTAGTGTGTTTGACGATTTTTTTTTATGGGAAATTGTCGGATCAGACAATTTGTGTGATATTTCTGTTTAAAACGGAATTAAGTGCATCGAAGCATTCAAAATGTTAGCGAAGACCTTTGGCGACGATATCACAAACACGAATTTATGAATGGTACAAACGCTTTCAGGAAGATCGAGGAGACACAGAAAATGACGCGAGGACTGAGCGACCTATCATGTCCATCATTGACGAAAACGTAGAAAAAAGTAAACAGATTGTGCTTGCTAACAGAAGAATTACTATTAGAGAGGTTGCTGAAGCGGTAAGAATTTCATATGGCTCATGCGAAGCAATTTTTACGAATGTTTTGAGCATGAAACGAGTGGCAGCAAAATTTGTTCCGAAACTAATGAATTTTCAACAAAAACAGTATCAGGTAACCATCGCTGAACAATTGCTTAATGACGTTACTGACAATCGAGATTTACTCAAATAACTGGTGATGAAACGTGGGTATATGGCTATGACGTCGAAACGAACGCAGTCTTCTCAATTGAAGTATTCTGAAGAGCCAAGACCAAAAAAAAAAAAAAAAGGTCAAGTTCGATCAAATATGAGACGGTCTTTCTAACCGTTTTCTTTGACCGGAATGGAATAGTTCATTATGAATTTTTACCGACTGGTCGTAATATCTGTAAGTTTTACGCAATTTGCGCGAGGCAGTCCGGAAAAAATGACCCGAACTTTGGAGAAACAACTCGCGGATTTTGCACCTCGACAACACAACAACGCATATTTGCTTATCCAACAGTTCGTGGCGAAACATAACATCGCTATAATGCCGCAACCAACCTATTCTTCAGACATGGCACCCTGCGACTTTTTTCTATTTTCTCAACTCAAGAAGACACTCAAAGAACAACGTTTTTCAACAATAGATGAAATAAAGGAAAAATCGCAGAGCGAGCTCAAGACCGTACCTAAGAGAGCATTCCAACAGTGGTTCGCAAACTGGAAACCACGGCATCATAAGTGCATAATATCAAAAAAGGGGGACTACTTTGAAGGGAACAAAATAAACATTGAAGATTAGGTAAGTACCTTTTGAAAAAATTAAAAATTCCCGTTACTTTTTGATCACACCTCGGTAATGTATATATATATATGTATATTGAAAATTGAATACTTTAGACTTCATCATGTGGACTTGAACCCCCAAATGACAGTTTCTCTATAGTACTTATAGAAGGGTAAATTTCAACTGACTACATTATTCTTCAAAAAACAGAAAAAAAGTAATTTACAGTTTGCCTAGCAAATTCTTTTAAAACATAAGTTCCTTTCACAACATTTTTTCGTATTACTGCTGGCGCAATAAGGGTCATTTATTAATATATGCGCATATATCTGTATATAAAAAATATTTTTTTTTTAATTGAAATAGAAACAAATTAATGTAGAATAGGAAAATTTCGTTTTACTGCCGGAAGAAATGTGAGAAGAAGAATAGAGGAAGATTTTCTTTTTTTTAAATAAAATTATATGTTATTACTGGTATGTTAATTTTTATATTTATTATATGCGTATTCATTTACTATAAGAAAAGTTGTACGAATTTTTTTATTATCCCCCCCGGGTTTGTCATACAATCACGTGCTCTTTTATCGTACAACAGAAATTTAATAACTGATGGTAATTATAGAAAAGAAGCTAACGCAAAAGCTCGGTACATTTCAAAATCTACCAAGAGGAACTCTTGGAAATCATTTTGTTCATCTTTCTCCTCTCTCTAAGATATGGAAAATGGCCAAAGCGTTCAGATCTCCTCTTTCTGAGCGTCCCCACTTCTCCCATCCTTCTTTGCCTAAACTTCACTCTTTCTTGGACTCTATTGCTCCTCCGTATGTCCCCACTTTCGAGGAATCGTACATTCCTTCACTCCCAAATTCCTCAGAACCTCATTTCCTAACGTCTCCTTTCCGCTACGAGGAACTCTTGTCCGTCCTTAATAAAACCTCTCCTTCTGCTCCTAGCCTGGACGGTCTTTCTTTCCCTATTCTTAAAAAACTCTCTTCTTTCTCGCTACTTTCCCTTCTGAATATCTTCAACTCTTTCTTACTTTCTGGTTTTACTCCTGAGTCTTGGAACGACTTCATCGTCATTCCAATTCCTAAAAAAAAACAGTGTTCCTTCCGTCCTATCTCCCTAGCCTCATGTCTGCGCAAACTCTTTGAAGGTTTAATAAATAACCGTCTCGTTTGGTGGCTTGAGCATAATAATCTAATTCCTTCTAATATGTTCGGTTTTCGCCCCGGGCTTGGCCCGGTAGATTGCATCAGTACCTTCCTTGCAGATATCTATAAATCATTCCTATCAAAGAAATTTACTGTCGCTTCTTTTGTCGATGTCTGCTCTGCATTCGATAATGTGCATCTTCCTTCTCTGGGCTCCAAACTCCTCTCTCTTAATCTTCCTCCGGTTCTTATCACTCTTATACTCAACCTCTTTCAACATAGAACTCTTTATCTATCTTCTCCTTCTCTTTCCACCTCCAGATGCGTCTATCGTGGGCTTCCCCAGGGTTCCTGCCTTAGCCCCACTCTTTTTAATATTTACTCCTTCGATATTGCTTCGCTCTCTATTCCCTCTTTCTCTCTCCTTTTTGCTGATGACATTTTAGTTTATTCCACCTTAGATGATCTGTCCTCCGCCACCAACGAGTTAAATCATTCATTGTCCCATCTTAGCAATGCTCTATCCACTCTCCACCTCTCTCTTTCCCCTTTCAAGTCTTCCTGTATAATTTTTGCTCTCCGCCCCTTTAATCGTGCTTTTATAAACATCAGCGTATCTGGTACACCTATTCCCACTGTTAATTCCATATGTTATCCAGGCCTTTTCTTAAATAGTCGCCTTACATTTCATGAACATATTAATTATATCTATAATTCCTCGATCAAAAGACTTAATCTCCTCAAATCTTTATCTCCGCTCAGATGGGGTGGGGACCCGTGCATTCTATTAATTCTATATAAATCGATTATTCGGTCCAAACTCGACTATTGTTCCTTCATTTATGGCAATGCCTCCAAGTCTCTCCTTTCGAAACTTGACGCAATTCAGAATTCCTGCCTTCGCCTATGCATTGGCGCTTTAAGATCTTCTCCTATTCCTGCGATTCTATCCGAAACTTGCACTCAACCTCTTTCCACTCGTCGTTCACTCCTCGGTTATCGATTTTTAATAAAACGCCTCCCCATTTTGTCATCCAATATTATTCCTTCCTATCTTCATATCAAAAATCACTGGCGCTTGGCGCCTCATAGAATTCCGATTTTATCGCATATAGCTGCTCGTGTTTCCAATTTTTCTCCCTACGTTTCCTCTTATAACAGTCTTCCTTACTTTTCTCTCGATTTTAATAGCATATGGCACCCCATCAATTTCTCCTCTCTTCCAGTCCGAGCTAATTCTTCCTCTCACAATGTAGTCAACTTCGAATTCCTTCAGCTGCTGAACTCTGCTTTTCCTTCCCATGCCTTAATTTTCTCGGATGGCTCCCCATGAGTGATGGGGGCGTGGGTGGTGCGTATACGTCTCCTACGTTCCTGCACTCTGAGTCTTTCAGACTTCCTTCTTTCTGCTCTATCTTCTCAGCCGAGTCGATCTCAATTCTTCGTGCAATCCAATTCATATCCTCTACGAGTGGGGTTCACAAATTCTTGATTGTTTCTGATTCCAAAGGCGTTCTTCAAACCATCTCCTCTCCTCCTTCTCATAATTCTGACGGTATCATCCTCTCTATTCGATCTCTTGTCTCGTCTTTGTTCTCGTTCCGATCCATTCTCATAGACTTTCTATGGGTCCCTAGTCATTCCAATATTGAGGGCAATGACGCAGCTGACTCTTTAGCTCGCTCAGCCGCCCGCATTGGTCCTTTCCTCGACTCTTTCCCTTCCTCAGACATTCTTTCTCTGTCACGCTCTAATCATTCTAGACTTTGGACTGACATGTATCCATCTTTATTCTCAAATCGCTTTTCACAGTGCCGTCTTATTCAACCGGTTCCTAGTTTCCTGCCTTGGTTTCAATCTATTCCTACCTGTCGTCGTTCCACTGTTGTTTCCTTAATTAGGCTTAGAATCAATCATTCTCTACTCCCCTCTTCTCGCTTTCGATTCGCTTTGTCCCCTTCTCCTTTCTGCACGCTTCACGCTTCTGAGCCTTCTTGTGTTTGTGACTCAAATCACATCCTATTCGAATGTTCTACACTCTCTAACGAACGCTCCTTTCTTTACGCCCAACTTCTAGTTTTGGGTCTTCCTACTCCCTTTAACGATACCTATATTCTTTCCTTCCCATTGCCTTTAGTTATTCCATTGCTGCTGTCCTTTGTCTTTTCCATTTCTGACCGCTTGGCAATTTAGTTATAACTCTTAACTTTTCATGTTGTTGGGTCAAGGCCGCTAGCGCGCCCAGGGTAGAAAAAAAAAAAAAAAAATAGAAATGACTGCGGATGTGGTGAATTGGTTCCTGTAATAAACTGGAATTACTACATTAGGTGGTCGAATTGATTCCCGCGTTAAATCAGTCTTCAATTTAAAACGTCGAATTGGTTCCCATTGTTACTAGAATGATTGATGTGAATCATCGGTAGGTTTATATATTTTATTAAAACATGATATTTGACCAAAAAAAAATATATTTTTGATAGTAGCGGTGAATTTCGCATAAGAAATGACATTAAGTAAAATTAATTTACCCCTGATTGCATTTGATTTTTTTTCTGAACATATAGACATGAAATATAAATCGTGAATAAGTACACAGGAGTTGAGCTGTGTGAACAACATTCATTCATTGGTAAAGTATTGTAAAAGTGCTAAATGTATAGTTTACAATTATTTATTTTCCATTTACAGTTCAGATTTTTTTGAAACAGATAACAATAATACGACACCGATTGAAGAGACAGCTTGCAACATAGTTCTATTCCATGATTTTTTTGATACTAGAAACTTCTTTAATGATTAATATTTTGTTTATGTAGTTTTACGGAAGCGTTGCATCCGCGTTTGTTACAAATCCATCTTTTTAACCCATCTGCCAATTTTTTTTTTTGATAACCGAATTTATAATGGTGTATCACAAATAGGGTTTTCTCCCTTTCTCGCTAAACATAAATGTCCATTATAAATCGGAGTAAATAAGCAATAGTTTGATAACAAACACAACACACAAACAGTACAACACCCCTTATATATCAAATGACCGAATACTGATTAAGAATAAAATCTGAAAACAAATTCACCCGCATACAAATGAGAAACAGTCGTTCTATTATGACACTCATAATGATCATACGTGAAGAATAAGAGCGGTAGTAAGTTATAACATCAACAACAAACATCAATAACAACAGCGATAAAAGACTTGGTCAGTTTCATCTCAGATAAAAGAGAACCCTTATAAAGGACAGACGTGACACATCAATAGAATGGGAACCAATTCGACCAGCTAACTTGAAAATCAAGTTTATCTACGGAAACCAACTCGACCCCTCCCATGACAGCAATGGATTGACAAAAACTGTTTGTCCTTGTTTTTTCTTTTTTTTTCCTTGGGTTTGCTACCAGAAAGCATTGACCCAAGCGATGAATGAAAAGAAGCCAAGTTTTTCTTTTAACGGAACCAAGGAATAGGAACTATTGAGAGAATAGGTAGTGAAAGAGTATAATAAGAAGCATTGAAAAGACCGGGAAGATCGAGTGTTAAAAGTTAGGGAAAAGTAAATTTCGCTCGTGGGAAAAACAGGAAGACTCAAAAAACACTTGATCTACGTTACAAACATGATAGGGGAACTAATGCAATGAATAGAACAAACGAAGGAAAGGTATTTTTTAATTTTTTGAAGACAATTACCAAAATTCCTCTCTCGTCGCTAAAAAAAGGTAGTTGTATGTGTATAGCGATGAAACTATCAGAAAAAAACATAAGAAACGACAAAAGCGATATCCGTAAACGAAAATTAAAAATGAGTCAGAATTCTTTAAATATCGTGGTAGTATGCCCGTGTCGAATGACTTTTTTTATCCCAAAAGATCGCTGCGAAAAGTTTAAAAAAATTAAAAAACATTAATCAGAATTCGATTGAAAACGTTCCCAACCAGATAAATCAATTAGGAAAAAATATTGATAGAATGTACTTTTTTTTACTGCATTTCTCTTTTTTTCTTTTTTCTTGTATTTTTCTGCAAATTCTTAAAATATCGTGATTTCTGAAAATATTTTAACGTCTAACAATTTACAACCAAATGTTTTATTGTTTTCGATCGTTAATTTTTAACACGATGTTTATGTCCGTATAGGGAAAGTCTTAGGGGGCAAAACTCCTAATATATATATATATATATATATATATAAACTCGGCCACTTTGGCCTCGCAAGGGGCTGTGCCCCTTGACCCCTCTTGCTTTCATTTCTGTCTCTTTCTCTTCTATACTTTGTATAAAATGATCAAAATTTACAACGTAATTCTTACAGGCATCAACACACACAAAAAATAACATAACCACAAAAATCCTATTCTAACATTTAACTTCCATTATATAAAATTAAGACATTTTTTCGTTACATTTTTCGTTACATATATTTCATTACATAAAATTGTGACATTTTTTAAATAACAATTACAAAAATCCTACAAAATATAACAAACGTTACATAAAATTGGGACATTTTTTTGGGACATTTAGCGTTACATAAAATTGGGACATTTTTTCGAATGGGGGGTAGCCTAAGAATTACGTTGTAATTAATATATATATATATATATATATATATATATATATATATATGTGTGTGTGTGTAGATAAGTATATATACATATGTAGATAAGTATTAATGCATATGTAGATAAGTATATATGTATATTTAGAGGTCAACATATCTTCATTTTTTAACCAAATTGATGGCTAGGTAAGTCGATTTAATAATCTTAGCTCTTAGAAATTAAAAATGGATATCTTACTTGGCTGCAACGAGCAAGGCTGGAACGGTGTTACGGAAGGGAGGACGAACAAAAGCCACCATATCACTTTGAGACGATTTCTCGTATTCTATTCGGAATAACTTTGGCCAATCGGCGATTTCGGTCGATAATCGCGAAATGACATCACACCGTTGCGGATGATTGGGCCGCGGTACACGAGCGGATTAGGAAACGGTCGAAAGTTGTGCGAACGCCGATAAACGGTGGACACTTTGGAACAAAAGATAGATCGAGCCGGACGGTAAGCAGAACAATACGCTCATCAGGCGGTAGGAGACGGTTTGGCTCGGAGGCTCCAGCTGTTGTTATACTATTGTGAAAGAGAAACCAAACTCCTTATCGAAGAAGAAGATTCAGCGGGCATGACGGTAAACGCTAATTCGCTGCGATCGCTGTTGGCACGATGGATGGCTGCCTGGTTCGCATCCCATTTATCTCTCTGTGCCATACTGATTAGCAATTCTTATCGCTGCGCCGAGAGTGCCTCTCCGGTTCAGACTTTGACTTATCGCATGCACACAACAGCCATGGACTGCGTGCGTTCGTCGTTGGTTTCTTTTTCGCGCTATTTTTCACTTTTCCCTCTTTTTCGCTCTTTCTTCTTTCTATCTGTTTCCGGCATTTCCTCTATCTCTGCTCTGCCGTTATTACACATATCGTTTCTTGGCACGGTTGCTTTTTGTAACTTTTTTCTTACTTTCACGCTCGCTGCCCATGTCCGTTTCATGATACTTTCGTCGGTAATTATTTAATTTTGACCCAACCTTCGAATTAATTAAGCCGTTTCTTACGAAAAATCAACTAGACGACACAGCCACTTCGGTTCGGAATCCGGAACGATATTTCGGTTGGCGACGACTACAAACGGAAGCGAAAAAAGTGTTTCGATCCTTATTTTATTTCGCGTTATTCGACTTTTTTCTACTTGCACCGTTATAAATTAAAAAGCAATCTAAACACACCGAACGACACTCAACTACTTCCGACTGACAGCATATTATAGTTTTATTAAAGGCTGCTTCGCCTGAAAAATAAGCACAATTTCGGGGAAAGCGTTTTTTAATTGTTTACATTTAAATCAACTTGTAAAAAACTCTTCTAATTGCTTAACTTTTTTTTTTTTTTGCATTAGTTTTATTTCTTAAATTTGCTTAACTTTTTTTACCGACTTCAAGAAGAGGAAATCACATGTTTGCTATAGTTTCAGCCGGATATAGAAATAAACTTATTTATTTATTTATTTATTTTCGATGCGCTAGAACGGCAGACCAGTCGAGACTGGCGAATAAGATTAATTTGGTGAAATTAATATACAGATAAACTAGAGTCTGATTCGATAACAAACTTTGAAACAATGAAGGGAGCTGAAATATTTGGTGGTCGGTCTATCTGCGTTACCAGTTAGAGCTATTTTTACGATAAAAATTACAAAGTAAAGCAGTTACAAAAGAAAATGACGACTGCAAACTTCAAAAATTGAATAAAAATTTACCAAAAAATAAAAACCCCATTCCACCGGATAAAAAACAATACATTTCAGATTGATGGAAGAGTATTATGATAATTCTTAAACAAAATTAATACTTTTTGCAATCAACACGGAAATCACAAATTACAACACAATAATGAGAAATCACATTATTAAATGAGTACAACACAACAACACAGTCACTCACTTTTTTTACAAGGCAAATTACATCGGGAATATTTAACGCGAGTCATAATTATTGTTGTAATTTGAATTTTTGTGTACCACCGAGACTCTAATTAAGCTATAGAGTTGTTTGAGAATAATCGTAATTTCCTTATGTACATCATTCTGAATTTATTTACTTTTTATCAGATAATTATATTTTATTTTTTAGTGCGCTTTTATCAAATTTTTTCAGGGGTCGATATTTTTGTTGTTTTTTTTCGATTCGTTTTTTTTTTTTATTTGCCTCGAAATTACTTCTGAATTTGTTAAACATTTCAGACTCGTTTAACTTTTTAATTGTTTTTAGATTTTTTTTAATTCGCTAAATTTTTAGACCCGTTAAATTTTTCAATTAAAATAACGAAACTACAAAAAATGCCACAATAAACGTTTTAGGATCGAACATTAAAAATTGCAAGTTTTTTTTAATATAGTAGACTTTTTTTCTTTTTTTTTCTTTTTTTTTTTTTTTTTATCTATTTTTACGGCCTAATCAACTAAGGACTTTAACGCTGGGCTAAATTTACCCATATTTTCAATGTGCAGCAGTAGGATTCGAACCAGGTTCTACCCGAATGAAACACCACCGCGTCTAATCAACTATGCAACGCTAGGTGTCTTTATATAAAATAATTTTAGGTACTAAATATGTTTTCTCTTGGCAGTAGCATCTTATATCGTTAGTACTAGAAAATATGAAAGAAAATTCATTAGTAAAAATAGAGTTTATATTAAATTATATGAATATCTTTCACTTAGAAAAAGAAATTTATTAAAAATAAACCGAAATGTTTGATTTTTAATTTGAAAAAAAATTATGCATCAAATTTATTAATATGAAGAAGTGGTATATGATGAAATTATCTAATGACAGATGGAGTGTGTAAGTGTTATTAGATTTTAGAGAGCACTATTTTCAGCTGAAAAGAAAAAAAATCAAATCAAAGAAATATTAGTAAAAGTAAACGGAAGATGCATGACCAGAAACTAAAGCAAGTCTAAATCACACTGAATTAATATATGTACATGTGATATATATATATATATATATATATTTTTAAAAAAAAGGTAATTTTAGTAATGAGCCCAAAGAAGAAGAAAAAATGGATAATTAATTCAAAACTATGAAAAACTGGGGTAAAATATCTAATAAAATTATTTATGATGCTAAAAAGTACGGGAAAACCAAAATACTTGAACTTATATAGACTTTTTTTTAACAATGACGATGAAATAATGCTACTATTATAATAATGAATGAAAAAAAAACCGTATTGTTAAAAAATAATAAATTATAAACGGATATCAGAATTTCGCAGCAAAAAAAGCGGATTTAGGTTAGTTTTTATTTGGTTGTTCAACCGTTTTTTGGTATCTGCATTTATCTGCTATAATAGTTTTTAGCTACATTTAAATTCTTTCCCTTTTAAAGTGTTTTTCATATTGTTACAAATTTTTCAATTGTCGGCTCCAAAGACGCAAATAGAATTTTGGGTTCGTCTTCTTCTGCTCCGCTTTGAGTACTTTGAATTCTTTTAATCTTCCCTTCTCCTGCTCAATTTTCTAGGCGGAATCTACTGCTAACTTTTGTTTGTTTTTGTGCTTCCTCTTTTAACGTTTTCGGTAAAATTCCCATAATTTCGGATTCTAAAAGTGTTCTGTAAACTTTCTCCTTTATCTTCCAGCCGATAATATCTCCAATGTACTCTTTCATCTATGAACATATCCTGTTTATAGAGATAAATCTTTTAGGCATTCCTGGCCACTTAGGCATTGAGGACAATAAGTTTGTGGATCCATTAGCCCATTCCACTAATTCTAGTAATTTATTTTTGAGCGCGTTTTCAGAATACTCTTCTCCGACGGGAATTAAATGGCTTATTCTAGACTGTAGTCTGATTCCTATTCTTTTTTTCCAATTTCTAAATCTCTCTATTCAACCATTCCTCTCGGCCCATTAAAACTTGGTATTTCCACTTATCTGTGATCCTTTGTATTCTTTCTTTCTTTTCTACTTTTGCCGTTATTCCTGGCCTCGAATTATTTCCATTTTCTATCCTTAAACATTTACGAACAAAACTTTTTTTTTTATTCCTTTTCATTTTTCAGGCTAATGTTTCTTCGTTGACGAACTCATAAAAAAGAAAAAAAAATCTCTCGGTCAGTATTTTCGTATTTCGCTTGTATTTTTATTATTATTATTATACATGAACATAAAAATGAATTTTAACCATCTATGGAAAAGTCTTTCGACGTTATGAATCGTACCGTAGCATTAGACAGAAAAAAAAATGAATGTCTGCGGCTTTAGAGACAGTATCTTTTAATAATTGTTTATATGTATATATACATATGTATATGTATATGTATATATATATATATATATATATATGTATATGTATATATATATAAAATTTATTCGACTTATAAAGTATTGGTAAAATTATGGTTTATACGAACGACACAGCTTTAGTTTATCTAGATTTGTTAGAAAACTTAGTGCAAAAAGACATAAATAGAATTTACGACTCCGGTTTTGAGGTTAATATCAAGTGATAAAAAATCGAAGTATGTCTTCTGTATATATATATCTCAATTGCGCACGAATAAATTTGTATTAAAATAAATAAGAATACAATACGTGAAAAAACATTTCAGATAAAATACTAGGAATTATGCTAGAATAACGCGGTACGCTCACCTAATACGAGTATTTACTTAACGAAGAAATTAAGAAAATCGAATTACCCTTTTTTATTACCTCCGCTAATTCTTACACGACACCATTACCGTAAACTCTATTTAGCTCTTTATCAGCCACTATTATGTTACCAATTACTTCGCTCTCACGTCACACCTATAATACAGTGCAAAATGCACTTACATATATCGCTATAATCAATATGAAATATTCTTGAGCGATACGAAGTGCGAATCTTAGACTGTAAACATACATACACACAAAGAAAAAAAAACAAAAAAAAAGCGGTATTAAATTGGAATGAATCGAGCAATACTGAAAAAACGAACGCTCCAAAATTTACGAAAATTATTCAAAAATACAATTTACCTAGCAACGTACATATATATCTATATACATAAAAATCCCGTGTCTTTATGTTTGTGCAGGATAAACTCGGAACTTACTTAAGCGATTTTTATAAAATTTTGAAAGTACATGCAATTTGGTTCAACTCTTAAGAGATAGAATACTTTTTGTTTTAATTATTTACATAAATATTTGTTATATTATATAATTTAATCAATCAATTAAAAAAAACAAATTTAATTGTTGGCTATTACTTTTGGCTTTAATTATTTACATAAATATTTGTTATATTAAATAATTTAATCAATTAAAAAAAACAATTTTGACAATTTTATTATTTCTTGAGCACCAACTCTACTTTTCGTGGCGACTTTTGTGTATCGTGCGATGTTAATCGAAATGAAACCGAGTTCATCGCTGGCGCATGGCGTTTTTATCGATGAATGATGAAATAAACGTTTTTCCGCTCTGTCGTTTACAAAAAAGTTCGTGTTATTACGACGGAGTTGTTGTTTAGGGGAAAAAAAATATATTGTGCGATGATATTGTACGGCATTTAATTTATTTATATTTCAGTGTATTTAATAAACGTCCTGCCTTGATAAAAGTTTACACTCCATTATAAACTTGAAAAAAAAAAAAAAAATTTATTTTAATATTCCGACAACAATAGTGTGGCAGTGATACAATTCTCTGACATTGTTGGGCATCTAAGTTGCTTTATATTTCAGTATAAGATAATGCCGCGGAGACAATCGAACCTGAACAATGCGCGTAGCAGAAATGCACGGCGTATGCGTGTTATGAGAGCTACTGAATCGGAAGAAGAAGAAATTGCAAGAATAAACGCATGTTGTCTGCTCACGTGTGAGAACACCATCAAGTCTATTTGTGTTAGCAAAAGACAGGTTGATTAAGAACATTGTGCACAAATTATTGCTTAGATAATTTTCAATTTTATAAACTAATATAACTCATAGTTCGAAACCAATGTTATCTGCCTCATTTATAACATTTAATTTTTATGTAACTAATTTATTTAGTATATTGTGTTAAAGATTAGATAAATAAAATGTAAATTTCAATAAGTGTATATTAGCAGGATAATTTCATTCTCTACATATGATTCAAAATCGGCTAAATAATTTCAGGTTTATTAGTAAAAATTAATTTGGTTGCATCAAAATAATAAGTAAAAAATTAATTTAATCTATTATAACTACTAAGCCACAGCAACGCGTGACTGGGTCAGCTAGTATATATATATATACCTTCGAAAAAATTACCAGAGAACATAGAATCGTTTAAAAAATAATACGAGGAAAAACATTCAGTTGTAATCAACCATATCCAGAAGAGGCTAATTTTTAATTCCTCGTATGAACATGGTAGTCGCAGACATATTTCGTTCAGATTGTCTTATCTTCAATAATAGGCTGCCTGGCTGCCGTTGCCCTAAATGAGGCACGTAGTGGATTGCCGGAACGTTATTCTTAACATAAACGGGTATGATGCTTTAGAAAAGGCGACACTCTACCATTCGCATACCTGACCTGTATCCGCAGTCTTCACATGACGCAAGCCAAACAACGTAGTTGGACAGCAAGAAACGTTGCGAGGATAAGACAGCACCGCCTGTGCAAAAGTTATAAAGAAAAAAAAAATAACGATTAAAAGATATTCGCGTGCAATAAACACGCTCATACCAAAAGCTCTGCAATTAATATAAATACAATCGATCAATAACAATGAATAAACGGCGAATTCTTTATGGTGTATCTCGCTTGGTACAGCCATAGCGCTTCATTGATCCACGCAGTAATATGTAAGTGCAAACATTGCTTCGTTATTCGCACACATTTCCAAATTCTGCCAGATGGAGTAGTAGCAGTGTCAGGGACAAGCATGGGTAGAATCATCGTTCGGCAATACTGTATGCGATAAAGCAGCCTCTTCAGGACATGAAGAATCTGAAAAGTTTGTTACAATGGAAGCTTATCTCAGAAACCCGTCACCACGACTACCGATTCTGGAGAACACCTCTTTATACGCTCGACATTTGAATAAGAATAATAAAAATAAAACTTTTAGCTAAAACTGAATTTGAGCTCGCAATAGCGATTTTAATAGTGTATGAAGCTAATCATATATGACACACTGGCGAAGATTTAATGAAACCGGTCGAGCAAACGAAGTTAACAGAAGCAGCGAGTAAAGACAAATAATGTAAGCTTTGTGTACATTTTCCACACTAGCTGACAGAACTGTCAATGTCAGTTAATGAATTTTTAATACTTTTTTTCTATTTATGAGACATATGTAACAACAATCTTTAATTAATGTAAAGTTTAAATTTTTAACTTTCCACATAGTGTATAGAGAAATGGATGTAACGCTTTACATTGATTATCAGCGAGAATCGAAACCGTATTGTTAATTGCTAGATAAATTTTGGAACGCTTTAAGGCACTTAATAGAGTTGAACGTTGTCAGTCGTATTTTGGACACTGCTAGAAGACACGATTCAGGTTACTTGGGCGCGCCGCAAAAAGCAGGTTAGTGCAAAGGCCGACCCGAGTCACGAAGGCATTTAGAATAATTTTAAGGTACACTCGCAACTTCTCTAGAGAGGTCAAGTCCGGAGAACCGGGATTTAAGCGGAAACAGAGTATGCATTTTTAGCCGGCGACTACTAATTGTTCGGAGATGCTACGAAGTGCCATTTTTGATCAGAATAGGCACGGTTTGCCTCGACTGCAGCGCAGACACACAAAGCCTATACGGTCTCGACCGGCCGTCTCGCCGTTTTTCTCAGTCGAAAAAGGAAATTTAGTCGCGCAACTATCATCTCATATTCGACAGCGAGGTATTTCGCACCTATTTTCGCGCGAAAGTGACCTTTACTCTGCAGATGTCCGAAGAGGTTGAGCGCCTTGCAGCGACCATTCTTAAAAGAAAAAAGAGAGCGTAAGAAAAAGTCCCGTCTGTCGGAAGTCTGTTGAAGGAAATCACGGAACCAGAGATATACGGCAAAGCCCACGGTACTGCTGTTTACGGACCACTTTTAATCTAGAACGAGATGGCGGATCATCCATTTCCGTGGATTATGTAGCGCGCTTATCATTATTACGTGCGCCGCGTACGAAAAAAAAACGTGCCCAGACTATAAAATACGCAGATCTATCAGATGTCGTTTTTGAATTTCCTCTATGTCATCGATTACACATTTCCTTGAAATTAACGGTATTATCATTATTCGAGGAATTAAGTTCAGCGGAACGTGAACTGATTCGCAGTAATTAAAGAGATGCCGTGCTACGCCGTGTCTTTGCGAGATGAGCGAGCATGAGGACGACCCATCTTCGGCCGTACGTAATGATCGGAAACGGAGCCTGCGCTCTGATTATGGAAAAGTCGCTATATTGTTCAATCCATCGTCGTCGTCGTCGTGTGTCGGATCTGTCCGATAAGTGTGTCGCTAGTCCAGATACGTAACGGAATTGCGAATTTACAATACTGGTTTTCGCGACGTAAACGATCGTAAAACAGCACCGACCGTCTGCTTCAAAGTGGCTGCGCAGGTAAATTCACGAGCAATACTCGCATCGTCGCCTAACAGGTTAAACATTGTTGCATTCGTCAAAACACAATCATCAATAGTTATCTCCGCCAACATTTTCGACGAGATCGCACCTCCGTGATGCTTCCGATCTGTGTCGAATGCTTTCTAATACTTCGTGAATAGAGTTCCTTGCTATCATTTCCGAAATTCCGTGATTCTTTCTTTTTCTTTTTTTTTTTTTTCATGTTTCGCCACTAAAGACTTAAAATTATCGTTTTTGAAACACTTTATTTATTAAAATACTTCTTCTGTTCAATGTTTTCGACACTCGTATAAGTTTAGCTCGTTCGACAATCTTTGACGACTGACCGAGACTCGAGTTGTCGAGTTTTATTTTGTTTTCGTCAAAATATTGACAATTTATGTAGCTTGTTCGGAAATTATTATCAGCATCGCTAATGAGCATTAGGTCTATTAGCTGAGAAACGGTGTGGGCCTATTATAAAGCAGTTTACTAACTTTCCCACGAGAAGTCCCCCCGCATACCTCGATGAGGGCCAAAAATTCATTCGGCTAGAGTCATTTTTAGAAAAAAATAATTACGCTGACGACCCCTGCCATAAATAAAAAACTACGCTTTTTTTGGAGTAAAAAAAAAGGGCGTATTAAAAATTAATCTTCAATCAATAACGTCAATTTTCTCTTAAGGAGCGACCTTCACTGTTAACATGAATTTGTTCGACCACCCGTTTCTCGAGTATAGAGTAGACCTGTATATTTTGTGTTGAGAATTGTTATTATTGTTATTATTATTATTACTTATGTATTATTATCGCGTATTTATGTCGGAGTATTTGATATTTATTAATATTAGTGCTTTCAGTATTACTTCTGAAATATAATAGGTAATGAACAGGGGGAATCTTTTTGGTGGTGGTAAACTTTTTCTTCTTCTGTTTTTTTCTTTCTTTGATATACATAGGTGGTATGGATATGTATACTGTGTAGGTAATTTAGAATGTGTATATAAGTGTATGGATATGTGTGTTTGAAGGGACGCATGCATATGCTAACTGCCATTATGGTTTGATTGATGTACACAGTGAGTGACATTAATCGTTGAACAACAACACACCAAGATGGAGAATGTCCTATAGCTTGGTAATGGCCGAATGAAATATGCGACTGTTACGTGAAACGAAAGGGAATATATCGAAGTCGGAGTCACAAAAATTTGAGCGAGTTCATTGCATTAGGTCGAAATTTAGAGCAGTACACGTGAACATGTGACGAAATGACGCGTTACACTAATCGTTGAACACACGTAAGAAAGGCCGAGTGCGAAGCAAGTAATGGGTTTTTCCGGAGTGCGCCTGATTCATACAGTGCAAGTGTATCTACGTAGGAACCAGTGCATGAAAAGATTTCACCGTGAAATAATGTAGATTCGTCACGATTCAAAAAAAAAAGCGTGCTTGATATTCCAAAAAATGTCGCGTATAGGCCAACATACCCCTCCTTTCGATCCGTAAATTCGTAATTTCGAACTATGAGGAAGGATTATCGGGGAGGTCAAATATCGAAGTTACTAAATATTCGGCGAACCACCGAATCCGTGATTTTACGGCGCTTCAAACGGGAAAATCGCATCCATTAAATTCCGCAAAAAGAACAACCGAGAAAATTAACTGAGACCGATGAACACCGGATCAGGCGGAAAATCGAAAAAACTCCGCAGGTAAGCGCACCACAATTAAGTCGTGAACTATTCCAAAGAGCAAGTATAACAATTTCAGCCGCAACTGTACGCTGAGCAGTGAAAAGGATGAGCTACTTTCCGCAAACGGCTCGTAGAAAACCCTACATTAGTGCAGCGAACAAACAGAAGCGTCTCGAGTTCGCAAAAAAGTACCAGTTGGAACAGGAAACGTTTGGCGTGATGTCCTTTTTACGGATGAACCGAAGTTCAACCTGTTTGGCAGTGATTGGAAAGTCAAAGCAAGGCGTAAACTCGATACAGCACTGGAAAATAAAAACTTAACTGCTCCAATAAAACACGTTAGCCGCAACATTAAAGTATAGGGTTGTTTTGCCGCGAGTGGCGTAGGTACATGAGAGTTCATCACAGGGAATATGGATGCTGCTATGTACAGAGAGATCCTGAAAAATAATCTACGCTCCAGTGCGGAGAAGTTGGGAATCCTAAGTTCCTTTCGCTTGCACCAGGATAACGACCCGAAATATACGGCTTATGGTACTTATAAGTGGCACTTATACAACTGCCCGAAGGTACTCGAAACGCCACCACAGTCCCCAGGTTGTAATCTAACTGAGCTCTTATGAGATTATTTAGACCGCAAAGTTGGCGAGAGGCCGATCTGCAATAAACATGAATTGAAAAATCGTCTACAAGAAGAATGGGCAAAGATTCCGGTACAGTACACCTAGAGCTGTTGGTTTTTTCCATGCCGCGAAAAAGCCGTTGTGGAGGCCAAAGGTGGTCATACGAAATATTAAATTTTCACTTACTATCCTAGATGGAAGAATTTTTCCATGATTTCGAATGTGTTTAACGATTAATGTAACACGTTATTTCGCCATTTTTGTGTTCTTCGTAACCGACGCTGTGTTTAATTTTTATTTTTCGACTTTTTTGTTTCTGTACATGTGTAAGAGATTCTCTCTGTTTTGTTAGTCGCCTAAAATAATTCAGAATATAGCTTTTTCTCTTTCATTATTTTGTGTATTTTCATTCCGATTCCCACTGTTCAAAGATTAATGTCACTCTCACTGTATATATACTGGCATGTGAGTATTGAATATTTGAGAATATGCTAGTAATTATTCTAATTGTTCTTTTATACATAATTAAGATTAAATGTTTAATTACTTAATTAGTTTTATTTAGTTTTAATACTTATTTTATAGGAATAATTGTCATTTTTGTAAACAATAGCCAATCAAGGCCGTGAAACCCCTATGAGAACTGAAATAGTTATTATAAATACACAAAAATCTGAAAACAATCAAAAATTTTAAATAAATATTGATGTTCTTTTAGGGTGTTATTACCTAGCTTTAAAAAAAAAAAAAAGAAAAAATATGCTCCATATTTTTAGGTACTTCATTATGCAAAATTTTTTATTACGAGTATAATTAATAACATATGGGTCAAAATCACCAAGGTGGAAAATTCCACATTCGTTTTTATGATGAATATACCTAGAAGCTATAAGTTTGATGATTATCTTAAACGATGACTAAAGTTGTGTTTAAACGATATCTACGATGGCAGAGGATAGCATTAATTAATTTTTATGTAATTATGTTTTTAAAGTGAGCTGTCGCTGAAAATAATCATTTCCGAGAACGATTTTGTAAGGATAATAATAATATCGGAATATAATTTATGTCTTTATTTTTTAGCCTTTACAATAGCGGAAGCATGTGTCAGTTAATCATGAAAAATTTAAAAAAACTCTGCGGTGAAATTATACAAAATCGTTTAGAAGTAAAATATCACTACGACTGAAGCTAAAATGCAATTTCTTTCTACTAAATTATCTAAATTAAACAATATCGCCGACTTACACGTACATTAATTATCTCTAGGTATGTGAAGTCTGCCGTTTTTTAATACCACTAAAGAGCCTTTTCTTAAATATGAAAAATAATAGTCTGTTATCTGGGATTTAAGAGATGTTCTCGGAAATGATAATGTGTTCACGGAATGATTCCTGTGTTCTCTGAATGACGATATATATAAAATTTAGGTTTATGAATTCAATAAGTAAAAATTTTTGTTATACTTATTTATTTATTAGACATCTATTCTTCATAATGTAACTTAAATCACTTCTGAACAGTATTTTTACTGAACAATGGACACAGCCAAGTATAATTATTAGTAATCATATTAAACTTCTCTATATTGATGGTAATAACTAAACCATCCAAACACGTATAAAATAATAAAGCTCTCTATAGCTTTATATTAAATTTTTAAACAAAAACAAGCTTTACAAATTAATTAAACAAAAGAATATTAACAAAAAGTAACAAAAGTTAAAATTTTTCATAAATATCAATATCAGGATCAAAGTAATATCATTTATTAATGTTAGTAGCCAAAGATGTATATTTGTTCGGTTGCGCTATTGTGATGTCGGACCATCAGAGTAGATATGAAGGATGTTAATATTTTTAGTTATCAAATATTGTTTGTAGGATAGGCTTCATATGAGTCCATATTGCATGGGCTTGATGATCCAAATTTTCACTCACGGTAGCAAAAGATCTAGAGGGCAAACCATCAACATTTCGTATATAATATACTCCTGTATGAACAGATAACTGGTTTTTTGAAAAATCAGTCGACTGGATTTCATTTGCGAACTTAGTTGTGTAGTTTTCTGAAAAGTCTATCTGTAGTCTCTTGTTCAGTTAAATTTTCTTTCAAATCTTTTTTCAGTTTGTTGTAACTATAAATGCCACATAGATGCTTTTTCATAACTGGTAACTCTTCAACAAAAGCTATTTTTAATTCTTCGATTGTACTCGAAATTGCAACCTTTTTCACATCAAAGTCATTTCGAGAGCGCCTCGTCAAGTCCGGGAACGTTCCCAAAATGACCGTTCCCGAAATGACTTTTTCAAATAAACGCGCACTTTCTCGACCGCAGTCATCTTTGACGTCATGTTTGACTTGGTTAATGTAAAATGTTTGAAGTTACTTCTTTTGTAAACACTATAAAACACATACTTTTTTTTCAATATTCTGAGTTAAAAATCGCGTTCCCGCTATATTGACGACCTATTGATGTACTCTCTGCAAATGATGAATCAAAAAGTACTTAGCACTTATTTTAAATTATTTTGGCATAGAGCTCTCTTGACAGACGGTTTGTTTACATCTCCCACTACGACTGCGCCATAGACAACTAAAGGTTACGTTCACAATAAAAATATTTCGGGTAGTCAAAACTGCGTTCACTTAAATAATAATGCTTACACTATCGGACACAATAATATGACTTTATTTTCTTTATTATTTTTTTCTTCCTTTAGTAATTGTTATATTTACTCAATATTTAATAAAATTTAAGGCCAATAAGCTCGAAAAAATTTTTAATTTATTTTATTTTATTATTATATCTGGTGTAAGTTTCCGAATATTGCTAGTTAGGACGCGTTCCTGAAATGCCTTTTCGTACTCATTTCTTCAAACAATAATAAATACGTTTTATTTTTCCGGGATATCGTATTAATTTATAGTTGACTAAAACACATATAAGCGTTTATAAATATTAATATGTTAGATAAATGCTAAATTC
Source organism: Icerya purchasi (assembly GCA_039619475.1). Classification (NCBI taxonomy): domain Eukaryota; kingdom Metazoa; phylum Arthropoda; class Insecta; order Hemiptera; family Monophlebidae; genus Icerya; species Icerya purchasi. Next base: position 449,764,025 of record CM077116.1, on the reverse strand, counting down.
GGACGTTTATTTGCTGGCGACGCTAATTTTCCACCTTGGTGATTTTGGCCCATATGTAATTTTGATTAATGTTTTAAAACGGGGTAATTCATTTATGTAAATTATTAATATATAAATCAAAATGATGGAAATTATTAATACTATGAATATTAGTGATAATGTATTGTTATTTATAAAAGAAATATGCGAAGATAATTCCCCCCACACCCAAAAAGAAATTCTGGGCACGGGCCTGTAGCCAATAAGATCGATATAATTAAAAGGTATCATTAACTAGGTTGGCCTTTGTAGTTTGTAAAAGTTATGTATTTAGTATAATAAATGGTTCAATTTAAATAATTATATAATAATCGCTGCTGCTGGTGCAGCTATGCGCATCTGTGGTAATTATTTTTGTTACATTGAAAATTAAATAAACTGATTTGATTTGATTACTATTATTATTATTATTATTTTCATTTTCACCGCTTTTCGCAGGTTTAAAGCCATAGCTTATCGGGCATAAACCAGAGAGAAGTACACTATTATTATTATTATTATTATTATTATTATTAAATTTTAATTTTAATTAATAATTGCTCTTTTAGACATTTATTATCGTTACCATAACTTATAAAATATTATCTAAACACTATAACATTGCATTTGCAATTTTCGAAACAGTCATATGTTATAAATTGTTTAACTTTTATACTTGCATGTTTACACAGGTTTCGCAGTGCCACGCTTAATGTATAATATTGTAAATTATTTGGTTATTTATTACAATTTTCCAAATAGATTTCATTTTGTTTATGTTATTCCAATTAGTTCTATTATAATTTATTCAACTTTATACTTGCATGTTCACACAGGTTTCGCAGTGCCGTGCTTAATGTATTTCCATTTAGTTTTATATTATTCGAAATAGTTCTTTTATAATTTGTTTTAATTTTTATAATTGCATATTTACAACAGTTTCGCGAGCCATGCTTAATGTATAATATTGTAAATTGTTTTGGTTATTTATTGCAATTTTCAAAATAGATTTCATTCTGTTTTACGTTATACTAATAATTGATTACTGCGTTACACATTTATTAATGTAATTAATGTATTGCAATGTATACATTAAAACTGTATTTGATTTTGCATAACCACTATTAGCGCGCATTCGTGGATTCCATTAATAATAATAATAAATTGAATAGTAGAGTTCTGCTTGCTGCTTTTTAAGTTTAGATTTCAAATTTCTTTAAAATTCGTGTTTTTTACAATTGAAGGATTCTACTAGTTCTTGTGTCGCTCTTTCCGGTGCTAATTTCGGAATCAACGTAGCGTTATCGGTTCAGCAGTTATAACGTTTCTTGTGTATCAATTTTTATGTTAAGCAGACGCGTTAAATTTTGCTGTACCGGTAAGTTATTTCGTTTAGATACTTCATTTATTAACTGATGGTTTGTGTGAGTGCAAAATGTTCTGGTGATTTACCGGTCGATGAGAGTACATCAATTGTCCCCGATGCCAGCGCGCATTGCATCATAGCTGTAGCAATGTGTCAGTTAAAACGTGGAGTAACATGTCAAGTAAATAAAGCAGCATGGTAATGTGCTTACTGTCGCGTCGCGGAGAAAAACAAGACCGACTCCTTTTCTGCCCGCAAAGATACCACGCAGAACGCTGTTCCTGAATCATCGCTGAAACGAATCACTAGTGAGTTGCGTGCATTGAATGAGCGGATATTTGATATGCAGGCGTTATTCGACGGGCGCATGAGCGAAATGCCGGCCGTGGTTATAAGACAAGGGAACACCGCTGTACGTCACGAAAATGCCGATCGGCATGCACGTGTTGATCAACTCGAGCAATATAGACGAAGGAATAATGTTATTGTGTCGAATATCCCTGTAGCGCCAGGTAAAAATCTTATCGATACGCCGTCAAACTCGGGCAAGCAACGCGCACCGTTATTGACGTTAGAGACATTGACGCTTGTCAGCGTCTACCGAAATCTCCGAATCAGGGCGTTCCCTAACATGATTTTTAAATTTTGTCGCCGAGCGGTTAAAGAGGACCTAATAAAGAACAGCCGCAAAAAAACTTTCAGACATCGACTTACCTGATGAATCACAAGATTTATGTAAATGAGCCTTTAACCAGCGCAAATGCGCAATTGTTCTCTACCGCCAGGAGCCTCCGTTCTGCGGGACGGAAGTTCATCTGGGTGCGGGAGGAAAAATATTTGCGCGCAAAGATGAAAGTTCCCGTTTTATACGGATCATCTCGAAAGATCAAATTTTAACATTAAAATGACTCTGTCGTAGTTTTTATATCGCCTTCGTTATCGGTATATTTGTTTCCGGTTAAGTGTGCGTATGTGCGATGACGTTAGTTCTGATGCTTCTTTTTCTCTATCTTCGCGGCTCTCGCTATATGCGTAACTTGTTTTGAACTCCTTTTTGCTGGTCGGTGTTGTATGTATTGCTAACGTGGGTTTGCATGTATAACATTCCTAACTCTTACTTTTTTTTTACTCTACTAATCAGGGATGAATTCAGGAATATGTTTCTGGGGAGAGCAATTTAGGTTCTTGGGGGGGGGCAGAGATTCTGTTTTTATATTTTTACTGAGAAAATTTTTTTGTAATATTCCTGAATAAAACCGAATATGTAAAACATGATTTATTACGTACTTCAAAATAATGAAAAAGCAAATGTACACAATAAATTTCAAGTAAAACAATCGATTATAAACAACAATGTTTTCTCAATAGGTTTTAAAATTGTTAATTCTAATTGTAGCATTAAAGAACATATCGTAAAAATATTCTAACGGATTCATTATCTTTTTATAATAAAGCCGTGGTTTCAGCTATTTTAAATAGACTTTTCTTGGAAATAAAACACACGGAAAAAGCAACAGAAACAGAAATGAAATTGTCTCTCTACTGATCCTCCCTTTATATGCGACCCCAACCATATCCTTTTTGAATGTCCTGATCTTTTTCCCGAGTGCTCTCATCTATACGCCGAACTCTTGGCGTTGGATCTTCCTACCCCTTGCAATGCTTCTTTTATCCTGTCCTCCTTCCCATCTCTAGCCGCTATTCCCCTCCTACTTTCCTTTATACTCTCTATCTTCGATCGCCTCAGAATCTGAGTAGGTGATCTAAGCGCATGTAGTTGGGTCAGTGCTGGCACCGAACCCATTTAAAAAAAAAAAAAAAAGTTGTCTGTAGATCATGCCGCTTTATAAAAAAAGAATAAATCAAAACCGAAAAGAAACCTTTAAAAACAATTTATTGATATTAATGATAAATGGACCGACGTGAAACGTGAGAGTTCCTGTTTACGCTGACAAAAAATACCAACTGCAGCTAATTCGTTTTTTCAGCCCGTCTGTATTTTACACCTTTCGCACGTTTGCAATAATAGCATATTTCATAGAATAACAAGCAAACGTCAAAGCCAAATTTTAAAATACAATTTCTTTTTATTGTTATTTTATGAAATTTCATTTTTCCGTCAAAAATAAATCTCGTAATTTTGAAATTTAAAAATATACGACTAATTGAACCATTTCCAAATATTTCGGCAGCAACTTTTGACATAACTGTAAACAAAGCCAATAGAAAGAATTTTATTTCCTATGAAATTGTCGCATTTTTAAACAGCTTGGATTAAGTTCTGGGGTGCATTGTCCCCCCAAAACCACCACTGGATTTATCACTGCTACTAATAATATTGTTTGTTACAATAATTGTTTCTTTAAATTGTTTTACCCTTTCTGAACTTTTTTATTTTTTATTTCTCATTTTTTTCTCTACATATGAGATAGCGTTTGTTTTAAGTTACACGGGTATGTGCGTATGTTACTACATACTGATATTCACTATATATCTATTTATCTTTCAAATTTCTTAGGTCCATGGCATACTCATTATTTAGCTTACATTTCTTGTTTATTACTAACCTGGGCTAATAATCATATTGTAAATAACAACTGTCCCCCGTATCTGAGGGGGGTTTCCGGATGCCCCCCCCACCCACCGAAATGTCTGCGAAATAATAATCGCTTGAATTAAATGGACCGAAATTCAGAACAAATTTATTTCTTTTCAATTTTTGACAAAAGAAAAGAAAATTAAAATTTTTATGAATTCTATTGAAATGACTATGTTTTATTTATTTTTATTGTAGTGTTCAAATATTACATATACAATAATTGACTGCAAGGCTTTAGTGTACCATTTATAAATAAATATATTTCATGATGACACACACACACACATATATTATGTATATTTATAAAAATATTTTTATACCCCCCCCCCCCCCACTAGCACCCGAAATTTTAGTCTAGGTACGGCCCTGGTCCACTTATTCTAAATATAATTGTATTTTCGGTTCGTATTATGTCTATTTTTATATTGTAAAAACTAGTAATTTTACTTTCATCTCAATTTATTGGATCGATCACGCTTAAAATTATTAAAGTTATTAAATCTAAATGTTAGGAGTAGTATACGTGCGTATTTCGATGAATTTCTGATTTTCTTGAACAATTTAAATATGGTTTATGATATTATGATTTTAATTCAAACTTAGGTTTCTGAAGATGAACTATATAAATTTAACATTCCCGGTTATAGATTATTCGCAAATTATAGAGAAAATAATCGTTCTGGTATTTACGTTAAAAATCATTTTAATGCTGATGTGATCCAAGTTTCAACAAAGAGTGCAGTTGGGAACATTTCAGGTGTAAAATTAAAAAGTAACAATTTTATATCAGTTTTCGGTTTTTACAGATTTTGCGATTCGGCATATTCGGAGTTTTCAAACAATTTACTCGTGATTAATAATGCTTCTTTGTATACCTACTGCCACGTTTATTATTATTTTATAGTGGTTGTAAAATATCTGATTACTTTCGATTGTTCCTCCCAAGCATTTTCTACCTGTCATACACTTGATATTAATATCGTAATCTGTTAAGTTTAATTCTTTATTTTTAAATTTGTTATTAAGTAAGATATACTTTCATTTTCATATATATTAATATTTAAGTTATATCCATTAAGAACTTTTTCAATTTTTTCATAAACATTACTTACATTTTTTCCGTATTTATTTCATTCTTAGAAGCTAAAGCCTCGGTTGTCTGACGCTAGTAATTGATTTATCGTTGTAAAACATATAAAAACAATTTAATTCAACGCGAAAACTCCATTTTGATAGACATTCCTTCGGATATTCGTTAATTATTACATCCGTCAGAGAACGGATAATTAACGATTATTCAGTAAAAATTTATCCTTTTAAATGCAAAAATAAATCAACAGTACACGCTAAAAAGTCTCTCTTTTCGGAAACCCGTGCGACAGACTTGAAACTTTTCTTTAAAGAATAACCCTCGTCACTTTTAATTAAGTAAAGCGCACTTGTGTGCAATATGCAAAATCGCTGTTTTTTTCGATTGCATTGTCACAGAACAGATTGATAACAGATCACTTCCAGCGTATTTTCGCTGAGGTGATAATTATTCCATACGAGCGAAATTAAGCGACGTTGTCACGATACTAGTCAGAGCGTGATCAAAGGGAGTGTACTTTCGATCCTCTTCGAGATGCAGGAAATAAATATTCTTTCTCATTAACACGTGTGTAGCGTAATTAAAGACAACGTTGTCGCACGGTCAATTTTACTTTCTCGAAGTCATTTCTACGTGTCGAAACAACAGAAGTGCAGTTACATTGTTCAAGTGGGCCGCAGATAATATTTTTTTAAAAATTTATGACATTATCATTGAATAAAATACGTTTTTATAACTAGGGGAGGGGGCATATTTTGAAACGTTCGGCGAATTCCGGTAGACGTTTTATGCTCAACAATAAAAGATATAAATAAAATAATGAACGTAGTATATTTATACATCCCGTCTGATTAAACAGTTAATGAAATAATAAACTTACAAAAGCGCTACTACAATAAATAAACTTAATATACTAGTAACGTCTTTTCAAAGAATTTTGGGATCTTTAGGATTGAAAAACGATTAATGAAAATAAAGTGTGTAGAAAACCGAAATAAATAACCCATTTTTATTTTTAAAAATAAATCAAAACTAATGAATGAATCGAACTGATTTTTAATTTTAAAAAATTTAAATATATGTTATAAAATTATTAGTATGATGGAATTATAAAATGTGAGATGAAGTGTGTATGTGTTATTTAGATTTTTGGGGGCATTATTTTCGGCTAAAAAAGGCGAAAATTAAAAAAATATTAGTAAAAAGCTAAACGCAGTTTGCGTGATTAGAATCTGAAACAAACTAAAATCACGCTCCAGAAACACTAATTTATCTATTTTTGGCTGAAAAGGAAAATAGATAAATTAGTGCTTTCGAAAATCCAACTCACATACTTAATCTCTAATTAGATAATCCCATCGTACTTCCCCCCTACTAATAATTTTTACATATACATACATATATACATATATATTTCTATTTCTATTTTATTAGACAAAAAATATTAATAAAATAATAATTCAAATTTTGAAGGCTTCCATCATTCAGATCGTTATTTTTTTTAATATTTCACTAATTTTGAATGTAATAATTTCAAAAAAAAAAAAAAAGTTTAAATTTTTCAAATTTCTGTAAAGTTTTCCAGTATTTTACAAACGAAAACTTTCTGTGGTAACCCAAGTTTCTACTTTGTTAAAAGTTATTTAAAATATCTCGATAGATTCTCGCTTATGTATATTCGTAAATGATCACCTTTATTAACCGAAATGTCTTTATCTAACTATTCGTTTGAATTTTTATATCTATTTTATCCGCAATTTTTACGACCTCATTAAATTTTCATGTTCTTTTTTTTTTTTTTTTTTTTTTTTTTTGGGTTCGTCATAAAGACATTGGCCCAAGAAGAGGGAGAAGAATGAGAAGCGGAATCAGATGTTTATGCGATCAGATATGGAAGATAGGAAAGACTCAAGTGCTGGAATGAGCGAGGGTGATGGCAAAGAGAGGACAAAAGCTGCGCAATACGGAGTTGGAAGACCAATTGACAAAAGAGAAGAGTAAAAGGAAGAACGTTCGGAAGCGATATAGGTGCACTCAAACAAAATGTGATTAGCGTCACCTATAAAGTTGTGAGAGGAAGGGTGTAGGAGACGGTGAGGAGAGGGGACCAGAGAAAAGCGAAATAGGGAAGCAGGAAGCAAACTGTGCCCAAAGCGTAGGCGACAGATTGCAGAGAGAGTTGAACGCCGTATGGAGGGAAAATTGAAAAACCATGGATAAGACGGTAGATTAGGCTGGATAAAGAGATAGAAGGAATCCGGATTTGAGAATGAGGAGGAATACGAATTTAACCATAGTTTGGAATGAGCTGAAGTGGAGAGGAGATTAATATTATGAGATGAAAAGACACTGAGGAATTCACCGGTAGAAGAGGATGAACGAGCTAGTGTATCGGCCGACTCGTTACCCTCGATTCCAGAATGGCCTGGAATCCACAGTAGGTCAATTTGGATAGAGTGAGAAAGGAAAATGTTGTGAATAAGAGAGCGTATGAGAAGGATTATGTAATCAACAGAGGAAGAAGGAAAAGAAGAGGAGATGGCTTGAAGGACACTGTGGGAATCCGATATAATAAGGACTTTATGCGAAACTAGGGAAGAAGCAACAAAAAGGACGGCACGCAGGATGGCAGTAGACTCGGCATAGAACACTGAACAAAAGGAAGGAAGTTTGAAGGTTTCGAAATAATTTGAGGAAGGACAAAAGAAGGCCGAGCCAACTCCATTGGGTCCTTTGGAACCGTCAGTGAAGATCGCAAAATGATTAGGGAAAAGAGAGCCAACGGTGTTTAAGAATTCTGATTGGACAACATGATGAAGGAGAGGTTTGGTAGGGCAAGTTAGAAATAAACAATTAATAGGATGTAGGTGTGTGGAAAAATTGGAAGAAAAGTATGGCAACTTGTCGTATGAATAAATATAAGGAGAAAACTGAGAGAGTCGGGTGGAAATGAGAGATAGTATTGGCGTTTTGTTGGTGGCAAATCGCCAGTTGCGGTGGATATAAGAATAGGAATTAACAAGGGAAGAAGAAGAAATAGGAAGACGTTTGATTAAAAAGCGGTAACCCAGATAGGACCTTCGAATGAAAAGAGGAGGGATGAGTGATTCGGCATGTAGAGCGGGGATAGGAGTAGACTTTCTAGCTCCCAGACAGAGACGAAGACAAACATTTTGAACACGATCTAGTTTGGAGAGCAAGGATCTGGAGGAATTTCCATATATAAAACAACAATAATCAAGGATAGAACGAATAAAGGATTTGTAGAACATTAGTAGAATGCATGGATCTCCACCCCAATCAGTATGGGAAAGAGACTTTATCAGGTTGAGCCGTTTGAGGGAAGACAGATAAAGATGGTTGATGTGATTATGGAACGAAAGGCGACTGTCTAGAAAAATACCTAAATAACGGAAAGAGGAAGAAAGAGGGATCGCAACGTTATTGATGACGAGGCTAATTAGGGAGGGGTCAAAAGGACGGAGAGTAAAAACAACAACAGAGGATTTAACGGATGAAATTGAAAGATGTATATTTGATAGAGAATTTTCTAATGATGTTAAAGAATTTTGGAGCTGGGAGCTGGCGACCGAAATATTACGATGAGAGGAGTAAATGAGGATATCATCGGCGTAAAAAAGAGAAGGTGAACTTAGAGAAATGGAAGCAATATTGATAAAATAGATGTTGAACAGTGTTGGACTAAGACAGGAACCTTGCGGCAATCCGCGGAATACTGACCTAATGTAGGTTTTAGAAGGAGTAGAAAGAATAACAGTTCTGCATTTAAAAAGATTACTAATGAGGGAAGAGAAGTGAGCGGGAATATTAAAGGAAAGCATTATCTCAAACAAAGTAGGGAGGTGAACATTGTCGAAGGCCGCAGTGATATCAACAAAAGAAGCAACAAGAAATTCTTTACGGATGAATGCCGCGTAGACGTCTACCAAGAACGAACTGATACAATCCGGGGGGCCGCGACCAGGACGAAAACCATACATGTTATTAGGCAGTAAATCGTTACGTTCGAGCCACCAGACAAGACGTCTGTTAATTAAGCTTTCGAAAAGCTTTCTAACGCAAGAAGCAAGAGAAATTGGACGAAGAGCTGAAGAATTAAGCTTTGGGATCGGGATGATGATAAAGGTATTCCAAGAGGAAGGAGTGGAGCAGGAACGAAGAAAGGAGTTAAATAAGTTCAAAAGGAACCGAAGAGAGTACTCAGACAGGTTTTTGAGAATGGGGAAGGAAATTCCATCTTTTCCAGGAGAGGAATTCCCTGAATTACGTACGGATGCTTCTAATTCTGTAAAAGTAAATGGAGAAACTAAAAAATGTGAGGAGGTGGAAGTGGACGGCATGAAACAGGATTCTTGAAAGTTTGGAACGTAACTGGGAGCTATAGAATTCAAAAAAGGGATTAATTTATCGGGAGAAAGATTCTGATTAGAAGAACGTGGGGAGAGAGAGGACTTAAAGGACTTGGCCATACTCCAGATACGAGAAACAGGAGTGGAGCGTGAAAAGGAAGAACAGAAGCTTTTCCATGAATTTCTTTTCGCCATTTTCAAGGTAAATCTAGCTTTCGCATTGGCTCTTTTATGGGCGATAAAGTTGTTGAGAGTGGGGGAGGAACGGAAGGTTCTAAATGTAGATAAACTAAGGTCGAAAGCAACTTTACAATCTTGGTTCCACCACAAGGAGGAAGACATTTTGGATTTATTATGGGCAAAAGCTCGAACGGGAGGGGAAGAACAAGTTAAAGCAGCAGAGACGGAGTCAATGAAGAAATCATATTGAGAGGAAGGATTCAAGTTTGTTGGGATTGAAGAAAGTGAGGAATCAACAAGAGAACGAAAGTTGGACCAATCTACTTTAGAAAGGATCCACTTTGGAGTCTGAAGACTGTTAGGAGGAGATGGAAGAGGGATTTCATTGAAGGAAATAATTATAGGAGTGTGATCACTACCAAAGGTACCGTCCAAAGTACTCCACGAACAGCTAAGACCGAGACCAGGAGATGTAAAGGAAAGATCAATAGAGCTAAGAGCGGAGTGACTTCGGATACAAGTAGGGGAACCATCATTTAGGAGGAAGAGGTCATTTTGGAGGATAAAATTCTCTAAAATCGTGCCATTGCTGTTGTAAGAATTACAACCCCAGAGGGGTGAATGGGCATTCCAATCACCGCCAATGAGGAATGGGGGAGAAAGTGAGTTAGTAAGTGTCTGAAAAGGGAAATTACGCAGATCGTAATTAGGAGGAATATAAGCAGATATAACATTTAGAGGACTAGAAGAATGGTTAGGAATAGAGATATGAACTAAATTGGGATAAGGAGGATTAGGAGGAAACAAAGTTTGAGTGTCATGAGCTGTGAATGGGATGTCATTTCTTACCAAAATAGCCGCTCCACCGTAGCCGTCACTGCGGTTAGAGCAAATGATGGAGAAATCTCGGAAGTTTATGTCTGAAGAGCTTTTTATCCAAGTTTCTGAAAGTAGTGCTATGTTAATATTGTGATAATCTAGTAGATGCTCTAGAGCATTTTTGTTAACCTTGATACTCCGACAGTTCCATTGTAGTATTCTAAGTCGACAGGACATTGTACGTTTTAGAATAGAAGGAATACGAGGGAAGGAAATAAAAGGGATAGAGAGGGATGGAATATAAAATGCAATGAATTGTCGAGTAAGGCCAAAGGATACTACAAACTGAGAAAGTAGATACAGAAACAAACACAGTGTTGAGAGATATGGTGATAAACCAATAGGATTTAAAAAAAGAAGGCTGAAGAATGAAGAAGAAGTGAATTAGAAGCTCCCTCTGCTCAAATAAATCCTTGCAAGAGGGTCGTCGCATGCTATCAACTAACCTAGTTAAAGGCAGCAAGCAACGCCGACAAAACGCTTTGATAAAGAAGGAATAAGAATAGGGATTGAAATGATAAAAGGAAAGTAAAAGCTCCCATCGCTCAGAACAATCATTGCGGCTGGGTCCTCGTATGCTATCAACCAACCTAGTTAAAGGAGGCAAGCAACACCGAAAGAACGCTAAGTGGAAAATGAAAATGAACGAAAAAGGCTCCCACCGCTCAAATAAATCATTGCATGTGGGCCGTCGCATGCTATCAACTAACCTAGTCAAAGGCAGCAAGCAACGTCGACGAAACGCCATAAAAACAAAAGAAAAGGAAAGACAATTTATGACGATTATGTTATGTCTGTGGAAAATTATAGTGTGGATAGTAGTATGAAAATAGGATAAAAAGTTGTGTATCTTAAAAGGAATAATTAGAGAAGGAAAGAAGGAAAAATAATAAACAAATAGGAAACTTAAAGTCGGAGATCGTGTCTGGTTAGCTATGTCGAAGATTGTAAAACCTGACATATGGCTAAAACTTTATCTTCTAAATTAGGAATGTTGAAATTTCTGAGAGCAGATAGAAGTGCAGAAGTTAGGACATTAGGAGTAGAAAGAGCAGAAGAGTTATTTAGAGAAACGTTGATACCGTTTGCAGATGATTCAGTATTGGTGATTTTAGAGGTAGAAGGAGTTGTTGAAGGAAATGGGGGAAGCTTAGGAGCATCGGAACGATAGCCTTTTGTGGTAGCACTCTTGGATAGACTAGAATAATATTTATTGAGGGGATTTTGAGTTTTCGAGTTGGAGTAATGTTTTTGGACTGGAATAGTAATGTAAGAGGAAGAAGAACTGCTTGAGTAGTTTTGTCGTTTCCTCTTTGTGGTGGTGGATGATGAATTTGGAAGGGGAGGGAAGTTGGCAGGGTTAGACACGTCGGCAAAAGTAAATGCAGGAGAGACTAGTTTACCTTGGCTGATTTCTTTTGCTTCGGAAAAGGAAATGTTTTGCAGACTCATAATTTTATGTATTTTGACTTGGTCTTTATAGACTTCACCACTAGGATCTAACGCAGAGTGATTTCCGCCGCAAAGAACACAATGGAAGCAGGCTGTACCATTTTGCTGGGTAATAATGCACTCGGAAGAGGCATGACTACCAACGCATAGAGAGCAAACAGTTTTACTACGGCAGGAAGAACTGAAGTGACCAAAACGGAGGCAATTACGGCATAACTTGGGTTTCCGGATCACTGGTTCAACCTTTACACGATAAGAATCGTAAAAATAAATAAAAGAAGGAAGAACAGTGCCCAGAAATTTAATTTCGACAACTGGAATAGGAATGAAGGAGTCGTCTTTACGCTTTTTCATTCTTCGAATACTGGAAATCGGTATTTCGGATGAACAATTTAGCAGGAGTTCGTCAATAGATAAATCAGAAGGAATGTCTCGGATTATACCGAAACAGAAAAGTAGAGATTGAGGGATAAATGCTCGAATCTTCAGCTCTTTATGTATTTTATTGCTAAGTAAAAACTGATTAGCTTCGCTAATAGATGTAAAATTTAATTTGATTAAATTTTTCCCTAATCGCGTAATCGAAGAAAGTCCATTAACTTTCTTGTAAAACAATCTGGCTAACGACATGGGATGAAAATTAGCGATGTTTTTATCATCTAGGCTTTCGACTAGTACAACAATCTGGCCTTTATAATTATCAGGAAAGGTGGAAATAATATTAGATTCGCTTACATTGTCGGTGCTATTTAAATTAGACAAGTTAGTTTGTGCGGATGTAAGATCCATCTTAGTTATATTATCATTAATTTCTACTGAAATGTTATTATTAGAAATAGAAGATGGAGCACTAGCTGAAGGAGGAGAAGTTGTGATCGGAAGAGATTTATTTTTATTCGCTGGTTTTGTGACATTAGCCGCGCTTATAACGACCGAACGGGGATTAAGCGGAGGAGGCTTGCCTCCCCCGTCAGACGAGTCGGGCATACAGCTAAATTATTAAATCGAAATAACGGTTAAACGAAACAGTAACGACGATTATTAGAAATGATAATAGCGATAAGAGAGGCGATTAGAATTACGAGTACGCAAGGTAAATACGAAACAATAAAAGAAACGATCTCACCGATAGTACCGCAACAATTGAACGCAACACAAATAAACTTTATCGATGTAACAAAACTAAACAGATCACTGTGGAATTCTATATATTTCCCTTCTCATATACTTTTCTAATTCATAAACTGTATTCGAAAGTTATAAATTTTTCACAACAGATCAATGCTAAGATTTCATACATACATATATATGTATATATATATATATATATATAGAAAGAGAGAGCAAGAGATATAGAGAGATAGAATTAAACAATAGAGATACCCGAAAAACTATTATTATTGTAACAGACTCAGTTAAAGTATTTATAGACGTGTTTCTACTACTAAATTAATATAACTGTATTTTCTCTTGTATTTCTCTGAAAACAGAAATATTTTGATTATCATATAACCATAAACAATAATAATAAAAATAGGGGACACAAAAAATGTATAACTGCTTTGAAATCTATATAATAGTATTTAGTTATCTAAAATAACTAAAGTATATATATATATATATATATATATATATATAGATATATAGATATATATATATATATTCTAGTAACAATTAAAGTAGTTTATTAGGCTAAGTATTTCGTTCGAGTAGAACTTAGGTCGAACCCCAATTCTGTAAATTAAGAAAGTAGAAAAATTTCACCTACGCCAAATTAATGACCATAGTTGACAAGCTCAAAAAAAATATGAAATTATAAATCACCAAGAAAATTGAATTAACCACAAAAAATACATGCAACACCGACATGTTTCGGAGTCACATTACTCCATAATCATGGTAATAATGATTAAAAAAATATAAAAAAGTAAAATAAAAAAGAGGGTTTACACAATTCTTTACTACATTCTTATATGTTGGCTGAATAACAATCACTCCGATAAGAGGAAGTGTCTTCCATCTTTACAACATACCTAAAAAACGTATTCCCTTATTGCACTATGGCGTAATAAGTGACTTTCAAATCGCCTCTTCTCGCAATTATTTTTGTTTTTCATCACTATTTTAAGTTGTAAAAAATATACAAAAGATCAAAACTAGTTGCAAACCAGTACCGGAGCTAAGTTCAGATCGTATACCAGTCTTAGTATATTTTGATGTTGCGCCTATCTATAAGTTCTATAAACAACCATTAGATGAACCGAATTTAGTTATAATTCCCATTCCTAGCTTACTCCTTCATCTTATAAACTTCGTATCTATTTATGTTCCAAAAAATTTTGATCTTACGATTTTTCTCTTTTCTGCCTTTTTCAATTCTATTTCAAACCCATATTGATAATGGGTGGCGATTAGAATTCTCATTCTCCTCTCTGGGCTTGTGCTAGACACAACCCAAATGGAGCAATTCTCGAAGACATAACCTTACTTAACAATCTCATCCTCCTTAATGACGGCTCTTCAACATATTTTAAAAGTCCATCAATAGCCAGCTCTCTTGACTTATCTTTTGTTTCCCCTAATATTAGTCTTCGCTGCTCCTGGGAAACTTTAAGTGGCACCTTTGGAAGCGATTCTATAATTATTTCCATCAACAATCCTTCAGACCTTTATATGCTCCTTTATGGTCCCTTCCAAAAACTAATTGGGCTAAATTTCACTCTCTAGTTGATTCTTCTATTACAAACATTCAATCCAATTTAAATCCAATCCACCAATACAGTTCATTTTCTAATGCTATTCTTTCAGCGCTTCCTCTGTCATCTCCTTCAGTTCATATTCTTCTGAGAAAGAAGCATCGCAATACTCTTCCTTATGATGGAATAATGACTGTAAAATAGCTCAGGACCAATGTACGGCATCCAATAAAATCTTTCGCTCTTGTCCATCATTGTCTAATTTTCTCGCTCATAAAAGGGCCAACGCGAGAGCCTGGTATATTTACAAAACTGCCAAGAAAAATTCCTGGAGGAAATTTGTCCATCTTTTTTCCGAACCACTTCTCTTTCTAAGATTTGGGAAATGGCTAAATCGTTCAGGGACCCACAGTACAATTGCTCATTCAGCCCCAATCTTTCTAAAAACCAACTTGTCTCTAGTTTATTGACTCTATTGTTCCGTCCTATGTCCCGTCATTTAAGGAAGTCTCGTCCACCTTTACTACATACACTACTGTTACTCATTTTCTAACTTCCGCCTTTAACATTAACGAGCTTCACGGTTCTTTAAACAAATCCTCCAACTCTGCTCCTGGTATTGATCGTATCTCTTTCCTCATCCTTAAAAACCGTTCCGATTCTTCCCTCAACACCCTTCTCAATATCTTTAAGGTTATGTCCCAGAATCCTGGAATTCCTTTATCATTATTTCTATTCCCAAGAGGAATTCCTCCGCCTTTCGAGCCATTTCCCTTGCTCTTTGTTTAAGGAAACTCTTCGAGAGTATGCTGAACAGGCGACTTGTTTGGTGGCTGGAGCGCAACAACCTGCTTCCTAATAATATGTTTGGTTTTCGTTCGGGGTTGGGTCCTTCTGATTCCATTAGTCTTCATCTTGCTGCTATCTATAAATCTTTCGTCAACAATAATTATACTATTGCCTTCTTTGGTTGATGTATCAATGCGTTCAATAACGTACACCTTTCTACGCTGCAGGACAAGATGCTTTCTATTAACATTCCTCCCCAGTTTACCTCATTTATTATTAAACTTTTTCAAAATAGAACCGTGCACCTATCTACTCCTGTCTACCCCACTTCACGGAAAGTATTTCAGGGGCTTCCGCAAGGCTCTTAGCCTTACCCTTTTTAATATTCATATCTTCGGCATAGCTCGTCTTCCTCGTAAATCATCTTTTCTATACTTCGCAAACGATATTGTTCTATATTCCACTTCTAGGTCCATTTCAGAGCTAATGCTGACTTCAACAACTCTCTGATTTCTTTAAAAGCCACCCTTTCCAATATTTGTCTTTCCATCTCTCCGGACAATTCTTCATGTGCTGTTTTTATTTTGCGTTCGTATAATCCATCTTTAATAATCCTGTCTGTAAATAACTGTGCTATCCCTCTTGTCTCATCCTTCTGATAGCTAGACATCTTTCTTAACAGCCGTCTTGCTTTTCACGAACATATTCAAATCTGTCTCTAAAAGGCTAAACCTCCTCAAAGCTCTTTCCCCGTGCCGATTGGGGAGAAGATCCTTGTATTCTTATTATCCTGTATAAATCTATTATTCATTTGAAGTTAGATTATTGTTCCTTTTTGCACGGTAGTGCTTTCTACACAGCTCTTTCCAGACTAGATCGTGTACAGAATCTTTGTCTCCGCTGCTGCCTTGGAGCTTTGAAGTCGTCTCCCACTGGTGCAGTTCTTTCAGAATCCAATATAGTTCCTCTGTATATTCGTCGGTCTTATCTTGGCTGTCGTTTCTTGATTAAGCTACTTCCTGTTTCCTCGTCCAATCTCATTAACTCCTCTATTTCCATATTACACAACTGGCGCTTCTCTCCCAGGAAAATCCCTATTATTTCTCATATATCCAAACGACTTAATCAATTCACTCCGTACATTTTCTCTTATAACAAACTCTCTTACTTCACGCTTAATTACTCCAATCGCCTATATCCGCTTAAGATATACTCTCTTTTCGCCTTTCACAAGAACCTGCTGGCTTATGTAGTCCGACAGGAATGTAACAACGTCATTCCATCCTAATTTCTTTCCCACACTGTTATCTTTACCGATTGCTCGAAAACAATGGACGGTACGGGAGCTGCCTTTTTGGTCCCATCACCCAACTATTTTGAGTCTTATAAACTGCCTTCCTTCTGCTCCATATTTACCACGGAGTCCTCAGCTATTCTTCGTGCTATCCAATACATTACTTCCACCAACGGCTCTAATAAATTTCTGATAGTCTCGGATTCTAAAGATATTCTACTGTCTATCACCTCTCCTCTTCCTTGTCATTCCTCAGATTTCATGATTCTCCTGATTCGTTCTCTTGTCGCTAGATTGCATAGTATTCGTTCCGTTCAAATCAATTTCGTATGGTCCTCCAGTCATGTCAGCATTGAGGGCAATGGATTGGTTGATTCATTAGCTCGACCTGCCGTTCAGACAGGTCAATTTCTATCCAAATTTTCTTCTTGTAATCTTAACGTTCTTTCCAGAAATTGCCACCGTAGGCGATGGTGCGATATTTATTCTCTTTTATTCTCGAATCCTGAATCCTTTTATCTTAATATCCAAACTCATCCGTTTCCGTACCCTTGGTACTATGACTTCCACCATCTCTCGCGCTTTCTTATCTCTTCTATTTGCAAGCTTCGCCTAGATCATAGTCGACTTCCGGCATCCTCTTTTCGCTTTTGTATGTCCTCTTCTCCCTATTGATCCTTCCATCCGGATGATTCTGATTCACTTTGCGACACAAATCACATCTTCTTTGAATGCGCGTCTATATCTGCAGAACGCTCTCACTTCTATAGACCACTCCTGAAATTCGGTTTGCCTACTCCTTACAGTGTTTCGTTTATTCTTTCTCTTCGATCACCGGCTAACATTCTTATTATAGCGTTCTTCATTGCTTCTAAAAAAAAAAAAAAAAATAATCAATAACAGTACAAACTGATCAAAATTTATAGATAGCATGGTGTTAAGTACAACATTAAACATACAGTTAAAAACGAAAGAGAATTTAAATAGTGCCGTAGAAGCACTTGTTAGTAACGTTCATAAAGCTTGTAGATCTGACGCTACATACTATAAATCTAAATTTCATCAGAATCACACCCTTAACGTACCCATTGAAATTAGACAATTAATACAAGTTACACGAAAAGCATGACGTAGGTGGCAGCATAATAGAATACCATCATTAAGACATGAATATAATCTTCACAGTCAACTACGGCAGTTTATCATTCAGTATAATAACAATAAATACAAGTTCTTTTTTTCATTAAACTCGGAAGATGTATCAGTATGGAACTAAGTCATACCTTAAGAAACAGCCAAAGCAAGCACCGTTAAGAAAATGCAACGGTGATTGGGCAGAGACAGAAAAGGATAGAGCTGCAACTTTTGCTGAATGTATATGTATAATACCCGTCAACCATATGACGACTTGAACGATTATTATAACAGTCGCATAGTTCAACATCCATGGTTCCTATTCTTTTTCTTTACTCACATTCTCTATTTTCTGTCGTATTAATTTTTAACTCTTTTCTTTGCCAGGTTCATTGTAAAACCTGATCAATATCCTTAACCGACAACCTCTCTTTTCTGCCAAACTTTATCTTCAATTAGAAACTTCTACATCTTGGCTGTTGCTCTGATTCTCAGTACCTGCCGATTTAACTTTCATTTAATTTCACGGTAGTCGAAATTCTATAAAATCGACTGGATTCATAAAATTAAAATTCTATCGATATCTTCAGTAAAAAATGTCAACATTTCGAATGAGTGTGTAACCGAAAATGAGTGAAAAATTGATTACAAAATTTATTAAAGATTTTTTTAATTTAATCACTCATAAAGCGCTTCAAACGGGAATGTTTCCAGCCGTCCAAACCATCGCTGTTCAAAATATATTTACCATCGCTGTTGAAAATGTATTTACCATCACTGGTCAAAATGTATTTAATAGAAAGGGGATTAAAAATTAATGATTCTTCTAGCTTCCCTAAATACACGAATTGTCTTTTAATATCTTTTTTTGTGTTTTTTTATTTTATTTTTTGTCAGAATAAACTGCCAAAAGATTCTGTTAAATACCCAAAGTCGAATCTTTTAAACATCGTGTCGAAACCGACTTGACCATCGTTAAAAATTCAGTCATTGTCTTTATTAAATTTATATATTATAATAACTGCCGTGATTATGAAGCGTTGTCTTCGAAACACGTCGGATATTTAATGAAAAAAAAAAATTAAATAATTGTTTTATATTGATGTATTTAAATTTACTTACTGTACAATAAGCGTAAACAATAAGTGTAATTAACAGACATATATTGAAAACAAGTAGAGTTAAATTTTCCAATTTTCGAACGTGCATTTACCTAAATAAAATAGGTAAAAATCAGGATAGAATTTCCCTCAGGTGCGCATAAGTAAAAAAAATATATTTCGACTATTGAAGACGCTTCATTATCGAAAATTATTAGGAAGTAGTATTTTAATTAATTTCGGAATAATTGTTAAAAAAAACTTTAGCGTAGAATGTAAAATAAAAATATTAAAAACAGCATTAATCGCGCAGAATCAGCACTTATGTTTTTATTCACCTTACGAAGGAATCGGAAAAAAAAAAAATAAAAAAAAAAAAGGAAGTTTCTTCATATTTTTATGTTGCGCGGATTTCATTACTAAATGATGCTCGTCTTATTTTTCACCATTTTGTTTCTAAATTCTCAGAACAGGCAACGGTCGGCTTTCCTTCACCGGCATCCATGAACGCTAACGAAACTTTCCTTTGAACTCCATTCGAGATCTTTGCAAAATCAAAACCGTTCCTCCGTGCGGGATATGCAGGTGACAGTTTTTAGAATAATGAACTGTTGAATGCAGCGACAAACCGCCGCCGAACGTACTAATTAGTATTCACCGGTCGATTAGGATATTATAAAAGAGAAGACAAGCTGTTCGTAGCCGATACCGCACTTGTTATCGGCAATCCATTTTTCATGGTGCACTCTAGCAAGGCAAGAGACGAAATCCTCATCATCGACGCCCGCAGTCCATCACGTACGGCGCGTTACTTTAAATAATAACGAGCGCGACTTATTCAAATAGTCGCTAGGAGAAAGTGAAAATCCGCCATTTGTACCGCGGTCACATATGCTTCTGACGCGCAATTCGACTAATTTCGCTGCCTAACAATCGCCTACCGATTGATATCTCTGCAACGTCCGTTATTATATGAAGAACGTTATTTCGTCTGTCCTCTATTGCACGTGAAATATCGCTTTCTTCGAAATCCAAAAATCCCCATTCACTCCCGAAACAATGTTTCGGTGCAAACTAGCAAAACCAACTTTTTACTTATAATCAAACAAAACTATATATATATGTTTATAAATTTTTTATCATCACTGCCCGGCGTTCTGATTTGATGATCGTCCGGTTTTACGCAATTCCAGGAATCTCCGCGATTACATTCTTACTTTTCCATTACACTTTTACTATGTTCGGTGTTTTTTTTTGTTTGTTTTTTTTTTATTTTTTTTTGGTCCGGACCAAATTGCAACGTCATCCTGGCCGATAGTTCCCTACAATAAACAACACCCAATTCGGTGTTATTTGCCATCTATGCCGGTACACCTAATTTATGTCGACATAATAAAACCTTTAGTGGTAATATGTTTCCTCTGCATACAATGGACAGTAGTTGTAAATATTATCACACCTTTTATCTCATTAACTTTTTTTTTTTTTTTTATAAATAATTAAGTTGTGGGTCTCAGTGGGCAAGTAAGTCCGTTACGTGAATGCTCAACACTCTTATTATCGTTTATTCTGGTAAACAAAATAACAGTTAATCATTCTTACTACCTACATCGAACGTATAAACCAAAAAATAAAAATAAAATATACCAATCGACACAAATATATATATATGAATTACACAATAATACACCCATACATAGGAGCCGCTTATATATTAGGCATTGCATACATTAATGTACAGGGAAGAAAAAGGAAGGAAATCGGTAAATAGATGGTCTAAATGAGTCCTAAAAAATTCAACAATAATAATAATAAAGGGAAAAGGGGATGCAGCAATATTCCTTAACCTTTGCACCATTCTTTCAACCACTTTCTCACTTCCCTCTTCCATACACCAAATTTTTTGTTTCGTTTATTACGTGACTATGGTATTCGTTAATTTAATTAGAACCGAATCATCTGTATTGCCGATTCGTAGATGTACCCCGCTAGGATGAATATTACAGGTATTACCTTGATTCCCCTTGTTAGTCGAGTTTTTGGTCTGGAAGGTAACTTTAATAAATAAAAGAAAAAGTATATTTATATACAGAAGAAAAAAAAAAAAAAGAATGATGGGAGTGAATGTGTCAGTGTGTGCGAACCAATTGTTGGCTGGTGTTGGAGGACCGGATGTTGATCGTTTATATCAGCTGTGGCAGAGGAAACGGATTTTGAAAGAAAGAAAATCAGATTACCAGATTAAAATTCTCGTTTGGTTTTCGTGTCTGGTTCTCGTAGAATGGTCATTGAAAAAAAAAATAGTTCCAAAGAGTTTCAAAAGCTTTAGAACATACGCAACCAATTTTAAAAACGAGATTCGCCGAAAGATTGACAAAGGAAGACGATCCAGCAAAGTGCCCGTAACCAGATCGCTTAAATTCCGAGTTAGCAATTTGCAAAGTAGTCCGGATTAAAAAAGTATATCGATTACCTCGTCTCATCCCCGAACTCATCAGGAATCACCGACGTACGTCCGCCTGCAAACAAGAAGTTTTAGCCAACCAGAAGCAGACCCAGCCAAAGTGATTGTATCATAGTTTAATTTTATTTTATGTTGCACATACGTATAGATGTACGAGTATATGTTAATAAAGATGGTTTAAATTGTATCGCTTTTTCGCAGGGCCAGTGATAAGGATGGTTTAAATTGTCAGCGATCTCTGTTCCGGGAGCCAATGATAAAGATGCGTTTGGGAGTATTAGGCTTTTTAAAATTAGTTTTTATTTTTATTTACTTATTCTATTTTTTACACACAAAAGATCGCTCAAAAAAAACGGCAAAATTCACAGAAAACAGAAGAAAAAAAAGGAGGGTTTTGACTAGAAACAGAAATTGATAGGCCGATCACAATTTCATCATAACGGTACCGGAGATGCGTCGATTAACAGCAGAACAAACAGCTACCTGTACACAATTAACATTGTTATAAACTTATACCGCTCGCTTTACCCTGCCTAGTCTGTAACGGACCATTACAAAATCTTTCCTCTGTTCGCTAATACTCGGAACACTATACGGCATTCACCACTGACACAGTACTCGACCACCACCATCAACAAACTATCTCATATCAACGACACACAAATCACAAATGTGGAATGTTTGACGAGGAAGTATGCATACATGCACCAAATAGTAGGGGGTAGCCAACTCTTATTGAAGTGGGCTCCTTCTCACTAAGGAATTAAGAGAAATGAAATAGCCGATGAAAAGACTCGAAGTAGAATCATTAACGTAAAATTAAACCGGAAGGACGTCGTCTGCGTAACTATAAATGGAGTATGGAATAATGAGTTTCTAATGCGTAGCAAATCTAAAGGAAGGCAATATTTTAAGTTAGTAACGTCGGTTCAAAAAACAGGGTGGTTTAGGGGAACACACCTCTTTGATGGGGATTATATAACTACAATAGTAAGACTACGGATCTTTCCGGCAACCGGAACATTTAGACAAAATAAATATAGAGTAACAAACGACACTTGTCTCAAGCGTGGGTTGGAGAGATCAATAGAATCATACGATCAGGCGCAATGCGATTGCAATAGAAATGGTAGATTTAACTTCGAGAAGATTGAATGAGTGCAATACCTTGCTAGTGACGATAAGTCAAATTGTTTCGAACCCCTGTTCCTATATATGTGAATTATTGTATAAATTCATCAAGAGCAAATACAGAGATGTAGCCCCTATAGCTGACGCATAAAAAACACTGGCCATAGAGCGAAAGTTAGGTAAGAAATAAAAAAAAAACGCTGTATTTTAATTAAATTTTTTCTACACTCATGTTGCTTACTTATTGCCCCTAGCGTTATGTTTCAGTCTAACTAGACCGAAAAAAAAAAAAAAAAAGTCGGGGTAAAAATAATTATACTTAGAAAATTGATATATTCTGAAAAATAAAGTAACCTAGGAATTATAAAAATAGTAAAAAAAAAATACTACAACAGGTGTAGTTTTTGATAGCAATTTTTTAATTAGCTCGATGTTGATTTGTTTTTCAGTGACCTCATTAGCTTTGCAAACTTCTTCTTGGCGTAACTGATTATTGGTTAAAATTATTTTGCAATATCTTCAACAGTTCTTATGTAACTGTGAGAGATAATAAGTCTTCATCTTGTCCAACTGAAAAGAGCCAGGTACAGACTCTCATCAAAAATATATAACAGATGCGGTGAGTTAGCTCCTCGTCAAAATGAGTTCCATCAGTAAGATATTTTGTTTAAAAACTCTATCTTCATCGTTCACTGTTTAAGCTCGTATACATTTCAATAATTTTTTTTTTTTTTTTTTTTTTTTTATTGTCCTCTACCCAGAAACACGTTTTAACAAATTCCGTTCGTTAAATATCGTTAAATATCGTAAAATACATCGATGTTCCTAATTTTAATTACACCGTGCGAATGGAAAATTCGGTCAGAATTAAAGAGTAAAAACAACAGTAGTAGTACTTTAATCGAGTTACTACGGTTTTTAGCGAAGTAATTCAAAGGAACTGGAACGTTCATCATTAACGTAATTACCGGTAGTTACCGTTAATTAATTAGCATGACATAAATTTTAATTTCGTTTCAGTTCGCGATAAATCAAAATGCGACGGTACACGTGTAATTTATGTATTTACCACTATGACAGAGGAGGTTTAAACCTCGATGGAAACTGGCAGGCTGGTTAAAAGCAAAAAAAAAAAATGTCCGTTAACGAATGCCGAGAAAAAATCCTTTGCTCGACGTAACATTTTTACTATAAAAATCGTTATTTAATTACCTGTCCTATTTCTTTTAATGCGAACAGTACGAGCGTGCACTCAACACTTCCTTAAATGGGGTTCTGCTCGCGGAAACTGTTACACATCAGTAACGCCGGTGCTTCAGAGCCAACGGCCAAGTTTTCGCTCTCAGAAATTGACCTTAGAAATACAACGAAGACTAAAAGCTTCCAGATTCTCATTTTGAAGTTGAAAACGTATTAATAAAATTAACTAACAGAAACCACGATTTTATTTAAAAAGATGCCCGATTAATATCGTAAACGAAATGTTTAAAATGTTTTTACATCTACTCTGAACGCGATATACTGGTAAACTTCCCAAGCTGCTCAATCATTGTACCTATGTCAGTGCCACAAATCTTAATACGGTCCTCGGGCAGTACAGTACTCGAGGACTGGTTAAAGTGTAAACTCTTTAAGAAGTACATATACGTAATACCGAATTTAAAAAATACGTCCCATGGATATCCTTGATAAGGTAGCGTGGGTTCAAGCTTTTCATGATGTACTTAAGGACCTAATGGGCCTAAACGATAATAAGAGTGTCGGGCACTCACACAACGGGCATACTTGCCCAGTGAGACCCACAAACTTATTTTAAAATTTAAAAAAAAAAAAAGAAAATACTAGGGCCAATTTCTTTCTACTTCGGATCCGCCTTTACTTTCCCAGATTTTTCTGGTACTCAATTAAATTTCAGATTATTAGGTATGTAACTCAAAATGACTCGATTCCGGAACGAGTCAAATCTCGATAACCCTTGACACCTCTGGTTTGGTAGCCAAACGCCTTAACTACTAGGCTACCGCGCTACTGCCGAATTGTATTTTGTAGAAGCAATCGAGAAAAATGTATCAATTATTATTATTGTGAATTAATAAATCGCAATATGCTCGAATGGTTTTCACGCAGCCTGTGTGACCAGACCGTATTGAGGTCCGTTCTGGTATATTTAATCTGTGCGAAGAATATATAAAGACTTTATAACGCGACACGACAGAATGAGACGAAATTTTTTCAGTCGGCAAATACAAAAAATTCAAACGACACTAACAGCGTCAAATTTAAATAAGATGTTTGCCCGGCGCTTTGAAGAAAAAAATACCAAAGTTTCATACTAATAAGAGAAATACAAAATCAGTGATCGTTAATCGCTAAAATAATTGAACTAGCTACTTTGAACTAACGAATAAAAGAGAGATTCTCGTATTAATTGTTGGTGCAAATTTCTTGTTGTACGATAGTTGTTAGATTATTTATCGTCGTCTTGCCTTTCCGCGGCGGGATTTCATAGGGGGCAAACATTCAAACGCCCCTGGCTTCCAAGCGATAAATGAACGCTCAATCGTTCGTCTATTTTGTTACTACTACCAGTAATCAACTCCCATCGTTAAACGCCGGAAAGATCGATTCAGTTAATATTACTGTCACGCTTACAAATAATGACACGCATTCGCCGCGAATAGTCCAAATAAAAACTTTTCAACTGTGTTCATTTGTCGATACTGAAAAGATAAATATAAATATACAATTCTTAAAAATTGAATTCCCTTACCCCAGTGATGAACAAGGTATACTCTTTCCGCGCGTCGGAGGGACTACACATTAAATGACTCTATTTCGTATCGCTTAAACCATTAATAATATCATCGGATATTTCTTAGCTCACAAATGGTTGCTACCCCGACTTTATGCAAAAAAAAAAACGTTTCGTCACATCGGAATAAATAATACTCAAATTAAAGCGAGAAGACTGAATTCCCCGGCAAAAAAGCATTATACTAATGCACGTCAGCAGTTATTTTTAACGACGTTTTACGTTGCTACTGAAAAAATCGGATTGAAATTAGCATCCTCTGTAGTTTGAATGAAAAGTTTGGACACATCGTCGTCAGTTGGAGACGACGAGCTTATGTCTCAAATTTAACGGACATTGAAGTTCCTTCTTCGTTTGCTCTATCTACAAGGGACGCGAAAATATCGTATATCTGTTTTACTTGTAAAGACCTCTCTAGTCTACTTCAGATGTAATGCAACTGGTTATAAGGCATTTGACTGTGCAGTAATCGAAAATGCTACTGATGTCCAGCTGCACGCGAAAGAGACTGGAAAAGTGGCTCCCGTAAACAATTTGCAAACAAGCTCACGTCAACTAATAGAATTCCTCCTCCGTCGCTCATTAATGATATACCTAATACAATTGAACCAAGAGAGATAATACAGAAATTTCCGTATCACATAGCCAGCCACTAAACCTACATTAAGGCGCAGCATTCACCAGCCTCGTCTACAGCTATAAGCGAATCAAGCGAAATACATAAATTACCGTGAAACTAACATGCGAATCATATATATATAAATGCAGGTATGTTAAGTAAAAAACAAAGAGAAAAGTATCTTGCCGTTCTCGTTAATTAACGAATAAAAGAAATTACAAACGAAATATGCAATTTATAAGATTTTAGAGATTCCAATGACTTAAAACTTGGGTAAAGTGCACTCCTTTAGAAGCCCGTTTGATAAAGGAAGAAATGAGAAAAGCAATTCTGTCTTTGACAAGATCCATTGGCGGCGGCCTAATATTCATGGTCAACACTGAAATAGATAATAATGATTTTGAGGTTTGCAATTGAAATGGTAGCGTTATGCTTGATTCCAGGTTGCAACAATAATAATAATAATAATAATAATAATAATAATAATAATAATAATAATAATAGTAATAATTTCTCTCCCAACCGTCACGAAACTAACAAAATGAAAGGTACCGGGGAAGATATTGTGGTCGTTTAGGCTTTTAAAGAATTTATCAGAACGATTTTGATTTACACGGTTCACTTTGTGAAAACATTTTTGAGCCTGCTTTTCATATCTGCAAAATCCAGCATACTATAAATTCAAATGAAGTCTGACAACAATAACCATTTAGATATCAAAGTCAGTTCTCCTAAGCCCGATCATGATTCTTCCATTGCACGTCGCTAAAACAAGCCCCTTTCAACCGTTAGAAGAAAACTTTCCGAAAAATCAATAAATCTACACGCATTTCATTTGAAAATTTTCAATTGTTTGCAGACATGTGTAGTCGTAACAAGCACTGCGAATTACATCGGATTTTCAAGGTTTATTTAAAACTCCTCGAAAGAAACCACCCATTAATAACGGATAGATCATTAAAATTCACAGAAATTACAAAAAAAAAAAACATCTCACTCAACAATTTAGTTATAATAATGGTAAGTCTTATATCATGTAACTGCTATGGGGTCTTCTGACACAGTGAAAATCTCGCAACTTCTCTCCGTTTGACTTACAAGCCGACACTTATCGCTCTACAAGACACGCATTTAAAACTCGGTCAAAAGCTACATCTCCGACAATACAA
Organism: Icerya purchasi; assembly: GCA_039619475.1. Taxonomy (NCBI): domain Eukaryota; kingdom Metazoa; phylum Arthropoda; class Insecta; order Hemiptera; family Monophlebidae; genus Icerya; species Icerya purchasi. The sequence goes on along the minus strand of CM077116.1, from coordinate 449,736,863 downwards.
TATGCTACAATATGATCCAACACCATTACATCAACGAGCGCAGGGGGGCCGTTATGCTATTTTGGAAAAAATTTACATACGTGTTTAATATTAAAAGTGGTTGCTGAAAAAAAAATTTCACCCATCCAAATTTCAATATGCTCCATTGACCGTCCTCCATATGCACAGACCTTTTACAATGACCCGACCTCTATAACAGACAACGTAAAATCACTATTTATCCTATATTCACCATCCTAGTAATATAACGTAAACGGTCGAATCATAGAAGAGATAATCGATAACTATAATTTAGTACTACACAACAAGAAGCCAACTCGCTATAATTTCAATGGTCAACGTGACACTCAATTCTCTCCCTGCGGCCTTTAGCAAAAATTCTTTCAGTACATATTTTTAGCTGGAAGCGACCATACGCCTGCCATTATAAATATTTCTACTTATTCGAAAACACTACATAACTGGGATAAATATTTTAACCTTTATTCCACAACGACAACGCGCAGAAAGCAGTAACATCACTTTTACATCGGGCATAGTCCTACTCGCCTCTACCAACGTACCACAGTTTTCTCGCAGGAAGGCATTGCCCTTTGGTGGAATGAAGAATGTCAAAACGCCATTAGACATCGTAAGAAAGCTCTCATAAAACTGAAAGCGGTTCCTTTTCAGTCTAATCGTATATGTTTTTAAAAATGTCGTGCTGAGCACGGCAAGAATATAAAGTAAAGTCCCATACCCTTGATAAGGTATTACGGATTGTGTAATTAAGCTTTCCATAATGGTACTAAGCCTAATGGATCTGATGAGAATATTGGGGCCAGTTCCTTTCTACTTGGGATTCGCTTTTATTTTCTCACTGGTATAACCAATATTCAATTTCAGTTTAGGTGTAAACCTAAAAGCGAATTGGATCGGGAACGAGACAAGTCTCAAACCCGTATCCTCCGATTTAGTAGCCAAGCACCTTAACCACTAGGCTCTATTCTGTATATAAACCCGACAACATCACTTAGATCTGTCTAGAGAAAAATACAGTCCATGGAAGCGAAACGAATGTTTTTCGTCCTTCCATACCTGTATTAAGATTAACGGAAAGCTGATTCTATATCGAGACCAGCTCACTACGGAATTTGTACAGTATTTTGCAGAAAATTCGAATAATCAGAATTTACCTCAGCTTTTTCTTAAATTTAAAAATAATGCAGAATTGGTGGCGATGGACTTTCCTTTATCTATCAATTCTTCTCCTTATTTGAAGGAAAAACAATGGTAAGAAACACGAAAAATACTTTTCCGCGGGACCTGGTACCATCCTGAAGAAATTTTAACAATTCTACTGCAAATATATAACAAAATATGGGATACACCAGGCAGCTGGAAAAATGTGCCGATTCTATTAAATCGCAGAAAAATTCTTCATTCATTGACTCGTACAGACCTATTTCACTTACTTCAGTTTCCCCGATACAGCTTTTGAGAAACTTGTGGCAATTCGATTTATCTGGGAGTTAGAAAAACGTCAATTAAACAACAGAATACAATGCGGATTTTGTTCAATGCTAAATCAAGTATACTATCTTCAAAATGACGTATCTTCTGCCATCTCTCGGAAAATTCACCTTTTAGATATTTTCCCAGACATATCCAAAGCCCTCTACACGACTTGGAGACACAATATTATTCACGCGCTTTATAAATTCCGGGGTCAACTTTCGATGATTATACAAAGCTTTCTCAAAACCCGTTCATATCAAGTGTGACTGGGAAGCACAACATCAGCTCCGTGTATATATATATATATATATATATATATATATATATACACATATATGACGTAGCTCAGCAGGGGGCGATATTAGGCTCAAAATTGTTTATCATCGCCATTAACGACGTTTTTAATGTAATGAAAAGAATATTCGCAGATGATTTGGTTTTATTTCTCGCATGTTTAAGCATTTTGCTCGGAACGGAGTTATTACAGTTGACGCTGAATAGACTTGTAAGTTGAATCATGGAGACTGAAGGGATTATCCCCTATTTTCCCTCCGTGGATCTGTCACTGCATTACACTATAACATTATCATTAGATTCGTCTGACCACCGGTGTTAGGTCATGTCGTATGATCCGTACACGTTTGTAAGTTCTTTACCATTTTCAATATTTCTATTATAATACAAGCTTTCATTTTTCGACAAAATTTTCATTGTCGAGATTAATTGTTTTAGCAGTTGTCGATTTATTTATTTATTTGTTCGCGCGTTTGTTTTTATACGTAAATTTTAATTTACGTCATTACAGCGTAATTAAGGATTCTATAAAAAAAAAAATACCTCGGTGAATATTAATATTTAAAAAAAAATTTTTACTCTGGTTTTTACCGAGCGGATTGGAGCAATAAAGAAAAACCGGAACAGGAAATAGTTGATAATTATAAAAAATTACGGAAAATTCTTATTTCCACATGCAGGCGGAGAAAGTTCTCCGGCATAATTAAATTAATTGCGATGCGTTATGTCGAGTGAAACGTAACGACCCGCGTACGAATACATTAAATATACTGGACAAATAATTTAATCGTCAACATTCGGAAATGGCAGAAGCAATGAAAGCAATAAAAGATCCGAATAAATCTGGTAAATCTGCATATAATATATCGTGTTGGAAAGAACTGATTAAACTTCGCGCCCATTCGAATCGTGTATTATTTAATTACATCATGCTGCGCTCGGAGTGCGATTTTTTATTCTGCCTTCGATTGAATATTAAAAAAAATTTACAATTCGCAGATGAATCAGGGACGTATATTTTTCGAAAATTATTATTACATTTAGAATATTACACTCTACATTTTCGGTGATTATTGTAAAATATATAACAAATGGAAAATAATGAAAAACTTTATCGCTCTGCATTAACTGAAAAATACGAAATAAAGTAAAATTTCTAGATAATTAAAAAAAATATTGTTGACGTCAGTCTATGTTTTTTTTTTTTTTTTTGTTCAAAGCAAAAACGTATCTATGGTAAAAATTGTGGCTAATGACCGAATTTCAAGTTGAAAATATACCGTCAATTCTGTTTTTCTTTAATTAAGGAAATATTAATAAAACTAACAACTTAGTAGGTAACGAAAAAATTCGTTTTTTTTTCTATCTCACAGGTTAGGCCACTTTATTACTGCTTCTGCGCACGTTACACTTCTCTATCCATCGCAGGTAAGCGAATTCACGCATTTTTAATTTTGGGGGGGGGGGGGCTCGTCAAAAAGGGAACTCACCCAGAAACAATAGGAAGAAGAGTTAACTAATTAAAACTTAATTCGATCGCAAATGGCAGAAATAAAGGAACCAATGGCAGGAACAACAGACTGAGACGAAATGGACAGGATATAGAAAGCACAGTAGGGAGCAGGAAGCCTTGACTTTAAAAGGAGTAAATAAAGGGAAGAGCATTCCGCAGAAAGAGCGGAACACTCGAAGAAAATGTGATTAGCATCGCAGATAAGTTCCTCATTCGGATATAGATGGCAATAAGGGGAGAGAAAACCAAAGAGAGACGAAAACGGGGGAAGCGGGCAATAGAGTGTGATTGAAGCGTAGGCGAATAATAAGGACAATAACAGAACGTGGAAAAGAAGGGAATTCTGAGAACTAAGATTTATTAGGAAGGTTAGGTTGAATTGAGAGGTAGAAGAAACTATTATTGGTAAAAGAAGAAGACTATATATCCGACCAAAATTTACCTAGGCAATCCTTTTACCTGTTCGCATTAAATTTCTCCGCTCCGGCAATAATTAATGAATTCAGCCGTGAAAACGATGCTCTCGTTTTTAAATCTAAACCAATGCAAGGTGTTAGCGGCTCAGTTTATATGCCCGATACTGATTATTCAGTTTTACTCCAATTCCGTTCGTTCTATATTTACTATGCAGAGTCGTCATCGGCATTTTACATGCAATCGAATTTTTATCTCTTCTGTTATTGATCGCGAGAAGTTTCTTATAATATCAGGTTGCAGAAGTGTTTTCGGCTATTTCAATCCGATATACGCTTACTGCGTACCACCGGGAATTTGATGCCCTGTGAAACCATCACAGATTTGTACAGGGCGAGAAATGGTTGCGAGATGATTACATACTCGCAACTTTTAATCCTTCAAGTTTTTTTTTCTAGTCCTGTCATGCTTTGCGTATGATTTTTAATCTCTGTTTAATTCTCGCTTTTTCTAGATTTCTTTCCCCCGAGCTCCGGATCATTCCGGAATTTAAAGGAATAAAGTTGCTGATTGTCCTACTCGCTGGCGATGACATTTTTTGTTCCGACACTTTCTTTCTTAACGATCGTTAAACATCGACAAGAGCATTTATTTCTTCAAGTTAGGATTCTACTTCCTTTTTTTCAAATACAACATTCACGCTATTCCAACCTCATCCATCACGTGTTGTTGTTATTCACGGTTTCCAGACTTTGGACACCTCATCGATCCCTGTTATTTTTCGTTACAGTTTTTCTATTTTATACCCTTTCTGCGCCGTCCTCTTTATCCTGATGTTCATTAAAAGGCTAATCTACTCAAAACTTCGTCCACGCTCTAATAATTCTTATTGCGCTTCTTTCAAACATTTTCTTCTCTGTCTGTTGTACCGATTATTTTATTGCTTCATTTATTTGTTCGTTACTTTCTCGTACTAGAAATTAAAATCTGGTAAAAATAATTCTATATTGAGTTCTAGTAAAAGGGGAAAAAAAAAGAGAACATTCAACAGAAAAAGCTAGATATTCAAAGGGGTGGCATGTAATCGACATTACAGATATCGTTGCTTCATTCGGATGAAGAGGGAGAGCAATTGGGAGAGGTAACAAAAAACGAGAGAAAACAAGATCAGTTTTAACGAATTCTGTTGAAGCAAGAATTGATAAATTAGTTGCAAAATAAGCGACATTAACAGAAAACATTGCATTGTACGCGCATAATTCAAATATATATATTTCTAATAAATACAATTCAAATTGTAACTTTATTTTCATAATTTTTTTAGCAACCTCTTTTATTTGTTACCATTTAGGTTTAGTCTTTTTTTTTTTTTTTTACATTAAATTACCGTTTTTAACTACTAAGGTAATCACGGTGTGAGAGCTTCCTAGGGGCTACTTCTTAAAGATCACCCAACAATCCGCCATCCTGAATGTACTTCTTCAAAGTGTGTTATACGATTATTTGTTGTTTAATATTTTTGCTAACGATATGAAAGTGCTTGGGCGGACTGCATTAAAACTACGACGTTCAATTAGAATTATACTGGCGGATATTTGAATTTTGCACAGTATGGACATGTATCAGGGCGAGTTATCCTTTGCAGTATGTGATCATGGTTTTTAGCTATATGCCTTATTCTAAGATATTCGATACGCGAGCTATTAATCGACAGTCACCATGGTTCAATCATCAGCTTTATTTGACGTAAAAACGTAATCATGGGCATCCCCGTTCTTCGCTCTACTGCTCAGTTAATCTTTTTTCATCGAAACGTGTCAAGCATTGTTGAGCCTTGAGATTTATGCGACATCGGGGATAACGTAGCAGGCTTCTAGATTTGCGCGCTTATTCCCTGGGATCTGAGTATGTGCAGGGACCTACAGGAACTCGACCTGGTAGTTGTCCTTCTGGTCTAGCAATAACAGAACCCCTTGAATTTTTGGCGCGATTGATTTTTCTGCATTATTATTTTGTAGACATTGTCAGAGAATCTGTAATAACCAGTATCTTTCCCCGTTTAGATTTGGAATATTGTATAGTACTCCTGAAGACAGAACAGAATGGAAAACCTTTCTGCATCTAGTGCCGAACATGCATCATTTAAACGTACCCCCACCGTTCGGGCACCATCAATTTCGTAAGCGCACGCTACTAGGGACACTAGCCTTAGATCCGTCTGTATACGCCTTTGTGAAATCTCTTCGTATCTATTAATTACTTCTCAGTCGTCTTCTGTTTGAGATCTTTTGGAGGTGTTTGCGAGTTATTGTGTTCTAGTAGTGATATATTTGCCCTTACTGGGTACTCTGTTCATTTTTTCATTTTTCCTGTAATAAATTCAACTAACGGTAGTATCATCTCCTAGTACGTCGTAATAATTTTTTTTTTTTAAATTTTTCATGCATATCTTAATTAAAATTTTGAACAATTGATTTTTATATTTTTTGGTCGCATTTGATACAGAAATTGAAAAGGAAACGTTTTTTTTTTTTTTTTCGGAAATTAATCGAAAGGGTTGTTAAACTTTTAATTTAAAAATATGCGTTTAACTTAATTTTTAACTTGTAAATTATTTACGAATTATACAAGTATTATCGAGTTTATCCGGGTAAATGCAGTATCGTACTGACATAATACCTTTTTATTTTACATTATATGTTATATTAGAAAATAAATCATTTCGTCGCAATAACTTCAAAGAAAAAATAATAATATTAGGTCGCGCGGCAAAATAGTCTTAACACTGCTCCGTAAACTAAGGTTAATCGACGAGACATTTGGTACGTTTTTTTTTTTATTTTACAGATTTTGATTGAATGATTCACGCAAGTGCACAAAGTCGATAGTACTGGGGTCGCTTTGAAGCAACAAAATAATCACTTTTATTACCAACTTTAAAAATCGGAATAATTTTATCTGGCCTCGGGCGAAGTTTGCCACGGTAGTTAAACACCATCACGAAGTCCGTAATAATGCCCTCGTGCGGATGTGTAAAAATATTTTTATGTCCCGTTCTTCTTCAACCGAAGGAAATATTTTTCTTTTTACTATATATTTCAGTACGAGCATTTCGAGACTCCGGATAAACGGATTGTTTATTGTTTAGTCGCGAAATGGTGGAAAATTGTTTGATACTTCAGTTGGAGGAAGAAAAGGATTATATTTTATTAGTAAGACTAGCTGAGAGATTTAAGAAAATCCGAAGACGTGTGTATAACGAATAGAGGCGACTTACGACAATGATCGGTGCAAAACACATAAATCCATCATGCTACATGAAATAGGAAAAGTTGGTAATACCGATAAAAAGAAGTTCGGAAATCATAAAAACCAACAAGGCAAACGACAAAAACCGAGAACCGATAAATTAAATAATAAAAACGAAAAAAAACGAAAAACGTTATAGGATTATCTCTTCCCAGATTTCCGGCGCGAGATATGCAACTCATAATGATGTTGAATACCTCGCGATGGTGGTCTCTCCTCGTAAAGATACAAAGAAGTTACGGTCAGAAACTATCCATCCGAGGAGCGGTTGTTTTCAATAAGATTTTTTTGTCTAAATGTAATCTGAAATTTTTATTTCGGATTTTCACTTTTTTTTTCCCCGCAGAAATGTGAGCATACTTTTTTTTCTACACTGCGAGTTTGCTAAATAATAGAGCTTTATTTGCAGATAACGATTTTCAACCGATCGGTGATTTCTTCTTCCGCGAACCGGAATACGTCAAACATAGAAATTTGTATAATATAAATTAATTTTGTTCTTATAATTTTAATTTCATTTTTGAAATATTTCAGTACTTTCGATAATTTAGATGTCTCGTGACGTAATTAATTGAAATGAATCCCTCGAGTAAAATTCTTCATCTACAGAAAACATCAGCGCTATAAGTTAATTAGAAATCTTTTGATATACACTTTAACTAAATACGCTTTTGTTATTAAGGAAAACATATTCAACTGAATAATGAAAAATTAAATTAATACGAATAAATTAAAAAATTCCTACGAAAATAATATGTAGGTAAGTACAAGTTCTTCAGATAGAGGTTTTGGGAAGGCAGTTCCCGGCAGAATTTAATATAAGCTGTTTAAAAATACGACAGTTTAATTTTAATAGCGAGGCTATAATGAATAGTAAGTAATTTTTTTGCACACATATAGAACAATTATTTAATTTTTATTAAATAACCGACGCGTTTCGAAGACACAAAGCTTCATAATCACGGGACTGTTATTATATTGGTGTTTAAAAGTTGCTTACTGTACACAATAAAGTGTAACAAGCAGATATAGATTGTATACAACTAAATCGGAGCATGCTTTATCAATTGTACGTGAAGAAGAAAAACTATAAAATAAAAACACTTTAAAATCTTTTCTACTATTAAGTGCTTTGTATTTTCCTGTTCAGGAAGAAACCTTCACGCAACAAAATTTACAAAATGAAATTAACCGGTAAAGTCATGTTTAAAAACATGGCATATGGAAAAAATAAATACGAGAAAAGTGGCCAGAAGCGAATTATTCATCTATATACACGAAATAGTAAGGAGTTAAGAAAAAAAATCCATCAAAGAATTCCTAAAGAAATCAATTGGAAATATATTGTCTAAAAAGTCTTGAAGGATCGGTAAGGTAAATGTTATAACGAATACAACCATAAAACAGTTTGCGTACAAGTCAGTGAGACATTTTCATGTTTTCCCGTAGAAGAAGTAGGCTTTGTACAGCCATTCAGGCGTCCGCCGGCATTAGAATGTCGTTCGCTTCGCGGCTTCCGTCGACATCAGAATGTCGCCGTGCAACTTGTGATTTCCTTTATACATATTATATCGCAACGTATAATTTCGAGATTGAACCTACATACTGTACCCGTGATTTCTTTTATACATATTATATTTCAATGTATTCGCACAAATATATATATATATTTAATAATTAACTACCGCTAGTACAAGGTTCCTTATTTACATCATTATCGTAAAGAGTTAGTAATAGTGAGCAATGGCCGATGGTGAGAAAAGTACGACACGTAAGCTAACGTTTGTACGTTCGATACGTTTCGAGTAACCGTCGATGCACGTCATATTTGTCGAGAGGTGGTCCACCGAATTATTCATCTTACAACTGAACGTTTCACTCATGAATTGACGGAATCGTAATCCCTCGTCCAAACGGAAATCGATGTTGAGACCACCACAGACTACGATCAGTGGTAAATCGTACACAGCTTTATTTCATCGATAAAGAGAAACTTACAGCTTGATCGAGTACGGTTGTAGGTAACGCTTGAAGAACTTGATCTTATCGTTCAACGTTGTCTCGTTTGAGAGGTACGTCGAAAAATGTAACACACGCTGTGTCCATCGATCGTCGTTTTGGCTTTGCGTATATCACTGACGTCCTTTTCGCGGGAAACGTTGGAATGGAGGAACGCAGTGTACAGGATAGATCCGAGATCAATGTCACTTTTCTCATCTGAGATTTTCACTTTTTTTTTTTTTTTTTTTTTTTCAGCTTTTGTAATGTCTCTCGAATATCCGTTAACGGCTTTGTAATCGGTTCCAGCACAACAGCGGCTGTACTCGTGACAGATTTGGCTTCATTTTTTAACGAATTATATTTATCGGTAATGTCTTTACGCAATTTTTCCAATTCCTCTTTAACTTGTATTTCTTGATCTTTTTCATATCATTCGCCGAACTCACCACTTTGCTTTTCAACATCTTTGTTAACCTTTTTAACATCATCAACAATTATAAACTCGTCAAAACCTCGACGAAAGCACCCTTTATATACTTAACTCTCCTTATCAATCACTAGAAACCCATGATTATTCTGCCAACACAGTCCGCAAAGTTTTTTTTAAATTCTACAATGAAGCTTAACATGTTCTTCATATATATCTCTCTCTCAGGTGCCGTACGCTACATAGCGCGTTGGCGCAACCTATTCGTACATTTAGCTGTACAGATATAGGTTGTGTACCAGGCAATTATTATACGCAACGCAGGTGTACACACGCAAGACTACATTCGGAACTTACAAAGACTAAGATAAAATTAGCACTGTCCCGTATCATATGTTTCGGTAACTTTACATACGTCTGACGAAGATAAAAACAATCTATATTTTTATGTCGTCCCATTGGAAAGTAATCTCGTATAAGAGATCGATCACTGCAAATTGTAATATCGTCAAATATAAATATCGAATTTTGATTAATCGAATCCGGTTTAAGTAATTGCCCCTCATCTGAGAATGTGTAATAACCAAGTTCAGGTATCGAGTTGTATATTGTATGTAACGGCTTATATTTTTTCGGTTGGTATAAAGAAGTACTATATCATACGTAAACATTTTCGTATCGCAATCCGTTCGAATGCGTCGATAATGTAAATAACGAATTTATTTTCCCACATTGGGCCGATAATTAAACATCTTATATTATTCGAAAATAATGATCCGTGCTTATTACGCATCGATACATTGCTAGGTTCTACCAAAGATAACGCGTCATTTATAGGTAATATAGTCGACTGCTTTTCAATTTTCATTACAGCTTATTTTTCACTTTTTAATAATAACACCGACTAAGAAGTATAAATAGACACGTTCGTAAACCAGTAAATAGAACCAATTGAAAAAAAAGTATATATATGTATATAGAAAAATATTTTTGAAATGGTGAGAAAACTAAGAAACGTTAAAGCGATTAAAAAGAATATGAAGTGTGGTCGCGGTCTCGATACTGTGGTAAATACCTGTATTATCCGGGTTATAATTATTTAGTACCCGGTACAAAGTTAGATAGTCAACTAAATCACGGCGTAACCGGTATAAATCCGTTGGACAAAGCCGCTAAAGAACACGATATATAGCATAATAAAAATCGAGCTGAAGAGAAAATTAGAAAATAAAACTTAGGAACGAGTTAAAGTATCGGGTAGGAAACCGCTGCTTGGATAGCAACGAACGCTATGAAGGTAAAAGGTAAATTAGGCGGTGGATGTTGTCACGGTAAAAATAAGCAAGCTACGAAGCGGAAAACCAAATCGAAATCCTTTAAAGGAAAAAACTTACATTTCAGAGACATTTAGCGCGGAAAACTGTTAGTAAAGAAAAAACCCTTAAAGGACTAATGAAAAATGCGATTAAAAAATAAAAGCCGGCAATACTCGATAACGAAAATGTCACAATTATTCCGATCAAAAAAAACTGAAGGAGCTCTCCCCCTCGTACCTTTAATAACCAACGCAGATACAAGAGTAATTGTAACAGATAATAGGAGGTGTGTAAATACAATCATTATTTACAAAATCATTAACAAATTTATCGATCGGGTTAGTCAGGTTTGTTAACCCCTCTGTTCATTGCCCCCAACGATTTCAATATGTGTTCTACAATTCAAGAAAGCATTTTCTCGGCATATTCAATTACAGTTGCCTGACTACAAGATCGACTTCTTAGTTGTTATGCGTCGAAAAATGCGATCGGAGCTTGTTTATTTCAATTTGATGTAGGGAATGACCCCCGGGCGATAATGTTTGCTAACCGTTTGTCATCGGTCGCGTAATATGGGTTCCAAGAAATTCAGGATACTGATGGAAGTCCAGTGGTGGTCCTTTCAAATCATGTGAGCTTGAAACTGTTGCAAAATTCCAAATAGCGAAGTTATTCTTACAGAAATATAGTTTCAGAATAGAATACCTAGCTGGTAAGGCTAATGTAGTGGCTGATGTGCTGTCTTATCATTAGAGGACGTTTCGAAATCAGGAAGACAACGAATTTGGTCACATTCCTCTCGACGGAAAGAGCTACGCTACGTGAAATCTCAGCACACCTGAACAACGAACAAGCCCTCGATGATGCTTGAGGAACAATTTTGTGGAACTGTAAAAAATCGAACAAGCTTCGGCGTTTTCATAACATTCATAACAGAGTTTTGTTTTTCAAAAGATGCACGGAGGATATTTATCGATTGTATCTGCCGAGGAGCGTGGTAGAAGAGGTAATTTGGGAATTTCACTTTAAATACGGACAGAACGGCCAATTTCGGACGTTTTTGTTAGTAAGCCGGAGTTGCTATTTTCCCGGCACAAGGAAAGAAATTAATATAGTTTTACGTCGCTGCCACCTATGCAAATTTCGCCAAACGATTCACCACACACACTAAGTGCGAGCCAATGCAGAATTATTGTCCCTCGAGATCCCTGGAAATTGTTACCATTGATCTTTTCGGTACGCTCCCTGTGGTGACTGGTATGTGTCACGTACTGGTGGTATTTGATGCTTTTTTCGAAGTTCGTCAAGCTATACTACGTCAGAAATTTCCAGGCGCGTAACATCTTGGTGAAACTCAGAAAATTTGTCTCTGCGGTCGAACCGGTAAACAGGATCGTGTCAGACAATGCAAACATCTTCCGCAGTAAGCTCTGGGCTGAGTATTGTGCCACAAAAAACATCAAAACGCATATCACATTGCAGCCTATTGTCCAAAAAATAATCCCATCGAACGGCTGAACTCGAATTAGGAATGATGCTGCGATTAGCATGCCATGTAAAACACACGGACTGGCTGCGACATTTAGAGGGGATCGAAACGGTCCAGTCATCGGCTACGCTCCTAGCATGATCGTTTTTGAGAGAGAAAGTTCGGACCTGGTAAGGAAATGGGTTGGCTTTCCGATCGAATAGTCGAAGCAATGAAAAGGTGCGCAAGAGACCGGAAGAGGTGGCCAAAGAAGTAGACAAAAACATAATCGAAGGAAGCTGACATCTTTCGAAATGGGAGACCGTGTACATACGAGGAACTACATGCTTGCTAATATAAATCCAAGAAGCGTAGGCAAAAATTAGAACTTCTACACATCGGGGACCGATAGAGACAGAGAAGAAAGTAGTTCCAAATGCGTATCTCCTGCGTAGCGGCGCCGATGGTAGGACTTTTGGCGTGAGAAATATCGCTGATTTAAGACCCGCATGAGCAGATCAATCCATATACTCTGTGGTAGGAATGCAGTAGTGGAGATGCTGGCAGGTCATCATTGGAGTGAATTTGTGTGATTTTTTTTTCTTGTGCGCGTAGAATTATTTGTCACCGACGTTATCCGTTAACATTTTATAATTATTTATGTCAATTTATGTTTATGTTCCGTTTTGTAGCCGCCTAGGTAGCCATGTTGGCACTGTTAAGTTATTATTTTTGTTAATGTTTTTTTTTTTTTTTAATTATTCAATTTCTTTCGTATCGCGACTCTAGGTTAAGTTCACCGGAACAACAAGTCTGAGTGTATCTGCGCTGTTTATGTCGCACAACACTGCTGTCGGTTATTTTTCTTTTTACAGTTGTGCGGGAACAGGTGCGAGTGTGTGTGAGCACGATTAAGGGTTATCAGTTAGATGGTTTGAATTTTAGTCCGGGAGGCGTGCGCCCACATTTTTTGAAGGTACGCACGATAGTCTCGCCTCCGCAGAACGACAAGGCCGTTCGATCTCGCATCGGCCGGATTCTGCAGTTGGGATAATTTGGTGTAATTTTTTGTTTCGTTAAGGTGGATTTTTGCAGTCGATCGGTTTGGTGTTTTTCTTCCAATGATTTTTCTGAATTTATTCCTTTCCTTATCTTATTTGCATTCCAATTGTATCCTTGTCTGATCTCTACATGTACGTGTGTACACATGTCGAGTTTTGAGTTACACCCGTGGTTTTGGTCCAGTGGATGGAACCGTAGTGTGCCTTTCTTTCTTTTTTTATTGGTGGATTCGTTTTCTGATGTGGTGTGTAAACGGCGTCGTGCAGGTAGCGTTGTGTTCTTCTTTAGGTATCTTCGCGACCGACTGACATTGTTGGAGTGATGGTTTTTTGTCGGAAATTCGGTTAAGAGATAGGGTTTTCTTTTGTTTCTTGACTTTTGGTGATCCTGCTTTCTTTCGGAATCTGGTCGTGGTTGTACCAGTATGGTCGATGATGTGGCATACGGATATGTCTGGTGAACACTATAGGTAGAGTGTACGATCAAGTTCTGCTACTCGGTTGAGGTGTGGCCGAGCCCGTATGTTTTCTTGTCTCCCGAATTTCATCCAAAACATTACGTTTCGGATGAAGTTGGAAGAGGGGTTGCTGATACAGACTCGGTACGTATATTTACTTGTGTTGATGGTGTTCTCACTGATTGTGAGTAACATTGAACAGCGAGAAGTAATCAAATCTTGTAATGACATCGCGAGAGAGAGAATCTTTTGTTTTCTTATCGGTATTATTTTTTTTCGTCTCTAATCGCGCCGGTCAGGTAGCAGCTGGTTAATTGTTACGTTTTTACCGGCCGCTCGGTTGATAATTAATGGCCGATTATCCGTTTACCGCTTACCGCGTCGCATGCCGTCAGAGTTTTATCACGGCGAATGTTTAAATTTCTTTCGCAATAATTATATTCGCATTTTTTTCATTTAGTATAATTTTTTCTTTACGTCATGTGTATTTTTCTTTGTTTTTTCAATGTATTCTAGTCGCACGTAATAGTCGGAAAATGTAATCGGTGTTATTTATTTTGTTTGTTTTTGTCTGCTCGCGTAACGAGTCATAAGTGCGTGAAGTCGGTGGATACTGCGCTAGAGAGACACGGTAAGTGGTAGATTGGTGGTACTCGTTATTTTATTTTATTTTTTTTTTTCAGTGTTCATTTTTATATTTTTTTTTAAATTCTCCGCAAGATCGTGAAGGCGGAATCGTAACAATATGAATGAAAAAAAAAAAGCACTGAAAACTGCTGATTTATTTTCTAAGGAAATTAATTCCTAATTTCGGATGCTTTTTTGATTCAATGATTATTTGACGTCTCAAATTTAATATTAACTGGAAAAAAAAGAAATAAATAAAAACTCACTAATACAAAACTATGGTCTACTTGAAAAAAGAACGAGGCCCGAACGTATCGAGGCCAAATCGTGTCGCGGCCGAAACATGTCAGAGACGAATCGTTGAGACCGAGACGATGGAGACCCAGTTTTATAAAAAAATTGATATTGTTTTATTCGAACTGAAGGATGTATATTAGATGAGATGTACTGCATTATTATAGGGAGCTATGTACTATTATTAAATATAAAATATTAGACATTAATGTGTATTTTCTACTGTGTGATAAAATTTTGTATTAATAATTATGTTTTTCTTTTTTTTTTTCTTTAGTAGATTTGAGAAAGCATGGAACTTAAAATAGTTTGTATAAATTTAGTCATTATATTGTAGAGGTGATATTGTTTCTAATGAAAATGTTGTATTTGTAGTGGTAAATGTGGTACTTTGATTAAGATATGCCATTTTTCATTAAAATTTGGTGTTTTCTGCCTAAAATCGGGGTGCTTGTAGTAAAAAATTGGATGTTTTTAGCTAGAAATGTGGTATTTTAGAGTAAATTTGCTGTTTTGCACCTAAAACGCGGATATTTTATTCCTAAACGGTATGATTTATATGAAAACGCGATTTTAGTCTAAACTGAGCACTTCGTTCTATAATATTATGTTTATCTTAATCCCTGTTTGTAATATTTGGTGAGTTGTTACAGAAAATTATTGAACTAATGATCTAATAATTGTGTAGTAAGTGACGGTACAACGGTCGAGATGAGTTGTTGGAGGTTACGGTGTTATTAGGATGTGAAGAGATGTATTATAGAATTTCTGGGTAAATGTGGTGCTACCGCCATATACTGCGCATACCGTGGACCGCAAAAAAGAAAAATAAAGAAATATTAAATACATTGAAAAAGGACAGAGAATTATAGACTATTAAATAAACGAAGAAAAACAGCATACTTAGGACACATATTAAGAGGTTCGAAATATAAACTGTCACAGACCATAATAATGGGTAAAGTAGAAGGAAAGAGAAAAGTTGGAAGAAGAGCGATTTCCTGGCTTGATAATATCCTGAAATAGACGTCTATGAAGGTAGAAGAATTATTCCATACGGCAAGGGACCGAGCATTACATCAAGAAATCGTCGCCATGGTTGCTACCAACGACTGAGAACAGTCAAATGTTTAGAAGAAGAAGAATTTCTTTAGCCTAAATCTTACATTTATATCATATAAAAATTTGTACGTTAGCCTGCCATTATTTTGATTATTCCACACCTTTCTTGCTAAATATTTAAAATAATTGCTTTCATGTATTTATTAAAATTATTAATGTTTGGAAAATTATCATATTGTAAGTTTACATTAAAATTGTTGTTAAAAAGTTGTAGCGATCTATGAGAAGTGGTGAATTATTCGGAACATTTTGTATTCTGCTAATAAGGCAGCATGGTGCATGCTCAAGTCAGCCGGAAGGATTCCAGTGACAACTGAAGCAATCGACACCGTTCTATATAACGAGCCTACACTCAGAAGAAGCTTCCTCTGAATTTTTAAAATTTTATTCATATCAGAAACAGAGTTATTTAATCATATAAATACTTGAGCAGTAATTTAAAAAATCGCACGAATAACACCATTACACATTATCACTCTGTTGTTATAGTTAACACCACCTAAGTTAGGCTGAATTTTTAATAGCATATAAAAGATTTCGTTCGCCTTATCTGTTAAGTAGTTTGCATGTTTATTAAATTTAAATCTATGATCTATTATTACTACTCCGAGGTATTTAAAATTCTTTACAATTGGAATAGGTTTCTCGTATAACAAGTTAAGTATGCTAAGTTTGTTAATCACTTCCGTGGTTTTCTTGTTACCAGTAACCATCATTTTTGTCTTTTCAATTCGAGACCACAGTGATAAAAAAGCTTTTCCAAGGTTTTACAGATAACTCTAACGTTGTCAGCTTCCGTCGCGTTTTTTAGTTTAACGACGGAGCATAAATCGTCAGCAAAGCTAATAAATTCTGCATCGTAGTTATATCGCGAACAAAAGATTTCCATCTGTTTATGAATATATGAGTATAATAGGTTCTAGAGTGTTGGTTCGAGGACCGAACCCTGAGGCACTCCGCATGATATACTGCGTTCGATAGTAAAACTTTCGGTTTTGATCACCGCAGTTCTGTTTGTTAGATAATCGTAAATTACTTTAATTAAATCAGGATTGACTTTATGAGATTTTAAAATTTCGATTATTGAGGAATGTTTACAATTATCAAATGCGCCTTTTACATCGAAAGTAATTACAACAGTAAATAAATTTTTGGTTTGCGCTAATTAAATAATATCATAAAGTGTTCTAACAGCCATTTCTGATGAACGCGCGCGTCTAAACCCGAACTGGTTATTACTTAAGATTTTTGTTTAGTTTCAATTACGCTAATTACTTTTTCAAATACTTTACCAATGCAGTTTAATAGTGCTATAGGTCGATAGCCGTTTAGCAGAGAGAGATCACTTTTTTCGGTTTATTAATTAATTTAATTTCTCCCATTTTCCATAAATCAGGAAACACATTTGCAACAGAAGGCATTTTTCAAAAAGTGTTCGAAAAATTGTTGGGTGTTTTGCATGAATCATTTTAACCACTCTACGTTAGAAATGTTCTCTGATGCGGAAGCCTCGCGTGTATTAATCGAATTAATAATTAAATTTAGGTCATCGGAAAATGGTATAGCGGATAGATCATGCTCATCTGTGTTTATTTATCCTTATTATCCTAATAATAATAAGAGAAATCAATCTTGTTTAATTTTATGTTTGAATTAAATTAATAATGGCAAAATCGTTTGTTACCATGCTAAAAAAAAAAAAAAAAAAAAGATGAAAAAAACCATGAATAAGAGTTTTCTATAATTTCCGGAACTAAAAATTTTTGGTAACCTGATGTAGCTAGAGGTGTTCAGTGAGAAGTGGGGCTCGTATTTCTAACACCAGTCTGTCGAAATTAATATGCAAGCAACACACCGAAGGTATTGGCAATGTGATTGGCAGTTGCGTTGACAGTTATAAAGACAGTTGAAGAAAGTTGGTTTAGCTTTTAGCATGTGTATAACTAAGTTGTGATGGTGGTGATGCTAGTGTTTGCATGTGTGTATGTGTGTGTGTAAAGAGGAGTCATACAGTAGTATGCGTTAGAGTTGAAAGTATACGTCTACTAAGGTCCAGTATCAGTGTGCACAGAAATGATGGATGCGCGTACGCGAGGTTTATCATGGTTAGTGTACTTGGTCATGAATGGCATAAGATTGCAGATTTAGCGTTGCTGGATTCTAACCATGCTTAAGACGCTGAAATATGATGCAAGAATGAGAGAGTAAGAGAATTGATCACTGTGCTAGTTCTGCATGTTTATATATATATATATGTATATATGAGAAATGCTGAGACAGAAAAAAGAGAAAAAAATAATAATAATAATAATAATAATAATAATAATAATAATAATAATAATAATGAGTTATTCGATGATTTCATCGTATGTTCATACGCGGGAAAGTGTGGTGCGCTTTTATGGAGTACTGTAACTAAGGTGCTTCTGTGGTGTTTAAACGAGAGCATATTATAAGACGTGAATTAATAATAGAAAAAGAAAGAGTATGTGTGTATGTGGGAGAGAGAGAGAGAGAGATATGACTGGTATGCCTTAGTACTCTGTACAACAGTGGAGTTGCAAAAAAAATACGTAAGGTCGGAAAATGAGTGGCAGGAAGGTTAGTTTGAGAATGGGTTAGTTTCAGTTTTAAAATTAGGTTAAATAATAAAAATGAAATAGAGAAAAATTGGCGACACTCGAATTGCGCACTGTTGTTTACCTGGACCGACGATTAAAAAGGGTCTAGTAATCTAAACACTCGAATTGCGCACCGGAAGTTTGCCGGTTTGAAATATAAAACAAAACGAACGAAAACGGCACTAGGACCATGATATTTGTTGTACTCCAAAACTGATGGCCGCTTTACCGTATAACATTTGAATGTTCGATGACCTTCAACATTTTTACGCATCGTATACTTAAAAATTGAACTTTCAGAATTTGCGACGAGTTTAAAAAAACTTAAAAAAAACCTTAAAAAAACATACTTCCTTAAGGACAAAATAAAATTGTGTAAATTATATGCAATCATCGTGTCAATAAATGAACAGATAAATAGAATGAACCCATCAGATGTTTTATTAATATACCTTATTTAACAAAACACATTTAAATCCAATGTGCGCAGAAATGTCTATTATTATAAAGTAGGAACTATTTAATTTACAATAAACTACAAATTACATGAAGGAATATCATCTTGTTAAATCCAACTAACATTTAAAGGAATAAGGTAATACTAACACTATTTATTTACATAATTATCATTGTAAGTTTTACTACTAAATTGTTTTAAATGAAATTTTATTTTAATTGTAAATTTTGATGTGTTGTCATTTAAAATTTAAGTAGAATACTATGTATTGTTTGATGGTACACTAAATAACAAAATTACGATTTTTAACAAATTTGCTTTTAATTCAAATGACACAATTTATAACTCGGAGACTGAACACACTGATTGATGAGTAAGATAATTAGAGTTGAAATTTCCCCAAAACTTGGTTCCCTCAAACTCTAAATAACTCTTTATATTATAATAATAGATGTCTCTAATTGTTCGAACTCGAAAATTTCATGCGGTCGCCGCATTTCTATTTTATGTAAATTAATCAGCTGATACGAACGTATTTTGTATTAATATGAAACACAAGCTTCATGAAATATAATGTGCACTGAAAATTCTACATATTCGAAATTATTGTAATTTACGCATCATTTTATATAATATTCGAGGCAAAAAATTATTCTGTTTTATGCAACATTGCCCTTAAATGTGTACGTTCCCTAGAGGTTGTTTAAAATATTTAGAATAAGAACCGTACTGCTAACGCGGGATAATGATAGCCTATTTTTCGCAAACCCTTAAGGAGGTTTTTTCTAAGCAACCGAAATGCTATTCCAAATAGCAAACATTCCCCATCGAGTTATGATAAGACATTTTGGAAGTCACTGAAAGAGCGACTTCTACTAATTTTATTCCTTCGCTGATTTAAAAAAAATCAAAGTATTTTTTTTTTTTAAATCGGTGCACAATTCGGGTGTCCCCGAAAAATTAACGTAGCAGACGATTACCGGACTCGAACATTGGGATAAAAGGGGATGAGAGGTTAATTTTGGGGCTAAAATAATACATTTAAACTAAACTTTTAAAACAGCAGATGGCGGTTATTATTAGCGAAAAGGTGAAAAGTTGTTCTTTTTGTTGTTTTTTTTTGTTGCACCTGAACTTTTTTGATTTACGTTGCTGAAGAGGAAGTTATGCAGGTTAATTTTTTGTATTGCAATAGTATACTTCGGTTAGATCTCGAAAATTAACTGCAGCTTGAAAGCTAAGCTAACCTTGATCGTAGACTAGTCTTGATTGAAGTAAAAAGCAAATAGAATACGATAAGGCGATAAGTGAATTTACAGCCATTTCGAAAACAACATTGCTTTATTAATCGTAACCCTGATCCGCGACTTCTCATTTGTTACTATTTATTATACGCTTCTTTAAATTATTCGTCTCTTGTAACCGATCAAGCTGCTTTCTACTCCTCCCTATTACAAATTCCCACTCCATACAGTGCTTCGTTCATTCTCTCCCTTCCTTCTACTTCTGTTGTCGAGGCTCTTGATTCTTTTTTGTCGGCTATCTCTGATCGTGTAAAAATCTAAGTCTCTTGCGTCCTTTTTCCTTTGTTCTTGAGCCAATGTCCTTGTAGAAGAACCCAAAAGAAAAAAAAAAAAATCTTTTTTTCTCTTTTAGATCCGTTAACTTTGGTCATTAACTGAGCGCCGCAATAGTTAATTTAAATATTTTTAATTATTTGTTTTTTTCTTTTAGGCGTGCCAGCAACGGACCTTTGCCCGGAAACAACATAAGGGAAACGAATCAGTTAGATGTAGGTTTGGTCAGATATCGATAGAATAGAAGAACTGAGGATCGGAACAATGAAGATCGACGGAAATGATAAGATATACGAAGCGCAATAAGGATTAGGGAGCTTAAGTGATAATAGATCGGAGTACATAGAAAAACGTTCATTCACGAGGGATGGACATTCAAAGATGATATGGTCAGGATCGCAGACGAGTTGTCGTTAGTATGAAGAGGGCAACTAGGAGAGATAGTGCGAGACGAAAACGAAAATGTGAGGAAGGAAGAAGAGTACGATTAAGACGTAGACGGGGAAAATCGAAGCGAAGGAAAATTGTAAAACCAAGGCCAGCTAGAAGGATTAGATTGGATGGAAAAATAAGGAATGCTGATTGGAAAAGGAGGAGACGTAAACATCTGACCAAAATCTAGCATGAAACATTTTACACGGTGGGAGCAAATTAGAAGTGGGAATTTTAGTGAAATAAAAGCGGTAGGACACAGCAATCTGAGCCAAGGGATCTGCCATTACGTTACCTTCTATCCCTATATGACCGGGGATGCAGTGCATATCAATAGATTGAAGTGTGAGAAAACAATATGAATGAAAAAGCGAATACGGAGGATAAAAAAATCAAAGCAGTGAGAGGGGAAATGTGAGGAAATAGTTTTAAGAGCACACATGGAGTCAGAGGTAATTAAATATTTAGAAGAAGATCGATGGGAGGAAATATAAATTATGAAACGTAGAATGGCCATTAGCTCGGCCGTAAAGATAGTAGGAAAAAAAAGGGACACGAAAAGATTCCGAGAAATTTTCATGTTCGGAAGGATGGCAGAGAAGCTCCAATCCCATTTTAGGCCTCTTCGAACCATCCTTAAAAATGGTCATGTGAGAAGGAAATCGGGATTCGATATAACTATGCAATTCCTGTATAATACTGGTGTATTGGAAAGGGATTTGGAGGAAAGAGGAAAATCGAATACATTGGGAGGATTGGAGAGATCTGCAAAATTAAAAGAAAAGTAAGGGAAATTATTATAAGAAATTGTACAGGATAAAAATGAATTCAGCCGCAAAAATGAGCTAGGATAGGAATTTTCTTGGGAATAAAACGCAAGTTTTTCAGAATAGAAAGATACGAAAAGAATAATAAGTCTAGAGGATGATAACGGTAAGCGTTTACAGCAGCAACACGATATCCTAAATAGGGTATCTGCGGATGAAAAGGGGAGGCGAGTTTGACTCAGCCAGAACTGCTGGTATTGGAAACGATCTAAGAGCGTCGAGGCAAAGACGAATATGAGAATTTTGGATTATATCCAGCTTGGGAAGAAGTGATTTCGAGGCACAGCCGTAGATAAAGGAACGCGTTTAGAACCGATAATCGATTTGTACAAAGAAGTGAAGAGAAACGGATCACCTTCCTATCTTGTTGGGGAAAGAACTTTCAATAGGTTCTCCTCAGTCTTTTAAGGACGGAAGAGGAAAGGAAATATTTTTAATATTTAGTGACACCGAGATGCAAACCCAGTTCTTCTTGAGCAAAACGCCGTCCTCCAATACGCTGAGTAATTTCCTGTTGCTACAGGGAAAATAATGTAACTGACGGGAGTAAGTTCATAGAGAATGTTCGAGAATAATTTTACATTCTAACCACAGTTCGTATAATCTACTCCTTATAAAATTAGCGACTGACCTAACTTCAAATCTCGATGCAGTCGGCAGACGAGGACCGTTTAAATCAAAAGTAAACGCGTTCACTCTCGCGTAACATCAAATATTTCTGAAAATACTGCTGGATCGAAGGCTGATATATGTGACACGTAAGGGCACTGAAATGAGAAGCGTAAATTGTATTTGTCAGATAGCAGATATGCGTAGCTATTTTTCTGGAAAATTTTTTTTTAGGTCACGCTCGTGAGGGAATTAAAATTTCATCAATAGTGAACGTAGACGGCTGTGAAAAAAGAACAAAATTAATCTGTCAAAACCGAGAATATACGAAGAATAAGTTGCTATGATAATACTTGTCTCTTTATCTGGATTTCGTCAGGTAGAATTCCGGAGCTTGATACTAGCTTGTTGGACGACTCGGAAACCGAGTCCGCCAGTTTACTAGAATTGAACTTTTTTTAGATTTAATTTAATCATTCGGCGAGAGGGGGCTTAACTCGGTCAATCTGAATTCATAACTCTTTTTTTTGTTTTCTACCCTGGGCGCGCCAGCGGCCTTGACCCAACAACATGAAAAATTAAGAGATATAACTAAATAGCCAGGCGGTCAGAAATGGAAAAGACATAGAGCTCTTTTTCTCTATATAGCCTGCATGAAACAAAAATATCAAAAAAGAAAAAAACAAACAAAACGATAAAAGCTGCCGAGAAAACTGAAAAATATTACCTGAAAAATTTCCTACCGAGCGAATTATTGTGTCTCCGCGCTGTAAAGATAAAGTGATAGCTGAAAATAGAAAATTAATTTATCGGGAAAGCGTTAAAAAATTTATTTATATCATTTAAGAAATTTCTTTTTTTTTTTCTATTTTTTTAAAACTAATTAATCTACATCATTACACTAATATAATATCTTGTCTTCAATAGTAAAGTAAAAATCACGAAAAGTACATTAAAATACTGATATAAATATCCCGCGGTATTCACAAAAGTTAACATAGTATGCACTTATTAATAATTTAATGACAAAAATTCTTATCAACACTAATGAGATGTAGTTTTTAATATTAATAAAATAAAATTAACGATAATAATTAATAGTAATTGCACGCAGTGCAAATTCCACTGCTTACGTTTCGTAAGAGAATTGTAATTACCAATATAAAGTGAAAAGTCTTTTTTTATGAAGGAAGTTATCGAATTCACTTGCTTCTTCCGAACGCCAAGCGTCAAATATTTGTTTATTAAAACTACAGATTCACCGGAGTTCCGAGAATGACTCTTATTATTGAACTTTCTCTTTGCTAGATAACGACACATTATTCTGTTGTTTCTGTTTGGGTTTTAAATAAGCCTTCCTATAAAAGTCGAAGAACAACACGAACATGAATATATCTTGAGGAATACCGATGATGACTAAAAATTTCGGATAATTACAATTTTGAACGAAAAATATCAAAGCTCCGTGAATTCCGGTAACTATAAACTGAATCTGCGAAACACAGTAATATCTTTATAATTAACGATTAACATTATCGATTTTCGTCGCAACGCTGAAATATACATTATTTATATATGTGCATAAATTTGAAAACTCTTAATTAAATAAAAAATAAAAAAAAAAAAAGTATTCGCAAGAGAAAACTTTAACAGAATTTTTTTTACAAACATTACTGTAGTATTGAAAAAAAACGGTACTTATTTGTCCCGCTCGTTGAAGCAATGACAAAACGAGTTAGATAAAAGACTATAAAAAATATTCAGCTCTCTACTTCTGAACTTGAAATGTTTATACCACACCTGGAATAGAATAAAAATAAACAAAAACACCGCTATGTGCCCCTAACGAAACATGATTATTTATTTACATTTTCCGTTCGAAATATTTTGTGCGGGAAGTAAACGTGTCACGAGCACTCTTTAGTTATATAAAATGGGTTTACTTTTTTCCAAGTACAACTTTATGCTTTAATGTTTAATGTTATCCATGCTTTAAAACTTTTCTTTTTTTTTTTTGTGAGCGCGCCAGCGGCATTTACTTGACAACAGGAAAAACTAAGCTAAAAAACTAAATAGCTAAGCGGTCCGAAACGGACGCAACAAATGACAGTAGTGCAGGCACCACAGGAGATGAAGGAACGGAGAGGATAAAGGAAGCGCTATAGGGAGTAGGGAGTCCTAATGATAGGAGCTGGCCGTATAAAAGGGAGCGTTCATTACGAAGAGCAGGACACTCGAAGAAAATGTGATCAACATAACAAATACGAGGAGGATCACAATCCTGAAGAGAACAATAAGGAGAAGGCGACAGAGCAAATCGAAAACGGGAATAGAGAAGTAGAGAATGATCATTCCAATAGAAGAACGACGACCGAAACGAATAGAATGGAACCAAGACAGGGAACGATAAAGCTTTTGCAATACACCGAAGGTTAAAAATTCTGCGGATACGTTATAGGTATATATACAAATACATATTTTACTAATAACAAATCTAAAGAATGTTCTCAAGACACAGGCAAAAAGCGTTCGAAAAATTTGAAGAATTATTAAGTCGCATGTTTTATCCGTTTTGCGTATTTTTATTTATTTAAAACTTAAAATCATATGCAATGATATTAAATTAACAGCACGGCAGAATAGCTATGGTCCTACGAGACCCTGTAGCTACCATTTTCTCGTAAAATAATTTACACACCAGTTACGTTATCTTATAATCTGCCCCCCCCCCCGAATAATTCAAACATTTTTAACTATTCAGTTTTGGCAGCTTAAAATACTACAGTGAAACTGCCTAAGCCTCGAGGCAAATAAACATTCTCTCCGGCGCTGAATCAACGCAATATTAGCTTTTCTTTCAGAAACATGGTTAAAGAGTTCATTCAACCTTGCTTTCCGGAGTTTCTTCTTTATTAGCTCTAATCTCAACGATGATTATGGAGATTCAGTTATCCTAACTAGAAATTACATCCAATTTCTAACTCGTAACATTCAACCTTCCTTTCCTCCTAGCCTTCCCAATTCCAACTTTATTCGCATTTCAGTTTCTAACAACTCCGGTAATACATTTCAATCTCCGCCTACACTCTTTTCTTTTCTTACTCTTATTAACTTCTTATGGTCTGATTTCGTCTGTAGTGGAAAACGCTACTCACCTTTTCGGGTAAATGCAATCGTTTTTATATGTTCAATCCTAGAAAATGTTATCCTTCAAAATGACCTATATATTTTTCCTTAATGACGGTTCTACTACTTTCGTCAACAATCTCCTAGATCTTAAATGACTTATCTCTCACTTCTCCTAATCTCAGTCTCGGTTTCATTCATGCTGCACTCTAGACTAGAACCTGAGAAGTGACCATATTTTTATGTTCGTTTCCTCGAATAAATTTTCATATTCTACTCCGCGCAATCTTTTCTTCTTCTTCTTCTTCTTCTTCGTGTAACCCGATTCCGGTTTACCGATCGCATAGATGAGTTCTCTCTGAGATAGATTGGTCCAGCTTTCACTTCTATGTCGATTATTTTTCTTTCCCCATTCCCTTCGCACTTAAACCCCTCTTTCCGATATAACTTTTTTATCGAATCTATTACCAATGCTTTAACCCGATCTTCTTCTCTTGTTTATCTTTCAACTCACGAAAAATCCGAATTCCCTTCCTCGTTGCGGTGAAATCAGGATTGCAAGACTACCTTTCAGCGAAGTTCATCCAATTTTACAACCTTTCGCTCTTGTCCTACTGTCTCCCACATTTTCTCTCACGAAGTGCAAACGCTAGTGCTAGATTTATTCTTAGAACGGTAAAAAGAATCTGGCGGATTAATTTCTGCTCATCTTTTTCACGCTCCACTATGTAATCCTTCTTATGATGAAAAATTTATTCCTCTCTTATTCAGTTCAAATTGATCCCTTGTGAATTTCTGATCATTTGGGAATCAAAAAAATGAGTTAGTTGGCTCATTAGCTCAGCTATATTTTTCCCCTGACAGGTTTCTTACCGTATTTTCATCCTTTAATTATTTTTCTACTACCGATCCGCTATTCCAAACTGTAGTTTAATTCTTACTTCTCCTTATTCTCCAACTCGGATTCCTTTTGCCTGTCTCTATTCGACCTTCCCTTCCTCTCTAACCCGAGTTTCTTAACATCTCACTCTAATCTCCCTCCGATATGCTCTCTGCGCTTTAAACACCGTTTGCTCCCTTTATCGTTTTTTTGCTTCCTCTAACGCCGTCGTCTCCATATTGACTTTGGCAATCTCTCGAACAACCACTTTATATACGAACCGGATCGTATAATGTTTGAATGCTCGTCGCTTTCGATAAAGCAAACTCTTCCTTCTATCCCTTTTTTTTTTGCCAAACGGAATTCCCATCGCTACAATGCTTCATTTATTCTCACCCTATCTCCCTCTTTCGTTATACAAGCTCTTGTTTCATTTGAGGCGCCTATCTCTAATCTGAGTTTTCTTCCCCCCTATTTTCTTAAGTTCTTGGGCCAATGTCCATCTCGATAAACCCACAAAAATAAAGCAATAAAAAAAAAATAACCAACTTAAACGCGAACGGGTTGGTTCAACTAAGCTTTCAATTCTTTCGTCTTTAATGCGTCATTTTTTTATATTTACACTCACGTATATTTAAAAGTTTTTATACAGGCATATAAATATTCAAAATAATTACACGATATCATGCAGTATATCGCAAATTTTTCGGCAAAATCATAGCTGAACATCAACAAAGAAGAATTCAAACTGCAAAGCGGAGCTATCCATTGGTCTGATTTCGATATTAATAAACCAATGTACTAATTTAATATCGTGTTTTTGTTACGTTTTTTATTTATTGTTTCTTTAAAAATATATATATATATATATATATATATATCATTTTCATTACCATCTGAAGTTGAGTTAGATACTTTTTCCACCAAATAGTATTCTTGTCTCCTGGATACCACGCCGTGTACAAATAGTACGCGTACATTACCATATGAACGAAGGCATTAACCGTACCCAGAAATGACGAATGACCACCTAGAAGTAAAAAATGAATACTAGAGAAATCGAAAAACTTTTTGGATTAGAATTAAAAATTAAGTAACTGCAACGGAAGAAGAAACGTAAATGAGAAAACAAAAGGATGAAAAGAAGACAACGTATAAGAATTGGTTGGAAAAAAAAGTAAGATTTCAAACAAATATCTAAACAGTTTAAAAATTGTTAGAATTTTTTTTTGTTTAATTTCTATTTAAACTTCATTTTCAAATTTTTAAAAATTTGGGCCCTTTAATTTCAAAAATTTGGGAGATGAAAATAGATTATTTAAAAAAAAAGAGTGACCCTCCAGCCACTATGGAAAGAGCTGCGTACTTTTTTTTTACCGTTTTAAGTGTGTATTTTTCTAAAAATTTTGGTACCAAAATATCAAAGTTTTTTGAATTTTATATTTTTCCTGTATTCTGGAGACTTCAGTATGCAGGTTAAAAAGAAAATCAATATCGTAACTCACATAGAACCGGCTGTGGAATTTTCTAAAAAAAAAATTTCTTAAAACTTTATTTTTACACTTTTCAAAATTTGAACTCTTTAATTTTAAAATTATGAGCGTTTTATAATTTCCTTATGATCTAACGGAAAAAATACGTCGATTAAAAAAAAAAATTAACTCTCTAACTACTATAGAACGGGCTGTACGATTTTTTTTCTTGCAGCTTTATTTAATGTTCTATATGAGTAATAACATTCATTTTCTTTTTAAACTGCACACTAAGGTCTTCAGAATACAGGAAAAACATAAAATTCGAAAAGTTTTGATATTTAGGGACCAAAATTTGTGAAAATACATAAATGCTTAAACCGGTAACCCTGGAAATTAAAAAAAAAAGTCCACAGCTCATTCCATGGTAGCTGGAGGGTCGCTCTTTTTTTTAAATGATGTATTTCAAACGTTAGAATATAGGAGAAATACAAGACCCCTAAAATTTTAAAATTAAGGGGCCGAAATTTTGAAAAATTTGAAAATTAAGTTTTGAGAAAGTTTTTTTTAACAAATTCCACAGCCAGTTCTTTGTAAGTTACGCTATTGTTTTTCTTTCTAACTTACATAATAAAGTCTCCAGAATACAGTAACAATATAAATTTCAGAAAATTTTCATATTTATGGACCAAAATTTGTGAAAATACACGCTTAAAGCGGTGACGCATCGGTATACATACTTTGTGTCAGATCTATAATTTTTAACATTTATCTTTATATAACAACGAATAATCAATACTTAGCGATATTTTTACGATTCTCAAATATTTAAAATACATATATATGTATATACACGTATAAACTCGAACATTTTGGCCCCGTAAGGAGCTGTGCCGCTTAACCCCTCTTGCTTACATTTCTGTCTCTTTCTCTTCTACACTTTGTATAAAATGATTAAAATTTACAACGTAATTCTTAGGCTGGCCCCCATTAGATTTTATAACAAAAAATTGTCCTAATTTTATATAATAAAAAAATAAAATATAACCAATAATTTATACCGTAAGTTTTATTAAAGTTATCGAAACAACTCAACATACCACGACACATACAAATAATACTTTCTTTGCACTTCGATGGTATTATTAAATTAGCAATATAGTCTATGCTTCTTCCTATTATGGTGGCACTTCTTATTCATCAACCTGTACAGCAATAAGAAGTGTATTCATTATGTTTCCAAAAACGAAACCCGCTACATTGTGGAAACGAAAACGGGACGACGAACTGTGCAATAGCGAAGAATTTGCCACATTTATACATGATGCGCATTTTAGTTCGAAAACAGCAAATGTAGAAAAATATGAAGCGTTAAAATATAACAAACGTTACATAAGATTGAGACATTTTTTCGTTACATAAAATTGGGACATTTTTCCTAATGGAAGCCAGCCTAAGAATCACATTGTAATTAATACATATATATGTATGCTTCAGTAAATAAGATATGCTTCGGCAGGGTGAACCGATCGAATGATAAATGACGTTAGTTAATTATGGTATCATTCTTTTGCTTGAACTAGTGTAGTAGTCGCCATCAGCCATAATAAGTAGTCCATGTTTTTATACATGTTTCATTTTAAAATTCTGTAAAATGTTATAATAATATAATCGTTTTTTTATTTATTTTTCTCCCGCTTTTCTTGGATTTCTTTTTAATAAAATATTTCATAGTAAAAGTGAATTTATACACACACACACACACACACACTGTATATAAACTATAGTTTTCAGACCTCACCATAAGGAAAATCAATGACCTCCAACTGCTAGTCCATAATTTTTATAGAAAGTCGGTTTCAATTGATTACGTTATCCCGCAAAAAATTAATGCAATGTTTTATAAATGTGACACAAAACCGTTACATCCCATAGTCATTAATATATGCGCTTCATGCCAAGTCGGTATAAAAACGTTACATAATTTTTCGTATTACCGATGATGTAAACATAATCATTAATATAGATATATATATATATGTATACAACTCGGACCTCTCTTGCTTTCATTTCTGTCTCTTTCTCTTCTATACTTTGTATAAAATGATCAAAATTTGCAACGTAATTCTTACTGGCATCAACACCAAAAAAGTAACGTAACCACAAAAATCCTATCCTAACATTTAGCTTTCATTATATAAAATTAAGACATTTTTTCGTTATATTTCATTACATAAAATTGCGACATTTTTTCTAATGGGGGTAGCCTAAAAATTACGTCGTAATTAATACTAGCTGTTCCCCACGGCTTCGCTCGTGTATTAATGCCTGTTTAAACCTGTACTTGAGAATTCTTAAAAAAATTTTTGTTTTATCTGGAAAGAAGGATATTTTGCGGAGGGGAAATTATAAGGACATTTGAGGGGGGGGCTATTATAAAATTACGTAAAATCTTCTACGGTAGGCCGTAGATTTGATAAATACCCCTTGTTTCATAAAAAAAATCAAATAGCGACCTATATAGAAATTCATAAAAATACGTAATTATTACAATTTTTAATTTAAATTTTGTCTTATATTTAGGGGTGAAAAATAAAACGAAATTATAAAATTCTAGCTAAAATGGTAGTTTAGAAATGGTATAATGTTCTTTATCAATCTCCCTTATTTCACTTTTAATTTCGCCGATCTCTGCCATGCTCCAAATATATTTACTGTTCCTGCGCTCTTTAAGTTTCTTCCGCAGGCCCTAATCTCAGTTTTATCAATTCTCAATTTCCTTCACATGCTACCGTATTTACAAATGGTTCGAAAAGGCCGAATGGTGTCGGTGCCTCTTTTATCCTCACAGATTTTGACTTTTCAGAATCTTTTCGCTCGCCTCCTTTCTGCTCCATATTCATAAACGTATTAATGATTATCCCACGTTCCATTATTTTCATTTCCTCCAATCATCTTTACTCTAAATTCTTGATTATATCTGACTTCATGACCGCCCTTCAGGCGATTTGCTCTTACCTTCCTGATCAATTCCTGTGATTTTATCATACTCCACATACGCTCACTTATCCACGTTCTTTCTCCCCTTCATTCCATTCAAATTGATTTTCTCTGAGTTCCTAGTCATTCGGACATCTTCGGTAATGAAGCGGCGGGTTCTTTGGTACTCAGGCCATGGGTGTCGCCAGCGGGGGGGGCAGCTGCCCCCTCCTGGATCCTTGAAACTTTTTAATCAACTGGCCATAATGAGTGTTCATAGGCGCGTAATCATGAATAATTTGTCAGAAACCCACGAAAATTATGTTTTAATTAAGATTTTATTCTTGTTTAATAAAATATTAAGCCTTTACAACTTATAAATTTCATTTTTTCTATAACTCATATCCTTTTTCTATCATCTTGCCCCCCCCCTGGCCCATCGGCTGGCGACGCCCTTGACCCAGGCTGTTGCCTCTTCTTACTTCTTCTTTAAGAAAGTCCCATCGTCTAATTTCCTTTCACCGTGTAAAAGTTTTCATCTTAGGTTTTGGTGTCGGATGTTTACGTTTTCTCTTTTTCTAATAATCATTAATTTCATCTGTTCGTTCAACCTAGTCTTCTTGCCAATCCGTGGTCCTCTTTGTTTTCTTCACTTCGTCGTTCTGTTGTTGTCTCCGTTATTCGACTGCGCTCTTAAGCCATACTTTATTATCTTCCTCCCGTTTTCGTTTTTCATTGGTTGCCTCTCCATATTGTCCACTTAAACGAAGAGCATGTTTGCGACGCGGTCTGTTTATTCTTTGAGTGTTCATCTCTTTCTGCTGAGTGCTCTGCTTTCTACTTCAGTTTGCTGCGACTTGGTCTTCCCGCTCAATATTGCGCCTCTTATGTCCTATCTGTTTCCTTTTCACAGATTGTTCCTATTATTTCTTCCTTTTTCCTAACAATACCTAACCGTATCAAGATATAATTGACTCCTTCCTATTCTAATTGTTTCTGGGTAAAAATCCCCGGTTGGCAAGCCCAAAAAAAACAAAAAAAAAAAAAAAAAAAAAAACCATATTGTTTACGCTGTTATTAAACAATAAACAACCTAAAATAAAAGAAACTAAATCGAAAAGAGAACATGTTGAATCGCTCAAGAGAAAAAAACCATCGGAATCAAATGAAACCACCATTCTTCTCTCCTTTTGAAATAAACAAACAATCACAACACAACTTAACACTATGACAGAATTATGCGTTTTCTTACTATTTTTGGATACAATAAAAACTGTTCGACAGAAATATTCCTGTCTCCTCCTAATAATTGGCTACTTGAATTTTGGACAATTGCAGTTTCTAAACCACTTTAATCCGAAACCAAGCTATAATGCACACTTCCTTCTGGATGCTGTGTGATATTAAATTTTCCTAAAAATAGATTATAACCCTTCTTCACTCTTAAAAATCCGAAGATATAAAAAAAAAAATGAAACGACCTTTGTAAATATTATAATGCGGTAAACCCGTTTATTACGAAAATGTAACAAAATTTCAGCCACTTTTTACCACTTAAAGTTCAATTTTTCAAAAAATCTTTCTCATTTGATATTCTCGGTATATGGTATGTTCAAATGGGCTTTCTGATAACCAATGCAAATGGTTTGGGCTGAAGCGTAATCATTATTTTATATCAAAACCGGGGTGAAGCCTTTGATACAATTTAACTGTAGGGTACTTAAAACAAATCGTGTACAATTTTGCTATGCTGTATAAAGAATATTAAGACAAAACTATAATTTAATAACTCATTTATATGGGAAATATAACGGTTTATGTACTTTTTGGAAAATGATTTTTTATCCCTTTCCACGTGTTTTCAAGTTCAAATTTTTAAAAAAGCGTTCTTACTTGACATCATCAGTGTATATACAGTCTATTCACACTGATAATCACGATTCGTTTAGATTGCAGCGTGATTTTTGGTTTTCTCAAAAATGGGATTCTGCCATTCTTTTCTCTTAAAATTTTTGGAAACGAAAACAATTTTGCACGCTTTAACTACACCAATTTTCTTCATGCAAAATAACAATTCGGTAAACCCATTTACACCAAAAAAATAACGGTTTATAAAAAAATAACAGTTTATAAAAAAATAACGGTTTATGTATTTTTTTTTGAAACAGCTTTTAACCCCCTTCTACCCACTTCAAGTCTGAATTTTCAAAACGTCGTTCTCATTTGACATTTCCAATATATTATACATTATATTCGCATGAAATGATACGCGATAATCATGATTCGTTTGGACTGTAGCGTGATTTTTGGTTTTTTCAAAAATGGGGTTTTGCCCTTTTTCCCGCCTTAAAATTTTGAGGATATACGTCTTTAGTAGACCATGTAGGGTATTTTTGTGCGAAATTATAATTCGGTAAACCCACTTTCACCAAAACTATAACAGTTTGCGTGTTTTTGGAAAACAGTTTTTAACCCCTTTTCACCCTTTAAAGTTCGAATTTTCAAAGAAAAGTATTCTTATTTGACATCTCTGTTCATGTAAAATATCAATTATCTGGTGTAAATGGTTTCGGCTATAGCGTGATTATTTAAAAAGCGATTTTCTGACTTTTACCCCTTTTATACCCCCAAAAAATTTGAATTTTTTAATGCATATATAGATGGCGTCAGTACATAGTGTCATTGTATTATATGCCAATTTTCAGATTCATGAACTTAGTAGTTGCAACGATATGTCAATAATTGCTGTGCCTTTCAAATATTCACAGATTTTTGCTTTTATATAAACACCTATATATATATATATATAGATTTACCGTAGCAAACGTATTATTCATTTTGTGTTCGTGTTCGAGTTTTTACTAAAACGAAATAGCCGTATTGCATTTTACACAGCAGCCGAAAAATATGTCAAAGTCAAAATTTAATTCAGTACAGAAAGTGCAGAGATGAAAGTACACTCGTTTGAATTTTTTTCTTGCGCATTTTTCTTCTTAAGATTTTTACGGAACTTATTTAAAATATACGCGCTTTACCGTTATGTTCAATAAACATTTTTCTATTCGTTAATCCATTCATTCCATTTATTACACAATTCGGTGAAAACCTTTTTGCCTACTTTGATTTATTATTAATTTCATTTTACCTGCATAATACTTCGTAATTACCCAACTAAGCACGAATATTATTGAATGATGATAGACGTGAAGGAACGAGGCCTGTGCTTGTTTTTTCCTAAGAACGAAAAATACCTGAAAAAATGTCATAGCATGTTATTAATAATAACACACGTTCACAACACGAGATTAACTGTGTTTAAAGAAACATAAATTTGTACTTTTCTGTACAATATGTAATAATGAAAAATATAATTGACTGCACAACGACCATATAATTTTTTAAATGAATATTTTCATTTTTAACACTATTATTACAGATCAATATTTTACGTAGCAATACCAAACGAGGGAAACCAAACATACATGTATAAGCGATGAACTCGCTAAATCCGAGAAACGTGAAATTCGAAAAGTTTCACCTATGATAAAGAAAAGAACTTCTTCCAAATGTATAATAATTTTTTAAAAAAGGAAAACGATTTTTCCTTATAGACTTAATCATTGAAGTATGACATCCCGTTGATAAATTGTTGCCTAAACACCTTACAAGGGGAAGTTTGTAAGATTACGAGGAATAAAATATTTTCAAGCTTTATTAGTAAAAGTTAATTTTTTTTTTTTAATTTCGTAAAAGAAACATGTACAAATATAGGTAATGCAAATTAACTTTTATAGCGTATATGATTATTATATATTGCAAACAACAGCGCGTGTTCTCAAATCAAAATCAATCGAAACCAGAAAAAGACATTAAAACAAAAATTTCATTTGTCTTCTTTTTTCTTTTTTTTTTTTTGTATTTTTTTCCAGTCCAGCAGTGAACTATTTTTGACTATTATCAAACAGATGCACCTGCAAAGAATTGTACTGTAAGCATAATTTTTATAATAAATTTAAGTACTATAAATAAAACGGCATCTTAGAGCATCAATAGAAGATGATGCAAGATGTATGAAGTATGTTACCAGCAATTAATTTCCTCGAATAAAACAAAGTAATTCTCAAATCAGTCACAGCGAAACAACAGATGATTACCGTCATTTTTTCGGAATCAATGTGAACATGGTCACTATTAAAGTAAAGTAAGTTCCATGGATATCCTTGACAAGGCATCATGGATTGTGAAGTTTAAATTCGCAATATACTAAGCGTAATGGATCTAAAGAGAATATTGGGAACCAGTTCCTTTCAACTTGGGATCGGCCTTTACTTTCCCCCAGATAATTCTCCGCTAGCCAATTATTTCAGATTAGGTACAAACTCGGGAGCGATTACATGCAGGGAAATGCAGGAACGCCCCCATTCGCAATTAGCATATAATAGTCACAGAGAATTACGTACTGGTCGAGGAGCCAGGGTACTTGTAGAAAAGGGGAGGAATACCAGGATGCGAAGAAATTAAAGACTGAGCGATATTACAACGCGAGTACTAAATACAACTAATATTATTTTCAAATGTTATCTTCCACTGTAAACCGTTGGAGGGAATAAATGAAAATCGTATTCCAGCTGATGTTACCTTTTTTTTTTTTTTTTTACAACGTGATCTGCAAAATCACTTATAATCCAATTCCAGAGCGATCAAGGATACAACAAAAACTAAACTCTTCACCTCTACCAGTAATTTCATGTCATTTCATTTCATAATGCAAGGGGATACATTTATAATTAAACGATCCACTTGCGACGTGTCATTTTTGACCGTCGTCGATGTAAAATATGAAATTTTCGTTGCAACAAAATGACGTTTGAAATAAAATCGCAAGCTTTATCAATAGCCGATAATTCGGCAATTAACACGGATGGTTTAAGACTAAGGTCTAAACCTCTAGACCATTACGTATAACAAAAGTAGAATGCACAAGACAAACTGGTCTCGGAAATTTAGCGCCATCAATAAATATTTCAATATGTCCGGAATACGCATTTCTAACATAGGTTTTCAAGCCAATTTTTAGCGAATTGAGGAGACGAATGCAAGGTATAGGGTTTTTATGAAAGTTATATATTTTTTACAAGCTGTACCTATGATGCAGGAGGATTCTTTTAGCCGGTTAGCGACATTCTGTAACGGACGAATCTCTATTGAAAGTAAATTTCGTAAAGTCGGTTAGATAGAGATGGAAAACGAAAGATGCAGTACTTAAAAATTCATCAGCCACGATGTTTTTTCTTATAAATAGTAGAGGAACTCTTGGTTTTACTTGGAGGTATGTGGCTGAAGATGAACGAATATTTCCCATAATTAACCTCAAAACAATATTCTGAATAATGTCTAAATTGTTGTGGGAGCTAGTTTTAGAAGTAGAATCATAAAATTTAGCAAACTGCGAAATGGATATAAAATTAAGGAGGGGGGATTCGAACCTCAAACGGTGTTTCTGATGGCTTTGAGAAGAGATTAAGGATTTTTTGTAAACTCGATTTTGCATTTCTTGAATATGATACGATCATCGAGTCCAACATCTAAATGCAGATTCAAATACGGGCACTCATAGGAAGAGACTTGTGAAGAATCTGCAGTGACAAAATATCATAGGACTAATAAACAAAAAAAGACACAGCAAAAAAAGGGTCTAAACCGATTCTAACGAAAACGTCGTTACGTATGGTTAGGGCTAGTTAGATTTCTTGTCAGCAATTTACGATGTCTTTGTTAATAGAATGTGGATAAATTTCGAGAAAACTAAATTTTTGAAAGGTAGCCTAACATAAAAATTAAATAAAGTGAGGATTAATACTGAACCATAAACCAGCCTTATGTAAACGTGTTTGAACTCGTTAGTGAAAGAATTTTCCAAAAACAGGACCTTGACACAGAATAAAGTGCATAAAAGTCGAACTAAAGAAAAGAATTCCTGAAAAATTTTAGTTGTTTAAATAGAAATAGGGTGAACATGTTAGTTTGTTTCGCAATTGGTAATAACTTTCTTTTACCACGTAATTGAAAAGACTACGTCTGTGGGCGCAATAGAAAATGGTTAAAAAGTAAGGCAAATAATAAAGGTGATTACCGAACGGTACAGCAACGAAACCAGAAATTAGAAAAAACACTGGGTTAGGCAGAAAGATAAGAGAAAAAAGATCGTTACGAAAGAAAAAATGTGAATGTCTGGAAAGACTACGATACAACTTGTTCCAAACCCTTTATCATTCCCTTCTCATCTTTAGCAAAAATTATCTTACTTCAATCCGTTGTTTTTTCCATCTCCCGGTCATTTTAGAATCTAATTTCCTAACATATTACATTCAAGTAGAAGTCAATAGCAGATTGAAAAACAAAAAAAATTAAGTCAAGCAAAAGGCATTCATTTTAAGAAGTTAAAATTTGGAAACATGAAAGAGATACCGCGCCATCTAACCTTGCAAACCATCTGTGCATA
Source organism: Icerya purchasi (assembly GCA_039619475.1). Lineage (NCBI taxonomy): Eukaryota > Metazoa > Arthropoda > Insecta > Hemiptera > Monophlebidae > Icerya > Icerya purchasi. Next base: position 449,699,580 of record CM077116.1, on the reverse strand, counting down.
ATGCTGTGGACTTTCTGTGGAGCTTGTGGAAGAAATTTTGAAAGAGAAGGTAGAATAAACATTTTACGGGGATAGCAAAGTTCGGCGAAGTTGGAAGAAAAACGGAAGAGATTATTGAAAACCATTGTGTAAGGGAATTACGCACTAAGCCGAAAAAAAGAAAGGATAATAGTCACTGAAAATAATTAATTTTGTTCTCGATCAAATTATGTAACAAAAAAAGGGAATCCCTTCTTTCTTAAGATTTTTATTTAAAATAACTAAAATAATTATTTCTTTCACTTTCTGGATTCAAATTTTCTATTATGATACTTTAAAAACAACATCATTAAAATAATTCCATAATTATATCGTACAGTTGTATAGCCGCTAAATTAAAATATTCGCATTATTCGATTTACTTATTTCTAGTTTACTTACAGTATCCAGAAGATCGATCAGCTTTGCTAGGTGATACAACCAAACCGTTCTAGCAACCTATAAAATAAAACCTTATTATGCTTAAGAAATACAATCAATTTCGCGGGAAAAATGATAATAAATATTGAGTGTTTGCACGTAAGTTTGTGTGCGTATCAAAAATTACGTTAACATTTCCAACCGCAAATAAATCTCAAAAAAAAATTAGTCACGTTATGTAAAAAAATTTTCCGGCAGGTGTAAGTTTAACGAAACATTAAGATATAACATATATATATATATATCCTTATATATATAAAAATACCGTGTCACAAATGTTTGGTCGAAGTAATCTCCGAAAGTACTCAATCGATCTTAATGAAATTTCCACACTATGTGTGATTTAGTTCAGCTTAAAAGATAGGATAGTTTTAATCTCGATTGATGAATATTTTTTTATTGCAAATTAAATGGTTCATTTGGATAAAAAGTAGTAATTAATTAGAATGAAATTTGCACACTAGGGGTATTTTGGGCCAATAAATCGATCTGTCAAGGTATAATCCATGAAAAAATTCTGTTTCGCGAGTTTTAAATGAATTTTAATGTTTTCAAAATTATACGAATCAGGGTTGGTGGCACGATCTTTCGACGACTATCTAATAGATAATCTGTTCTGCCCTTAGTATTATTTTTTAATTTTCGAACGCCGTCGATTATCAGCTCTGGTATAAGTCAAACCGTTTCCGAGCTATTGTATAATTGAATATTTTTGTCGTTTCTAAACCATCTTATTAGGATTATTCCGTACATTATGTGCGTAGGAAATGCTAAATATCGGTATAAATTTACTTTAAGAAATTAAATTGCTTTAGGAACACGTTTTTTCGTTATACTTAATCATCAGCTAACTGTACAGAGTACACACTTCATTAACAAGTATATAAATTGAGTGTGTACTCTGTGTTGTTAGCTGATGATCTAGCCCGAAAAAGCATGTTTCCAAAGTGTAAATTACTTTAAATTTTCAAAGTAAATTTATACTGATTTTTTTTATTAAGGGAAATCTTGCTGCGACCTGAATTACATTTATTTCAGTGCAATTAAAATACTTTTCATTTTGATTTTTGTACATTTATTGAACTTAATTCATTTTGAGTATTAATTGCTGATAAGTTAACACAACATTTATTGGTTCTGTTCGCCGGGTCAGCTAGTATATATATATATATATATATACATATACACACACACATTCATATATATATATATATATATATATATATATCGTGTGTGTGTGTGCATTTTAGCAGCCTCTAGACTAAAGAATTTACTTCCTCGCTGCTTTCTCTCTATGTGCATGATCAGGAATCCACAAAAAATTATAAAATAGAAGAGAAAGAAGGATATTAGAAGAATTATGAAAAATTATCTGCGAGAAGACACAAAAGAAACTCACAGCCCCATAAAGCCCATTTGAATTAACAGCGAAAATAATCAGAAGAAGAAACAATAAAAAATTAGCAATGCTGAAATTTGACAATATTTTGACGCGGAACGTTTTACAATTCTGCATGTTATCATTGCGTAGGAGCCATGCTAATCTTCTCCGTATCGTTCTAATTTTAATGTATGCGCCGCCGAAGCCAATTAAGGAAACTGGAGGAAAGAAAAATTTAGTAAAATGTAAAATGCGCGAAGAATCATAATGAAAATAAGATAAATTACTGGGTATGATATTAAGTTAAACGAAACAGTCGGTAATGTGGGCCGAAATATGATCTTTGTTGAAGGGGAGAAACAGGGGTCACTTTTTTTCACTTTCCGGATGACTGCACTTACCGATAAAAGTTAAAAGGAAAATCAGTAATTTTATTTCCGATTAAAAAAAGTTAAAACATAAAATAACCCCCTCCCAAAAAAAAAAAAAAAAACGGTACGACTTTATTTAATTACCACCAGTTCACTTTTTCCCCTCCACCGTGTTACATTATTGCCGTCAATTTATTTTCATACTGTTACTAGTTCATTGATAATATATCGATTTTTAACCGACTTCAAAAAAAGGAGAAGGTTCTCAATTCGAATGTATTTTTTTTTTTTTTTCTTAGTAATATATTAATATATTGTGTCTTATAAATATTATATTAAGAAATGTAGATTAGGTTTGGTTTTTAGTTCCTTTTTTTTCTATTTAAATTTTGGTTTTTTCTTTTCTTTTTTTTTTTTTTTTTATTGTAAATTTAGATTTATTGGTAGGTCTGGTTTTTAGTTTATTTTAATTAACGATTAGGTTTTACTGGCTGAAAAAAAAAAAAAAAAAGAAAGAAGTGATGTCTAAACAGCCGGTAAGAACGAAGTTCCTTTCACTTTTTGGTAGATATTTAAGTATAAAGTCATTCATAAAGTATACGATAAAAAATGACACGCAATATATAAATCCCCCGTATGAATTAAAACAAAAACAAAAAATAAATCATCAGACTCGTTGAAGTGCGCTAACGTCGCACAAAAAAACCGCGACAATTTTCAAATTTAATAAAATTTACACGTGTTTAAAATTGATCTTATTACGATGTTTGCTGCTCGAATTTCGATACTCGCACGCACACACATATGTATATAATAGAAAAGGACAGAGCGAAAGAGAACGAGAGTGAAGGTCGCCTGCCGGATGACGCATAACGCGATTTTCGTGACCTCGCCTTTTCTACCAGTTTACTCCTACCGACAAGCCGCGTAAAAGAACTTCGTTCCAAAAACGAAATTACTCACGCTCATCTGCTACTGTCTTTTTTTTTGACTGTTGTTACAATATAGCATTCTCTCATTTTCATTCTGCATATCCAGACCACCACATTAATGTATACACATTTTTTCATTTTTAAATTTATAATGTACTACTTTAATACGTCTTCATTTTCTTCGTTTATCTAACTCTTTTTTTTTTTTTTTTTTTTAAAGTTTTGTAATAATATGGACAATGAAATTTTTTTCCATACCATATTGCGGAATTTTACTTCTTATATCGCAGTCCAGACAAGTTCATAAATTTTTCCAAATCGCCGTAAAAAAGTATCCAGCATATTATGGTATTTTATGTTTGTAATTTTTTTCGCTATTTCTAAAATGGCGTCTTCTTATTTATTTACGTTATATCGCCGTTAAGTTTTATTTATTTACGCCCTGTTGCCGTTAATTTTCGTCTGCTTCATTTGTTTGTTTTGTGTCGTTATTTAAATTTTAGTTCGTTCATTTATTGCTATTTTCCGCATTTTGAATTAGTTTGAATTCAGAGTGGAAAATAGCAGTAAATGAACGAACTAAAATTTAGCAAAAATGAACTGGCAGCACTTAAGTAAACTTCCACCAAAAAAACAACAGAATACTTAATACTTAAGAATATATTGAAAAGTGATGCGTAAAAATATTAAATGAATAAAAAAAAAAAAAAAAAAAAAAAAGAAATAAAAATAAAAATTAAAAACAACTCGGGACTTCAGAAATTTTCAAAGGACGTCTGCAGATAATAGTCTAAACATCGAAAATGTAAATAACGGCTGCATGTAAAACTAATATTAATCTGTTTTACTTATTATTGACAAATACAGAAACTAAACTAAAAAGTGTTTTTTTCCCCTAAATTTCGGTTTAAATGTATTTTTATTAGTCGCTTGTCATATTTAAAGTAATTCTGTATTAACAAACTTCAAAAATTTCTTTAATACGGCATCAGATGCATGTCCGAATTCGGTTGTTATTCTATTTAATACCGAGCGTGAGGTTTTATTAATTTTTGAAATTTTAAACTTACAAGTTTAGTTACACTAGTCCAATTTATGAAAATGTTGGTAACTTACCATTATTTGATCATTAGTATTACTGTAGTTGATTTCTATGCAGAAAAAATTATAGTTCTGAGATAACCATAACCATCGGAAAGCCTAAAAGTATAATTAATCATTATTATCATTACCATTATTATTATCATATCGATATAGTCAATTAATGCACAATATTTCTTTTTGTAAAAATACTTTAAGTTTTTTAGCATCTTAACATATGGTTTAAAATATGATGTATATACGCGTCATTCCATAACTACATTTATTACCACAAACTGATATCAAAATAAATTATTTAATTATTCCTCAATTTCATTGGCTGTCATTGTAATTTAAATGATGTTCACCTGCATATTTTCGTAATTTAATATAAAACGATGTGTTTTGTTCCGTACATTTTAAATCTAACTCGACGTCACATTTTGTTCCAAATAAAAGTATTCCAGCATTTACACATTATTAGAATAAGATTTATACATAAAAATTAAAAAATGAATGCGTCATCGTAAAAATTCGTTCCACATATACTAAATTTGATATGTTCAAAATGTGTAATATTTCATAAAGGGAGGAAGTATATTGCTGAATATCTTCCTTTCAGAGGCGAATCCAGGAGAGTGGTTCATAGAGTATATCTCCCTTCCCTGAATTTTGTAAACTCTTTTTTTACATGAAATTATCGATACAAAACACTTTAAACGAAGAAGCAAAAAATATTAAAGATTAAATGATAATTACCTCAGGTTAATTTGTTTCAAACTAAAAAGGAACGAAGGAAATTTTAATATTTAAACACTAATCATGCGAAAGTTATGAAGACAATTATTGATATACATATAAATTATTGTTAAATAATATTTAAATTTATTTCATCAGTTAACAAAATAAATATTATAAGCTGTATTGTAAAATCCATTTTTTTTTTTTTTTTTTTTAAATAAAACAATAAACCATTTAATTGTAATGTTAATGATACAAGGCTATTCGTTTTTCGGAGTCCTGTTCCCCCTAATCATAAAAAAAAAATAAAAACCATAAAGTTCAAATAGAAATTATAATAATTTATGAGGGGTGAAATTATTATAATTTTTTAATATAATTATTTATTTATTTTGTTTTATTTTATTTTATTTATAGCACCCTTTGCAGCCTTTTGGCTAGAGGCGTAAGAACTGTAACTGTTAAATCATGTTATAAAGTTTGGCAGCTTTTGAGGAATGAAAATAGCTTGAAGTTGTGATTGTAACTATCGGATAGTACAGATTCAAAAGTTTCATTTAGGATATGCCAATTTCTTTGACTGTAAAATTTCGAGCATTCGATAATTATATGATTGATTGATATTAGGATATTACAGGCGTCACATATTGGTCGCGATTGCTTATTTAAGATGTATCCATGCGTTAAGCAGAGTGACTTGTTCTTAGGCGGAACAGCATTACTTTGTCCTTTCTCGATTCTTGAAATGAGGTTTTCCACGTAACGACTATTCTCTTAATTGATTTCAGTTTGTTTGTCTCTGCCACTAAATCCCAGATTCGTTTGAAGGCTTTTTGTGCAAAAGATTTATCAGATTTTTTCGGCTAGGCGATTGGGATTGGAACATTGTGATTCTTAAGGCTTGTTTTGTAGTTCCGTTGGCTTGTAAATTTTGACGAATGTTAGAGTGAGATGGGATCCAACAGAAAATGATTTCTTTGCTTGATGTCAATAGCGTTTGGATTATTTCCTGGGATATGAGATGTTGTTTGTTTTTGTAATACGTTTGGATGGAAAAGAGCGCGGATAGTGAATCAGTTAGTATTAGAATGTGGCTGAATGTGAGTTCTGTGCCATCGTTGAATGCTAGATTGAAAAACTCCGGTGATAGTGGAAACGGAAACATATTGTTTTCGTGAACGATCAAACACCCAGCTTTGTGTGGTGTTCTAGAACTGTCGGTGTATATTCTGACGAAGTTTATAGGAGGTTACTGTAATTTTAATGAATTATTATTTTATAAAGAATAAATGTAAAAACGAAAACAGTCTGGTGACGTCATAGAATGGCTTGGTTGTATTTTATTAAAAATTTCTCTTGCAACATATGGGTATGCAACTTGTACACTGTACTGAAACGAATCATTATTATCTACTTTCGGGTATGATGTAGCCGGACTATGAGGGTTTTTGTCAATAAAGTGTGGAAATTTAAAAGGTAAAATACACTTGATAAAATAAAAAAAAATTAGAATAAAATATTTTCTACGATAAATATTTGTAAATAAAATGACTACTATGGTATAATCAATTGTTCTCTTTTAATTTTTTACGGAGAAATAAAGAATGCAGCGTTGCTGACGATTTCGCCATTTAGGTAGCCCGCGTTAAAAAACTTCGTTCCAAAAAAAAATATTTTTTCCACGAGAAGAAACGTATAAAGAAGAATGAAAAAAATTGTCCTTTTTTTTAATGAAATGACATATTACCTGTTTATTAATTTATATGTTTATTACAGCGTATTCATTTATTAAATAACATAAAATTACATTAAAAATTATTCTATGACCCCCACCCGAGTTGTTCTTTGTCATATAATCCCCCCCCCCCTATTAATAACCGTAGGGTGGCTAACAAAAACTATTATCGATGTACTTCAAACGCAGAAGCGATTGTCAGAAAAGAGAAAGCATATTTTTTTTTCTTTATCCGGCTGGGCTTGTCAGCAGCGGACGATGATAACCCATTAAAAAGGAAAAACGTAAAACGAAAGGAAAAAGAGGTCACTAAAGTAGTTATTCGGAGGAGAAAGAGATGACCGGGACTGCTGAGGGGAAATGGCAAAAGAGTCAATATTATAGCCCGTACAACTGGCAGTCCAAAGGGAAATATACGTACGGGAGAAACAGGAAAAAATTCCTAAAGGAAAGGAAAACTCTCATGTCTTACTAGCCGTGTTACCTGTTCACAATCGACCATATCTATATAAAACTACATCCGATGTAGCTAGCGTAAAAAGAAAAGCAGTCCTCGCCCATAACTGTGACTGCTAAACGGTGTCCACAAAAAATCCCCAGCTGACAATGTGGCCGTCACTGCTGAGCAGTGTCCACAGTGCCGAATGGAACGAGCAAAAAAAAAAATCGCTATTCCGCAATACGGCTGCAACTGCAAAGTAATGCCTACAGTATCCGTCCACGAAAGCAAAATGACTGGTTATCCAACACTCAAACGGCAGCTATACTATGGTCATCATCCGGACAAAGAGACCGGCAATGCTCTAGGTAAAGGCGGTTGAAGAATAAGAATACTAAGATAGGAAGAGGATGAAGGACTTACTTAAATGTTTATGCGGTAGCCTACTAACGACAAAAATCTAATAGTAGTAGGAATAACTGATAGTGAAGGAAGGGCAAGAATAAAGGATGCACAGTACGGCACGCGAATATTAAGGATCAGTAGATCTGAGTATAGAACTGATCTTTCAGAGGACAAAGATGAGCATTCGAAGAAAACGTGATCAGCGTCACAAACAAATGCGTTGTGTATGCATAAAGATCAAAGAGGGAGATATTTCATCAAACCAAAGTGGGAAACGGAAATTCTCGCATAGCGGTAGGAGGATAGAAGATGGAAATTGTTTGAAGAAGAAGGAAAAAGAAGCAACAACCCGAGCTAAAGAATGAACCGTGTTGTTACTAAAGATGCCAGAGAATGGACAGGAATCCGCGGCAACTGTAGACGGAAAATAATAGCATTACAGAAGTGATTAGTAAGGGATGAACTAATGGCACACTCATGGAGTTAAGCATAATCAAAAAATCGGAAGAAAAACAATTAGAGAAAATGAAGATAACAAAATGCAAAATAGCCAGCAACTCGGTCGTAAATATGAAGCAGAATGAAGGAAGTCAAAAATATTCAAAAATATCAAAAATGCGAAAAAATAAAAGAAGTACTAACACACCAGTAAGACCCCTTGAAACCATCAGTAGAATTGGTTACATACGAAGGAAGAAGGAAATTGTTAGTGCTACAGAATTCCTGTTTAATTATGATTTTATGAGAGAAATTTCGAAAGGGAGGGCAGAATAAATACCTTGAGTGGATGTCATTGAAAGAAATTATACGGGGCGAAAATGAACTAAAGTGGAGAGAAATAAGAAATAAGATAGGAATTTTCCTGGGCACAAAACGTAAATTTCTGGAAATTAAAATGAGAGTAGAGGATGTGAGTGGATACGTTTAGCAAGGAAGCGATAGCCCAAAAATAAAATCTGCGAATAGGCAAGAGTGACGTATTTCAACAAGAACCGGTTGATCGGAAAAGATTTAAGAACATCAAGACGAAGTCGATGGCAAAAAGTAAAAACTTCGCAACTAGCGATTCATGCTCATCGTCCCGAAATAATTCAGTGTATTCTTCACGCAAGCTCGTCCCCACGATTTTTAATTGTAACTTTATGTTTTATATTCGCGTTCTTACCTTATTCAGTATATGGTTTCAATTTAATCTATACTAAAATTTCATTTGCCTCTTTTCAACTTCTGTATAATATAATTAAGCTCCCGATGCCTCGGTCTTTTTTAACGCTAGCGAAACTTTTCCTTTCTCGTTTCCATTTTCCAGTGGCACATCAATATTGCACACAGACACACACGCAAAATCATACTCACACTCAACATGAAATATTACTTCTTCGACGTATCTGTTAACATGGTAAACGCATCGGCGCAGCACCGCGACCACATTTCCATTTACCCGGAAAGCAAAATACTTTTCAAACACATAAGTCACAGGTATAGTTGTGTGCCTGAACCGTTGTAACACTTTAAGCTAACAAACAAAAATAATTATCTACATTTCGGAAAGATGTCGGTTTACCCTTTTTCAGAAACAAGCAATATTGAAATACCGAAAATATTTGACGCGCACATAATTTCGCTTTTTTAGACTTGGCTAAAAATTATATCGCATATTTTACAACATAAGGCAAGGAATTTATCTATGTTTCCAGTGTGTAGCAACGGAATTCAAACAGATCTCCCTGAACGAAACATCATTGCCTAACTAACTATGTTACAGTAGCTGGCTTTAATAAATATTTTTGACCCTTTAATTTTTTTCCAGATTTGTTTATAATGTTTTCATTTTTTATTTTTCTATTGAGTGAACAGCTAATTACTGGACTAATTAAGTTTCAAAACATTTTTTATGCAAACTCTTCACACGCGAACGAACATACAGCAGTTAAAAACACAATACAACAAGGAGATATCTTTGAGAAGAAATTTATGAATTGCAGAATTTCTTGCATTCTTAATGCTGGGTCACTCACATCGGAAGAACGCTAGATTTTATTTACTGCCACCTGAATCATATACTCCTACGTTATCCCAGCTATGACGTCATACTTATTGAAATATAGTCAAGATTTTTTGCACAGGGATTGTAAACAATATAGTTCGAAACTAGTCGATGTGTTATTACTTATTTTATATTTGTTCTTTCGATGATTATCGTAATATATTGAATGTTTTTATGCCTATATTATTAATTGAGTAGAAATTTGCATAATACAGAAATACATATTTTCTTAAACAATTTATGAAATGTACTTTTAAACCTTTTCGTGTATTGAATAATTCATGTAAATTTTCAGTTCTACCAGTTACCTTTATGTACCACTGATGGGCGAACAATATTGTATTTTAAGTAATGATAGGTGTAATGTATTTTTCATCTGCATTCAATCAATGAACAATATCATAAATAGAATCAGTGAAAGTCATTATGCACACTTCATAAATTGTTCGAAATTCTGCCCATTTCGTGAACTGTCCACAATCCATGAAATAAACAATTGGTGAATCATGCGATTTCATTATTCGCTTGTTAATATATATAACACGGTCATCGAAACATTATTAGTAATGTAGAACTAAAGACTATAACGAGATATTGTAAAGAACATAGTTATTTGAGGTATACATATACAGGGTGCGGCAGCATAACTTCCACTTTTTTTTAAAGGGGCCACTTTTTTTCTGCTGAATTTTGTTAAAGAGAAGTAATAGCAGAAAATCGAAATAACGGATACTCTAGATCCCCCATTGACTATGCTTCTTCCCTTCTCGTAGTTTTATTTCGATTTTCTGCTTATTATTATTTCTCTTTAACAAAATTTAGTATAAAAAAAACGAAGTAGCCCCTTTAAAAAAAGTGCAAGTTATGCTGCCGCACCCTGTATATACCTCAAATAACTAAGTTACGGAACACTTACGGGCTATGTAAAATTTATTATGCCCATTTATCGCGTGAACTGATGAAATTAATTAGAAACATTTTTACTTAATTGTTCCGATAATCACTTACTTCTTCCACCAAGTAAGCGGACATTAAAATTTGTGTGATATTATAGATGATTAGTACATATTTCAAATTGAACGGTGGTCTGTTTTTCATTAGCTGCGGTCCTAATTTTTGCACGAAATAGAGGTAGCTGAATGCAATAAACAATGGCACCAAAGGTGAGCTCATCAAGAACCAATCTTTTACTCGCGGATCTGTTAAGAAAACGAAGAAAAACAACTTAAAAATTACCATTTTGTTCTGTAAAATTTAATAAAATGCACGTGGAAACCGGTTATTTCAATACTATTTCGTGTACGTCACCTACCGTACGGTCCTAGGTATAACAAATTTTTTAAACAACGAAACACTAAACGCTGTTCCATATGAGGTATAATAATACCACTTTTGGTTTTTTCGTTTTTTATTTAAAATCTACTCCCGATCACCGATCACTTCCATCGGTCTCTTTTTTTTTTAAAGAAAGAGAAACAATACGCCTTAGTACATTAATGAATTTGAAGTTTACTCGTTCGATTTAATCAGAGTTTTACAAGCAAAGCGTCTTTTCATTACCATATGAAAGAATCTAAGCAAATTATTACAATTCTTTGGGTCTATTCGAAGTTTGGTAGTAGAAGTAATTTTGAATTGTTTTCTTAGATCATCTAATGAGAGGAACAGTTGAATATTATGTGATGTATTATATGTCATCACAAGAACATTCTTTTTGCAATATTTACAGTTTGAATTGTTTTCTATCTTAAACCCATGGAGATATTCCCCAATGGCACCATGTCCGTTCAGAATTTGTGTATTAAAAAAGGTTATAAATGGATTTTTTATCTTGAGTTTTTCTTTGATTCCTGGGAAGAAATTGTAGGTTTTTTGACCAGTGCAATCCACATCCCAGCGAGATTGCCAAATATTAATAATTTTTGCATTTATATGATGTTCGAGTATTTTGATAGCGGGCGATGTTCCCAATTCCCCAGTAGGATCATAATTTTCAAAAAACCTTAATGACTTGATGAGACTTAGATTTTTAACAATTCTGTATTCTGAAACTACTGCATTACCTATTAGAAAGAGGTCGTCTAAAGGCATTATGTTAGAGATGACACATGCAGCAGAGGAAGGAGCGGTTCTGTACAAGGAGGCAATGTTTAATAAGTATTTCCTTTGATGCTTATCTTAAGGATGCATTGCTTTTAGATTAAATTAATCAGCGGTTGAACGCTTTTTTCTTCTCATTGTTCGACTTCAGTTGACCTATCGAGTACAATCAAGCAGTTCGTACATTCTTATACGGACTATCTGCGCGCCTTTTTGATCTGTAATAATTTTCTAAATCGCATTCTTTACTGTATAGATTTGGTAAAGTCAACAGTGAACATTTCGAATACGGGAAAACACTTAGACACAAGTAAACATGAACAATCTAGAGGGGAGGAGGAAGGAGATAGCGCTTCGCTTTTCGTATAATAATTTGTTGCATGGTAAAATAAATTGCCCCAATCTCGTACAGAAAATATTGCTTAAAGTACACCCATTTCAGGTGTCCGACCAACTGATATATTGGCAGTACAGTTTGCGAAGACTCAGCAGTATGCAGGCTCCCCTCTACGCTCCTTATTTATACTATACAACAAACTAGAGAAGGAACATAACGAACAAGGTATATTTAATAGTCGTTCAGGGGAGTTTTTAAAAATCGTCAAGAGTTTGACGACGTAAGGCTGAGTTGTCTTATCTGCTTTCGTTGAAAATATCTGTATCTGCGTAGGTGAATTTCATCTGTGTACTTGTTTGTGTGTGTTCGTGCGTGAGCATGTGAGAGTGTGTGGATATATTTTGATACCGATTTGTATTTTTCATGTGTGTGTATATATATATATATATATATATATATATATATATATATATATATATATATACTGTGTGCAGGCCCGTGCCCAGAATTTTGGAAAGGGGGGGGTTTTGAAAATTTTCTTCGCATATTTATTTTATAAATAAAAATATATTTTTCACTAATATTCATGCTATTAATAATTTCCATCATCTTGATTTATATATTAATAATTTAAATAAACGAATTACTGTATAAACATTAATAAAAATTATATATGTTATTGATTATACTCGTAACAAAAAAATTTGCATAAAATATTAATGAAGTACCAAGCTATTCCAGTTCTCATGGGGGGGGGGTTAACCCCCAAAACCCACCCCGTGGACACGGCCTTGACTGTGTGCGTATGTGTGTGTTAACTAGCACTTTATATCAATTCTTTACGCACGTGCGTGTGAGTATATATATTCGTTTTAGCTATGTATTGTTAATCGTACAATTTATTTTATTTTCTTTTTTATCATATTGTGCTGTGCAGTAATTGGAGTAAGCTATTGCACTGGTAAATTGTAAAATAAATAAAAGAAAAATAAAATATATAAAAAATTTTATTTGTTTTGTTTATTTTTTCTTGAAAATTCACAAGTAGTTTTTTTTTTTTTCATTTCACTTGTTACTCTATTCCTTTCCTGATATATTTTTTCTTCCTTTTAGTTTTATTTATCTTTTCTTTCTTTTACATTTCACTTTCATTACATTTAAATTTTCTTGATCGATGAGCTCGTCTAGTGATGGCCGCCCAGCGACCTCCTCCAAAGATTCAAAAACTACCAAACCAAACACGTCGCTAAATCTAATGGAGTTTTTTTTTTTCTTAAATAAAAAAAAAGGAAATAAGATTGAGCTTGTCAACCAAGGACCTTCACTTAGAGGAAAACGAAAGTTATATAGTGAGACGCTCAGATATCGTTAATAAGAAGGAAACAATGAAAGGGATAATAAGTGTAGAAGGAAAAGACAGGATATAACGGGCACAAAAAGGAGCAAGAAGCTGCCTAAGCAAATGAGAGTACAGAGCTGAACGCTCCGCCAAAAGAGCAGAGCACTCAAAGAACACGTGATCGGCGGCACGAACAACCGCATCATTTGAATGGAAAGGACAACATGGGGAAGAGGCCAACGAGACGCGAAAGCGGGAGGAAGGCAGCAAGGAATGGTTAAAGCGCAAACGCACAATGGCGACAACAACAGAACGAGGAAGTGAAGGAAACAGGAATAACCAAGGATTGGAAGGAAGATTAGGCTGAACGGACAGATAAAAGGAGCGACAATTAGAAAAGGAGGAAGGTTACATATCCGACCAAAATCTTAGATGGAAATCTTTACAAAACACAAAAGAGATTAGAGGATGGGATTTTTTTGAAGAAGAAGGAAGAAGAGGAAGCAACCGAGCCAAAGAATCAGCCATCTCATTACCAGAGATACCAGAATGGCCAGGAACCCACAGCAAGTCAATATGGATCCTATGGAAAGAAGAGAGGGTCCGAATGAGAGAACGTATGTGGAGTATAGTAAAATCACAGGAATAATTAGGAAGAGGAAAGAAGATGGCTTGACGAGCACGCATGGAGTCGGAAATGATCAGAAACTGGGAAGAAAGACGATTGAAGGAGATAAAAATAATGGAACGTAAAATAGCCATCAGCTCGGCTGTAAATATGGAACAGATGGAAGAATAAAAGAAGCACCAACACCATCAGACCCCTTAGAACCATCAGTGAAAATGTTTAGATGAGAAAGAAAGAGAGAGTTGACAGTACTATGGAATTCCTGTTTAAAATTACAGTTGGAGGGAGAGATTTTGCAAGTGTAGGCAAAATAAATACTCTGGGAGGATGGCAGAGATCGCTGAAGTTAGAGGAGAAATAAGGCAGACTATTAAAGGAAGACGGAGAGAAGTAAGGGACAGGATAGGAATTTTCCTAGGCACAAAGCGCCAATTCCGAGAAATTAAAAGGTAGGAAAAAATGAAAGAAGAAGATGAGAGTGAAAGACGTTTAGCAAGAAAACAATAAACTAAATAAGATCTGCGGATAGACAGAAGCGGTGCATTCGATTCAGCAAGCAATTCTGGAATAGGAGAGGATTTAAGAGCACCAAGACAGAGTCCAAGGCAAGAGTTTTGGATCACATCAAGTTTAGAGAGACGGGACTTGCAGGCGCAGGCATAAATGGACGAACAGTAGTCAAGCTTGGAACGCACGATGGATTTATATAGAATAATATGAATGTAAAGGTCACCACCCCATTTAGTAGGAGACAGGGCCTTCAGCAAGTTCAACCGTTTAGCAGAGGAAGAGGAAAGATATTTGATATGATCGGAGAAAGTCAGACGACTATCGAGAAAGATACCGAGATAACGAAATCAATTAAAACGAGCAAGAACTGTATTATTTAAGGATAAATTACAGAAGCAGGTAAATACAACGTAGGAGGACTTAGAAGGAGAAATCGAAACATTCATACAAAATTAAAATTAAATTAACTTTAATGTTTATGAAAAACTACTAAAAAAAATTGTTTATTACTTTTAAGAAATTATATTTTATTTTCATTTATTTATTTTTTTTTTCTAGAATATAGTCACCTGAAAAATAAATATTTTAGAGCTAGATATTTAATCCTGCACGTTATGTAACACGGATTAATGTTTTTCTTATTAATGTGAAATATGACCTACATAAACCAGAATTCACTTTTAAACCATGCAAAAACATCAATAAAACAGCCCATTTAGTAATAAAATTAACATAATTATGTAACAAAAATTTTCCGATTTTTAAACAACTATTTGACATTCTTAAAAGTATATATTTGTTTTATAACCGTTATATGTAATTATTTTAGAAAACAAGCAAATATTGATCGCCAGTGAATATTCCAAAAAAATAAAACAGCACTAAAATGCGGAAAATAATTTTATGGATATATTGTAAACTGTTCATGTTTCTCAAACGGGCGTCAATTTTTTTTTTTGTCGGTTCGGTTTCTACCATGAGGGATTTCCTGCGAGTGATTGAAAAGAGGTAATGAATAGGACCTCGAATATTTTACAATACGCGAATCTGTAGGACTAAAAGAAGAAAAAGTGATAAAATCGTCATGGAAAAAATCGTTTATTTTTCTTGGAATTGACTATAGGTTTATTGTAAAGCAGTTATTATTTCGGCGGAAGAAGAATTACTAGAATATTTTTCGAATAGACTATTCTTAACGGAGAATTAATGAATGAAACTGTTTCCTGTAAATAAGTGTAGTGATTTAGTTTGTTTATTTTACCGAATCCTGAATAGCTTAGTAAATTAATGCCTAGTTGGATAATTTACTGCTGACTAATCGGATTTTAATGTTTTCATTTTCTTTTTTTTTACGCATTTGTTTTGCGTTAAATAAAACCTTCCGACATACAACTTGTCTCTTTTATCAGCAGAGGTGAAATTTATTTACCTGCATTTTTCATAACCCGTAAGATTGAATGAAGAAGTTGTACTGGGATGACGGATCGCGAAAATCCAGAATAAGGGGGAGTGAGGAATACACCAAAGATCGGAATTTAGTCCAATCTGTTTTGGTGAGAAGCCAGTGAGGAGCGTGCAAGGGCCTGAAAGGTTTAGAAGGAAGAGCGTTGTTGAGAGTTAGGAGAATGAGAACATGATCACTACCAAAAGTGCCGTCGAGAGTTCTCCAGGAGCTTACAAGACCAAGATTCGGAGATGAAAACGAGAGGTCGATTGCACCAGAAGAAGATGGATGTTCGAAGAAAGTAAGAAAACGATCGTAGTGGAGAAAAAGATTATGGCTTAAGATGAGATTTTCCAGAGTCACGCCGTTAGGATTACGCCCTGCGCAGCCCCACATAGGAGAGTGCGCATTCCAGTCTGCACCAATAATAAATGGATCAGATAGGGATGAAAGTAATGAAGGCAAAGGAAGACTAGCTGGAGTTGGGAGGGATGTACACGCAAGCAATATGTATAGGATTCGGGAGAAGATTTTCAAGTGAAATATGAATCATGTTAGAGTGATTAGAAAGGGGCGGATTAAGAAATAGGATATTGTGGGTGAGATAGGATAGATCGTGTCTAATTAAAATCGCAACACCACCATACCCAACCATACGATCAGATCGAACTAGAGAATAACCTTTGAAATAAAGAGACGAAGAAGATTTAAGCCAAGTTTCAAATAACAGCGCTACATGGATATTGTAGAAGTCTAATAGACATTCTACACTTAGTTTATTAGCTCGTAAGCTGCGGCAATTCCATTGAAGGATATTTAAGGCACAAGACCGCGACATTCTAGTTAAAGGGAGAAAAAGAGGAACTAAAAGAATGAGAAAAAGCAGCGGGAGAAGACAGAGCTGAAATTGAAGTAAAAGAAAGGAAGGCAAAGGTAATAGGAAGGGTATAATAAATAAGAAGAGATCGCTTGTAGACAATCTTCCAACTTAAAGGAGAAGTTGACAATGGAGAAATGAGTAGAAGAGAGAAGACGTGTCCGAAGTTGGATACAGGCAAAATTGAAGGTACCTCACCATTAGCGTTACCGTCAGTAATAAAAAATAAACGGGAGAAATATCTGCACGAACTGGGTTAATGCCCAGTTTGTAGGCTTCCTTCCGACATAGTGTTAAAAAAGAGACGGGAGAAATACCTGCACGAACTGGGTTGACGACCAGTTTGTAGGCTTCCTTCCATAATGAGATAACTATGTAGCATAAAGGAAAAATGGAATAAAATTCGAACTGAGGAAAGTTTTGAGTTAATGATTCCGAGCAAACAGTTATCCTTGGCGAAACGGACGCAAAAGAAAAAAGGAGAAATAAG
Organism: Icerya purchasi; assembly: GCA_039619475.1. Lineage (NCBI taxonomy): Eukaryota > Metazoa > Arthropoda > Insecta > Hemiptera > Monophlebidae > Icerya > Icerya purchasi. The sequence continues at coordinate 449,682,265 of CM077116.1, read as the reverse complement.
GATAACAAATATAGAATGGGATGCAGGAAGATGGTCAAAAGGGAGAAAAAAAGAAAACAGGATAAAAGAGATGGTCTAGTTGAAATGAACGTGATTGGACAGGAAGGCTAAAAGATTATCAAGAAATGAGGAGGAAGAAGATATGTTAAAAGAGGCAAGGAGTTCCATGATAGCTGCGGAAATATGGGAGACAACAAAAGAAGAATCGTTTAGAGAGGAATTAGGAGAAAGACTAGGAGGAACTAGTAAGGGACTGGAAGATATAGAGGGATTAGATTGGGGGGAGTCGTCATGATTCAGTGCGCAACCATTTGATGGTCATCATCATTATTGTTGCATCTCCCATTCGGGAGGTTACACGTCACGAACATTATAAGTTCCAGCATCTGGCTAATTTTGTTAATAGGAAGAAGTCTTTAATTCCTGTGTTCGTATTCATCATTTCCATTCTCCTTCTTCCTCTTGGAGGTTTTCCTTTAATTTTCCCCTGTGTGACTAAATAAGCCTTATTCTCTAATTTCGTGGGCAATGTATGCAATTTTTCTTCTTCTTATATCGTCATACAATTGCAACTTATCTACTTTACACCTATTCATCACCTGACGGTTTGTTATGAAATCCGTCCACAGGATTTTTAGCATACGCCTGTATACCCACATTTCAACGGCGTTAATTCTTTTTTTACAGTCTGCACTTATCGTCCAGGTTTCAGCGGAATATTGCATTACAGACCATACATAACACCGTAATATTAGTTTTTTCATATCTTTATTCATTTTCTTATTTGTTATTATTTTTTCTAAATTCCCAAAGGCCTGTCTGGCTATTGCTATTCTGGATTTTATTTCTATATCGTCACGCCCATCTTCAGTTATCAGTACACCTAAGTATCTATATTTTTTTACATATTCTAGTTGCTGTCCCTCTATTTGTATTTGTGTCTCTGCGCTTTTTGACCTGGAGCACTTCATTATTTTCGTTTTATTTGTATTTATTTTCATATTATACTTTCCTTCTTTCTTTATTTAAGATGTCTGGCATTCTTTGCATTTGTTCGGCTGTTTCTGCTATTAGTGCTTTATCATCCGCATATGAAATGTTATTTATTAATTGCCCATTAATTCTGAATCCCAGTGCATTTAGTTTCGGGGATTTCATTATTTCCTCCGCATATACATTAAAAAGCCTAGGAGACGGCGGGCATCCTTGTCGGACTCCTTTTTTAATACAGCAGTATTCTTCAGCGTATTCATTTCCTATCTTCATATTTGCTCTCTGATCCCAATATAAATGCTTTATAAGTTGTATGTCGTTACTATCGATATCATATTTTTGCAATACTTCGATTAGCTTCAAGTGATCCACTCCGTCAAAAGCTTTCTCGTAATCGACAAAACATACTAATACATCTCTGTTTATGTTTAAAGCTCTTTGTATTATCACTTTTAATAGCACTATAGCATCTCTAGTGCCCCTATTCGCTATGAAACCAAATTGTGTTTTACTCAAGGTTTTATCTATTCTATGTTGCAGTCTATAGTTTATGATTAACAATTATTCGGTGTTCTGAACAGCTTTTTGGTATTGGGATGAAACTAATTTTATTTTTTTTAAATCTTCTGGGAGCCTGCCTTCGTAATATATTTTATTGAAAAGATGTAGCAGGAGTGTTCTGCATTTTTCCGGAATGTGTTTAATTAAATCTACTGGAATTTTATCAGCTCCGGTCGCCTTTCCCTTTCTTGCTTGTTTAATTGCTCGGTCTAATTCACACTTTTCTATAGCCGGTGCGTTTGCTGTTACCTTAATCTTAACCTTATCTTTTTCTGGTCTATTTACATCTGATGGTAAACGAGAGTAAAGGGATGGAACGAAAGGAAATTGAGGAGAAGGCTTTGAGTAGGATTTAGCAATTAGAGCACTGGGTGGGAGAACGGATACTTGGGGACACTGTAAAACGAAGTTTGTAAATGGATACAAACTCAGGGAGAGAGAATTTGGTAAATTTTAATTCGATGGGAACTTTGGTTCCATCGGAAGAGCGAAGGATGCGACGAATAAATACTACAGGGATAGACGAAACAAGCCCTTCTTTAATTTCCTCAACAGAGAAAGAAGGATGAACTCCAGAAATAACACCAATTCTGTATAGAGTATTATGGGGAATGAAAGCTTTGAGATCGTGAGAATTGAAGAAGGAGCGATTGTTTAGTTAGCGGTGGAAATGGAGGGGAAGACAATAGAGATACGCCCTCTACCCTGAGGGATAATGTCGGAGAAGGAGGTGGAAATTTTGCTGATGGGCCTGGCCAGCGCAAGCGGGTGGAAATTTCCAAGGTTTTTATCGTCAGAGGTGTTCTCAACGAAAACTTTGAAAGGTCCTGGGTATTCGGACGGAAAAGTGTTTTCAAAAGTATCGTGAATATGATCGAAGCTGTTGACATTGATCGGCGAATTAATAGTGTTGTTAGAATTATTATTATTGTTATTGCAGTTGTCGTTATTATTGTCCTGAGGACTTTTAATATTGATATTTTTGATGGCATTAGTGACACTGTTGTTACTATTACCATTATTACTATTATTTTTAGGGTTGGCGACTTGGTTGCTATTATTATTATTATTATTATTATTAAGATTACTGTTATTATTATTATAACATTAGAACTACCATTATTGCCATCATGAAGCAGATTAGCTAGATCGTTTAGTGATAGTCGCAGATCTTTACTGGGCAAGGACGCGACGGGCGAAAGGGAACTGGACGGCTTACGTTTGGCGGAAACGTCAACCTCCATACAGTTTAAGTTTAGATTAACTTTGGGTGGTTTGACATCATTTGCGGAGGCCGCTCAGCGGCCTCCCTTAGACAAGCTCATACAACTTATAAAAATAAATTAAATTAATAAAGGGGGAAAAAAACAAAACAACGAAGTTAGAAACTTTTAAATTGACGGAAAATAAAAGAGAATAATTCGGACGGCCGAATATATAGCTGAAATAAAAATGAACGATCTCACCGGATTATCAGTTGCGACGAAATCGAACAATAGAACACCGATAAGCAACGCGGAATAGCGACTTTATCACACGATAAGCAAACTGGTGTAGTATGCTGTAAGCTAGTTTAACAGGCTCTGCTTGATATCCGCACAGTTTTGTTTAAGTCGGATGTGAAAAAAAGAAGAAAAAAAAAAGGACGGATTAAAATATTATTTTTCTCATAAATATGTTTAAAATTTATACGCTTCTCTCTTTCATGCCTACTTCATGAGACATTATATATTTTCGTTTACTTCAAAACATACACGCAGGAGCAAGTTCATTATAAATATTAAACATTTTTTTCTTTCTGTGCATTTTAGGCCAAATGAGGTTAAATCTGAAAAAGCAACCTAAAGAAAAACAAACATACTAAGGCTAACTGACAAATCATTCTGAATAAATTAATGAAATAACTACATAAAAACAAATAGACGATCGTGCTCATTCTAACAATTACTCATTTATTGTTTGGTCACATTTTGCCTCGACGGGACTTTTCTGGTCAGCAAATACAAAAAGAAAACAAGCAAGGGTATGGATAATTTCATATTTGCAAACAACACATCATAAGTATCGAAATGCAAACCGGGTAAAAGTCCTTGATTGACGTGCCCAAATAAATAAATAAATAAGACTGAGGTCGAAAAAGGTAATTCTGATTTAGGTTTTGCAGTCATTACCAATAAGGAGGTATAGAGAACTAAATATAGCGTATTTCATATTATTTACTAACGTCACTAAAGAATTTTTTCTTTTTCGAAGTAAAACCAAAAAGCCTTTAGTAAAGAAATCCGATATGATAAAAAACAGAAGTCAAAAAAGTTACTATTACAAATATTTAATGTAAATATTGATAGAACGATGATTCGAATAACGAATACCTGCAAATTATTCCTTTTAAAGCTTCGTGTTACTCAAATCCAACCCAACTGAACTGACAATATTTAGAAAGTATTATTGCAATTTAGTGTGATAAGTTAGTAAAAAAACGAAATTCTAGAAAGACAAATTCGGTTAAAACGCGTTTGGTAACTAACAAACGTGTTAATTACAAAGTGGTTGTTTATTTATTAAACACCATTTCACAGTAGAAAATTACTTAATCGTTTTTGTTTCTCAACCGACTTTTTTACTTTTTCTTTTTCCCTACAAAACACGCATCAAATATTGCTTAGTCGATTTTTCTAATTATTATTATTTTTTTATGTGCCGCTTCATTTTTAGACAAAATAAGAAATTGCCCGTGAACTGCCAGTAATAATTGAAATGTTTAAAACGCCAAAGTGTTTATAAGAGAATAATATAGATAGTTCGTTTGCTAATCGAATAAAGGAAAAAATGTACTTACATATCAAATGCAGTAACAAAGCATATTTATGAACGATTAGGAAATGATTGTCAATTTATGTTGGAAAAATACGTAGCTGACACTCAGAGCCGGCCTTAACCATCTAGGCACCCCGAGCAAGTCGTGCATTTGACGCCCTTTTATATTTGACTAGTATTTACCTGCGGCTTCGCCCGCGTGGACCAATTTTTGAGACATTATCCCACAGGAACCTATTTCCGATAAAAAATATCATATGAACTGGTCCGGGTCATTTTCTCTCTATGTGTGTAAAATTTCATCCAAATCCGTCCAGCCTTTTAAGCATGATTGAGTAATAAACAAACATTCGAACATCCAAACTTACAAACTTTCACATTTTAAATTAGTGTAATGTGATTATAATTTAAAAAACTTATTTTGAATTTTGTACCATATTTTTATCGAATTAATAGAAAACTACAAACATGTATTTATTATTATTAATAATAACATAATTTACCCATTCATTCTCTAAACAATGTACCTATATTGTCTGCCGGTTAGTCACGAAAAATTTTAACTCAATTAAAATACAACTAAAACCTTATTTTTCTAGCTTTTTTGTCAGAAAATTCTTTGATAAAATTGGCAAAATCTAGATTTTCTGCAACTTGATTTTCAATGAACAGCGCGGCCAAAATTGTAGACCGCAAATGCGTTTTTATCAATTTTAGTTTAGAAAAACTGCGTTCGCTACTTGCAACAGTCACTCGTATTGTTAACAGAATACGCAGCGATATCCAGGTGTTAGAATTTAACTCTTGAAAATAGGGCTTATTGATAAAGTTTAATGTTACGATAGGTATTGCCTGACTGTCTTCGAGATAGTGTTGCAAACTTAAAATTTCATCGCACAACAAATCTCCATCAATATCAGATTTAAAATTGACCGTTAACTTATCTCGCAGTACAGAACACTGTCGCATTGGTTCTTCCTTATTTTGATTTTTTTTTTATGTTAAACAAGAAATTCCACGAGACAGAAAAATCTTGCATCTGTTGAAATCTCTCCTTCATAGATATAAGCAGGGTGTCCAAAAGAGCATTAAAAAACTCGGCTTCAAACTTATCAGTTATTGGTTCATCAACAGCCTCTTCACCCGGTCTATGTTTAATGCGTCTTAGTCGCGTTCGTGGTTTGAAAAATGGCTGCATATCAAGTTTAGATGCTAATTCAGTTGCTGTTACAATAGCTTGTTCGAAACCTGTTTGTCTGTATGTTTCCAAATAAGAGCAACATTTTTTCGGTAAAGTCGACAAAGCTGATTTTAGGTGACTGACTTGCTTTGCTCACAACGTTAATTTGAAAAAGAACATCATATCATATTATAAGAGAAACAATAAAGTTTTAAAAAATCTTTTATTTGTACTGCCAGTGTGGTCGCTTCGTGTGACGTCGCAGCATTGCTCTGTTTGGTAACATCGGCCAAGGAAACCAAAGCATCATGCATTTCACATAACTGATAACGAACCGCTTTGATGCTTTCAATATCGATCTTCCCAGCGCGTGTCACTTAACTGTTTCAGGGTATATATTTTCAAATGATCGGTCAAAATTTTCCATCTATTTACCGATCCTGCAAATGAATTAAACATTTTTTGTAAAATTCCGAACAGGCTAACGGATTTTACTGATGATTTTGCCGCATCGCATAATACTAAATTATAACTATGGCGGCATCCACATGCTACAAAAAAAGCTAGCGGATTTATGTCCGTAATTCTTTTCTGTACACCTTTATTTTCCCCCTTCTTGATCGCGCCATTTATGATGATACCCTGTCCTCTGCATTCATTAATGTTAAGGCCATGATCACTCGATGTTTTTAAAATGTTTTCTGTGAGACCTGCACCCGTTGTATCATCTATTTGCAAAAATGAAATAAAACATTCTTTTATGCTTACGGCATCCTATGTTATGTCGACGTATCTTAATGTGATTGAAAGTTGCTCTTTATGACTTATATCAGGAGTACAATCAGCTGTGATTGCATAATACTTTGAATCCTTTTTGCTATTGTAAATATAACTTTTGATGCCATGAGTTCTATTAATTCATTTTTGGTATATTTTTGCCGCAATAATGATCAGCTAAGTCACTGTTCACTATCAATCTGACATGCTCTTTCATGATAGGGTCAAACTTTACCAATAATTATACAAGGCCTAAGAATTTTCCGTTTTCTGCAGTAAATAATTTATCGTATGACCCTCTAAATGCCATATTGTTTTCAGCCAAATACAAAAGGTTATGTGCATCAATCTTTGAAGCACATTGTTCCATCGTGATCTTTCTTTAGAAATTACCTTCTGTTCTTTCTTGTCAATAGTTGAACCAGCTTTAAACCTGATTTCAGTTTCAGTCCATTGGATAAATGCGTCTTTATGTAGAAGACTATTTTTATACATTTTCAAAGCTTCACTTAAACGTTTCCAATTTTTGTAGCCTTCAGTAGCGGTCAACTTTGTAGTTGACTTTAAATCAAACAGTCGACAACAAAAGTAAAAAACACTATCATTTGATATTGAATAAACTAACCACCGGCGTCTGATAGTTTCTTCGTTTGAAAGCTTTCTTGAGTAATTGGTTGAAGAGAAATGATGCCAATTTTCATCTATCGGAAAATGATTTAGATGTACTTGTGAGGGTCTACAGCAAAAATAATGTGATCTATATTGCTCGCAATAAGTACTCTTGGCCACGCAGCTAAATCAGAAACATTGTATTCTTTTGTTCCATGTATGTTGATACTTTTATCAACCAGAAAAGTCATACCTTGAGTTTGACTCGCAGACAACTCAGACATTTCATGCAAGGATTTTATGGGCTGATCAGCCTGGTCAATTTGGTCACCTTGAATAGATCAGTATATGTATTTTTAGTGCCTAATTGTTTAGAATCTAAAGAAATACTTGGCTTTCGAATTCTGATGTAAAACTAATGATATCTGATTCGATATCTTAGGTACTTGCGTTAGAAATTCCTTTAAAGTATTTATTAATATTCATATGTTTTTTAGTTTATTCAAAAACGTTGTCTTTGTCAACTTTTCTTCTACGATTTTCTGAACCAGAAAGTTTTTTTTAAAATTATTTCTTTATTTTCTGCCCTAATTCATGCACTGCTATATTTCATGATCACAATGCTATATTACATCTGCAACAAATAAAAAAATATCTGTATTCTGTTTAAATAAATGTAATTAGAAAAAAATTGCAACTGAAGGATAAAACACGTCTTTACACTTTGAACTCTACAGCTAAACTAAATTACAAGCTGAATTATTTTCTAGAATCGACTCCGTTTGTCACTGAGTTGGCACGCGCGGAGCCCCGGGCGGCCGCCCGGGTCACCTCATCCTACAGCCGCCAGTGATGACACTCGTACACCCGGCATATACACACGTAGGGTACTAATTAAGCATTAGTAGCTAGAAAATTTTAAAAAAAAATCGCGATACTGCATTTTTAATTTCCTGAAAACTATCCGCCAAGGTACGCCAGTTTATTAATTAATAAATATCCTAAAAACTTTCAATTATTATATGTATAAAAACTTTCACTGACTGTTTTTACTCGGACTTGGAACGTTACTGTTCACCACACTAAGGTTAATGAATCACTATATATAATTACTAAGTCATTAATATTTTTAAGTTAATTCTAAAAACGGAGAATGTGTCAATTTATCTATTTTCAGGTAAATACAAAAAGATTATAAAAATGGTGATTTTAATTCGTCGTTTAATTTGATGAGTCCATACTGTTCAGTAGGAGTGTTATTCTGAATTGATTAAATCATTCTGCAATTATTTCGCTGTAGATGTATCATATATATTTGCAGTTTGCCACTTCAGTCACGTATTTGCTAGCGTTCCCCCGGTGGTCGAAATTCGACCATAATTATCATTAAAAATTCCATGAAAAAATATAAATGAATTAGCATATTTCCAAATTTTTTTTCCAACTCTCATACATTTGTTCATTATATATCTGAGAACATATACTTTTATATGTACTTACAATACAAAACAGTTCAGTACCATTATAATTGAATACAAAAAACAAATTCAATAAAATAACGGTAAATCGGAATTTAAAACTCCTCTTTTACCGATATTAAATGACACCTTAAGATTTAGTACACTGTAAAAAAGCCAATAATGATGATTATTAAGAAAAATTAAAACATTTCAATCTGCCTCGATTTCTTTTTTCATTTTTTGTATTAATTTTTTATTTAAATAAGAAACAAAAAAACTGTTTCCAAAATTTTTTTTCTGATAACACTAAAGATCATCAATAGTTACTAAAGAGAAGAAAAAAAAACAAGAAAGTCGGTTAATAAACAGTGGAGAAGAAGGTAACGCGAACTGTTTTGTCTTTGCCTATTTATATACAGAAGAAGATTATCCATTTTTTTTTTTTTTTTAATAGAATTTCCCGCAGTGCATTTATCGGGAATATTGAAACAAATGCAAGGTTTAAAAGCTTCTTTCTTATTGTCCTTATTAAAATTTTTACGAAAATTAAAAGATAATTAGTTCAGTGTTTTGAAGATTAAAACGAATTTAAAAGGAAAAAAGGTTAGCCGGGCAGGATGTTTTATGTACTGAACACTCTGTGTGTTAATTTAAAGATTACCATAATTTATATTAACATAATACTAAATTCAAAACAAAGATATTTAATTTTTAATTTGTAATATCGTATATATTTCTCGCCCGGTATTAACATAAATGTGTTCATGTTTAAAAAATTTTGCGCCTTTGTTTGTCTTTTTCGATATTTCTTTGAAACCAGGGTTTATTCGTTAAGGAATTAAATATATAATTAAAATCATAGATAACAGAAAAAACTTCAATAAACGTATCCTCAAATAAACTTGCTAGATACGAATAAAAAAGAAAGATAATATGTATAAGGAATATGTATCAGAAGCAAATTCAATCCAGTTATGTGTTACACTTTAAATGACGTAGAGTTGATAGTTTGTAATTTTTTAAATAAGGTTGACTATACGTTAGCAAAAAAAAAAAAAAACGAAAAAAAAAACGGCAATGCATTTGACCGATTATTAATATTAATCATCTTCGTCCGTTTCGTACCACTAATGCTAACAGAACTCTTAAATTTACATCGCGATATAAATTTAGCAATTTTGAATTGTTTCCGGTATTTACTTAAAAATCATTTCCGGCAAGCCGAATAAGTTAATGTATCTTCAAAAACGGTTATCGAAGGCAGCAAGTGAAACAAAAAAAAAAAAAGATACTATATCAAAATGAACCGTCGTCATACCTGCCGTATCTTGTAGCCGATTATAAAAGTTGATCACTTTCTTCGCAAATGTCGCCATCTAGAACATACATACATTTTTATTGTTACTAATGTTTCTTTATTATTTTTAAATATTTCTATTATTATTATTTCTATTAAATATGGCGATGAATTTTGTTCAATTTAAGAAATAATTCTGTTAGGTTATTCTATTATTTTTAACTGACTTCAAAAAAGGAGGAGGTATTCAATTCGACTGTATTTTTTTTTATTTTTTTTTTATTTGTGTTACCTCAGAACTTTCATCTAGATGAACTGATTTTGATGATTCTTCTTTTATTTAAAAGAGTGTGCTGCTCATATGGTCCCATTTAAATTTGATCAAGATCTGGCCGATAGTTTTTGAGTTATCCTTAATAATGCGGGAGATTGAAGCTTTTTGGATGCTTTTAATTCATGAGATTGTGTTCACCGTCGGATTAGATTTATTGACTTTTGCCAAATTACCATGGAAATGTAGCTTTTGATGTTTTTACACCGTGCAAATATCTGTTCTTATTAAAATGTTTCTAATTTAATTGAATAAAAATGCACTAAAAAGTAAAAAAAATGAAATGCTTTTTTACAAAAAATAAATACCCCGATACTTGAAGATTTATTATAAAAATTCAAAAAATGCACTACAAAGTAAATAATAATTACTCCCGATAAGAAAATATATATGTCAGCGTGATATAACACTTAAAGGTGGTGACATTATTGTATATACAACATTGATACCTTAATTAGAGTTGGCATAAAATTCATATTAAAAGAATAATTAAAAACTGCATTAAATGTTCATTAAATTGTTCCTAGATATAGGTAACATGAATTTTATGCCGACTCTGATTAAATTATTAATGTTATATAAGAATTACGATAATGTCACCACCTTTAAGTGTTATATCACTCTGACATATATATTTTCTTATCGGGAGTAATTATTTTCTACTTTTAATGTGCATTTTTAAATTTTTATAATAAACCTTGCAGTCGGTATTTATTTTTTTTGTAAAAAAGCATTTTATTATTAATTCAACTCCAGGGATCGTTTAGGTGAAATACTGACTTGTCGGTGCACGAAAATTACAGATGTGCCACTGGAATCCGGATTTTGGCACCGGCTCGATGATGATGATGTTGGTACCCGCAACGGGATACCAGTGAGCCCCCCGTTGCCCCTGTAAAATTTAGAAGAAAAAAAAAAGTCAAAACAGAAAGCTGATGAAAAATAGAAATGTGTGGCTCCACCTAGTAATAAAAAAAAAATCTGTACAACGTAGAAATTACGAAACCACTTTTTCGTAAAATTTTTATTGAATGAAAAAAAGAAATGTCGATTCTTGGTAGAAATAAAATTATTCGACAATTATAATTACTATTTTTATTATAAATTTTATGATACACATTTTTCAAAAATCAATCGTAAATTAATTCGGAAAATTAATTTTCCAATTTCAAAATAAGAATGAAATATTTGGTATAGTTGAAACATCTTTTTCAGTATTTGAGGAAAAATTCTGCGGACGTCCGTGCTGACGATGGAAGATTTTTGATCAACGCAAACACGATCAAACGCACCAGTGTATCTCCGATGTGAATAGAATTCACGTAAAACGGAAGAACAAGTAGCTCGATTGGTTGTTTCGATTGCTGCGTAAATATTATTTTTGTCCTCCACAAAAAGCATACTAGAAGAAGACGACTAAAAAGCGTATCGGCAGAGACCGCTGGCATCTAGCAGTCAGCGTGTTCGTTTCATTCTTGTCCATCCGAGTACTAATTGCACAAACACCAGGCCACAATAATAATGCGGTATATATCTTGTATACCTGTGTAACTAGAAAATACGATGGTCGATACAGTTGTATCGAACTAATAATTCCACGAGAATCTGTGAGGAGGGCATTTTTTGCGAACTCAGACGCTGATTATAAACAAGGTAGAATTATAGAATTATGAATCAGCATTCAGATTTATCCGCACGTTAACGGTATTACTCCTGATGTCGCCAGAATAAGATGTTGTAACAATGACGTTACCAAAATATATGTAGGTGAATACATACCTGTTATAAACTGTATAATAAAAACCAACTTCAATAACAAACAAAATATAATAAGGGTAAAAATAATTTATAACAATAAATTAAATAAATACCTTATGAACGTTTTCGGGTATAACCCATGATCAGCTAAAACTAACTTAATCAAAAGTCAAAACGGGTTATACCCGAAAACGTTCATAAGGTATTTATTTAATTTATTGTTATAAATTATTTTTACCCTTATTATATTTTGTTTGTTATGGAAGTTAGTTTTTATTATACAGTTACCAAAACAGTTTACCATTTACCACCCTCCGAGTGTAGAACGTTATGCGATTTTTTCGTGTCCTTAAGTCTAGCGGTTAGTGGTGTAATTTCTGAAGTTCTTATTTTTCAAATGCCTCCACTAATCAGACAGACGCTGAATGCTGCTACATTACGCTTGACTCACACACTTTAAGGCTACTTCCTGGGTTTAGATCATTCGGACGTGCCGATGTCAAATAAACTCAAAACCAAAGCAATCTCGGATATAATCATGAAGTTCGTAAATATAGGATAACGGAGGAATAGTCGCTATGGCGCCGGTGCTCAGCGAGAGACGCAATGTTGCATGGTGGATAAGATCTAAAGATTTAAAGAGTAGCCTTGACATCCGTATGCCCATTTCTAAGGATTGATAGACTGCTAATAATTATTTAACATGAATACATGGTGATTTGATAAAAAATGATACTGAGAGTGGTATAGAACCGGGACAATTTGGAATTATTGCTGAACTTTTTTCAGAGTCCTAAGCGTTTGATAGCTTCATGATAGAACAGTGACCGCAAAAAAATACTTACGTTGCTAGTGTTCTCATATTTCCCTCGCCGATAACACAATAAAATCCCTAATCGTCTTCTGACGACTACTCCTCTTAAACTAATATCCGTTTCATTAATCTTCCATACTTCAAAATTCACGGCTTACTCTTGAAAAACTTCTCTTATTCCTTCTCGCACTTCACTTTTTGTTTAGCTTTCCTACATCCCGTAATAAACCTAGCTTCTTTAAGTGTACAAAAAAAAAAATTTTTTTGTATCTAAATTCCTTTCTACAATCACTAACCGGAGAAATAATACCACTAATTAATTACTCTTTCTGCACTCCTTTTTGCCGCTATTAATCGAAGGTGTACGTTAGAAAACCGCCTTTTCCTATCTTGTTGTTCGCAAATATTTTGAAAACCTTCAACTTCTTCCAGCTTGTTTTTACGAAATCTATCGCGATACCACAACGGCATTCTTTTTGTTACTTCAGTTTTCTCAGTTATACTCTATATTAAAAGTGTGTTTTAGAATCAATTCTCCGCCTACTTCCCCGTCTTTTCATTCTATTATTTATAAGCCTTTTCCGATTTCCTTCTTTTCGATCCCCTACACTAATCCTGCTTTCCTCATCATGTTCCCGTTTTTTTTATTATAATAGATTCCCCTATTCCATTTATAGACTCCGGATTGCATTTATCTTTTTTGAACATTATTCCTCGATTTATTCGCTGCACCCAAAAATTTCAACCCTTCATTTTCTTCACTCTTCGCTGTGTTGTGGTTTTTAAGTAAAACGAGTTGTTCTATACGCTGACGAGAATTTTCTAAGATTCACAAAGTAATAAACCTAACGGCCCACTATTCGACCTAGGGGAAGCAGTTGTTTTTCCCAGCTATCTTTACTTCCCCGAGCCATTCTCCTATACTCAATTATAAACCTGGACTCAAACATAGGCCAATGTTCCTTGTTGGCGGGTGTAAATAAAAATGAGAGAAAAAAATGTCAATATTCGTGAGCCGATAACGGAACATTGTGTTTAACAACGCATTTCCCGGCAACAAAAAAAATAATTTTTGCTTTTTTTTTTTATTGTGTGGCCGCGCCAGCCGCATTGACCCCAAAAGAAATAGAATAAAAAACGGATTCTTAACATATTGAAAAGAAAAATTCTAATCTTACCCTAACATCTCGGAATTGCACATAACACTCCATCTTCAGAAAAAATGCTTAACAACAAGAATGAAAAGTAAAACTGAATATTTACACGCATATGGCATTACAAAAAGTACGATATTCCGAACTCCCAAATCACATCTATACTATTTAATTATAATGGAATGGTCAAATAAAAAAATAAAAACAGAAAAAATGTTTTTTTGCGAAAAACAAAATAAAAGTTTATTATAAAAATTTAATAAAAATGCACTAAAAAAAAAAAAGGAATACTCCGGATAAGAAAATATATTTTTATGAATGATAGAGAAATTAGCGAGATCATAACTCTGGAAAATAAATAAACAAATAAAAATAATATTGTTAATTTGGGCTGAAAAGGTAAGGGAAGGAAGAAGAAATTTTTAGAACTGTGTAAAGTGATCGTAAAATAAATAAACGGATTAATTTTAAAAATTTGTAATAAGATATGTATGTGTTGTATAATCGCGACGGTAGATATATGCGTGGGGACGGATAGTGGGCTTTTGTAACGATTGGTGCGAGCGCAGAACGCGTGAAATATAAATAAAAAAATGTGTACAATCAGTAAATTGTTTTTCGAGAAACCTAGGAGATTAAAGGGGGGTTACATTTGGTCTTTGATTATAAATTTTCCGTTAAATTTGATAATTTTTGTAATAAGATAATGTATAATGTGGAATATGAGCAACAACTGTCGGTGGTGCGCTTTCGCAGTAGACGAGGGTTTGATGGAGTCGTAAAAATAAATAAAATATATCGTGAAAAGATCTGGAAAAAATTTTTGGAATCCGAAAAATAAAATAAGCTTGGACTAATTCTATAATACTTAGACTCGAACAAAAATGATTGCGAATTATAGGGAAACTACTAGCGATAACGAATGTGAACGCTGGGGAATCGTTAGTGCGCTTTCACGGTAGCTGCAAATGGATGTACTCGTGAAAAATAATACGAAAGAGTGGTAATATGCGCAGGGTGGGTAGAGGAGGGAAGAGGGAATTTTTGTAACCGAGTAAAATAAAAAAATACTCGAATTAATTTTTCGAATCTCCTTGTAAGCTCGGGAAAAAATTTTTGGAGGCGAAAAAAAATATACTTCGACTCATTAGTTAGGCTTGAAAAAAGTACTACCATACGAGACTTTGTCGGATTAAATTTTAGAATTGGAGAAAAAATAAAAAAAAAGAACACGTAAGATCGATCAATAAAACAAATTTTTGGACGCGAAAGAAATAAACATATGTAGGCTAAATCTATAACACTTAGGCTTGGAAAAAATTATTATGAAAGAAAGGAAAAACCATCGACAGCCGGATGTGCGTGCTGGATTTATTCCTGGAAATATTGGAATGTTGTGCATGCGTGTATGAGTGTGTGCGGGTATGTGTATGACGGTAATATAAGCAGGGTTGCCAACTTGGAGAAAGAGTAAGGTAAAAATTTAAATTTAAAAAAAGACCGAAACAGAACGCGACTCGAAAAATTCCTTCAAAATTTAGGTTCTAAGTGTCGAGTTTCGGACGTTTTTAGCACTCTGTAAAAATATCGCGCCTCTCATCTCCCGAAAAATTAAAAATTACGTCATAGCTATTACATGCAAAGACTTGTATAATAAGCCTGTGTGACGAAAGTATGCAGCATGTGCGGGAACATGAGTGCGTGGGGGCTGCTTGATGTAATTTTTTGAAACTTTGCTAGAATACTTACGCCCCGGAATTTTGAAAAAGAGTTGCTGCGTAGTGGACAAATATGTTTTATTTTCTATGCGACTTGTAACGTATAAAATTAGAATTAAAGAAGGAAAAAAAAAGCGTGGGAACAAACGGTGCGCGTTTAGTGCGCCCGTGGCTGGTACAAGCATACGGGAGCGAACTATGGTGCAAAAATCGCTATAGTTCTCACGCTATTACTAGGCCTAATTAGCGCCGGCAGCATCATGCTCAGGTGAAGATATATTACCTACTGATATATACCTTAAGGTAGTGATATTAAGGTAATTTTTATGCAACATTAATACCTTAATTAGAGTAGGATTCGTACTACATATTACAATATTTAGGAACAATTTCATGAACATTTAATGCAGTTTCTAATCATTATTTTAATATGAATTTGATGCCGACTGAAAATTAAAGTTTAAGGCAGAGTTTCATCACCAATACCCTTCACGATGACTACTTTTGTTATAACCGCGATATTAATTTTCAATTTCCAAACGGTTTTTGGCCAATATCATAATAGCGTTTATTCATACCGGGTGCACCAATCGCAGCTTTCTTTGGAGTCACTTCTGTATTAAAAGTTAGTTCTTGCTTATAAATTAGCATCCTGTGTGATTTCGTTATCTCTCCTTCTCCGTTGACCTCAAATATCTGGGCGGTCTCAGTTACAATCTAGTGAATTTATGTCCGCAAAATTGCAGGCAAAGCAGCGTTTGAAAGTAATTCTTTCTTCCTTATTAAGTATTTTAGCCCAAGTGACGGGTCATAATGTTACCTTTCGTATCACCGGAAAAATTAAATGAATAAGTAAAAAAAAAATATTTCGCGGACTTCTCGAAGTTGCGAAAGTTTTTAATCGAGCTTCAATCGTGTGAATTGAATTTTTTTCTCGAGCTAAATTTAATCGTGTTTAATTTTTTCGAAATTCCAAAGTGTTCGCATTTTTCCTTAAAGGAACCGCAAGCTGCAAAAGATATGCCGATTTTATTTCTTTCCGCATTTTTTTCAAAACTTGGTCAATGAATTAACTACCGCCTCGCCTCCTTTTCTTTACAGTGCCATATTTGATTCCGGAGACTATCTATTTGCACATTTCAACTGTACAGACATAGACATAATGTACACTAGGCAATTGTTTATATGCAGTACGAATGTGTACACACGCAAGACTACACTCGCAACTGATATTGTAAATGTTTGATTCATATCGTCATACAAAAATACAGTCCCGTGTGTATGTGTACTAACTAGCGCGCATATGATGGTATGTATGTTTGCCTTTGCCTTCCATATGATTCTATTAGCGATTATTTAATTTAATTTTTTTCGTAATAATTTCTGTCGTCACCTGGAAGCGAACTCAAGACTTCCGCGCAACGGAAACCCAGCGCTCTGACGACTAAACTATTGCGACGACTTTTTAAGTAATAAAAAAAAAAGAGAAAACATGTACATATATATATACAGTTCCCGTAAAAAAGCGTACAGCGACAAATGCGCCGCACACTGACAAAACCGCGTAACGACTTCCAGAACAAAGGCTAACCTATTAATTTTTCCATTCTCCGCAATTGATCATTTGTGAAAGGGCTAGAGAGGGCAGTTATTTCCTAAGAGCTTAAAATTTAAAAAAAAAATTGATGATCAACTTTCCTTATAACAAAGTTTAATACATTTTTTTGTATGATTTACTAGGTTATTTTTCTGTTTTTTGTTTTTTTTTAAACGTGCATTTATTTCTTAATAACCATAATGTCTATTAACTATAACCACTAGAAAGTTACGGTATATACAAAATAAAATTTGTATCAATTATGGAACATTCCAAAGTGCGAAACAGGGATGAATAACTGAGAATACCGATGCATGATTTCATGGAATTATAATTATTTTGTTTATTATATCAAATTAATACAATGTAAAGCCGCCAAGTGTGTGTAAACTTTTTTAAAAGAATAAACCACATTAAAATTAAAGTGGTGTTAATGAAATTAGAAGGTGTTTCTTCATCAAAACACTTCTTTCATGCAACTGCGCTATAAAATAAGGGACTACCCTACTTGCCGCTAAGCAAAGTGCATTATGCGTTCAAAAGTGCGGAAACATATATATATATATATATATATATATATATATATATAAACCAAAGAAAAAGGACTAGGCAAATAAAACGAAAGCTAGGAGACGTCAAGGGACTAGATTGCGAGTTTACGAGGCAAGGTGACCAGTTTCATTTCCCTAATATGTACGTTTTTGTCTGATTGTCGGTGGAATTCTGTGAAGGAAATACAACGGTGCCCGCTCGCTGAAGTGAAAAAAGATACTTGAACACGTAGCCGATTCAAGTATTGGCAGCTTTGCGACATTAATGAAAAGACCTGTGCGCGCTTCTAAAAAAAATTAAAAGACATGCCTAATGGAAGGAATGCAGAAAACAAAGCGCAT
This sequence comes from Icerya purchasi, assembly GCA_039619475.1. Classification (NCBI taxonomy): domain Eukaryota; kingdom Metazoa; phylum Arthropoda; class Insecta; order Hemiptera; family Monophlebidae; genus Icerya; species Icerya purchasi. Next base: position 449,664,306 of record CM077116.1, on the reverse strand, counting down.
CCCCTAGTTCACTTACACGTGACGCCGGAAGCGTCTGTTGTTTTTGACTTGAAGCAACCTACTCGTTAATGTCATCTCTGCAAGTGGTTTCGAGGCTCTAACGCAATCAACGTTTCGACTAGAATTTAACATTCGCGACCGACACGTGACATCGTGCCATGTAAAGCGGCAACCAGCACCCCAGGAACGGTGGTACGCTGAAATTCCCGACCATGAAAAGTCGAAATACCAGACGGGAATGGAATGATTACTTGTGAAATGAGTACAGCCGTCTCAACCGGAAACCGGCAGATTAGGGAATGCGATTCGGCGGAAATGTATCATAATGTAATTGATCGAGGTCCTAGCCGTTGGTTAAAATGTCTATTATAAAGCGACTTTTATGATCCGCAAGGAAATCAATAATACTGCAAAAGAAAATGCAGTGAGTTGTTAATGACCGTATCAGATTACAAACTGAACTGGTTGAAATCAGTCTACATTTTTCGACTATTCCGTATCTAAACTTTTTTCTTTTTTCAATTTAAGTATAAAAAAGAGAAAAGATAAAAAAAAAAAAAAATGAAACCAAACCCCCGATAATAACAATAAGAAGAAAAAATTTAGAATTTTCAATTTTTCATTATAACGTAATGGGCGGTAGTTCCCGTTAAACCTACTATAACCATCGTGCCTCAGGTTGTCTCTGTGCTGCTAAGTCTTCTTCGATTTCAGCAATTACTGCTGAATCAAATACAAACACCGTTATAATATGCCCCATATTAAGGATAAAAATCGACGTGTTTCAAGAATTTTACAAGAAATTATTATTTACCAAGTTACAGAATTTGTTCCAGTTAAACTTTCCACTTTGTATATACATATATATATATATATATATATATATATATATACATATATATCAATGGTCAACGAGAGATTTCTTAAAAATAAGAATATACTTACGATGATCCGATTGTTGGAACCTAAAAGCTAGAGCTTCGAAATAGTGATAAAAACCGACCGGCTGACCTCTGTCCGCGGCGATGATAGACCAAAATGCGAACAAATTAATGGAGGAAGATACATCTTGCGCGGGGTGGAGAGGGAAACAAGTGGATGAAATATTACGGCGGCTTGAACGGTTTTCGGCTCGTTAAAATATGCGCCACTGCTTCACATTGAGCGCTAACGTCGAATTTCAAATGGAGTGGTTTATTAGAAGACGAGCACTAATCAGATACGAATCGAGTGACCTTTGTATATTTATAGAAGGACGACACTCTGCGGTCAAGGTTCACTAAAAATCAACATCTTCTCGATCTAGGCGACACGAACTTCCGGCAATTACCTTCTCGGCATCGTTGGGCCTTTTAATTTATGGTTACTACGTGAACGAACCCCCGCGCATATTTTTGCATACTTCTTCGATTAATTAAGTTTTTCAATGTAGTTCACATGGCCGAACGTGTAGTAATGCGCAAAATTTACATCCCCCGCCCAAAAAAAAAAAAAAAATAAATAAATAAATAAATAAATAAATAAACAAACAAAAAAACAAAACTGGACAGTCATATACGAACGTAGGACAAGGTTGCGCGGGGCGCAAACCTAATAATTAGGTGAATTTGCTTACTTTCATTGACAAACTAACTTTCGAATTTTCCCCGAACCGTAAGGTAGAGCGAAAAACCTCCGCCACTCATCCGTTGTTCATGTTTTTTATCGGCACTGCTGTTGGTGCAACAGTCACTTTCAATTTCCATTCCGAACGCTGCAAAATATTGGACACAATAATGATGACACTATCTCTTTAAAGCACATGTATCCTTAACAGTATTATTAACCGAACTCGCTCGCAAAGGAGTAGGTGCCGAAATCATATTAAAAATTTAACGCGAACCATTATAATCACCCCATCTCTCCCGGATTTATACAAAAGCGCATTCATTAACTAAAAACGCTGTGAAAATCAATCGCATATCAGTGATCTGGAAAGGAAAAGAACAGTGAAAAATTAAAAAAACCCCGAGAGCAGGTAGTTAGCAGTGAAAAAAATACGTATATATTTTAAGAAGAAAAAAAAGAAAAAGAAAAAAGTCAGTGAAAAATAGTTCGTTCTTGTTTGCGATTAAATCTTCAGGTTCGGTTTTCCTACCGCACCGTGCTTTAAGAAAATCAACAAAGTGCGCCTAATTTGCACAAAAGAAATATACTTCCCCAGAGACAGAGATCTGCGGAAACTGAAATAATCTCGAGTCCAATCATCAAAGTTAATGTTTAAGAAAAGAAAGTATTTATTACACCTCAACATAGGACATATAACACACCTAAGGGGGGATCCTCTTAGTGAGCATAGTTTTGCTTAAAATGAGAAAAAATATAAACGTTCCAGATAATATAATGGATTAGTAAGCATCCGATGTTAATTCTTTGACAAAAAAAAAAAAAAAAAATCAAATCAAAACGATATATCTCGAGTTATATTTCAAAACAAAGGTAAAGTTTCCCGATCAGTTCTAAACTTATAAATTCGAAATTTTACAAACAAACTCAATTATCAACCTGTTCCAACATCGCCTTTGGTTCATTCCGATTTCGATTAAGTGTTTATTTTTAACCAAAACAAAAACAAAAGTTTACTATACCCATTCTCCTGTTTTTTGTTGTTTTTTTTTTTTTTTATCAGTTAAATGCGTAATCATAAACATCACCAAATGCCGTAACTGATTATAAATATGTATGTGTTCGAAACGTTTTCTACCAGACAAAAAAAAAAAAAACCTTAACAGAAATTATTTTTTTCTTTTTTTTTTCCTGAAAAAATCTGAAATAATTGACGTTTTTGGTTGCTGTTTTGTTTTTTTTTTTTTTTAATTTTTAACGATGAACCCATGAAACAATGTAAGCTGGGAGAGATACAATAGTTAAATACTAAGTAGAAGAATGACGTACAAAAAAGAGAATGGGACACATGAAGCACAGTAAGGAGGAGCAAGAACGTCAAGTACTAAGAGTTGTGATTAAAAAATGCACCATTCGCATTTGAAAGGGACGAACGCTCACAGAGAATGTGATTGAAATCACAGAAAGCTACACATCGTTCGAGTGAAGAGGGGGCAAAACGGAAAATATGTTATAGGGAAGAACGGAACCGGTAAGCGAATAATGGAAACAATAGCAGAACATTATATTGGCGATACAGCTTTACTTTAAACCAAAACAAAACCATTAACGCTGCTTAATCAAATAATGAAGAACGGGAAGTAGTTCGTTTTTGTTTTTTGTATTTTGTTTATTTTAATGTTTTCCCCTGTAGGACTATTTAATTGGAATTTCATTTAGGAGATCTACATGATTTCATGTAATTGTTATCTTCATACATTTTTGTGTACTAATGAGTTCACTATAATTATAGATATAGAGTTACAAAACACGATTATATAAATATCTGTGTTTTAACTGAATATTGTGAACTTATTAATATGATTTCATATAATTTCGATACAGACAGCGGCTGAGTTGTACGTTTCAGAACGATATTGTAGAGAAATGCCGCTCTCTAATTACGATCCCTAACGGCTATCGACCTATAGCACTATTAAACTGTATTGGTAAAGTATTTGAAAAAGTAATTAACGTAAAATTACTTAACGTAATTGAAACTAAACAAAAATCTTAAGTAATAACCAGTTCGGGTTTAGACGCGCGCGTTCATCAGAAATGGCTGTTAGAAAACTTTATGATATTATTCAATTAGCGCAAACCAAAAATTTATTTACTGTTGTAATTACGTTTGATGTAAAAGGCGCATTTGATAATTGTAAACATTCCTCAATAATCGAAATTTTAAAATCTCATAAAGTCAATCCTGATTTAATTAAAGTAATTTACGATTATCTAACAAACAGAACTGCGGTGATCAAAACCGAAAGTTTTACTATCGAACGCAGTATATCATGCGGAGTGCCTCAGGGTTCGGTCCTCGGACCAACACTCTAGAACCTATTATACTCATATATTCATAAACAGATGGAAATCTTTTGTTCGCGATATAACTACAATGCAGAATTTATCAGCTTTGCTAACGATTTATGCTCCGTCGTTAAACTAAAAAACGCGACGGAAGCTAACAACGTTAGAGTTATTTGTAAAACCTTGGAAAAGCTTTTTCTCATTACTGTGGTCTCGAATTGAAAAGACAAAAATGATGGTTACTGGTAACAAGAAAACCACGGAAGTGATTAACAAACTTAGCATACTTAACTTGTTATACGAGAAACCTATTCCAATTGTAAAGAATTTTAAATACCTCGGAGTAGTAATAATAGATCATAGATTTAAATTTAATAAACATGTAAACTACATAACAGATAAGGCGAACAAAATCTTTTATATGCTATTAAAAATTCAGCCTAACTTAGGTGGTGTTAACTATAACAACAGAGTGATAATGTGTAATGGTGTTATTCGTGCGATTTTTTAAATTACTGCTCAAGTATTTATATGATTAAATAACTCTGTTTCTGATATGAATAAAATTTTAAAAATTCAGAGGAAGCTTCTTCTGAGAGTAGGCTCGTTATATAGAACGGTGTCGATTGCTTCAGTTGTCACTGGAATCCTTCCGGCTGACTTGAGCATGCACCATGCTGCCTTATTAGCAGAATACAAAATGTTTCGAATAATTCACCACTTCTCATAGATCGCTACAACTTTTTAACAACAATTTTAACGTAAACTTACAATATGATAATTTTCCAAACATTAATAATTTTAATAAATACATGAAAGTAATTATTTTAAATATTTGGCAAGAAAGGTGGAATAATCAAAATAATGGCAGACTAACGTACAAATTTTTATATGATATAAATGTAAGATTTAGGCTAAAGAAATTACTAAGAATTAATACTTTTTTATAAGTCAAGCGTTGACGGGACATGGTAGTTTCAGTACTTACTTGGAACGATTTAAAATTACACCTTCTGACATTTGTCATTTCTGTCAACTTGGTGTTCCGGATACAGTCAGTCATTGTCTATTTGAATGCCTCTCCACTAAAGAAGAACGTTTGAAATATAATTTAAATGGTTACTGTATCGATAATCGAATTATTATAAATAATGTTAACGGATTAAACGTATCGAACTGTTGTGCATTCGTAAATTATTGTAATCTCGCTTTGAGGAAACGCATTACTATATAAAATATACCTAACATTAGGTCGATTATATATTACGAATACCGTGACTACGCCAATAGGCATCGCGGTCGTATATAAGAAAAAAAAAAAAAAAAATTCCTTAAAGTCCCACCTGGAATACGAACTTCTTACATTAGGAGAGTACGATGGTTGTTTAGTTGAAAAAACTGTACTGCTTCTTAATTACGCAAATCATTACGCAAAGTGAGAAGTTTGTAAAAACGGAGCATTAACCCGGCACTGCTATTATCGTTGATTTTGTTTATTCGGTGCGCAATCTCCGACCTATAGTTCCTGATCGATGCTACAGAGTCGTGTCAACCAACACCAGTCTTATATAAACCTGTGCAGAAGAGATTTTCTGCCGATGAAGTACATTTCGGTTCTTGATATGAGATTTTCTGTTCTCAACCTGTCAACCTGATGAAAAGAAAATAATGAAATGTCTCCCAAGATGCACTATTATTACTACAGACTACTTGAATTTAAACTCAATAATGTAAAGTTACCTTCCAGACCAAAAACTCGACTAGCAAGGAATCAAAATAATACCTATTACATTCATCCGGGAGCGATAAATCTACGAATCGACAATACAGATGATTCGGTTCTAATTAAATTAATCAGTACTATGCTCATCCCGGATAGGAAAACGGAAGGAGGTTCACTTGCCGATGGTGATCCTACTAATAAAAGGAGAGGACGCAAGAGCGGGGCCTCGAAGACCTTCAGCAAGCGAAATCCCCGCACTATCAACATGAAAAGAATTAAAATAGAAACTTGGAACGACGTGAGAACCTTGCTAGAAGCAGGGAAATTAAAAAATCTCACTATCGAAGCAGTAAGACTGGAAATCGATATTATTGGTATCAGCGAAGCGAGATGGTCTTCAAATGGTACAATGGAGTACGACAAATATGTAATGTATTATTCAGGATTGTCAGAATCATATTCTAGACGCAGCAACGGTACAGCGCTCTTAATAAAGAAGAAACTGGCCTACGCGGTCAAATATGTAGCTCCAATTTCCGACAGGATTATTATGATGCAACTTAACAGCAATCTAGTATCTGTCAATTTGATCCAGATATATGCGCTCGCGGCGGAAAGTGGAGATGAAGATATTGAAAGATTCTACACCGATTTGGCAGCAGCCCTAAAGCATACAAAAAAAGATGCGGCCAATATTATTCTAGGAGATTTCAACGCTAAAGTTGGAAAAATCAACAGTCCGGTAACCGGTAATAACGGACTCTCGGGGAACGCAACGAAAGAGGGGAAAGATTAATAGAATTCTGTGTCAAGAATACAATTTTATTGTTACAAATACCTTCTTTAAACTGCCAAAAAGAAGACTATACACTTGGAAAGCGCCAGGTGATTCCCCAGAAAATATAGTACAAAATCAAATAGATTATATCCTCATCGACAAAAGATTAAGAAATTCCATCATTGCGGCGAAAACTTACCCAACTGCGGACATAAATTCGGATCATAACCTTCTGATGGCAAAGTTGACAGTAAAATTGAAGAATACCAAAAAACCTTCGCAAGAATATCTCAATTACAAACTGTTGAAAAATGAAAAAGTTAAATCACAACTCGAGGAATCAATATATCTTCCGAACTAAATACAAAACTCTCAGAGATTAGAGAAAGCGAAAGTGTTAATAATCACTGGACTCTTATGAAAGATATAATTTTGAAAGAAGCTAAAGCATAAATCGGAAAAAAAGGCAACGAAGGACTGGATTACCGAATAAATAATAGATTTAATCGAGAAAAGAAGGTCAGTAATGAATTGCAGAGAGCAATACCGAACAGTTAATAAGGAACTTTGTAAGAAAATTCGAAAAGCAAACAGCAGACAGTTCGTTGCCAAGAAATTTAGAATTAACAAGAAAAACATGATGCGCGTTCAATCTACATAAGAAAATAAAAGAAGTGTCCGGAATATACAGACAAAAAAAACCTATTACCCTAAAAGATGAAACAGGAAGACCAATAATAAATGAAGATGGTATACGGAAAATGTGGGAAACACGTAAATCCAAGTTTAACGGTGATTATCTTAACATCCTACCAAGCGAAGTAGAAAAAGCTCTTAAATCAGCTAAGCTAAACAAAGCTCCAGGTCCAGACGAATTACCTGTTGAATTACTAAGACTACTTCACAGTAACAGCATAAAAATTTTAATTAATCTTTATAACAGGATATACCAAAGCGGAATTATACCTGAAGAATGGTTATTACCTAAAGTACAAAATCCAAGAAGATGTAACGAGTTTAGACTGATAAGTCTCATGAGCCATGCATTAAAAATATTCTTAAGGATTATCCATGCAAGAATACAGAAAAGATGTGAAGAAAACATAAGCAGGGAGCAGTTCGGTTTCAGGCAGGGAACAGAGGTACAAAAGAGGCAATATTCTGTATCAACGTTTTAATTCAGAGATGCTTGGAATTTCAACGGCCTCTATACCGGTGTTTTGTCGACTTCGAGAAGGCCTTTGATAAAGTGCAATATAATAAACTTTCCAAAATGCTGAAAGATATTTAGATTCAGCGGATCATCGCATAATAGAAAATTTATACGCACATCAAACCGCTATAATGACTCATTAGAATAAATTTACTACTAACCCAGTGGATATAAAACGATGAGTCAGACAGGAATGTGTTTTGTCTCCTATTTTATTTAACATTTATGCTGAGCAGATTTTCAAGGAAGCCTTGGAAAGCGCTGAAGAGGGCATCAAAATAGGAGGAGTTAAAATTAACAATATACGATAGGCCGACGATGCAGAAAGTTTACAAGATCTTAAAGCACTTCTTCAAAGAGTTGAAAATGATGTCAGCTGCACATATGGGATCACATTGAACGCAAGTAAGACTGAAATAATCGCTGTTTCTCAGACAGAAGAAACAGTTCTAAATGTTGCCAATCGCGGCGGAATAATAGAAAGCGTACAAAAAATTTAGGCACCTCGGTACTCAAGTGAATAATAAAGGTAACACTGATACCAAACTTAGGTGTAGAATTGAACAAGGAAGAAAGGTCTTCTCAGCAAGATGAGAAGAACACTCACAACACACGATTTAAATTTAGAACTGCGCATAAGAATTCTTAAGTGCTACATGTGGAGTACGTTGCTATATGAATGCGAATGTTGGATCTTACAGAAGAGCAATACGAATCGCTTAAGAATCCATGGGCAGCATAGAAGACGAATCAGGAAATGCTGCAGATGATGGGAAATAAGGATATGGAACTAATAGGAATCATAAAAGACAGAAAGAGGAAATACTTTGGCCATTTTATACGTGGATCCAAATACTCACTGTTGCAAATAATATTATTAGGAAAAATACCGGGCAAGAGGAAGGTCGGACGAAGGAGGCGCTCATGGATGTGCGACATCAAGGCATGGTCGGGGATGAATACCGAACAATTAGTTCACCTTGCGTACGAAAGATTTTTTTAATAAGGTCGCCTACGATCGAGAACGGTCGGGACTCGAGGAAGATGCTCAGCCACATAATAAACGGGAAAAAAAATTGGTGTACGGAAGAGGGAAGTAGTTAAAAGAATGGTGCAAAGATTAAAGAATTTAGCTGCGTCTCGTTTTGCACTTGTTAGGGCTTTTTTAGACCATTTATTTCCCTGTTTCCTTTCTTTCTGTTTCCTGTATGTTAATGTAGGCGATGTCTAATATGTAAGCAACCCTTATGTATGGGTGTATTATTGTACTATTTATACATATACTTGCGTGATTGATATATTTTTTGGATTAATATGTTCGTTTTAGGTAGTAGAAATGATTATTTGTAAATTTAATTACTAAAATAAACGATAATAGGAATGTTGGGCACTCACGCAACCGGCAAAATTTATATGAAAAAAAAAAAAAAAAAATCGCCGGTAGAGATAACCTTACACGGGGTAGTTGACTTAAAGGAGAGCCTGATGATCCATCTTGAGTAGCGCACGGGATTCTCTGTTCAGCCTAAATTTCACCTGAGTGTTGGCTCTGTCATTGCTAATTACTTTAATTTTCCGCCGGTCGCCCTTCTTCGCACATTTCAATTTTACCTAGACAGTGTACTAGAATAACATCTTCGAAGTGTAGAGATGTATGTATCATCGGTAAAAGTGTCGTTAAGCGTCCGCAACATCTGCTGTATGTAAAGAATATCTGTAAACACACTGATTGTAAATTGTTTATAGTTAAATCGTTTTTGAAACGAAAACTTTCGCAATTACCATTGCAGAACCTTGTCTAGATCAACAGATATGCTTTAGCTTAAATATTTTGTTTGTGTCGTACAAAAGCCTTCTCTATATGTTCAGCAAAAGTTAAGCGAAAAACTGCCTTCCTCCGAAACAGTGGTAACTGTATAATCTACGTGATCTGGTACAAAGAATGCCTTTTTTTTTCTTTTCAGAAAAACCTAACTGATCGTTAGTAATCAAATGAGCGGACACCGGAAAGGCATTAGTCTCTTAAGAAGACAAAGGATCCGTGAAGGATCTTCAAGATTAACATTATTGATTTCTTTTCGTACCAATAGCTTTAAAATAATCGAGTAACGAACATATGTCAACGTTTACAATTAATACGCTAAAACCAGGAGAGTCACTAAATTTCATCAACCCCGAGGTTCACACTGAAAAAATCGTTTGATACTTTGTTCGGTAATCTTTGAAACTCTGTATCTTGCGTGAGGGAGGATAAAAATTTTATTCCATATCGTTACAAGACGTTCCGAGTGTCCGTTTGAACAAACGTAATAGAACAACACTTTACACAAATCTGAAAATAAATATAACACTATAAAATTTTACACGTTTACCTGCAACATATATAGAGAGTTATAGACGAAAAAATAGGTCGACAAATATACACCATCATAGCGTAAATAATGATGATACGTGATGACTTTAACGAACTTCTAATCGATTTTAACGAGCTTCTATTTTTTAGCTTTTAACAACCTCCCCTACCTAGCCGCATATAAATTGCAAAATTTTAGTACAAACCACTCAATATCCGTGTATATGGCCCACATTCTGACTCGAAGAATCGAAGAATAGCTGTATAAAACAAGAAAAACACAAGCATTTTTTCGGGAATTTTTTAATTTCTTAGAAATTTTAACCACGCCTATTCTATAGTACAACAAATGATGCAACTCGTTCTCGAGTGTTGCGCACCACGATGCTGCTGATTTGTGTCCTCCTCTTCTGTTAGCCCATTCGCTATTACGAAATGTGCTCGGAAAAGTTGTCAACCTAATTTTTCGCTACCTTAAATTATGCTACAGTTGATTAAACTTTTATCCCGCGAATAAATCGAAATTCATCGCGTTCAGTATGAAAATTTAATTATTAATGAACCTCTGAAACGCCGATAAACACGTGTGACCCGTGCAACTAATGGAAAACCGGCGGAAAAAATAAAAATTATACAAGACGCAAACGAGACGACAGCGAGAAACTCGTAAATGACAGCCATGAAACTAAAATTTCCGGCAAAAACTAAACATTATCGAACGCATAAACACATTTTACGCGTAAATAAACGATCTTCTCACAGAATTATCGCACTTTATCTACTTTCAAAAAAAACTCCGATATAAACATAATTTTAAACTATTCACCTGCGGATAACCTCTCACTTACATTGTACGTTGTCCATCTTAATACTCCGGCAAAATAATTAACAGCCCAGAATATCTCACAGATATCTGCTTCTTTTGCTAACCATCCAATAATCTCGAACTTTAAATACAAATTCGATCATTATACTTTTGCTTATAGCTCCTTGCATGTTCCGGAAAATATTCAGTAACCCTCCGAGTTGTAAAATCATAATTCGCACTATTGCAAACTTGGGATATACGGAAATCTGACGACAGCAACTTTAAATTTCAGTCAAATTGCAGCTAAAGCAGAACGAATTTAAAGATTGCTGAACTTATACATTTACATTTTGTAGAAAACCGGCGAGACTGTATCTCACTACAAATTTACTATCTCAGCATGCTGATTGGAATCTAGCTATCATCCGTACATTCCTCTTGCAAAATGCCCCTTATCATCTTGAATACTGTCGACTACAAAAAAAAAAAAAAATCACATCTTAGTGAAGGAATCTTAAACGCGTTCATTAAGCTTAACTCTTAATATATCGAGAATAGCATCTACACATATACGGACACGCGGGTATATACATACCTTGTGTCAGATCAATAATTTTCAACATTCATCTTTGTATAACAACGAATAATCAATATTTAGCGATATTTTCACAATTCTCAAATATTTCAAATACATATATATATACATATATATGTATAAACTCGAACATTTTGGCCTCGCAAGGGGCTGTGCCGCTTGACCCCTCTTACTTACATTTCTTTCTCTTTCTCTTCTATACTTTGTATAAAATAATTAAAATTTACAACGTAATTCTTAGGCTGGCCCCCATTAGATTTTATAACAAAAAATTGTCCTAATTTTATATAATAAAAAAATAAAATATAACCAATAATTTATACCGTAAGTTTTATTAAAGTTATCGAAACAACTCAACATACTACGACACATACAAATAATACTTTCTTTGCACTTCGATGGTATTATTAAATTAGCTATATAGTCTTTACATGCTTAAACTTATGATGGCACTTCTTATTCATCAACCTGTACAGCAATAAGAAGTGTATTCATTATGTTTTCAAAAACGAAAACCGCTACATTGCGGGAACGAAAACGGGACGACGAACTGTGCAATAGCGAAGAATTTGCCGCATTTATACGACTGGCATCAACACAAAAAAAAATAACATAATCACAAAAATCCTATCCTAACATTTAACTTTCATTACATAAAATTAAAACATATTTTCGTTATATATTTCGTTACATAAAGTTGGGACACTTTTGGAGCATGTTTTCTAATGGGAGGTAGCCTCTGTACTTGGAAATTCATAAAATTTTTTTTGTTTTATCTGGAATTGTATTTATGTAAAGATTCTTTCTCTCTTTGGAAAACATGTTTATCACCGTCCAACAAAAAATAGTCTTCACGTTTCACATTTAGCTGAATATTATCCATCTTTCTATAACCTGTCCGTTGTGATCTAACAAAAAGTTTTGCTCAACTAAACAGCACACACAGCCATCGTTTTGAAGAGGCCGAATTATTCACACGGTGATCTCTCATAATTACACATTTAAGAGAACATCTTCTCCACTTATATCTTCCAACCACTCCATCTCGAGCTTTTTATTAAAACTAATTTATTACCGCAACAGCAAACTGCAGTATTTTTTTTTTTTTTTTTTACTTTTTTATTGGGCTTGTCAGCTTCGGACGATTACCCATCAAGAAGGAAGACCGTAGGACAAAAGGAAACTGAGGACACTAAGAAAGTTATTCGGGGAAGATGGAGACGTCCAGAACTACTATGGAGAGATAGCAAGGGAGTCAATGCAATTAGCAGTCCGAAGGGAAATAAATATGTAGACGAAAAAATATAAAGGATACCTTAAAGGAAAGGAAAGCTCTCATGTCTTATTAGCCGTTATACCTGATTATAATATATTATATCTATTTAAACTAAATGCGCGATGTGACCAGCATAAAAAGAAAAGTATTTTTATCCATGTCTGCGATTGTTTAACAGCGCCCACAAAAAGATCCTCATCAACAATATGGCCGAAACTGCAATACAGTGCCCACAGTGCCCGATTAGGCAAGAGACAAGACATCGCTATTCGCCTACGGTTGCGACTGCAAAGCAATGTTCGCAATTCCCGTCCAGAAAAGCAAAATGATTGATTATCCATTATTCAAACGACATCTGCGGACGACGAGCTTACGATATCATTAAGGATAAAAAGGAAAGTGACTCCACATTCTACTCCTAATAATTCATTATTATACATACAATAAATAAGATAAAGATGAAAACAAACATGCACCATCCCGACCTATGTATTTCACATAACAGGGAACTACAACACATTAATTCTACATTCATATTTACAGTGAATATATACGAAAGATGTTCAATAAAGACTGCCACAGACTGCACAACGTCGTTTATTTTTGAGATTAAGCCTTCAAATTTTTCACACGTTCGATATAGTTACCCCCTAATTCGATGCACTTGAGCCATCGTTTTTCCCAATTCGTAAAACAGCGCTCGAAGCAGTTTTTCAGGACCCCTTGTAATAAAGTCTGTACTTCATTCTGCCGCTCCGTAACCGACTCAAAATGGCGACCCTTAAGATCTCTTTTCACACCAGGGTATAGGAAGAAGTCATTTGGTGCCATATCCGGACTATAAGTTGGGTGGGGTATTAATTCGATGCCTCTACGTTACAAGAATTTCATGACAAAATTAACCATAAGTGGACGTGTATTATCCATATGCAATTTCCAATTGCCGTTCTTGTATTCGGGACGTTTTCGGGCAATGTGAACCTTTTTCAGTTGTTTTAATACCGGCATAAAATATGCCGAATTCACTGTTTCGCCTTCAGGAACATAGTGCACGTAAATCATGCTCATTCTGTCGAAAAAGGTCGCACCTTTATCCTTTTCCACGTCTTCGAGTTCCAATTTTCATTCGTAAGGACTGTAGCGTGATTTTTGGTTTTCTCCAAAATGGGGGTTTGTCCTTTTCCCCACCGAAAATTTTGAAGATTTTATAAAACATTTTCACGCTTTTAATAGACCATATGAGATACCTTCATGCGAAATTACAATTTCGTAAACCCATTTAGGACAAAAATATAACAGTTTATGTATTTTTTGAGAAACAGTCTTTAACCTCTTTTCATCCCTTAAAGTTTGAATTTTCAAAAAAGCGTTCTTATTCGATATCTTCAGTATATACATTCTATTAACATAATAATCATGATTCGTTTGGACTGTAGCGTGACTTTTGGTTTTCCCAAAAACGGGGTTCTATCCTTTTTCTCCCTTAAAATTTTGAGGATGGAAAATAGATTTTGCACACCTTTGGTACACCAAATAAGGTATCTTCATGCGAAATCACAATTATAAAGACCCATTTGCACCCTAAACATAACGGTTTTTGTATTTTGTGGAAAGCAGTTTTTAGCCCCATTTCACCCCATAAAGTTCGAATTTTCAAAAAAGGGTTCTTATTTGACATCTTCAGTACATAAGTGATGTTCATGTAAAATATCAATTAACTGGTGTAAATGGTTTCGGCTGTAGCGTGATTATTAGTTTTTTAAAAAGCAATTTTCTGACTTTTACCCTCTTTTTCACCCCTAAAAAATTTGAATTTTTTAACCATATTTGGATGGCACCATTGTATTACGTGCAAATTTTCAGCTTCATAGACCTAGTAGTTGCAACGATATGTTAATAATTACTACGTATTTCAAATATTTCCAAATTTTCGCTTTTACATATATATTTTATATATATATATATATAATGACTATGCCATTTTTACGCTAGGGGTCATCAGGAAAAGTGTCCTGCCGTCAAATTTGTCCCAAAAAATGTCACAATTTTATGTAACAAAATATATAACGAAAAAATGTTGTCCAACGGCGTAGCCAATGAAAAAATTTACTCTTTTTTAAGAATTATAGAAAAATAGACCTGGGGGTGAAGGGGTCTGCCCCCTTCCGAGTACCGAAGGGCCGAATTTATATATATGTATATACATAATAAAGCGCCAAGGAAATAAATAGACGAAAAATCGGAAATAAATAGATGAAAAATCGGAAATAAATAAACGAAAAATCAAAAAAAAGTCCTAAGCCGGTTCTATGGCACTTAGAAAGGTAATTTTTTTTTTTCATCCACAGCTTCAAGTCAGTAGCTTTTAGGAAAATTATAAAATGTTCAAAATTTTCATACCTTTTGTTTTAAGAACAAACTTGGTCACGACGAAACTCCCACAAAACGTGGGTTTGGTGGCGAAGCCGCGGGGGGTTGGTCCGCGAAGCGGCCAGGGGGCAAAGCCCCCTAGTATATATATATATATAGAATGTACAGCGTCGGCTTTGCACATGTTGAATATAAGTATTCTTTAATATAAAAGCTTTTCAAATAACACAAAAGCGGCAGTACATATTCGATCATTACTATACGACTGCTAAACCTAGAAACCATTTAGGAAATACGTTAAACAACTAGAAAATTTCCAACAGCACTGTCTACGCACCTTAACAGCCCTCCGCGATGAGGCGTCTTTAACATGGAGGTTCTCAGAAGATTCAATACTCAGGAGACCGAAATAATAATGTCTCGTACACAACTTTCACGGGGGGCTATGCGATTCGAATAAAAATCGACTACTTAAACACGTATGTTCATCAAAGAATATAAGAGGATTTAAAGATCGGCATGTACTTAGGAAATGATGTAAAGATCACATGCTGTCGCTACTGAAGCCAAATAAACAAAATTCTTTAAATGAACTTCAAACAACCAGTCAACACAAACCTCGAGTGACTAGAATAGAAATATCATACCAAAGCTAACTTTTACATTATCTAACATCCATCGAAACTTGCTTTTCAAATCGATAAAAATCTCCCGAGTGTATCATATATTATTCTTGCCTACAGTATGCATGATACGCAAACAGATGGTATCAATTCAAATTCTGTACCTACAAATTTCAAGCAGATTTTCAATGGTAAAATTATCTATCATAGTACACATCTTATTCCCGTGTAATATTAATCGCTTTTAAATTCACTCGAAAAAGCGCGCACTATCCACTGCCCAACTGCGTCTTCCACAACAGCCGATAATCACATCTTCCCTCACTGAATAATAAGTTTTGAAGACTGACTGATTTCAGTAGTCGCGTTTAAGGGCCGCTGATTTTTAATATCGTAATTGCTATATATTAACTTTGTTCGATATTCGATACAAATCTTACAGGATTCGCGTACAATTTGTAATAAATAAATACTGTTAGATTTGCCAAATAGTTTTAAAAAATATCTTACCACGTGTCCGAAAAATAAAAAATTTAACACAATTTTAGCAACCGGTAAAATCGACTCGTTCAAAATTTTTTTATTCCTGTTTTTCTTGTTCCGATGATTTTTCAATTATAAATTCGCGCAACTTCGTCAAAAAATAGAGAACATTTTAACGCCAAATATATCACAGTTCATACAGAGTTTTGTTCTGAAAATTATTCAAGAAATATCGCTTTCATATTAAACTTAATAAAAAATAACCGCTTAACCGTTGTTAAAAAGAACATGATTGAACTGCTGAATTTCAAATTGGCCGTCCAAACGAACTAATCATTTATAGAACAAAGTGAATGGTTTATCACACGATTCGCGGTATTCACTGAATCAATTAATCCCTGCGTAGTTAAACAGTTCTCGAAAAGGAACCATCATACTCATAAATAATACGCGTTGCTACGTCCGTTTAGACAATTAGAAATTCAAATCGCTTAAATAAAATCGAAATATTCATATCTTCATTTTCTTTCTTCTTAAATATTATATATGCGTTCGCGTCTGTATAATATGCAAAAACTGTGATCTATTTCATTACTGACATAGAAAAATCAGCGGTGTAATAAAAAAGTTTTTTGGCAGAAGTGACTGTGTGACAGAAAATTTTAAATTTTTGTATAGCGCAAAACTATTCCAAACATACGAGTTTGTAGCAATCTTCTCTAAGTTATCAAAATTTTATTCATTATTGAATCCTCGTTATTTTTCGATACGTATATGCTTGAAAAGTAATTAAAAATTGCTCGAATATTGAATAACGCCGTTATACATTATAACTCTATTATTATAGTTAACACCACCTACATTATTATTATTATTATTATTATTATTTTTTATTTTTTTTATTTTTATTTAATCATTTATATACTTTTCTCCTGTTTTCAACATATTTATACAGACAACTTTTATTTTGTTTCAATTCAACTTATTATTATATGTATTTATCATTACTTCATTTAATTTCATGCATTTATCGCTATATTTCGCACTTCATTTGTAATCCGTAGATATTATGTTTAATTTTCGTATTTATTATTATCTCATTTATTTCATGCTTTTATCGCTATATTCGCACTTCATTGTAATTCGAACATATTATGTTTAATTTTACGTTTTGTTTTTCACTAGTCGCGCTACGTAGCGCATTTGTGAAATTTTGTAATAATAATAAATAAATTGAAATTGAAATTGAAATTGAAATTATTATTATTATTAAATGTGTTTCCTTCAATGTGTTTAACAGTGTCTGATTTTTTTCACGTTTGTTTTGCAGTATGTCCATCTAATAGCTTAGAACCATATAAATATTTTATACTTAAAATTTTGTGAAACAATTTTTTTTTAGCGTTTTTTTATATTTCAACGCTCACATCTAATGTTTTATTTTTTTTTTTATATATACATACACATACACATATATATATATATATGTGTGTTTCTTTTTTTTACCTCTTGATTTATTAGTTGAAAATTTATACTTTTTTGATTGAATTCAAGAAAAATTGTTGTTTATTTATTTTTGGCTACATCTCGCGCAGCATTGCGTATCGTAGCCTTACCATTGTATAATAATAATAATAATAAAGAAGATTTGATTTGATTTGATTTGATTTGATTTATTAGATTGAATTTTTCATAAGGTATAAAGGAATCTGATACCTTTATCCAGTATGCAATTTACATGTTTGTTAAATTTACTTGGGCTATTAATAAGGCCTATGACGAATAGTTTCATCGTGTAATAGTTTACATACATACCAGAATATTTTAAATTCCTTTAGTAGTTTGTTGTTTCTGATTACTACCATTTCGATCTTTTCAAAGAAAATTCGAAACCGCAGTGTCAAAAAATTTTTCCTCAAATTTTACATGTAACTCTATCATTATTACGGTCTCAGAACCATTTCCCTTACCTGTTCGAAAACTAATCTTCCCGACTTTTTCTGTTTTAATAATTCAACTGCTCTTAAAAACACACAAAAAGACACACCTCGATTACAATAAGCAGGCTTCGTTAATCCGATAAAATTTTTCACTGGCTTATGGATTGCTTTTCTATAGTGTGTTCTCAAATTTCATTTGCAATATTGAAGGATTTCATCGTTTCCATAAGTAATAGAAATAAATTTGTTAAAGAACTTCTACCAAACAAATTTTACTTTCCTACATTTAATCATCTGAGGACCCAAGTGTTCATAGCGGAGGTCCTAATAATCGATTTTTTTTTTTTTTTTTTAATGTAGACACCGTTTTCACTATTAAATATTTCCTAAAAACAAATTTACGGAACATATGTTCCAGTAACAGAAACTGAATTTAAAAATCATCAAATTTACACACATATGCACAAACGTTACACGGTCACTTGTAAAAACCGAACTTTAAACCACTAACTTAATTAAGAAATAATTTACATGATTTGATCTAAACATTTCCATTATTTCATTGTGGGAATTTTAAAATCTTTTTTTCTTCTTTTTTTTCGATTTTAAATATAACTTAAATCAAATTATAACTTTATATCTACATATATGTATGTATATGTGCGACTTGTACGACACTATTAACAATGTGGATAATGAGATACTTATAATTAAGTACAACAAAAACAACATATAAAATAAATAATACTAAAAAAAAAAAAAAAAAAACAACCACGATAATGTTTATACACCGTTAATGTTATGCAGTGTTCTTTTTTTAAACTTTTAACATGCATTTACTTAAAAACATAATTTTTAATGTTACGTTTTCACGTTCTCCATAATTTGTTTCGATATAACTTTAGTAACTTCGTTCGAATTCGGAATTAGAAACCTGTACATGAGAGAAAAAAAAAAAAGTTAAAATTTAACAACATACTATAATTTTTAAATGTTATAATTCCGTTGTCATATGTAAAATGTATATACTTTCAATGACAGTTTTAACCAATTAAAAAAAAAAAAAGGTAAATCTAAATCTGTTTTTTTTTTTATTTACGTATACAAACCACTTTCAGCGGATCTATTAATTCACTCCAAAAACGCCTTCGATTAAAATATCATTAAATTTAGACTTGGGAATTCGTTCCTCTCATACTTCTCAATCTTTTAAATGTTAAACAAAATTTATCAAATTTTAAAATATTTAAAAATTAAAATGCACCTTTTTTATTCCAAGAAAACTAAAGAAAACGTATGCTAGAAACACAATGTGCCTTTTTTAAAATATGTTTATAAATAATTTTATATCCAGTTTATTAATTCTCATCTAAAAACAACTCTTTCCGCAATAACTATCATAATAGCAAATTTAGTCTCAGAAAATTAAAAATTCCTTCTAAAAATTTTTTACAAATCAGACAAAGTTTCACCAAGAAGGCCATTTTTTTTTTTTTTTTTGAAAATCCGGTTACTTACTCATTTTTCTTTATGGTAAATATGACAAAACCATTTATAATAACAGTAACCATTTAATGCAATTGCGAATTTTTTTCAATTTTATTAAAAAATTATGTAATGATTTTTTGTTATTTTTTTTTAACTTAGAAAAGTACCTATCACATAGTCTGCACATTAGTCTTTTTTAACTTTTATTAAAGTTTATTAAAATTACATTCAAATAAAAAAGTAATAAAAAGTACAAACGCTCTTGAACAACTAACGACCGAAAGTAAAACTGTTCTTAAATAATTAACGTTTAAATAATTTAATTTACCTGTCCATATCGGTAACTTCATTTGAATCCCCATATTGAAAGGTTACTAGTTCCGGATGTTTTTTTTTACAAGTTATTTTCAGTATAGACGCCAATGATCGATTTACTGTAATGCGAGCAAAATCCTTCTTTTCAGTTTCACATAAAACCAGTAAGTGTGTTTTACTCACCAGCAGATAACTAAACAAAAGAATTTTACAGAAATATCGTTAATCAAGAAAAAAAATGTTATTACACGGTAAATTAGTAAATACAGAAATATATGCAAAACTCAGAGCATAGATTACACACAACTGGCTGCTTTAAATTTTTCAAACGATATTTTAATATTACATTTTGGAATATTAAACTATTGCTATGAAAAATATGTTCGTCTGAATTTACCAGCCGGGAAATATAAAGTTTGTAACACTTAAGCAACTGAAAAATTGTAAAATATTTGACGTAACTCTAAATATCAACATAAATAAAATCTTAATAAAAACAGTAACACATTCAATATGATATAAACATTAATTTAAAATGTAAAATTTTATTAATCCTTAATCGATTAATAAATTCGTATGGTATTATTTAGCATAATGTTCTTTTTATATTTCATATAGAACAAATATTCCTGAAAACTGAAGCCTACTCTCTTGTCTTTTTCTTATCTATAACTTTTTCACCGAATTTCGTAGGGAAATTTTTATCCTTTATTATATAGAGCAAACTATCTTTCTATTTCTGCTGCTCTCATCAGAATAGTTAATATTATTTTTAATAATTTTATAGATTCACTAAAAGTGTCATTTCGATTATATCGTTTAAGGAAAATTCTAGTGTAGCGCCAGAACTAAATTATTTCGTGTTATAAATTTCCAGTAATTCGTTTTGAAGTTTAGTTTTGTATTTGTCTCTTTTTGAAAAGATTATTACACGACATCCTTCTTCAACTACTTTATAACTTACTGTCCTTTTTAATTTTTGAACTTTTTAGAAATATTTTAAAAATTAATATAAAACATTAATAACCATGCTGCTTCAATGTTTGTTGGTAATTTTGTAAACAAAATGTAATCGAAATTAATCGCGTCATTGAATATTGAAAATATTAAAATTTTCCAATATTTTATGAGTGAAATACCAAATTCAAAAATGTACATAGTTTCTTTCCATTATTTATATATATATATATATATAGGTATATTTTAAAATATTACATTTTAGTTTTATTTTCCGGGTCAAAAAAAAAAAAAAATTAACAATACTCCGTTTGATAACCAAAACGCTCAACAGTGAATGCCACATAAATATCACAACACAATTTCATGTCTTCCAGCAAAGCACGCAGCATCAAATGTTACGATATAATGTTGCAAGCCTTATGATTTTTCAATGCCGGCAAAAACATCATTTTTACAGTTCATATTGTTACAAAGTAAATTTGTAACAATAATTTTTATAAAAAAACATTAAATTTTTACTTGTCATTTAAAATGAATATAGATTTACTTAGTGATTAATTTATTTCTAAAATACTAAATAGCAGAGCTTTTTTATAAAAATCTTTTCAAAATTCCTAATTGTCGTGCAACGATCCGGCACGGGTAAAACTTACTAAATAATAAACAGCCAAAAATCGCAAATCTCATACCATTTCTTACAGGTTCTATACTATTGTGCTAAGCCTTAGTTTGCGTCCTTCGCGTCTCGTGCATTATTCTGTTTTAATTAATGATAGCAAACTTCACGAAAATTGTAATATAGTGTCTTTATTTACTTTTTTAAATCTTTTTATTTCCTTAGATGATTATTAATTATTAATTTTTAAATGTTATTATTTGCCTATTGATAATATAACGTTCAAAATATAACAATAAATTAAATTAAATAAAACGCAACAAAAAAAAACTTGGAAAGATTTTGTAAATTTTAGGATTTAATTATGATCATAATATATTATCTGCTTGATGAGCATACTCATCACATTTCCATTGTGATGTAAGAGTAGCCAGAATGATTAATGGTGCACAACAATTAGTACAAGCTTCACTAATTTTCATCTGTGGTCAGTGTAACGCACGTTCCTTTTACCAAATCTTTTATGCAGTTTGTAAACGGAAATTTACATTTCCGTCATCTAATAATTAATCATACAAGAGACGACCAAGGTGAATTTTCTTTTCATAATCTAAATTTTCCTGATTTTTCCTGGCTTTTCAAATACTTAATTTTCAAAAATAAAAGCTCAAATTTGTTTCTATAAATTAACGGTACTTTAGTATAAACATCATTACGTCTGTTGGATATTTAAGAACCAGGCTGTTCAATACAAAAATTTCTAATGCTTTACTTATTCTTCGAAATCACAGATTACCATTTACACCACTACACGAAAGTCAACGAAAATAAAATGAAAAAAAAAAAAAAAAGAAAGAAAAAAAGAAAAAAAAAGAAAGAAGGAGCGATAGCAGAAAGCATAATCTATTATAAAGCTCCCGTCAGAATAAACACCCCGAATTTGAATTTCATTGTATATCTGCATATCTTTAAGAATAAATTCCTAAACTTTTAACGAAATCCAATAACATCTTCCTAACTTTCACAGGTTTACCGAGAAATGCGCACTTTAAAATAGTAACATTATGTCACTTGAAAAAATCTCAAATGCAATATAGAATAATAACTTCTGAAGAAAGAGAAGCCGCTATTCGCCAACTACAAAAAGAAATTATGATAAGAAATAAAATATCAATAATTTTCGAAAGTCCAAAAAACACTTCAATCACTTATCTCATGATGTAACGAATGAAATAAAAAATAAATAAATAATTTAATTAATTAATTTAAAAAAAAAAAAGTTTCTTTTCTTAACTTACAGAATGATTTTCAACTTGCCATGAAGAACCAAATTTATGCAAACTATTATCGTTAATATTACAAAACATTTATTTCGCAATAGCTAAAATCATCATATCTAACATACATGGTATATTCAGAAAATTCCGTAACTACGATTAGAGCAATAAACAACACTATTAACTGACCTTTTTTGAATCTATAGAAATTTAGATAATGCTGAAGTGTAAATTTATTCGTTTTAGAAGCATTTAAAACTAACGCGTTTTGCGTGTTTGTCACGATTTATGTAATCGAGCAACGTGCTACCATTCAGTTTTTTTCTTTTTTGTCTAGTACAGAAAAATTTCGTACGCTGAAAGAAGTACACAAAAACAATTGTTTAAGTCGTAACAGTGTTCGAATTCGCGTTTTAAAACTGATCGACAGTCGCTTGAAGATTATCGAACGGAGGGTCAATCCCAGCAGCAGCAGCAGCAGCATCTGCACCAAAAGTACTGACTAGTGACATAATCATCGCGAATTTGTAGTACCTCGGTAATTTACACCAATCTATGAAGAATTAATTAAACGACTTTTGAAGAAAATCTGAATTACACCAGCCTAGAGATTACTCTTACACGGTAAAGCACGGCCGCATTCATCGCTTACTGTTTCACAGTATTTGGCAACAGAAAATCGATTACCGTCAGCAACCATCCTCCGTACTCGCCAGATTTGGCACTGACGGATTTTTTTTTCTTTTTTCAAAACTAAAAACCATAATAAAGAGACACCGACTTGCTACCATACAATTTTTTTGAAAGAAAAGTAACTGTCCTTCTAAAGGAAATTCCGAAGGAAGCATAATACGAAGTTTTCCAACAACTACATAAAAGAACGAAGGCATGTTCAAAACGAAAAGAAATATATGTTGAATTCTAGGTAATAAAACATTCATTTTATTAAGGTTTTTTTTTTTTTTTTCATTAAAGTAGTCAAGAACTTTTTTAACGCACCATGTATACTAAAATACTGAGAACGGAATAGAATTTAATCACAATCAGTACCATTCATGAAAAACATCGATGAAGATAAGATCATCAAACTGAAAATATCAATCCGCATAATCAAATTATAATTTTTATTTTATAAATTTCCCTGTAGAGGAACACACGAAAAAATATACCGAAATATAACTATTTACACTCATTATCGCAATAAAAATAATAAAAAAATGGTATGAATTTACCAATCATAGATGTAACTGTTCATATTTACACCTTGGCACTTCACAAAGGTAACTATAGATGGTTTCTTCAGAAACGACGATATGCGAACTATTTCGTGCGACTCACTGCTGGTATCTGTATCTGCGACATCTTTAAACATAATAAGGTGCATTATTATACTGCAAGGTCGAAAAAAAATAGAACTTCGCATTGCGATTTAAATATAAAAATATAAAATAATTCGGATTTAAAAATTAAACTTCAAACTGCAAATTAAAAGCGAAAACTAATTAAACCAAAAATTTAAGTATGATTTTATTATATATATTTCTACTTAGTAAATTATTTTTTTTCATGTATATAACTTTTATTATAACTATTCGATAAGAAACCAGTACTTTAAAAAGTGTAACCCAATTTCAAGATTAATTATAAACTTCGAGTTAACATATACGCTCGCAGGATAAATTTAATATTAAATAAACTCGCACGCGTATTCACGCATCAATCACGCCTTATACAGTTTAATTTTCAATAGATATAGCCATACCGATGGCTAGAGTTCAGTAAGAATGATTCCGGCATTCACACGCTGCTTTAGCTCCAGATCTCAAAACTTCGCAATAAACTAGATCGATAATCGAAAGCTACAGATCCGAATAATACTGTGTTCTAATGCCCCAATTCATTTTCAATTTTCATTTAATTTATTTTCTTCCGAATTTTCAATTTTTGCGTTGTTCATTTTATTTTTTTATAGAATTTTAATTTGTTACTTAACTAAATAAGTTCAAAAGCTTATTTACTACTACTCGAAAAGATTAAAACATTTAGGATAAAATGAAATGAATAAAAATTTGAAAACAATCACACCATAATAAAACACAATGCTATCATAATTATATTCACTATTTCGGTCTGAATATATATATATATATATATATTTATTAATTAAAATGGCCTAGTGTATTGAAAAGAGAATTCAAAGTGTTTCAGATATTCATCATTTAATATCTGAGATATATTTGATCCTTACTTTAATCGTCTTATTTTTAATAAAAATTATTTTTTCTCTTTGAATACATTTTTATTGATACTTTTGCCTTTTCTCAATCATTTCTTTTTATTTATCTATTGTAAAATTAATTAGAATAACCCCGCAATTGTCCGATTTGAAAAATATAAAATCGTTTTGAATCCTAAAATGACATAAATTAAAATTTTGCTTTGCAAAGGCATATTAGTTTCTCGATATTTTCCTCGTTTAAATACTTAACGTAAGCTAAAGAGTAGTATTCTATTACTGAATATAAAATGTTTCCATTCCTAAAATGATAATCAAATTAATTTGAATAGAGGGCTCTAGGGCGTGTTATAATTCATTACCATTAAGATCACGTATACGCATGTTGTCACAGCTTTAAACTGCTTTCAATTTATCTCGCGCTTTGCACTTAATAAACAAGCGAGCTCATTTTTTATAACTGTCATGTAAAACACTGCATATGTGTCACATCCCACATGTTTGATTAACACCAGCTGGTTTTGCAAGACGAATTATCTACAAACGCAACTATTCTAATTTACACATGTTTTAGGCAATTTGCAAATTTTTAGTGCATATACTCGCATAAAAATTATAAACCAAACGCAATTGTACAGTCCGAACTGTTATTTTTCAGTCCATTGCAGTCTCCATTTTTCATATTGTGTCGTTATTGTAATATGTATATATATATACTCTTAATTAAATATTATGTTAGGTTTATTAGTATTGTTATTTATAGAATAAGTTAAAATAGTTGTAATTTTTGTAATTCGTATCTTTGATTAATAAACGTTGATAAGTGCTGGGCACTCACCCAACGGGCATTTTTGCCCTGTGAGATCCACAGCTTATTTTTAAAATTAAAAAAAAAAAAAAAAAAAAAAAGCCTTACATCTTGCTAAATCTCAATTAATATTGAACCACTTTTTCCGTACTTTCCGGTTCTGTATTCCAAATCTTTGTATTCTGAATTGTAATTTATGTTTAAATTGTTTGTAAAACCAAATATTTGTTTTACAATCTCTTTGTTTCTAATAAACTAAATATTGCTATTTGGTAGTATAAACGAGTGAATTTACTTTTTTTTTTTGCAGGGAGCAACGACAGCATAACCCATTGGCAGTAAATTGACTTAATTTTTTATTCAATAACATGAGAATCCGTAATACGGACACCAATTTTTCGATGAAATTTTGTTTTTAGCTGCCCCTTATAAAACTAACAGAGACTGACAGACCGAAATATAAGCAATATAATGGCCACTCAAATATAATTTTTAAATACCTGGTTTTCCCAGTTCAAATCATCCCAATTTCCTGATTACTAGAACTGTACAAAAAGAAGAATGTAACTTTTTTTGTTACTATCGGTAATCTTTGACTGCTGCAGCATATTTCATACAAATAAAACAGAACTTCGTAATTTTTTTTGAGTAAAATACATGAAAAAATGTGTTAATTTTACATTTCAAATGAATTTTTTCTTTTTCTTATTAAAAATGTCGTTTTTGGTTATTTTTACTTTTTTCCCGGTTGGGTAGCCATCCTGAGCAAGTTCCCAACTAAGTCACCACCAAATAACCCACAAAAAGACAAACATATATATATATATATACGCGCATTGGAATGAATCTCGTTAATCTCTGTTCACAGGCGTCTCTTCATATGGATTTCAATATCTCGATCTCTGCTATTATTCTCCAACGATGTAATTTCGGTTTTCAAAGTCCCATTCCAATTTGGAGGCCAAAATTATAAAAAAAAAAAAAAAAAAAACTTTCTCGATTTAATTATTACGTCACTAATCCCGAACAGCCAGAACCTATATTTTTGGAAAAGTTGCTTTCCGAGAGGAATAAAAAAGTTAATTTTAAATATGACAAGAACACTAGACTTTTAATTTAAATCTATTCTTGCGTACGTGAATTCATTCGCAACTTTCCCGGCGTGCATCAAACACCGCAAAATTCTCACGAAGGAAGACACAGTGGGTACAGCCCCAGTGTCTTTCATGAAAAACTATTAGAATAATAAAAACATAAAAAACAAACGAAAAACAAAACCAATGACAACGAAAAAGATGCGACTCTCTTCCACTCTTCTTGAACAACATGCGGAACGAGGAAAAACTAAAAAAAATACTCGTAATTACGCGAATTTCTGTATTCTGCACCGAAGTAAAATACAAGGCAAACAAATTCGGTAATTAAATTAATAGAATTTAAACGACCACGAAATAGGCGACTTAAAAAAAAAACATGGTTCAAATGACAACGTGACTATGCCAAGAAAAAACATAGCGCAGAAAGACTGCCAATTAACAAAAGCTACATACGAAAAATATAATCGAATGTTCTGCAAAATTAATATTACACTTTGCCTGCCAGGATTTACAACTTCTCTCAGTTTAATGCTACGCAACATTATATGGACCGGACACATGTACCCTCACTATAATTAGCCACTAACCCGAAAATATTCACACAGCCGCAATCCCGACACGCCAAAAATATTCACCACGCACAAGATTTTCGATGTCAGCCGAGTGAGCATCCTTCCTAAGCTTCGGCTAACAACAATGAAACAATAAGATAGTGCCCGAAAGATCTAAAATTAAATAATTTTAATCGAAATAATGATTTTTAACTAATGCATCATCAAAAAACAGCGCTACAAATACTAAATCCGCACTATACGAACGATACAAATAATAACTTCTGTTAGAACTTATTTAAACGTTTTGTAATACTCCAAAATATATAAAGCGAATTTAAAATTGTAAATTTGTTCCAGTAAGTATTAACAATCATAAAAGAAAATACCGTGATTTAAAATTAAAAAAAAAAAAAACGTAAATTAAATTTTAAATAAGATCTACAAGATGTGCAGCAAATTAAATTCCCTAACAAAACTGATTAGTAAAAATCTTGAATGCTATGATTGTATTAAAAATATTCAATTAAGATTACATCAGCTTGTCAATATTTCTAGTAAATTATATAACCATAAAGACAGACTGAATTACAATAAAAGTTTAATTTTGCACAAAACCATGATTCTGATTAATCTTTTATGCTCTTTCCTATTGTTTATTTTGACTTATTTAAAATTTCAAGGATTAATCGCGACAAAATTATTTAAAGGTTGCACTACAACAGTCAGTTATTTTACTTCATTACACACTGCGACAATAGTTCGATTAGAATTTGAATCTTCAGAAATGACACACAACACTTTATACAATAAAAAAAGTAACAAAACCTAAAAGTATTAAAAATTTTATAAAAAATCATTACATCGACATCTTCGAAGAGCAGTAAATAATTATGGTAGAATAAGAAAATTTTATTTTCCACAATTTGACAAAATTAAAAATAGTACATTTACTCTTGATCACGATATATTCAAGAATTACTTAATCAAATTTGAAATTGTGCAAATTACTATATTATTTGTAATATTTTAGATATTGCTGAATAAAATGTTTTGTCATATTTGTATGAATGTACACCTATATAATTAAGAATGTGACACAT
Organism: Icerya purchasi; assembly: GCA_039619475.1. Lineage (NCBI taxonomy): Eukaryota > Metazoa > Arthropoda > Insecta > Hemiptera > Monophlebidae > Icerya > Icerya purchasi. Next base: position 449,635,739 of record CM077116.1, on the reverse strand, counting down.
ATATCTATACATATACGAGTATAAAAGCGAAAATCTGGAAATATTTGAAAGTCACATTTATTAACTTATCGTTGCAACTACCAGGTCTATAAGGCTGAAAATTGGCACGTAATACAACGATACTTTGTACTGATGCCATATAAATATGGTTAAAAAATTCAAATTTTTTAGGGGTGAAAAAGGACGTAAAGTCAGAAAATCGCTTTTTAAAAAACTAATAATCACGCTACAGCCAAAACCATTCACACCGGATAATTGAAATTTTACATGAACATTACTTATGTACTGAAGATGTCAAATAAGAACGCTTTTTTGAAAAATCGAATTTTATGGGGTGAAAAGCGGTTAAAAACTGTTTTCTAAAAAACACACAAACTGTAATATTTTTGGTAAAAATGGCTTTATCAAATTGTAATTCCGCATGAAGACGCCTCATATGAGGTGCTAAATGTATGTAAAATTTTTTTCAACCCCCAAAATTTTAAGGGAGGAAAAAAGCAAAAAACCCATTTTTAAGAAAACCAAAAATCACGCTACAATTCAAACTAATCGTGATTATCGCATGTAATTTCATGTGAATATCATGTATGTACTGAAGATGGCAAATAAGAACGCTTTTTTGAAAATTCGAACTTTAAGGAGTGAAAAGGGGTTAAAATCCGATTTCCAAAAAATAAAAAAATTTATTAAATTTTTGGTGCAAATGGGTTTCATATACATATATACATATACATGTAGCAATATTCATTTTAAATTCATATGATTATATCAGCACCTATTTTCGGTATGCCAGTATTATATAAATAAATATTTATTCTTTTACATATATTACTTATTCAATCGAATAGTGTTATTTGAAACATTTTTTAAATATGTTATTTAATTCTTAATTTTCAATAGTATTATTCCTGTGCATAATATACAGAATAAATTCTATGCAGCCTAATAATAATTTTAGTAATAACATTAATCACCTGGATCGTGATCTTCATCTATCGAGAACACCGGAGCTAAATTACGATACCTCTTTCCGAGTTTATCCGAACTGCTAATATGCCTTTCTTTTGCAGTTTGATTAGCGGTATTCGGATTCGCAATATATTCATACAATTTGTCCTTTACTTCGACCGATTTCGTTTTAACTACATTCCTAAATTAAGTAAAAAAAATTAAATTTACAAACTGCTATCTCGTTATTAATATTTTAATAATTGGCAAACTCATTACGCGTAAACAACATAAACACTATTACGAAACAATATAGCCGAGATTTATTTCATTAAACTCTCAGCAATAATACGTTAAATTAAAATCAAATTTACTCGTAAATTTAAGAAAAACAACTGGTAATTGAATTTAAAAGTTTTATAAGTTACAAAAACATTCGAATAATTTTTCATTTATAGTTAAAGAACTCATAAAACGTAAAAAGGTTTTTTAATATCACTGAAATTCTCAAAATCATTACTAGTTACACATACATATATTCACATAAGATTAATATCAGTAACTTTATGAATTGTCAGAAATTATTTGATACTGTACGATAAAGTTATCTTTTTTTTTTTTTAAATAACTCATTAGATTTTCTTTATGTTGTTAAACAAATATTCGCCAACTTTAATATTTAATAAAAAGCGTCAGAACCTTATAAAATAAAATAAAATTTCTTCGGGGAAACAAATAAAAATAAAATACAGTTTATTTCACAATTTTTAATACTATTGCATAAAATTTTTCTCGATAAAACTTCTTTGAAACAATTTTTCCGGTAAAAGTTAAACTACTTTGTCAATGTAGTATATTAGTGTACACGGATTATTACTTATTCGAGAATAATAATATATTAAACTCATGTTCTTAAAAATATATATGCACAAAAGAATAACAAAAAAATCTTTCGAAATATGCTTAAAATTCATAAACAAAAAAATTAAAACTACGTCACATCATGAAATAAAAAACTGTTTATGGAAAAAATTATTTCCTATAAACATTTCCAATGAAACAATAAATAAGAAAAAAAAGGATCTTTACAAATATATAAAACAGTCTTTAAACGATCCTGCGGTGGTTGGTAAGTTAACTAATAACGCGATAAAAAAAATGAACCCCCATTGTATGAAATTTAAAAAAAAAACAAAAAAAAAAACAACTTATAGAAAAATATAGTATGAACGTAAATAAATTCATACCTGTTTGTTAATATTTATGAATATAAAATAAATAAATACCTCAGTAACAAGCAAAAATAAGTATAAAATAATTTACTTTAATAAATAAAAAATAAATACCTTATTTCAAGATCATTTTCGGACATAACCCACCATCAGCTAACAATACAGAGTATATTCAATTAAAACTAAATAAATTACTTTATATTTATTTTTGTTTATTACCGACATATTTATTTATTTTATATTTATAAATACAGTATGAATTAAGCAAAGCAAAAATACAAAAAGAACAAGAAACGTAAATAATCTTTAATTTTCATAAAGGAAACAATCATCTGAATTAATTGCGCTACCAGATCTGAATTAACTATTATTCGAGACTGACTTTGGAACGTACGGCAACATTTTCTGTAAACGAGTAGATAAATCAGGATTTTATTCCGCCGCGTTAGCCCGGTCATAGAGAAATGTGGAAAGTGATCGTAAAATCGACGAAATATCATTTTATCCTCGTCATAAAAACTATAATACTGTTTTCACATTAATTAATCGAAGGTATTCTAAAATTTGGACTTAATCAATATAAAACATCAAAAACGATGACGAAATAATTCCTCCATTTACATTTTCTTCCCACAAACTTTATTCAACATTACTTGAGTTCAAAAGAATGACTATGATATCCTCGAAGGGAGCTATAATTGTTCATTGCAACTTGAATCGTGCAATAATGGTACAATCAACACAAAACAATATTAATCAAAATTTTATAGAGCACGTTTAAAGAGGGACAATCTGCAATTGTATTAGCGGGAAGTAGGAAAAATTTTAAAAGTAATTCGCGACTAGCGAGGAAATGTTTAAATAACGAAATGTTAACCGATAGATTACACGAGCCAAGAGCGATTTTAATTTTTTTCGTCATCTTTCAATAAATATTAATTCAATAGTAAAATTATAATAATATTCAGTGGTAATTTAATTTTAATGTTATTATTTATTACCCACGTGATTATAATTAGGAACCTAATTTTAAATAATTTAAGTTAATTCTAACATTAAGAATATAATAACAATAATAAAATATATACGCATAAATGTAAATTTACCCGAATATATCCGAAAATATTTTGCCGAAAGTATCAGTCACATATTCGGTGGGAGTCTGAGCTTCGGGAGTATGACCATTTTGTTTAGTATACTTTGAACGAGTTTTATCGATAGAATTGGTACTTTTACACCGCTCATTATTGAGGCACACTAAACATTGATCGGAATTATGATCTTGCAAATAATCATCTACTCTATCATTCAAATACGCATGAAAAGCTAAAACAAAAAAAAACAAAAAAAAACAAAAAAAACAAAAAAAACAAAAAACGATAAGACATTACAGATGGTAATTAATCGTAATATATACTATAAGTACAACAATATTACGACGCGAGATTTATTTTTTCTCGCGATGAAACTAAATCATATAAAATTCATCAATACCGCCGCGATCTTTTTCTTGTTGAATTCAATTTTTTTAGGATTCCGCACACATATAATGTACAGAATCCTGATAAGACGGTTCAGAAACGACACAAATATCAAATAAAAATCAATAATTAACAAACGGTTTGACTTATAAACTTCAAAATTGGAGCACGAAGTACAATTAAAATTCTCTTTAAAACAATCTATAAATGCAAGCTAACCGGTTACCTTAGGCGAAAAAAAAAACCAAAACCCCGTTAAAAATATATAATATAGAATATAAAACGACCTCAAAAATCACCCTTAAAAATTCACAACTCATCGGTAAAGGTCCCCGATTGACCGGTCCAGACAAAAAAAAAGAACTCATAACCAGAAAACTCTTTAAAAGTGAAATTAAAAATATTAAATCGCGGAAGCTCTTTTATAAAATCAAAAAAAAAAAAATACGGTTAAAAAATGATTTAACTTCCACGCCTCCTTTTGGGCCAAAAACAGTAAAAAAAAAAAAAAAAAAAAGGGATGTTTGTGTAAGTAATAGCCCAAGTAAAAAGAGTTGAGGAAACCAAAACGTATCTCAAACATACACATAAAGGATCACTTTGTAGAAAAAAACTATAGCCGAGCTTACAACTTTATATTAAGGCTCTCTTCTCAAGGCACCAAAAGCTCGAAATTTTTGAAAAAAATATTTTTTCTCGGGCACATGGCATATCCATGGAAAGGACGCTATTTGTTGAGAACGAAAAGCCGTATTTCATTTTTCTATCGAAACTTTCGAAGTTAGCGAAAAATACAAAAAAAACACGAAAAATTACGTCCCTCCCTCTTTGCAGCGCGAGATTTCTTTTCGTTTCGAATTTAGTATTATATAAATATAAATATTATGGTTATCTTTAACTTAACATACGGAATCCTCAGCCCATGAAACATCATGCTCGACTGAATTTTTTTTTTCAACTTCATTTTTTTCATCTGTTTGTTTTAAACTGTCTTTAAAGAAACAACTCCTCCTAACAACTGTTTTGTTGTTATAATATATTTCAATTACCGATTAAAATTTTTTTTTATTCCAAACTTTTGCGATGATTAATTTTAGTGTGCATTGTCGTGTTCAGCTTATAATGTCAAAGATGAATGAAGTAAAACATTATAAATAAAATATTTGAAATTCCTAATATACATACAAGGGTTAAAGTTAACAATTCCATTTATACTTTCACTGAAACTTTTCGAGTTTTTTTAAAACGTGAAATAAATTTTTCGAATATTTTACATGCATCACTTTAAAACAGTGACTAACAAGCGGTCGTTTATTCTTCTTGTAATAATCTATAATTTTTTTAAATTAATAAAGTTGAAAAATGAAAAACTAATAACAATACACAGTAATAATAAAATAAAAAAGTAATTTACAGAAGCCGAAAATAAACTAAACCTTTTCGCTAAAAAAATAACATGCGCAGGAATAACAAAATAAAAGAAACAAACTAGTGTAAAAAAAAGATTCATTATTTCGCAGTAAAATGTTGTTATTACCGTTACGAAATAGTCAAGAAACTATCACACATTTTCGATATTAAAATTTCATCGTGTTTATGTCCATTCGTTTGTTGGAAATTTTACTTTCATTCACGTACGCATGTAAAGAACGTAACACACGCTTAAAATACATTAAAACATTTATCCGCATTTACCATTTAGTCTTATTTTCTCTATATAATGTTGAAGACTTTTACGCTGCCATACTCAATTTCCAAATTTCTATTCAGTTTTTAATATCATCGAACAAACAGTTGAATTTCTCCATTAATTACTTAAGTAAATTATGGATGTCAACTTGAAATTTACTCTAAACTAAATGAGCAACTTAAAATGGAACATATTTCCTCCCGGTAATATTAATTCTATAAACTGAGAAACCGAATAAAGACTATCGGATATTCCATTGTCAAAGCCCCATAAAAATCCCGAAATCCATATTAAAAATACTATTTTATTATCAATACAGATAGATGTAATGTTTTTCAGAATATTTTGTCTCATCAATACCTCTTGAATTTGGAACCCGCTGACACCTATACTCCAAAATTTCAAGATAATAAATATACTAGTGGTAGAAAATAGGTTCAATTGTAGTTAACTTCAATAACTTAAAACTCACATTTATAACCGCCTTCGACGATACTAACAAAGTGCGTATGCTTCTGTAAAAAGGAAGCAACAACCATGTGCGTATACTGATCATTATCTAAATCTCCGCATCCTAAAAAGCATAAATGCTCTCCACCAGCTTTACTGCGCACCGCCAAAGCTTGCCGCTGACATGATAATAATCCGTGCACAGCGGTAGAAAACGAATTTGGTTCTTGAAGCATCTGAAAATAATAAAAATCGCATATTATTTGCTACATGAACCGAATAAAAACGTTATTAATGTAATCAGATTTACTATCACCCTAAAATTATTATTAATAAAAATCAAAAACATTTAAAAGTCAATAAAGAACTAGCAATGGTAACAAATGAAGACTGCATGGGTTCTTAAACACAGCTAAAGTGTTACTTCTAACAAGGAGAGATCACGACCGGCGCGGGTCACCGATTTGATGAAATTTTGAAGATCGATAGAAGACCATTTTAGTATATGAACTGTGTAAAATATTTTTGGTTTACGCGAGAAATTTAAATTTTTAGCAGCCACATTTAACGGATAATATACATATAGCCGCTTTTTAGATAAAAATATGCAATAAATTCCAGATTATATTTATTTACCTTGTGCAAATGGTTCGGAAGACTGATTATTCTAAAATGATGTATATTAAACAAAAAAATGATTAAAAAGCATTAAAATAATTTTAAAAAAAATAAATTTTCAATTTAATAAAAATTAAAACGCGACATTTATTACATTTATATATAGTATAAAAACGCAAACCTCAACGAACTTATTTCGTGGTGTGTAGTAAATGATGTCTACTTGCACAACTTAAAAAAAAAAAAAGGTGCGTATTCGACCTCACCCCCCCCCCGACGTCACCTAAAATTATTGATCTTATGTTTTTAATTATTAATTCTTATTATTTAATTATTTTAATTATTTATACATGATTATATAAATATAATCACAATTTTTAAAAATTTCAATTATTTAATAATTGTTTTTTAATTTTTTTATTAATTACATATGTAGTATATACAGGGGTGAGCACACGCGATAATATAAATAATTATTAATAAATATTAAATTCAACTGTGCCTTTAATATCTCTAGTGATAGTTTGCAGCAAAATCGTATTACAGAAAAAAAAAACAACAAACTAACTGTAAGTTGGGCAGAAGCAAAATTAATAGGAAAGAATCTTTTCAACTAATCCATTCTCTTGGACACCATCAATTATCATCACCCACTGTCCCGGTGATGCTAAAATATGCGTGATTTTCTTCTAGACTTTCAGATAAGCGTGAAATATTTTCAGACGTAAACAAAATTTATTTTTCAAACGAAGAGTTAAAAAAACTCTGCACTTGTGGTAATAATTAACTTATATATTGTAGTAAATGTTGCAGGAATTGCTGTTTTGTTTTTATGATCTATATCACATCCCAAGTTATGTAAGAAAAGATTAAGTTCGTAGCATTTTAATTATAATTAATATTCATTAACACTCTTATTTTATATGTAGATGAGTATATTTGTTTATATACATAATTTTTTATTTATAATTATATTTATATTTATATTTATATATATATATATATATATATATTAATTACAACGTAATTCTTAGGCTACCCCCCATTCGAAAAAATGTCCCCAATTTTATGTAACGTTTGTTATATTTTGTAGGATTTTTGTTATTGTTATTTAAAAAATGTCACAATTTTATGTAATGAAATATGTAACGAAAAATGTAACGAAAAAATGTCTTAATTTTATATAACGGAAGGTAAATGTTAGAATAGGATTTTTGTGGTTATGTTATTTTTTGTGTGTGTTGATGCTAGTAAGAATTACGTTGTAAATTTTGATCATTTTATACAAAGTATAGAAGAGAAAGAGACAGAAATGAAAGCAAGAGGGGTCAAGGGGCACAGCCCCTTGCGAGGCCAAAATGGCCGAGTTATATATATATATACATATATATATACATATACATATAAATATATACACATACACATCTACGCTCATGTTTATCGTTTATAGAAATGTGAACAATAAAAAAATGAAAATATTTATTATATTTATATTTTTTTTATTTCATTGACCTGGCGTTCGCCTTATTATATTTATATAGTTATGTATAAAGAATTAAAATGATTAGATAATAAGAATTAATAATTAAAAATATAAGATCAAAAGTTTTACGTGATATCGAGGAGGATTTTTTTAAATTATGTAAGTAGACATCATTTTTACCACCACACCACGAAACAAGTTATCATAACCTGCGTTTTTATATCATATAAATATAATAAATGACGCGTTTAAATTTTTATTAAATTAAAAATTAATTTTTTTAAAATTATTTTATTGCTTTTTAATCATTTTTTTGTTTAATATATTTCATTTTAGAATAATCAGTCTTCCGAACCATTTGCATAAAATAAATATAAACGTAATCTGGAATTTTTTGCATATTTTTGTCTAAACGGCTATATATTATGTATATTATCCGTTAAAAGCGACTGCTAAAAATTTTAATCTTTCGCGTAAATCAAAAAGTTGCATTCTAATATTTTACACGGTTCATATACTCATGGTCTTCTGTCAATCCGCAAAATTTCATCAAAATCGGTGACCTACAGGTCGTGACCTCTCCTTGTAGGATGTAAAACTTTTACACCTCAGATCGCACTTGTACCATCGAAGATATATACATCATTTATTATATAGAAACAAAAATTTATTTATTTATTTATTTATTTTTTTTATTTAGCACGCTATTAATTATTTTTTTTTTTTATATTATCACTACTCTTAATATAGTAAATGAATCGGGAAAAGTGAATTAAAAAATACTTCAAAAATAATCATGAAACGCGGCCGATGGTAAAGTTAAAAATGCGTTTCCGCAAAATTTACCTGGAATTAAATAAGCAAGGATTTTTAACTTTATAACGCAATTTTAAAAAATCTAAAAATTTTTACAGCAAATAACAGTAGTAAAAAACATTTTTTTTAAATTTTCCAATAAAAAAAAAAGGAAAATTAAAAAAATTGTTAATAAACAAACGACGCGTCACATCAAAAAAAGTCTTCTCTTCACTGAAGAACACGTTATTAATGAGATGAATTTAACATTGCGATTAATTCAGCAGAATAATTTTTGTAATATCATCCGTACAAAGATTAAGAGAATTTTTTTTTTTGATAACAATGTTGAAAGAAATTAAGGGATCATTTCTAAACATATTATAAATGGAAATTTTTTACGCCATTTAAAATTAGAAACAAATTATTAACTATTTTTCACAAAAATGCGCCCTTTTTAAACACTCTTTTCCCAGGCCTTTTAAATTTCTAACCAGTTTCATCGATTCCTAAACTCTTATATTTATTATTAATATACAATGCGCATCACGTTACAACGGAATCGCTGTACATTTCGTCTAACTGTTAAGGGAAGCATTTGCATCATTAAAAATACATTTCCGAAAATGCAGCAATTTCAACGATTTTTAGTCTGCTCTTAGAGAAGTCGTCACTTTTAGTCCTATTAACGAAATTAGTATCCAAATTTTTATCTTTTTTTCTTTTCTTTTCTTTTCTTTTGTAATGAAAAGGAGTGAAGCCCTTCAAACACAGCACCCCACCCCACTCCTTAACGAATTCTTTTCGCAATTCTTCTTACAGCAGTTCAATCACAAGGTTTCACAGAAAGTGGGTTCTTATGTTTCCTACTTTTAAGAATGATAAAGGAGAAGTCTTCGCTTTCTACGATGAACGGGAGTCTTCATGTGAAGGTCATTTACTACAATTATTTGTCCACTAAAATGTTATAACGTATAGTATTTTTCATTTTTTCAACAAAAATTGATAATTATCTAATAATAAAAGCATAATAAACCGCGTTAAATCTTCAATAAACATCGCAATTAACTTTCCTCGACCACTGAAATCACATCTATTCCCTTCTAAACATTCTTCCCGCAAAATCTCAGTACAACGCATAGAAAATGCTATTCAAAAACTGATTTTAAAATTTCATAGTCACCACTTGTAGTGCAACATTATTAGTTGCTTACTATTTCCACTTTTAATCGTCGTAACTGCGACAATCTTCAGAATATTTACAACAGTTTAGGTGCCGAATTATTGTTAAAACTTTCATTTATAAAATTCAAAAAAATTCTGTTAAACATTGAGTATTTTCCAAAAAATCTTAAAGGGTAAAATACGTTCCTTAACTACTACACCATTCTTATATACTACTCGTATTTGCTTTTAGTAATTATTTTTATTAAATCCATAAATATGGAGTAAAAACCGAATGTGGAGAACTAAAAGCTAAATTTGAAATTCTGTCAAAATAAAAAATTAATTTCATAAGAATACAATTTATGACTTTAATGGTGTACGATTTTTATACAACACCTCAATACACTAGTTATTATAAAGTCCCGAAGAATGAAGTAAAAGCAGAATGTCAATAAACTAATAGACTCGCTAATGTATTTAACAAAGATTTACAGTAACTGAATTAGATGTTGTCGCCAGTGTATATCAATGCGATGGATGAACTTAAACAAGTAACTTCTCAGGTCCTCGAAATAGTATGATTATCGTTCAAATGTAATAAGGCTTTTAGCAGCAAGTTTTAGTAATGTTTTTTATAAAGCATATTATATATTCTTCATTATGCGGTTATAAACAAAATAACATTATTAATTTAAACCCGTTTTTATATTTATATAAATCATTCTTTTTGTTGGTTTTTTTTTGTTTTTTTTTATATAAAAATTAGACAATAAAAATTGTTTACACTGTTTCTCATGCAACAAGATTTTTGAAGACAAGCCAATGATAGGCTAAAATAATGATACATGATGGCAATGTTTGTTAGGTAAGCAAAAAAAAATTCATAACATCCAATCTGACTAATTTGAACACATTAACTGTGTCGTTTGTAGTCCATTTTTATAAATTTTAGTATCAGTGGAATTCCTGTTATTTGATGCGCTATATTTTCAAGTTTTTGAATTTTTTCTGTTTGGTTTCTTTTCGACATTTATTTTCTTCAATGCGTTTCTTTATTTATCTCTTTTATTTTATTCATATAGTTTAATAATTATTCTAAAAGTATCATAAGCGCCGTAAAACGCAAAAAACATATTAACATAATAAAAAGAACTAAAATTCTTTCCGATAATTAAAGATAAGTGTTTAATGCGTAACCCTCATTTAGCCGTACATGAAAAGGGGAGCATAAAACATCACTTCAGAAACATTTATATGGAATTTAACCCAATTACGTCTGCCGTTAATGAATTGGGGAAGATAAATTTTTAATAAGAATTTTAGTAACATTTTTTTAATAGATTTTTTTTTTAATTTTTTTTATAAAGCACATCCCATCCATAAATCACATATCACGTTAAAAGAAAATCCTGTTCCTCTGGGAACTTTAACATAATCGACTCTTTCCAAATTAGAAATTACACGATGACCATTTGAATATAATTTTTAAATTCCCGGCCCAAATCCTCCCGCCGATTTTCAGGTTACTAGAATTGGACAAGAACTTACACGAACCGTCTTCCACTTGTATACCAAACACAACAAATTGAAGCGAAGATAAATAAAATATCAGTAGAAACAAAAAAATTGCAAATTAAATTTTTTAGCTTTTCGCAGTTATTTTATTCACACTTGAAACATCTTGTCATTATAATGACCACTAACTAACTCAAGCAATATAAGCTTACTTTAGTATTACGGCAAAATTAAATAATAAAGTTTATAACGGGCTAATTTACCGCTGTATTTCCATTTAAATAGTTCTGACTCATAAAATTGATTTCACGTCTAATATTTACAATTGTAATCGTACGCATTGACTTCACGGGGTTTACAAAGCTCAAACCCATCAAAAAATTTTACTGAAAGAATTTAACCCCCCCCCCAATGAAACCTGAAATGCGCAATAAAAAATTTTTTAATGCGTTTCGTTAAAATTTCAACTAAAACGTACACTGGCATTCAAAATATAAATACTACTCATCATAAAAATAAACCAGCCGTCATGTAGCCTTTTAATCGAAAAATAAAAGGCAAATCGTAAAAAGAAGAATGGAATTTTTTTATTACTATTATCGTTTAGCTATTTTTACTTTTTCCTCAGTTTTGCAACGAAATTCCCGCCTAAATTAGAAATAAACGTACCAAGTTACAATCGAGATGAAAAGCAGTAGCCGGATGTCCAGCGTTATACTGTTCAGCTGGTCGACAGTCAATCAAAAAGAAACGTACAGAATCTTGATCACCGTTGCTACAATTTTCATCGTTTGTTTGCGTAGTTATTAATTCTTCCACTGAAACGGGCAAACATAACGACTGGGATAAAATACATTCCGTGTTCACAGTACAAATACCAAACAACTTGTTTTGCAATCTCTGTAAAACAGTAACATGCACAATTTCACATTTAAATTCGCAATATAGTTAATAATATAAAGAAAATCTCTATTTATCCGCACATCTGTCCGATTGTGTTTCTGCGATACAAAACACGTATTTATAATTTTTATCTTACGATATTTTCCGCGCTGATTAACTAATTAATAAAAAACAAAAATTGATTTCTTTACGCGTGTCTGCGAGCCCGAAACTATTTTATGATAAAGTACAAGTAATTATTATTGCCACATCAATTTCGAGTAATTTTAAATAGTCTATAAAAATATTCATTTCGTAAAGTACCGTATAACACGTTAAAAACACCACTCGATTTTAAAAAAGAAACAAAATAAGCCATCGATACCTGTCTCTAGCAGCTTTTTTATTTGGTAATTAAACAAATAATTATCGGGACATGATAATAAGTTAAAAATGCGGAAAAAATGCGTTTCTATCGTACTGGAAAAATTGAAGAAGAGTCTCAGAGACAGTTGAATTTTTTACTTTAAAATCATACGGACGCGCACAGCTAGTTAATATTAGGAAGAAAACTGATTTTCCTTTGTCTTTACTATATGTTTGCATGCCCATAATTTTACTGACAAAATACAACAATCACTAGTGTTTGTACGTGACTTTAAATAGACAAGACTGAAAAAATACCAAATTTGTAATAAAATACATGTATTTATGATTTTCGTAATATGCAATTATTGTGCAATGATCCGACTGCTCCGACATACCAGTTTTATTAGTTTTGACACATTATAAAAATTAATAACTAAACATATTTAGTTATCAATTTTTATAACGTGTCAAAAGTAATAGGAATCTAAGAAATATATAATATGGAAATACAAACTAATGATGAACATATAATTCGTCAATAACTTGGCACTTCATTTTTCATATCACAATTTTTTTTTGCTGATAAAATGGCTAATTATATAATTTTTTTATACAAGTTGAATTTAAAAGCTGACAAACTTGGCTATATTTTTTAAAATATATTGTTCTCGTTGCGATTTTATATAATAACAAAAATAATACTACGAATGAATCATTCAGAACGAATTCCGACAACGCAAAAAAAAAAACAAGAATAGTAAACAATTTTTTCCGGTTTGTAATAATTTAGTGTAGTAATTGTTTATTATCATGCCAACAACCATTGGCTTGTTTAACAATTTAAATCTATAATAAAAATGGGTTTGATTTTTCACTTTAAAATAATTTAACAAATAATTAGGAGGCACAATTTAAAAGTAACATGAACGATTTGTTATTGTAGCTACAAATATCAACTTTTTGAGGAATTTAGCACTGTTATTAACTAATCATTTATCATCTTGATAATAAATAAGTAAATCATACTTCCGGATAATTAATGAAATTTATTTAAATACTTTTAAGAAACTAAACATGGAAAGCAGTTCCCTGTTATTAAATTATAATCTTTAAAAAAAAACATATAACTCGAAACGCAAATAATCTCACAGAGCTGATACTTCATGATTTTTCACGAAAACACATTTTACAATAAAACGACAAACTCATTAATAACTAACTTAATATTTATTTAGTTACTTTGAACGAAAAATAAAAACTGAATAAAAAAAAAAATGGCCTACTGAGTTAAATATTTTTTGAGACGGTCTCTGTTTCTGTTTTCAATAACATATGCAATTCATAATTTTCTACTCCAAACAAATTAGATTACAACATATTAAATGAAACATACACGCATACCTGCTCCTACGTAAAAAGCATTTCGAACAATCTTTTCGCTTTTACAATTTATCATCAGAAACGTCATCTTTAAAGAACTTTCTAAAATGTCAAAAAATACATAACGACTCAGCGTAATTTAACATCCTTCAGAAAATTGAGAACATTAAAGTGTCTTCCAGAATGTTTGCAACAGGATTACAGCAAAACTTTCAATAAAATCAATTTTTTTTTTTATCAAAGTATTATGACAATGATATACAGAAAAAAAAAAAAAAAATCTAAATACCTACTTTAATTTTTTACAATTGACAATACAAATTTTAACTATACAAAAAAACTTAGATCGTATGTACTTATACTTTACATGTTCTAAAAACAGCCGGTTTATGATACGATTCCAAAACACAATATACGAGAAAAAAAGCTCGAAATTCTGTATTTAACGAAACAATCGCTAATTTCACGTATATAGGAAAAAGAAACATCAACTATATATCTTTAAATAAAATTTTAATTAAAGAAAGTTCTCTATTAATGCTTCACATATATCCTACGTACATGAATTCTGAAAAACTAAAACTTTGTTTATACATCATAAAATTATTGTAAAATTCGATGCTAAGTATTTCAGGAAAAATTAAAAAAAAAAAAAAAACAACAAAAAAACAAAAGAAAAAGATTATTTAATTAAAATAAGTAATTTAGTACTGAAAAAGACAGTCGAAACATATTAATACATAAAATACTAGATGAATAAAACATTTCGGCTCTTACAACCCTGATGTAAGAAACACCGATTAAAAGTGCACATTCTACTTTTAATACAAATCAGTAATTACTTGCTTGTAGGATGACGGTGTTTTATTGCTATAATACTGAGCCAATTCAAAAAAATCCGCAACATCTTCAGTATTCAAACTAGACGGTAAAGTAGATAACGCTTCAATTATTTCAGTTCTGCTCTTATCTCCCATCGACAACAGCGCATCTCTGCAAAATAGAAATACGTACATAATTTAAATATGACAAATATTTTTTATGTAAATAATTTAATATTCTTCAGTTTGATAAAAAACACATAATTAAAAAAACACTTATCCACATTGAAAACATACATCCGTAAATAACTTTACAATAGATAAAAAATAGTTTATTACACAATATAAATACTAATGCATTTTATTGTATCGCAAATAATTTCTACTAATAATACAAACCTGGCGTTAATCAAAATAACCAGTGAAAGGTAAAATATGAAAAATTTATCGCCTTTCTGGAAATATAAATCCCACATTAACAGTACAACCGGCAAATCGCATACAGCGGAAAATAACGAACTGAACTATTGAACAATAGAAGAAATTAATTAGATAACGGAAAAAAAACATATTTTAATAAGTACATACCACGGAGTTAAAAAGAAAAGTCCTCGTATTTGGTTAAAAATACAAATCTATTTGGTTTCGAAAAATTGAGGAACAATCTTACTATACTACTGTTATATAAATAGAAGTTTTTTCGACGCCCAAAAAAAAAAAAATAAATAAATAAAAATAAAAATGTCCCAATGCAATATTCCTACTTTTATACAGTAATAAATTTATAAAACATCCAATAATATGTCTAAAATTAATTATCTATTATTCGTCTATATTAATAATAAACATATTTGTTTTCAGATATTTTACATATATTTTTTAATTTGCTACGAAGCATTTAGGACTTTTAGGAATCAGTTTGTTTAATATTTTCACTCAAATTGCTATAATAATTACAAAGTCGAGCAAATGTAGATTTAAATTAATAAAAATAATTTCATCAAATAGATCATTAATTTTAGGTTTCTTTTATGATGAACAGTCATTTTCTAAAACCAAATTTTGTTAATTAAAATTTCTTACAATTTTTACCTTTTAATTACCTGCAGTACACTCTTTACAGTAACATTCGTGTACTCGAACAAAAATATAAAAATAAACATATAATAAATTGAAAAAATAATACTAAAACACTAATAAATCTAAATAATAATTATTTTATTAATTACCCATGGTCTGGTATAATGGTCAGGAGTCACTTTTTTCGTATCCAAAAAATTACATAGCTGCGGATCATGATACAATATTATCAAACGTAAAAGATGGAATGCATCAACATGTCTCGGAATATATCGATCGCAAATTCTTTCAAACAAATTATATGTGTCAACTCTAGGTAACTTCAATGTAATTAACGGCAACAACAAATCGATCCAACCATTGCTCCGCTCGTACTTGCAACTGTCCGTCGTAACTTTACAATAACATGTTAATATAGATTCCAAATCTGACAGTACTGATATTTTATCTTCATCTTTATTCCCTAATTTTGCTGTAAAAAAAAATGTTGAAATAAATATAAAAATAATTTTAATATCGTTACTTCTTGTGAACAATCAGTTCTATCAATTTAATTTACAGCCATTAAGGTTATTTTAAAATTTTATTCGCAAATGATAAGTCAAATTCAAAAACTACTTCGTTTTATCAAAATCAAAAAGTTCTATATAAGCTAAAACATCAGGCTTCATTATATTTTACCAATTAAATACTACTTATATACTGAATTAAAGCAATATATGTGTAAGTTTTCTTACAAAAAGGGGTTAGTTCCCGCATTTAAAATTAAATAATTACCGTTAAATAAATATAACTTACAAACGAGTGTTTGACAATCCTCTCGCAAAGACTTTTGTTCCGGTAAATTAAATATATCATCAAATGTTTCTAAATTGCTGTTAGCATTACTAACGTCCAAACATGACTGCCAAATACTTGGACGAGAAATATCACTTATATGATTGGAATCTTCTTCCGAATTTTCAGTACTAAGTTCATTTAACGATTCATCTAGTTCTTTTAACCTAAAAAGTTTAACGAACAATTGTATAAATGTAAAACAGTTTAAGAACAAATCAAAGAAGAAGAACAAATTTAAAGTTACGTGAACTATTTATACTTCTAAAAAAATCTAAATTAATAAAACACAAAATCTAAAATCTAAACTATTTCTAAATTACACGATATTATCCGCAAGATTATAGAAAACGTACCAGGCATCTTCCTCAAACGACATTTTTTTATTCCCCCTCAATACTCGAAACGCAATAATCAGTTACGAATTTATGCATTTTTACGACTTCTTATACAACAATTAAAACTCGCAACTGATAAAATTTAAGAACCCAACATAAACACTTTATCAACATCAAGTACACATCAGTCGAGCCTAGTTCTTTCATTGGTTATTTACATTCCGTAAAAGATGCTTAGACTTTATAATTGAGCCCAAGAATTCATATTTTACGAATACATTTAAAAAATATATTTTAAATAATTTTTCAACTTCCAATTGAAAAAAAAATTACACTGATCGATTAAAATTGAATCATTATTTTTAAAAAAAATATTACGAAGCAATTATTAAATAATATAGACTCAATTAAGCACAACAAAAGTCAAGGTAACTTAATTTATTGTATTCGATTATTTTCTGTTTTGTTAGTTGAAAACAAAGATAGAGTACATCATTTTTGTAAAAAAAAAAACTATGCTAATCCTGTAGAATAATATTTAACAAGTGTACAAATCTATGACAGTCGTGCAAATAATGAAATAGATAAAATCAGATAAGCATGTAGTTCAATAAAATTCTGTTATCGATGAGGAGGAATCAACTCAAATTCGAATATTTTTATTAATCTTTGAAGTCATTCATTAATTACATGAACTGTTTTTCTTTCAATTTAGGTCCCTCCCCCCTTACGTGAGATTTGCGCTATAGTTGTTAAGAAACTAAGTTTATTCTCATAAAGGAGAAAAATAATACAACATTAAGGTGTACGAATTTATTTAAATTCAGTAAAATTAAAAGTAAAAACCGAGATCGATCACCTTCCCTAATTTTTCACTCATTCCATGCACATTTATGTACTATTTCAGTTTTTTTCTTTTAAAAGCTCTGAACATTTTTTTTCTAAATAAAAGTTTTTAATAGCTATGAGTTATGGGACACTACAAAAAAGTAAAAGAAAAATTTAATAATGTTTTTTTTATTATCTGTATAACAATGTGTATTTTTTAAAAGTTGACGTGAGATTTCCAATTATCCCCCCCCCTTTGAGTTCACATAATTAATGGATGACTCCTTTACAACAATTGGAGAATTCACAAAAAATAAGAAAATATTTCAACATCAAATTGGTAATTATATATACAGTGAGCAACATAAACATTGAGACAAAGGTTAAAAAAAATTGAAACAGGTGATATAAGGAGAAAAAAAGCAGGTATAAATATCTAATTTATTGAAAAATGAACAAATGAACACCGCTCATCATAAATATGATAAAAAGAAAAAAAATAAATAAACGTAAAACAAAAAAATTACAGCCGATACGAAAAAAAATAGGCAACATAAATATTGAGACAGCAACATAAACATTGAGAACTAAAATTTAACACGAAAAATTCTAAAATAACGGCTTCCTAATATTTTGTATGCAAACCTTTTGCTTGAATTACAGCACTCAAGCGTTGTGGCATCGACGAAACCATTTTTTCAAAATAGAATACTGGAATTTGAGCCCATTCTTCTTGCAACCGCTGTTTGAGATGGGTAGCACTAGTAATAGGAGTTTTCCGAACCTTTCGATCTAAATAATCCCATATATGTTCGATTGGATTACAATGATTACAATCGGGTGATTGAGGTGGCATCTTGAGTACACGCGGGCATTTATATAACAGCCATAGGCGCGTTTTATGCGCCTTGTGTTTAGGATCGTTATCCTGATAAAAGTTAAACGTTTTCCTGATGCCCAATTTTTCAGCAGACACATCTAAATTGTGCCGCAATATATCAATATACATATCGGCATTCATTTTATCATCAATAAATACCAGCGAGCCGATACCGGAAGCTGCAAAACACCCCCAAACCATGACATTTCCACCACCGTGTTTAACCGTTATATTGAGATTTTTTTTTCTAATTCGGCATTCGGCTTTCTCCACACTTTTCCATTTCCGTCGCTCTCAAAAATCTTGAATTTCGACTCATCATAAAAGAGTACATTATTCCAGAAATTTTCAGTAACATCACTATACTTTAATGCGAATCCTAGGCGTTTTTTCTGATTCATCGTACTAATAAAAGGTTTGAATCTGGCGGTGCGCGAATTATAACCAGTCTTTTTAAGAACTCAGCGTATCGTTTGCCCTGAAATTGTACTGCTACTTCTTGCGCATAACTGGGTAGCAATTTTAGGGACACTTATTTTTGGATTTTTTGCGACACAACGCATTATAAAACGCTCATCTGGAGCCGATGGCTTCGCAGTCGTCCGGATGGCTTCATAAAATTGATTCTGCTTTCTTTATTGAACCTGTTAATACTTCTGTAAACAGTAGTTTGTGACATTTTTTGATAGAGAAGTAATCTCTTGAACCGGTTTTCCTTTGACATGACGGAACAGCACTAGTTGACGCTTATCAAACGAAGTGTTTCACTTTTTTGACATTTTCATTTCGAACGCTCAAAAATTTTAAATTTATACGTACGTACTAGGTAGCTGCGTACTAGAAAATAATTGTTAAACAACCTAAAGAGTATTGCTCACGCGCATGCATGCATTATTAGCGTTTGTAGTGAATCAGGAAAAACCCAGCGTCGTCGGTAATAGAATGAGTCACGCTGTCTCAATGTTTTTGTTGCTGTCTCGTTACGTACTTTTTTCGTATCGGCCGTGATTTTTTTGCTTTACGTTTATTTTTTAATTATTTTTTTATCATATTTGTGATCAGTAGTGTTCATTTGTTCGTTTTTCAATAAATTCGGTATTATACCTGGTTTTCTCCACTGCATATCGCCCTTTTCATTTTTTTAAACTTTTGTTTCAATGTTTATGTTGCTCACTATATACTCAGCGGCGACCATAAGGTGGTTCGAGCAGTGCGACTGCACTGGGCGCCATCATGGAGGGGGCGACAAAATCAGCTGACACCACAGACTACTAAGAGATACTAGTCATCGACTTTCAGACAAAGCTCGTATAGTAAATTTAACTATTCCTGGCCCCTCATATGGCTTTGAAAATATTACAGAAGATATACCAGTTTTTTTAAGAGAACAGTTATGATGATATTTCAAAATGGTCACTTATCGACTCTGCTACAAGAGATGAAATAATTAATCGAAGTCCTGTATGTAATGGAATGAGCAATGAAAACTGGCCAAGGCAGTTATGACGGCCGTCATTTTTCAAATACACATTTTTAAAAAGTAATGCTAATGGGGAAACATTCAAAAGAAGACGGCTCGTATATTCTAAATCGGCAGATAAAGTATATTGTTTTTGCTGCCGTTTATTTTATAGTTCGTGTCCAAAAGGCTAAATATTATTCCATGATTTTTGACAGCACCCAGGATATTTCCACAAAGATCAAACAAGCCAAGTATTACAATATGTGATGATTGAAGACCAGGAGGTTAAAGTAGAGGAATCTTTTATAGATTTCATTGAAACGAAAAGCAAAACTGTGGAAGGTATAGATGACATGATAGTGAGCAAGCTTAAGGCTGATGGGCTCGACATTGATAATGCTGCCACGATGGCTGAATGCCACACAGGTGTGCAACAGCTGATAAAGTATATCAATCCCAATGTCGAATTTTTTCCTTGCTTAAACAATTCACTAAACTTAGTTTGCCTACATGCAGCTTCAGAGGAGGTAAATTCGGTGATTTTCTTTGGTATGCTAGAATACTACTACGCTTTTTTTTCTACATCGACGCACTAGTGGGAAGTTTTAAAATATTTTCAATCAGAAGAGTCATTAAAAGTTCTTCACTTATAAAACAAAATGATTGGCAGGATATTTTCCCGAATGTGTGGGCAGTGCTTCATATCTTGCTGACTGTACCTGTACTGTCACTAAAGGAGAACGAAGTTTCAGTAAATTAAAACTTATAAAAGCTTATTTACGATTTACTATGTGTCAGGAAAGACTATCAGACCTCGGAATTTGCTTATAGAAAATGGTATTGTCTAGAAATTAAATTATTACAACTTAATAAAAAAATTTGCAAGCGCAAAAGCTAGAAAAGTAGCCATCTAGGTTTTTTTTATGAAATTGGTTGTTCTTTTACTTTAAAATTAATTACTGTCTGCAGGATAAAAAGTTGTCGAACAAAATATTAGTTTTAATATTTCTCATTTGACAAGTTGATATTTAGATATGCCTGTAGATATTTGGTCGGCCTGATACTGTTTACATATAAAAAATTACATTCCCTTTCGTCTGAACGTAAACTATGTGCAGCATAATAACGGATAAGCAATTACATAGAAAGAACACTAGGTTTTATATTTGGAAGAGTGCCATTTTGAGATCTCGCACCACCTAAAAAATTTGCTAGGGCCGTACTGTATATATACAGGCCCGTGCCCAGAATTTTGAAAGGGGGAGGGTTGAAAATTTTCTTTGCATATTTATTTTATAAGTAACAATACATGTTTCACCAATATTCATGCTATTAATAATTTACATAAATGAATTCCCCCTATAAACATTAATGAAAATTACATATGTTATTGATTATACTTGTAATAAAAAATTTTGCATAAAATATTAATGAAATACCTAAACTATTTCAGTTCTCATGGTGGGGGGGGAGGTTTAACCCCCAAAACCCACCCCACAACACGGCCTTGACTGTATATATTGTTTTTAGATTGATTCATTCTATGGGAATTCTCTCATTATTTTAAAAATAAATAAAGAAATCTGAAATTTGAGTTAATTCCTCTTCATCTCTAACAGAATTTTATTGAATTACAGAGTACTCTATTTTATTGATAATTTTCTATTTCTGCTTGAGCAATAATGATTTTTTCTCGCTACATTTGTTTATTAATTTGTATTCCGAAAAATACAATTATAAAAAGTTAATCTTAATTTCTGTCAAAATTAAAAACATCCTTTAATTTAATTTGATCAGATATTTTTTTAAATAATTTTGATAATTAAATAAGTTAATATCGCGAGGAAATCAAAATATTGCATGTGCAGTTAATTGATAACAAATTTTTATCAACAAAAGCTTATTTCAAATTTAACTGAGTTATGTTTGTACAGAATTGCTGTTATGCACGAAAAAATGTACGATTTTTTTTAAGTTAAATAAATTTCAAAACTGAATAATTCATTTATTCTGGTATAGCGCAAAAAAAATTGTGAACGTGCTTGTGTTTTTGAGTACTCATGTAGTTAACAAGTTTGTTTTGTTTATACAATATGTAATGTTTGACACAAAAATTGGGTTATAATTAAGAAATTCGAACATGTCGTTATCAAAATTTGATCTTGTTATGGTCGGATTCGAACCTATGGATGGTAGAAAAATGAATTATAATTATATTTTTAATTTCATTGTAGTTAGAAATTAACATCAAAATGTATGGCCAAATGCTTAATGTTATTGTGATTTAATTGTAACTTTTTTTTTTTTTTTTTTAAATAGAACAATGGCCCAACGATGTTATCCTTTACCAACCTTTTGAAGCAGAGCAAATTTTGCTTCCCGATATGGCAGATTGTTTATCAGTTCGCGCTTTTCTTAAAATGGCTCAATTAGATTTTCGAGTTGAATTTAAATCAAATGCTGAATTTATGTCTCCTAATGGTATGCGAATAAACAATAAAATTATTTTCTCAATAATTCATAATGAAATTGCGGAAAAAATGTAATCATATTCTTTTAAAATGTGTAACATAAATCTGTATAAATAGAACGATAAATTTTCTTGAAATGTTTTCCTTTTTATTCCGCTATAATTTAGAAATGTTTGAATCAATAATGATGAAACTTACAGTTTGAAAATTATATTCATTGTACCAAATGGTATCCTATTATATTACAGTACCTCAAATAATAGCAGAGTTGTACAAATAAACATGAGTCTTTTAAGAAAATTTATTCCGGTAACCTCGTATTACGGGATAATATTTATGAATCACGAATATTTATTTTTATTTTATAATAATTAAAATTGTTTTTCCATATAATTGTTTTGTGAATTTTGTGAATTAATCTATATGAAACAGTTGAAAACGTGTACTAAAAAAATCACTTTATAAATCGACATGAATATTTTCAGTTTTATGTTTTAATGACATATGTAAATTAATTTCACGCTAAGAGTGAATTGACATAAGGTAAACTTTTTTTAAATATTCTGTTTAACCTATTGTAGAGTTAAAAAAAATTAATATCTAATATCGAAAACGTCGTTTTACGTGAAGAAACTATAACAACGTTGTTATAAGCGAAAAACACAAGTCAACTTTAATTAAAAATGAATAAGTGTTTTCAAAACAATTCGTACGATTTTATTTTATATATAAACTTTGTTTTTAGTAAGGCCAGATCAATAGTGTACAAAAGTCTGTTTAAAAAATTATTGAATTAATTGCTGTTGCCAAATTAATAAAAACTGATTATGAAAAGAATAATTTCGATATCCTTTTCGTTCCCATTTCTTGTTCCAGGTTGGGAAATATTACGTCTTCTTCTTTATATTATTTTAATATTTCAGTCGCGAATGGAGTTGTGCAGATGCGTTAGTTTTAAGTAACATGGTGCAAAATTTTATTTTTTAGGAAAGCTTCCATTTATAATAACGGGCAATGATATTAAATCCGGATTGATACCAATAATAGAATTTGCAGAAAGTAAGGTAATTAAAACATAAAAGTGTTACTGATTTTTTTCTTTTGGAAACATATTTTAGTATGATTATAGTTATATTTTCACATATTTACACTATATTATGCAGTATTATAAAATAAATATTTTTTTTCTTCTTTTTTTCCATCTTTAAGGGAATTGTACTTTCTGAAAAATTGGAAAATGCTCAGAAGTCGGACATGTTAGGTTACATGTGTCTAGTCAAAACTGTTTTAGGAAATGCAGAAGTATGTGAAACATTTAATTACTATTTTTTTTAGTATTACTTACTTTTAATTTTATGGTTTTCCATTATAATGTTTTTCATTCTATTTTATTTGTTAGACTTATAAAGTTTGGTGCGACTCTACCACGCTCCCATTATCGTATGAACGATACGGAAGCGTTTATCCATTTCCTTTGAATTATTTGCTGTCGTATTATAAAAAAACGTGTTGTCAGTCTAGTTTACGTGCGTCTGGATGGTTAAATAAAACTATGCAGGAGGTAAGTTGTAATCTATAAATTCGGTTTCCACATCTTTAAGTATTAACTTTTTAACATCAGAATTTTAACTGATTTCTTCACAGTTGTATATATAAATTAACCGCAAAAATCATTCTAAAATTTTCGTTAATAATAAAAATACACGTTTTACTAACGAAATTTTTCGGTGATTTCATTTCATTTTCGATTAAATATAATTTTCTAAGCGTAAAAATTTTGCATATTGCGAATATATAGTTTATTGTATAACTTGATCGCTTAAAATACTTTTGTACCATTAAATGTATGTTTTTAATTATACTAATCATATTCATGATTTGAATAGTATGATTCTTAACAAGCATGCGAACTATGAGTTCAATTGAAATTGAACTTTGTTTCTTGAGAACGGTATCCATTATTGACTCTCCTTATCGGTACTTTCTAAATTGTTTCTACAACTATTTTTAAAGGCGTTTCATACTCGTATATACAATCGTTTTTGGACTCGACTGTATTTGGTACACTACTGAAGTAACTATGAGTCATTCAATTACAAATTCCAAAAAAAGGAAACGTGGTCACAGTATTAAAATTATAACATAAAAGATGTAATGTTTTCATTAAATCCTTTTTTTGATTATTAAAAAATCCTGTAAAAAAATGGTATTTATGGTAATGCTTAACCAGACCCTCTCCTGCTCTGCTTATCATTTAAAATATTCCATTTATACCAAAGAGAGATAAATAAAAACAAAAACTAATTTAAATGTGCCGTGATTGTTTTTTTTTTCTCTAAATTAATAAAATAGTTTGTCCGCAGGGCCGTGCCCAGAATGTCTTTCTT
Organism: Icerya purchasi; assembly: GCA_039619475.1. Lineage (NCBI taxonomy): Eukaryota > Metazoa > Arthropoda > Insecta > Hemiptera > Monophlebidae > Icerya > Icerya purchasi. Next base: position 449,610,625 of record CM077116.1, on the reverse strand, counting down.
TGCTGCGTTCCGATAAACATTGCATAACCTAAATCTTATAGGGGAAAAGTCGAATATTTTCGGTAACAATGCGATATGTTGTTGTACTAAATACGTGATGGATGTATGGGGCGAAGCTTTCAACATCTGCTTTGTTTTCGTCACTTAATCTTTCATGTGCATCGTTCGTTGGCGTCCCGTCTTACCTTGGTGATTATCATGTACACTGGCCATTTCAACAAATTTTTTTACAAAACGATTAATAACACTACTAGTAGGTTTTTTCCGATATCTGCACTTAAATTTATTCACGAAATTTCATTGAACTGTCACGACACTTTTTGTTTCTGAGAACTAACAAACTGTGAAAATACATTCTTTTGTAGAATATATTTTAACAATAGTAAACAATAGAACGACAGAGCCGAATATTGTTTTAATAAAATAGCCCGCTTTTACGCAATCAGTGTTGCCAAAATGAAAGCGCTACATGCAGTTTTAGGTTTTTTACAATTTCTTGTAAATAGAACGTTGTTATTTCTGAATCACCCTGTATATACATCCACACAAAAACAAGAACCTCCAAAAAGTGCCTACAAGTTCTGTAGCCTAAAACAAATATCTTATATATAATATAATTTAATTGCAAATACCGATTTCCGATTTCCTTATTCATTTTTCCAAACACATCTAAGAAAATCGGTAATGTTGATTTAAATTTTCTTATATAGTGTAAAAATTTTATAAAAGCTAAATAATGTGACAATAAAAACTAACATCACCGAGTTATAATGGAGTAATAAAATATGATTAATTATATTATTGATTGAGTAAAGTAATATGAATGGGAGATATGTTTGAAAAAATGAATAAAAGAAGTCGGAAATGATTATGAGCATATTATAGGCAAGCAACTTGATGATTAAGTTGCATATTTCTTTTAGGCTTTGTGTGATATAGCTAATCTTTACAGACTCAAAAATCAGATGTAAAAAAGAAATTTAACGAAGAACTCGTTAAATTAAGTAAATAACATCAAAAATTTCATTTTAAGCAAAGCTTTTAATTAACTAAAATTTGTTATCTTTCAAACTAAATATATTTTTAAATTTCAACACATTTTCTGCGTTTACGTTCAAATGTTTTGAAATATTATTGCTCTATATTTTGATTTTACTGGAAAAAACTTAAAGATTTAAAAGTAGGTTTTTGTTATTAAACATTAAACATTTTTTATGTTTTACAAGTCAGGGATGTTGTTCATCCTAAATGTCATTCCTTTACTTTAAATAAACGTTACACTTGTGCATTCTTGTTGTTAAAAAAGATTTTTGATTAAGAATTTTTCGATTCTGTAATTTTTTTGTCTATTGCATGTGTTTTTAGTTGTATGTGTATTAAACTTCATCTTTTTTGCATCTAGCATGTACTCTATATATTAATCATTTTCAGTAAATATAAATATTATTAATGACCATATCGTTCTTACGCTGGGAGTAATAAGAAAAGTCTGTTTGCGTTTTTTGCATTACATATATATATTTTTTTTTTAATAGTTGAATTGTAAGTTTTATAGAAGAAGTAAAGATCTGGGAAGGTAGAAAGTTTCTTTTTAATGAGTTCCAAAAAATCTAGATTGTATATCGTGAGGAATCAGCGAATTCCTATGATCTCTGTTTCCCGACACCAGTATTTAAAATTATCATGTTTTCTCATACTTCCTGTTTAGCAATGTGGCGGAATTTATTTCTTATTTTCTGGTCGCCAACGAAATTATGTATAGTTAGATGTTGTAAAGCGTTAGGCTTTTTTATTGCGTTTAAATTTCTTTTTATTTTGCGAATTTATTAAAAATCAAGTAGTTAATAATCAAGCTCTCATTTGATTCGTATTTGATTTATCCGGCGATCGCGATAAAGAAAAACTAACGAATAAAAAATATGCATGTATAAATACGAAAATCCTATTCGTGGTTCTTTGATTAGACAACATTTAAACATATACGTGTGTTCAGACGATCCGCGACCCCGTATCGACGTGCTCGAAAAACAGCTATAGCCATTAAATGTACACACACACGCAGACAGATCTGCATCTATCTCCCCGGATATCGAGAATTTATCAGACCTTACCGAATGTCTCAGTTATAATTATTCGCACAGGACAAAATGTATTTCGCCGTGCATTAAACTTTACGCTGTTACTACCTGCGTATCAATTCCTTCTTGTAATGAACCGAAAGATAGTGTCCAATACATGATTTCTCGTAAACAAATAAACAATTTTGAATTTAAAAAACTAGCTGCACCAGCTCTATTAATATGTACGTATGGTCAGTTTTTTGATGAAAGTAAGGCTTCGATCTGAGTGGCGGTTGACTGTAGAGAGATAACATTTTGGTAATTTGTAGACATTTAAAATTCTGTGACAAATTCCAAAAAGTATGTTTTCATCTTCGTTAATAGGACAGCGCTTAAAAAATCTATTTTTGGATTTTCGACGAAATCTGTATATGTATTCTCACGGTAGTACTGGTCAATAACTTCAAATCACATTTATTTATTTCGTGTTGAAACTACCGTTTTTTTCCTTGTTTTTGCTAATTTGTACCTAGCCTAGTTGGCTATCAAACAAATGGTCTCTTGCATGTTCACATGCGTGGAAAATACGTGCCTTGGTGTATTATTCCCTATTTTTTTCAAACTAATAGTTCTCTTCAATCGTCCCGTAACTGATTTACGGTAAAATTTAATTTTAAATTATGTTTAAACTGAAAAGCTCACCAATGTACAATACTGCGTGAGCCATAAAATAAAAAAAAAACAACAAAAAACATATATATATGTACGTATATATAATCATATGTGCGCTAGGTCAGTACACAGCAGACACACATGGGCTGCATTTGTATATCGATAAATCAAACGATTACAATCAGTTCCGAGTGTAATCTTGCGCGTGTACACTAACGTTACATATAGCCAATTGCCAAGAACGCTACCTGCTCTGTACAGCTAGATTGTACAGATAGGTAGTCTCGACGCTCGTAATCGAGCTAACAAACGAACGAACGATATATAATATACACCTGCTTTTACTTTATTTTTGCTAGGTGTGCAGCGAAGTTGATAAATGTTGTAAAGCTTTATCAGATAGATTGAAGAAACAAGATTATTTTTTTGAAACGTAAGTTTTTTTCGTCATTATTAAAAATTGTTTTCTTTTTTTATCAATATTAATATCATTTTCGAAATTGCACTGTAAAAAAGCGCTTGTAAAGAAGTATTATGTACCAAAAATTTGAAAATGCGTAACTTCAAAGAAATTAGTGATTATTATAAGCATGTGTGACTTTCTGCGTGAAGTCATGCAAAGACTTAAATTTTTTAAAATTTTATCTGCTTTTTTTATTATCAGTAAATTAAACATTTTTCAGAAGATACATTTTTGGCTAAAAAGGCTTTCTTCTCGTTTGTTAAACAAATCTCTACTGTATTTTGTTTGTATTTATATTTCTTTACTTTCCCCCAATATGAGGCTCATGAAAAACTTTATCTGTAAGTCATCGGTGAGTTTATTTATACAAAGAGTGAAGAAATTAAAAAATACCATTATGATATCTTTTTTAAAGGAATGGAAGAGCTCATGGACATTAACCTAGTGCGAGGGGAATTTTTCTATATTTTCAATGTGCAGTAAGGAGATTTCAACTAGATCCTAACTGAATGAAACACCGCTATCTAAGCACAGCTATGTTACGGTAATTAAATGTCAAAAAATTGTCGTTGATATGCCGCTGACTACTTTAGAGATTTAATTTAATAACATATAGACGTCATGATGATGACCACGTATTTTATGCTATTGTATACATGTAATTCTGATTATATATATTCAGGGTGATTATAATTAAAGTTCAAGTTCCAAAACGCTATAAAAAAAAGAACCACTGATCAGAATGACGTGAAATTTTGAACGGAATATTATTGAAGGAGGGGAAAAGCGGATGACATAAGAAAAAAATAGTTTTTTTTTTTTTTGGCTCGTCAACCAGGGACCTTACTCAGAAACAATTGGCGCGGTAAGAGTCCGAATTAAATTAAAATACCTGTCATGCGCACGACTCATTACAGTTGTTAGCTTTTTGAATGCAACACTGCAATTTAGATTCGTTTAAAAATTAACTTCGATACAGCATTGCAGCTATATCATTATCTCATCTTTTTATTTTTTGCCTTTCTCTCGAAATATAAGTTGTATTAAGGATTCTAGGCGGAAATTTTTTTACTTTGTAATTTAATCGGAGAACGTTGGTGCAATCCAGAGGTTGTCTGTAATGATTTTCATTATTCGGTTTATTGTTTGTCTAATAATTTTTACAGATATTCTCATTTACTAATATCGATATTAATGTAGTCGAATGTATTTTAACGAATTAGAGAGATTAAAAATCGATTAAAAGATATAGCGGAAATCAGCCAATGCGATGTTTTACTTAATATATGAAAACGAAATCAGTACGCGAATGAGATTGTGTACATCGGTAAATGAACAACAGCGCGCTCGCTACTCCTTATCGCTGTTATCTGTGCCGGTTTTTGTTTAATGTCGCAGTACAGTTGATTGTAGTATGTTGTTATTCGGCTTGTCGTTTTTCTTTCGTTATCTCCTTCTTTTTCGTGGTCGACATTTCGTGTCTGAGAAGTTCGCCATGACTGCCTCAATGAAGGACCGCGCTCTACTTGTAAAGGTTTTTTACAAGAACAATAACCGTGCACCAGTAGCTCTACAGAAGTTCCGGACACTCAAGGGTATGAAAAAAGGCGTTGGTCTGATGACTGACTTGCAGAACGAAGCGGCACTGGTCGATTTGCGAGTGGATTTTCTGTTGCCCATATTCAGTCAATACTGTCTATTGACATATTCTGCTTCGTCTGTCCACAAAATTTTTCACGGACATTCATTGACCACTTCCAAAGCAAAAGTGTCTTTTGTGGACAGAAATTGTTTCTGGGTAAAATCCTTGGTTGACGAAAAAAAAAAAAAAAAAATCGAATAAATGGAAAATAGTAATAAATGAAAATAAAAGTAACCACATTATTTTTACAAAGAGAAAAATTGTACGTAACAAATATCATATATCTATAAATAACAAACAAATATAAACATATTCATCCGTAAAATATCTTGGAGTACACCTAGATGAAACACTTACGTGGCTTCATTATATCAAGACAAAAATAACAGAACTAAATTTGAAAACAAGACAATTTCATTGGTTGCTTGGACCACGTTCCCAATTACATATTTCAAATAACATATACCACATGGTATTAAAACCGATATGGTTGTACGCAGCTGAATTAAAAGGGGTTGTTGCGCTTCCAAAAGTAGTGTGAATAGAATACAACGCTATCAAAATGAAGTGCTACGATCCAATGATCAGGAGCACCATGGTTTGTGTCCAACCAAACACTACATCAAGATTTACAAGTGAAATATGTAACAGAAGAAATAAAGCTGGCGGTTAAAAATCACTTGTCGAAGTTAAAATGAAAATGCTTTCGCAACGAATTTACTACAACGACTAACAAGTTGCAACAGGCTGAAAAGAAGAAACGTTATTGACCTAGCGTGATTATTCGATAAATAAATTCGGGATCGGCTGATGGGCAGATCTTGAAATTCACGATCTTATTACCATTAAAATCTAGTAAATGACTATATAGTCAGTTCTAGATGTGAAGAAAAATAAAAAAAAAAAATCTTATGTCATCCGCTTTTCCCCTTCTTCAATAATATTCCGTTCAAAATTTGACGTCATTCTGATCAGTGATTCTTTTTTTTATAGCGTTTTGAAACTTGAACTTTAATCATAATCACCCTATATATATATATATATATATGGGGCATTTCACGTCAAATGTCCCAGCGCGTCGCTCGAGCGCCAAAACGCTTACTTCTTAACTGATGATTACACTACTAAGAATAATACATAAAAAATAACAACAATACGTTTTCAATGTACTTTTTCCTCAGCTTTTCAATGGAATCATTCGTTTTTTGAAAATGTGCCTTTTTAACCTCAAAAAAACACAAAACGTGTTATATCTATAAAAGGGCATTTTTAATATTTTTTAAAGACTCTAGATCAAAAGAGGGGGGTTTTTTACGTCGATATAGCAATTTTCAGAGTGTGTTTTTTTTTTTTTACGAGATATTGAACGTCAAAATAAAGACGGACCGCCGCTGCGGCACGTGCTGCAGCGTAACGCAAAATGTTTATTGGGTTTTTCCAATATCTATTTGACATCGAGTTTGGATTGTGGTTAACTTACACTTATTTAGTTATGGATTACCATCGTTGTGATTGTGCTGAATAACAAAAGTGGGCGTCGTTGAAAACGCGTATTACTTTATGAATATCGAAAAACTTGAGCTTATGGTGTAACTTCGTAAATTAATTTATTTAGCTTTAATTAATTACCTTATTTATCATAGATTAATTATTTGTTATTTTTTCTCTAACGCTATGTGGCATTCAGTTTTTCATTCAAGGTGCATTAATCCGTTTGGTAAAAGTAATCATCCTATTAACTCAGAGAAACAGTTGTTTAACTTTTCCACATTTAAAAAAGATATATATGCATCGATACTAGAAACAGCAAAAATTTTTAATAATTGTAGAACTGAAATTTATAAACGTAAATCAGATTCATTTATTCCTGATGTAAAAAAAAATTATCTACAAACACAAAGACAATTTTAAAAACGAAGAAAACAAATAAATAAATTTCTGTGATACTGTAAATATACATTATGTAATTATATTGCAAAAATGTACAAAGAATGTTTCAATGTATAAATAAATAATATGTGTACTTATGTGTAGGAGAATTAATTATTTAGTAAACATTATTGATGGAAAACACACTGTGCCGCATGTCATACTGCGCCGCAGCTGGTTCGTCTTTACTTTGGCGTTCAATATCTCGTGAAAGAAAAAAAACACACTCTGAAAATTGCTACATCGATGTAAAAAACCCTCCTCTTTCGACCTAGAGTATTTTAAAAATATTAAAAATGCCCTTTTAAAGATATAACACGTTTAGTATTTTTTTGAGGTTAAAAAGGCACATTTTCAAAAAACGAATGATTTCATTGGGGAAAGCTGAGGAAAAAATACATCGGAAACGTATTTTTGTTATTTTTTGTGTATGATTCTTAGTAGCATAATCATCAGTTGAAAAGTAAGCATTTTGGCGCTCGAGCAACGCGCTGGAATATTTGACGTGAAATACCCCATATATATATATATATATATTCCAGATATTAATTATTCGGTAATCTATGTATTTAAGGACTTGATTCTTGAAATCAACTACTCGTATAACTAATCACGTGTATCTGATCCAGTCTTATGACTAGTCCTTTCCCTAATGTTAACCACGAATGTTGAAATACATTAAAATAATCGCAGATTTATTTGTTTAATCGTTATCACGCTTGTGTGTGTGTGTGTGTAAACAGACTCGGATTTAAAATTTGTGAGGTAGGGATCTAACTGCAGCGGATTCCCCTTGCAACATATTGAAAACTAAATAGAATGTTTTATTTATTTTCTATACAAATATATTTTACATTATTTATATCCGTATAATTCACTTCCGTAAGCGTGCAAGTCATAAACACAGCTTTGGTGGAAAGTCTGGAATAGATTGTTCGAGTAGTGAAATCTTGGTTTTGCAGTTAGAGTTTTTTTTTTTTGCACAAAAACTGGTGATTAGCCCGAATTAATGCTATTGCTCTGTTTTACCCTTTCATTACATTTGTTTTCACTTCCCTATTCTTTAAACCGATCTGCACGCAAAGCTTTTATAAGATTTATTTGATATGGATCCATCTGTGTTTTTGGTCAAATCTCACAAATCTGGTAAAGAAAGGAATCAAGAATGCACCGCGTACACTGAAACATGTATGGAAAACAATGTGACACCTAGATTGGCTTAATAGGTCACATAAGAATTTATTAATAAATTAGAGGATCTATAATCGAAAATCGAGGGAAATTTATCATTATTGTATTATATTATTTAAAAGTTTAAATTTCTTTACTTTAAAAAATTAATATTTTTTGATTTTGTATGATAATGCTAAATATTATGTAACGAATATATACTACATATTAATGAAAAGAATTTAATCTTCAGAAAATAAAAATTCAAAAATGAATTTTTTATTGTGAAATTATCTTAAGAAATTTTTGATTTCGCAATATTTATAGTGGGGATTTTATCGAAAAGAATTTAAATAAAAAAGTCGACGCTGTGCGCCTTTCCGTTGGAAACCCCCAGACTCCCCAGTGCTCTTTGTTTAGAGCCTACGACTAAAATTCAAAAAACATGGAACATGCTTTAGCCGTTTGCTGTCTGCTAAATATCATCTCTGATACTTTCAACTGTTTCTGTACGATATTTTAAAATTGAAAATGCGACAATGAACGTCTTGAATTCGAAAGAAAATAATAATGTTAACGATTTTATTTTAAAAAGATGTTATTTCTTGTGTCACGTGATCCTTAGAAGTAATAGACAATAATATGGGTTTATGATAGCTGAAGTAACTTATGTAATTTGTAGAATCAATTTTGTCGATGTGACGTGCGAAGATCAAATTGATACACAATCTCCCACGAGTAATTGGTAGAGCTTGAGTTGTAATCCAAAGGTTTTTTCCATGAACCGAAATAATCGTCGATTTTTAGTTTTCTTGAGATTGGCAGACGAACATCATCGAAGCGCGGTCCAAACGCGACCGACTGGATATGTAAATATATAAGACTGTAAGCCGATAAAACAACTTTCGCTGGGAACTGTTTTTTCTAGAGATTTGCACAATTTCCATTTTTTATTTCATTTCCATAGATTTGCTTAATTTCAATGCTTTATTTCATTCATCAAAAGTTTTCGTTTTCTTTATTTTGGACGTTTCATCAAAACCTTATTTTTCAATATTTCTACGTAATCACATTTCTTTCATTCATTCGACAACAGTTTTAAATCTTTTCTTTTGTAATGCATAGTATATTTACATATAGACGTCGATGAACGACAATCATCATGATCCGAACACGATTGACTTAAGACAACTAGAAGAAGAGGCTGTATTCTTATTTACCTCCCGCGTAATGCTCTCGCGTTCCACTTTAATGTGACCTTTTCTGCTGGTTAGGTCACGGCTAAAACATGTTCTGAGCTAAAATGTAATAAATGTTTCTTATAAATTATATTTAATTTTGCGTTGGATGGGTCATGTGCCCCGACATGGAGGATTGTTGTGGGATATAATTGAAGGATACATCCCAGGAAGACATGTTGGAGGTAGGCCACGATTAAGCTGAGGAGATAAGCTCACAAGGGATTCCGTCTGCGCCAGTTACTCAGAAATGAAAAGGATGGCCGATAACCGATGCGAATGGAAAAGACGAAGCATAGGGGCAAATCAGTCCACAGACTGCTGCACCAGATGATGATATTTGATTTGATTTTTACTAATTTCAAAAGAGGCTATATATTGGTCGTATATGTTGTGTTTTTTTTTTTGTTCACGCATAATATTTGCTCGTGTGAACCGATTTTAATGATTTTTTGTTCATTTGAAAGCATACCGGCCAGAGTTAGTACACTTGAAAATCGATGAACATGCGTGCACATAGAGATACTCAGTAGTCATAAATAATGTGAAAATAGGGGATCCTTTAGAAAATCTTTTAGTAATATCACGAATGCGATTGATTTAAAATATTATCAATGTTATTTACCGTGAAAACGGAAATCGGGATAAAGCTAATTTTTAATACTGCCAGGCAAAAAATTAAAATATTATCACTGCTAATTATAACAGATAAATTTATATTCGAAAAGTTGATCACTGACGGAGATATTACCTATTTATATTACTGCGAATAACTTCTGATATGCATAGTGATCTGAATATTTTTTTGTTTATTAGTAATTGTACCGGTCTGTGGTGGTTCTATATGAGTACCACCGATGAGTATCGGTGAGTAGTGACTGAGTACTCATCATTAACAACGTTAGAAAAAGTCTCCTTAATGATATAATTTCTTGCTTAGTATAACTAGATAAAAATTAGTCAAAAAATTATCATTAGAATATAGGAAAAATATGAATTACTAAAATTTTTAAATTAATTAAGCGATGAACATGAGTAACTTACAGTATTTTAACGTTCATTTTCTGCGGAAATGTAGGTTCGAATAAAGATAATGATTTTGAAATTCCTAAAGCTCGATTTACAAGTTCATCACTGATGGAACTGAAACATTACTGCTGAACCAATATTTAGCTTTATACAGTACAAGAAGTAACATATCCGTATTGTTATCCAAAAATATTTACATTAAAAATTTTGAAATTAAATAGTTAAATCACAATTTACTCTAAAAATTTAATAAAAATACACTGAAAAGTAAAAAATAATTGTCTAATAAAAAAATAATATATTTTACTGTAAAATATACATAAGGATATTACAATTATTCTTAAACAATATTAAAATAATTATTAAAGTCGGCATCGAATTTAAATTGCAATAATAATTAAAACCCGCATCAAATATATCCCCGATATTCCCAATACTTGACTCGTAGAAAATGAGTTATTTCGTTATTATACTCATTAAATTTTTTCTAATTATTGTTGCAATTTGAATTTTATTTTGACTCTAATAAATGTTAATGTTCTTTAAAAATAATCGTAACATTTTTATAAGTATATCAAATAATTATTTTTTACTATTTTATGCAAATTTTTAAAATAAATCTGGAAGACGGTTGTTTTTTAAAAAAATATTTGTTGTAAAACTTGTATTCGGTAATATTTTCTTAAAATAAAAAGTTAAGAAAATAATTGAAATAATTTCTTCGTCGTCGTCGTCGTCGTCGCAGCTCTTGGAACAAGAGATCGCGTGCAACTCATATGATCCTATTTCTGGCATCCGCACTGTTTTCTGAAATGTTCTGCTAATCAGATTTGATGTTACCATTTCCAGTCTTCTTCTCCCTCTGTAGGGTTTTCCTTGTATTTTTCCCTGTGCTGCCAACATGTAGATTCCGTTTTTTCGTATCTCATGAGCCATATATTTCGCTTTCCTTTTCTGGATGCTATCGACTATTACAGGTTTTCCTTCTTCTACTCTGGTTAAAACAATTTTATTACTGACGAAGTCTGTCCAGGGAATTTTTAACAGTCTGCGATAACACCACATTTCAAAAGAATTTATTCTTTTTTTACTATATGCACTCATAATCCATGTTTCGCATGCATACTGTAGTATTGACCATACGTAACAGCGCATTATCCTTTTTTTGAGTTTTAAACTTAATCTGGAATCCTTTAGTGCGTGACTCAGGTTGTTGAATGCCTGTTTCGCCATTCCAATTCTTGATTTGATTTCTTTGTCATCTCTGCCATCATTAGTGATGAGGCTACCTAGATATCTAAATTCAGTTAAGTTTTCTATCTCCTCTCCGTCTAAATAAATATGTACATCCCTGTTTTTAGTTCTGGTAAATTTAATGATTTTTGTTTTTTTTGTATTAATCTTCATTCCATATCTTAAACCGATTTTATTTATTTTGTTTACCATTTTTTGTAGTTGTTTCTCTGTTTCTGCCAGTAAAACTTTATCATCCGCATAACTAATTTCGTTTATACGTTGTCCATTTATTTTCACTCCCATTTTCCCTATATTTGCAGCTTGCTTAATCTCTTCTGCATATATATTAAATAATCTGGGTGAGAGTGGACATCCTTGTCGTACACCTCTTTTAATATTGCTTTTCTTATCCGAGAATTCCGCATTTATCTTGATTTTTGCACTTTGTTCCCAATACAGATGTTTAATAAGCTGGAGGTCTGAATTATCGATATTATATTTTTGCAGTATTGTTATAAGCTGTTCATGATTAACTCGGTCAAACGCCTTTTCATAGTCTACAAAGCATGCATAAACCTCCCTGTTTGCGTTCAAGGTTCTTTGTATTATTATCTTAAGTAGAGCTATTGCATCTCTGGTTCCTCTTCTTGGGACAAAACCAAACTGCGTATCGCCTAAATTGTCATCTAGTTTTCGCTCTATTCTGCTATTTATAATTGATAGAAGCAGCTTCAGCGAATGACTCATTAGTGCTATTGTTCTATATTCGGAACACGTTTGCGAGCTACTCTTTTTTGGAATCGGTATAAAATTTATGCTTTTAAAATCCTCTGGCAGTGCGCCTTCTTTGTAAATTTTATTAAATATCTGTAAAAGTTGTTCCTTCTCATGCTGCGTTATGTATTTTATCACATCAACCGCTAGAAGATCATCTCCGACTGCTTTGTTATTTCTGGCTTTATGAATAGCGTTCTCTAATTCCCACATTTCAATAATTGGCGCTTCTTCCTTCGTTGTTTTTTTGTTCTGTTAGTGAATTTAAAAAATAAAATTATATATATATATATATATATATATATATATATATATATATATATATATATATATATATATATATATATGTTTTATTGTATTTGGATCCGCGTGTGATATTGTAGAAAATAATTGTTTACCGCTCAAATTAAAAGCCTAAGTTTCTGTCTTGATTGCTCTGAACATCATCGGTATACGGTAATCTATATTTTTTTAATTAGTAAAAGTTTTGTATATATCAGCAGTTTGTTGCTCGATACCTAAATTGTTGTGAGCATTTAAAAATGAGAAGTGGCATACGTTGTGGATTTTATGCATCAAATTTTACATTATATTTATCATGCACGAGATGAAAATATTTATTCGCCCGTTATAATATCCTTTAGGTAGATTTTTTTTTTTTTATAAAATGAACAATTGTAATCGCCTAAAATAAATGAATGGTAGAAATTTGTCAATTGTATAAATAAAATTTTATTTCTGCAAAACTGTATGATTTCCGAACTCCATGGAGGTACATGAAAATTATTTAATTTTTCGCTTAAAGGTATTCTCCATTTTTAAAGAACAATTTAATACCCAAATCTAAAATAATCTCTGACTTATATTATAACTGCTTATTAATAATTGATAGTAAATTTCCAAATTCCGTCGTTATTTTTTTTTTTTTTTTTTGATTAGTACATAAATAAACATTATACTTTTTATTTATTTTCAGGCCGACGCAGTTGGATGCTTTAGTTTTCGGTCACATTTATTCCATAATAACTACTTTTTTGCCTCAAAATGATTTGGCTCCAATTATTCGGTCATATTCAAATTTAATTGACCACTGCGAAAGAATTGATAATTTGTATTTTAAATATGAAAGGATTTCCGGAAGTTCAGATTGAATTTAGTAACAGGAAAAAGCTAATGCGGCTGCATTCTTTTGAAATAAGTAGGGAATATTTTTTTTTCTACATAATATATAATAAAATAATAATAGAAACATGTTATTTAAATTACAGCGAATTTTTATTCTTTTTTTCTTTACAACATTTCGTTATGATGAAATAATAAAATTATAAACGCTCTAGCAAACACTTCAATAGAATGTGTTTGTTGTATGTTTATAATTTCATTATTTTATTAGCTGTTTAATAAATGGGATGTATGAATACACTATGTTTATATCGTTATGGTATTTCATAAATTTTCATTATTTTAATTCTGGTAGCACTCTCTGCAGCAGTGAAATTTATTCGTTATCAGTAACGACTTAAACTTGATTTTGTCTGGAAATGTGTTTTCAAGGATTATACATGGTGATGTGGTAAGTATAAAATTGGAAATTCCATTACACGATGTGAATTTTGCGATAAATTGTAAATTTGAGAGACGATTATTATTATCTTTATCAATTTACAAAGTTTGATCTATAGGTGACGAGAATTTTCAAATTGGCACGTTGTATGTATGTTAGTTGATTCGTTTTTTACAGGCTGGTAAAGTTATAGGTAATAATGTACGTGCCGCTGATTTTCTCTCGACTGCATTGTTCAAATTTGTGTTTGACGAGTGAATATAAGTTAGAAGTAATTTTCTGCGTTCAATGACGATAAATAATTTTTGCATTAAAAATGTAGTTCGGCGCGAAGCGTTCAAAATATCAAAAAGTTGTTTGACAACAGTGCTGCGTCTCAGCTGCGAATTTGTGAACAATACGAACATATTGAAGGACACTAAAAAAACTTCAAAAATGTCGCGAATATCCACCGATACCGAAAACACTTAAAGAAATTCTGTAACTAATTCTAGAATGATCATCAAAAAAAGATTTCTGAATAAACTGGAATCTCCACCCGATTCGAAGGAACCGATTTTCATTAAAGTTTTAAACTTAAAACGGGTGACAAACGTATTTCTTCCCAAAGCTAATGTATTTGAGCAAAAGCAACATCGCTTATCGCCGCTGAAAAATTGCTTCTTAACGTCGCTGATATTCTAGATTTACTCTAACGTATGTCATAATTGATGATGAAACATGAGTGCGCGGGTTACGGTGCCGAGACAAAAACTGATTTGCTGCAACGGAAATTTATCAAAAATCTAAAACTGAAAAAAAAAAAAAAAAAAGTAACAAGGCCAATTAAATATCACGGGTTTTCTAATTATTTTCTTGGAACTATTCTTGGTGAATTTTTACCATCGTGTCAAACAATTGTCAAGGATTATTACTTGAAAATTTTTAACATAATTTGTCTAAAGGCCCCCTGTAAACAGTCAAACTTGTTTGTCAAATCTACTTGACAAACAAGTACGCAGACGTGCAACTGAATTTGTCAAACTGCTATCGTTTTTTATCACGTTCACGGCTGTAATTGTGTAATATTTAAGCGTAAGTAAAAATGACTACGGATAGAGACAAAGCTCTTTTCTTGCATTAACTCTAGCACTGTGTATTAAGAAACGGAAAAAAAGACGTTTGTCTAGAGAATGGTTAATGTTAAGAGATAAATTTACCCATGCAAATCTGCTTAATAAAATAAGACTCGTGGAACCTAAAGATTACATAAACTTTCTCCGAATGGATGAACAAACTTCTAATAACTTGTTAGAATTACTTCGCCCTCTTATTGAAAAAAAAAAAAATACACAGCTATGCGAAAATCTATTCCAGCTGTTCAAAAATATTGTTAAGTCATTTTAAAATTGTAATTTATTATATGTTTTTGACAAAAACAGTGTGCTAAAAATTTCTTGAATGTGATAAATTAAAGACTCGGTGTTTATTATTATTAGGTTCATTGGTGTTTTATAACTAATGCAGGAATTTGTGAGAGGTTGTGTTCACTAGTTATATTGTACAAATGCAACATCCAAATCTCAATATGTTTAGATTTTGTATTAATTTTAAGGAAGAAGTGTTAATACGTAAAAACACCATTAACCATAGATATATAATGTAGTGTTCAACATACCCGATTTTGAACAGAACTGATTCAAACTTCTTCATCAACCTCGTCTTGCAAAAAATGCAAGTCTTTGAAATACCACAACATAGGTACCTGTAAATCTTCCGTCGAGCAGCCAGCAAGTTTTAATCTTTTTATTTCGTTACTTTTGCGTTTATATGTAGTGGGAAGAATATTAATTTTTTTTTTTTCCCCTTCCTCCTCTGTTATATTAGGACTTGAAAGTTTTTTTTTTGAATCCGTCGGTGTCTCTTATTCTTATCCATATAGTTTTTAGATTTTAATTTCCATAATTGTGGAAATTCTCTGAATAATAAAAATTATTTTTCACTCATGTTTCGCGCCGAAACGTCCGTTATGTTAAAAATAATAAAAGACCGATTTTTGTTTGTCAAACACGCGCGCACACACTCACAAACTTGTTTGTCAAATCGGTCGTCAATCAAAATTTTTGTTAAACACGTCAAACGCGGTTTTTATTTGACAAACACGTGAAATTTGACATATTGTTTGATCGTTTAGACAGGGGCCTTAAAACAATTTAAAAGAAACGACCTGAGACGTAAAAAAACGACTTAAGATTTTGTAACATGACAATGTACCAGCACAATACATCATTCCACTTGTATTCCAGTTTTTTGGCGAAACCTAACCTACGGAAATATCGCAGCCATCCTACACTTGTCTTTTTGTGACTTTTTCCCCCCAAAAAACTTTAAAGAACACCAAAAGAACGACAAAGCGCATAAAAACACAAGGAACTCTACCTTGAAGAGGGCCGGTTAAGATAATTTTTAGACTGAATAAATATTTTTTGAGGTAATTAAAGATTCTCGTTACTTTTTGATCAAACGTAGTGATGCATATTTCAAATATGAATTAGAAGATTATCAATTTCTTTTGCTTATGTTAAAATTGTCGTGTTCCTAGACCTTCAGAATCGAAGTAGACGACAAAATTTAAAATGATTATTAATTTTGATATCGTGATCCCGTAGTGGTAGCCACTTGTTGAATTCTCATGATATGCCGATTCGAGTTAAAGATAAAGAAACGCTACCGTCTTTAATTCTTTTATAGAGATTACCTAGTGAGAATTGTTTAATTATCATATGAGAACAACATAACTGTTCGATCGTTTTATAGCTAAATTTTAATGAACTTTACTATTATTACACATGACCGTAATATATTTTCTCGACTACCATTTTAATATCACACCTGACATCCGGACCTATACATACACACACACACACACACATGCGCACACAAATATACATATACGTTGATAATATTCGGTTCAGTAGAACAATTACATATATAACACTGTAGCGATATATAAACGAAAAAGAACGAGAATCTACAATTTCCTGAGTTAACTTTTTCTGTTTTTGCGGCTGAACTCGGTATTTTTCCAGATTGTTGCCTAGTAAGCTACGATCGTTTGACTAGATGCGTTTTTCGGTGTGATCAGCCGGTTGCGGATGTAACTGAATTTACAAGAACGGATTTATTACTTCGTATTCTTCTTTTAATTATTTCTTTTTATTCTGCATTCCTCGACCTTACATCAATATTACTAATAATTCGTAAATTATAGCACTTGTACCCTTGCAATTAACTGGCAATTTATATGACAGAAGAATGCTTTTACTCTTGTGGGACAAAACGAGAAGTGCGTTCCCCGACATACAAGAAATAGAAGTGAACTATCTCGAAACGAGGCTACCTTTTAGTAGATCGAGTTGATAAGTACACAGAAATCCGCTATCACAGTAATACACTGAACACAATTCGATGTCCACAGTTTTCCAAACAACCGTTGTTTCAGCGTATATGCGGAATCGTTACAATATAAAAATTTGAAGAGGTTGTTAGTGCAAATGATATATAATTCTCTACATAATTCTCTACCGAGGTTAGTCAATCAAAATGGAAACTAACAATACCTTCTTCTAAAAAAATTATTATTTAAATTCGTTCTGGGTAAAGAGAAATTGTTTCGCAATTCTTTTTAACGTTTGTTTGGATTGTGTATTTTCCTTAAGTGCATTATTAATGATGCGTCAACCTTGAGAAGTTCAGTGAAGTATTACAACAGAAATAAATGTCGCTATTAATCAGTAGGAAATCTGTTAATAATTTCGAACTAACGGACACTGCTAACTGTCTCAACGAATATAAGAAAAATCTCCAAATTTTCTAACATTAAGTGCGTCTAGTTTTTTGTTTTTTTTTTTTTGAAGTCGAGCACTTATTTTTTTTTCTTTCCCGAAAGTTACATTTTTTTGCACGTAGACCCAAAAATGGTTAACTAATCGAAGTTTTCATATAGTAAAAAACAGTTAAAACGAATTGTTGTAGGAATAAAAAGCATTTTATATTGCATTGGAAACGATGCTGATTTAAAAATAGCTATCATTAAAGATTATTACACATCGTTTTTCAGTGAAAGTTGATTGCAGCATTTGTACACCGTCACTTTTACATATTTAACATAAAACACGTGAAATGAATTATTCGGTAAAATAATTTAACTTTTCAAAAAATAAAAAATCTATTCTCCGTTTTTTTTTTTAGCAAATTTTAATTTTTTAATCTTTCTCGGGACATCGCATTTTTTAAAAACGTATTTATTTTTTTCAAGATTGGAAAAACATTTTTCAGCCTCAGCTGTTGTCATTAGAATTGTGCGTAGAATTTTTTTGCTGTACCATAAATAGACGATAACTCGTAATTTAATTTTATATAGAAAGAGATAAATTGAGCACTTGTACTCCTCAACTTTTCTTTAGGAATTGTAACAGTTCGGAAATCTGTCTGCTGAAAGTAACGTAGATGTGTGGGATGATGACCTGAGAATGAAAGTCTTTCCGCTCGATATAATAATATCTAATAATTCGTTTATCTCGATTTGTAGGTTTTCATTGTTTGGTTTTCTTTTTTTACATATACAATACGAACTGCTTTCATTATCAGTATCATTTCTGATTGTTTAAACATTTAGCTTGAAATCAGAAATTTGATTTTATTTTATATAAAATATTTACAAACGATATTATTTTATTAAAAAAAAAATCAAAAACAGAAGTCGTAACTTTTAAGAATTTGACAGAAACCAGAAGACTGATGAATTACGCTATTCTTTTACGCGCCACCAAACTTTAAAGTTCTTCCAAGCAATTAATAATACATATCTTTTTTATAAAAGTCTACCAACGATTTGTTTTAAAAGTCGAATGACTCATTAGATTATCCTTTTATGGTTCATATTTTGGAAATTAATTTGATTTACGGGTTAAAGTAATTACTGTTATTATTTAAAAAGTTCATCTCCAAAGGTGCTGCCATATCATTTTCCTTTTAAATAAACAAAGTAGAGCAATGGTGCCTTGCGTTGCTTGTTGAATGGGGTTGTGTGTTAAATTCAGCGGTTCACGATTAAAAATGTTGACTAATCATAATGCTCTATCTGGTGTCTGATGAAATTCTCAGTACCTTATCATTATTTTTGTATTCGTTTATTGTAAAGCGTCAGATTTCCGGTCGTATTAATTGTAATTAATTTGTAATTATCTAAAAATAGTCGATGAATATAAATTTAAAAAAATTATGAATATGATGCATTATTAAACAAAATCTCATGAATATAGATGAAGCTGGTAATGTGTTGCGCTGGTGTTAGTAACAATAACAAAATGTAATAAATCTGCAACCAGTAGACTGTACATTTGTTAAAACTTATTCAACATATGTTTTCGATATTTTACAAAAAAGAAAAAGAAAAAAAATAAATTGTATGTTGGATCTAGTCTGTGGAGTGCGAAATCTGTTTATGATATATGACAATATACCGTTGCAATTTCCGAAACAACAGCTTGAAACCGTTTGTGCCAATGCTAATTTATTACAAAAGACACTATGAACAATTAATGACTCTAGACCGTGACCAATGTGAACCGTAATCCAACAATTTAAATTAACTTCATTTTCTAAAAAAAAAGGAAGAGATTTTTTCTTTATAATTCACTCCTAATATACCATAAAAATAAAAAAGATACTAGACAGTTTTAGATTTAGAATTTCCAGGAACTGAAAATTTGAACATATCACAGCAGAACGCAAAGCTGAAAAAAAATTAATAATTTTTATGTTATACACAATCATTATATAACTATTTAATTAGTTTTTTTCTGAATTCAAAATATATATTTATCTAGATTAATAATTGTATTATAATAGCGTAATAAAGAACATATTCCAGGAGAAAAGACTCAACGTATTCTATAAAGGTTATACAGCTTCTTTTTTTTTTTTTTTTTTCGTTATTTCTAGGAATTCAACTATCATTAAATTACGAAGTGTCTATCTTTTTGAACAATTCTATCAAAACCGCGTTTATCTTTTAAATGTTATTAAAATAAGAAGAAGAAAAAGATCTCTGCTCCGGTTTCACACACTTTAATTTATGATAGACAGATAAGAGAAATGATTTGACAAGTCGAAATGTGATTTATTCTCCGAAAAATACAGGTAGTCATCACTACGACCTTGCCTAAAAGATTTGAAAGAAAATAAAAATTAATATAATAAGCGTTCTTCCACTTCTAATGGCAAATTTTTAAGCCCTTTTTTGCTCGTAATATTGTTCTTCTTTCCTTAAATGACTCGTTATAGACTATGGCTCCAACTCCTATTCTTCTTCATTTTCTAATCCTGCCTCCTTTTATCTCTTTATTCAGCCATCTCTTCCACCTCACCTGTGGTTCCTTAACTTCTCTTCTCTTAAACGCTTTACAATCTCTGCTAGCCTTTGCTTTACCCACAGCCTCCTTCCCGCATCATTTTTACGGTTTTCATCTTCTTCCACTCCATTTTGTCCTTTTCATTCCCCTTCTACTTACTTTCTTTATGACTCTGATATCATGTTTTATTTGAATGTCTGCCCTTTCCTAATGGACAATCGTCCTATTCTTTTCTACCAAAAAACTCAGTATATTCCCCTTATCGGTGCTTCTTACATTCTCTCATTTCCTTCTGCTTCTGTTATTCCTGCCTTTGAATTATTTTTATTCCCTGTATTTTTAAATGTTTAGAAAGAAGAACTTTATTTTCCCCTTCTTCCCATTTCTTGGCTAATGTCCTCGTTGACAAACTCTTTGGCTTTGCGGCGGGAAAAAAAAAAACATAATCGGCGAACAATTCTGAAGAAATAGAAAGAATAACAGTCGAAAAAAATAAGCTAATGTTCTTCGTCTAGTGTTTTATTATTAATAACAATTGAAGTGTTACAAAATGAAATTTCGAGAACGTGAAAAAAATTACGTAATTATTTATGGTGTATTACAACCGGAATAGCTCCGCCTAGCAGAACATCGGGCTTTTCGGAGGGGGGGGGGGGGGGGGAGTAAAAATTTTGCGAGGAAAAGGAATTATTTGGTAATTATGAAATAAAAATTTAAAAAAAATCGCGATCTCGCCGTAAAACGGCGGTTATATCTCCGTACTGGAGATGTCACGACGGCGTGCCTACGAGTCCAATAAGAAATTTTCTGACTATAAAACGCATATATTTCGAGAATAAATTACAAAGAAAAAAAAAAACAGGTAAAATTGGCGTGCAGACACGTAAATTTGACGGCGACTAGAAAGAGACGACAACGAATAAAAAAAATTTAACCAATTTATACTGAAATTTCGGCAACGAAATCGAAAACGTGCGGCGTGGCGCATAGAGTTCAGTCATGACGGTAACGCAACACGACTAGATAATAAACTGCCACGCTTGACGACGACGAGAATCGGAATACGTCAAAAGACAATGGTCTCTGTATAGACTAACTTAACTGCCCGAAATTACCGAATAGCAATTAACACCTGATAAAGGTAATAATTGTATCGATGTTTCTAGAATATCTGAATAATAACACCACGTTAACCGCTCTGCCCGACTTTTACGGGATTTTATAAATCTCCCCTCGGCACACACGCACACAATCTCAACCCCGACACAACTGTCCGTTTGATCGCGTACGGGAATTTTGGTTTTAGCCGAGAAGCATCCTCGATACTTACATGCCGCGATTACGCTGAATAAAGCCGGTGTTCGAGAGACCACGAATTAATGATTCTACCAGAGAAAATATTTCATAAATCGAACACCGCTAAAAGATCTCGCTGCATTTACCAAATCCGTCTCAATATATAAAATTCGTTTATTAATTAAATAAAAGGAACATTTATCTAAAAAAACAAATACATTGACAAAATACATGTATATGCCTATATCATACATATATAGAAAATTAGGAAATAGTGCATAATCTATGTATATAAAAAGTTTACTCCTAATGAAAGTTACTAGTAGTGTTAGTAGTCAGAAAATATGTTTCTATATGATTTTTTCCTTTTTACAGAACTTTGTTGGAACTTATTTATCGGTAATATTGCAGTTTACTTGTATGAAATATATACATAAAACTCATGTCTTGTAGTAAAATAGAAATATAATAAAACAATTTATAGAAATAGTAAGGCATTCCGGTTTTCCTTGTTTATAGAGTGAACTTTCTTCATGATCATTCTTTGTTTAAACACATTTAAACAAATTATTAGAAAAAAAAAATTATCAAGTTGTAGCGAGAATTATTGTTGTTGTCTTAAGTTTCTGCTAATTCCTTCTTTGCTCGCCGAATAAATGCAATATCACATGTCCGAAGAAAAAAATATTTTTTTCAAAAATTTCTAGCTTTCGGCGGCTCGGGGGTGAGCATAATCTTTAAATTCGAAATGGCTTATTATCAACCTGGAAAAAAAAAACGGTTGTTCCAAACTAGAAAAATATACGGGGATGCGCACATTTTTAACCTACTTCAAAATTTGTAACCAAACGAGGCTATACATGATTTTTTTGCGTTTTTTTGAACTTTTCGCCAACTTTGAAAGTTTTGTTAAGGAAATGAAATACAGTTTCGTTCGCGACAAGTAGCGATCTTTCCATCGATATATCATTGCCCAAAAAAAAAAAAAAATTTTTCAAAACTTTCGAGCTTTCCGCGCTTTGAGGGCCTAAATATAAAGTTGTAAGCTTGCTTAATGTTTTCCTATAAATCGTTCTTTTACGCATATATATGAAATACGTTTTGGTTTCCTCATCTTTTTTACTCGTGCTATTACTTATATGAACATCGCTCTTTTTTCTGTTTTTAGGCCCAAAAAAGGGGTTTATATAACTTTTTAACCGTAATTTTTTGATTTCATGAAAAAGCTTTCGCGTTTTGTTATACGTTTTAAATTTCACCTTTAAAAATCTATCTGGTGATGAGTTACGAATTTAAAGGATGATTTTTGAAGCCGTTTTAAATTCCATATTATATATTTTTCAGCTTTTTTTCGATTTTTTGCAGTCCCAGGATAATCGATTAGCTTGAAGTGATAGAAATTTTGCTTAAACAGAAGTTTAATGGTAATTTATGATCCAGTTTTGCAGTTTATAAGTCAAACCGTTCGTGAATTATTGATTTTTATTTGATATTTTTGTCGTTTCTATACCATCTTATTAGGATTCCACACATTAGATATGTACGGAATGCTAAAAAGAATACAGTGATTTATGATTAAATTGTGACTTTTTACTATTTTGTTTTTTACTTTCTTTTAAATTATTTTGTTTTATTGCACTGAATTTCAGTTTATATTTAGACATTGCATGTTAAATGACCGGTATTTCTATTATTCATTCAGCACCAATTCATTAATAATCGCCTTAAAGCTGCAACAAAATAGTGCGGTGGAATTTTCTTGTATGCTTTTTACATGATATATTTTAATTTTCATCATTATGTGCCCAAAATATTGCACGCCAAATAGTACCGCTGATGTAGTTTTATATTCTGTTAATTATGCTTCTTTTTTTTTTTTATCTTTTCCAAATATACGATTAACAGAAGAATACGTTTAGCCTCTTTTAGTCCGGCGAAAATAGAAATTTGCAAAATTCTTTTCATCTATTTCATGTTGGTAATAAAACTTTTAATAGAACTAACAGCAGAAAAGTACAAACTCCTCAAAATAAAGCATTAGGATTAAGTTTAGGTGCTCTGAGGTCCACTCCTGTTCACTGCATACTAGCAGAAATTGTAGACAAGTTTTTCATTAAAATTAAAGAACAGAGATTTCATTCCGTTATGAAATTAATTCAAAAATTAAATAGCATGAGGTACAGTAAATTTTGGTTAACAAAAAGTTCCACGTTCATCAATAGGTAAAATGTTATCGAAGTTCATATTGTACGACTATTTTAGTTACAATAAACGACTACGCTGATTAAAATACATGTCCAAATCAAAAGTCAAGTCTGTACTGCCCACTTTCTTCGACATCAACGGTGTTATTCATCGCGAATAGGTTCCCGCAGGCCACACAGTCAATGCAGCATTCTGCATCGAAGTCTTGAAACGGTTACGAGCCCGCGTGTACCGCGCACGACCCGAATTGACTGAGAAGGGTTGGGTGCTGCATCACGACAACGCTCCAGCACACTTGTCCTTCGCAGTACGTCAGTTTTTAACGCTCCATAGTATCCCTACGCTCCTGCACTCCTCTACAGTCCGGATCAGGCTTCGTGCGATTTTCATTTGTTCCCTCAAATCAAAAGTTACTTGAAAGGAAACCGATACGACGGCATTACCGAAGTCCAAAGTGTAACGACGAGGGTCCTGATGGACCTTATCTTCGGGGGTGGGGGGGGGGCTTTCGGGATGCTGCTTCCAAAAATGGGTCAAACGTTGGCGGCAGTGCGCTGACTTCGGAGGAGATTACTGTGAAAGTGTTTAGAGTAAGTTTCCCCTTCGCCCTATTTTTAGACCCTCCAGGGCAACGTTCTACGAATAAAATTGTCACACCTCGTATTACATCTCTAGTTTTATTTTCGTGAAACAAGACAAAGCAAAGTTAAACGCGAGATCGAAACACTGACTTCACAACGATGATGAAATATAAAAATAAAATTTTAATTTAATAAATTTGTTTTTTTTTAAATTTCTGGATGTTTAATCATTTTTACCGAAGTGAGCTACGTATTGTTATTATTTATGGTGGCATTTAACCCATTTAATTGCATTCACAATTTTTTTATGGAATGTTAAATGTTACGTGATGTCTTAGATTTGCATTTTTCAGAGTATATAATTTTATTTTGCAATTTTTGTACTTAGTGATGCGTGCGTAATTCATTTCAAATTTTTTATCTTTATAGTTTTTTTTTTTTACTTAAGAAAGCTGATATATCCTTCTCCATAAAGTTTTATGTTCTATGATATTCGTTATTTTAAAACAGGAAAAAAAATGTTACGCTATTAAAATTGATTTTGTGGTAGCATAATTAAAAATGCAATTAAGATCTATTTTTAGTATTATTAATTTCTTTATTATTATAATAAGAAATTTTTATGTGTTGATAGATGGAACAACAATGCATTATCGGAATTTATTGGATGATAAACCAAAAAAAAAAGTCAAAATTGAGGAAGATTGGAAAACCAAAAATTTGGCTTGTCACAAATCAATCACCTCTAGGGTAGATTTTGTTAGAGAAATGAATAAACTTTTGTAGTATGAAAAATCTGGTGTTTTTTTTTTTTTTTAGTACTTCATCATTAAATCAATTAGAGTTATAATAATATCGTGTAGTTTTTATTTTTTATTTTTTTGTAATTCAATTTGTTAGTCTTAAGTAAAATATTGCGTAAAATTATTGATGAGTTAAAATTTCATCATTTTAAGCACAAAAAACGGAAGTATTTATGTTCCATTCAAATTAGTTTTCAAGTTTTATAAATTTAACATCCGGGTTATACATTAAATCAATAGAAGCAGATGGAAGTACATAATGGGCTCGGATGATAGAAACACATGTGTGAGTACTATACAGAATATTACAGCGTATTTCTATGTATTTTGAAGATTATTATGGCAGCCACTTTTAACATGTTTATTAATGATCTCTAGTAACAAAAGTTGTCCGAAAACGTTTATTTAATGTTCTTTCGGAGATAACGTGTTATTAGTGTTGTGTTCGTACGTTTGATTGTGCGTTCATCTTGTATATTCGACGTTATCTGTAACTGATATCTTAACTTATGTATATTCGGAATATAGTAAGTTTTATCTACTTAATCGTATATGGCCGCTTCTTTGAAATCGACGAGCGAACAGCTCCTTGATAAGATGATTTTATGAAACTTACCACCAAATCCTCCCCTACAATCAAAATACTAACACGTTCCATTGTATACCGACGAAACAAAATCGAAAATTATAGGACTAATAAAAATTGCACATCCAGAAAGCAAGGAATTATTTTAACTGTTTGCAAGATGGCAAAATTAAAGAATACCTTTATGCAGTCACGAATTTCGTAAACGGTTCAACAAATATAATCGCCGACTCTAAAGTTAGCAGGAGCAGAATAATTATACAGCTAAAATTTAAAGAACCAATAGATGATTTTTTTCAAGATCTCGCTGGCTTCGAAATTGCATTGCGTTACATTAAATGCAGAAGACTAGCTCTTTATACCAAAAAGAATTATCCTTTTGCATGTAAATCTTTTCATCTCAAACTCAATTTTAGAATAACGGTAATCAATTTTTCGAAACTAAACATTACCTCTTAACATTTCACTCCTAAAATTACACCCTCGTGATTAGCTTATTTAGTCGCACGATAAGCCGGCGAATGAAATTTTATATTAACAAGAAAACCTACCGGTCTCCTTTTAATGCAATGATCAAGAACGCCAAATATTCATTACTATGATTTGTTTATACATGCTTTAAAAGCCATGATAAAGGGCGTTGAACGGAAGATTGTCGTACGAATACTGAAAGCGACCTAGAATATGATCTAAATTAAAATAAGTCAATTATTGTTCAACCGACATACCAACTTCCGGAAAATAACAAGCCATTAAAAGCAAACTAAATTAAACTGTAATACAGATTTATGTGTTTAATAAATTTTCAACAAATTCAAGAGACAATGATATGAATTCTGCAATCATCTCATTTACCAATCGACTAGTTTTACCTGCTAAAACATGCAGCATAAATTACAATAAAAATCCAGTTAATACAAAACTATAAATAAAATTGATATCCTAGTAGACGGGGAAGTGTTCAGAAACGATTGAAAATATCTGCAGCTTTAAAAAAGCTAAAATCAATTAACAGCGAGGAAAATCAAAGGCACTGAAGCAAATCGAAAGCGATTTTTAGCGTAACTTTATTTCCGCGGTAGTCATTAACGCCGATAAAAAAATTCATTAACAGAAAATCAAATCAATCGCGAATAATTTGACTTTTTGTGTACCAGGCAGCATTTGTTTTCGTAACCAGTTGATCGCAGAAGAAACACAAATAATAAACGCATTCGCCACGCATTATGCAGACTTTTCTAGTGATGAAAACTTTACATCGGAATTTCGTAACATAAAGAAATTTAAAAAGATTAATAATGACCCGAATTATTCAAGCCTCAGCTAAGAACCGTAAATTCACAAATCTTACTTCGTGAATTAAAATAATAAGCTACAACCAGTCCGAACAATTTCCATGTCTCTCTTGTACAAAGTACACCGGATAAAATCTGAAAAAGTAGGCTTCATATCTTTGGCCAACTTTGGATATCTGGTCACAATTTTCTTCCTCTTAGGAATCTGCAATAGTTTTCCTCTCTCTAAAATCAAACAAAACTCAATTTTTGCCGATAGCTACCGTTTAATTTCTTCGACGTCCATTCTGCGCAAAATTCTAGAAAGAATAATCAATTCCCGATTGATTCAGGAAATCGGAAATAATAATTTTTTATTAAATCAAAAATGCGACTTCCGGTCACAGTATTTGACAAGAGACTGATTGTAATTTTTTCAGAACGCAATCCACGACTACTATTTGTATGCTGACTGTTTTGTTGTTTTTTTTTGACTGCTCTAAAGTAAAAACAAAAGAAGTAACGCTATGTCGTCATAGGCCATGCACGCATTACTCACTTCTCCTGAATAAATCCTTACCACTTAACTGTGAAACTTGTTCCTCCCCTATTTCCATTTTAATATACTTTATTAAATATATAATAAAATAAACTTTAATAACAAACAATATAGATCAATAAATTAGATAAATACCTATTTAGAAACGTTTTCGGGCATAACCCATCATCAGCTAACACTAACTTAAAGGAAACTTAAAACATACTGAAGTGAATATAGGGAATACATGTGTATATATAGTAGATGTAAAGAGGAATAAACATGGCAGGTATAAAAATCTATAGGTTGAAAATGCTAATAATTAATATAAAATAAAACAAGAGGACAAAAAGTTAAATTTTTATATTAAACAGTGGATTATTATTATTAGGGTGTTTGGTCATTTAAAATATTATTTTTATATTTATTTATATAATAATTTTCTGCAATGTTCATATTATTACCTTTGTGATAAGTGGCCAGGATGGTTACAGTATTTTCTATTGAATTAGGTTTATGTTTATTTTTAATTAGATGTTCTGCATAGTAATAATATGAACATTGCAGAAAATTATTATATAAATAAATATAAAAATAATATTTTAAATGACCAAACACCTAATAATAATAATCCACTGTTTAATATAAAAATTTAACTTTTTGTCCTCTTGTTTTATTTTATATTTTATATTAATTATTAGCATTTTCAACCTATAGATTTTTATACCTGCCATGTTTATTCCTCTTTACATCTACTATATATACACATGTATTCCCTATATTCACTTCAGTATGTTTTAAGTTTCCTTTAAGTTAGTGTTAGCCGATGATGGGTTATGCCCGAAAACGTTTCTAAATAGGTATTTATCTAATTTATTGATCTATATTGTTTGTTATTAAAGTTTATTTTATTATACCATTTTAACAAACAGGATGTATTCACCTACATACTTTATTAAACTACTGCAAATTTAATCACGTCACCTCTACACTATTAATTCGATCCATTTGAAAGAACTGAATGACAATATAGAAACCGTACATTGGTCCGATACAACGGATAGTGGTTTTTCGTAGAACTGTATAATATTGATGTTGAAAATGAAACGTTTCAATTAGAATCGTATGAAAATAAACCGACATTTACGGAGTCGAATTATAATGCTGTGACCGTTCTCAATTAAAATAAAATCGAAAGCGTGAATCTAAGCTCAGTGCAAATTGTAGAGCTAAATTCCGTGCAGACACTGAAGCCCAATCTTCGAATCACGCCGCAAGACAGAAAAACGGAGCCATCGTGATAGTAAAAATTGTATTATTTGAATGTACCGATTTCGAAAAAATATTCATAACCGAAGAAATGAAAAATAAACTCAAGTGTACCTTAGAAAAGCAGTACATAAAATGAAAAGCGCCATCGACATATGTAATGAACAGATCAAAATTTACTCTCAGTATTTTTATCGCGAAAAAAATAAGTTGTTTTTTTATATTACTGTTTAAAAAGTTGGTAACTGTACCTTCACAAAAATAACACGAACATCTGGAATCAAAAAGTGGTTAGAAACTTTAGTTTTCGAAAAATGTTAAATTCTAAAAACTATTAAATAAAAATATCCATTTTCAAAAACAGATTATTTTTAAGAAAATCATTTTAGTAAAATTTTGGTTTACTTTAAAAATTTCGGAATACAGAATTTCGTTTTAAAACGTACTTATATAATTTAAACGGGATTTAGAGGGATACAGTTCTGTCATATAAAACTACATGTAGTTAATTACCTGATCTTCCATGGCGACTCGCGTTGCATACAATTGCTATGAGCTCTATCTATTCTATATAACCGGAATGTACAAACAGATAGTTACGACGCTCGGAATCAAGCAATACGACTGAAAAGAAGATATGGCGCAATAGTAACTGGGCACTAACTGAATATAAATGATGGGAGGGTCATTCGAAATTGAAGTACACAGGAGAGAATTACAGAACCAATGCATATGTATTCTGAATCAATAGAATTTTTAAACTCGTTTGCAACAAATGTTTAAGAAAAATACTTTTAAAATCATTTCGCTACATTTCACTAGCATCGAATTTATCGGGAAAACTATTGTAATTGCGGAAATAAATGTAAAAAAATACTGAGGCAGACACGTCCGGTGTGAATAATTTGAATGAATTAGAAAAAATGGAACTTGAAGAGTCGCAACAGACGCTACTAATTCACGGTACCACTACATCTCATTGAAGGAAAATTAAGAAAATTATAGTTTAGTCTGACGTTTAAAATGAATCTCTGTACTAAAAGGTTTTATATTATTTTCGTATATTGATAATTAGAAAAAAAAAGAAATATTTATATTAAAATTAACACTTTTATAACCGATTTGAAAAGTTTGATGTAAAAATTTAATTCCAGAATGATGTAAAATGAAATCAACATAAAATACGCTTTTTTTCCCCCTGGCCTGGCTTTAAATACCATTTTTTTATTTTAAGAAACTTTAAAAATTAATTCAAAAATTGATTAAAGAAAGGAAAACAGTTTTTCAGCTAAATTTAATGATAGTTTTATGGAAACAAAATATCAATGTTTTAAACAGGGGCAGCCTTTTAAACGAACTGGTTATATTAGAGATAATTCTAAGCATGTTATGAAAATTCAGATTTAACTTTTTATTGTAACTTATTTTACCTGTTATTAAATTAGTATTAATAATTATAAAAAATGAAAGCTCCATTTCCTTTATCTTAGGACGACCATCTTAAATTTAACGTTTTCAGTACACACAGATTTTATTGCTGTGCAACAGGGCCGTATCTGGGGGAACATGTGATATATCGATGGAAAGATCGCTGTTTATAGAAGACGAAACAGTATTTCATTTCCTTAACGAAACTTTCAAAATTAGCCAAAAGATCCAAAAAGCGTGAGAAATTAAGTGCCCCCCCCCCTTTGCAGCGCAAAAATCAGATTTCTTTGTTTTGTAATTAACATTATGTAAATGTAAATTATTGTTATCTTTAACTTAACATACGGAATCCTCGGCGCACGAAACATCATGCTTGACTGAACTTGTTTTTATTATAGTTTGTTCAAATATTGCATATGCAATAATTGACTACAAGGCTTTAATGTACTATTTATAAATAAATATATTTTTAAATAAATACATATGTATATATATATTTATAAAAATATTTTTATAACAGCCCCCGAAATTTTGGACTAGATACGGCCCTGCTGTGCAGTCTAAGTAATTGTACAAAAATGTAGATCTCCATTTTTTACGGGAGTAGAAAGAAAATTGATGTCCAAATTTTAATCATCCTATTGTTGACTGCCGGACATAAAGAATAGGTTAAAAATAAAAACATGTAAGAATTTCAATAATTCTTCGATGATAATAATAATAATAATGGTAACAAATTGTTTTAAAATTAAACCGCAAACCGTGTTCATTTGATGCTCACTGAATTCACATTTATTGTGGAAATGTAGATTTGTTTAAAAATTTGTAGGTGATACCAAAAAATATAAATTTATATTAACCGACTTTTATTCACGCTAATGAAATTAAATAAAAAAACCTGTAATTAGCAAAATTACAGATTATATTGAACTAGATCTCCGCATATTGTGATACTGTGTAAAACGAAATAATCAATGAGAGCTCAATTAGCAAAATAGATAAGAGTAATAAAAATGAAAGTAGAACTGGAATCGTTAAAAATTGAATATTTTCAGGGTGGAATGAGGAATTTTATCAAATTAGCAAACGGAAGAAAATTACTTATAAGTTTAATTCAAAAGGAATGTTGATTAAAGTAATAGATAAATTTCAAAGCAGGCCATAAAATAACGATAATCCAGTTGAGGACTGAGTATAATCGAATTTAATATCGTGCAAGGTGAATTCTGCAAAATTGTTATTTGGACTGTAAATCACATGACTTGGTAGTATTAGTTACTGGAATAAAAAGAGACAAACTTAAAGATAATTCGCTTTTTAATATATTAGCTTTTTTTGAGCCTATTAAAAATAAAAAATAAAGTATTTTAAGTCAAATATTGATCAAAATAAATTACATTAACTGGATGATTCAGAGATTTAGCCAAAGAACAAAAATTGAAATGTAAATATATAAAAAAAAGCAAACAAAAAAATCACATAATGATTACACAAAATATTTATGAACTTATCAAGTGTATACGATTCATATTCATGTCTTCGATATTTTTTTTATTGAAAATTTCAAGGTTTAGAATTTAAAAACATAATTTGAATCTCACTGCACAATAGTAAAAGTTCAATAAAAGTCATAATTATACGTTATAATGAAAGGAATAGTTTATTTTTTATCTTTAATAAATTTATAAGTTTCATGCCAATATGCTCAAATACGCCTCACAAAGTATTAACTCTCATCTGTTGAATATATTTAATCAGATCTGGATATCCGGTTCTTTTCCCACTTCCTGGCGTCTGGCAGAGGTCATACCGATTCTAAAAGAGAACAAAAATCCAATGGAACTGGACAGTTACAGATCCATTTCTCTTACGTCTGTGCTTGGTAAGGTCACGGAAAAAATAGTCAACCGTCGTTTTCAATGGATATTGAATAATAGAAAACTACTATCAAACAAACAGTGTGGATTTCGCTCTCACCGATCTACAATTGATCTTCTTTGTTACCTACAGAGGAACATTTCGGAATCCTTCTCCAGCCACCAACACCTGCTCGCCATCTTCTTCGACTTCACCAAGGCTTTTGACACGGTTTTACATCACAAGATCCTCGAACAGTTATACCAATGGAATATTAGCATTCATTTGGGGGTTTTTGGATCAACGTCGGTTCCAGGTGACTCTTGGCGACGTCAGCTCAAAATCTCTTGAATTAAAAAATGGTGTACCACAGGGTTCAGTCTTAAGTCCGACGCTCTTCATTATTGCTGTAAATTCGATGATGGCGGAGATAAATCCAATGATCCGAAGTGTACTATTTGCAGATGACCTGGTGATTTTCGTCCGTTGTCATGATCATAAACTTGGCGAGACTATGCTCCAGGAAGCTACGCAGAAGCTTACTGAATGGTCCACAAACAGTGGTCTTTCCTTCTCACCTACTAGAACTAAAGCGGTGCACTTCTGTAGAATTCATCATTGTCAGCAGCAAATGGCTATTACTTTAGGTTCAGAGGCCATAGAAACTGCTCCTCGGATTACATACCTTGGCCTGATTTTCGACAGAAGGCTGTCATGGATGGATCATATAAATTATCTCAGAGCTGCTTGCACGAAAAGGCTAAATCTGGTGAAAAAGTTGTCACATACTACCTATGGTGCGGACAAAATTTCTCTTCTCAGAATATACAGAGCCTTGATAAAATCAAAATGTGACTACGGTTTTCCTGCTTACGCGTCTGCTACACCAACAACTTTGAATCGATTAAACTCAGTCTGCCATACAGCCTTACGTCTTGCACTTGGTGCATTGAGATCAACACCAATAAACCATCTTCTTTACGACTCTGGAGAGCTTCCCACTGATCTTCATTATTCTTACATCCTCCTTAAATTCCACATTCACTCACTCACAACTCCTGATCTGCCTGACTCTACAATGTTTTACCACAACTACCAATCTATTCCTTATTCAAATTTATTCTCTTGACATTAACCTGCCTCCTCTCTGCAAAACTAGCCAACTGTCTACTCCCCCTTCGATATCCATTCCCATAATATGCGACACATCTTTCCTAAATCTTCGCTCATCACCACAATTCACTATTCAGGACTTGTTCCAGAATCTTTTGAATATGTATAATGGTCATGAAATACTATACACGGATAGAGCAAAAAAAGGAAATTCCTGTGGTTGTGCCGTCGTTTATAAACATGGGACAATTCGATGTCCACTTTCATCAACGTTCTCCGTGCTGTCGACAGAGCTATATGCAATTTCTTGCGCAATTGATGCTGCAAAATCGGAGTTAAAGCATGATATACTAATTTGCACAGATTCCTTTAGTTCCATCAGATGTATACAGAACAGACACGAACATCAACATCCCTTCGCGAAAACTATATCGGAAAAAGCGCTTACTTATTCGGGCCAAATTGTACTCGCAAGGATACCAGGGCACAACAATCTTGGAGCTAATAACGAGGCTGATTCAGCGGCAGTAGAATCATGTAATATAACACCAATTCCACTCATATCAACGCCGAGTAAAGATATCCTGACTCATATTCGAAGTAAGCTAAAGACAAAAGCAACGGAACGATTCGCTATTCTTCCTCGCTACGACTCCAGCGTCACAGATCCGGTAATGTCGACGTCCAGGCGGAATGAGGTAGTCCTCTGCCGCGTTCGGACCGAACATACACGTCTTACGCATCAGTTCCTGTTTGCAAAAAAAGAACGGCCGACCTGTCCTGCATGTAATACTCCCCTTACCATCGCCCCCACATCCTAACTTCCTGCACAACTTATACTTTCCAACGCCAACTCGCTGACCTTTCTAATAATCTTCCTAACATACTGCGGCGCACCTCCTCCACCGAAACTAAACTCCTCCTCTTCCTCAATAATACAAACATCCTACCTTTAATCTAATATAATACCTTTCCTTCCGTGCCTCTGGCCCAAGTAGCAGGATACGGCACGGTTACAATTCAAAGAAGAAGAAGAAATTTGTACAATTTTTAATATCTTCGAATTCAATTTTTTAATTATTTAAAATTTTTAACAGATAATTAACAGAAATTATAAAATATTCACACTTTTCCTAAATGTATAAAAAACTATTTCCGCTATTTAAATATTTTAAAAAGTATCTTCTTATCGTTCATTTTTATACGGAAACATATATATATATATATGTACATATATATAATTAATTCCTACCATAATTTAAAAGTAAATGTTCAAATTATAAATACGCAAATGAATGAAATCTTACGCACACAATATGCATTAATTAACAATGTTTACATAAATTCTTTCAATTAAGCACTTTTTGCTTTTAACATTTCATTGAATTAATTAATCTTTCGCATCAATGATTCCAGTGGCAGAAATTGCAAATGTTGCTTCATTTTCAGGTAGATCAGGACTGTAAGAGTTTGAAACAAATAACTTTATCATTATAATTGTAAAGTGGTAAAATGAAAGTTTGTAAATAAAAAAATTACTCGCAAGGAATAGAACTGCTATTTTTGGTCTTCCTTATTTGTTGTCAAATTTTGGATTAGATTAAATCTCGATAACCTTTCTCTATATAATGTCACAAATTACAATGGTGATAACTTTATTATCAAGTATGCATATTAAAAACCTCAACTACCATTACAATTGACTAGATTTCTTTAAATACAAGCACAGTATACAAATAAAAGTTTACTGCATAATAATATTTAAATTTAATAACCAGTTACTTTTATATCGCAGATTACGCTCAGTCAATTTGGCTCGCTGATTTCGTTGATTACGGCAGCGTTAGTTTTAGATGGTGTTAATAAAACTGAATACAAGAATAAGGCCTTATTAAATAAAGTTCTTTATTTAATGAAATGAACAAATGAAAGCAAAAGGTTTACGACTATAAAAAAAGTATTTTTGCTGCTTTGACGAGTCATGTATAACGCCAAATCAGAAAAAAACTGCAGTCAAGCACGATGTTTCATGCGCTGAGGACTCATTATGTCAAATTAACGTAACTATAATTTACACTTACATAATATTAAATTCGTAACAAAGAAATCTGATTTTTCGCGCCGCAAAGAGGGAGAGATGGGTAATTTTTTGCGATTCTTTGAAATTGTCACTAACTTCAAAAATTTAGTTAAGAAAATGAAATGCGGTTTCGTTCCTGATAAATAGAAATTTTTCCAACAATATATCACATGCTCGGACGGAAAAAAAATATTTTTTTCAAAACTTTCGAGCTTTCGGCGCTTCAGGGGCCAAAATATAATGTTGTAAACTCGACTATATGTTTCCTATAAAACGGTCCTTTATGCATATATTTGGGATAAGTTTTGATTTTCTTTACTTTTTTACTCGTGCTATTACTTATATGAACATCATATTTTTTTTTGCTATTTTGGGGCTCAAAAGGGAGGTCTATATAACTTTTCAACCGTAATTTTTTGATTTTATGAAAGAGCTTCCGCGTTTTGTTTTGTTTTAAATTTCACTTTTAAAGGGATATCTGGTGATGAGTTATGAATTTAAAGGATGATTTTTGAAGTCGTTTTAAATTCCATATTATATATTTTTAAGTTTTTTTCGATTTTTTGCCGTCCCAGGGTAATCGGTTAGCTTGAAGCGATAGATATTTTCTTAAAAAGAATTTTAAGTGTAATTTATGATCCAATTTTGAAGTTTATAAATCAAACTGTCTTGAGTTATTGATTTTTATTTGATATTTTTGTCGTTTCTGAAATATCTTATTAGGGTTCCGTACATTATTTGTGTACGGAATCCTGAAAATACAGCTAGCTAAATTTAGCGATCCCTAAAAGGTGTTATTTTGATAATTCGAACACAGAATAAGAAACGAATTAATTAGGGGAAATAATCACAATAAGAGTCGGATGAATTTGAACAGAAGAAAAATGATGGAAAGAAATTAATAAAAGCAAAGTAAATAAAAACGAACAAAATTCAAAATATCAATAAAGCGAACAGCATAGTACAGCGAAAAAAATATTTTTAGGGCCCTTCTCCGTACCTATAATTCGAAAGCATTGATTCTCCGTTTATCCATTACTTTTATTGTCCAAGTGTCTGCCGCGTATAGCGCAATTGGAAAAACTAACGTCTTAATCAATCTTTTCCTAGTATCTAAGGAAATTCCTGAACTGCAAACAATGGATCTGAGATGTGCCATTGCATTTTTTCTAAGAGATATTCTTCATTATATTTCTTTAGATAAGCCACCTTTTGTTTCGATTATTGAACCCAAATAAACAGTAATCTACTAATTCAAAATTGCTGAGGATCGAATTGTTATTTATGTCACCAGATTTATTTACTATCATTAGCTAGGTTTTTCTGATATTTATATGTAATCCATACTATTCACTAACCATTTTCACTTTCTGTTTGATTTCACTCATTTTCTCGGTCGAAGCTGTAACAGGGACAGTATCATCGGTACTTACAATAGAAAAAAGCATAAAAATTGAGAATCGTTATTTAGCTCGTTCGTTTAAAATTTTACACAAAGCATTCGATTACCCAAGGACGTCGCCAGCCAATGAGTCAGGGGGGGGGGAGATGATAGAAGGAGGATATGAGTTATAGGAAAAATCAAATTTTTAAGTTGTAAAGGCTTAATATTTTATTAAACAAGAATAACATTTTAATTAAAACATAATTTTCGTGGGTTTCTGGCAAACTGTTTTACTATTTTATTAAAAAAGTCTTCCAAATTGTCCATGATTACACGCCTGTGAATACTCATCGTGGCCAGTTGATTAAAAAGTTTCAAGGCTCCAGGGGGAGGGCAGCTGCCCCCCGCTGGCGATGCCCATGCGATTAACATAATTTATTTTATAGATTTAATTAAATATTCAATCAAACACAAACATCATTCACAGGAGCGGATCAAGTGAGACATTGGGGGAGGGGGGATTATATAATTATGTAGTATTTCTACAGTAGGCAGTAGATTTGAGAAATACCTTGTTTCATAAAGAAAATCAAATTTTAGAAATTTAAAAATATTTTAAAAATACATAATTATTACAATTTAATTTGAATTTTGTTTTATTTTTAGGTGAAAAATAAAAAAATTATAAAATTCTAGCTAAAATGGTAGTTTAGAATTTGAATAGTAAGAAAGATAATATTTTTATTAGACTTTACTTCTTTTTTACTTTTGTTAGTAATCCGATCCGAATTCTATGTTCGCGAGTAATTAAAAAATATGCGTATATTTCTCATTAAACTTTTTTCATTTACATTGCAAAATAAATAAGAAAGGCAAAAGATCGATGGCAGTTGCGTTTAAAATAAAATAAAAACGTAACATCAATAGTTTCACTACAAAACAGTATTAAATATTAATTATAATTAAATCCATAAGTAACATTTATACAAATATTTTATGGTATAAATTAAGTTTCTCTGTTATAACAAATTTTTTCATGTAAATCCCCCCCCCCCCCCGTGAATCCACCACTGATCATTCAACACAAAGAATTTGAATAAAACGTCACATATCATTTTAATAACATGCATAGAACATTGCACAAAATGTAAAAACAAAAGTGAAAAAATAAAACCAACGACTATAAGAAAATAATGTTATATGAGTATAATAACAGCGTAGCCCTACAATATTCTAGAAAATATATACTTTTCAACACCCCTTTTGAGTTGTACATTAAATAGCATGCTCAAATTCCATGTTCATTTTTAGAATTCTTAACCATTTTGCACTACTGCTTTGATCAATACATTTGTCATGTTCTTTTCACCATTTACATATTCTAGCACTGTTATCCTATTTTATGAATAACCTCTTATCTGAAACATTTATAACTCAATTCTTTAAGTTCGATTGCTCATTGTATTACTTTCTGTCATGCTAATAGTTGCTATATTGTTAATTTTTATATACGGCTTAAGCTCCTTCAATAAATTTCTCTCCAAATGGTCTCCTTCGTACAATTATTCAGTGCAATCATTTTGACTTACATTGTATTCAGTGCCACTAATTTTTACTTTTGAAATCTCCATGTTACTACTCCACCTGCCATTTTTAAAATGTATCCACTAAAAAATGTGGGATTATTTACACCACTGCACAAATTTGCATTTGTAAATATTTCTGTTTTATGGCGTGTCTCTCCTGTACCCAATCTATCATTTATTGTTCCACATAGATATTTCAGTGCCTGTTTGATTGCCTTTAAGTGGTGTTCTGTTGGATTTAGCAGAATTGGCTTAGATAGCTCACAAAAAGGATATGTCTAGCCTCGTGTTCGTTAAAAGATATAGAAGGTTACCAACTATTCTTTGATAATCTACAACCATTTTTTCGTATATATCTCTATACTTCTTTGTCATGTACAAATCGGTACCCTTATTTTATTGCATTAGTCCATTCCGCGTTTCAAGATGTCCTATATATAGTCTAATTGATCTAATTTTATATAGTATTCTAATCTTGAAACATTTATAAGCAATATTCACTTAATGTTGCTTAATTCTTTGATTTTGAATTCATATTTTATTAGAGATTTCATCTGAATTAACTCTTGTCCTTCACCACATATAAAAATTATCAACATATACTGTAATTATCAGAATGCATTTGTCATTGAAATACATGCATGGCTCCACTTTGTTTCAAATCATTTCATGATTCTTCATGAACTCAGTCACTTATCGATTCTATCTGCTCAACTTACATAGCCCACATATGTTAGTCCTTTATTGAGCCTACACACATATTTTCTAGATAATTTATAATTTGTCCAATCTCATATCTCTTTATATATACTTCACGCCTTATTCGTCCATTTAAATATACTCTAGTGACATAAATGTATGTGCCAGCCATTTTGTACACTTAGTACTACGATTATACTTAATATTTTGCGTGAAATTTTTGGTTCATAGGTTAGGATGTAATTATAGTTCTCTATTTTGTAATTAGCCAAAACTACTAAACATGCCTTGTATGCTGATTCAACATCATTTTTACTTGACTTTTCCTCAAAAACTCAGTGTTCTGAGAACCTTATTATCTGTTGGTAGTTTTGTAACCATCTATGTTTTATTCTCTTCCAGATTTTTCATTTCTTTCCATATAGCACCTTGCCATTCATTTTTCTTTCTGCTATTTATCGTTTCCTTGTAACTATGTGATTCCTGTGTTTAAGATACCAAGAGACTTATGATGTTTTTACTGTTCTTTCACTTCTTGTTAATTTCTGTGATGCATTTGCTTGTATATTATCAATTCTTTTAGAAAGAATTTCATTTTTTACCTCAAATATGATTGTCGCTTCTGCAGCTTGCTCTGTACTGGCTTCTACATTATGTGTTGGTTCTTCAGTGAGTATGTTATTTCTATTTTCATTGATTATAGTGCCACTTTTCTTTTCATCTTTTATCATTTTAATGTTTTAATAGAGATAAAAAAATCTAAACGAGAATACGACAATAACGTACTTGACAATTATTGTAAATGCAGTCAAAAAAATTATTAGGCAGTCATTAAAAGAACAGTTGGTATAGTAGACAGACTATTTTAATTTAAGTAAATATAAATGGCCAAAACAATAAACATTGATGGAAATGAGAGCTTAGTTTCTAATTATTTTAATGACTATTTTAAGGAAAGTGATCGGAATATACTTGATACATTAAAATGAAATATTACTACAGAGAAGGATTTTTGTGATTCAAACTAGTCAAGCTGTAATTCATCTGTTTTTTATAATTTCACAAATGACGAAGCGAAATATGCAATTCTTTCCTTGCCTAATAAATACTCATGTGGAATTGATGGTATGTCGATCGGACTTATATGTGAAAACCTAGATATATTTGTACAACCACTTATTTATCTATTTGATGAGTCTGTGAATACGGGTAAATTCCCAGATATTTTAAAATTAAGGGTAACTACTCCTGTTTATAAAAGCGGTGATAAAATAATAGCATCAAATGATAGACCTGTCTGAATTTTATCTTATACTAGTAAAATATTTGAAAAATGTTTCAAGATTAAAATGTTGTTTTTTAAATAGAACAAATTTTTTCAGTGGGAAACAATTTGTTATCTGAGCGGGGTATGGATGATGCACCTTTTAATCATATTTCTTATATTTCCGAAAATTTGGAGAGAGGTAAATCTGTTGTAGCTATCTACTTTGATACAAAAAAAGGCGTGTTTGACACTGTCCATTATGAAGTTTTATTACGTAAGTTATATGATGCTGGATTCCGAGGATTAATACATAGCTGGTTGAAAACATACATGTCTGACAGGAGATTTGTTACTAAAATGAACAGTATTCTCAGTAACTTAACGACACAGCATCTCGCATTAATGATCTATGCAATCTAAATGTGCCGGATAAACTTATTACATATGTGGACGATACTGTTATAATGGTGAATTCTCGTTCTTCTTCTATCTCGCAAAAATTATCTCAAGATGGAATTGATCTAATTGTGAAATGGATGATTAAAAATAAATTAGTATTAAATGAAAACAAGACAAAATATATATTGTCACACTTTCCAATTGACTGAAAAGTGAGATAATTTAAGTTTAAATTTATTTACAAATAGTGTCATCGAGAGGGTATATGAGATTAAATACTCAGAATTATTGTTCGATTATAAGTTATTGTGGAGTAGACACCTAACTCATATAATAAGTAAACTCAGAAAATTAAATGAAACATTAGTAGTTGCAGCGGTGGAAATAAGATAAACGAGCTGGCATAGCTTCTACTGTAGTGATATTACAGACTGAAAAGCGCGACCGATCATCGCTTCCAGTTTCGCTATTAGTGAATGACAGCGTATAAAAAACCATCCAAAGAAAATGTATTACAAATACTGCACTACCCTATGGTCGTACACACACATATTGACAAGCATAAAAATTGCGTTGTTGATCGGGGTACGTGACAGTAAAGCAATTTGATTTATCGCTTCCAGATTGAACGTGCGTGTGAATTTTTCCTTTACTCTCAATACATATCACTCTGGAATTGCACGAATAAAAATTAGCACAAATGATGTGATCTTGAAGCGACATAACTTGGCGCTTCCAAATTAAATATGTATGCGTAACCTTTTTTTTTCATTGATACGCAGCAAATCGTTCAAAGATAATTCTAAGCAGCCTAAGCAGTAAACAGTAGTAATGTGAAATAGTAATTGTCATTCAATCTTGCAGATGCTCTTTCATCTAGCGTTCCTTTTTTCTAGTAATGTTTAATTTTGGCATTTCAATTCAATAAGTTACTTCACTTTCTTTTTGAGGCTAGTATTTTTTTCGCAAATACTAAAAAACAATTTCGTAGTAATTTGTTAAAGGAAGCGGCGCTCCCATTGCTTCCATTGATCCTACGCCCCTGATTAGGAATGACTATTTTAACTGTAAAAAAAAATTCGGTAATTTTATATCTAAATAAGAAAATATTTTTCTGTAAATTAACTACACCTAAAATAAAGAAAATTCTATTACCTGTCACATATTTTTGCAATTCTTATCTCTCCTCTACCTTTACGTAAGGATATTCTGGTTGTAGATGCGTGCGCTAATATGTGCCCGCCAATAGGTTTTTTTGGATCGACCTGCATTAAGAATAAATATGTAAGATGACATAAAAATTGTAATACAGCTACTAGGTTACTGAAAATAAAAAGGTGAACCTGAAATGTTAATCCTGCACCGGGATCGGCTGTCATTTGATTTGTAATGAATACGGATATATTATACTCTTCAGCAATCTTTTGTAATCGAGACATCATTTGACCAAGTTTTTGTTGACGATCCGCTAATTCACCGCGGCCACTGTAGTCAACCCGAAATAACGCCATTATCGAATCAATAATCTGAAATTATAATCCGATTTATGGATTATTACCCCGTGAATTTGTCGTCTTAAGCTACAACCTACTTACGCTATAGGCGAATTCGATACTATGTAAGTAAACATAGATCATCTTAAAACGCCTAAATAAAAATAAACTGTTCAATGCACTTTTATAATTTTCCTAATTTATGACACAGAGCATCATTATCTTAAATACGACATTAGATAGATGTTAAACGAAAATTCGCATCCCGTATACGCAAACGCGATTTCAACAAAAACTTTCCTAAATTGTATTAATAAAACTACTTTTAAACCAGAAGTGGTCAGTATTTTTTTTTTCTTTGGACTCGCCAGCATCTTTCCTTAAACCGAACCGAATGTTTTACAACTACTAATTATTAAAAAGACATAGCAATGGCTTTTGTACATATATGTCAGAAAACAATATCTGCCACATTGCACACTGCTAAAACTAACTGCGTAGTATTGAACTGGAAACATGAAAATATTTCATGGTTCAAGAAGTGGAATAAATTTGAAACTTGATAATATTTATTACCGATGTAATAAATCAATTTGAATGATTTGAAAAGAAATTTAATAGTACTGATTTAACATACATAAAAAAGACTTCGAAATAACCAATGACGATTTCAGCGGAAGATCAAATAATCACTTCACCAGGCTTCCAAAAAATTAATGAAGCAGTAAATTGCAGAATGTACGTTATTTTACTATTGAAAAATTCAATAATTTTCTATTTGAACAATATTAAAAATCGTTAAACCTAGAGTTCGTCAGCAATTTGGCGCCAAACTGATTCACTTATAAGGAGAAGAAATTTTAATACTAGGACCGTCTGCTTAAGAATAATAAAAATATAACGGCAAAATATTAAATAACTATAAATCATAAAATGCTGATTTGAAATTACTAAGTTGTTTTCTAATTAAAAAGTACAAGTATTAAACTATGTGCATTTTTACTGCTTATGATAATGAAGATGAAGAAACTTAATCACCACAAATATTTGCAATTAGTAGTAAATTCTAAACAAGCGAGGGGAAGTTAGATTTCAGTGGTTATTAATAATTTTGATAAAATCAACTTAGAAGTATTTAGTATAAATTTTTACCATTTAAATATCTTTAAATATTTCTGACCTGGTTACCGAGGTGTAAGAATACGGGAGAATTTAAAAATTTTAAAAACAATTAAATATGCACTTTACCAGTAATTTAAAAACTCCGCGCTCTTCGTGAAATTTATTGGATACGAAATCCAGCATTTCAAATTGATGCTCACTGGTATAAGCTCGTGAGTACAAAACGTTCTCTAGAGCACAAGCCTGATCCATATTAAAACGCGCTGCTATTGCATACAATTTATTTGGACGGCTAAAGTCACAACTAAGGAAATGCATCTTTAATTCTAATAATTATGTTTACTAATACATTTCTATAATTAAAAACTGAAAACTTCTTATTTTAATATACGTAAAATCCTAAGACAGTTAGCCATTTTTTTTTTCTCGAAATAAATTAACTTGACTTTTTTCGGTTTTCCAGATTTTTTCAGCCTTTTTCCAACTTGGAAAACAATAGTCATATGTAAAAATTGTACATAATTTCCAAACATATCACAGTGTGTTTTTTATCATACCCGGATACAGTTTAATCTCGGTAATAAAATCTCAAACCACTTCCAATTTTTAACTTTTCGTTAAAAAATAAATAAAATTCGTTACACGTTAATCACTTGTTTTTTTGATTACTAACAAAATCCAATGAGATATATTATTATCTATCAAAGATAAATCATATACTAAAATTTTGCAATCATTTTAAATATTATACTTTCGAGGTCTACATTGACCTTCAACGGATTTCCTTGACTTCTCCCTGATTAATGAAATTCCCTGACAAAACGGCCATCCTGTAAGATGTTTTCTGTAGGGAGAACAGAACTGAATAAAATCAATCACTTTTAAGCATAATTTTTAATATTGGAAATAATTTAAAAAACAAAAATAATTTTTATCTTATGTCACAACTATATTTCGTTTTATTCATTTTTGTCTATCAATAATTCAGGGTTCATTGTACACAACTGATAAATAATTGGTAAATAACAAAACCTTAGATGAAAACCTTTACACAGCGGAAGGAAGTTAGACGATGAGACTTTTTTAAAAAAGAAATGAGAAGAGGCAGCAACCCGAGCCATGGAGTCTGCCACTTTATTACCGAAGATTCCCGAATGGCTAGGAACCCACAGCAAATCAATTTATGTGGAATGAAAGGAAAAAAGAATATGGATAAGTGAACATAAGTGAGCGTATCTAGAGTATAATAAAATGATCAGGTAGAAGAGAACAAATGGCCTGAAGGGCGGTCATGGAGCCAGATATAATCAAGAATTTAGAAGAAATGAAAATAATGGAACGTAGGATAGTCATCAATTCGGCTGTAAATATAGAA
Organism: Icerya purchasi; assembly: GCA_039619475.1. Lineage (NCBI taxonomy): Eukaryota > Metazoa > Arthropoda > Insecta > Hemiptera > Monophlebidae > Icerya > Icerya purchasi. Next base: position 449,566,098 of record CM077116.1, on the reverse strand, counting down.
CAGAAAGGAGGCAGACACCATTCGACTTCTTCGAACCTTCCGTAAACACGGTTACATGCGATGGAAATTGAGAATTGATAGTACTGTGGAATTCCTGTCTAATTAGGGCCTGCGGAAGAAATTTGGAGGGCGTAGGTATAGTAAACATTTCAGGAAGATAGCAGAGTTTAACGAAATTAAAAGAGAAATAAGGGAGATCGTCAAACGAAACTATGTGAAGCCGAAGAAGGATGAGGAATAAAATAGAAGGGTTGAGAACTCTTTTGCTAAATCTTTATTGGACTTCTTATTTTCTAAACGTAAAATAATGTAAGTCTTTCCTTTATGCTTTTGTGTATTAAAGAAATATTTTTTATAGAATAAACTTTAAAACAAAGTACTTTAATTCAAGTGCGGTAGAATAACAGACCTGAAAATAAAACACATTTATGATCTTCATAGTGTCCACATACTTAGAAAAAGAAAATAATAATAAGTTTAGTCATCGGTATTTTTTATTTTTGTAATATCAATCTTTCGATTGGTTTACTAATAGAAGCGAAACGGTTAAAAATTAAAATTTAGAGTTTAGATCCGCGTGATCCTTCTCCATTCTGTTCTTCTACTCAGCTACTTCAGTTGCTGGTAATTTTGTTTCCATATCCTCTATAACTTGATATATGAATCTTCTTCTCGGTCTTCCCCTTGCACGAGTTCCTTCTATTTTCCCTTCTAATAACGATGTTATCAGCTCGTTGTGCTTTAACAGATGTCCTATCCATTTATTTTTTCGTTCAGAAATAGTTTTAATATTCACAAAATAATGGAAAAACGAGAATATGCAAATTCGCTTAAAACAAAAATTTAACAAAAATGTAACTTTTTGCATTGACGATAGTGATCAAAGAAGCGGAAATAGTATCTTTTTTAGTCTTTTTTTAATTGTGTAAAAAACTAGGGGTACTAATATTGGGGCGAAGCAAAAATACTAAAAGATAACTGGTTACCACTACATAATGCGGAAACAAGCTATAAATTAATACCGGCATGTTTTGATATGTTTAATGATTATTATGGAATATCACGTTATTGTTTTTGTTTTCTAATTTGTTTTTTTTTTCGTGGAAAAAAAAATATTTTTGATTAATTAATTCATAAAAATTTTGAAAGTTGACTATTGTGCCACAATATAGTTGTAAACTATAATTTTTACTCCCGTGCGAAAATTTTGCTCACAATAACCAATTTGTTATCATAACCGATAGAAATTAACATGTAATTTCATGTAATTCAGCCAGTTTTAATAATATCAATATCGTTATAATCGATTTTCACAGTATATTATATAGTTAATTTAATTATTGAAGGATACAATGTATGTTCCGTATCGATGTAAATTACTTTTCCACCTGTAAAACCGTTATCGTTAGGTATTTGAGCAGTAATACATAATGTGTGAGATAATTGCGTTTTCCCAGTTCGGTATTCACCGAATACTTCTGTAATAGACATGGATTCTACACCTCCGCCAAGTAACTTGCTGCAATCCAAAAACAAATAAAATCAAAACATCATAATTTATATGCTTTTCCTTGCCATCATAACAGTAATATCTTAAAACTGATAATAATGTATTATTATCAATTACTGATATTATTTAATAAAACGTCTAAACACAGTCTAATACATAGATGCATCTTATTGATTACTTCTAGAATACTATATACTGTTTTATGTAAAAGAAAATCGCATAAAATACCAACCTAATTTTGAATATTAAAAGACTTCCATAAGTTTCAAATTAAAAAACTTGAAAAAATTGACTTTTCATATAAAATATTTTAGTGAATTTTACTTATTAAAAAAAAGTATACCAAAACGTTAAGAGGTCATTTAATAATGGTATGTTTTATGTAAAATTCAATTTTGCGAGAACTATATATGTATATATATATACTTAATTATTTACTTATATCGGCATTAAACATCATTTAACCATTGAAAAAAGTATTCTTACTCTAATTCTTGACTTCCAGTACTAATGTGAAATATTTGTTTACGCTGTTCACAAACTTGCAGTGCAGTTATGAACCCATCTGGCATTAATTTTACACAAGCTTCTTTAATTTTATCTACTTTAGCTTCTGATAATCCCCTTAAGTTACAAAGTTTTTTTCGCGTTGTCATTTGAACACCTTTAACTGTGCATATACCTGCTGATTTCAATTTCTTTATATCTGCTACATTCTAAAAATAAACAAGATTTGCAAAAATTCATTATTTTACGTTTACAGATATTTCGGAAATGATTAATTGAATTATTATTGTAGAGCTATTTCATGTAATTATAGTTGGAATACACAAAGCATGAGAGTGAGTTTACAATGAAAACAGACGATTATCTTTTAGAAAATATAATAATATAAGCACGATCAGTGCGAGGAAAGCAAAAATTGAAAGTTTTATAAACTTTAAAAGCAACAGGAAAAAAATATTTATTCTCATATATTTTTAAAAAAACGTAGAATTTTGTTAAAACATAAAAAAAACAAAAACAAATTCATATTTTTTCAACGCTTGTATTAGTATCACGATCTACAAAAAACAGAAAAATAATTAAGTAAAGCAGTGAAATTGTTGATTAAATAATATTGATTAACAAAATAAACATAGATAATAATATATGCTTTTAGTATTTATTTTATTCGAAATTTGTTAATATATTTAAATGGATGTTTTTTTACACTCAACAAATTCCCTGTTTATCTTTTTACTAAATTCGCTTCTAACTATAAAGTAATACAGTAATTTTTAGCGCATGATATTGGGATTAAAAAAACTAAGTCTGCATATATATATATATATATATATATATATATATATATTTCAATAATGTATTATCTTATTTTACTTACAATTCCCTGAGATTGTAATAAATCAATATCCTGAAAAAAAGAATCTTCTTCTTCATTTTCCGATAGCTCTTGTAAAGATGTACTATGACTTTCCATTTTTTAAATTTCAGTGAAAGTAATAATATTTTAAATAGAATTATATCACCTTCACACACCGATTAATAAAAAGGCGGGAAACTATTTTTCGCGGTTTATTTTATGCTAATAATCTAATCTATTGACTATATAAATTTTGACGATAAAGTAATTTAAAATTAATACAAACGATTAAAATTATTTCACAGCACTTATGTACAAAAAGATAAATATCTATTTAAAAACTGTTTTATGATAACAAATAATAAATAAATAACATATATATAAGGAATCAATGGAGACGTAGTTGGAAGCGTGGCCAAACATTAATGCAATAATCACAGAATGAGACAATTTTCACCAGGTTTCACTAGCTTCTGTTAGTGGTTAATCGGAGCGACAAAGAATCCTGTTCTTAGCAATATTTTTAAAAGAACAGAAATTTTCAGTACTATAATGAAAAGAAAACTATAAGGTTATAGTTATGCAAAAAGTGGCACTATGTACTTATGCAGTGTGAACAAATTTTAAAATAAAATTCATTCTTGTAAATAAAAGTAGGTAATGTAATTTTAAGTAATGAAATCAGTTTAAGTAACAACTTTATGTAATCATTTTTTTTAAAAAACTACTAATTTGTGCTTTTTGTCAATTTATTTAATAAATTTTATGATTAATTTTGTATATTTAACTGTTTAAAAATGCAAAATTTATATTATATAAACGTTATATTTACATTTAACTTAGAATTTATAGTACTGAAAATACAGAAGCATAGAAATTTTCACCTTTTTAGTATAGTTATTTAAATGTAACTCTTTTTTAAAACTTTATTTATAAATTGAACATTTTAAATTTTTTAATTTATAGAAATTTCCTATAAATAATAGTTATTTTGAATAGAGGAATATTAGTTGAAACATGTAAAAAATTTAAACAATTAACTTAGTTGTAGAATACAAGGTAAATATTATTAAGCTTGAGTACACCTAGCAGTAACTTTAAAAATAAAATAGAAATATATATGAAGGAAAAAAGTTGTTAGCTAACGGCTAAGTAACAACCATTCAAATCATATATAGAAGAAAAAGAAAAAAAATTCAAGATATTTTATAGAAAAATATTAATCTAAGTGAATATAATTAATGAAAAAAATTAAAAATATAGGGTGCGGCGTGGGAACCAAACGTACTTCAAATTGCTATAACTCGGGAACAAATAATTGTAGAGAATTTTTTTTTTTTACCAAATGATGCAAAATGTTATCAATTTTTATTCGTAATTAATCGTTATTACAAAAATTGCTTGTCTTAAAAATAACATCCCATAAATGACCACCCTTATTTTTGACTGCATTTTTGGTTCGTTTCTTGAAATTTTCGGTCACCTTTTTGATCATAACGACGGAAATTTGGGCTACTTCGTGTTCTATTTTGGTCCTGAGTTGAGCTAGGTCACGTGGGAGAGTGCAACGGCCAGACGAGATGTACATGCGATTGTGATCAAAATGTTTTCGAAGCAATTCGATCGTTTTGGCTGCGGTATGATATATGGCATTATCTTGCTAAAACCAAGTAGACGATGGTTTCCTTTTTCTCTATAGCCCCGGTACGAGAAACTCAACCAACATCTTTCGATAGCGGTCGCCGTTAGCTGTTTCTTTGAAAAAGTAAGCACTGATCACACCGAATGACACTGCTCCATCCAGATGGTTAACATTTTATTAACACTACCGTTTTCAAGAATTTTTTTAACCCAAAGACGGACAGTTTTTTCAAAAGGAACGCGGGTTTATGAGGTTGAATAAAGAAACGTTTTTTAAAAGCGTGAATAGCACACGTGTATGATTCTTGACTTTTGAGAAAGAACTCTAAGGCAAATGGTCTTGCGTGTTCCAGTCAGCCATGGTGACTCAAACTACCAACAACTAAAACTTAATCGACTGGACTACCACCAGCTGAAATCTCGATCCTTCCATTCCATTCGTTTAGCTACAGCAGCGATTTGAAATATGTTCGGTTCCCGGGCTGCATTCTATAGGTATATATATATATGTAACAGAAAGAATAAAATTAAGAATATATAAGTAAAATATAAGAAATGTAGAATTAACTTCTATACAATAAAGAAAAAGTTTGTTACACAAAAACTATGTTAAACAGTAATAATATCAAGCAAGCATGATAATTCATATACTGAGTATTCCATATGTGAGTTACAGATAACCATAATTTACATTTACATAATACTAAATTCAAAACAAAGATATTTCATTTTAAATTTGTAATACTATATTCCTTTTTCATCCAGCATTCCTGTAAATGTCTATTTTTAAATGTTTCAAAATTTTTGTGACTTTATTGCTCTTTTTTAAGATTTGTTAAAACCTTGGAAGCCTTTTAATAATTTCATAACCTCCAAATTTAATTATTTTATAAGATAATAATAAAAAAAGTATTATATCTGAAATTGTAATATTATGAGTTTGACTTCTTTAAACAACAAAATTGAAAAATATATATATAAACAAACAATGAAATGTCTTCTTACCAAAATACACTTGGAAGTTCCATTTAAAAATAAAAAAAAATCTTTAAAATAATGTATTTATCTTTATAATAATCCTATTTTGAACTACAGAAATTCCAGGCTGTCTTCTTACTTGCTTCTACAAAAAAAAAACAATACTAATGACTGATAAACTATATTCTTATCAACTTGTATGTATCAATCTAAGTGCACCGATTAATAATTAAAAGACATTTTAAAAGCCAATAGTGAAATATAATTTGGTTCTTATCAAATAACAACCTTTCAATGGCTCTATCACATACTAGATTAAAAAATATTTTGTTCCAAATTTTAAACTTGGTACGAGGGCCTAACTACAAAGTTTGAACCCCACAGATACTCCAAATTGGAAATATTCAAAAACGTACATATTTCAACTTTGTTCATAATTTTTAATTATAATACTTACGTCATAAAGAGGAAAGGCACAGCATTTTCTCTGATTTTTTGAACTTTTCGTTGACTTTTAAGGTTTTGTTAAAGAAATGAAATACGAGTTCGTTCCTGATAAATAACGATCTTTCCATCAATATATCACATGCCCGGAAAAAAAGTATTTTTTTTCAAAAGTTCGAGTGTTCAGCGCATCGAGGGTTTAAATATAAAGTTATACGCTCAGCTATATTTTTCCCATAAAGCGCTCTTTTATGCACATGTTTAAGATACATTTTGGTTTCCGCAAATTTTTTTTACTCAGGCTATTATTTACATGACTGTACATTTGTTTTGTTTTTTGTCCAGTATGGAAAGGAGGTTAAATAATTTGTTATCGGTCATTTTTTATTCTTTGAAAAAGATTCTCGTTTTGTTTTCTATTTTGAATTACATTTAGAAAGGGTTGTCTGGAGTTGAGTTATAAATTTTTAAACGAATTTTGAGGTCGCTTTTAATTCCATATTATACATATACTCTTAACGATTTTTCTTCATTCTTCACTGCCAAGGGAAATCGATTATATTGAAATTATAGATTTCCATAAATAAAAGTTTAATTGTGATTTATGTTCCATTTTTGAAGTTTATAGGTCAAACGCCTCTGGGTTACTTTTTTCAAAAACAAAATCCTGATGGCGATCTAATATTACTATTACGCTTTAACAATCTTTTATTATTACTAAATTTTGTGTTTATTCATTTAACAACAAAGGATGTGATTTTATGTAAATATGCGCTGATGGATAAAAAGTAAATTGAGTACAGTAGAACCTCGATTATCCGAGTCAATTGGGGCGAACGAAGATCGGATGTCGTGAAAAATCGGATAATCGATTTTCTGTTATTTTTTATTTTTGTTTTTGAAAAAACACAATAAATAAACATTGTATTGAAAATTTTTTATAGAAATGATTGAACAAACAGAAAACAATGAAAAAGGTACGTAGAAAATGTGCAATTCAAAATAAAAAAATTAAATCACTTCGAATTAAAAATGAAAAAATATGTATTGTGTAATAATTCTCGTTTGAAACAAAACTAACAGAGTAAATACATTACATGTACCTACCACCCTGTAATAACTAAGATTTAAAAATTTAAAAAAAGTCTTCTTCAAAACAAAATTAAAAATAAAAAACCACTTCAACATGTGTAAAAATTTAAAAAAAAAAAAAAAAAATGGTAAAACCTAAAACTAAAAAAAAAAGACAATTCGAAAAAGAAAGATCATTTCTTTGGTACATACTTATTATCGTTAAATCATTTCTTTGAAAAAAAATCTGTAATAGATTTTTGCTGAGGTATACTGACTCTTTTTCTAGAGGCAAAGTCTCGCCACTTGCGGAATACCATTAGTTCTCGAGAGGTAACGTCGTCTTGTTTTTCTAAAAAATTTAGACTCATTTGTAAAGCAGAATAAGCGGCATTATACGAAATTTTCTCTTCCGATTCCTTTTCTATTTCCTCTAAAGATGATTTATTGAAATCACGTAGCACAGATCCGACAATTTCTTCGTCATTCATATTAAATTCGGAGTCGTCTGCGACTATCCACTCTTCAACATCATTCGCATTTACGTCACCACATCCGAGTATTTTTTTCAACATTTTTTCCAACGTTGGAGCACAGTCATCGTTCTTTGGGTCACTTTTTTGAGTACGATCATCATCATAGGTTATATCTAAGAGTGGACACCATGCTTTTCTAAGACATGATATTTTTACAGAATTTCAAGCATCCGCAGTCCAAAATATAATATCTTTCATTGTAATGTTCTTCAAACAATTCGTTAAATCGATGTCTCGTTCGTCACAATTCAGCATAATTTCTTGTAGAAGACACTTCCGATAATTTCTCTTGAATGAAACGATAACTCCTCGATCCATGGGCTGTACAATGCTGGTTGTGTTGGGTGGCAAAAACTTTACGATTATGTGTTTGCTTTTCAACGATTCAACTTCAGAATGTGACAGTGCGTTATCAATCAACAACAGAGCTTTCCGAGGAAGGTCACTTTCTTTTAAAAACTTTTCAACACGTGGTACAAATTCGTCGAAAAACCAATCCCGGAAAAGGTTAGCGTCCATCCAAGCGCTTTTTTGATTTTTGTACACAGCTGGTAATGTTCGAAAATCGTAATTTTTCAAGGCACGAGGTTTCGCTGATTTCCCCACAACTAATAAGGGTAATTTGAGAGTTCCCGAAGCATTTGCGCAAGTTAGAATTGTAACACGTTCTTTAGACTTCTTCGCTTCCGGTGCATCGCGATCAGCTTTTTCCGCCAAAGTTTTGGTTGGCAACATTTTAAAGTTTAAACCGGTCTCATCCGCATTGAAGATTTGATCCATGCAGTAACTCTTTTTGTAAATTAAGTCGCGCAATTCTTCAGAGTATAACGTAGCTTCTACTTCCTCGGCCGACATTTTTTCACCATTTATGTTGAGTTAGCGGATACCATAAAATACCTTCCATTTATGCAGCCAACCTTTACTAGTCTCATCGGGAAATTTTTGAGCCAAAATTTCGGCTTTTTCTTTAATGATCGGACCTGATATCGGTAGTCCTCGGCTTCTTACCGAATAGAACCAAACGTACACAGCTTCATTAATTTTCGGCGTGTAAGTTAACTTCGTAGATTTCCTATCGGCTGCATTTGATGCACTTTCGGTGTAAAACTTTTGAATTTTGGTTCTGTTTCTCATCCAGTCGCCCACGGTATTACTTGAAACACCATACGAAATAGCAACAATGGATAGTTTTTCTCCTTTATCGACTCTTTTGATTGCTTGTATTTTTTTTTTTCGATGGAAACCATGACTTGTTTACGTTTGGGCTTATTAACACTTTTTCGTTTTTTCTTCGAAATTTCTAAAACTCCAGGTTTCATTTTACAGAAGACAAATACGCAAAAAAGAATTTAACTATGCAAACCTGACACGCATATTTAAGTAAAACTTCAAAACACTTACACTGGAGTTACAGTAGCGAGAACATCGACAAAACAACAACAAATTCACATATCCCACGCACTCCATTACTCGGGGTACCAAGGTCATATGATATGCGATCCTTAGTTTTACTTAGTCATCATATGTCGCATTGGTTGCAAGATCTCAACGCTATGCGAACATTTATATTCTTTTGTTTATTTAGTGCAAAAATAAGGGAAAATCGGATAATAAAAAATTAACCGACTTTTGGACATCGGATAATCGACAGAAATCGGTTGCAATTTTTTGCTCGGATAATCAAGAAATCGGATAATCGGAAGTCGGATAATCGAGGTTCTACTGTAATTAATTAATAAATGATATACATAACAGAAAACTTAATGTTTAATCAAATAATGATTTTTTAAGTTAATACTTAATATTTTAAATTAATTTCTTATTTCTGGCTAAAATTGTTTGCCGCAATTTCTAATAAAATAATCTATTATTTTCTGATTATATAAAATAGGATTATTTTTAACTTTTTATATTAAATACTCATCCATTTCAAATAAAAACTATGTATGTAATTTAAGTTAAAATGTAAACAAACCACTTTAAAACTATGTTTATTAAGACTGTAAATAGAACTATCGCAAATATGCGGTGAAAAAAAATGAACCCTCATAGTAAAATATCTGAACGAACCGAAATTTAAAAATGTGATATCATACAGAAAAGAAAAAACCAAATGTAATGTATGTAATGCGACTTAAATGTATTCCCGCAATAAAATCTACTTCTAGATTTTTTAACGAGCGAATTGACGTGATGTGGCAACAGTGTGGTTTCACTTTTTGTATAAATCACGGACATGTGATCAGGGCTTGAAAGCTGAATAATAATACGGCTTAAACTTAATACGGCTTATGTCCTTGATAAATACAGCTTAAGCTTTCGGCTTTTGGCTGTTTGAATTTGAAATATGGCTTAGGCTTTCGGCTTTTGGCTGTTTAAATTTAAAATACGGCTTAAGCTTTCAGCTTTCGGCTTACGAAATGAATTTCAATACAAGATAATTAAAATCATTTACTAATTACCATGCATCAAACTATTTAGCATTACTATTGAAACTTCAACTTTTTTCTTTACGCACAATAATAAAAGTTTTTAAAAACAATTTCTTACACGAATAATTATGTCAAAAATGCAAAATCAATAAATTTAAAAAAAAAAGCTTAAGCCGAATTTAAAGCTTAATTTAGCTTTTCTAGAAATACAGCTTAAGCTTTCAACTTTCTACTGCTTAATTTTTGAATATAGCTTAAGCTTTAGGCTTTTAGCTTATGGAAATTTAAATATGGCTTTTGGATTAAGCTTATGACATCTAAAAATGATTGGCTTTCAGCTTTTAGCTTTTGGCTTTCGGCTGGCTTTCAAGCCCTGCTTGTGATGTCACGTTTTATACTTTTCATATTTAATCATGGTTGCCTTTGCTCATTTTTATCCACTTGACAACGCTGTACGTTTGCTTCATATTCACCGCTTATCGTGACACTTTTTTTCAGTTTACCAATTGGCAGTTATGAGTGATAAGGTACATTCAAAATGATAATATACAGTATATATATTGTTTCGAAGTCCGGTGGTTTAATTTTCAATTGTGATTATTTTTCTCCTAAAACGGAAATTGAACAAACATTTAGTTATCCATTGGATTTTAAATTAGTAAATGAAAATAAAAGAGTAATTGTTTCATTTGGTCAACGAGATGGAATAATGGGTATTGTTTAATTATGCTGCTAATATTTCCACTTGAACGCTTATTTTTATTTTGTTATTTGGAATTTTACAATTTGGTGTTATGAAATTTTATTTATTCCACATGAATTGTATGTAATGAAACTTCAGCTCCCACATCGGCCGGTTTTCCGCATATATCGTTAACTAGTTTTAATTTTGAATAGAGTTCCATATAAATGCCTATTTATTCTCGTACAACTGTTTATAAATAATAGTCCTAGTAAAGCACTTTCTATATACTTTCTATATGTATGATGGAAAAAAATGTTTAGACAAATCTTGTATTTATTTAATTTTTTATTAGATTGTGTTTTTCATCTCTGCACAGAAAATTTAGAAGAATTAGAAATATTTTTTCTTAACCAAAAATTACAAAATATTTTCAGCGCTTATATTATTTTTTTGTTTATAAAAATCATTTAATTTTTTCAGAGCTTTATACATGTGATCAAATTTTCTTGTCTATTACCATTTTCTTTATTTATCTTACTATACTGTTAATTACTTGTTGAAACATTCTCCGTTTCAATATAATTCTGAAAATTTTCGTTAGCATTTATTTATTATTTAATTCCAAATTTTATTATATAACGTTGCGTGAATAGTTTGAGATGATAAGAGGTGATATAATAACAGATGGTAATGGAAATGTTATGAATTTTAGCCAAGTATTTTATAGTGCAAAAATTATAAAAAAAATAAGAGTTAGAAAGCCAAGAACAAATAAAAAATTTTAAAAAGACGTACGAAACGTTAAAAAGACGTTTTTTATCCGTAAAAAATGAGAAGACTGAAAATATTTTGTCATTTTTGTTAAAGAAAAAATACTGCTAAGAAATAGAAGGCAAAGAAAGTTGTTTTTTTAATTAAAAATAGTTTTTGCGTCATGAATAACAAATTTATTTCTATACGATGGCATTTACTGCAAATGTAATGTTTTTTTGCATTTTTTATTTATTTAACCTCTTGAAAATAATCGAAGTTTCACCGTGACGTACTTTTATATATTTTTCATAAGCCAACAATAAAACATGTAATATATTTACTTTCAGTGGGTCACGTATTAATTTCAATTAATGGTATACAAGTTAATGGATTACAAACAGAAGATAAAAGAGATGTATTTGAAGTCATTGAAAATCCAGAGAGTTATCCTTTAAGCTTAAAATTTGGACGGCCAAAAATGACGACAAACGAAAAAATATTTTTGGCTAGTATGTTCTATCCATTATTTGCAATAGCTAGTCAACTTAGTCCAGAGCCAAAGAGTTCTGGAATTGAAGTATTGGAAACAGATATGTTCAAATTGCATTGTTTTCAAACTTTAACTGGTAAGACTTTTATTTGTAAGTTTTAATGTAATACTTCATCGTTTGTGTAATATCTTTACAGAACGACGATATTGATTGTTTAAAATTTCTTTTTACTATATTCGTAAAATGTAAAATTATTGGCATAATGGTACTTTATACAAGGTGTCCTAAAAAAAAGTTACCTTTTCAAAGAAAAAATCTATTTAAAAAACATTTATTTATTGTTAGAATACATACATTGAAAAATTACGTTTAAAAGTTTTGTCAAATAAATCCGACTTACCTTGCTCGCAAGTCATTCTTCTAATCGAGAATTTTGATTATTGCGTGGCACTTTTTAAGTTTTTCACGTTTTCATCAGTTTTTAATAACCTTGATCATCCTGATTTAGACTTGTCCATAAACGTAGCCGTCTCTCTAAACTTACGTACCCATTTTTTGATGAGAAACACTTGGAGTTCCACTTATGTAATGTAAATTACGACGGCCACTAAATTCTATTCGCGCAATAATTACAGAATTATTGTTTTGGTAAAATTAGCGCACACTTGAATATAGTCCCCTCTCGACTAACGTTCTGTAGCGAATGAATTTCTGAAAGTTGAATTTTATTGATTGACATTTCTCCCCAACCCGCAAGTTGGTTGCGTTTGCGTCATGAGTCATTTAAATCGTAACTTTCTTTTGGGACACCGTGTACAATAATGGGAAGAATATAATAAATGAATTTGGTTTCTTCATTACAGGGGTAAAATTCATGATCGTTGCGGAACCTACTCAAACATCACTGGAAACATTGTTAAAAAGAATATATGAGCTCTACACAGATTACGTGCTAAAAAATCCGTTTTACTCATTAGAAATGCCAATTAGATGTGATCTGTTTGATAAACATTTGCAAACACTGATCGAACAAGTTGAAAAAACTGGATTAACAAATATATGATATTGTAAAGGTATATTTTCCCCCTTTGAAGAAAAGATTTCTAATCTTGATTTGAGATATACATTCTGTTAATTAATTCCGATATAATGTTTTGATTTCTAGGAGGATATTATCAAAAGAGTTGTAAACATATAAATTGACAAATTAATACGCCATAATTTGACGTATTAGCTGATTCTGCATTATGTAATGAGAAGATAGTATAGATTATTCTCTCAAAACAGCGCGTTTTTTTTTTTTGGTAAAGTTAGTAGTTATATACCCGACATGAGATACTTAACTTTATAAAAAATTGTTAGGAAGAATATTCAAAAGCGTATGTAAGAAGTGAATAATAATTATACAGTACTGAGAAAACTAACGGTGAAGGAGGAATTTATATCTCCTTAAAAAACTCTTCATGATGAAGAAAATGAATTAGGTACAGTTTATACTGTTCATATAATTAATGTAGAAAGTGAACCATAATAAAAATCATAAATGAGGCTGTAGTCAAATTCAACATTAAGGAGAAATATTGAATAAAGTTATATTGAAAAAAATTTAAATAATCTTCAACTATCGCTATTTGCGTTAAGTATTATTATGTTTTTGTTAAAAGAAAGCTAAAAAATTACTATGAACCCGTCGGTCAGATGGAAGACAAATTTACAGATAATATAGAAATTTTTATGTAAATTTTTAAAGAGCAAATAATTATGTATAAAATTACATTTTTTTATATAATTTGTAATTCCATTCACGCCTGAAAAAGAAAATGTGCGTTTATTGTACTAAATTGGTAATAGCGTTGTTTTGAATTTTATAAATTTTAAAATATTGTAATACGGAAATCCGATATTATTAGATTTTATTTGTTATTACGAAAGATCAGTAAATTATATTAAAATATTTTGTTTTATTATTTCCTGTTTATCCGACTTAAAATCGGTTAATGCGTTTAACTTGTGTGTATTCATCTGTTTGGGATTTACTAGATAAGTGCTGGATAGATTTTTATGCTGTTTTCATAACTGATTAGGATTCTTTTCTATATCATACTCATGCCACAGAGTGGTAATGGTTTTAACGTTTTAGTGGTTAATTTATGAGGAACGTGTATTAGAAAATTCACTACTTTTATGTTAAGTTTTAAATGACAGAGAGTTTGCTAGTTTATAACATTTTAAATATAGTTGGCTGCATATCAAATCAAAAAAAAAAATCAAAAAAAAAAAACAAAAAAAAAGCTGCACACTAAAGTCATTATTTTAAAGGGACATTGAGCAATGGTGTAAAACGAGGCTCTCTATTATTTACAACAACGGGTTATCATAACTTTTTCCGTCTCTATCCCTTTGCATCTACGTTGCATTCATGCTTTGCCTTCTATCATTTATCGATCCCCTTAAATATTATTAGATAACTTCGAATCATTGTTTTCTTACCAAAACACACTAAAAAAAATCTTCAGCATAATGTACATGAATAGTTTATTTGTATTTATAATAATCTCATTTTGAATAACCTAAGCTTCAGGTTGTCGTCTTTTTTAATTTTCGATACAACAGAAAAAAATAAATAAAAAAAATGCCATCAGATTATTTTTATTAATTCGTGTTTTATATTTATGTTTCAATATAAATACACTGATAAATAGTTCAGAAAAACATTTAAAAACGAATAATGAAATATAGTTTGGTTCCCACCAAATAGCAATATGCCCGGGAGAAAAAATATTTTGTTCCAAATTTCAAAACTTTTGGCATTCCGAGGGCCTAATTCTGAAGTTTGAAACCCAGATACTTTAATCTAAGGAAATATCCGAAAAAGCGCGTATTTTTTTTCTTGTTCAAAATTTTTAATTATAATACTCGCGCCACAAACGGGCGGCCACGTCATTTTACGCGCTTTTTTGAACTTTTTGTCGACGTCTAAAGTATCGTTAAGGAAATGAAATATGGATTCATTCCTGATAAATAAAGATCTTTCCATCGATACATCAATGCCCGAAAAAAAATAATTTTTTTCAAAAGTTCGAGTGTTCAGCGCATCAAGGGTTTAAATATAAAGTTGAGAGCTCAGCTATATTTTTCCTATAAAGCGCTCTTTTATGCACATGTTTGAGATATATTTTGGTTTCCTCAACTTTTTTACTCAGGCTATTACTTACATGAACATAATTTTTTTTTGTTTTTTGTCCAGTATGGAAAGGAGGGGGTTAAATAATTTGTTATCGGTCATTTTTTTATTTCACGAAAGATCTAGTTTTGTTTTATATTTTGAATTTTACTTCTAAAGCGTTATATAGTGATGAGTTGAGAATTTTAAAGCGATTTTCGAGGTAGTTTTAAATTACATTTATATATTCTTGACGATTTTTTTGCACTTTTACCACCCAGGGTAATCGATTTTCTTGAAGTTATAGGCAGCGTGGTAGCCTAGTGGTTAAGGTGCTTGGCTACCAAATCAAAGGTTACGGGTTTGAGACTGGTCTCGTTCCGGATCCAAGTCGCTTCCAGGTTTACTCAGCCTGAAATAATTAAGTACCAAAGAAATCTGGGAAAGTAAAAGCGGCCGAGAGAAATAAACTGTCCCCTCTACTCTCATTAGTGCTGTTGGGCTTAGTACATTGTAAACCTTAACTTCACAATCCATGATACCTTATCAAGGGTATGGGACTTGCTTTACTTTATAGATTTCCATAAAGAAAAGTTTAATTGTGATTTATGTTCCAATTTTTATAAGTCAAACCGTTAGTGAGTTAGTTCATTTTATTTGATATTTTTGTCGTTTTTGAACCACCTTTTTAGCATTCCGTACATTAAATGTGTACGGAATCCTTAAAATTACGTTGGAGCTGTGGCTACGTGATTAATTTAAATTATACTGCAGTTACAATTGGGCCATTGTTAGGTTTGACAGTGACTTCAAACAGTTTTATAGATTTTGTAGCTGTGTTATGATATATTAATGATTATTAGTTAAAACGATATTTGAAATATTTCAATTAATATGTTGTTAAAATCCATATTTGTAATTTAATAATTTTTAAATGTTTTGTTTGTAATAATTTAAATTTTTTTTTTTTATTGGTTCGTCAACGTGGACATTGGCCCAAGAACAATAGAACAAAGGGGCAAGAGAGACTCAGATCCTTACACGATCAGGGGTAACCGACAGAAAAGAAGAGCTAGGATAATAGAAGGAAAAGGAAGGGAGAGAATGAATGAAGCACAGTATGGAGTGGGAATACCGATTTGTAAAAGGAAGGAATGTAAAGAAGTTTGTTCAGTTAAAGGTGACAAATAATCAAGCATTATGTGATCGTGGTCACAAATAAAGTCGCTATTGAAGGGGTGCAATGCACGATAAGAAGGCACGAGAGAAAAACGGAAAAGCGAAGAAGGAAGCAAACTGTGACCAATAAGCAGAGAGGTTGGAGCGGCGCATAGAAGGAAAGTTTAAAAACCAGGGAAATGAGAAAGGGAAGGTTTAATAGACAAGAAAAAGAAATTCGGGTTGGACAATGAGGAGACGTAGGAGTTAAGCCATAGTTTGGAATAAGCAGCTGCAGACGGGAGGGGTAATATTGGAAGCTGAGAAAACAACCTACCGGGAGATGAAGGTAACCGTGCGAATGTATCAACTAACTCATTAACATAGATTTTGGCATGACCAGGGATCCAAAAGAAATCCGTTTGAATTAAGTGAGAAAGGAAAAGATCATGAATCAAGGAGTCAATAAGAATAATAACGTAGTAGGTTGAGTGTGAAGGGAGAGGAGATGCGATAGTCTGCAGCACCGTTTGAGTATCCGACAGGATAAGGATATTGCGAGAGCCAGGTGATGATCTGATAAAAAGAAGAGCACGCAGAATAGCAGAAGACTCAGCATAAACGATTGAGAAAAAGGAGAGAAGTTTAAAGGACTCGACGTAATTTAGAGAAGGACTGAAAAAAGTTATGCCAACACCGTTGGGTCTCTTGGAGCCATCAGTTAAGATTGAAAAATGGTTGGAGAAAAAAGAGATAAAATTGTGTAAAAATTCTAATCTAACGAAATCACTTCATTAATCTCTAAAATGATTGCGGATGAAGTTTTATACAAAAAAAATTAACAAGTCACTTTAAAGAAATGTAAAAACTGTAATCCTCTTTCCTCTGTGTATTTATTTAGTTGAGCGAGCGAAGTTCTTATGCGTTTAATTTTACGCTTTTCGTTGAATACGACATAAAAGCTACGGAATGGATTATTTGCATAATGAGAGTGATCATCACATGTTAAAAGTTCAATAATAAATTATATATTTTAAGAATAATCATAAATTTACTTTTTATAATATGGAATGATACGATCATTATTATATATGATAAAAGTTGTTTACAATCATTTAATGAATATTTTAAAATTTAATAAAATACGGATACTGGTGAACTATTGAAGGGTACAAGCACGATGCCCTTACAGATTTTGGAGATTTACATGAGCAAAATATATTCAGTCGATATTAGTAGATGATATAAAATTACACATTAATCTTTAATAAAGCAATCAGCTTGTCTTAGTTCAAATTATGTTTGTCAGTTTGCCGGTTTTGAGTATAATAACTCTGAAAATGGTTATTATTTTTTCAACCTTAATATCATTTTTAGACAATACAGTTATTCAATCGTTTTTTTAAATGATATCGTTTTCAGTATTCTTTTTCAAAAATAGTAGGATAAAATTTGATAATTTTCTATTGACATTTATAATTTCCGGTTAACTGAACAGAGTTTTACAATTTTTTATATTATATTTATTATCCGATATTTTATACCTGTTCGGCACAACCACAAATGATGTTACAGGTGTGTTATGTGTATGTGCGTATAGTGTTATCTTAATAAACTGTAAACATTAGGAAATAAATGAACAGGTAAATATTGAAACATAACATAGTTTCAGATGATGAAACATATTTTGAAGTTTGAAATAGATATTCCGGGGAATAATCGCTGGTACCACCTTCATTAACGGATGTTACTCTTAAAATGTACTTTGTGTTTGGTTCTAATTTGCCGATTGTGTAAGTTGCATTCTCACTTTTATTACCTAAAGAAGAAAAAGACAAGATTAGATTAAAACAATTAAAGTAATATTTGTTGTTCATTTTAATTTTTTTAAAAATAAAATAATTGAATCATTACTTATTTCTTTTTGTTTTAGTATTTAATTATAAATTCTAGTTCATTATTTTTCTAACTATATCATTTTGTTTATTTTAAAAGGTACTCGTTATGTTAATAAATTAATAATCAGAGTTATGTATTTTTAAGCAATAATACTAGACTGTACGGTTACGCATGAAATAATTGGTGTTAAATAAGGATTATTGTGCGATACAAGTTATTTAATAATTTTTAAGTTGTTATTTTTTTATGTTTATTCAGATAATATTAAATTGTTAGGCAACAAATCCTTTTTCGACAACTCATAAGTAAACTTGTAGTTTATTTATCTTCCGAAATGATGACACTCCTCAGCACACCTAAAAGGTTCAAGTTGTTTCTGGATTTAGAAGTTTTATTTGTTTTTATAGCTTTTCGTAAAAGTACGAGGAGAAATTAATTGATATGAAATATCAATATGAAGAAACAATCGAGTAATTATAAAAGTAACGTAATATATTAACCCGAATGAATTAGCATTATTGATTTAAATTAAACAAACGAAAAGAAAAAGAAAAAGCAGAAACAGAAATTGGGCGAATGTTCTCAGCGTCTTCTCTGTGTGCGGATCTTCATACACTTCGCCTGTCTCTCTGGCTCTACGTTCGAGTAGCAGGCATTAGAAAAGAAGAAATAGTTCAACAGATTTTGTTAGTTCGACGAGTTTACTCTCTATCTCAAAACTCGTAGTGTCCCATAAGAAGTTTCATTTCAAAAATATTAAATTTACTTTCGTCCGTAAATACCATTGGTTTCCAATAATTAAAATCGTGCTGTTGGTTTTCTTTGGCAAAATTTAAGCGTTTTTTCAATTACGTTCTTTTACGAGAGGTTTTCGTCCAGCATTGTGCAAATTGTAACTGTTCTTTTTAGTGTTTCAACAGATGGTTTGGGGGTAAATTTTCAATTGAAAGTGTCAGAGGAACCCCGAAGCTAATTTCAACGCTTGAATTGTAGATTTTTTTTAAATTTCCTTCATGCTGAATCGCTCGTCGCACAGTGTCAATTTACGTAACCCTTTCTAAGGAATAAAATCTAACCTGTCTTTACGATCGAATCTTTGACAAATATCGTATATTGTTCTTTTTTTTAAAATACAACAATTTCGCGATTTCACGATAAGTTTTGTCTTTCGCAAAATTAAAATTAACTTAAAATTAACTAACTGGCGCTCTTCAAAGTTCATGTTTTTGCTTTTTCGCGTCATTATGCTTTTAATCGGACTTAACGCGAGAAACATTGACACCTTGTGACGAGCTATTATGTAATAGTCTTTGCGTACAGGTGTGAGTCGTCTGATGACAGATAGTGTCAAACAAGTGAGTCATCCTCATGATAGATAGCACTATGAGATCTATAGTAGATGTTCGAATAATTTTGTTACCTTTAAATTATCCATTTTTTTTGCAATTTAAATTTTTATGGAATGACTGTTGTAATGTAAAAATTTTTTATTGGCTGTTCCTCCTTGTTCATATTTGCAGCAAACATATTTTGTCGTTAGTTGTTCGAAAATCCTTCTTGAATACCACTTTTTTCACGTTATGATTTTTCTTTTTTTTTTGGTACTAATAAGTTAAGTTCATTCATTTTTAAAAAGTCTAAATAAAGTTTCAGATGGGAATTTAAACATAAAACACGCTGACGCTAAGAGTTTTGCTTTGGTAAACAAGTTGAAAAGAGGAAATTGATGAACTACAGTTATAATGAAAATAGAATATAAAAAATTCGGATAAGATAAAAAATTAAATGTTTTATTCAACCATATTTTTTTCATTCATGTACTGTACCTGGTAACCAAGCCTTTTCGGATTTATTACGAACTTACAAATGAAGCGAAGTGTATATTCATGAGTTTCATAAAAATTTAAAAATAAAACAATGATACACACGTAATACGAAACTTACAATTGCATACGTTATGCTATTTTTCAATTTTTGAATGTGTATTTTAGTTTACGTAATATATAAAATCGCCATGTAAATATCGTAAATAAATTTATTTCATCGCAAAATTTCAATTTTCTATTTAACATAGTAAATAAGCGAATTATTCTTGATTCATTATTAAACTCGAAATAAAAAAATTCAAAATTTATGTCAGAAATATTGTGACAAATCAGCACGACTTGTCCACTTTATTAAATTTTATTTTTTTTTCTGAAAATTTGAAAAATAGTGATTACCCTAGAAACATAGTATTTTGTAATAATATCTTTTGGCTTATAAATTTTAAATTTGTTTTTATTTATCACTAAAATGAACATTGGTCGTCTCCCCTTTACGATTGTTCGTTTCGTAGAATTTTTTCGACGTTAAAACCTTAACCAATCATTCTTAGACCCTGTATATATAGGAGCTGGCCCCCTACTCTCATTAGTGCCGTTGGGTTTAGTAAATTGTGAACCTTAACTTCACAACCCCCGACGCTCTGTCAAGGGTCTGGGACTTGCTTTACTTTTTACGTTATATACATATATATATATATATATACGTACAGTTTTTACTCATATTGTAATAAACACTTTACGTGTATATTAATGACGCTATCCTTATATCAGAGGTAATATGGAAAAAACATGGAACATGTAACGTTTTAAAATAAATTGCTCCGTAAACCGTAAATTATAATTTTTTTTATGAATGATACCCTCAATTAAAATTTTTTGTAAGGAATACATAAGAATTGTCGATTGGGATCTTAGGGAGTGTCACCAACGCAAGATATCGAAATTTGGTAATTTAATATTTAAATGAAAAAAATTAAAATTATTTAAAATTGCCTATCTTCTATATTGCTTTAATATTATACAATTACATTTTTACAGTAATGTGATATTGAACGTAAGGTATTTATCGTTGAATGAACCAAGCATATTTTTTAAACTGGTATATAAATAACAGAAGTTACATAGCAAGCTAAAAGAGCAAATTGAAGAAGCTAAATCCTTAACAGAAACAATAATGGAATGTGTAGTTAAGAAAGCTCCGGTAGAGAAGAAAACTAAGCGAAGATACTAATAATCTGTTGAAACAAAGACAAGAACTGAAGGTGGATAAGAATAAAAACCTGATCTAATGGACAGAACTAAATAAACTAATATGAAAACAGATGCTAAGCGACATTCGAAAATTTAATACTAATCTAATAAATAAAACAGTTGAAGCGAATAAAGGCCCAAAAATCTTTAGAAAAACACTGTCTTATAGTAAAAAATTGTTAACAAAAATAAAAGCCGAAGATCGAACAGTGATAACGAGTAAACAAAGAATAACAGAAGAAGTTGAAAACTACTTTACTGAAATTTATAATACAAAAATAGGGCCTGACACTCGTCAAATAACCAAGACCAAGGTACAAATAAAAGAACGGAAAGCATCCCAGAAATAACTAAAGAGGAGGTTTATAACACGCTTTGATCTTCAAAAAATAACAAAGCACCCGGTCCAGATGGTATATTAGCCGAAATGATCAAAAATGGACGGAGCACATTGGTAAATAGGATATGTGATTTATTTAATAAATGCCTAGAAAGAAAAAATATTCCGCAAAAATGGACGGAGGCCGAAATAATCTTAGTACATAAGAAAGAAGACATAAAATATCTAAGCAACTAAAGGCTAATAAGTTTAATATCTCAGTTGTATAAATTATTAACTCGAATAATATCGGACAGGCTATCACAGTGGATTAACTATAATCAGCCAACGGAACAAGCTGGTTTTAGGTCCGATTTTAGCACAAGCGATTTCACCTACTTGATACAAAAATGCGAAGAATATAATATAAAACTCTATGTGACATTTGTGGATTTCGAAAAGTCTTTTGATTCAGTGGAGATATGGGCTATAATAGATTCATTACGTAGCTGCGGAATTAGCGAGGACCATATACAACTGATCAAGAGCTTCTACTAGTCTGCGACGATGCAGATACGTTTATGGAATAATACTAAAAAAATACCAATGAAAAGAGGTGTAAGACAGGGATATACATTATCACCGAAATTGTTTATTGCTACATTGGAAAGCATATTCAGAAAATTAAAACGAGGTATAAGAATTGATGGTGAATATTTAAACCATCTAAGATCTGCAGATGATACAGCACTATTAAGCACCAGCGCAAAAGAGCTGCAAATGATGTTAACGGAATTAAACGTACATTCAAATAAAATAGGACTGAGAATAAACTTACATAAGACAAAAGTAATGACAAATACTCAAGAAAGTGTAGGAATAGAAATAGACAATACAGAAGTAGAGACAGTCAAAGAGTACGTGTATCTCGACAAAAAATTATGACTGTCAAGAAAATGACGATGCAGGCAGAAGTAAATTGTAGAGTATTACTAGCCTGGGTAACTTTCAAGGATCCTAAGTTACGCATTTAAAAACGAGGAAATACCAATAAGCTTAAAACGGAAACGATATAATCAGTGTGTTCTGCCGGTTTTTACATATGGCTCACAAACATGGTCATTTACAAAAGCAAATATCAGAAAGATGAGAAGGACACAAATGGCGCTTGAAAGATTAATACTAAATATAAGGCGGTCCGACCGGAAGTGAAATACTTGGATACGGGAGAAGACCGCACTCTGTGATCTGACGGAGCAAATGGCCAAACTGAAGTGGACCTGGGCAGGGTACATAGCGAAAGGAAAGGATAATAGATGAACAAAACGAGTGTTGGAATGGCGGCCACTGCATAAGAGAAGAAATATTGGTAGACCACTGACTCGTTGGTATGACGATAAGACTCAGCTAGCGTTAAAGAACTGGATTCAGAAAGCTCAAGACCGGAACGAATGGAAGAAATTGGGAAAACCTACGTCCAGCAGTGGACCGATATAGGATAAATATATATATGTGTATATATATATATATATATATATATATATAAAAATGATTAAATATTTTTCCGTCTACGAACGCGGTAAGAGCACAATATCGACACAATGTTGATTCAGTTACAATATTGTATGTAAATTGATGCGATATTTACCGGTATACCAGTACACGGTTTCGATGTAATATTGAGTTGATATAGTTCACTGTAAAAATGTTAAAAAAATTGGAAAGTAAAATTAAAACAAGGAAGAAAACAAGATGAAGAGAATATATTTATACCGAAAAAGTATGTTCGTAAAATTCAAATTAGAGAGAAGATGGAAAATTTTACGCATATTTAATGAAAATTATTAATAACTGTTGAATTTTTAAAAAAGCTTTTTATTAATTCTTGAAAAAAAAATTGAAATTTAAGTTTGATGTTTTCTTGTTGATCATTGTTGTGTGTAATTAAAATCATCATTATTAACATAATATGTTCCCGTACTTTTTTTTTTTTTAGTTACACAGGGTTTAGCTTACCGTTATAGCGTTATATCGTGTTTATATTTTTGTTCTGTTCATTTGAATTAGTTCACATAAATTTTAATTTTCAAATTTTCATCATTACCTTAAATTAACGCAAATATAACTTACTTTGTTCAGTTGTATTGGAATTTATCCATTTTTCGCCTTTGTTACAATACGTGTGTTCAGTGTATTGTATACGGTAGGATGTTGTATCTTTCGATGATCCAATTTTAATTTGTACCTCTTGCGAAAGAACTTTTTTTATAACAACTTGAGGAACGAGAGGTTTATTTGTTACGTTTACCCAAAATGTTTGTATAAGGAAACCTAATTCGTTCGTTGCATCACATCGATATTCTCCATAACGTTCCGATCCATCTAATGGTATCTAAATATAAAAATATATCTATCTATCTATATATATATATATATATATATATATTGTAATAATTTAAATATGTATTAATGACGTCATTTATGTACCGGGGGTGGTGTGAAAAAAACTTTATCAAATATGTAACGTTCTCTTTTTGTTACAGAAGTTATAGTAGAAGTTGCTACGTAAACTGTAAAATGATTATTACTTTTTCAAAGAATAACGTAACCAATTGAAACTCTTCTTTAAGTACTTTAGGAGAACTATCATCTGGATGATTTCAGGGAGCGCCTCCCCCGGACGAGATTCGAAGGTTCAAGTTTTTACATATTTATATGAATATCATCGATGTATTTTTAAAATCTGAATCGCTTAAATATTACTTAGCAATATGACGACGATGGTAACTGCTGAAGTGAAGAGAAATTGTAAAAAGCATGTGAACGACTTTAAAGACGAATTCGTCAGTTCTACAATTTTCGGGATAATATCGGCTTAGAAGACCTAATGCTATTGCCCCGATTAACCCGTGTAACTTACGATGATGATGTACATCCGTAATAGTTTGTAATTCAGCCTAGAGTAACCGCTTGCGGTGCACTAGGGGATGTGGAACTTCAGCAGAAAAGATATCACTGCCGTCGCGGGGAGTGATGGAGTTGCACATAAAGTGATACCGTTCGCTGAACTTGCATAAAACGCGCGCTTACGTCGATTTGATTAAAAACCATATTTTTCGTGAAAAAATCAACATGTTTTATTTATTTTATATAAGTATTTTTTTATTCTCGTACTCGGAAAATTTACGCGTAAACAAGTTTAGCAAGAATACTATAAAAAAGTTGTTTAATGTTACATGTATTATACATATAAAAAGAAGGAAAGTTTTTCGTAAAAAAAATTACAAAACTTCTTCTTTTGATTCGTTTTGCACGGTCCTGGAACCCGAATTAAAAGCCAGCGTAAATTGAAAATCGTGTTAAAATGGTTCTCAGAAATAGGGACTTCAAATGAAAAAAAAAACACAGTAAACGAAAGAAAGGTCAGACGCGCACGAGCGGTTTTTTAACCGCTTTTATAAAACACATTACTTGGAATGAATGTGGGCGCACAGGCGTTTTTTTAAAACCGCAACATGTTCTATTTGGCTAGGCGGCGCGGTTGCCGCTAATTCGGAGTGAAACACACGTATTCTCCCAGCGAATTATGCGCGCGAACAATTAAAGACCGCTTCTGATGATGATGTTTTCAGTGCAACCTGTTCTTTCTGCCAGTAATCATCGTGCTTGTGTCCATTTTGATGTTCGTTTTCATTCGTAAATTTTTTTGCTTTATTTTCACTAAATTTATCGGTATAAAAAAAATTTTTCAAAACAACTTCTAAATATTAAACATTTAAGACTCACATGGTGGATAGGAAAACAATTTACGGTAGGCACCATGTTCAAAAAATTAATTTTAAAACTTAAAATTTAATCTTAAAAACTTTTACACTCACCGACATCAGAAGTTTGTTTTACTCCCCCCCCTCCCATTTAATACGTTTAATGTAATTTAATTGAAATATACTCGTACTTGAATTTTTTAAAAATATGGTTATTGCCTCATATTTCCATTTTAGTACGTAATATGAGGTCTAATCGGACTGTTTTCCTCTAATGTTTCCTTTTTCGTTGTAAAATAGAGTTAATGAATTTTTTCGGGTGAACACGTTAAATAATTTACGAATAATCTTTGACTCAGCAATGGGGATGCACCTACATTTTTTTCGTTCTTTTATTTTTCCGGAGGCGGAGTAATAATGCCGCAGCACCGTTATTTTCGTATCGAACTTCATAGATCACTGCTTGAAACTAAAGACATGCTCCAGGAAAGCGAATATTTAGTCGTTATTACGGACGTACAAAACTCACATGGTTGTTGTTTCGTTTCTCTCCGCTAGTGGGGCTAGCATTATAGGGCGGTCAAGTGGCTACTTATTAGAGAAGGTGAGGTGACTAATAACAACAACCTGTGCCCCGCAGGGCGGTGTACATACGATTAAGAAATATCTGGTCAGCTAATTTTTCGGCACTGCTAAAAAGTGTATACATCTCTAATTAAATTTTGCATAAAAAAGTAAAAAACATTAACGTATTTAGTTTTGTGCTAACACATTCTTAGTCTCTGAAGCTGCATTAAAAATTAATATTCTACCCAAGATAGTTAAAAACCCCTTGCCTCCCTGAATCGCCCCAAATGAGTTTTCGGGTGATTACGATTCTTCTTTATTAATAATTGAAAGAATTTTTTTTTTTTTTTTTTATTCCGTTGAACACGTCGAAACTTATGTGTATCGGAATATTTTTTAAAAAATGATTATAATATTGTCACACTGAGATTACCGGACTTGCTTTCTTACCTGCATAATACTTTTGTTATCTGTATTAATCATAGTTATTTTGTTTTGATGTTTCTTCGGGTTTACAGCTGTATTATTTTTGTACCAGATAAAATACGCCTTCGGTTCAGCGGTAACTTCGCATGTAATGTTCAGTACTTGATTTACAAATCCGTATAACATATTAGACTGTTTATTGCTGGTGATTAAATTCGGTTTGTCTGGAAGAAATATTCCCAATTAAGTTTTATTGCCATTTTCCGTTATTGAACATGTTTTAAGGAGGAAAGATGATAATTAAAATTAAATTACTTATTAACAAAAAAATTATACAAAAAAAGAATAAATTTTAATAATCACTATCCTTCGATGGAATTTCGAGTGAGAACAGAGCGTGAAAATACGAAAGAACCCTACCCGAATGAAACCGTTTCTTTTGTTACGTTACTTTCGAACTATCATCTGATTACGTTTAAGCCGTTTCAAGTTATGGAAGATTTGTACAGTACTGTATTTGTTAATTTATTGATGCTACGGATTTCATTCAGTTCAGCATGCGTTCTGAGCGATTCTGGAGCAATGCCACGCGCAAAACATCAATTCGCCGTTAAACAGAAATTATCAATGATTGACGGTTTTTCTCTCTCGAATGATTTGTTTTATTATTTAAATGGGATATAATACAATAGTCGACGAAATATATCCTTAGTTTACAGCCATGTAAACTGATCAAAATATGAAAAACATCTGCCTTTAAGAAAAAGAGAAAAAAAAAAAACTATCAAAATATTACTATTATTTGTTACACTTGTTATAAAATGTAAACTTGGTAAAAGTAAATTACTGACGTACGAATAACTTTAACGTAGAATAATTTTTCGGCATTTCTTGTTTGCAGAATATTCTGGAACGCTTGGCAAGTATATACTCCAGCATTTCTCCATGTTGCATTTCTGATATAGTAATGATCGTAGGTATCCAATTTTTTCTCTGCAATTATACGAAAGAACGGTTGTTTGTTGTACGATTTAAACACACAAGTTCGATATAATCGTATTTAAATGTTAATGTTAAAATGGTCCCGCCAAACGGTGTGAAACAGAAATGTACTAATTCACAAAATACGGGTGCCGTATCGATAAATTTCGTATTTACTTCATATTCATGAAAGCAGTTTTGCGAAACTTTGCATCTCACTCCATTTGAACGCAACTTCTTGGTACACCATAATTAACTGGAGAAAATTTATTTCAACTTATTCCTATTCAATAGTGTGACTTTCTATAAACTGCGAGACCCCTTTATGCATAACTAATTTAGTTGCTTCTTTTTGTTCTCTTAACTTGTTTATCATTTTTTTGAAATTTTTGTTACAAAACAACAGGAAAACAGTTTTGTGTGGCGAGTAGGCTTATCAAGGGCGTCGTCAGCCGATGAGCAATACGTGAGTTATAGGAAAAATAAAATGTATAAGTTGTAAAGGCTTAATCATTGAACAAGAATCTTAATTAAAACATAATTTTCGTGTGTTTCTGGCAAATTGTGTTCTACTACTTTATTAGAAAAGTCTTCCAAATTGTCCATGATTACGCTCCTGCGAATAATCATCATGGCCAGTTAATTAAAAAGTTTCGAGGCTCCAGGGGGGCCAACGGCCCTCCCCTGTCACCCTTGGCGGCGCCCATAAGGCTTATATATTGCCGGAATTCATTTTGTAAACAAAACTGTTCTTCTCTTATTCGGCTTTCTATGTATCAAAAAATTATGATGTACAAAAGTTGTAATTGTAATATTCAAGTAACGGGGAGCAGTAGAATCTTAAAGCGCGTTGGTTATTATTGATGGCGATTAAAATGCCGCCCTCTTATTAATTCATATTGCACCATGTTTCGTAATAATCAAATCTCATTTTTTCATATTATCGTTTAATACATTTTCTGTGCTATTAGTCTATCTGAATTTAATGCGATACTTTGATTCCTCTCATTTCTTCACTTAATCCATTTCAGTTTGTGTTTTGTGGCTGCTAACCATGAGTAGTACCCTATGCTTCGAGAACCTGTTAGCTGCTTTTTTCTCCCAGATATATAGTTCTCTCCCTATTGGAATAATCCCTGGTCTTCCAGACGTTGATGTTAGTATATCCTATAATGTAGGAAAATAAGTTTTTATTTAACTATGTCATTTTTTGAGAAATAATATCGTTTTTTCTTCACAATCATCAAAAAATTTTTTTTTTTGGAATCGATAGATATAATTTAAGGTTTGTGTAGCAATTTGTGTTACTCCTTTCGTAATGCAACTTTATACTGCATAAACTTTACGTGATTTCTAAACAATACAAAAAGAATAACATGAACAAATTTACATATATGTGTGATACAAACTATAGTAAAGTAGGTAAAAACTGCATCGTTCATTTTTGCTTGTATCTTTTTTCCACTTTTTATATTGCATGAAAAAAAAAAAAAAAGATCAAAGTTTGGTTTAGTGATATAAAATCACAGCGGAATTATTATTGTAGTTTTTTTCTTAGGGGATTTTTTTTTATTTTTATTTTAATCTTTATATTAATTACAACTGGTCTCCCCATAGACCATCAAGCAATTGTACTGAAATGCAAATTAACGCGTAACGGGCCACCACTATCACGGTTCCCCGGGGATCATGTATAAAATTGTTGAAAAGACTATTATTTCATCCCTTTCATTTTTTCTTGCGAATACTTGCGACCGAACTATTTTAATTTTTTCATATGAAATTTATTATCGTTAAAATTGTTAAACTCTACCGAGTAACATAATTTTCACTCTTCTAACGTCGTAGAGAGGTGCGTTCGTATGAAAAAAGCTTCTATTTAATATCTAAATTATTAAGCAACCATCCTGTTAAGTTTAGGTACATTTTTCACAATTTTCAGCCATCTTTTTCGAGGCATTCAATTTGCTTTCTCTTTTTTTTCATTCCTTTTTTTTTTTTTTTTTTTTTTTATCAGTAACGAATTATGCTCTTAACAGCACTTTCAATTGCAAGTTTAAATTTTGCAAATTAAATAATTTAAATGCGCGCGTGTCTTATTATATACGTACCTTGTATAACTTGACTTCCGAAATACCATACAATGTCTGGTTTTGGTTCTCCATCTGCTGAACAGTCCAACCGTTTAGTTTCCCCTTCTCTCATCTCTATGGTAGTTTCTGGTTGATCAAAATTTACCGGCTCTAAGATATAAATTAGCAATAATTACCAAGCGATTACGGCGTTTTTGTTTTACAGTCACACGGCAAAAATGACACACGTCTCAATTGTCGCCAATGATTTTATAAAAATTGCGCTGTTTTAGTCGGGATGAAAATACAAGAAGAAAAAAGAAAAAACCGCGACTACAATGTTTTTTGCCATAGTGAAGTTTCTTTTCCTTTTAAAAGAATCTCGACGTTATTAGCTTGCTTTAGAAAAACGTTACAAAAACAAATGTTATTTTGATTAACGGTACGATTCAGCGTTGATGCTTTTTGCTATTTTAGTAATATCAAAATAATCAACGACAGAAAGATTATTTAATAATTTCGTTGGCTGAATAAATAATTTATCTAGTTTCGGCAAAATCGGAAACCATTATTACAATTGCGAATTGTGTGCATGCTTGAAGAACTTTCATGTAACCCGTTTAATTGATTGCTATTGTTAAGATAAAAAAAAAAAAAAAAAACAGATGAAAACGACGTGTTATTTTTTTACTTATTGCCTACTGATAGACGATTCAGGAGCTGGATCAACGGCTGGAAATTGAAAATTTGAAAATAATGTACGCTTTTGTTTTTTTCTTTTTGTTGATATTTTTTGTTTTTTTGTTTTTGTTGATATTTTTTGTTTTTTTGTTTTTGTTGATATTTTTTGTTTTTTTCTTTTTGTTGATATTTTTTGCGACAAAACTGAATAGGTAGTGGATAGCACACCGTGAAAAATTTCTAAATCAGTGAAAACTTCAATCACTGAAACCAAAATATAATTTTTCAAGAGATGAGAATGTTTTTTTTCGGGAAGAGAACCTATCAAAACTGTACGATAAAACTATACAACTTTTTATAAACTCAACACACTCCTCACCGAAGCAACTAGATTTAATGTAATAATCTCGATCTCGGTGGTTAAGTCTTTTTTTTTTTTCTTTATCTTTTTGAAGCAAAGAAACGTTGTGTTAATATTAATAAATATGAAAAAATTTAATAAAAGGTAAACATATCGGGTGCATCGGTTTATTCAGCAAACAAATAACGGAGATACATTTAATGTCGATAATGTTCTAAATATGGGGCTAGCAAAACTTCAAAATTTATACAGAATAAAACGAAGAGAGGATGTCAATAGCGATTTTGGAAGAAAAAATTTAAGAAAATCAAACAAAAATCTAAAGATTTTTTGAAATTTGTTATTACTATTTTCTGATCAAAATGCAAGAAAATTTCTACCTTTCTCTACAAAAAGCTGTAATTGAAGTTTCTCAATCTGCTCGTAAGTCAACCCATTATGTGCTTCTTCTGCGGCCAGGCTGGTATACCGACAGTTCCACACATTCTTCTCACATGCCCAAAGTTCGCCACGTTCAGAACGCAACATGTAGGCTATCAATAACGTACAGGACTGTCTGGCAAATACTACAACTAACATCACATGTAGCCTTCGTTAGAACGAGTGGTTTGACCTGACACATATAAGTTATCTCCATATATGTGCTGTAATGGCATTAGTAGTTACAAACGGTGGCTTCCGGCACCATTAATTCTTGTTGGTGATTTCAACTGTATCTATGTCTGGGACGACAGTAATTATACTAATTCTAATGGACGTTTAGTAGAAAATTTATTATACTCTTTCAATCTATGTGTGTTTTAAACCCACTTGAGCCCACAATGTAGTTTTTTATATCATACACGGGTTAAGTTAGACCGAATTATTTCATCCCCGGCAATAGCTAGTTCCTTAACGGTATTCCATCATGCAGACCTCGCGGATAGCGATCACATTCTGATGCTAGTCAATAAAATTGTCAATTTAATGACATCAGAAACCCATATAACTCGCTGGAATTACAGGAAAACTAACTGATCCCGCTTTACAGCTCAATACCGCACTATCTCGGTGTATTTTTTCAAGAACATTAACTGCATCGTGGATAAATTTACTTCGGCTCTACTCCACACAGCGAGATTATATATACTCCAGCGCCTAAACAATCCACGCGGAAGCTGGTATCGTGGTGGACGAGCGAATGTGCTACTGCCCCATTCTTCGTCTTAGACGCAGTGCACCGAAAAAATTTAAATATTTCACCATGGTTGAGTCCTACATAGTATACAGGAAAACTCACGTGCGAAAGCAAAATGGGCAATTAAGTAGTCTCGGCGAAAATCATGCAGAGATTTCACCTCTATTATCACGGCGTCTACTCGAGCAAGTTTATTTTGGTCAAAAATCCGCTCCTTAAACCACCTATTATCGTCTAACTTATTTCCCTCAGCTTATTATTAATGTTGGCAACTCCCAAAAACAAGTAACCCAAACGAAATAATTTCCGCTCTCTTTGATCACCACGAGCATTCTTCCACTTACACAGACAACTAACTCTCTTATATTGTGAACCATCCTGCTCTTTTCAACTTAATTGTGATAACGAAGCATACAATCAGACTATCAGTCTTTGAGAACCGTCATCGGCTATTAAGAGTACAAAAGAAACTGCCTCTGATCATGATAATATGCGTATTTCCGTGCTCAACATCGAGACTCATTAAGTTTTACTTCAAATCAAGATGCAGACTTAAAGTATATATTTCCTTCAGCTTGGAAGACAGCGGTTATTATCCCTAATTTAAAATCCGACATGAATCCCGCAATTACAAAAAGCTATCGGTCAATATCGGTAAGATGTTGTGCAAAATATTTGAACGAATAGTTCGCTGTCGTTTGAACAGAATATTAGATTCAAAAAATCTACTTCATAAATTCAGTTTGGTTTTCGAAGCGGCGTTTTATACGTTACATCCATTGTACACTCCTCAAAATGCTATAATAAAGTCGTCAGTACAGAAAACTGATCTACTGGCAGCGAACTTGATGATGACGGCCTGTAATACTTATGTCGCTACATGCACATCGAGTATTTTGGCGTGCTGTCATATGCACGATACTGCGGCAACTTGATTAGATAGCACCCAGCTCCATTTGAAAGGACTATCCATGGAGCACCAGACAGTTCCAAAATTTTGGACTGCATATACAGATGAATCAAGGTCAATATTGAGAAGTTGCCTCGCTTGTAGGTGTGCGTTGCTACACACACTACTGTATACGTCATTACAGTTCTCTGCCAGCTGAAATAAATCACAGTTGTACTTCATCACAGATGAATTCGTCATATGGAAGTTGTTTCTACTCGTTACTACGCTAATGTATGTGTGTTTATTAATTTTTAATATTTTGTATTTAATTTAGTATTAATATTTTAATTTTCTACATTTAAGAAAGATTTTTTATAGCGTTTCCTGAAGCATATGATTTCAGATTTTAAATATTGTTGTTTCTTTTTGTTAGTTCATTATTTTCAAACTAGTAAATTAGAAGATACGTCGGGGAAACATTACCAGCAGTTTCTTTATTTCGAATAAAATTTAAAAGTGGAATATTGACAACCATGTTCTCCATCACTTACTTAACATACGGTGGAAATTAACAACTTCATCTCCATCAATATATGGTTGAATCAGGCTAAAAAAATTGAACCTATCATGGTGACGAAACGTCGGTGAATTTCGAAGAGATATTATTAAATCGGTAGAAAAAGTTTCATTCGAAAAAGTAAAATAATCCTCGCAATATTGTAAAAACACGCATTGAAATGAAATTTTTAAGTGATCGGAATAAACGACCGCATAATGAGGCGGCAACTAAAAAAGTTCTAAAGAGGATCAAAAAGTTTACTACGCTATGAACGAAAGTTACTGTCAGCGTATTATTTCTGCAGCCCTGTTTATTTTAAATTTTATTTTTGCGCTAACTAGCATTATTTTCATCTGTTACATGTAATCTGTCGTGGCATTCTACTGGTATTTATAAATTTTGAGCGATAGCGGCTTTTTTAATTATCTAGTTTTCCTAAGAACAATACACGCTAATTACTGATTTTAAATTAAAGTTTAAAACCGGTCTACTGTAAAAACGTAGATATTTTAAAATTTGTTTTTATTAATATTATTCTAATCGAATAAATTTAATAAAAAAATAATAGTAATAAATGCAAAAAATAACGTTGTTTATTAATCATGAACGGAAAATGTAAAAGTATCGTGTAAGCAGTTGGTTTGCAACGGCCGTCACGTACGTATTTAACTAATTTACACAGGTTATAAGTGAATCAACCTGTCGTCTATATTAATATTGCAAGTAAAATCACTTGCATTGAGTATTTCAGCGTGCGTTTGCATGCGCATTATGGTAATTTAATTAGACAGCAGTCAGTTCTGTTCAAACGACTCAGAACGTTTGAATATCAGGTGATTTAAATTATTCGTGTTTTTGGAGCACGGAAAAAAAAAGAACAGTAGTAATTAGGCTTTTTTAAAAGAAAAATAAATTTTATTTTGTCCGTTTAAGTTGATTTTGAGGAAAAATTGTGATATTAAAAAGATATCGGAGGTTTGAAGAAACTTGAAGGGAAGTCTGACTTCCCTAATTTCTTCTCCAAATTTGCAATTGGAGGAGAAATTTAATTTAAATTATCGATTAGATTTAATTTTTTTATGAAGTTCCACTGCAGCGTACTTTTATCGAATTATATTTTAAGTTTCCGCATATGTTTTCAGAAAGAGACTTAAAAATTAATGACCTATAGCAGCGGGGAAATATGTAAATTTCATAATATCCACGATTCCAAAGGAACGTCTTTTGATACCATCGAAATAAAAAAACTTTTAGTTTGACGATTAAAGTTCATGTTTTATTTTTATAAATTATACAAATTAGTGTAAAACAACATGAAACAGAGAATATAATAATTCAATAAATATACGTTAAGAATTTAATAAAATCAAAAGCTGGTAAGTCACTCGGTCATTAAAATTAACTTATATAGTGTAGTAATGGTTCAATTCTTTTCTTTTTATCTATTGGTCTCTAGAGATAGGTACTCAAAAAAGATGTGGAAATGTCCACGCTGGTGTGAGCTATAAAATTAATTTAATTAAAGGCAATTTTTGTACCAAATTAATTCATAATTGTGTTTATAAACTTTAAAATATAAGAAAAATATAGTAAAAGACTTAAAGGTAATGAAATTATTTAAAACCGTACTTGTTATTGAAAAAAATAATTGTATCTGTATAAGGTGTATTATTTAAATTCGGACATATGTCTGTTAAAGTAGCAATTCAAGTACAAAATTGTGCACGGGCCTGGATTTAGGGGAGGGCTGGGGGGGCTGCAGCCCCGGAAACCGTATTATAAAGGGGCCTCAAGAGGCTCCCACCTTCGGCATGGATATTGCATATAGAATATTTGTAACTATACCGATTACAAATTGTGAGGCGGAAAAGATCTTTTTCGATATTAAAAATAATAAAAAAGATGTACAAATCAACCATGCTAGATAATAGATTATATCGGCATTATCAGGATTAATGATCGAAACAGATTTTCTCCGCTCAGTAGATTTTAACGATATTGTGCAAGAAAAAAAAAAACAAGAAAAAAAAATTCATTGTTTAAAATTATAATGCCAGTATATATTTTATCTTTTTTTTTTGGCATCGAAAATTCTACCCATTGTCTAAATGATAGGTATTTAATAGCCCCGGGCCTATCATACACTTAATTCGGACTTGATTGTGTATATCATGATGTTTTTAGTTGTTCTAGCAGTCGTTGTTCTACCTTTTTCAGTAAAATTTTTGTAATAGTAGGTTTTATATCGTAAAAATCGAGTGCCTGTTTTCAATACGTTTTTTTTTTTCTGTTTTTCCAGTAGTTATATTGTGTAGGTCATTGATAACTATTTAATTTACCTTATTGCTTTCTCGAGATTCTCTAATCGTAATTTTTATGGTTTTATAGTCCTAATACGCATTTTAATGGAGTATTCATTAGCGAATGTGATTTCATTTTGTAATGCTACTTCAGAATTTGTTACAGAGAATTTTTAAGTGTAAATTTGTGTTTGAGATTACATCGATGATATATTTTGTGCCATTACAATCGGGTTAGGTATTTCACGGATTTTTTTTTGGAAACTCTGAACAACAGGGACACAGCCAAATTTTGATAAAATAATATTCTTCACAAATCAGTATTTAAAAATCTACTGTTACATTTTTATTCTTCACAGCGAGAACATCGGTGTTTTCAATCGTTAGTCATTAAATTGTAGAAATTATTTTGCCACAGATGATGAAAACTGTATGTTTCGACAGATCATATTGTGGCAAAGGCGTTGTCCCATGTGTTTTGTTAAAGGATTGTTTTTGACTCCTGATGTTTTATTATTATTATTATTTTTATGAAACACGTTATATATTGAAACTTACTTATTACTTGTAGGTCAAAAGAGCCTTTTGCCGTTTTTCTGTTACCGACCTTTGCCCAGCAGGTATATTCTCCGCCATCATCTTTTCGGATTCGTTTAAATATTAATAACAGTCCGGGTGGTGAGTCGTTGGCTTTCCTGGTATGTACGTTACTGAAAATATAGTTTGCGCCCTTTCAGTTTACAATTCGTTTTAGGTGTATCTTATTTTACCGTAATTATTAATTCGCGACATGTTGTAAATAGCTATCAAGCGCAGACGTATTCCAAAAAAGTACCTCACCTCTTTTGAATTCTTCCACAAAGGCGAATACAAACGATAAAGAGTACAATCAATTTTGATTTTCCTCGAGTAACATTTCATCGAGAACGAATTAATTCAAATAAGAACTTTATTAAATTGATCAAAAACTGTAATAAATTTGTGAAAATAGAAAAATATTATTGACGAAATTATTTCATAATTGCATATAACGCAGTCCCAAAAATGCCAGACATTTTCAATTTTGAAGGTAATTTTAGAATCATTTTAAAGTATCGAAACGTAATAGTTGTTGATTTTAAACTTTATCATCGTACTTACTTCAAAAGATTTTTTGTTTACAATTATTTCATTAAATGTGAAATATGTTGCAAATTAAAATACACAAATACGAGAAAGGTAAAGATATAAGCTAAAGTATGATTACAAATGGTTTTTTTTTTTTTTTTTTTATGTGTGGAAAAAACGATTAGAAAAATTACAAATTAGATAAAAGTATAAACAAATTTTTCAAATTTACCCGTTTATTAAGTTTGTCCCCAGGCCAGTTTTCGGGGGGTGGGGGAATCAATTAAAAAAAAAACACTTGACAGAAAAAAAGGATAGTACTTAGTAATTATATTTTATTAATAATCTCTTGTACAATAGTTCTAAATGCGTAAGGATTACGGATTATTTCTGTTCGTTTTAATTTGGAGAATAATGTACACCAATAAATAGTTAGTTGTACTGTCAGAATGTCTGGTACCAAGACATCTTACGACCGTAAAGCGACAATACAGCAACGTAAAAATCTATTTCGGGAGTGGTTTGAACCCCTAAATCTCTCCCCTCGGTACGCTTATGTTATTTCAAATATCTTTCTTCTTTTTGTTCAAATATGAACGATTATTATATGTAGGTATTATTCGTCAAAAAAAAAATTAGAATAAAACAACTGTTAAATTTTAAAAATATTATTTTTTTATACCGACCTTCGAAGTTAAAAAGTTATTACACGCACAAAAATTTTAGACAGTTTTTTTCTCGGAACAAAATTGTATAACTGCTGATAGATATTATTGTTTGAGTTAGCAGAATATATTTCAGACGAAGTTAAGATGGTATTTTTTACCGTGCCACGACTTTTTTCCATTGTATCATTTTTACTTTAAACGAAATATTTAATGAAATTAGGGTTTTCGGAATTACGACGATTGTTGCCGAATCTCATTTGTTAAACTGTGTCTCTTGCGAAGATGTAAAAATTTCGCTACAATTAGTTCATTTTTCCTTGTGTACATTAAGGTTTTTAATATAAATCATTTGCACAGGTTTAGAAGCTACCTAACAATCGTTTATGAATATATGTATATTAAAAGTACCTGATCGTTTGAATAATTGCAAACAAATACCTTAAATTTTAAAAGAGGAAGCTGAAAATTTAAATTAATTGGAGCTGATTATTGTTAGTTAACCATTGATGAAATTTCCTATTATTTCAAACTTCTAAACTAAAAGTAAAATTACAGTTGACGAACTTGCATCGGAGAGATTAATTTGACTAATTGGGACGGTTAATTAAACACCTTATTGCCCTAATAGCGAATTGCTGGTCGTAGCAAATAATACATGTATACAAAGATGAAATTAAATAGTACTTTTTTGGAAGAAAAAGAAAATTACTGAACATGTTTTGTAAAAATTGTACTACTTGTTCAAAGGGCTCATAAGAATGTTAAGTCCGAAGAGGAAGCGGCTGAAATTTTGATTAAAACCATATGGTATATCTGAATAACATCTGTTTACTTAGACGTCGAATTATAAGGTAGTTATAACCCGGGTTTGGCGTGTACAATTCTGTTGGTTGTTAGATTGACTTTTTTAACTGGTTGTTTCACGGGGAGCCGTTAGCAGGCCGAACCGCCTATAAATCGTTTTCAGTCTCATCTATGTTTCTTTACAAATTACATCATCAATTTAAGATTGATTTTGTTCGTGACGATTGTGGTTAATAAGATTTCGAATATGAATATGTTCAGTTATCGAAAAGTTTGTATTGATTTACAGCATTACACTTACTAAAGTAATGGAAAGGGATTTATTTGCAATGATCGCAATAATGTTTCTGGTAAGTATTTTTTTGACTTAATTTAAGCGTATTACGGTTATTACTTTTACCGGGTATTAATATTTGAAATAATGGAAAGTTTTGTACAACGCGACTCTTTGTAGATACATATAAGAAAAGTTTAATGTTATTCGTACACTGAAATATTATTAAACATTAGCCTTCGCGCAAGGTTTCGAAATACCAGAAATTCTTTTATGAAATAGATTTATTATTTTATTCTATAAGTTCAGATTTTTTGTTAAATTTCATTAGTAATATTTTTAACTAAAATAACGTAACAGTAAAATTATGTAACTGGGAAATTATAAAATTTGGGTTTGGATTTATTAAAAAAAATTTCTGTAAAGTCAAGCATTCTAATTTAAATGTACAAATAATAAAACAAAAAGATAATGATAAAAAAACAATATAGATGCTGTTTATTGTGACAAATGTTCATTGAAATCACTACTAGTGCATGCGATTACCATATTGGATGGTTTATCATTCACACCGTATTTTATGCAAATCGTTTAAGTTTTTTTTTTCTAATCTAAATTATGTGGGGGCAAATACGAGATAATATTTCCAAGTCTAAAGAATTTTTCATGGTCTTTCATTATATTAGTCGTTGCAGTTCATTTATTCTTTTCGTAACAGATTTATTTTAACTTTGGTTTCTTCTGGAATATTTTTTATCGTCAATCTTTCTAACATAATCGGGATTATTAAGTATTTGTGGCCGGTGAAAACAAAAAGTTTCTTCTAATAGATCCATCATAGTTTTCATTTTTCGAATATAAATTTATCACATTTATTGCCGCTGCGTGTTCATCGTACCGTGAAATAATGTCAGTGCCTATTTGCTTTATTTCTGATAATATTGTAAAGGCACGCATTTCATCGAAACTATACTTAGAAATTGGAATTAGGTAATTTAAAGTTTATTTGAATATTTCATTGTCATTATGCATTGCCGATACGGTTGAAATTTATTTATATGATTCTGATGTAAAATAGTACAATTATGCCGAATTCGAAACTAAATTTTTATTTTTTATAAATCCAGTTGATAATTTCTTCTTTTTGATGGTAAACTTTCGATTTTTTTTCTTTTTTTTCTATTCCGTCTTTCTATCACCAGAGGGATAATTTTGAACCGTCTGTTTAGTAATCACTTTTCCACGGTTCCATGAACAGTTTCACAATATCTGATGGTAAATTACTAAACTGAAATCATCTGGCTACTTGTCTACATAAACTTTTCTGCATTATTTGTATTCGCGTTTTTATTTCTATATTTCGCATTTGTATGTTTCGATAGTCAAGGGCGTCGCCAGCCGATGAGCCAGGGAGAGCCAAGATAGGTTGCCAGCCGCCAAAGGGGGGCAAGATGATAGAAAGAGGATATGAGTTATAGGAAAAATAAAATTTATAAGTTGTTAAGGCTTAATATTTTATTAAACAAGAATAAAATCTTAATTAAAACATCAAGTTTTCCAAATTGTCCATGATTACGTGCCTATGAATACTCATCAATGCAAGTTGATTAAAAGTTTCAAGGCTCCGGGGGGGGGCAGCTGCCCCTCCCTGTCCCCCGCTGGCGACGCCCATGTCGATAGTAAACAACTTCAAAAAGTGGTCCTCTGAAAGTACATAACCACTTATCAGTTGTCAAATGATTACTTGGAATAAATGTTTTACGGTAATTTTTATTAAATAATTTTAACGCATTTTTGAATGCAGCAATTTATCCCTAAGACATCGTGTATTTTTGGCCAAAAATATTATCAAAACTCAGACATCTGTGAGAAAAATTTGAACCCGTTGTTTGTAAAACATTATGAAATAAATATTAAGGACCGTGTAAACGTGTTCGAAACGTTAAATAGATGTGTTAATGTTGACGTGATGTCTACAAAAAATTGTGATTTCGATGTTAATATGAACCACAAAAATTTTTTAGATGTTATTTCATAATAGTTTTTTTTTTTTTCTATTTTTCATGAAGCTCAGGTACGCGTAAAATTATAGTGTAAGCTTCTTTTTCTTCCTTTTTTTTTATTATAGACAGAAATCTCTTTTATACCATTTCATTTTATTATCACGCCTAATATTAAAAAAAACATTGCTAGCGTTTTTTTTTATAGCTCTCAGAATCCGTTTTTTATTAATTATACTTTGTTTGG
Source organism: Icerya purchasi (assembly GCA_039619475.1). Taxonomy (NCBI): domain Eukaryota; kingdom Metazoa; phylum Arthropoda; class Insecta; order Hemiptera; family Monophlebidae; genus Icerya; species Icerya purchasi. The sequence continues at coordinate 449,525,698 of CM077116.1, read as the reverse complement.
AGGAGGGCTAGCCAGTGACTTCGACTTAACTACTCGGAAAGGACTAGACTATAAATCTGTATCGTAAGATGATTGGACATAAAAAGAACATGAAAGAAAAGAAGGGAATTAGAACTGGAGATGGGAAGAAATGGATGAAGGAAGCATTGTAAGGAGTAGGCAGACTTGGGGCTGAGATTTAGATGTACAAAAGAGAACGTTCACTAGTAACTAACATAGTCAGCGCTACACATAGGGGAAAGATTATTATTGTGGAAAGGGCAACAGCGAGAAGGAGCCAAACAAAATCGAAAATGGGAAGAGAGGAGAAGGGAGTGATTAAATTGTAGTGCAATTAAGGAAACACGGATAAAAAGACGAATAGAAAGAATAGGTTGAAATCTGAGGCTGAGGACCGAAAGTAGGCCATATAAAGAGATGATGAAAAGCACGTTTAGAGAACATTGAAAAATATGTTCAACCAAAGTCTGCAATGATTGCTTGAAGATATGAAAATAATGTTTGAGGCAGGGAAATTGTTGAGGAAAGTACCACTAAGGGCAGCTGGGGGAAAATCTACTATATCATTTTTCTCAATGTTAGAACGACTGAGAATTGATGAATGGCCTTTACGAATCGAACTGGCTGAGTGTAAATTTGCATACATACATACGTATATGATGACCATAGCAAAAACAGAAATATATGAATAAGCTTTTTCGCTTAGAAAGTTTGTTTCCCTACATTTTTCACTATGGAACAACAAACGACTATGTTATCTGTTTGAAATTGCATGTATTTTGTAATTTTGATTACATTAGAGTAATTAAATGTTACGATCAAGTAAATATTTTTAATGCTTTTCTTAATTTTTACTAACAATTCGGTGCTACCAATTTGATTGTCGTTTTTCTTCCACATTAAATCTTCGGAACCGATACATTTTACCTGGTATGATTCATTTTCATATTTAAATGCGTGTACCCATGGAGGGTACAATGCCATATCCGGTGGAACAAGACCTAGAAAAATATTAAAAAAGTCACTAAAAATGTTACACCCTTTATCATATTATGCTGGTCTAGTGTGATCACTATTATTGACTTCGCTAGATTATATACATTACATAAATTTAATATTAATTTCCTAGTGAAAAAGGAAAAACATCAATGCATGCAATCAAATTCTGAGTAGAAATTAAAGCATATATATATATATATATATATATATTTGTGCTAGTTATAAGATAAAAAATCAACAAAATATTCACAGCCAGAGAATGAAAAGCATTGTTGTTGTATACTAATTGTTTGTACTTTGTAAATACATTTTTCGTTTTCTTTCAGTTTTTATGTTATTAGTGCTTAAAGTAGTAACAGTATTTATTTTATTAATGAATTGAGAATTACACTTTTAAACACAAAATATGTTCATAATTAAAATTTTAATAAAATTATATAAATTATAAAAATAGCCGACTAGTTTCAGATATCATAGATCCATAATGATGTCTTTATTAATTAAATGTTAACAAAGCCATGAATATGGATCCATGATATCCAAAACTAGTCGGCTATTTTTATAACTTTACTATAACTTTACTATAACTTTAATTGTGAATATATATTGTGTTTAAAAGTGTAATTTTCAATTTATTAATAAAGTAATCAAAACACAAAAATGGATAGAGATAATTTTAACAGTACTTATTGTTAGACTGATATACTAATGACCACTTCATGTTCTAACTCTTCGAATTTGTAATTGTAAATTCAAACAAAACAGATAATACATTTTTTTACTGTTGCTGCTGTTTGGTTCAATTGCTAAGCTGGTCATAGAAAGGACGTTTAATAATGTTTTGCCATTTATTGTGATTTGGTTTGTAAATTTTTTACTACTCTGTGGAGGGAACCTATACCCCAAGAGTAGTGTTGTTTGGCCAATCCTGGCAAAGTGGGCGGGTGGGAGAGAGGGAGTAATTCAAGCGTGATGGCAGTTTTCCATCCATTAATGTAGGTGGTCGGGGTGCAGGGGGTAAATTTCACATATTTGTTCCATGTTTTTATTATTATTATTATTTTAATGGAAATTTCTTATCGTTACAGCAACCAGTTGACAGCAGGTAGTGGATAGGAAGTTATTCATGTGTGATGGTGGTTTTCTGCCTGTTAGTGTGTGTGGGTGCGATGCAGGGGGTAAATTGTAGATGTTCATTCGATGTTTATTTATTATTATTATTTTAATGGAAATTTTTTATCATCCCAATGATCGAAAGAAGGTGGCACAATGTGCAGGTGGTGAATTGCACACATTTGTCAGATGTTTTTATAATTATTATTATTTTTATTTTTAATTTTTGGGGGATATTTTTATACCCCAAGAAATGGCGACTTTGTAAAGACAAACGAATGCATCATCCAGATGTGAGATGATTCAAGATTCTTCATCTCTGTCTAATAAAACACAAATATACCTATATACAGCTTACCATTATGGCTACCTGTTAGCGCTTGCTTAAGTCACACATCACTCCTCATTTGTAGAGATATATACGAGATTGTCAAAGCTGTTAAATAATTTTAAAGTGTATTTGAGCGCACACGTAGAAATTCATGTTCGAGTAAAAGTAATTTTTGGTGAAGTTCATAACGAGCAAAATATATAATTTCTTCAATGATGGATAATTGAAATAATATTGTCACAAGCACTAAAACTGATATATCATCAATGATAGCAGCAGAATTTATTCAAATTTTTTTTAAACATTCAAGTGCAGACACCATTACTTCAAATATACCAGAGCTACTATTGCCACTGCAATCTTATTTTCAGGTTTCATCACTAGCATCACCACCTCTAGCAGAATCGCAACAAGCATTTAATATATTTCAATCACCACCACCACCACCACCACCTTATCCACTATCAACTTCATTAGCATCATCAACTCATGTTTCATCTTTGCCACTTACACAGATTCCACTTTCACAATTTTCACAACTACCTCCATCACTGCCGCAACATTCACTTGCACAGATACCTCTTCCTCCAGTATCAGCACCACCAATATTGGACTTACCAAAGGAAATTTGATTTCGCCAAGCAGTGGTTTATATAAAAGATCCAAAAGATTCATACAATAGAAGAAGTTTTATGTTCGTAATGCTGGCAAAGTTTGCGCACAAACCATACAGTATGTGGCAGTTCAACATGTTGGAGCATATTTACGATTTTTCAGATTTACACACACCAGTAGCCGCGCTAGGAGAAATCGAAAATTTTGAAAGACGAAATAGAGTAACTATTAATCTATACAAATTAATTGAGTCCGACAATGTAAACACTACCCCAACTATACTATTCAAGTGGTTCATGCATTTCATAAAAATACAGGGATGTTAGATTATCGAGCACACACAAATATTCTATTTTGGGGACCAAAAGGTAATTTTACCAGTTTGCTTGGATAAAGAGACTAAGCAAATTAATGAGAATGCAGTTGCAGAATGCAAAATATGTTTGTTGGTCATGCTTAGATTCAATGAACACAGATTACAACCATCTCAATAATATCAAATGCGACGGTGATAGTTGGCGGAGCATGTAAATAAAGATGTATTTCTTATTCATACATATATTTTTCTAATTTTTTTTTACATTATTTCATACAAAATGCATGTAAACTTTATTACAATATAATAAATATTTTTTATACATTCACATTTATTTTTCATAAACTTAAAATTTTGATTTTACTATCGTTGTTAACATGTTCCCAACTTCTTTTTGTACTAATTCCTCTCGTTCCTTACATTAAATAGTCGAATCAATATTACATAACTGATCATTTAAATTATCAGTTTTTGCAACTAGTTGAATTGTATCTACAACACGATGTACTTTTTCCTTTTTATTTCCTCACGAAGATTATCTAGCATCCTATCATAAAGTTTTTCTATTTCTTCACGCTTTTTATCCATCATTTCCTTACAATGTTTTTCTATTTCTTCACGCTGCTTATACATTATTTCCTTACTAATATATTTATCCTGAAATACAGTCACTTTTCCACTTAAATCGTTTATTAAACCTCCAAGTATACCAGTTGCGCCTTTCACATCATTTTCATGCTTTGAAAGTTCATTCGAAACTGTATTTAATTTATCTGATAATTTTTGCACCTTTTCGTTACTTTCTAATGGTGCAAGAATAGATTTTAATCGCTTATACAATATCACTTCAGTTTCAATCAGGTCTTTATTCACAGTGATCACATTTAGCAATCTTTTTCCTTTAAAATTACCGCTGGAATCCAATCCAATATGCCAGGCTCAGAAATTCCTCCTTCAGGCATGTATTTTCCACTTTTATGCAATGGCATTATTGTATAATTACAATATTTCAACTCTTTAAATTAAATAAATTGCAAAATCAAATGAAATCTCAAGAATTCTATATTTATAATCAAATCACAGTTTCTTTCACAGATTCTGAAGTAGCATGGTGATGCATTTTTGCTTCTAAGGCAAGTAATCGATTGTAGAGATTATCTACAACTCAATCATGCTCTCTAGTAAAACTTTTCTGTAATCTATCGAGTTCTCCTTTATTATTTACAAGTACAACATCAAAGCGTTTTATCCCTGTTTCCATTCGTTCAACAGTTTCATTAGTGCTTTTATCCGCGGCTGCTATTTTATCGCTAAATTCTGGTATATTATTATCAATCTTTGCATTCGCAATTTTAAACACTTCGTATAATGTTTTCGTTGTTGTTTTTACATCACTATCGAGTTTTTTAACTGATTCTTTCACGTTGGCTAATTCACTCAATAGAGTCTTCACCTGATTATCTATATTTCCAAATTTGGAAAGATATTCATTTTTACTAGTCTCAATTCGTTTTGCTAAATTATTAATATCTGCTCCGAGTTTATTATGATCGTCTCTTTTTTTCAAAAATTCTGAATTAGTTTCTTCTGTAATCAGTTGTTTTAAATTATCTATCTTTGTTTGAACTTCACTCACAATTATTTCCTGCATAGACCCTTGAATATCGCCCAACTGACCTATGGTGACTACATCTTTTGCTTCAATGCCATCGGCTACATTAATTATTCGTCTTCCTAAAATGTTGCTTTGATCACCGGCTAAATTAATTTTTTCCATGAGCGCATTCATAATGGCTGTTTTAAAAATATTAGAATATAGGAGAAATTTCATCTGTTTGTAAGATATTGCTTCAGACTCTGCAGGATCGTGATATATCGTACTGATATTTAATAAACGTTTTCCTTTAAAATTATAATTTCCATTAGAATCTAATTCGACAGTAGCACCCTCAGCAATTCCACCTTCAGGCATATATTTTCCACTTTTGTGAAGCGGCATAACTAGAATGACTAAAAATATTTACTGAAACACTATTATCGATCCAGAAATTTTCTGAACTAGGAAATCCAAGCCACTTATCTAATGATTTTCTGCCTTTACGTTGAATAACATGTTCCACCAAGTATACGTCGAGGTAAGATGTTTTTTGTAATTCTTCCGTATAAAAAGTACCAGCCAGTGGTTTACCGGTTCTGTCTTTTAACATATAGGTCGTAGGAAAAGTAGAATTTACCGTATTTATAGTAAATAATTCATCAGCCCAGTTAGGGGTATATTCTTTCTCTAATAATGTTTTAACTTTACTAATACGAACAACATCGCCGACTTTAAACTTTTTCGAGTTGCTTGGAGGAGCGAAACGATCGACGGTGCTACTACACGCTTTTGCTATATTTTCTGCAACATTTTTCTCAACAAGTTTATTTATGTCAGCAGGCGCAAATTTTATTGTACGATGTATTTTTGTATTACATTTTTGTGTTAGCTCTGGCAATACAGACAACCAGCGTTTATTTCGATTAGCAGTAAATTCTTTCCAAAGCCAATTCTTTATCGTTCGATTAAACCGTTCTACAATACTCGCTTTAAGGGGAGAGTAAGTACTGTAAATATCGATTTAAAACAGCTCGCGCTTGAGGATTATAAAACTCTGTACCTTGATCTGTTTGTAAATGTTTAGGAGGTTCAACGCCTCTTTCAGATAAAATCTTTTCTAGCGCATTCGCAATTATCGGTCCACTTTTTTTCTCTACAGGAATTGACCAAACATATTTAGAAAATACATTTATTACAACTAAAATTAATTTATGTCCTCGATTAAATCGTGCATATTGAGTCATATCAATTAGATTTGCCTGCCATAAATCGTTTAAATCTAAAAGTTGCACACATCGCGTTTGATATCGTTTCCTTGCAGGGCGATGAAGCTCATCAGCTATGTCACGTTATAATGATTTTGACGTAGATGTTTGTTTTTCCGACATCTTCTCTCTCTCTCTCTCTCTCTCTCTCTCTCTCTCTCTCTCTCTCTCTCTCTCTCTCTCTCTAATACTAGTACTATTAATCAATAAGGTAACTGAATGTATCCGTCTTCAGCCAACTCTTCTTCAATTGCTTGAATCTCGTTATCGACACCAGTATTTCCACTTTGTTTAGAGCCGTATAATAATTGTAAACATTCAACCAATTCATCCGGATTATTCCAATACTCAATTCGAGGCTTTTTAAGACTTATTCCAGCAATGCGAGAAGTTTCACGGTTAGTGATAACATTTTTGTAATAACCTTGTCCACTATGCTCGTTAGAACGAAACAATGGTCGAATTATGTTCGTATATTACGAATTTTTAAGACCTTTCAATCTACCATCAGCACGTAAATGAGTTCCTGTAAATTCCAGTAATTGTTTATATAGTATTAAATCATCACTCGTATATTCGTTCTTATTTACATCCATCTCCAACAGTAAATGCATTATACCGAAGGTATAAGGGAATGTCACGCGATTATTATTCCCGTTTCCTGTATATATTTCTTATCGATCTTCATTCCACGAAATTGGTGTTGTTCCCATCATATACTCATCAGCAAAAGGATTATACCTTATTCCATAAATTTGATCGTTAGGTATTGGATCATTTCCGTCAATACGAAAAGGCCCTATACCACTTTGATCAGATGAGCTGGAACCTATTTCATCATTTATATCATCAACTTTATCTTTCCTGGCAGTGCTATGTACTAGTTTTCGTTTCGCATCTGGAGAAGCAGTTATTGTATCAACATCCTTTTTCATTGCTTTAGGTTTTTGTAATGCTTCCCGAATGTCAGATAGCGGCTTCGTAACTGGTTCCAGCACAACAGCTGCTGTATTTGTCATAGATTTTGCCTCATTTTTCAACAAATTATATTTATTTGTAATATCTTTACGTAATTTTTCCAATTCCTCTTTAAGATGTATTTCTTCCTCAATTTTTTTCATAGAATTCACTGAAGCTGACATTTTATTTTTTATCATTAAACTTTTCATCATTATCAACAATTATAAATTCATCAAAACCTCGACGAAATCGCCCTTTATATACTTCCCTCTCTTTATCAATCACCAGAAATCCATATTTACTTTCCCAACACTGTCCACAAATTTTTTTAAATTCTAGAAGCGAACAAACACCATTAACATGTTCATCGTATATGTGTCGCATATTTACATCATCCTGCGCGAATACAATAATAAAATTGGCATTCTCCCTTTGTTTCAGTATCTTTACATATGTCTGACAAAGATAGAAACAATCTATATTTTTATGACGGCCCATTGAAAAGAAATCTTGTATAACGGAACGATTATTACATATTAGAATATCATCAAATATAAATATCGAATTGTGATTAATCGAATCGGGTTTAGGTAACTGTCTCTCATCTGAGAATGTATAATAACCAGTCTCCAGTATTGACTTGTATATTGTATCCAGTAGTTTATATTTCGGTTGATATAAAGAAGTGCTGTATATTGTAATGTGTACATTACATGAATAATAAATATAATACATATATAAATTAGTAATTAACATAGAATTTAAGGCGAGCGTGAGTGTAAATGTGTGTGTAGTTCGGCGAATGATCGGGGATGATGATGCCTGGAGTGATGTTACATCACGTCTGACGTAATGGAAAGTAGTGCTGGAGGAAACGCCGTCCGACGGTGGAGAGGACTTCGATTTGCTTTGGAGATCGGAAATATGTTCACGAGTAATCAGTCAGATTTTGGAGTCAGAAAAAGACAGTTAAAATAAAGGCTGAGCGGGAGTCCGCGCTGGTGGCCCACTACATTGGCCAGACGCTTTCCGTTGTTGTATTCGGCCGTATAAAATCATAATCATTTTATCGCGTTTATTCGAAAAAGTATCAATGAATTAATTTGGTTAAAATAAAAAGAAAGAAAATATTCGCATATGAGAAGTCTTACGTCAGGAAAATAGATAAACAGGATCAAAGAAGAGGAACAACAAATCAGCATCACTATATCATCGGCATCGACCCCTCCGGAATTCGAGATATGTATATCAATTATTTAAGTTTATAATTATCACCATACGGTGGACATTTTATCATTTAAATTATAGTATTTTATTATTTTTGATTTTAAATAAGAATATTCAAATTTTCTTAGGGTCGACCGTCCTCGAAAGATCTATGTACGAGTTGGTAATAAATAACTAAATCATAATTAACATTCTTGTGTGCGTGAATAAAAACTATATATAAAAATAATAATAATAAATATCATATTAAAAGCGATAATCATCATAATAACAGTGTAATAAAGTAGGTCCGCAGGAATAAAACTCGCGGTGGCATCCCTGATATAAGAATAAAAAAGCCAAATAAGATATACACGCTTCAATATGTAAACATTTTCATATTGCAACCCATTCGGATAGGTGAGTAAAGTATATAACGAATTTGTCTTTCCACGGCCGCTCGGACCGATAATTAAACACCTTATATTATTTGGAAATAGCGCTCCATGTTTATTAGGAGTCATTTCACCATTAGATTCCAGCAATGTCAATGCATTATTTGTAGGTAATTGTACATTCTGTGGTATAAATTTCATATTGTACACTGTTTATAAAGTAACAAGAAACATTCACAAATACTATAAATATATGAACATTCATTCACTAAGACGAGTGTTTAAAAGTATATATATGGGTTCTGTGCTAAGCAAAATCGAAATGAAGAAAAAAAATTCACATAAAATAAAAAAGATTAACACAGATACACTACCTGCATCCATCAAATGATTTTGTTATTTAGTATATAAGCACAATTAATTTATCTTCATTTTGCCAATTGTATTGTTTAATTATTTTCTCTTAGAGCAATAAACATTTCTATTTACCTTTTTAAATAATGTCGTACTTATTTCAACTAAGTGGTAAATCGGGGAATTTAACTAGTAACGTATTCCCCCATTATTATTATCTAATAGTCGTCAATGGAGTATTGGATTGGTATCGCTATCAACATATCACTCTATACATAACGTTACATCAAAATGTAATATGTTGTATTACTACGAAAATGATCCAGTGCAGAATAAAACAGAACCAGCAAAGCATATTGCACTACCGAATGGATGTTATGAAATTGAAGATATCGAAGAATATTTACGAGATATTTTTGACGATAGTATTACAACGAAAGCAGATGAAAGAACATTAAAGTGCGTAATTCAAAACAAATACTATCTACAGTTTTTGGGTCCAAACAGCATTGGCCCTCTGTTAGGTTTTGATGGTGTGTCACAAGTGTTGGAAGCGCAGAAACATCACACAAGTCCTCAGACTGTACAAATAACGCTGATTAATATTTTAAATGTGTATTGCAATTTAGCAAACGGAGGATATATAAAGAGCCTATCATCTCATCTCATTTATAGTTTTCCGTTAAATATAGCACCTGGTTATAAAATTACTGAAAATCCAAAATCCATAATATACTTACCGGTAACATCGGAGTACATAAAAGAGATAAATATATATATAAAGGATCAGAATGGGAATTTAATCGATTTTGGTAATGAGGAATTAATTTTAAATTTACACCTAACTGATTCGAATTAGTTCTATGCAGTAAAATGCCTATCATATATAATGCTAAAAGTATATATAAGCAGCAATTGCCTTCGTTTCGTCCGATAGAAAAACATAAATACAGATAAAAGTAAAAAATTGTTGAGTAGAAAAAGTATCAATATATTGAAATTGTTGGGTTACACAGCGTTGGTTGAGTAAATAAACATCAGTTCAGTACAGTGCATAATGGAACACATTTTGGAGATTGAATCAGCTAATTCAGTGGTCGATTTGACTATATCTGCCTATGAAGTACACATGCATAAACCATATGTAAGTTCAAAGTTTGATCCTAGTGATGAAATAAGAATACCCGTTCAACAAAAAGATGTTATTACTCTACCGTCAGAAAGTTGTCTAGTACTACAAGGCACTGTCTCTCCATCAGTGAAATTTTCAATGAATGGACCGCTCTTTTAATTCTCAGAACTACGATATGAAATTAATGAAACTACAGTGGAGTGTATACGTCATCCAGGGATTACATCTCTCATGTGGCGAATATTATGCTCAGAAAATATTAAATCAGACTATAATTATAGTACCTGCGGTTTAAATCCATCAGATTTACAAATGTTTACACGTGAGACAAAAACTAGTGTTAAGGCATCGACTTCTTCGGCAGAAGCTGTTGCAGTCACAACGCTAGAATTTCAATTTATTATTCCATTACGATACATTTTCGGATTTGCAGAAGACTATTGACGTGCAATTATACACGCAACACAAGAGCTTGTGCTATTGAGGGGTAGTAACGACAAGAATGCTTTCTCATCCACTACTGATAAGGCTGATGTATCGCTGAATACAATTGCATGGCAACTTCCATTCGTCAAGTTGAGTGACAAAGCAAAAATATCGTTACTTAACAGAATAAAAAGGATAAAGCAGGCACCTATTCAGTACAGAGCTTGGTCTCTTTCCGTTCTACCATCACTTTCAAACGTTACCGATCATAGTTGGGTGATAAAAACAATTTCAACTATTGAGCAACCTCGTTTCATAGTCGTTGGATTCCAGGTCGATAAACAGAATAATCTAGCAAAAAATGCTTCCACTTTTGATCATGTCAATGTAACTGAAATTTGTGCCTACATAAACTCGATACGATATCCGTATGAAACAATGAATCTAGACTTTGATCGAAAAAGGTTTGCCAATCTATCTGTAATTTTCAAACAATGTATTACGGAAAAGATCCACCATATCCAGCAGTGAGCGTAGAAGATTTTCTCAACAAATATCCTCTCTTTATTATTCCGTGTAATTTTCAAAACGAGCTTCTAAATGACGGAAGCCCGCTACAAGTGCGAGTAGATTTTAAGACCAGCAAAAATATCCCTGAAAATACGCTAGTTTATGCTCTCATAATACACGATAAATTAACCAGCTATAATGTTTTGAAATTGTAATGAGAGAAGAAAAACAGTATAAAAATACATGTATTTAATCGTTTTCATTTACTATTGTTTTGTATGTGATCGATGAATGTACTTATTTCTGTCTTCTTGGTGTTATTGTTATTTGTTTTAATTAATATAGTTTCCTTTTTAACAAAATTATTTCTATTGATTTATTTTTTCCATTATTATTTATTTGATAATAATATTCGAGTCTGTACGCGACGTTATAATTGACTTTCAGTGTTTTAAAAATAATGATAATGCCTACATTATTAAGGAGCTTGTGATTTTAACTTTAGATGGAAAAATACAATTTCATCGTGTTTATAAACCAACGATCGATTGGAACATATTAACCAATAGTAAAAGACGTACAAATTTATGGCTCACACGAAATTATCATTCCATCCCGTGGAATGATGGAGATTGCAATTACAGAAATATATCTATCGATTTGGAAAATGTTTTAATTAGTTTACAACCTTTAAAAATTTACGTCAAAGGGGAAGCTAAAATCGAAACTATACGGGAAAAACTGATGGGGATTATGAAATAATTCATTTAGAAACAAGTTACGGCATGCCAAATTTAAGAAATTTAAATAATACATACGATGCTACATCAAAGTCTATTAAATGTGATGCGCACACTGACGGACGAATTAAATATATGTTCATTACGGAATGCACATATAATGATTAAATGGTACGATATGAATGTCAGACCTATTTTATCTGCGATAAAGTATCCTATACAGCAAACGTTGCAGAAAGTTACAGCAGAAACACTAATTTCAGAGTGTCCCGATAAAATTTGTGATTTTTACAATAAATTACCTGAATCAGTGAGAAAAATGAAAATGTTAAAAAATGTTTGCCGTGCTTTAAATATCATATGATATACCCGATTCATTGCAGCTTAGTGCAGTTCATCCTACCTTAATTAAAAATTGTAAACAATGCGGACCTAAGAATGTAGCAGATTTTTTGCGCGATATGTACCCGGAAATTTTAGGAAAAGATTTTAATAATGGAGATCAAACAATTTTAAAAGAAAATATAGTTTGCAATTGTGATGGTTTTGAACCTACAACAATTCCAATTTCTGCTCGTAATTTTTTTGATTTTTAAACTGTTTATTTGTAATTTTCATATTTTAGTTGTAAATTTTTGATTTTCAAATCTTATTGTTTATAATTTTAGTATTTTAGTGATAAAATTTTGAATAAATGTACGAGTTTATTTAATGTATTTTGATTTTCCGTCTTCTTTACTGAAACTTCTTCTTTTCTTCTTTTAACCTGTATAGTTTATGCTTAATACTGAAAAAAATATGTATTATACATGTAAATAATAGTAAATGAAATAAACACAAAATAATGAGTGAAGAAAGAAAACGTATATTTACAGCAAAAATACAATTAATAAAAATAAGACGGCGACGATTACGATTACGATTACAAAACATAGTATATATACCATTTCGTGCGATGAAATGTAAAATACAATAAATAAAGAAATACGTGTAAAAATGTTGTTAAAAAAATAAGTAAAAAATTAAAAAAGGAAAATGAAAAAGGAAAAAAGGAAAATATTAAATTGAAATAATAATAATAGTAATAATAAAACTTACTCCCCATCAGTCAATAGACATGTATTCATCACCCCGTCACCCCTGCTCACTGGGGGAGTTGTCGCCAACATCAAAATTCCACTTCGCTATAAAGCAGGAACAAGAATAAGTAAAAGCATAATAGTACTGAAAATAGGTTTTTCCTTTAACTTAGTGAGCTTACCTCTCCGCAGATGACAGTCCACTATCCTCCTAAGAGGAAGACTGCGCTTCCATAGCAGCCTGCCAGGCCTACAATGGTATTGCAGGTGACGGCTCATTCATTGGTTGCGGTTGTTATTGTTGATCATCTTCATCTATATATATATACCGCATAATGTATACAATGACGTATTGGTAATTGTTCATTTAGGGAACTTATACGCTCCTCAGCTTTCTGCCTGTACACCCAGTAGGGTATTATGACTTTGAGGAGCTGAGGAGCGATCTCTTGGATTTCTGCCCCAGGGAAATCTAGTTCCAGAGAAATCTGTAGGAAAAAATTAGATATAATTTAATTTCTCTAGGTATCGTAGAAGGATAGGTGAGATAGTCTTATAATAGAAATGTGTCAAGAGATTACTTACAATAATCATGATCATCTCAGCTGCTAATTGAGGAGCAATTTCGATGATTAAAACTGTAGATGGATTCAGAAAGGCCATTATGCTAAATGAACAAAGAATGTATAAAGGAAATTTAAATATATAAATAAAGAAATATGTGTAAAAAAAAAAAAAACAGGAAAATAATAAAAGAAAATATTAAAAAACTGTACATCGTACCATAGAATAAATATATTCTAAACCAAAACGATTAATTTCATGTTTATTTAAAACTAAAATTATCGGAGTATCAAATAATTAAGATGTAACTATATATTTTGTAATATTATCTTTGAAATACGGACTTATCGGATCATTTTCCCCTTTATAAATTGCATTTATTATAAATGTTGTTATAAACCTATGTATTTGAGATTTGATATTTTTAAAAAATACAATATCTGTACTTTTTTTTATTGCAATATTGTTAATGAAGGTCTCATGTTTTTGATATCTCCGCTCAACCATCCATTTATTATTTATAAACGTAATCCGTTTTAAAAGTATTCTTTGAAGTTTTTTGTTTATTATTTTACACGTTGTGGAAAGGCGTGCTATATCTTCCGTGTCAACATGATGAACAATCTCTTCCAACATTTCTTCCGGTAAATCAAACAGTTTAACTTGAGAATTCATGTTCTATAATTATGGATAAGAAAAATTAAATGCGTAATATTATTTTAACTTTACAACTGGTTCCGATTTGTTAATTTCAATTTAAGTTATGAGAAGATGAGAATGATGGAGAAAATAAATTTGTATAACAGGCATGTGCCTAGGAAAAATATAAGATAACGCCGACAACGATGTCGATAATAGGTATACTTTAATAGATACTTAATGAAAAACACCGTGAAAGGGTCAGGTATAATAATAATAATAATAATAATAATAATAAAACATCGAAAAAAGGATCGGCACAGCATGTGCCTGATGGTAAAATACCGCACAGGGCCAGGTATAACAATTATAAAGGATCAGAAATGACGGTGTGAGAAAATATATATGTAAGAGGTGTAAGTAAAGAAAAAAAAAAGGTTGGTAGTACAAAATCGCTACTGGAAAGAATAATATAAATTAATTCAACGATACACTCCCATTTATAAGTTTTATGCCCGAACATTACTATATTATTATTTCCTATATTTACAATAGAATTTATAATTGTAACGTCACATATGCAGATATCTTTGTCAAAATAAAAAGGAAAATATTCAAAAGGATCATCATAGCTTCCATAATTTGAAAAAATTAATTTTCTTGTACCGCAATCGCAGGCCCGTGCCCAGAATTTTGGAAAGGGGGGGTTTTGAAAATTTTCTTCGCATATTTATTTTATGAATAATAATATATTTTTCACTAATATTCGTACTATTAATAATTTCCATCATTTTGATTTACATAAATGAATTACCCCGTATACGAACATTAATAAAAATTACATATATGTTATTAATTACACACGTAATAAAAAATTTTGCATAAGATAATAATGAAGTACCTTAAAATATGGAACATATTTTTTCTTTTTTTTTTTAAAGGTAGGTAAGAACACCCCTAAAAAACTCATCAATATTTATTTTAAATTTGTGATTTTTTTCAGATTTTTGTGTATTCATAATAACTATTTCAGTTCTCATGGGGGGGTTTACCCCCCCCCCCCGTGGACACGGCCTTGCGCAATCGCATGCAATTTTTAAATATTTCATAGTATTCTCCTCCGGCAGTTTATAAAAGCATACTGTATCCACACCAAGAGATAAACATAAATCAGAATAATCACATTCCTCCCAACTGCGATCATTAATAGTAGCATCCTTTTTGATATTTCTGCATATAAAGTTTTATAATTATATTTACTGCATTTGGACAGACGCATAACATCCGGCATATTCAAATGTTTGCTAATTTCAAGTAACATTTCGGGAAGTAAATCGGAAAATTTAACTTGAGAATTCATATTCTATAAAAAAATAGATGAAAATTTTTAAAATCTTTATGTATTATTTAATTTGACATATTAATCTTTTATTCCGTGATGTTTAGTATTATTTCATTAAATATTATTAATATTATTGCAGAGACAGATGTAAATTATTATCTAAAAAATAACATAACCATACATAAACACATACATGCTCTTTCACTTCAACACAGACACTCTGCTTAATCTATCAGACGTTTATAATAACAATCCGGTTGTCATAACGAGCTGTGTTTGTACACAGTAAGTACAGAGAATTTGTCTAAAACTAAATTAAAATTATTTTTATAATTTACAATATCTACATGTTCATATGGGAATGTATGAATATTATCCTGTCCTATTAGACGCTTGTCATCTGACCCCCTGATAATGCTAATTTAGACTCTTTTATAGTGTACAGTATATGACTAAAACTACGTATATTAAAACTGACATGCCTAGTTTTATACTTTACAGCCTTATTTAATATGCAATAACAATAATGACTAAATGCAAGGTCGTGTTTTACCATTGACTGGGGCACTCCCTTACATTTTTTAATAATATTATTATCATTAAATTTGATAGAATATACTTTCAAACAGAGCCCAATGAATGCACTTATTGGAATACTATTAGATTCATCTCTGAATTTATCTAGTGATTTTTAGGATCCCGTATACATATAATGTACGGAATCCTTATAAGATGGTACACAAATGACAAAAATATCAAATAAAAATCAATAATTCACGAACGGCTTGACTTATAAACTTCAAATTTGGAACATAAATTACAATTAAAATTCTCTTTAAAACGATCTATAACTTGAAGATGAACGATTACCCTGGGCGGCAAAAAACCCAAAAAACCGTCAAGAATATATAATATGGTACATAAAACGACCTCAAAAATCACTTAAAAAATCATAACTCGTCACTAGATAAACTTATAATGCTGAAATTCAAAATATAAACTACAATGCAGGAGTACTTTCATAAAATCAAACAATTACGTTACAAAAGTTATGTAAAGTTGCCCAAAAGTTCAAAAAACCGCAAAAAATGACGTGTCCCCCCCTTAGCTCCGCGAGTATTGTAGTTAAAAATTTTGAACGCGGCTAAAAATACGCGCATCCCCGTATATTTATCTAGTTTAGAATACCCGGCCTTCCAACTTTAAACCTGGACCTTCGGGGCATCGAAAGCTCGAGATTTAGGAAAAAAATATTTTTTTTCTTAGGCTAGTGATATATCATTAGAAAGATCTCTATTAGTCGGGAATGAAACCAAATTTCATTTTCTTAACTAAACTTTCAAAGTTGCTGTAAAGCTCAAAAAAGGCCGAAAAATTGCGTGTCCCCTAGCGCTGTGAGTATTATAGCTAAAAATTTAAAACATGGTTAAAAATATGTGCTTCCACGTATATTTCTGTAATTTGGTACATCCAGGTCTCCAGCTTTAAAAATAAAACTCCGGGGCTTCGAAAGTTCAAAATTTTGTAAAAAAATATTTTTTTTCCCGGTAATGTAATATATCGTTTGAAAGATTGCTATTTATCGGGAACAAAACCTTATATCATTTCCTTTACCAAAAAATTCAAAGTTGCCGTAAAGTTCAAAAAAGCGTGAAAAATGACGTGTCCCCCCCTAGCGCCGCGAATATTATCGATAAAAATTTCAAATGCGGTTAAAAATATGCGCTTCCACGTATATTTCTCTAGTTTCGAACATCCAGCTTTCCAACTTTAATATTAGACCCTCGGGGCGTTAAAAGCACAAAATTTGGAAAAAAAATATTTTTTTTCTTGGGCTTGTGATATATCATTAGAAAGGTCTCTATTAGTCGGGGACGAAACTGTATTTCATTTTCTTAACCAAACTTTCAAAGTTACCGTAAAGTTCAAAAACGCTCGAGCTCTAATTTGTAGCCCCCTCTTTGCGACGCGAGTATTATAGCTATTAATTTGGAACAAGATAGATAATATGCAACTTCACGTATATTTTTCTAGTTTTGGACATCCAGTTTTCCAGCTTTAAAATTAAACCCTACGGGCGCCGAAAGCTCCAAATTTTTAAAAAATATATTTTTTTGCCCGAGCTTGTGATATATCAGTAGAAAGATCGCTATTTGTCTGGAACGAAACCATATTTCATTTTCTTAGCAAAACTTTCAAAGTTGCCGAAAAGTTTCAAAAAAACAAAAAAAATGACGTGTCCCCCCCTACCCCCAGGAATATTGCAGCTAAAAATTTTGAACGCGGCTAAAAACGTCCGCATCCCCTTATATTTCTCTAGTTTGGAACATATGGATTTCCAGTTTTAAAATTGGATCCTTGGAGCGCCGAAAGTTCGAAATTTTGAAGAACATTTTTTTTTCTAAGGCATGTTATATACCGTTGGAAGGATCACTATCTGTTGGGAAAGAGACCGTATTTCATTTTTTTAACGGAACTTTCAAAGTTTGCCGAAAAGTTCAAAAAAGCGCGAGAATTGATTTGTGACGCGAATATTATAGCTAAAAATTTTGAGGAAAGTAGAAATTATAGGCATCCATGTATATTTCTCTGGTTTAGAACATCTTAGTTTTTAACTTTAAAATTAATGTCTTGGGGCTCTGAAAGCTCGAAATTTTGTAAAAAAAAATTTTTTTCAAGTGCATCATTATTGGAAAGAGCGCTAATTTTAGGGAACAGACCGGTATTTCATTTTCTTAACGAAACTGTTTGAAATTTACTAAAAGTTCCTAAAATTGTGAAAAATAACGTGTAACTCCGCTTGTAATTTATGTATTGTAGTTCAAGATTTGAACAAGGTTAAAAAAATGTGTGTCCCTGTTTCTTTATTTACTTTGGAACATCTGGGTTTCCATCTTAAAATTCGGAACCTTAAGCACTGAAAGCTCGAAAGTTTCAAAAATATTTTTTTTTCCGGTCACGATCGATGGAAAGATCGTTATTTGTCGAGAACGAAATTTCCTTAACCAAAATTTCAAACCTTGATATTCCAGACTTGAGAAATATATGTCGAAGCGCATATGATTAACCGTGTTCAAAATTTTTAGCTGTAATACTCGCGGCGCTAGAGGGAGGGACTATTTGAATTTTTTGGCAACTTTAAAAGTTTCTAAATACGGTTCGGAATTATGTTTAGAGACTCCCGTGGAATTGGCGTACGAATTTCGACTGTTACTGGTTGAATATCGGATGATAACATTATCTGTTGAAAGTTAATATCCGCACGAACGGCTAATATTATTTCCCCATGCGCACAACTAGCAAGCACCGGATTTGATTCGAGAACTTTATAGTTTTTTAGTTTTAAATGTTGGTTTTGTTTTAAGTGGGTTTCTTGAATGCACGAAATAAACGGGTTTGTTAATCGGTGTTATTTTTCTTTTGGCTTTATCGGGGTACAAGACTGCAGCGGTTTTTAGAATTTGGTTCGGATCGTTATAATTTGCGTTAGTAGTGTTAGTACGAGGGCTAAGAAACGGAACGGGATCGCAGGTTTCGGTTTGGTTATTTTCATTACGGCTTGTAATAGTGTTGTTATGAACTGTAATGAAAGGAACGGACTCACCGCATCATTGTTTCTATGCTAGTAAATAAATAAAAAAAAATATTTAATAATGGTCTAACGTATTGAGAGAGTCGAAAGAAAAAACCGAATTGTTAAAAAATCACCTCAGCAGTCTTTGCCACATCGCGGAACTATATCAACCTTTTTTAGTAAAGTAACCAGTTCGTCTTGCAACCGAAAGAAATTTGATAACAAAGTAACCAAATCGCCTCGAAATTCGGTTTTCAAATTAGTGACATTTACAAAATTCGTAAACTATAATTTCGATTAAGTGTGTCTCTCCCTCCCATTCGCCGAGAATCCAGGACGCAATCACCGACGTACACCAACCTGCCAGCAGGGAGCACCAGCATTCTAGCAGCCGCAGCAAAGTGATACGTAGCATTAATATTATTTCTAATTAATATTTTTTGTGTGTTTTCGTTTATATATTTATTAAATGTCTTTAACGGTCGGCTATCTAAGAAAGATAGTTGTAGGGATTAACAAAATTATACATTTAAAAAAATCATAAAACCTTAATAATAGTATTATTAAATCTAAACCAATAAGTTAAAAAAAAAATAAAAAATCAAGTAAATAAAAAAAAGGATTTAATTAATTTTTCTTCATAACCATTACATTGCACTTCAAATTAGTCTAAGCCTTCGATTCAAATTAGTATTTTGCTTCACTGTATTAAATTATTATTAGAAAAGATCTCTGAAATTTATTAACATATTAAATTAAAATAATAAAATAAAAATGGAAGTTTATTCAAACAAATTTTTTTACATACTAAATAATTATAGTTATTGTTAACTTTCATACGGAATCCTCAGGGCATGAAACCTCATGCTTGACTGAACTTGTTTATTAACTAAACTATGACACGAGTGGTTTGTAGGATAATCACTTGTGTCGTATAAACTTAAATTATTCCGAATGTCATTGTAGTTTTTATGTTGTAAATAAATGAATCTGTGTCCATAAAAAGGAGTTACAACCTTATAATAATGTCTATACATAATACATTTACTTATGTCTAACACAGTCATTCCTACAAATAAAGGCTTGTAAAACATTAATTTAGTTTGATGCTGATGTACGACACATAAGAATGGTTTCTCCCTGAAAACCGTCCGATCTTTAAATGTTGTTTTACTAACCATTTTTGAAAATTTTACTTTACTACAAGTTACTTTAATATTAGGCCGAGAACGAATATTTTCAAGCAGTTTCCCATATGCTGCATTCGTCATCAGTTTGTAAAAGTTTTTCTCAAACTCATTCTTTGCCTACATTTGGAACAAGATATAAAATATGCGAATCCACGTATATTTCTCTGGTTTGAAACATCCGGCTCTCCAGCTTTAGAATGAGACCCCCGAGGCGCCGAAAGCTCAAAATTTTGGAAAAAAATATTTTTCCCCCAAGCATGTGATATATTGTTGGAAAGACCGCTATTTGTCCGGAACGAAACAGTATTCCATTTCCTTAACGAAACTTTCAAAGTTGCCGTAAAGTTCAAAAAAGCGCCAAAAATGACATGTCCCCCCGCTTAGCGATGCGAATATTAAAGCTGAAAATTTTAAACGCGGTTAAAAAAATGCGCATCCCCGTATACTTCTCTAGTTTGGATCATCCGGATTTTCAACTTTAAAACTGGACCTTCGGGGCACCGAAAGCTCGAAATTTTGGAAAAAATATTTTTTTTCCCGGGCATATGATGTATCGTTGGAAAGATCGCTATTTGTCGGGAACGAAACCGAATTTTATTTCCTTAACGATACTTTCAAAGTTGCCGTAAAGTTCAAAAAAGCGCCAAAAATGACATGTCCCCCCGCTTAGCGATGCGAATATTAAAGCTGAAAATTTTAAACGCGGTTTAAAATACGCGCATCCCCGTATATAACTTCGAGATATTCTATTGATCGAATAGACCAACCCGATCCGGACGAGAAATCCATCTTGTCAACCATCACATTCATCTGCTGTACAGACTCATCAAACCACCCCTCTAAATCATCACCAAGTAGTAGCAAACGCGCGCATATGGGGAAATACATCGATGATGGGTTAATTTCACCATTAGCAACCATCTTCTCGAATACACACTGTAGAGTCAAGCTAACTTTCACACCCGTCCGGTTATTGTCTTCAATTTTTTCGATAACCGCGTTCTTAATATCTGTTAAAAAACGTTCAATATCCAGCTGCATGTTGTTGGTGTTAACTATTAACTTGTTCAACAATATAACTCGCGCTGACTGCCATTTCGCACTCGTGAAAAATCTAAACCAATCAGTAGGACTGTGAACATCTTACTACTGCATAGTATAATTATACTTCCAAAGAAAGGTGTGTGAATTTAAAGATAATTTAATTTCAATTTCCGGGATAAGTAAAATATTTGCTACCAAATTTCTTAAAAGGAAGATAACTTTATACATTATTAATGATATATTACCTCACGATTATTTCTACTAAACAGAAATATTCAATTCATAATTTATTTAAAATTTCTCAAAATAAAAATTTTTAAAAAATATCATTTTACATCAAAGTTAATAAAACCGCTAATGAACATTAAATCAGAATGAGTGGGTACCTATTTACCGAAGTATACTACTGTTTATACTTTAAGTAATACGGAAATACAAAAAAAAAAAAAAAAAACCATAAAATTAACAAACGAAGAAACAATGTAAACAATTTTAAAAATACATATCACATTTAGAATTGATAAATGAATGCAATGGAAACAGCTAACGAATGATCTCGATTAAATATTTTTAGCTTTGCTGTGTAAATGAAAAGATTATTTGAAGTAAAGAATGGAATAGGTTAATAATTCTATGTTTAAAAATGAAACTTGTTATTAAAAAACTGTTTAGAAGAAAGGAATGCGAATAATACATAAATAAAATAAATACTTTAAGAAAAATGATTAATGAGTGAATAGTATAAAGAAAATAAATGAAAAACTATGTAATATCTATGAACTTGGTAGACATTTATATTCCGTGTGTGATATGTTTTATTTAAATGTTCTAAAGTAAATACCGGAGTCGGATATTGAAAAAGTAATGATGAACGGAAGCGGCTGCTGTTGTTGTTGCTTGTTTATTCCTTCTGGTGTTGTTTATTCCTCCTGGTGTTGTTTATTCCTCCTGGTGTTGTTGTTGTTGCTTGTTTATTCCTTCTGGTGTTGTCGAATATTTGAATTTGCTAAAGCAAATTATTTGTATTTATTATATTGCAAATATTGAGTAAATAAATAAAATAAAAAATTTGTAACTTTACGTAATTTATAAAATGATGAAAAATGTTATTATTTAGTGGCATTATTAATGTTTTCAAAGAAATTAAATAAAAGTATTACTTTTTAATTAAACTTTCTTCATATTTCTTCACAACTCGCAACATCATTTTAAATTAGGAAATAACAAGGAATGCTAGTCGATAGTAATAAAAAGTGACGATATATTTTTTATTTTTTATTTTTTTTTAATTTTTATTTGTTTTATTGTTTTATTTTAAATATTAAAAAAATGCATCCATTTCTTCTGATACGTTTTGCCCCCCTTCCGGTACAAGGAAAATTGTGATTATAACTGCACCATCTGGAGTCTCAAACCGATTCAGAAGAAATAGCACCTCCAACACTTCAATGACTTGATCGCAAACCAAATCATTGCAGGTTGCTATTGGTGAATTAAAATTTTGAAATTCCATCATTGCCTCCTTCAACATTTTCCGGAAAACCGATAGGAAGACCGAAATTACTTAATTGATCAATAATTACGTCTTTAGGATCTCCAGAAGCACGAAGAAATTGAAGCACTGGTCCTAGTGTTTTAATTTCTTCGTCATCGGATTCAGATTGAGAGTCAGGAGACAATGGAGAATGAAGTAGTGAGTGTGGCGGCGGAACAATTTCCTTGGAAGCCATATTCTATATAAATAAATTAAAAACTTATAAAGTTATTTTTAAAATAAATGTTAAAATGATTTTAATTGTTTAGCAAATAATAATATTTCAAATATGTTTCTTTCGAAAACTATGTTAAAATCCTATACTTGTGATATAGTTTCAAGGTTAAACAATGAATAAATAAATTAGTAAATTAGGATTATAATCAAAATAGAAAAAAGAAAAGAAATTTTAATTTGATAAAAATAAAAAGAAACCCTTTACTTAATGGGTGGAATATGATGCGATTATATTTTGAAAAATAAGGTATGAATGCGAAATAATGAAAAATACTTTGATGATTATAGAGATGCCATAAGAAAATTAAAAATTAAAAAAATAAATAAAATGTTATAATGCAATTTAATTTAATAAATAAATACATCGCGATTACTTACCGAATTTGGAAGAAAATATGATGATCGTAAAACAAATATGTATAAACTTTAAAATCATTATGTAAAACTTCAAATGTGTTAAACGTGAACGTTGTTGCATCAAATGAAACTTTACTAATCCTCATTTGATATGTGGAAGTGGTTATATACCTTTCCAACTGATGTAACGAACGCGACTTTTGAACGAAGAGAAAATCATGCTCGAGTGCATACATCCTTTCGATTATATGCATTAGCTTAAGGCAAGTGGAACATTGTTGTAGATATTTTCGATGCTCGAACGGTTATAATTAATAGGATATAGCCTTAATGGAAATGCGATGGTGCCTTCGATTTGGCTGTGAACAAACAACCGTTGTAACTATCTTGCGGCTGGATGATGTAAACGTCCGTCGTTAAAAGCCACCATTTTCTTGGGATGTATAAATATCTGTTGAAAATAAAAATGTTTGGTGTGTAAACGCGTAGCGGTCGCTAACAGGATTCTATCGGTGGTGTGTGAGGACCTGTTTAGATGGTCGGTATGTAATTTCGAATGAATGTCTAGAATTCACTACCTGCACGCTCCTTCGATCGCTAACAGGATTCTATCCGGTGGTGTGTGAGAACCTGTTTAGGTGGTCGGTAGGTAATTTCGAATAAATGTCTAGAATTCACCACCTGCACCTTCTTTCGATCGTTGGAATGATTGAAAATTTCCATTAAAAAATAAAATAATAAAAACATCGAATAAATTGTGGCTCTTTCGACTGCTGGACCGTTCGAAATTTCTGTTAAAATAATAATAATAATAAAAACATCTGACAAATGTCTGCATTCGCCCCTGCATCCTGCGTCGCCTTTTTTCGATCGTTGGAATGATAAAAAATTTCCGTTAAAATAAAAATAATAAAAAACATCGAACGAACTCGCGTTCCGTAACTGCATTCGCATTAATTTGCTCAATCTCTTTATCCAGGCGAATTGGTAATTACCTTTTGATCCCCAAAATAGAATATTTGTGTGCGTTCGATCATCTAATATCCTACCTGTATTTTTGTGAAATGCACGAACCACTTGAATAGTATAGTTGGGCTAGTGTTTACATTGTCGCGCTCGATTAATTTGTATAGATTAATAGTTACTCTATTGCGTCTTTCGAACTGTTCGATTTCTCCTAGAGCGGCTAATGGTGTATGTAAATCTGAAAAATCGTAAATACGCTCCAACACATTGAACTGCCACATACTGTACGATTTGTGTGCAAACTTTGCCAGCACTGCGAACATAAAACTTCTTCTATTGTACGGATCTTTTGGGTCTTTTACATAAACCACTGCTTGGTGAGATCGAATTTCCTTCGGCAAGTCCAATATTAGTGGTGGTGTTGATGCTGGAGGAAGAGGTATCTGTGCGAGTGAATGTTGCGGCAGTGATGGAGGTGGTTGTGAAAATTGTGAAAGTGGAATCTGTGTAAGTGGCGAAGATGAAACAGGAGTTGATGATGCTAATGGAGTTGATGGTGGATAAGGCGGTGGTGGTGGTGGTGGTAATTGAAATATATTAAATGCTTGTTGCGATTCTGCTAGAGGTGGTGATGCTGGCGATGAAACTTGAAAATAAGTTTGCGGGGGTGTAGGAGGTAGCGGCGATAGTAGCTCTGGTATATTTGAAATAATGGTGTCTACATCTGAATCTTTAAAAAAAATTTGAATAAATTCTGCCGCTATCGTTGATGATGTATCAGTGTTAGTGCTTGCGACAATATTATTGCAATTATCTATCATTGAAGAAATTATATATTTTGCTCGTTATGAATTTCACCAAAATACTCGTTTTAAATTATAAAAGAAACGACTTTCTATCAAGAAAATAAATGAAATAGTTTCAATATTTTTACTGGAACGTGAATTTCAACGCGTACGTTACAACTTCTGAAAAACAAATACACTTTAAAATTATTTAACAGTTTTGACGATCTCGTATGTATCCCTACAAATGAGGAGTGATGCGTGACGTAAGCAAGCGCTAACAGGTAGCCATAATGGTAAGCTGCATATAGGTATATTTGTATTTCATTAGACAGAGATGAAGAATCTTGAATTATTTCACATCTGAATGATGCATTCGTTCGTCTTTACAAAGTCGCCATTTCTTGGGGTGTAAAAATATCCGTTAAAAATAAAAAATAAAAATAAAAATAATAATAATAATAAAAACAGCTGACAAGCGTGTGCAATTCACCACCTGCACCCCGCACTGCCTTCTTTCGGTCGCTGGGATGATAAAAAATTTCCGTTTAAATAAAAATAATAAAAAACATCGAACGAACGTCTGCAATTCATCCCCTGCACCCCGCACTGCCCTCTTTCGATCGTTGGAATGATAAAAAATTCCGTTAAAATAAAAATAATAAATAAACATCGAACGAACACCTGCAATTTACCCTCTGCAGCCCGCCCACACGCATTAACTGGCAGAAAACCACCGTCACACTTGAATAACTCCCTCTCCCCGCCCGCCTACTGTGCCAGGATTGGCCAAACGACACTGCCAGTCGAATATGATTAGTAATTTGAACACTTGTCTAGGGGTTACAGACCCCAATCCTGCCCCTCCAGCCATGTATGTCCGCTAATCTGTCACAATTCTTAAAAAGAACCAAAGTATATTATAGTGTTTTCTAAAATTGACTTAATTCCCCTTTTCCCACAAACACTAGTCCAGCCTATTATTTCAAACACCCACCCTGAGAAGGACCTAACTCGCGCCTTCACACCATGCCTATGGTCCGCCGCCGCCACCACTGTCGTCACCACCGCTTTAGCTGCCATGAAAGTGTATGTCACTGCCGAACCTCCAGGCGCGCTTGTCGCTCAGACAAAAATATAACGTAGCCTAGGCGGTGAGGTTGGGACTATTTAAAAATGATCACACCCATATTTCATTATCTCTGAATAAATGGAACAAAGAAATAAATGCGCGCCTATCAGATAATGTAGTTGCATAATGTACCTTTTCAAAGATAAGCGGCTAACCACGAAAAAAGGCGGTTAAATATTTGTAAATTGTTTCGATGGTTGAAATAACGTGGTACAGTCGTCATTATTAGTTATATGGTAAATGCTTGTGCTTTATCAAATCAACATTCATCATGCTTAAGTTGTTTTCAATAGTAAAAGTCGAACGTTTTTTGCTTTTTAAGTAAATAAAAATTATGAACGATAATACCAGAAGTCACTCAGATTCGATTACAAACAATGAATTTATCGAGAATTTATTTGAGAGTAATAGCTACTCACATATGAAGCCGACTTCACCACCACAGCAATCGGATGATACATTTTCATCACCAGGATCATCATCTTTTGAACATAAATTGGATAGTCCAACATTATTATCAAATCAATCGTATATAATGGAATATTTTGTAGATTTCAGCATTCATAGGGAATTTTATTACAGTTAAAAAGTAACTGAACTGGCAATGATCGATATGTCTGGTGCCTTGTGTTCCAATACACTGCATAAGCTCATTAGGGCATGGGCTGGATCACAAATGCTCCATTTATAATATACTACAGTGAATGAATATTTGAATTACACTTTCCTTTTTCCATGTTGGGAAACTTAATGAAAAGTCTGAACTGTTGCGCGACCTGGATTACAAAGTGGTTGATATGTGGGAAGTCTTTCAGATACCTAGTGTCACCGACCTACGTGCAGAGTACTTTGGTATATGCCATTTAATAACATATAAGCATCGCTGGAATAATACTCTTATTTATTACACTGTAAGAGGCGTTATGGTGATAAAGACTTGGTATGATCACATTTCCCGCTCACTGAAGCTTGTAAACAAGCTCGATACAAATGATTTAAAGCAGTTGTTAGCTGCAGCAACCAAAGAAATGATAATTACATTATTTCCAAGTTGTGTCGAGGACATTTATATTTTTTTACCGGATAGATCAAAACAGGATGCCATGATAAAATCATTTCTACCTTGTTACTACCAAGAGCATGATAAAGAAGAATACATGCATGAAGATGAAACGCTGCATAAGGGTACCCAAAAATTGTATAAAGACTGTGTCTATTGCAAAAGCTAAGCTACAAAATTCAGCGAGGTGCGTCGCGTAAACTTTTTTTAATTTTTCATTTTGCTTTATATTTTTCTCATTTTTTATTATGTCGGTAGATTTTTTTTTCTGACGCTTTATATTTTTTCGTGTTTTTATTTCGTCATTGTATAGAGTTATACTAGACGAATATAATAATACGCGGAATTTTATACAAGTTACTCTTTTTTATTTCATTACTACGCGCTCATAGAATTAATAATTGTTCATTTATATGTGTTTTAGTCTATGATTATTTTTATGTAGTTAGTTATAGTGCGTAAACTTGTCTTCTCATATATGTAATTCTTCTGTGCGTGTGTTTGTGACTGAACTCCTCCTAAACGGCTGGACCGATTTTGATGAAATTGTTTGTGTGTGTTCAAGTGGATTCAAGAATGGTTTAGATTCACAATTCGGTCCACTACACGAAATATGACGGTTTTAAATAGTTGAGATGAGACCAGCGGCACAGAAATGTATACGGGACGAATAAAAAAGAAATTAATAAAAAATTAATTTTTACAAAATTATAAATAAGATGATTACCACGGTAAAAATAAACTAAACCTAAAAATTTAAATAAAACAATTACTATAGTTATTTTATTAATTTCTGGTGTAAGTAAATACACGGCTTCTGTTACTTCACTTTTTGCGTTATTGAAATCATTAAACTTCCATGACATAATCTAAACATGTAAGTCGCGCTGCTAGCTAGCTGCTGTACTCATTACGGAGAGTTAAAAAAAAAGTGGTGTTTTCTAAAATATCCTGCAACGGAATTTACTACCGAGAACGTTATAGAATATCATGTAAAATACTCACTTCAATACCGCACCGATTTTGCACAATGTACAATTTTTTCTACACTTCAAAACCCTTCACACATTAATTAACATCTGAATGTAATATTTCAATTAGCACGCGATTCAATAATAACACAAAGTTACGAAATTTTCCCAGCGCAAATTATCGGGTGATCTGCTTTTAAAATGATGGTTTTACTTTGAAAAAAGTAATATAATAAACTTTACTCTATTATTAGCGAGCCAGTTATTTTATCCCAATGATTCGTTCAGACTCACCTATCCCATTCAAACGTTTGCAATTTCCAATTCGCTTGGTATTTGCTATGACTATTAATAAGTCACAAGGTCAAACAATGGCAATTTGTGGCTTAGATTTAGAAAATCCTTGCTTTTCGCACGACCAATTATATGTTGCGTGTTCGAGGGTTGACAAACCATCGAATTTGTTTGTTTATACCCCTCAAGGAATAACTAAAAATATTGTACATCCAATGGCATTACGATAATTTTATTTTTTGTACATTAAAAAATATACCTGTTATGAAAATAGCTTGAGTTTTATCTTTTTTACCCTTTAATTAAAACACAAGTTTTTTAGTTATAGCTTCTATATTCAACTTAGCTCATAGTATACACATGGTCACAGGCAATCGATAGGACGAATTGTGGTAACTGTACACGTTATGACGTCAGCTATTGTAATAGCTTTCTTTATAAAAATTTTCATCAAAACGGTCCATATTGTTACAACTTATTCTTAAAAGTTTGAAATTTTCGAATTTAAGACGAATTTATGAAGAAAATTCATTTTTTTTTTTGCCGTTTTTGGTTCAAAAGGAGTGTTTAAATAATTTTTTATCCGTAATTTTTGAATTTCCATAAAGGGCTCCTGTGTTTTGTTTTATATTTTGAATTTCGCTTTTAAAGAGTTATCTGGTGACGAATTACGATTTTTTTAAGGGTATTTTTGAGGTCGTTCTAAATTCCATATTACATATATTCTAGACGGTTTTTTGTCGCCCAGGGTAATCGCTCAGTTTAAAGTTGTAAATTGTCACAGATAGAAGTTTAACTGTAATTTATGATCCAATTGCGATAAGTCAAACCGTTTCCGACCTCTATTGTATAATTGAATATTTTTGTCGTTTGTGAACCATCTTATTCGGATTATTCCGTACATTATATATGTGTACGAAATCCTAAAAATCGGTATAAATTTACTTTAAGAAATTAGAGATCATTAGAAACACGTTTTTTCGTGTATAGTCCATCATCAGCTAACTGCATAGAGTACACACTTTATTAAGAAGTATATAAATTGAGTATTTACTTTAAATTTTTAATATAAATTTATACTGATTTTTGTTACTAAGGTGAACAATACCTTGCTGCCACGTGAATTATATTCATTTCAATGTAATTAAAATATTTGTCTTTTTGGTTTTTGCACATTTATTGAACTTGATTAATTTTGAGTATTAATAAAAACTAAATTTATGTAATTCAGTTAATAAGTTAACACGAAATTTATTATTTCCACGGCGGTACGAAGTTCGCCGTGTCAGCTAGTATCGGTATATACATTTATTTCATCTTATAAAATGTTAATACTAGTTTATAAATTTAGAAGTGATAAACCTTTTTTGTTTTTTCAGTTTGTATTTTGTACATTTTTTTGTTTAACATTTACTCTCCTTTGTATTTCGCTACCATTATTAATTGTAGTTTTAATATTTACTTCTGAAATCATTTTTATATTTATAGTTAGAAGTACTCGTAATTTCTCAGTTTTTTTTCAATTTTTAATGTTTAAATTTGTATCAGACCACTGTTCGCGCAATATTGCGCATATGTGGTTTCACCTGTAGAAATTTCAAATATATTTGATTTGATTTGATTTGATTTGATTTGATATATCGGCGCAGATGCAACAATAGCAGTTGAAAAAATTACGCCCCTATGTTTAGTCGAAAATAACGAAACTTTAAGCCTCTGTTTAATACTTAATAAATAGACGAGGGGAAAATAAATAAAAACAAAAACTAGGTGCTGCAGTGGAGGAAATAAACTGAATTCGTAAAAATATTAAATCCATCTTTCCGATTAAATACATGTAAATTGATCGAGGTAAAGTAAAATAAACATTACACGCAGCGGAGAAAATAAATTCAACATTTTATGTGGCCCTTTGTGTAGGTAAAAAATATTATTAATTTTTTAGAATAAATGGATTGGAGAAACATAAATTACGCACAGGCGGTGAAAATAAATTCATCTCGTTTGATGATGAAAATACGAAATTAATAGTAAACATTCTGGAGAAGGGTTGTTATAAATAGAGAATTATTTACCAAAAGAAATAATACGAACGTGTGGAACTTTGAAAAAATTAAAGACAGCGTGAATATTCATGTTAAAACAGAATTTTTACAATTTTTCTCTCAAAAGGTGGGAGTGTTTTATAGTCGTAATTTTGTTTAATTTATCATTTTTCACCATACTCAATTGTTTAAAAAATACCGTATTCACGATTAATCCGGTATATTTTAAATTATCAGTCGCTTTTTCCTTTGATTAAAGGAAATAGATAAGCAACTAGCCGATCGGTAGCAGGATGTTTGTTCGAAATTTACAGTAGGTCTCATATGGATTAGTGAATCTTTTCTTGACAAAATTTATATTCATTGTTTCATACGGATATCGCTGAATAATAAATGGTCTACAATTTGGCACGAATTCCCTGGGCCGACTACAGAACAGTCGAATACGTCACTGCGAACCGACAGATCAGAGGAAGTAGCTCTGTGTTGATTCATGGTCACACTGAAATTTCCTACTCCTATATTCTTAACAAAACTTCACGCTCTACTCCAATTTGCATTAAACGCATCCTCCTAACGTGTTCGAAGTTTTCTCATATCCCCGACCTCAATTACGTCTTCTCACCACGCTCTTTAATCTATTCGAGGATAATGAACAAACGCTGAGACTTTTATTCCTATTGCTCAATAAGTGTAACCTCCACAAAAACATTTAACCTCCCGTCCATCCGTGTCTCTGGCCAATGTTGTAGTACACGGCATGTTAACTGATTAAAGTACAGTAAAAATTTACCGTTAAAATTTGGTAATGGCATATTTGAAAAAACACAGTTAAAAAATGCTTCAGTTTTATTTGTTTTAAAAAAAATTTGGTTTATGTTTGAAAATCTTCAAAGTTTTTTGTGCCTTTTCTCTACATCGCGTGAACAGTCAAATAAAAATGTGGAATATCGCTGGATCGTGAAAATGAATGTTAAATTCAAAAAAGTTTACCAAAGGAACAGTTTAACAAATTTGACTTGTAACATTGCGTTCCGGAAGATTAAAATAAACTATTCCAAAAGTTTACAGGTGACTTTTACGTTAAACCAACAGTCCTGTCTCCAGGTAGAAATAAATAAAAATGTTTTTCCGCAAAGCAACAGCGCTAAATACTTAGGATTAACAATGGACCGACGTCTGACATGGAGGACCCACGTCACGTACACAAGGCAAAAAATTCGCTCGAGACTTCAAATCTTAAATAGCCTTATGGGAAGGAAGTCTGCCGTGAGCATGTCTCGCAAAAGACTAATCTATCTATCCGTACTGGCGCCAGTATGGCGGTATGGCATCGAAGTATATGGCGCAACGTCCAAGAGAAATATCAACAGAATTCAACAGCTTCAGTCTAAAATACTCACAGACAAGTTGCCAACGCTCCTTATTTCGTGTCCAATAGAACACTCCATCACGATTTGAAGATCCCATTCGTGCAAGACTATTACAAACTTCGATATGGTACGTTCTTTAGTAAACTTGAACTCAGTGAAAACATAGAAGCGTCCAGCATGTTCTCTTCATCTCTCCCTGGGAATCCGCGGAGAAGACTCAAGAGATACTGGTGTAGAAACGCATTACCCGGATAACCCCGAGAAAATTTCAACAGCATCCACGGAATTAATTTCACTCACTCAAACCTAATTTGTGCTAAACAATGCCATGAAATGGACTTAATTTGTAAAAGGTTTTTTTTTTTTTTTTTTTTTTTTTTACTGTGATTAATATTGTTTATTGAGTGTAACGTAAAATAATAGTAAGTTATTAGTATATTAGTTAAAAATCATGTCTTTTTCTAATGAGAAGAGATATGAGGAAGTAATTGCTTAACATAGAAAAGTCAAGATTTAGTTAACCAAACAGCAGCGGCGCCAATTGTGGTTCTAAGACTGGAGTGGTGAAAAAAAACAAAAAAAAACATTGCGTTCTAATCATTTACATTATAGAATGTTCGAAAACAGATTGAAATTACTGGACTGCGGATAGCTGGGCGACAAATTTTAGGTTATTGAAATACTTATTAAAAATCATTCGGTGGTTATCAATCGTAATATTAAGAATACTCCAGAATTTTGTAGCCATCTATTTAGTTTTTACTTTTTACTTGGAAGAAATTTTGAAGATAGTCAACAAAATGACTAAAAATATCGCAATTAAAAAAAAACTATATAATCGATATAAAATTATTAACAGTAGTTCGGTAGATTTTGCGTTTTTTGAACAGCGCTTTTGATATTTAAACTACGTCATCAGTAATCACATAACAAAGACAAATGTGGGATTCCACTGAAATAACTTGAACAGCGGAATAAAAAACATTAATGCTTTGTGTAATGTTATATTTTGATGATCTTTCATACATTTTTTTTCTTTTATTTACTTATTTATTCTTATTTATTTATATTTATTTATATTAATTTACTTATTTATTTTTATTTACTTCTTATATATTTTTTATTTTTGATCTAGCTTTCATTATTTGATTAGTTTACCTGTATGTTTACCTTTAAAGTGGATTGATCGGTGTACGGATAACAACCAAAATATAACTGTTCAATACTAATTTTATTATATAAAACGTAAATTTTAGCAACCTACCGTGTTATTGTACTACTGAAAAAATAATTAAAAATCAACAATTGTTACTTATTTAGTGTATCAGTTATTATTAAATTCAAACAGAAATAACGTTTGAATAAACAAAACTGTTACAACTGTGAATAGTCTGTCTACTATAAATTCACGTGTACATCATTTCTATACAAGACGGTAGGAATGAAAGTACCTAGTTCGTTATTTATTTATTTATTTATTTATTTTTTTGGCTTTAGTTAGAACTAAAACATCATTTTATGTATAATTAATCAAATATTCAATCAATCATTGAACTGTTTGGTTCGTTTTCTCCATTCGATCCAATTCTATGCTGTTGCTTTTAATTTGTTGTATGTTGTACACTTCAAGTATTTGCAACATGTAACTATTTCTCGGTCTTCCTCCTTGTTTTTTCTTCTATAATTTCGGTTAATATTTCATCATTTCTCAGTATATGTTTCATCATTATGGTTTTACGTTTCTTGATGGTGTAATCAAATATTAACTGGTTAAAATTAAATTGCAAATTTTTGTCTAATATGTTAATTTTTCTCCGCTCTTTTTTACATGTTTCTATCCGCGGTTAAATAAAAATTTGTTTACATTCCTCCATTTGATAATACAATTCGTTTCTATCGCAGTCGCGAAAAATTGATAAAAGATTACGCTATTACTTGATTTGTAATTTAAATAAAATTAATAAGATTGGCCTAACGGTTGCATAAAGTTATATTACTACCCCGTTATTTTGCAATAAGGAAGTCAAATAAACCGTTATTGAACTACCTCTGCCAGTAATCCTGTTAATTTTATACCACGCTGCTAGACAATAGCGGCATCAATTTAGCGGAAAAATATTATATAAAACTGGAACATTCAAATAACGTATTCAGTTGTGCTCGCTTATTTATATGACTTTAATTTGCATTGTGCTGTCGAATTCGTTTAATTTAGTGCGTGCTTTAGAAAAAATACTATCAAAAATATTTTTTTTCCGCGTTTATTTTTCCAGAATTGAGCATTATCCGCTTTTTAAATTGAACAGACATAACGGCACCCTGGTGTTTTAAAAGTTTGTTATTGGCGCCTATATGTCGCTCGCTTCTCGCTTTTGTAGGACATAAAATTGTCCGTGTCTTTCGAAGTATATAGGGGGAATATGCGTAACGATCGATATCTTGGTCAGTGAGAAATTCGTCAGTAAGTTACTAATGACACGATATGCTATTTCCGAGTTCTTGACTTTGTTTTAATTAGACGAATAGTGATTTATTATCTGCTTTTAAACAGCATTTGAGGAATTAAAAAAAATAATAATACATATATATATATATATATATTTGTATACAGCATAATTCCGTATGTACATATGTGCTACCTTTTAAGTTACAAAAAAGAAAAGTTTTGAATTTGTCTCTGTGTGTTTTAAAAAACTTTATAATTCATTCCTTTTTGTTCGTTTTTATCTTGATTTATTTTATGTAAATGTTTGTTGTTAATGTTTACCATTTTTTTTTTCTGCGTAAAACAAAGGGGGAATGTAAAATTTCTGTATTCAACACTAGTTTGATGCATAATGGAGCTTGCGTTTCAGCAGACAAGAATATAGAATACAAAGTTCGACAGAAAGGAATGGACATTCAAAAAAGATGTGATCGGCGTCGTAAACCACCGCTTCGTTAAGGTGGAGAGGACAATTTGAAGGGGAAACAAGGGAATAGCGAAAACGAGAGGAAACGAGAGCAGAATGGCGCAAGCGAATCATAGAAATGACAACAGAACGGGGAAGTGAAGGAAACTTAAAGAACACCAGGTATTAAAAGAAAAACTAGTCATACAGATTGATTAAAGGATTGATTGTTACGAAAGGAGGAAGGGTAAATATCTGACCAAAGTTTGAAATGGAACTTAGTACATAGGGAATTCAGGTTAGAGGATGGAATTTTTAAAAGAAAGGAACGAGAAGAAGCAGCAACTCGAGCCAAGGAGTCCACCGCCTCACTACCTTTAGTAGTGGCTGGAATTGGAGTAGACTTAAAAGCACCAAGCCAAAGCCGAAGACACGAATTTTGGATAATGTCCAATTTAGAAAGACGGGATTTAGAGGCACAACCGTAAATAAAAGAACAGTAATCCAATTTGGAACGGATAATGGCTTTATTTAATAATAAAGGAAGAAAACTTAACTGGAATGTTAATTTGCCGACATTTTTTCTTTTAGAGTTCGCAGATGCACATTATCAAAAGCACACGAGACATTGAAAAAGAAAGCTAAGGTATACCGTTTTTGGATGAAGGATTTGTACATACTGGATACAAAAAGATTAATACAATCAGGAGGGCCAATCCCAGGCCGAAAGCCAAACATGTTGCTGGGTAAAACGTGGTTATGTTCCAGCTACCAAACAAGGCGCCTGTTCAACATACCTTCGAATAATTTTCTGATATAGGATGCCAAGGAAATTGGGCGTAAGGAAGAACTTTTTTTGGGATTAATGGGAATAATGATAAAAGAGTTCCAGCAGGGAGGAGTTATACCGCTGGAAAGAAAGATATTAAAAAGATTGAGAAGAGTATTAATGGATAATTCAGATAGGTTTTTAAGAACAAGATAAGGTATGCCGTCGAGACCTGGAGAGAGGCTGGAAGATTTTGAAAGAGCAGATTTCAATTCATTAATGTTGAAGGCGAAGGTAAGGAAATGAGGAGGAGAGTCTTGTGGAAAAAGAGCGGGATAAAATTCGTCAAAGTTAGGAATGTAAGCGGGGACAACAGAATCGATAAACGGTGATCGGCAATCGTCAGAAATGTTGAAATTAATTTCAGAGGATGGGCATTTAAAAGCTCTTGTCATTTTCCAGATATGTGAAAGGGGGGTAGTTCTGGAGAAAGAAAAGCAGAAATTCTTCCATGAGAACTTCTTTGAGGCTTTTAGAACATATCGAGTTTTTGCATTCGCCCGTTTATGAGCAAGAAAATTTTCGGTTGTAAGGTTCGCACGGATAGTTGTAAAAGTAGCTCGACTATGATCAAATGCAGCATTGCACTCTTCGTTCCACCAACGAGAAGAGGACACAACACGCCGATTGACAGAAGAATGATGGCGAATAGGGGAGGAAGCATTGAGGGTAGACTTGATCGATTTCCAGCAGGAATTATGAACATGTACGGGATCCAAACCAGGATGAAAATTAGGAAGCGAAGAATCTACAAGAGAACGGAGGAACACGATCCAATTTGTTTTAGATAGATTCTATGGAGTAGAATGACAAGGCCTGACATAAGTACGAGGAGAAAGATTCGTAACAGTTATTAGAATGGGAATATGATCACTGTCATAGGAACCCATAAGGGTTTTCTAGTTATAGAGTTAAAGCCAATATCAGGAGAAGAAAAAGTCAAATCGAGGGAGCTAAAGCAAGGTGGACTCTTAAAGTAAGTAGGAGAGAAGTAATTAAGAATGATCAAATTATCGGAAAGGATAGAATTCTCGAGGACAGTTCCGTTAATATTATAGAATCTGCAACCCCGAGATGGAAGAATGAGCATTCAAATCACCACCGATGAGAAGCTCGAAGTATGTAATTAAATCAGTTCCTATATATATTCGTGATTGGAGGCATTACTTTGAAGGAAACATAGCTCTCTGTGTGCACACGCGTCTGCTTTGTGTACATATACAAACAGGAGAGAAGGTCATTTTTATCATAATGGTTCTTTATATGTACGAAGTAATACGATATTAGATCCAAAATGTACTTTTAAATAACGCAACCATCTATCAATTGGGCGCAACAACCTAATATTGTGAGTGGATACTCGAAGCATATGTTTTTATCGATGACAAAAAAAAAAAAAAAAAAAAAAAAGGATAACAATTTTTTAAAAATTACAAATGTGACGCCAGTTTTGAATGTATTTATTTTTCTTCAACTTTCATTAGATTTTGTGGCTAAACTATCCAAATATGTACGATAATTTCAATAGGAGTTGAATTAAAACATTAACCTTCATTACTGGGTGTGCCCATTACAATTGAGTGGATGCCCTAGCACCTTAGTGTTCAATAAATTAGAAAGATAAATAAATCAGTTGTTTTTCAGACTGTCTCTATTACGTTTTTAGCGTCGTAGTGTATATTGTTCAATATACGTGAAACGTTTAATTTTAAAGCTATTTCGGTGATGCGATGGATACGAATAGAAAAAATAGAATCGATTATTTTCTTTTTCCTTCATCGCGACTTGACTACTAACCAAACCAGTGAGATCCCGTTACAATCAAGATAGACGAAAATTATTCTTAATATTATTGCTTAGGTCAGAATTATTTCACTCGAGTTATTCCGTTTCGACTTTATTAAAAAAGAAAGCAAAAAGTTCACAACCAAAATTATTCTTATTATTTTTTTTTCTGTATTTTTGGACTTTTTAAAAGAAGGCGTCAGGCCAGCAGACTTCGAAGTTTATAAAAAAGAAGGTAGAGAAATATCAGAACCTAATTCAGTATCAGGGAAATGAAGGTGGCAAGAGCAAGAAGGACAGGAAACAAGGAAAGCGTGAGTATGAAAGAAGCATTGCACTACAGGGTGGAGATTATTCGTTTCAACAGTTTGCAGTAAAAATACAAACGCCCGGGTTAAAGGGAAGAACATACAAACAGGATATAACTGAAATTACATATGAAATGTCAGTTATAAGAATGTAACGGACAATAAGGGGGGGGGATGTAGTGTGAGAGAATCTACGAAGAGCAGAGGGCAATAAAAAGAGTGTACTCATTGTCAGTACGTAGACGACAAATAGTGGAAATCACTGAGCGACGAAAAAATGGCAAATTATAAAACAAAGGTCGATTGGAGAGTGAAGGTATGGATATCGGTACAATGAAGCGGAATTAGAGAAAGATGAAGAGTAACTATCAGAAATCATATTCGCTAATGGCAAGCGAAAAAGAAGGAGAGAAGATTAAGAGCTGAAAGCTTTTCGATAAAAGGACCATCATTTTGTGGCGCGATTCAAGAGGATCGACTAATTCGTTTTCATCGATACCGACGTGACCGGGAACCCGTGAAAAATCGATATAGAACGAGTCCGGATAATAGAAGAGTCGCATAAGTAGGGAAAAAAAAGAAGGAGCAAATAGCTAAGAGAACACTCAGAATTAGATATGAGATTAATTATTTATGAGAATTACGAGAAGACGAAATAAATCAAATTGAATAGAAGATTGCAGTTAGTTCCATGGCAAAGATCGGGCAAAAGGATTGTTACTTGCTAGAACAAATTATGCTTTTAGCAGTTTTCGACTTGAAATTTTATTTACATATTCCGACTAAAATCAAATTGTAGTTGAGTAAATAATTTAAAAATTTAACAAAATGTTCGTGAATTATGTAGAGTCGCGGACATTGTGATTTTAGTTGGTCTTCTTGATATAAAAAATGCCATATTCTGAACATTTAATTTTTCCCGAGTTGCGATAATCCTTCTTTTCCTTTAAGGAAAACCTGCAGATATTGCGCTGAAATCGGTTCATTTTTATTGTTTAACATCACATTAAACTTTTTGTACTTGTTTGAGAAATATGAAGGAGAACTATCATCATATCTGGGTTTATATTAGGGATTATTAAAAAGCAAATTGAATTTTTTAATAGTTACAAGAAATCACTTCTAAAACAAATTTTTAGGTAGGGCACTGATTTTTAACGAGTATCAACCGCGATGCGCCTAATAAATTACCTGAAAGTATGAATTTATTTGTCGTTTTATAGTAAAACACAAGTTTAATTCGTCACATTAGAAGGAAAAATAAATCAAATGTCAACGTCATTCTTCCGCCGAGGTTAATATGAAAAGAATAGTAATGAAGTTATTATCTGACCTATGTGGCGTATTTGTAAATAATTTTAAATTTTGCGATTTTTGTGAAAAAATATTTATTGATTAATGGAAACAACTCATCTATAAGAATTATAAATGTACAAATATGGAGGCTTCAGAGGCTGCCCCTCGCCTTGTTAACCGCTTTCATTTCTTCTACCTCTAATCGTTTTTTGATATAACTTGTCACTCCATATGTCTTTTTATTCTTTTAATCTTTTGGATGTCCTGTGGAAGCGGGTCAATAAAATAAAATAAAAAAAAAAAGTTCGAAGCACCGAATTATATATTATATATATATATATAAACTCGGCCATTTTGGCCTCGGAAGGGGCTGTGCCCCTTGACCCCTCTTGCTTTCATTTCTCTCTCTTTCTCTTCTATACTTTGTATAAAATGATCAAAATTTACAACGTAATTCTTACTGGCATCAACACAAAAAAAAAATAACATAACCACAAAAGTCCTATTCTAACATTTAACTTTCATTATATAAAATTAAGACATTTTTTCGTTACATTTTTCGTTACATATTTCATTACATAAAATTGGGACATTTTTCTGA
Organism: Icerya purchasi; assembly: GCA_039619475.1. Lineage (NCBI taxonomy): Eukaryota > Metazoa > Arthropoda > Insecta > Hemiptera > Monophlebidae > Icerya > Icerya purchasi. The sequence continues at coordinate 449,485,843 of CM077116.1, read as the reverse complement.
GACATTTTTTTGGGACATTTTTTCGAATGGGAGTAGCCTAAGAATTACGTTGTAATTAATATATATGTATATAGAAAGATATATGTAAAAATGAAAGTTGGAAAATGGGTCTGTCTGTCCCTATCTGGCTATCCGCGCTAATTTTTTAACCACTTAACCAATTTTGTTCTGGTTTTCACCTAGGAATTTCTGCGGAAGGTCTTAATATATAATTTATAAGTATCTGGTGTGATTTAGCTGATCTGTGAGGGTCTTTGTTAATGAAGTAGGAAAAATAAAAAGGTGAAATAAACTCGATAAAATAAAAAAAATTGTATCGAATAAAATGTTTATTATGGAAATATAAATGTAAAAATTTAAATGAAATGATTACTGCGCTAAAATATATTAATTTGGTAATCAATATCGTTAAATTATTATATCAATAGGTAACAAATTAATCATTAAAAAATGCTTGACGATAAGGTCGGAACAATCGGAATGAAAGAACCACATGTGGGCGGAGAAGATATTCTCTTAAACATATAATTATTGGAGATTGCCAAGTGTGACCAACTTGAAACCCATTTATAAGGGAGTATATATATATATTTTTTTTTAAATCACGACAGACAAATTTATTAGAAAGACCGAAAATATTCAGCTAAAAAAAAACGTATTTTGTCGGACGGTAGTAGAGACATGTTCTCTAAAGAGAGAAAGAATCTTTGCATAAAATCTTATGAAAAGTTGCATTATTGTCTAATGCTATATAACGATATGCAACACACATATTTTCAGAGGAGGAGTCACTTCAACGTTTTTTTTACTCACTTTCAATTTGAGGCAAATTAATCTAATGTAATTAAACATCTGGTCTTTAATGTATATTTTACTCTTCTTTTAATATTTTAAAAAAAAGTTTATAAAATATTTCTGCGGGGATGTATTTCTGACATCTCTCCTCTGGATTCACCACTGAACATATATATGCATATATGTGTTTGTTGGTGTGTATGTTATATATACACATATATATATATATATATATATATATATATATATATATATATATATATATATATATATATATATATATATATATATATATATATATATAAATATATGTGTGCATAGCGGTGAATAATAGATAGGGTAACGTATGAAAATAAATCTGTGAAGCTAAAAATAAAATTCAAACCACTCGAAAACTCACAACTCATGTACTATATTAGCCAGTGTGAAAATCACCAACCCCATACGACTTCGAGTAGTAATCAATGCGCACTGCAACCAATGGTACTTGTGGACTTTCATTTTCTAAAGTGTCCGCCGCAGTTTGTTAAAATATTGTGAAAATCTTAAGGAACCTGGAATGCAATGATGATTCATTCATTAAAGAATGGAAAAGACACACGGGAATTTGTAGAAATGAGCGGGTCGATTTGGCGGCCGGGTGTTGCTCGTACCAAGGCCTTGGAGGTCCACCTATTTGTAAAATAAATTTGCATTTTTATAATTGAATGAAGACTGAGCAGCAGCCAGTGGCATAAGAAACCATCCTTTTTGGAAAATATAAAATTAACCTAACGGGCACTGAGTATGCCGCTATAAATCGTCCACAACTTGGTCACATAGCTGCATTCGTAATTACCTATTTGAAAGAAAATCCACCCATATGTCCTTTTCGTTCCGATTCTTTCTACACTTTAGAACGTATTTGTTGCAGCGATTTTCGACGTTCTACCGCTCTGCCATCTCTGGTGTATTTTTTTTTTTTTTTTTTCTTGTTTGGGTATTCCCCTGGGCTTGCCAATAATATACGATTACCGATCAGCACGTGTAAATAATAGCAATTAGGAGTCACAAGGAATGGAATCTGACACTAAGAAACCTATACCAAGGATGGAGAAACAATGACAATCAGCGTGTCGACAAGTGCCAAACATATGCACCCTAAAAAGAGAAGGAATGACATTGCCGAAGGTAAAAAGGAGTTAGCTGTTCCATACCATGGCTACCTCTGCAATTACAGAGCCCACAGTACCAACGGACAAAGGAATCAGCCTGTGTACCACTGTACTCATATCCCCCAAGTGACTCTAAACGAATACGAATTTTTTTTTTAAGTAATCTCCTCACCCACTGGTTCATGTTAACGATCGAAACAGTTGAAAGCGGTACATGAGAATTATTAAGAATTTAAAAAAGAACCTAAAAAAAGGAGGTAAACTGCGGATGCTGCAACAAAACTTAAAATCACGATGACGGGCGTATCACAAACGAAAACAATAAACGGAAGATTGCAGCATTTTTAGGAGGAGCACTGGAAAACGCAAAATGGTAAATAAACCTTTATTTAGCTCTGGAACCTTTCCAGACAAAAACGGTTTTTTATTATTGTACTAAATGGAAGTTTTAAGAATTCTGAAAAAATTTCTACACACTCTTTCCTGGAATATTGAAAAACGAGGAAGCGACAAAGATCACAGTTATGGGAAACGTGGAAATAATGTTAATGGAACGTACTGAAGAAGCGCAATAGGTGCAGATGTGAACGATGTTAGGTGAATTATGACACAAGGGGGGTGACTGAGAGAAACATCGAAAGGGTGTACTAGAATGTCGCTTCTAACAAACTTTGCAGAGCCATCATAACGGCGATCACATCTGTTTTGAAGCTTTTCCGATATTAAAATTCACGTCTGACCGAAGCCAAGTTTCTGAGATCTAAGTATTTTATGATGATACGAAGTATATAGAACGGGCCGTGGACTTTTTTATGCGTAGAGAGGGGCAATGGGCACATGAAAAAGAGAAGTGTAAACAGCTGGGTTAAGAATAGATGTGGAAAAAATCAATAATTGATCAAGGGGAGAAAAAAAAGGCTTATACGAAATTTCTCTTTTTTAAGGCTGCAACGTAATAATCGGAAAAAAAAAAAAAAAGAAGAAAATAATACAAATTAGGAGAAACCAGTTTAAAAAAGTGTTGGAAAAAATTAGATGAGAATAAGATTATAATATCTTGTTTATTAGTAGATTAAACACACGAAAAAGTTAAATTACGTTATCATGAAAAAAAAAGAAAAAAGAAAAAGAAGTTATTTTTAAATTAAAGTGTAATCAATTAGAAATTAATAAATGAGATTAGGGTTAGCTGGCTTTCCAGCTAGTTTATACAATTTATCTACAACCGCCTTATACACATATTAAACTCAGGAAAAATACACGAAATGTATGCAACATTACGCACCATCGAGATGTGAACATGATTTTAATCAGATTACAAAGAAATTTGCTATTAAGTAGAGCATCTGCCGACGATTAAACCAGCTAGAAAGCAAAAAGATATTGCTTTCAAATTGGGAAAAAAAAAATATATTTTATCCTTATCCGCTGTGCGGATACTTGTCATACCTTCGGTGCGTTTTAAACTGCTTACACATTTATGCTATCCTAAACATAATTTCCATACTAAAGTCTAATTAGTAAACTGTTGCTAGCCTGTACCACTTTATAGTCAACATATTTTCAAATGTTTTTTTTTTCTTTCATTTTTCGTTAAATATTCGAACAATGTCAAGATCGGAAAATTGACGTGGAATAAAAACGCAGAAAAAAACAGAAAAAAAAAAGTAAGAAAGATCGTTAAGCCCGGATTTATAATAAAATCGGTGTGAGACCAAAGCTAAATAAATTTCGATGCTTAGTTGAATTAAAAAATTATTTATAGCGCGCGGAAAAGGTGTGTGTGTGTGTGTGTGTGTGTGTGTGTGTGTCTATATCGGCCGATTATAATATTAGCGGAGTTTGAATATTTTTGCTCTATAAATTTACGTTTGTTAACGAGTTATTTTGAATTAAGTGTCTCTACGTACTTTTGCATTTCGTGAAAATATTTATAATTGTACCGGGGAATGTGATTTTCGTCGACTAAATCTAACCGGTGACGAACAAACCGATTCTGTTGGCCGTTTTCATTTCAAACGGTGTGCGCGATTTCGCGATTGGTTGCAACGCTGCTGAACCGGTTTTTAGGGGATTATTTTACGAGTAAGAAAGAAAAACAAAGCGAAAGAAAAGCTCCTAGATCCGACATTATAACTCCTCTCTAAGTCGACGGTGTTAATTTATCATTAGTATACACTAAACGTCTTATGAGGCGCGTGCTCAAGTGCAGATTAAGAAAGTTGAAAGATGCTTTTCGCGATTATAATCGAGCTTGTTACGTTAGCGACTGCGCTTCCAGCGATGGTTTGTGCAATTAAGCGAGCAGTAGCGGGCAAAAGTTGCAAACTTACTGTTGGCGATAAATATCCGTTCGAATTCGTAGAGCAGATAAAAAATGTTTAAAGGCAACGAAGCGGCACGCATATCACGGAACAGTGTGTCTATTCGGCAAGGGACCAGACAACAGTGCGCTTCAGCTGATGCTCCAAATCTGAAGATAAACGGACGATGTTAATAGCATCACATCTCTTCTTTGTTGACAATGTCGGATTTTTCAGCGACGCAAATAGCAACAAGACGATTACGCACATTAGCAAATATGCATGCGAACATCACCGGAGAACTGTTTGGAGCTGTTGCTAGTTTGTTGCTATAGTAACTTTTGATTCGTCTTCGAGCATGTAGATAGCGCCGCGGTATAATATCTGAAATGCGCTCCGCCAGGTCTATTTTTAATGAACACGACTTGTGATGATAATTCAACACGTTCGAGTTCGCTGTTGACTACTTTTAAATTGTCGAGAGCCTCTGACGATAATTTAGAGCGTAATTTTGCCGATAAAAAATTATTCCTACGAGCGTTACTTCTGAACTGGAACACGGAGTAAGTGAGGACGCGGACAAAAGTTCAAAACTTCATGGACGTACCCGAGGATTAAGTTATCGCTCTCTGCACAGGATTAAATAATTGAACGGATAGAAAGTTTATTAAATAAATGTATAAATGTACGCGCAACATTACATGCATTCTCAAAACATGTGCAACAGCGTCTAAATCCGGGATGAATCCAGTTGGTGTTGGGCGGCGGGTGCCCCTTCCCCCCGCCGAGAACTCTAAAGTGGTCCTCCAAACAGTTTAATAGGAAATAAAATTCTTTTTATTCGCTTTGTTTACAATTATGTCAAAAGTTGCTGCCAAAACATTTTGAAACGGTTCTCAATTATTACTTGTATATCTTTAAATTTCAAAATTACCAGATTTATTTTTGACGGAAAAATGAAACTTCATAAAATAGCAATAAAAAATAAATGATCTTTTAAAATTTGACTTTGACGTTTGCTTGTTATTCTGTGAAAAAAGCTGATATGCTTTCATTACAAATGCGCGAAAGATGTAAAATACTCGCGAGTTGAAAAAATACAACTCGGAAAAAATAACAGTAAAAGTGAGTACAGCGATAAAAGAAGTCGAAAAGCAAATGGATATGTCACATTAATATTTGAATTCCGGATGACGTAGTTTTTCCTCCTAGTATCGTGTAATGTGAATATGACGTTAACTACTCGCGAACACGTAGCAGCTTATACATTTGAATTGCCCGCTGAGTGAACGAGCGAAAAACATTAATCAGTAATGAGTCGAAAATCGTAAGATACATCGTTCGATGCGAGAGCATTTTTAATCATTCGACGAGCGGTTTGTCATAATATTTCATCTTGAAACTACGAAGAAGTACAGTTTTTTTAATACTGTTCGAAGATACATATATATATATTGTAGAATCGAATGTATTCCTCAAAGAAGAGATAGATTGTACACTAGTAATAAATTCGAAAATAAGTGCGCCAAGGTTAGTTAGAATGTTTTGATTGAGGATTGGAAAAAAAGTTTCCGCTGGGACTATTCGTCGACGTCACAATTTACAAAACTGCTCGCCGAAAACCTTTCATTAGCGCGATTAATGAGGAAAAAGCGTCCGGAATTTACCTTGAAATATAGTTTAGATGATGAGAAATTTTAGAATGACGAATCGAAGTTTAACATGTTTGGAAATGACGGGAAGAGTTCTTTTGGCGAAAACCAAATACAGAATTAGAATTTAAACAGCTAAATATGGCGGTGAAGCATGAAAGCAGTTGATACGGGGATATTTTGCGGTTTGCAGCGACGCCCTCCCCCGAGATATTTATCGAAAGGAATATGAATGTTGATACTGTGATGATATTTTGCCCGAAAATTTTTGTCAAAGTGCAGAAAAATTAACTAAGCATAAAGCATACCAAGTTCATTCCTGTTCTGAAGTATTATGTAGAAGTTCCACCGTAGTCACCGGACTGTAATCCTATCGAAAATGTATGCTTCGGACTAAAAAAATGACGCGAAAGCTCCATTACGAATTGGCATTAGTTGAAAAAAGAACGAAACAGGATTGCGACTGATTAAGCTGGAAAATTGCTTTTGTTGATGCTGCGAAGATTAAATTCTATCAATTAAAGTCGAGGGCTTGTACACAAAGTCCCGATTTTAATCTAGGGCGCGCAGTTTTCTTTCCGGTTATATTTCAAGACTAATGTGACTTACAAATTTTGTGTTTATTTTCATCGAAGCTGTGTGTTATTTTTTATAACACTTTTTTTTATTCGTAGTTTATTTTAGTTACATTTTTTTAAAAATGATCGATAAGGTTTTTTTTTTCTTAGCGATATAACTCCATCGAACAAATTCCTTCTCTTTTCAGGATGCATATGTTTGGCATATATATCGACGTTGATTGTCATATTGTTTCTCCATCCTTGGTGTAGCGTTCCTTGTCAGACTCCACTCCTTGTGACTCCTAATTGCTACTATTTACACACAAGTTGATGGGTAATCGTCCGTTGCTGACGAGCCCATGGAAAAACCCAAATAAGAAAAGAAAAAAAAAGGAACAAATGAGATAACAGGTTTGAGTCAAACCGAGCGAAATATCTTACAAAACGTCGATTTATAATTCCGCCGACTCTAAATTCATCTCAATATAGATAAACATAGAGATAATTATCGTGGATCAAAAGTCGCGGGTGTCAGCTATTGTTTCATATATGAAAGGGTTGTAAAAGAGCAGAGGATCATTGTAAACCGGTTTTCTGAAAATTCTGTTCGGGAAACGAGAGTTTGAGAATGTGACGAAATTTCGTACGGGAAAATAGCAGTACGAGTCATCCGAGAGGGATTCCAACGGTGTCTAAAGAAGAGATTGTGAGGGATAAAGGAGATATTAAAAGTACCGAAGGAAGAAGAGTTTTTAAATTGCTGTACATACCCCGGTCGATTTATTACCAAATTTCCTGCTTCTGATATTAATTTTCTCCCTAATAAAGTTCACTCTATGTTCTGGCGGGGTTTATTTATCCCCTTTTCTTTTCTCTAATCTTCAATCTTTCAACTTTCTCTTCAGCCTTTCCCTCCTTCTCGACCGTATAATTATCCTTATCTCAGTCGTTTTTTCATTTCTTCCATTTGTCGTTTCCGCTTTGGACATAGCTTGCTCTCTTCGTCTCTTTTTTTTTTTTTTTCGTTTTTCTCCACCAGCTTCTCCTTTCTATTCCATCCAAACGACAGCAATTTGATTTGCGCGACCCCAACTACATTTTCTTTGAATGTTCTGTTTTTTCCGCTGAACGTTCGTGATTTTTTTTTTTTTTTTTTTTACCTCCCTTGGGTTTGCTAGCAAAGAGCATTAGCCCAGCAAAAAGGAATAGATACATGGAATAGAATAGAAATTATATTTTTATTCTGTCGACAATGGAATCAAGGAACACCCCTAGGACAGGAAGAACAGAGCGAATAGGTAGAGAAAGAACATAAGAGGCGTTGAAAGGAGCAGGAAGACCAAGCTTTAAAAGATGATAATAAAGTAACTTACGCTCGCGAGATAAACCGGAGCACTCGAGGAGCACGTGATTCGCATCACAAACATACTGGGAACCTTCGGGATCAAATGAACAAAAAGGCAATGCAGCCAAAGAAAAGTGATTTAGTGAAGAAGGAAGGAGACTATGCGAGAAACGGAGGCGAGATAATTTTCGTAATTATGGACTGACGCAAACTGGGAAACTCATAGAACCAAGGACGAGGAGGAGGAACAGGATTTCGTGATTCTACAGCTTTCCCGGGCTTATCTCTTCCTACATGTCCTATAAAGCTTCCTTCCTTCTTGTGCTGCCTTCACCCCTACAGTCCCTATTATCGTCTCCTTCCTTCTTCAATTTGTAGCCGCGTCAAAATCTAGCTTTTTTTCTTCCTTCTAGCAAATTGAACTACAGTGCTGGGTTAATGCCTTCAAAAAAAAAAAAAAAAAAAAAAAGTATATATTACCGTTACCATTTTATAATTTTTTATGTTTTATTTATTTTATATTTTTATAAAGTCGATTATTGAACCGGAACTTTTAAATTTAAATGTAAGCGTAATTTTTAAATTAATTGTTTATATATCGACTATTATCATTTCGACTTTTAATATGTTTTACCAATACGTCGCAGTTTATAATTTTTACTTTTGTAAAATACCATGAACATGTCGGTGTTTTAGTTTAAATTTAAATATTTATATAATATCCGATTAAAAAATTGTAATTCCATTTCCTTTGAAGGCGAGGATTCATTTTAGAGCATAAAGCTATTAACAAAGAGAACTAAATCATGTAGAACCATCTAAATGGTTGGAAAGGGTAAGATTGAAAACTAGAATAAAAATGTGTATGAAAAAGTCATGTTTCTGGAAGACAGAAATAGTACGAAAGAATGTAAAAGGCCTTCGATGCCGCCGTCTGTTGGCTCGGTATATATAACCCCGGTGCAATATTTTGAAATTTAATACAATACAAAATTAGGGTAAAAAGCGAGAAAAAAAAATGTGAAAGGTGAAAAAAAGGAAACGCTGAAATATTTAAGAAGAAGAAATCAAGGATATACGTATATTACGCTAGACAAATGTTATTGAGAAGTTCATGATAAAAATAACGTAACAATCGATAATAGCCCCGAAGATGCCGACCGAACAGTTCGATAAGAACTGAAAAATTATGACAAATTAATACTAATAATCAGAAATATGATAATCAGTATACTAACGTAATTGTAAAATACGAATACGCATAAGTTTTTTTTTTTTTTTTTCCTTGTTTGGGTTTTTCCCTGGGCTTGTCAGCAATGGACGATTATCCATCAACACGTGTACATAGCAGCAATTAGGAGTAAAAGTTAATGAATAATCGTTTAGCAATGACGATGATAAATCTATATATTATATAAAAATGAATGTATATCTGTAGTATGTCCTCGATAGACTCCGAAACTAGACATCCGATTTTTATGAAATTTGGACAATTTATTTATGGGGTCATGAGGAACAATATAGGCTATTTAAAAGGCAACAAAAAATAAATAAATTACAAAATAAATAATAATTGATCGCATATATATAAAAATCAATTACCATAATCACTTGAGAACGGCTCGACCGACTTGGCTGTTTTTTCTTTTTTTTTTTGCTGTGTTCGTAATTGGTCAGGACACGGTTTGTGTGAAAGAAAATTTTTGGGAAAATCACTGGAAAATTCGGAAAGTTATGATGCGATCAGCGAGAAGAAGAGAGATGGGTAATCGTTAGGGCGATACAGACGAATATATCAGAAAACATAAGTAAAACCAGAAAAAAAAAAAACATACATATATAAGCTGAATGATTATATTTGTTTCAACTGTAAACAAAAAAGATTACGGCGATACAGACAAGTATTTCAGAGAACATAAACAAAACCGGAAAAGATATATGTATATATGTATTGACATGGTTGTTTTTTTCTTTTCTTAGTTGGGGCCATTTGTAAAAAAGTGTACCAACCATTTTTTGTATGTTTTTTGTGTTCCGAGAGTTATTCAGACTTATTCGTATTTCCGTTTCGGTAAATGTGGTTCATCCGCCCGTTCGTTACTCGTATATTATCCGTGTGTATTCGGTTTTAATATGTGTTCGGTATTTTTGCTACTTTTGGTAATATTGTATGAAAATATTCACATTTGTGCGGTGAGTTATATTTCAGTTGTAAAAATATTGCGATTTATTATTTATCTTAACGAGAAAGAAAAATCTAAAAAAATGTTGTAACAAGGCTATATAAAAAAAAAGACGCCTATCACATCGACTGCTAAATGCCCGTTGCGTTTCAGACCTAAAATTGTCTGCTGGGTCCGCTAGTTATTTATAAAAATATTCTTCATCATCATCATCATAAATGTGTAGCATCTCCCATTCAGGAAATTGCACATTATTACGAACGTTAAATACTTCGGCATCTGGCTGATTCGGTTATTCGAAAAAAATCATTAATTCCTATATTTGTGGTAGTTAGTTTCATTCTTTTTTGAAAAGTCCTTTTTCTCGGGCATTTTATTTTTCTTGTCTGTGGACAACTAAAGCCGCTTTACAAGAATAGTTGATAATGAAGATGAATTTGATGAAAAATCTATAATCGATCCCGACTTTCTTCTTTCATTTAACTAAAAGATGTCAACTGTTGCTTGAATGAATTATTTTTGAAATCAGTGACACTATGCGGAGACTGATGTACACGTAGTATTCCGGATATAAAGAAAATCGAAATAATGCTACTAATTTACTAGATAGCAAAAATGAAAAAAGAATTATAATTAGGAAAAAGCAGAGTTCCAAATGTTAGTCTTGCATCGGGCTTAATGGAAAAAACTAAACATTGTTCTGAAACCGGTTACGAACGAATTGTCTTCTTTTTGTTTCGAATATTCGAAAATATAATTCATTGCCCGAATGTATACAATCCGCAACAGATGCAAACTTTTTAGCCTTCTTTTCAATGTTTTCAATTTATTTATTGGTCGTACGAAGAGATCTTTTTTTTTTTTTTTTGTATCAGCAAGGCTATGAAAGCCGATTTCAGTAGGTTTACGTTTTACACGGTACTTACGTTCAATTGTTTTTTTTTCCAACCCCCCTTTTTTCTCTCTTGGATACAAGAGCTGGCCTATAATAATAAATCGCAGTTGAGATGGACTAATAAGAAGAACAAGTAAAATCTAAGTTTATATTAAATCATTAACAGTTTATATATGAGGAAATAGCAGAAAATAATATTCATTACTAAGGCTAAAATATTAAAATTGTCACAATCATCCCCCGGAAGGAGAAGAATGACATGAGAACAATTACTGGCACAACAAGTGTTCATCTCTGTTTACATTCACAGTGAAGTTCCTGTTACGTTTGAACTGAACCAGTTCGATTATCGGTGATTGTAAGTTCCAGTTTTAGTGCATACAGATCCAGGGGTTTAAAACTTTTTATAGCGTTGTAATCTGCAGTTCGCCTCAAATTTTCAAATGAAATTCGACGATTACGTTTGTAATCAACAATTAAAGAAAATTTCACTTACCAGTTCATTCGTCTAGGTTCATTTAAGTATTTACCGTAATAAACTAATAACGAAATTTAATCAAAAACGCGAGGATCACCGAACTCCAAAAATCAAATGAAATTGAAATCTCAAAAAGAATTACGAAGTAATTATTCGAAATGTGAAAAAAATATCGAAGAGACTTTTGTAAGTAAGCGATTTGAAAAAAAAAACAAACTATATTTATTCCATCGCATAGAGATAGGAGACTGTGGTACTTTTTTGATAAATTTCATTACGTTTCAGCAGAAAAGTTTTCAATGTAATTCTTTCTTTACCGGTGTTTTGTGTTGCTTTTTCTTATTCAATATATACTTTCTTCTTAGCTAAAGAAACAAAAAAGCCGGATACGTAAATAATTACGAACAGTGGTGCATATTATTGGTTAAGGTATTTTAGCATATGAAAACACGCCGGACCGATTTATTTATTTTATCGTCAGCTTTAGATGTTATCGTAGAACATTATTTTTTGAATTTTTATTTGCTTCCTGTGCAAAAAAACAAAAAAATCTGTATCGTTAGGCCTATTGTCTCGAAGGTCTTACTTGAAGGATACGTCAAATCAAGTATACTAAGGAGACTTAGTTGCTGGACCCTTTTTCGCAATTTTAATTATTTCAATTCGTGAATTTTTGAAATAAAAGGGTATTGCCCACGCAGTGTTTTTTTGTTTTTTTTTTACAAAACATAATACAAATACGTCGATTAAAAAAATTAAGTTTAGATCTGAAAAACTGAAAGTACGCTACAGAAATATTTAAATTTTAATGATCTTTAAAATGAAGTATGAACCGTATTCATTTATTTTCAAAATTAACGTTTCAGTGGTGAGATTAACAATGACAATATTTCAGAAAAAATATATTAAACTTATTTAGTTTACTTTAAGCACTTAATTACAGGAAAGATATCGTAATTTGCAAGCTCGTAGTTTTAATGAAAACTTACAATAAACTACACCAAGTATCAAGGCCGTGTCCACGGGGACTGAAATAGTTATTATAAATACACAAAAATCTGAAAAAAATCACAAATTTAAAATAAATATTGATGAGTTTTTTAGGGGTGTTCTTACCTACTTTTAAAAGAAAAAAGAAAAAATATGCTCCATATTTTTAGATACTTCATTAATATCTTAAGGACAAATTTTTTATTACGAGTATAATTAATAACATATGTGTAATTTTTATTAATATTCATATACGGGGGGTAATTCATTTATGTGAATTATTAATACATATAAATCAAAATGATGGAAATTATTAATAGTACGAATATTATTTATAAAATAAATATGCAAAGAAAATTTTCACCCCCCCCCCCCTTCCGAAATTCTGAGCACGGGCCTGCTAAGTATATATTTACATGTAACGAGCGCATAGTAAAACAACACGGATAATAACTTTTATACAGGTAAGAAGTTAATGAAAAGAAATTCGGTAACGTGGAATTAAAAATACTCGGTAGTTTTTACGATACCAGAGCCATTCACCGCGGTTGTAACAAATACGGGGACTTTTAAAAAAACAACAAACATAAACAAAAATTATCGAAAACGAAATATTTTACTTTTAAATGAAACGAAACGAAAACATAGAGATCTGAATAATTTTTTGAAAACGATATAGGTTCCGTGTACTAATTAAGAAAAGAAAAAATGTTATAAATGGGCACGGTATACCGATTGACATCGCAATTTTCTTTTCGTATTCTTGCGATGAAAAATAAAGGAAAAAAAGAATATTTTACCTACTCTAAAACGAGATACGGAATTTTTTCAAATTTTTCTTACGGTTTGTTGTGTAAATTTTGTTTTTAAATTTTAGGCTTTTTAATTATTTCACAGAGGTTTCCTAATTTTTTTATATTCTAATTACAAAAATTCGTTGATTAAAGAAAAACAAAAGGTAATTCTCTAGCTACTACGGAACGGATTGTGGACTTCTTTGTCCATTTTATAGCTATAACACTTAGGATAATAAAATGGAAAAAGTGGACTTGCAGTCGAGACAATTTCTTTTCTTGCATTCCTTTTAATTCTGCTTCATATTTCGTACACTAGTTAATTGCGCAGTGTGCTAGAGATTCAAATGGGCAATATTATTCGTCTTCATCAGTGAGCATGTAATCAAAGAGCTATTCGCGAGTACTTCCTCAAATCATCTAAACTACGTAAAATATCTAATTCTTTATGTTTTCTTTTTTTTTTGTTTGTCGGTAATGCTTTTTTTAGGATCAACACTTAGTCACGATAAAGCGAACAACTGTAATCCAGCTTAGTGCGGATCAAGGATTTCTATGATAATTACGGAACAACCGGGTGTAATCGTCTGGATTGAGTTGAAAAAGATGGGTAGATTTTATGATGAAATATCTGAATATGATATCCGGCGGATTAGTCTTTATTCCAAGGTAAATCCGAGGCTGGTGATGTGCATTTTGGAACGGTGAAGACAGCGTTGATTCTTCTAGAACACAATTCCCCTATGTGTTAATAGGAGAAAAAAACAACGAAGGCGGAACAAAATCAAATTCGTCACTAATCTCAGTGTCATCAGGTAATGGTGAGAGGTAAAGGAAAAAGTTTGAGGGGTGAAAAAATCTGCGCTACTTCAGTAGCGAAGTTTGTTATAGGTAAATATGTATTAATTAAAGAAAAACTAGGAAATTTTCGAAGACAGAAATGCCAATTGTCGAAAAGAAATATGTAAGAATTAATGAAATTTGTGAAAGGGAGATAGAAAGGCACATAACCGGGAAGCGATAGCGAAGAAAAGATTGGGAAATATGAGTGGAAGTAACCTTTTTAAGAGACCGTTAGAATGTATGGAATTTTAAGGTCTTGGTATTAACATTGTTGGTAGTATTACGTAGTCATTAATTAATACATAAAGTTTCTTCTTATAACAAACTTCGCTACTGAAGTAACCGAATTTTTTCATCATTTCTAAAACTTTTTCCCCTACTTCTCACCGTTAATTCCTTTTCTGACATTGAAATTAGTGACGAATTTCATTCTGTTTCCGTTATTCTTTCCTCCTATCGACCTAGGAGTTCAAAAAAAGAATCTCCAAAATGCATACCTATAATCTATACACTTTCTTTTCTTTTCTCAATTAGTATGGAATCTTCGAAAAATCTCACCTTCATTTCTTTTCTGTGATTGCAAAGTTTTTCCGATCTACATGTTCGTTCAATTTTATTTAAAAGTGAAATATTTTGTTTCGGATAATTTTTGTTTATGTCTGCCGTTTTTGATCGTTTTAATTGTATTTTGGAGAAAGTCGATTTCGTTGAAAATTTTATTCTACGCAGTATTTCATTCTTTACTAGCCGTACCGCCACAGAAGCAATAAATTTTGTGTTAACTTATTAGCTGAATTAAATTTAGTTTTTTATTGGGAAGAAATTAATACTCAAACTGAATTAAGTTCAATAAATGTGCAAAAATCAAAAAGACAAATATTTTAATTACATTGAAAAGTATTTTAATTACGCGTGGCAGCAAGGAATTATTCACTTTAATAATAAAAATCAGTAAAAATTTATATTAAAAATTTAAAGTAATTTACACTTTGGAAACATGCTTTTTCGGGCTATATCATCAGCTAACAACACAGAGTACACACTCAATTTATATACTTTATTAAAATAGAGTGTATACTCTGTGCAGTTAGCTGATGATGAGCTATAAACAAAAAAACAACGTGCTTCTAAAGTAATTTAATTTCTTAAAGTAAATTTATACCGATTTTTAGGATTTCGTACACATATATAATGTACGGAATAATCCGAATAAGATGGTTCACAAACGACAAAAATATTCAATTATACAATAGAGGTCGGAAACGGTTTGACTTATCGCAATTGGATCATAAATTACAATTAAACTTCTATCTGTGACAATTTACAACTTTAAACTGAGCGATTATCCTGGACGACAAAAAACCGTCTAGAATATATGTAATATGGAATTTAGAACGACTTCAAAATCACCCTTAAAAAAATCGTAATTCGTCGCCAAATAACTCTTTAAAAGCGAAATTCAAAATATAAAACAAAACACAGAAGCCCTTTATGGAAATTCAAAAATTACGGTTAAAAAACTATTTAAACCCTCCTTTTGGACGAAAAACAAAAAAAAAAAAGAATTTCCTTCGTAAATATTTTTTTTACTTTGTACTCTGCTATGCGGAGCGGAGACAAATACAAATAATCAAAGATCACAAAAATCGGTCTAGCCATCCTCGAGTTATAAGTGGTATAACTAATCCGACTTTGTTTTATATATATGTATAATATGGAATTCAAAACGATCTCAAAAATCACCCTTAAAAATTCATAACTCATCATCACCCTTTAAAAGTGAAATTCAAAATATAAAACAAAACACAAGAGCCCTTTCATGAAATTCAAAAATTACGGATAAAAAATTATTTAAACTCTCCTTTTGGACCAAAAATGGCAAAAACAAATGAATTTTCTTCATAAATTCGTCTTAAATCCGAAAATTTCAAACTTTTTTGAATAAGTTGTAACAACCCCGGACCATTTTCATGAAAATTTGTATAAAAAAAGCTATTACAATACCTGACGATCTGATTTTCAAAAATGATGGCTTTACTTTGAAAAAAATAATATAATAAACTTTACTCTGCCATTAGCGAGCCAGTTATTTTTCTAACGCAACGAAACTTGTCAATTTCCGGCATTTCTTAAATTTTGATAACTTCACATCTGCGAATCACTAACCGAATAAACCAAATTAAGTAATAAACGAACGAAATCACGTAAAAATTATGAAAATTCCGCTGTTTTTGTAAAATACTCGCTTCAATACCGCACCGAATTTGCACAATGTATAGCTTTTTACCTACTATCGGGGGACAGAATGAAAGTAAAATAAAGTATTTTTGAATATTCGACACCGCGATCGCAGCGCTATCTGCCGGATTCAATGTAAAACATTCCAAGATCAACAACAACTTATAAATAAAAAATTAATTCGTAAAAACATTTTGTAGTGGACCGAATTGTGAATCTAAACCATTCTCGAATCCAGTTGAACACACACAAAACATTTCATCAAAATCGGTCCAGCCGTTTAGAGTTCAGTCACATACACACGCACAGAAGAATTATATATGCAGTGGAAATTGTTTAACACGAAACCGGTTAACCTGAAAAATCGCTTAATACGAAACAACACTACGGTCCCGACAAAATGCCATATAATTACATACATTTTTTTTCTTTTATCACGAAACAACACGAAACAAAAATCGCTTAACACGAAAAGATTTCGCTTCTCAGAAGGACAAATATACCTGTGCTTTTCCAGTCGCATCCCTTAACAGATAAATAAAATTAACAATGGTTACTATTATTTACCCCTTGGGAATGCAATACTACTTAATTTCGGTCGACAAGTTTCCCAAAAAACAATAATTTTTTATGTTTTTTTTTTATAATATAATTATTTGAAGTGTACATATGTACTACCTACAAGTGCTAATGTTAGCGGAAAATCGAATTGATACATTTTACCGACAT
The DNA here is from genome assembly GCA_039619475.1 of Icerya purchasi. NCBI lineage: Eukaryota > Metazoa > Arthropoda > Insecta > Hemiptera > Monophlebidae > Icerya > Icerya purchasi. Next base: position 449,468,884 of record CM077116.1, on the reverse strand, counting down.
TAAAAATATTGGTGAGTTTTTAATTTTTTTTTTTCGTTTTTTTTTTTTTTGCATGTTTCGGTTAACACTTTTAACACGAAGAAGAAATATTTCGGTCCCTTCAGTTTCGTGTTAAACGGTTTCCACTGTATATGAATATATAAAGATAATTGCTTTTAATAGAGCGGTGCGCGATATTTTCATGATGTATTTTTTCGGATTTAAATATGGCTTAATTAATACGAAGGTTTTTCCCGTTTCGGTAAGTTTGGTACACTCGGATTTTTATTTTTTTACAAAATATGTAACATCTTTTGTGAAAAATTTTCAATTTTCCGTATTATCGTTATAAAGTGCTAATAGTAAAAAAAAAATAAAAAAAATACGATAAGTTGGCATCCGTTTACAATTTACAGATTTCTTTTTCATTTTTTTTATTAATAGCAGTAAGTTCGTTTATTGTCCGGGTAGTAACTTCGATGAAAATTCAAGTCCAGAAATATATTTAAACTAAGGGCGCTTATGACGAATAGAAAAAGGAATAAAAAATGAAGTCAAAATTTGCTGCGTTTGGAAATTTTTAAACGCGTATTTTGTTAATAAGCTATGTTTATCTAAACTTTTTCTTATTCAGTACTTTTGGTAATCGATAACTTAGAATGTATAACTAAATTGTAATACAACACCGTTAGATTAAAAGTTTTATTTATTAAAATCACACTTGCGCGTAACGGAAATAATTGAAAATACATTAAAAATGGAATAGCGTTAAGCAGAATTTCAATATCGGTTCGAAATATTATAATAGGAGCTCCTCGTATTATTCTTTTAATTTTATTTAACGTTTTTTTTTTTTTTTTTGTTTTTTTTAAGTTTACAATTTACACATAAAATTTAATCAATAATAACTTTATCGGCTAAAGATCACTTTAAATTAGCTGTATGCCGCAATTATTATAAGGAAATAGCTGATTATGGTCCAGAAGGATGGGATGGCATTGCTCAAAGCTTTGCTGCAAAGTGACGTATCCAGTTGACCTACTCTAATCCGAGTTACGAACTTTTTCTCTTCCGAATATGCACTCATTATGTACTGATTCACCGCTGCAACTCTGATTGCGTATTTCGTAAACGGATACAAATTTGGGATTTCGAACAAGCCATACCGTTTTAAAATCGACAGCGCTGAAACAGAGAATTGCAACAATTAAAATGGTACGAATTTCAAATTACCTATATAAGAAATTTAATAAAAAATTATAAATTTAATATGAGGGGCGGTAACTTCGGTAAATGTGATTCTTTTTTCGTTGAATTCTTTCTGGCGGAATTGTTTTTCACATTTCACAGTTCGATTTATTTTAGCTTTTTTTTGGCAGGATTTTTCCAATTTTAGAACTACCATTGTGTGGAAATTTATAAAATATTCTGCCCCATATTTATTCATATATAATATGCATTTTTTTGTGGATTCGTCGACGAGGATGGTATAGCTAACAACTAGATCTTTGAGTAATCAAACATAGCAGAAGACGGTAAGCATACGAGAACCGATATATAAAATTTGACGAGTAGAAAGAGAAGGGAAGAGTTTTCAAAAATGACATCTTCAGCATATCATATATAAAATTACTGAAGGGTAAAAACGGAATTAATGGCATTAAATCCACTAATGAAAATCGAATCAAGAGATTTATGAAAAGACAAAGACACCAAGCCAAGAGGGTGAAAGAAGCAAATGGTTAAAATCCTATTCGGCACTATAAGTGCCCTCAAAATCGGTCAATTTTTCGAGTAGATTTAACGGAAATATTTAAGCCTCTTAAAATTACACATTTTTTGATGACGCGACTAGGCTATATATTTTACTTTATAATTGCCGTTAAATTTCTATTCCTTTTTAAGCTGGTTCGAGAACGGTAAAAAATAGTAATAATTACGTCAGTAAGCATCTTCTGTTGAATTTTCTTTTTTTTCCCTGTTACTATTTGATTAAATCTGGTGCAATATGTTTTGAGAACATAGAGAAGGCAATTTGGCTTAAGTAAAGTACTGACATGAGAAGCGGATTTGCATATATTTGTATATTGTAATGTTTACATTACACACTGTACATGGCGTAAATAAATAAAATAAATAAAATGAATAAAATGAATAAAATAAATAAAATAAATAAAATAAATAAAATAAATAAAATAAATAAAATAAATAAAATAAATAAAATAAATAAAATAAATAAAATAAAATAAATAAAATAAATAAAATAAAAATATAAAATTTCGGAAAACGTGAAGAGAGAAAAAATATGATCTTGTTGTCAGTCGGGGATGAATATGCTATCACGCAATTCCACCGAGTGAACGGCCCTCCACCCCATTACTGTAGTTGGTTATCGGGAAATGAAGGAAGAAATGATCGAAAAGACACGGTTTCGAGACAGCGGTCGGTGAGCCGGTATCAGTCTCTCTGTTTTACCTTTCTGGAGAATTATCGCTTTTTGATCCTCTTGATGGTGGTAGAAATTGCGGTAAAAAATAAGTCGTTAGATATTTTACGATTGTGGTATTGGTTAATAGCGATTGACGTTAACGTGAAGTCACGACTAAGAAAAATAGTGGAACTTCGACAGAAGTAAAATTTCCACACCGAATTCGAGACCGTAGTGGCATCCCTGAGGGCATAACAGAACGGCAACGTTTCAACACTCACGTAACACACACACACACACACATATATATATATATGTATACAGGGTGATTATAATTAAAGTTCAAATTTCAAAACGCTATAAAAAAAGAACCGCTGATCGGAATGATGTCAAATTTGAACGGAATATTATTGAAGAAGGGGAAAAGCGGGTGGCATGGAAAAAAAAATAGTTCAATTTTTTTTTTTTTCCCGCTCCGCATCTAATTTTAGCAACAGATTGCGCTACCAGTACCGCTTCATTCTGCCGAGGTTACTGTGCAGTGCGGGTTTACAGCATCATTTATCATGCGGCCATATTATTTCCAGGAAACGATGGGTGCTTTCTCGGTCTTGTTACCTGTACCGTCTCACTGGTAAGCGCTACGTGTCTTTTACGCAACCACGTCCGTTCCAGCTCTTCAACAGCGTGGATGTGTGGATGGGATCATTTTTATGCAAAATGACGCTCCTTCGTACATGGCAAATCCAGTGAAGCAGAATTTCGGAAATGCTAGAATGATCAGCCGTCATTTCCCTACAGCCTGGCCATCCCGATCACCTGATCTCAATCTGTATGAATTCTGTCTGTGGAGAGCTATCTGTTGCGTTCAGTACTCCAATTGCAAACCTAGCTGAATTGAAAGCACGCATTGCGCAACACATTCTGAACGCTATCCCGGAAACACTTCGATCAGTTGTGGAACATGCTGTTTCTCGATTTCAACTTGTTGCAGAAAACGGTGGACAGCATATTGAACATGTTTTGCGTCAGTCTCACGGAATTTAAAATCCGATATGATGGATTTAATTTATGCGGTTTTTCGCCACAGGACAATTAAAAACCGATTCGATTGATGCTTTTTATGCGATTTTTGCCCTCGGGACAATTAAAAACCGATTTGATTGATGCTTTTTTTGCGGTTTGTAGCCGCAGGACAATAAAAAGCCGATATCTTGCATAAAAATGATCCCATCCTCACATACACGCTGTTGAAGAGCTGAAACGGACGTGGTTGCGTAAAAGACACGTAGCGCTTACTAGTCAGACGGTATAGGTAACAAGACCGAGAAAGCGTCTCTTGCAAAAAATATGGCCGTATGATAAATGATGCTGTAAATCCGCACTACACAGTAACCTTTGCAGAATGAAGCAGTACTGGTAGCGCAATCTATTGCTAAAATTAGATGCGGAGCAAAAAAAAAAAAAAAAAAAAATTGAACTATTTTTTTTTTTTTTATGCCATCCGCTTTCCCCCTTCTATAATATTCCGTTCAAAATTGGCATCATTCTGATCAGTGGTTCTTTTTTTTATAGCGTTTTGAAACTTGAACTTTAATTAAAATCAACCTGTATATATATATATATACATATAACTCGGCCATTTTGGCCTCGCAAGGGGCCGTGCCCCTTGACCCCTCTTGCTTTCATTTTTGTCTCTTTCTCTTCTATACTTTATATAAAATGATCAAAATTTACAACGTAATTCTTACCGGCATCAACACAAAAAAAAATAACATAATCACAAAAATCACATTCTAATATTTAACTTTCACTATATAAAATTAAGACATTCTTTCGTTACATTTTTCGTTACATAAAATTGTGACATTTTTTAAATAACAATAACAAAAATCTTATAAAATTTAGGACATTTTGCGTTACATAAAATCGGGATATTTTTTCTAATGGGGGGTAGCTTAAGAATTACGTTTAATTAATACATATTAAATGACCCTTTTCGTTTTCTCCTAATTTTCCTTTCCACCAGAAAAATCTTCAAATATTTTTTAATAAATAAATTTTCGGGTGCATATCATGGTACAACCGTTAAAAAAAAAAAAAAAAAAAGAAATATTAAATATTGAAAAAGTTTATTTCACGATAATAGTTTAATAAATTTTAATTTCCTACCTTCGAAACGCGTCAGTGTTTTTTAATTTTAAGTATATTATTATTTTATAAAAAGTGTATAGGAATTATTGATTTAATAACGATTGTCATTCTCGCGACAGTGTAATGAAATTAAAGTGAACGCTTTCGGTTTCGCTTGATTATAATGCAAGATGAAATAAAATCATTATAACCTTGAAGCTCGTTATCTTTATCTTATTCTTAAGCAGAGAGAACTTAAGCTTCGATACTTTGGATATGTATTAGATTTTTAATTCAGGCTGCCGCCTCGTCGGATTATTGGAAGTAAGCAGTGCGAAACGACGGGGAATTAACCAATGAGAAAAAGATATTGACGTCATTAAAATAGCTATCGAGAAGGTTTTAACTTTTGATCGATAGCCGCATTCTTTTTAATTCAGGAGTTAAAAACATACCCTTGTTAAGGGTTATGTTGACGTTGATTGCGGTGAGCCATTTTTCATTTCCAACATCGTAGTGCGTATCGTAGGCTACTTGGAAGCTGTAATAATCGGCTTCTTTTTGCGTGCTGACGTAAAATTGAACGGATTCAGTGTCGATATTCCACAATCCAATTTCCGGTTTTAGTAGTTCAATTGTTTCGACAATGTCGACACTGTGCATCGCAGATCCGAGTTCATTCTGCGCTTCGCACTTATACCTTCCGAAGTAACTGCTGTTATTCATTGTGATCTAAACAGTACGATAATTGTTTTTTTAATTCCAGTCGTTGTTCGCGCATTCACTTTATATTTTAACACTATTTCGGTTCTATTGCATCTTAATCGATGTTCATACGGCTGATGGAATATAAATTCCTTAATACGTTCGCTTATAATTTTACACGATTATTTGAGTTGTTGTTTTTTTTAGTTTCGAAAGAAAAATTCCATTTTTTTCATAAAATTTTATTGAAATGTAAATTACCTTCGTAGTAAGAATGTTAAATGATATTAAGTGAGAAGTAAAAAGCATCCCTAAGGATATAACGACCTTAGCGACAAATGCAACGAGCTAATAATTGCGCGCCACCACGGCAATTTCTCCATTACTTACTGTGGATTTAGCGAAACACTTCTCAATTAAATCTTCCAACAGAAAATACCGAAAAAAATGATTTATAGATATTTAATCTTTTTTTCAACTGTTATATAATCAATAATAATCTGTAAGTAATATGCACTATACAGATATATTAAGTGTTTTGCAAATCGTATCCTTTATTCGCTATTTTGAATACGTTCGGGTAAAATGTTTGTTTTAATTACAAAAGAGCTCTATGGTCATCGGTGAATGTAGCAGGCAAGCAAGTAGTTTGAAAATAAAGAATTGAAACGTTAAAAAATGATATTTATAAAATACATTGTTGTTTTTTTGGTACGAATATATTTTATGGCTGGGGGTCAATTTGAAATTCTGTGCGTGCGTCACGTCCGATGTCATTGCGGAAACTATTACATCATCCGTTTTCATCGTGCTCGGTTCAATACTAAAACCAAATTAAAAATTTTCGATTTTTTTTATTTTTTATTTATTTGTTGTTTTTTTTTTAAATTTTAAAATAAGTTTATGGGTCTCATTGGGCGGGTATGTCCGTTGTGTGAGTGCCCGACACTCTTATTATCGTTTATTCAGGTTGAACACGTTACAAATTTATACATACTTATTATACGCATCGAAATTATGTAAACCTTAATTAATATATGTCTTAGTAAATATATATAACATATATATATATATAGATGTAAAAAAAAAGAAAAAACCATACACATACCTACATTCACTCTAAAAGTCATATATACATGTATATCATGATAGCGTAAACAATATCTTCTTTATGAATTACGAACAGTAAGTTAAAAGAGGAGCGACACAAAAACAACAACATAAAATACATATTATATCAGTAGCTGCATGATTGAAACTATCTAGGAGTGAGGAATTTGGACGCAGTTTGTTTTTTATTCTTTGCTCCATTCCTTTAGCCATTTCACCACCGTCTTTTTCCACATACCAATACTGTTTTCGTTTATAATACGATTGGGGATAATTCTCATTAATTTAATTAAAACCGAATATCACCTGTGTTATCAATTCGTGGATTTGCCCCTCTAGGGAATATGTAATATATATTATTTTGATTTCTTGCTATTCGAGTAGTTTTTGGCCTAGTTGGTAACATTATATTATTGATATTATATTCCGAGTAACCTGTAATAGTAGTAGTACATCTTTGGTCACATTTCATCATTTTCCTTCCACACATAATTGACCTCGAGTCACTCCGCCTCCGATATGTGGTAGTATAAGTTTCAGACACCTTTTTTGAATTTTACCTATTTTATTGATTTCCGTTTTCTTAGCCTCTCCACATATTTGGATTCCACATAGAATTCTAGACATAATTATTGCATTGTAGTATATACGTAGTGTTTTGTATAAAAGTACCCGCTTTAATTTGTATAAAGCTGGAATTGTCTGTCTTATTTTCGAATTTAAGACTTGAACGTGCTTTTTCCAGCGCAAGGATCTATCAATATATATTGCTAAATATTTAAAATTTAATTAATTACAACGGCTCCGAAATCTACGACAGAGTGCAAACGTGAATCTCCTAAGCTTTCGAATGAGACAATGAATTATGCAACAGCAAAGAGTTTGCCCAGTTCTTTGCGATACGTCATTGAGGTCGCGCATGCTATACAGAAGTTGAAAAATTCGAAGGATTTGTACGATTGCGAACTGAACGTGCAAAGAAGTATCGTGAATCGAAGAAGTAGCTCCGAGTTGAACTTACAATTTATCGGATTGCACCGTTCTTGTTGAAAAACGTAGCTGAGCAAAAACGTGAATCGTGCATACGGCAAGCGGATTTTGAAACGCGAAGCGAACAATCAACGAATGTGCGACTCCCGTCCGGAACAAAAACTCGAAATTCAGCAACGAAAAAGCCTACAAAACTTCCATAGATCCGATTTTCGATTCGACAAAGAAAGTGTTTACGGACAAACTCTTTCTAGCCGATGTCGAATTCGACCGCCCTTTCCATCAGAATTTCTTCGGCATTTCGTACGCCGTTCGCGATCGATTTGTAACACAAAAAGTATCCCGGGTGAAAATCCGTACAGTAGGCGCGTGAGCGATGTTGTAAATAATCGCTATTCGAGAAAATTATTGTCCGCTTATTAACGACTTTCGTTACCCTCCATTTTTCCTTCGATATCCCGCTTCTTGATCCAATTTCCGAGCGATTAATGTTGCTGCCTATCCGGTGTTCATGCAAATTTGTCATCTTCGATTCGTGCACGGTCCGAGAGGCATTCTGGTCAGGCTTCTTCAATTCACGATACTTCTTTGCGCGTTCAGTTCGCAATCGTACAAATGCTTCGAACTTTTCAACTTCTGTATAGCATATCGCGAAGAACTGGCCAAACTCTTTGCTATTGCGTAATTCGTCGTCTCATTCAAAATCTTATGTGATTCACGTTTACACTCTGTCGCAGATTTTTTGAAGTCTCAATTAACACTATTACCGAAGGGTGCGCGATAGGCAACAGAAACAAATACTGGAAGAACCGTAACGAACGATCCCGTGCCGAAAACTGCGATGAGGTATTATCGCGTCGAGGAGAGATTAGTTTACGGTGGAAACGTAAATTTAAAAAATTGAAAATTTTTAATATAGCTCGAATATTGTACCAAGCACGGAGGCAAAAGGGGATGATGCAGTAGTTTCCGTGATGACTTCATTAGCGTGACATCTGACGCGATGCTCGAGTAATTGTGACTTCGAATAAGTCTGTAACGAAGACGTGATTAATACTTTCAATTATGCAGTTTATTTTTGGTATTACGTGTTATAGCTGCTTTTCACGACTTCACCTTGCTGGCTGAAATAGTCATTAGAATAAGCTTTGTTTTTAAAAATTAAATTGCTTTATCACATCAGTCTCGTTTGTTTTTTAATTCGTCTTGATCACTCAATTTTCCTCGTACCATTCAAGTATTCTATTAACTGTCTTTCTACTTACTCGCTTGCTTTTTTGATCTTTAAATGTGTATCTTTTTTCGTTTTTTTTCCCCCCGAAGAAGGGCGTCAGCCAGAAACCTTCACTCAGACGCGGTTAAAAAGAAAAAGAGTTGATTATATTTTAGTCCGATCAGATATTATCAACATGAAGAAGGAGCAAATAGTAAGAATAACGTGGGTAGAACGGAAAGAGAGGATGTGAGAGGTGTAATAAGTAGTAGCGAAGCAGGGGGAAGCGGCAACTCGAGCCAAAGAATCAGTCGCGTCATTGCTACAGATGCCCTAATATCTAGAAACTCACGGTAAATCAATGCGAACCGAATGCAGAGAAGAAAGGGTATGTATACAGAGAATAATAAATTCGCAAGAGAGATCAGGAAGGAGAGAACTGTGCCTGAAAGGTTCTTGTATCAGAAATGATTAAATAATTAAAAGAAAGACGATTGAAAAGGTAATGAAAATTATGCATCGTAGGATATCAACTCGGCCGAGAATGTGGAACAAAACGAAGGAAGACGAAAAGATTTCAATTAAAATCGAGAAGGATAAAAAAATCTCCAGTGCGTCTTTTCGAACTAACAATGAAGGTCGTCACATGAGGGTAGAATGTCTTTTATTACGATTTGAGGGAGCAATTCAGAAAATGAGGCTAGAATAAATACTTTAGGGGGATGGCAGAGATCAGCGTAGTTGAAGGAAAGATCAGTGAGATTACGTAAGACCAAATAAGACGAAGAGAAATAATGGACAGGATAGGGATTTTCTTAGCGATAAAAAGACGAGCGCTCTTAGAGATTGGACGGTAGGAATAGGTAAGAGTAGAAGACGTGAGCGAGATTTAGCCAGAATAGTTGAAATTGGACAGGATTTAAGAGCGTCAAGAAAAAAAGTCGAAGGCAAGAATTTTCGATTACTTTTTAAGAGAGTCGTCGGAATTTGGAGGCGCAGCATAAATAAAAGAACAATAATCAAATTTGGAACGGATAATAGATTTGTAAAGAGAAATAAGAGTAATCATCACCCCATTTAGTTGGCGATAGGGTTTTCAACAATTTTAGCTTTTTGATAGAAGAAGCCGAAAGATATTTGATATGTTTGGAAAAAGACAAACAACTATCAAGGAAGATACCAGGATAACGAAAGCAATTAACATAAGAATAAGATAGATTATTTAGGGACACAGATTAAAACAACAACCGGATTGTCGAATGGTAATTACGGTACAAGAAAACTTCCAGGGAGAAGTCGAAAGGTTGATTGAGAGGAGAATGTTCCAGCACAATTGGGAGACGAATTGAGTGCTTTATTGGCTTCTAATATATCGTGAGAAGGCTGAAAACATAGGACATGTGTCACGGGCAAAGAATAAAGCGAAAAAATTGAATCGAAGAGACGCAATACTAATAGCATAGATGTTAAAAAGATTAGGACGCGGAACCTTGAGAAAGGCCATGGAAAACCTTTCTTGAAGTGGGAAGGAATGGAGAGAACGAATAGGACGACGTGGTACTCTATATTTTCTATTTTTATTAAGCCAGAAAAGAAAAAATGAAAAAAGGGTTTAATAATATCGGAACTATTCTTCGTAACACGATCATTTCGGCGCGAGTCTTTCCGTTGCAGAATTATTTAGCCGCTAACGACCAGAGGCTTTTAATTTGTACCATTTTATAAATAACCTGGGATCTTCTTCGAATTTCATCAGCTAAACAAAATAATTTAAGATATTGCACAAAAACAGATATATTTAACTATACACAGCGACATATTTTTGAGCCACAGTTGTGTTGTGCGGATTGTTTTTCCTATAATATTTATAACCATTTACACAAAAACGTGATATATAATAACGTAATAATTTTAACATTTATGCTTATAAAAAAAACGTTCATTACTAAAATCATTTCTACATTAGTTTTTCTTTAGTAGTTATTAAGCAACTAGAATTTGGTAACCTCAAAATGCAGTTGAAGAAACGCTTCATCTAATAACGAAGATTTCAACGGATAGGCAAAAAAAAAAGTGCTATTTGGTTACATGAAAAGATCTGTAGGTTAGTTTTCAAACTTCTTCAAAATGATCTAAACGTGAAAAGCATCCTAAACATTCGGATATCATTTTAGTTCTAGACCGCATTCTTTATCAATTTTTTTAAAATCGTTTCATAAAGTATTAAATTGCTATACCACAAGGGGCGTTAGCAATAAGTTCCAGTATATGTAGTGAACGCTTGTTTCCCGTAGAAATTTTTTTTGATTTTCTACAAAGAAGTCAAAATATTCTCTCAAATTTTCGGTTCATTTCGTTTTCTGATTATATAATTTGTACAAGTTAGTTGCTTGTTCAAGCGAGAACCCCGTTCAACTTCAATAGGAAGTACATCTGATTATTCGTAATAATATTCGGTACCGAGTTTTTTATTTTGAAATCTTACGCTGGCAAACTTATTTTCATTCGTAGCATTTCGCCATTTCCTGAACCGTGAAGATAATAAGTTAATATCTGCACGCAGGATTGCTGTATCATCAGCGAAGGGTTACTTTAGTTCCGTTTAGTGCGTGAATGTCTGACGTACAGGTTAAGAACAGATCCCAAAATAGTACTGCCTTAAGATGCGTCAGTTTGTTTATAGAAAGAACTCTTCGCCGTATTTAAATAAAAAAAAAGTAGTTTTAATAGTCAAAGAACTAATATGAAAAATGGCGCTAACGTAATATCGTGTATCTTATTTTCGATGATTTTTTCAATAATATCAACTTTCAAGGCAGAATTATGTCATTTTAGTCTTAACTGGTATTTTGTTAAGACCGAATATTTTTATAATTTTTCCTTTAGTGTTTATATATAACATAATTTACCTAAAAGTAACTTATAACTATTTGATTTTTTTTTTCAAAATTTTCAAGGGCTATCTATATATGTATATTTTTTACACGTATAATATTTACAAAAGCTTATCACCTATCTGAATATAAAACCACTCAAGCATGGAATAGAGGTCTCGAAAGAAAAAATAACTAAAAAAAAGGTTCCGCGATTAATACCGCTCCAGAAGTCCAACTAAAATCATCACTGTGTATTATTAGTGGTAGATTTTAAATTAAAATCTAATTAGTTCTCTCTTACATCGTTAAATATTTGCCGTCAACAGTATCGCGTTGTGTAGGTTTGGCTATATGTTATTTACATATTGTCTGATTTTACATTTTGTTTTCGGTATTACGATTTTATGTGTTTTTATGTGTATTTCGTTAATAATGAACGGTACACATTTGACGAGAACGTATTATATACTTTGCTCTTTATAAGTTTTTGATTAATTCTTTCCACTAGAGCTTCACCATTTTCGCTTTCTTAAATATTAAAACACACGCTTCGCTTACGATTCCTTGTTGCTGGCCTAAGTCCAAGCCATAATTTTAAAGAAAATATAGACAACTGGTAGTCCCCTATTTCCGTATTAAATAGACAACTCTTTCCTACACTAGTAAGAGCAAAAAAACGTTCTCTAGACACAGCGTAATATTCAAGAAGGTGTGATGCAATAAACTTAAATTGTACTCTTTGCTCATTTCAAGCGGAAGTATAAATCACTTTTTTTTCTTTAAACCAATGTGACGAGGATTATTTTTATTAATTTTATTAGCACGGTCTTATTCTTTTTATTCTTATAAATGACTTCGGTTTCCACCTTTTTGAAAGTAATAAATAAGTATTGAAATTAGAAATTTTTAAGATATCGAATTATTCTATTGTAATGTACTGAAAAAATATATATGTTTTTTTTTTTTTTTTAATTAATAGTACTTTTAATGTCTGCTCCGGTGCCTGACTTTTTTATCTATGATCTCAATATAACATTATCCCCTTACACATTCCTCTAAATGCTTAGAAGAAATTAAAAAACAAAAGCCATTCATAATCGGTTTTAGTTTTTGAGAACAACGGTATACACTCTTTTCTGTTAACTAATTTTCATTGATTTTTCCAGGAGCTGTCAGTATTTCATAACACCGAAACAATCTTTCTCTATCTTTCCAAGCAACTATAAAATTTCTTATTAATAATTGGAATAAATTAGTAAAGAATACGGATTGATAATAAACAGAAAAAAGACTAAATTAATGATAATCAACCGATCTAAAAAATAACTGCCCCAACATTACAAAAAAAATAGAGACGGCATAGAAGTGGTGTTAATAAGTTTACATACTTTTAGGATCGATTGTTAAGAATATCGGAGGTTGCAAAGCAGGAATACGACGTCGCACGTAAATAACTAAAAGCGCGATGGGCCGATTAGTAAAAATTTGGCGTGATCAAACAGTAAACAGGAAGGTGAAAATTAGAGAAATCATTAGTATTTTCGATCTTTTTATATGGCGCTGAAACCTGGACGATGCACCGAACTGAACGCAGGTAATCTCTCGAGCTATGGTGCCGGAAGACGAATTTTACCATGGACGGCCAAAAGAACCAACGAATTAATATTTAGAGATTGGCGAACCAACATGTCTATTAACGGAAGTACTTACCAGAATTGGACGGTTTTTCGGCCATGTGGTCCGGACAAATGGACTGGAGGCGCTCTTCGTCGAAGGGAAACCGTATGGAAAAAAACCGTACGGAAAACGAGGTCGTGTACTTTTAAAATATCAGATGGGATTCGAGAATTTACCGTGAAAAGATTCAGTAAATCTGTTCATGAAGCGTATAATAGAGATAGATGGCGTAAACTACTTATTCAACGATGACTTCTGTGTAACAATATCCCTTCTAAGGATACACCATTCAAAGGGAGAGAGAGAGAGAGGTAAAATTTCTAGGTCCACTATTTGACTCCAAATTTTTTCGGAAACACTATGTGGAGCTGACTTTAAGATTAAATAAGTCCGCACCTATTGTGAAGTATGTTCCCCTAATTTTATTATTTACCCTAAATTCTCTGTCAGGGTTTTATTCTTCAGCAAGTAAATTCACACAAAAATCTCTTCATTCTATACATCACTCCCTGAATCATTTTAGATGATCCGGATTTTTCGTCCAACAGTATATGTAAGTAGTCTGAGCATGGAACAGCTAGGTAGGTCCGACGTTTTTTTCTTTTTTTTTTTTTTTTTTTTAAATGGGCTCAGTAACGAGGGGAATAACGGCTGGAGATAGGAAGGAAAGGATAAAGGAAGCATTGAAAGGGGTAGGAAGATCCAACGCCAAAAGTTCGGCGTATAGATGAGAGCACTCAGGAAAAAGAGCAGGGCATTCAAAAAGGATATGGTTGGGGTCGCATCCCCAATTGTTATAACTGCATTGCATGATTACGGGGCACTTTGTAGCCGAAACAAGTCGCAATTTATTTAAAATTTAATTAAAATATTTCTTAAAAACAGTATGTTTATTATTAATCGACGTATATAAAAAATAAGGAAATGGATGATTTAAATATTATCACTATTGTAAGGAAGCTAACCATCATCAACAAATCTAACCGAAAATTTCTGTATGACTAATTCTCGAAAATAACCTAATTTTTATTTGTTTTCTTTATTTTATTTCATTTTTTTTGTTCGAACCCCGAAAGTAACAAACTTCAGAAACTACTCTTACATAGAATCCATTGCTTCTTTTTAGCCAGTTTATATCATCCTTTCCAGTACTTATAATCATTTAGTCTCGCTTTAGAAAAAGAGGTCGATTTCAAGAGAACAAATGGAAGTTTATATTCTTTTCCAAAGGGTCGTATAGAGTTTGTTATATGAAGAATGTGAGAATATACAATGTTTTAGTCATTTATATCGATACAGAATCAAGCCGGTATCGTCCCTAGAGTGGCCTGTTTATTTATTTTATACTTTTTCCTCTAATAACGGTTGCGAATTGAAAGGCTGAATTCTCAGTATTGCTTTGCTTGCTTTCGACAAAGTTAAAATTTTTATTTTTTGCGTACTATAAACAGACATTTACATTAAAAGTCGGTGTTTTGTTACTTATCTAATGCATTCTTGCTGCTATCTCCACTTCTATTTAATTCCAAACCACTTCTCGTGGTACCTTCTTTTACGCACGTCGATCGACTCATTATAATTAAAATTTCGCTCATGTCTATATCTGATTTTGTTTTTGCCTAGATGTCTTTTACAGCAACCGTACTTGTTCATATTTTCGTCGATAAAGCAAATGTAATTTTCAAACGAAACTATATGAGGTTGAAATAACGAATTCGTCAACATTGCTGTTTTGCGTGAATTTAAGATAATCATTTACCATTCGGATCAACACGGAGTGGTGGCACACCAAATTTCATCCGAGATAATATAAGAAGATTTCATCGTTAATTATTCAGTGAAATTGATATAAAGACAAACGTGCGTTCGAATGTTTCAATGAGCGTTACTGACAATGAGTGCGCCTTAAAATGAACTGACCACGTTGCCATTCGCGATCGTTACGTAATCTGTTTCTTTTTTCTTTTGTGTGTTACGGTCAATTTTATTTTGAAAATTTGAAATAAGTAAAAACTGAATTACTTGTAAGCTGGTCGTGTCATCGGTATTTGTTATGATTACTCGATTACATCGCGGTATCATCGGATATTGATTATCATCTTGGTACCAGATAAATCGCGCCGGTGGGTTCGAAAATACTTTATATTCTACCACCGCTGTCTCATTTGGTGGTACATAAATTGTCCGATTCGAATTTGTTTCACCGAAAACTGGTGCATCTGGAACAAAATGGGAACGCGAAATCATTAATCAGTTACTATACTATTTGTTATCATTGCAACTGTTTAAATAGTGAAAAATTGAGTTTATCAGGTGAACAGGATGAAGTGTATCAATATTCTATCGCGTTCGTGTTGGTGAAAGTATTTATAGTTCTGTTTTATTTCATTTTTTCTCCCAATTTTGTATTCGATTAATTTTTCGGGGTTTCACGGACGTCGATGACGATAGATATACATGAAACAAGTAACGATACATGGGTTGCTGCGATAAGCTATTTTACGACTGATACTAACCACGACAATGAACCGGCACAAACGACTCGGTTAAGCACGTCTAAAGAATCTGTAGTATTCTATAATACTAGTGATAGCAGCGGCAATCAAGACGAACAGTGATGCCAGTAATTCAACTCAATTCAATTTATTTTAAGAAATATATACAATTTACATAAAAACTTACACCACATATGCGCATAGTTGCGCGAGTTGCGGGGATTTTTATTGTAATTAAAATTATAATTATGTGCAGTTGCCATTATACAAATAAAATTAACTTAACATAACTAAAATAGCTTAACTTAATTTTAAAATGAAAACACAACTTATTTCACAACCACTGCTTATATAAAGCGGTTTCCTTATTTTCTTCTTTAGAAGTAAAAAAAATAAAAATAGGTAACCAAAATCAATGGAAGGAAAAGAAAGAAAAAATAACGAAATAAGAAATAATACAAATAATAATAATAATAATAATCATAAAAATAATATATACATATATAAACTCGGCCATTCTGGCCTCGCAAGGGGCTTTGTCCCTTGACCCCTCTTGCTTTCATTTCTGTATCTTCTCTTCTATACTTTGTATAAAATGATCAAAATTTACAACGTAATTCTTACTGGCATCAACACACACAAAAAATAACATAACCACAAAAATCCTATTCTAACATTTAACTTCCGTTATATAAAATTAAGACATTTTTTCGTTACATTTTTCGTTACATATTTCATTACATAAAATTGTGACATTTTTTAAATAACAATAACAAAAATCATATAAAATATAACAAGCGTTATATAAAATTGGGACATTTTTTTTTGGGACATTTAGCGTTACATAAAATTGGGACATCTTTTCAAATGGGGGGTAGCCTAAGAATTACGTTGTAATTAATATTAAGGTGTGTGTACAAAAGCAAAAAATAATAATAATAAGAAAATAAAAAAAATATCTTTTTTAGTGGTTCTACAGTAATGGACTATGTATACACGCACGAATCGGTTTTTATTCGGATATTTTTTGTTTTTTGAATACTAAGCTTATTGTACATTTTTAAAACAACAACGGCGTCTGTATCTGTTTAAAAATACCGATATTTTTAATCAGTAGTATCCGATATATTAGTGCGATGCTTGTATACTCACGATATACGATCAGTTTGATAGTCCTCTTGTTATCACTTCTTTGATAAGGATTTTGGTAGGCTGAACATGTATATTCGCCAGCGTCCTCGCGTTTTACATTTGAAATTTTCCAAATATATTTATCATTATCATTGATGCCTGTACAGAACGAACAGATTGTGAACATTATAATAAAACGGGTAAGTTTTTTTTGTAGGCGTGGTCACAGAGAACACGTGTAATCTTTTTCGCGATTATTTTATAATTTCATATGAATTTCTTTAGAGTTTTTTATTTGATTTAGTTTTTATTTTACAAGAGCCGTGATTGATTTAATCATATGTCAGCTACAAAAATAGAGTATAAAAGATAGGGATAAAATAATATTTTTCATTTATAAATAAATCGCACTACTTTTAAATGATAAGTTGGTTTTTTTTAAAAAATTTTTCGGGTTCGTCTACTACAAAATACTCTAACCAGGAAATGTTAACTTTGTAATGTACGCATTTAGCATAAAAGTTCAAAAATGGAAGAACGCCTATTCGTTCTTAATTTAATCTCTATATAATTCACATTTTTCCGCTCGGTTAATAACGATCTGAGATAAATAGATTTGTTCTTAAACAATTTCGTGAGAAAGATACACATTGGTGGTTTCGCATAAAACAATCATGGGCCCTTTAACGCATTAGTGCAGCAATTAAAATGAAATTTCACTTATGCTCTTATTGTTGAAATTGCATTATACATATATTCCATCAATAATCTTTAACGAAAGTTCACGTATGCTTCATTACAAATTGAAATGTTCTAATTATAGTAGCCGCGTCTGTGAGTAGCCTTTTTTTCTAATATTTTAAAATTGTTATTTTTCAAAATTCTCTGTGTGAGCAAACAATTTTCAAAATTTTAAAATTTTGTGTTGAGTAACGCAGTTTTGTCGAAAATCAAAAAAAAAAAAAAATAATAATAATAAAATAATAACAATAACTACATACAGATAAATAAAATACGTATTTGTTTTTTCAGATGAACCGCCTAATTTTAATTTTATTTTTCAACATTAGACACAGTTCGAAGCATATGTAATAACACATCCTTATTAAAATTCAAAAATAGTTAATTGAATAACGAAAAACAAAACTTTTAACCTTTTTAACTGTTTACAGTGGTGCCCCCCCTCTAAAAAAAACGATCACTCAGGCGGATAACTTATCGCTGGTTAGAGATAGTCGTTTTCTTCTTGGCGTTCTACTTTGTCATCAGCTGTTGAAGCTTAAATTAAAAAATTTTCGATTATCAATGGTATATTTTTGATTTAGTCGAGAACATTATAAATTTCTACTAAAAATTTTTTCGCTGAATACATTTATTCCTTAATTTTTTGTAGGAAAATTTAAAAGTCTTCCGTCTAAACAAAAAAAAAATTCTAATTATCTATTATTTTTAGGTCATAATTTAAAAAAAATTGATTTATTAATTCTTATAATATAATATAATTCTCCTTATTTAATACGTTTTGAGTCATTCCGATGCATTGAGAGTTTTGTATGATTTGACACAGTTATTTAAAGAAGAATTTAGGAAACTTTTTAACGAATTAACCGAAACCCTATTTCCCAAGACATGTTAATACCGTTTTTCTCACATATAATGTATCACACAAATTCGAACCAACGTCATTTGTAAATTTTATCAAACCAATATTAATATTGTATTTAAAAAATTAATATTTTCCTAATAAATTAGACAGAAAATATCGTGAAAATGGTATCGTTGTAATTTAATGTCTGTTGATACAAGTCGACAGTTACCGGTCTCTATCGCAGCAATTTAAGTAAAATGAGCGTTTTTATTATTTCGTATCTTTGTCAATCAGCGGAGTTTCTCTAGGAGGTAAAAATATTTCTTTATTTCAATTAATATTGACCTAATACTGACTGTATAAAAGTACGTACCCTCTCCTAAGTTAATTCCGTTGAATGCCCATTTTACGTACGGTTTTGGACTGCCGGTGATGATACATTTGAGACAGGCATCGTTTTCCTCCTTCACTTCTACTTCGACATCGCAGTTCATAACGACTGGCTCTGAAATTGATGTACACTTCTTTTGTACATTATGCGCGTATCTTTACGTCAACAATAAGACGCTAGTCAAATAAATATTTGTATTAAACAATTAACTTCTAATTAAAATTAAGTGATCCGTATCCGAAAGCGTCGTGTACGTTGATAACGGATAGGCGAAACAAAGAACAATATCGAATTGTACAAATTTCAATGGTAAAAATTGAATCTCTATTTATATTTCTTTAGAAATGCTACAATTTAATTGCGTGAAATTGAGTACGCTTTAACGATAGCCAAAAAACTGTCAAACCGTTAGTTGGCTGTAATTGTATTTAAAATGTATCAAAAACATTTAGAAAATATTATATAATAAGTATTTACACAGGTAAAACTTTCGACAAAGTCTCTTAGCCCTTTCGTATTCCGACTATGTAACCTGCCTATTCCGACCTTTTTTATTTTATTTTACGAGTACTACCATTCCTCATTAGGTCTTTTTCTTGGTCGTGTTTTTTTTTTTTTTTTTTTTTTTTTTTTTCTATTTTATAATTTATAAAAAAGTTCGAATGGCGTTATTTTGGGTTACTTTTAAAATCTACTATTAAATTTCCAGTTGAGAGTCCGACATTGAGCGCCGTAAGTAATTTCAGACACTATACGGAGACTAATAATCATTTTCGCTTTTGATTTATTTCGATATTCTACCTTTAGCAATATACTTCAAACTAGAATTCTCTCCGTCACGGCGATATTCTATTATTTATTTATTTTCCTAATCTGCTGTTTAGAGGTAAGACTCGTAGACATCATACTTCGCCTGTAATTCATAACCGTTTAACTTAATTTTTGCGAGTTCACTGGATAAAATTTTTGATTTATACATGTTTATAGTTGGACCCACACCTTGGCCCCTTTTCATGTAGTTCCGCAATTAACTGAATAATTAATTCGCTATAATATTTCGCTAGAAGAACTGTATCAACAGCGAATTGCAAGATTATTTAGATACCGTCCATATTCATCTTTATTCCTTTATCCTTCCTAATTCCCCCAGATATGCCCTCTAGGGCGGAATTGGAATTGTAAAAAATTTTCCAATTTTATATCAGTTACAACTTGTGCTTTTAGATTAGCAAGTAGATGGTCATAGTGCTCTTATCATAAACTGATGTCAAGGAAATCAAAAACCTTTTTATAATCGATTAAGGAGAATCTGAAATTATGACGAACAAGTGGTCTGTCGTCTAGAACTTCTTTTTAAATCCAACACACATAGATAAATTTACTAAAAATGTTTTCGGGTATATTCCGTCTGAACTTAGAATTAATGAAGATTAATAGAACATATATGGTCTTAAATCGTCAACCATGACCTGAAAAAAAGAAAAAGAAAAGTTGTTAGTAAAGATGAACGCCGTGTATATGACCTGAATCTGATGCAGACCTAAATTGCAATGAATCGAGAAATGCCTAGTACATAACATATATATATATATATATATATGAAAATATTAATGGTGGCCGGTTGAATAAGGTACGAAAAAAGATTAATTTTTTTTTTTTTTTTGGTTCTGGTGGTGAGCCATTTACTCGCAAAAGAAAAGGAGAAAAAATCTGTAGAAAAATAATCGAAAAAATTGATCAATAATAAATCGGAACATTGAAACCAGCTACTGTAGCGCAGATAGTTAAGCGACAAATGTTTCGTTCAGGTAGGACCACCCGCTGGTGCATATTGTTCACATCGATCAGCAGGTAGTCGGAGAAGCACGCCACCATGCCACAACAATCGAACATCGGTGAGTCCGTTCTGTTTTATTCTAATACAACTAATCATCCGATCGCTACCAACGTGAATTCTAATCGAACCGTTACACGTAATAATGCTTCATCCTGTGCCGATAAAACAAAGAAAAAAATAACTCCCATCACCGACTTCAACCATGCAATTGACATTATTTTGAATTATTCACTTAGTTTCCACATAATTGACTCTATGCCGTCAAGTTACTATTAAAAAATTCGAAAAAATTGTTAGCGGCCTCATGCGTCAGTAATAATAGCCTTACAATATTTCTAGCGTACATAGACATCGCCAGTTGGAAGACATTATTTCCTGAAGGTGAGAAAGCCAAACACGAGATTTCGCAAAAAAAATCCTATCAAACATCAGCTCAACGATGTTTTAGAAAGTTTCTTCAAATTTAACCTAAGCTCTTAGTGTTAGCTTTTATTATCTCCTGCTCGGAGTACAACCTCATCATGAAGAATTTGGCTATGTTATAAGATGGCGCAGGCAAGTATATGCTAACACTCTTGAAAGTACCCAATTACCGAAGTCTTTTATTCTGCCGTATAATAATAAAAGTTACTGTTGTATCCGTTTAATTTATGACGAACTTGTCTGTTGTTTTAAATGTCACAAAACTGGACGGTTATGCTTTCAATGTTGACTTTCATAAAATTATCGGTAGAGATGATGATGGGTCGTCGCGCTGAGGATTAACTCGACATAAAGGCCTGTTAAGGCTCTTGTGCTTTCTTGTACGAATCAACGGGCTGCTGCACGGCTTTTTCTAAATTTTATTATTAGGTCGGAGAATGTATCGTTTTTCCGTTAGTTTACTATTAGTTTTTCCGTTTTTATATTTCATTTGTGTTAACTGACATTTTTCGATTTCTCGAGATTTAGATCTCCATCAGATTCAAACGGTGTACACAGTCTTTATTCATATATATATTTCCTTTTTCTTTTTTTCAGATGATTTTAAAGGAACATATATATGATAAATTAGTTTTTACTAAGATTTCGTTTCTTTCCTTTTTCTAGCTGAAGATTGGTAATAAATATTTCCAGCATTATTAATAATTACTCGTTATTTTAATTTATTAACTAATTAACAAAGAAGATGTACAGATACAATAAATTTAAATCGTAGAGATTTCATCAATTTGAACTTTTCCAAAAGTATCTTTCAGTATTGAATAAAGTCAATTAAGAATTAATAAAATAAACTTTCGAAAAAATTTTTTTAGAACAATAAGCTCTTCAGAGAGATAATTATAAATATAATAAAGTCCAATCGAATTAAGAATATAGGGGATAGAAAATTGAATATATATATATATATATGTATATTATATATATTCCCGGAGAAGAGAATTAGTAGAGAAAGGAAAAAGGATTGTGGAAAAGTTATGAAATTGCATTGTAATCCGAATTTACAATATAATTCGGGAAAATCTCAATATGTTCTACTATGTATTTCGCTGTCGGACAAACTTTAATCAGATTAATCATTAAATGGTGAAATTAATTTTTATTCGTGATAATTATTAAATTAGAAATTGAAAAATCAAAATTCTCTTACCGGTAACAAAAAGCTCAAACGACTGACTTAATGGACTGCCTTTTACCGAACAAGTGTACCGTCCTTCATGCTGTTTACTGATATTGGTAAATGTCAAGGATACACTATTGACTACCGTAGTATTGAGTTGCAATCTGTAATGATAAATTTGATCTTTAATAATCGACATTTCGTGCGTAAGATTACAATTTATACGCCTTTATTTTTGAAGCACGCATCTGTACTTCCCGAATTAATCGTGTTATTCATTTATTATTTGTAAAATCCGATTTCTCCGATGGCAAAATTTATTCTTTCTTCTCCGAGAACGATATTAAAGAATGATGCTGATTATCCGGTTACCTCTATTAAGCTACACTATATCGATTCTGCAGAAGGCATTAATTGCTTTTTTCAACTACGGCAGCGTTGCTAATCTTAAAAGATATCTCGATTAACATTCCAAATCTACTCCCTCCACTCGTAATCTTATATATATATATATATTTTTTTTTTTTTTCTTTTGCTGAAATAACACTGTATAGGGTCCCATAATGCCTATATTGAAGGCGCCCAAACACTTATTATCGTTTATTGTATAAATAT
Organism: Icerya purchasi; assembly: GCA_039619475.1. Taxonomy (NCBI): domain Eukaryota; kingdom Metazoa; phylum Arthropoda; class Insecta; order Hemiptera; family Monophlebidae; genus Icerya; species Icerya purchasi. The sequence continues at coordinate 449,446,116 of CM077116.1, read as the reverse complement.
AACGTACAATGTAATATCAATCAACGTCCGAAAGCTATTACTATTATTACACATAGCAACATAGCTACTAGAATAGCCACACAACCACGAACGAGTGAAATAATACAAAAAATCTTCGTAAATCAAGCTAATATCTTATCCTATTATTAAAATGTATACACTTCCGATCTGGAAATTTATAACTAAATAATATTTTTATACAGTATCAGGGATAAATCCAGTGGGTTTTTTTTTGAGGGGGGCAATGCCTAGAATTTAATACGAGCTGCTTAAGAATGCGGCAATTTAATAGGAAATAAAATTCTTTTTATTCGCTTTGTTTACAGTTATGTCAAAAGTTGCTGCCAAAACATTTTGAAACGGTTCAATTATTACTCGTATATCTTTAAATTTCAAAATTACGAGATTTATTTTTGACGGAAAAATGAAACTTCATAGAATAACAATAATAAAAATAAATGATCTTTTAGAATTTAACTTTGACGTTTGCTTGTTATTCTGTGAAAAAACTGATATGCTTTCATTGCAAATGTGCCAAAGATGTAAAATATTGGCGAGCTGAAAAGAATATTCGCTGCAGTGGGTATTTTTTGTCAGCCTTAAAAGAGAAACTCTCACGTTTCACGTTGATCCATTTAGCATTAATATCAATAAATTGTATTAAAAGGTTTCTCTCTTCGGTTTTCATTTATTCTTTTTTTTTTTAAAGCGACACGATTTATAGACAACTTCATTTCTGTCTCTGTTGATTTTTTCTTGTTTTCTATTTCCAAGAAAAGTCCCCATTTAAAATAGCTTAAACCACGACATATTCGTTTATTATAAAAAGATAATGAACCCCCGTTGGAATGTTTTTACAATATATGTTCTTTTATGTTACAATTAGAATTAATAATTTTAAAACTAATTAAAAAAACATTGCTGTTTATAATCGGGGTTATTTTACTTGAAATTTATTGTTCACACTTTTTTTTTTTCGAAAAGTGAGTTCACACTTTCTTTTTCGTTATTTTAAATTACATAATAAATCATTTTTTACAGATTTGGTTTTATTCGGGAATATCACAAAAAAATCGTCTCATTAAAAATATAAAAAAAATCTCCCCCCCCCCCAGAACATAAATTTTCCTCCCAGAAACAGATTTTTGAATTCATTCCTGATACAGTATGTATTCTACGATATCATCGCAAACATATCCCAACCCATCCGATCAACTAGACAATGCAATCAGGCAGAACAACAAGAGAAATACAACACAGAGGAGCTCCATTTATAGTAGAAAGTATCTTCCGCTGTCACCCTTAAAGTCCTTTCTTAAGTCTTACTCGCCTTAATGTTCAATCGCTTCTTCCTCTTTTCATGACATTGTACCGCCAACGAACTTAACACAAGTCACTTTCTAAAACATTTCCTTCCTTAATATAAATGCTGTTTAAGAATAATCATGACACCAATTATTTAAGGTGTACTTTACACTGTATAAGACATACATATATGATCCTGTTTAAATATTTTTACTTTTTGATGCACTTTTACTCAATTTTAGAGTAAATCATGTCGGTTTTTTTTTTTTGGTTTTTTTTTTGTTTTTTTTTCTTCTTCTAAAATTGCGTTATATTTTAGTAGTTACTTTACGTCGATTTTTTTTTTTTTTTATTATTATTTTAATAATTTGCGGGTCTCACAAGGCACTAGCCCGTCTGTGGGTTCCCAACATAATTATATCATTTATTTGTACAATAGTTACAGCATAAAAAGTATTAACTTATATATTACTATACTATAAAATCCACACTCTCATTAATCATTTATATTACAATTATACCGTCATCTAAAATAATATTTCCTATTACAATACCTTAATATGATAACACTTATATATTACAATAATACAATATAATTTTTATACAACTACCACTCTCTCATTAGCAGCTTAAACTGGAGAGATAGTAACGAGTCTCATGTCAACATAGTCAATGTTATAAATGGTTATTACTAGTATTACGATACCCATTTTTTTTTTTTGTTACTATTTCTATTGCTCTTTACACCATGCTATCAACCAAATTTTAACCTTGTTTTTCCATCTCACCAGATTTTTTTCATTTCGAATTTCCTTTGGTATGTTCCCCATTAATTTTATTAATACCTCTTCCTCTACATTGTGTCTATTTTACTGTTAATCCCCCTAGATCGTACATAGCAGGAATTAATCGCAATTTCTAGTCCTGTACGTTCTTGTTCTGGTTGGTAACTGTCTATCTTCTAGTTTAACACACTCAGTAATTTGCTGTAATAATATAAAGCATTTTTGGTGACATTTCGTTATTTTTGTTCCACCAAGTGATGTTAGCTAATGCGTCCGTCTTGCTCTCGTTGTGTAAGACCAGTTTTAAACATTTTTTTTGCAATTTGCTGATTTTTCTCATTTCTGTAATTTTCGCCTCATCCCAAATTCCGATTCCGTATTTAATTCTGGACAAATTTATTTTAATCATAAATTTTTTTTCTTATTCCCTGTATGGACCACGTGTAATTTTTGAAGTTTAGCACATGGAAGGGGGTTATTTCAAAGGTACTAATTTAATCGCTCGTCCAAATGAACGTTATGATTTAATTAACAAATTAATCATATTTTTATCGGTATACAATAGAACGCGTACACAAGTTCTTAGATAATTTACAATTACTTCGTGTTTAATTCACTACAACGTAATTTAATAATTAAATGGAATGAAAAGCTTTTTATTTTAATCGCATGGGCGTGAGTTTGGGGAGGTGGCTGCTGGAAAGCTGGATGTCTATAGGGATTTCGGAAAAACGCCAAATAGTTAACTTCTTAGGATGACGTAACACTTCTTATAGCTAATTAAGATTTAATTTAGCGCCGCCTATCGAACTTGATCAGATTAATTAACAGGGCGGAAGAATTTAGAAGAGTTATTATTATTATTATTATTATTATTGTTCGGTAATTTACAGTGTTACTTTATATTTCGAAAGAAATGAATTCACGGTGTAATTTAGTAATGCTGAAATGGAAAGCCTAGTTCGCAGTTTAAATCAATTCCGAAAAGTGATCATTTCCAATGATTAAACGTCTATCAGAGTACCGAATTGAACAATAAACGCAGCTTAACTGAGTGAGAGCCTATGTAGGTATGCGGGTGAATAAACGGCCATAGGAACTAGTTAATACTAACCGAAAGTGATCAATTGAATCGTAATACTCTTTAACGAAGCGCGACTTTAGCTTATTTACAATGATCGAGCGAAGTATCGACGCACATCGCCGTTATATGGATCAAGAAGGAACATTTTTTATTCATTATTAATCTTACGATTCGATAACGTCGAAATATGTCGATTGGATTTTGGGACACGATCGTGACACGTTAATACTTGGGTCGTGTACACAGATCTGGTCGAAAACGCCAAAAGGGAAGATTTAGTGAAATTTTAAATTACAATTTTCGGAAAGATTTAGAACGGAATACAAGGCGTCCGTAATAAAAGTACCTGCGGAAATATTATTGTACCGTTTGTATTTGGGTCATTTTAACTATTTTAGTAGTTAAACGACGAATTCACTTTTTTTTTCTTTTTTTTTTTTTATGATTACTTTCAAGAATTGATCTTTATACTTCTCTTTTTGTTTACCATCATAATCATTCTTATTGATTTCTCCGGGACTTTAAATTGCGAGTTTTGCTTAAAATTGGTATTAAGTAATTGAAATATCAACATCTATAATAGTTAAAAAAGTTCATATTAGGTTGCCGACATGTTTCAGAATATTTAGATAAATAAATTTCATTACCTTATCGGCATGCTGAGAAAATTTAACAAGGTTTCAAAAAGCTAATCTGAAGAAAATTTCGATGCAACGGTTAGTTTTTAATAATTCATGAAAATAGCGAATGGGAATGAGATTTTTAAATTTGATACCTCCAAGAAATGGTCGGTTTCTGGACGATGAAAATGTATAGTGAATTGATTTCCGCTAATCACCACATTCTTTCAATTATTCGATGATTTTCCCTTCAACTTTAAAAACCTCACGTGTCTTCTCTTAAATCTTCCAAATCTCTTTCCTAAACCATAGTCGTGAATTCCCGTATTATCAATTCCTTGTTTACTTCACATATGCGCATATTAATTGAAGGCCCAGCGGGCGGAGTTCGCAGCCTCTTTCATTCTTCCGGACATTCATTTCTCTGAATCTTTCCCACTTTTCGCCTTTCACTGAATATTTACATAGCTAATATCCTTTGCATTTTCGTTCTTTCTCCAATTATTTCATTATCTCCGACTCCGAGACTTCAAATTATATGTTCTTCTTTTCCCAGCCACTTTTGCGACTTTTTTCGTCTTTTAATGTCGATTTGTTATAGGCTCTTGGTCTTGACAGCGGGCATTAAAATATCAACTCTCATGTTGCTACTTGTTCTAGCGCATTCTTTTCTAAAATCCTAAATATTCGAACCTTCTTTTCCTCTCTGCAAAAAAAAAAAAAAAATCCATTTTAGATTCCGGTCTGACATCTGTGTTTCTTCCTAATAAACTATTTTTCTACCTGTCCGTTCAACCTAATCATCCGAACCGAGAATTTTTCGTTATGTTCATCATTGTCATAATTCGCTTATGACTTAGTCACTTTCATTTTTCCCCAACATATTTTCTTCGTGTTTTCATCCGAATGAACATAATTTTAACTACGTCTCTCTCCTTCGAATGTTCGCCTCTCTCAACGAAGTGTTCCAATTTTGAATTCGCATATGCCAATGTTAAGGCTTCTCTTACACTTTTTTTTATCTTATCGTTTTTTTTTTTTGTTCATCATTCCTTCTATTAATTCCTTCATTTTATCTCGGTTCTCTCCTCCGCCCCGTATTATTTCGAAGCAAAGGATTTAAAAAAAAAAGTTACAAAAATAACAGGAAGTATCGGGCGAGTATCACGAAGTAACCTCTATGTGAGACTTTTAAACTCTGTGCTGGTTTTATTTGTTACAGAAGCTTGTTTCCATTCGATCTTGCTTGACTCCATATTTCTGTTTGACGATGTTTAAAATACTCGATAAAAGAACTCTAAAAATCGAATTGAAAGTCTTTTTTTTTTTCTTTTTTTTTTTTGGTTGTCTCTGATTTTTAGAGGAAACTGACACACCCACTTACCCTTCGATCTCTTCGGTTATTAAATCATTGTTAAAAGTCCATTTTTGCAGTCCGGATATTGTAAAATTGACTCCAGACGGTTCCACTGTGCAAGTTATTATGTACCGTTCGTTCACGTAACGATATATCGTGGACCACGGTGGCATTATCGATAGACCGGTCGGATGTAAAACACCTAGAACACGTTATAACAGAAATAGCTTACATTTCGAAAACGTATTTTCCGCTTGAATTTTGTTCATTATTACCACATCCCAATTCGCTTACATCGTATTTATTTTTTTTCTTTCTTTTTTTGGGCTCCGACAAATTAATATAGATTTGCGAATAGCACAGAGCATCTTAAATTTCCACTAACAATCGTTTATTTTTTCTTATCCGGTAATGTCACAAGTACAGCGAAGAGTCTTAAGATGAAATGTTTTTTTACAAAAAATAAATACCGACTTCAAGGTTTATTATAAAAATTTAAAAATGCACTAAAAAGTAAAAAATAATTACTCCCGATAAAAAATATATATCAGAGTCATATAACACTTAAGTGGTGATATCGTAATTCTTATACAACATTAATTTTTTGGAGTTGGCATCAAATTCATATTAAAAGAATAATTAAAAACTGCATTAAATGTTCATTAAATTGTTCCTAGATATAGTAACATGAATTTAATGCCGACTCTGATTAAGGTATTAATGTTGTATAAGAATTACGATATCACCTTAAGTAATATAAGTCTGATATATATTTTTTATCGGGAATAATTATTTTTTACTTTTTAGTGCATTTTTAAATTTTTATAATAAATCTTCAAGTATCGGTATTTATTTTTTGTAAAAAAGCATTTTCATTTTTACTTTTTAGTGCATTTTTATTCAATTAAATTAAAAAATTTTAATGAGAACAGGTATTTCCAGGGTGTGAAAACATCAAAAGCTACATTTACATGGTAATTTGGCAAATTTATAGTATTTTAAGTCAATAAATCTAACCGGACGGTGAAAACAATCATGAATGAAAAGCATCCAAAAAGCTTCAATCTCCCGCATTACTATTAAGGATAACTCAAAAACTACCGGTCAGATCTTGATCAAATTTAAATGGGACCACATGAGAAACACCACCTTTCAAATAAAAGAAGAATCATCAAAATCGGTTCATTTAGAAGAAAGTTCTTTGGTAACACACATAAAAAAAAAAACATAATAAAAAATGAAAATAATAAAAATACAGTCGAATTGAATACCTCCTCCTTTTTTGAAGTCGGTTAAAAATAGACCAGGTAGGTCGCGAAATTCGAAAAAATCAAAAATTCACAAAAAATTTAAAATTAAGAAAAAAAAACTTAAAATAGAAATTTATGAATCGCTTAGCTCGTATTTTCTCGATTACTTCTAACTGCCCCGCTTTTATTTTTCAAAAAAAGAAAATTTTTCATAAACATTTAAGGCATAATCTCCGTCTAAATTTACCATCATTGATATATTTTAATAGGCACAAGTTCGCATTTCAGTATGTAACTATCATAATTTTTCCTTCAAAAAAGGCATCAAAAATTATCCGGCGTACAACGGTAAATCCCATTAATTAAATTACGAGCACTACTCCATTTCTAACGTTAAAAAAACAGTAAAAAAGGTTGCAAAATTGCAATTTTACAACGACTTAATTTTAGCCCGAAGTTGTTTAAGTATTTTGAGAAAAATATTCATGCCTGTTTTGAAAGTTGAAGTCGTCAATAACGATAAATGTGCATTAAGCATTAACGATAGCGTAGAATTTGAACATCAAAATATCTATGAGAGATTGGACTAAAAGCGGTAACTTGTAAAAAAAAAGAAAAATTTTAATTGTCCTTGTGTCAAGTGGTAGAATACGTGTTTAAAACCACAAGTCTTTTGAAACCGGCGAGCTAAAAGGTGGATGAATTTAAACTAGAAAGTTAGTAGTTAAATTATTGTAAGTCTAGCTAAGCGGCAAATTGCAAAAGCCAGATTTTTTTAATTATTGGGAAAAGTAAATCAAAAACGTAGATACATCGTAGTTATTTATCAGAAGTGTGTAATCTTTTTGTTTTGTAACTAAAAAAAAAATGAAACTTTAAATATTCTTAAATAAACCGTTATGGAGGGAATATTTTTCATAAAAAATAGTAGCTTATAAAGATGCTTTTTAAAAATACGATACGCAAAACTCTTGGAAGCCGTTGGGCATTACAAATACAGTTTAATGAGCACGCTTCAGCAGTTTTGGAAGTACACTGTGGAACGAACGGCGATTACTGTTTTCGTCCGCTTTTTATTTTGTACACGTGGTTTATACCTGTGTAAACATTCAAGTGTGGAGGTTAGTAAACCTTTTTTTAACCCTCTCCGTACAAACGAAAGTGCGCAATTCGAATGTGCCCTTAAAAATTAACACGAATATATATATATATATATATATATAACCTTCTATTTTTGAAGTCAGTTGAGAAAATTATTAAATTTGATAACACGAGCAAAAATTGTATGCGTGTATAATTGCCTGCGGTATTTTGGTCATGTGATCAGAGCGAACAATTTGGAAACGTTGCTCGTCCAAGAAAAGGTTAACGGAAAAAAAGGAGTCGAGGTCGTGCGCCGACTAGATGGTCGGACGCGGTGCGCATAGCTGCTGGTCGTACCTTTCAGGATTGTGTACACATCGCAAGGGATCGGAATCCGTTGGCGCGGTCTGATCAACCGGGTGACAAATCATGGTCACGATACCCCTACATGGGGTGAAACGATTCGTTAGAGATAACTGGGCTAAACGGTTGTAACGATTTTAATGAAATTCATAAATTAGTGATTTTTAGGACCTCGAAATCGACTACTGGTCCGAGGACTTGTCCTGAAAATTCTGCAAAACGAGTAATTTTAAAACGGAAGCGACTGATGTTCGTTGCAGTGATCATTTATTAAATAATTGGCTTATTTACACCGTGTTGTAAAAAAAAAAAAATAATAAATTTATCGACATTTTTAATTAAAAGTAGATAAACGCGTAATATCTTTGTTTTGCGTTGAAATGGATTTATATACTTTACTACAGAACGAGTTTAAAGTATTACGTCAATTCGCAAATGTACAGAATGTTGTTACAGAGTCCTATTATACAGATGATAATTTGTAATTAGATTTGCTTATGAATACACCTGTTTTTGTGTTGTTTTCAAGTCGCAAATACTCCAACATAGAAACAAATAATGTAATGCAGAAAGCTTCCGTGTACATGTTACCCCGCTAAATGTTTGACCGGTTGCGAATCTTATTAATGTCTGTTGATCAGTTTGGAACTTCAGATTCGAGCAAAGCTAATATGTACGAGTGTATTATTAAATGAGCAATTCCTTTTATGTACATATATATTGGTTTCGGAAATGACCCTAACGATTCGGGTAAAATTCACGAATTAGTCAGTTTAAAGTGGTCATTGGACATTAATTTTTTCTACGAGATGGAGAGAAACGATGTGCGTGTTAGTGATCAAAAACGTTTGTATTTCAGATTTAATACTAAACGAAGAGAATAATTCGCTTATTTACCAATTTAAACAGAAAATTGAAATTTCCCGATAAAACGGAATTTCTTCACATTTAACGTGTTAAGGCTAACATATTTAATACCGAATAATACCAGTGGCGGATCCACGGGGGGGGGGGTATTCCCCCCTTGAAAGAACCAAATGCTCGATGAAAAAATTTGTTTACAACAGAGAAGCTTAATTTATACTATAAAATATTTGTATAAATGTTATACCTATGAATTTTAATAACTAATATTTAATACCGTTTTCTAGTAAAACTATTAATGTCACACGTTTTTATTCCATTTTAAATGTAATTATCATCGATTTTTTGCCATATTTATTTATTTTTAATTTTTATTTTATAATTTTAATTAAAAATAGAGAGTTCAGTGAGAAATATACATATATTTAAACTTCCCCATAGGGACAAAGAGAATTCGGATCGGATTACTAACAAAAATAAAAAAGAATTGAAGTGTAATAAAAAATACTATCTTTCTATTCTTTCTAGTAATTTATACTATTCAAATTCTGAACTACCACTTTTTAGGTATAATTTTTTATAATTAAAGAGCAGGTCACTGTTTGATTTTCTTTATGACAAAAGGGGTACTTCTCAAATGTCTACCATAGAAGATATTACGTAATTATATAATTTCCCTTTCCGAAATATCTCTCTAGATCCGCTCCTGATAATAACACGCGATTTTAACTTTCGTATTACTACGTATTACTGTTATATTTTTAATAGCTTGTGAATGTCGGAATAAAAATCCAGGCACAGCTCGATGACCGAGTGTGTGTAATTAATAATTTCGCAAAAAAGAACTTAATCATTAAACGAAATAATATACAAGTTTCACCTTGCATTAAAATTTTTGACACGTTTTTTGTGCTTTTTAATTTGAAATTCTTAAATCAGTTACCGTGTGATTCAATACAAGTAGTTAGTACACGATTTCAATAGAAACATGATGTATACAGCCTAATAGCGACACTTTTTTTTATTTTTATCTTTTATACTGTATTAAGAGGATTAAAACTAATTAGCAAAATAAAAATGTAATTACATAATATTTCCGTTATTTTGAAAGAAATACTTTTTCTTTCGATAACCGTAATTAATATTTTATATTAATCTTCTTTCGCTTTGTTATAGACAGAAAAATATTTAATACGCATTAAAATTTTACATAAAATATTTAACACTATAAATCATTAATTTCCGATACCTGCAGTTACTAGTAAAACATCGTTGTGCATCCTGAAGTAGACGATGATGAGTATCGTTGTTAATATTGAACTCATTTCATTCCGGCACTGTTTCTCTAGCAGAAACAAAAGAAAAAAAAAGATACTCGAGACTGATTTCGAAAATTAAATATAACGAAACGCAGCGACGCCAACGTCTGAGCTATTTTATTCGGCACGATGTGTTTACAAGTCTGTCGCTATGGAGACCGCTTGCTGCTGCTATTTTCCCTTATTCTCACTTTTCAACTTATTATTATAATATTCTCTTCTGGCTTTTTATCAAGAGCTAAATTCTCGGTGCATTTTAATATGCGGTAGACAAAGACGAAATGGCGTTAAAAAATGATTTTGAACATTATCCCTATTTTTGAAGAGAAGAAATTTAATTATGAGAATTTTGGAAACTGAAATATAAAATTTTCGTTCGAACCTTTAGCTGCAAGAGTATTTTTATTTTTTAGTTTCAATTGTGAAAAATTTTATAAACTTTGTAAACCGACTATTTCCCTTTTCAATCGCGCCTATAATTAGGGTACCTAATTTAACCTCTCTTCCAACTTATTGTGTTGTTCATTGAAAAAATACCCCCCCCCCCCTTTTTTTTGTAAATATTCCTTTATATATAATTTAAAATTTTTCGTTGCCTGTTCAATTACATATCGAAAAAGTAGGTTTGAACCTTTTTTTTTTTTTATGCCGTCTCGTAATTGTTTTGTAAATGACACACGGCTGACGTAAATTATATTAGGAGATATCTATGGTCGATGATAGATTAAGGAAATAGTGAATAATCATCCTAGCAGTTTTATCATTTTTCTAGAGTATCAACGTGGGAAATGTAGGTATTTAAAATTATCAAGGTGATGTGAATTTTTATTTTATTTCAATAGCGGAATGTAACTTCTGATAATCTCCAGTTGGGAGGAATTTATAAGAGTTTTCAGACTTCATTAAATTTATGGCCAAAATTTAACGCGGATTATTTTATCGGAGTAATTCTCATTCAATGTGAAATATTAATATTGCCGTGCCCCGTAATGTTGGTTTAATAACAAGGTTATTTTTTCTTCGAGTTATTCTAAAAGTTTGTCGCAAGTTTAATCCAGTAAGACTTGAACGGGAGTTATATTTATGAACGTAAGATTATTATCATTAGAAGAGAGAAATGAAAGAAAAAAAAAGTCAATAAATTAATAAAACTATTTCAATTGTTACGTTTCCGTTCGTTGACGACAGAGTAAAATATGCGAGAAAGAGAAGAACCTTCGATCTCCCTCCGAATACATTTTTTTCCTCTCAGCTACCTTCAGGGCTTTTGTTTTTATTTTTTTTTTAAATTTTAACGCATTTAACCGCTATGGAATATTTTTAGGTGATTTGGAGCAGCTTTTAAAAATTAGCCCGAATTTGCAGCCTGAATTAGTGTGACACCAGTATAATAAATATCCCGAATTTTGTGTAAAAATTTGAGTCTAAATCAAAATTACTTTGAATTTTAACCGGTTTGCTTTTTTTAAGTGTCCATTCAGGAAGTAGAATGAGACGAAAATTGCTATGATTGATGATAATGGAAGTCTTGCCGGCCGGATCATTATAATGTGCCCAAAAGACCGATTAACTCAAGAAAATATTAAATTAAAATAGCCGACTTTGTCAAGTGGAAAAAATTAAAACAAATCGGCTCTCCCGTCTTACAATTAGATTTGAGATCTGCATTATCTTCTTTAAGATCAGTCATTCTGATTATATTTTTTGTTAATGAAAATTAATTTGATAAAAACTTAATATAATGGCTATGAACAACACCAAGCGGGTCCGGAGTGGATTGTAATATGTTTTAATTTTTCGGCAAAATATTCAATTAAAATATGCCATAGCTCGGGAACGACTTGACACTTATAAACTTCAAAACTGTATCATAAATTACAATTAAACTTCTATCTAGGACAATCCATAACTTCAAGCTAACCGATTACCGGGGCCGGGAAAAAAATCCTCAATAATCGTATCGAGAACGTATAATATGAAATTTAAAACGGCCTCAAAAATCACTCTTAAAAAAATTCATAATGCATTACCAGATAGCCCTTTAAAAGTGAAATTCAGAGTATTAAAACGCAGAAGTCTTTTAATAAAATCAAAAAATTTTCGGTTAAAAAATTATTTACCCCAACCTTCTTATTTTTGACCAAAATAAGGGAAAAAAAGGAAGTTCACATAAGTAATGGCCCGAGTAAAAAAGTTGAAGAAACCAAAACGTATCTCAAACATATACGCATAAAGTACCACTTTATCGGAAAAATATAGTCCAGCTTACAACTCTTTACATTCCGGACTTCGGGGCGCCGAAAGATCGAAATTTTTGAAAAAAAATTTATTTTCCCCGGACACATGATATTATATTGTTAGAAACATTTCTATTTATCGGGAACGAAACCGTATTTCATTTTCTTAACGGAACTAACTTTCGAAATCGGCGAAAAGTTTTAAAAAGCGCGGGAACCGATGCCTCTCCCTCTTTGTGGCGCGAAAAATCAGATTTCTTTGTTTCGAATTTAGTATTATGTCAACGTAAATTATAGCTATCTTTAACTTAACGTGCGAAATTCTCGGCGCATGAAACATTATGCTTGACTGAACTTGTTTAATTTAAAGGATTTAATTACTCTCGGGTGCGTTTTGTGGATGCATCAAATGAAGCGGATTACAATTAAAAATTGATAACGAAACATTCTCTACATCATTACTAAACGCTCAAGTTCGATTGAAAATCAGAGACGTTACAATTTAAGGAAATAATGTCTTTGATTGGGATTATCAGTGTATTTATTTTGATTTTGTTAAAAATTTTGGTTAGCCCGGATTTAATTAAACGGCGTTTTAATAAAGGGCAGTTCTTTCGAATCGTTTGTAAAGTACTCTGAAGGTTATGAAGCGACTGATCTTACATTCTTTTGGCCTTTATAAGCGTTGAGAAAATATGAATAATTGTCAGAGGATGTTTGTCTTTATGTCTTTACTTCTCGTTCTACATTCTCTGTTATCCGATGTGCTAAAGGTTATGTTCTTCCCTAAAGTATTGTCGGCCTTGCTGGTTTGTTTTATTTTTTGGATGAATATTATAACATCGGTATCATAATTGGATAATAGTAACGCTTGATGGATTCCTTAAACGTGCATGATATTAATTAATTTCAGTTGAACGTTAAATTAAAAAATATAAATGAATTTGAAATATAAAGATAACACGAAGAGAAGATAAGGTAAAACCAGACCAGGTTGACGCGTGTAAACAGATAAAGGTAAAATTATTGTTAAATTATATATAGGTATTATTAAAAAAATATTAAAAACTGTTGTACCGAGACACGACTGCGCAAAACACAATAATCTTGCAAAATAACTTACCGCTGTGCATAGCTCAAATCGTTGGAAGTTTTAAATTATAGACAATATAGAATTTCCGATAATTTTTAAATTGCTTTACGTGTAAAATTCACTAAAAACAAAATACGTAATTTTACCTGCTGCTTCGAAATTTAAATTGACCCGTACTTGAAAATAATTTAAATTCCGCGTAAAATTGTAATTTTTCGGACTACCACCTGTAGTTGGTTCACTAAATACCTTTCGCTACTCGCTCTTGGGTGCTTTGGTATAATAAGGGTTAAATTTCTACTAGTCAGTTGATGGTGCTGTAATGTGATCGCGATCGTGCTTCGGTGCAGATCACCATCAAATGCGTTACGAGAAGTAGTCTAGCCTCTCGCAGACGCGTCCTTCGTACAAGAAAATGTCGGTCTTAATTTCAATTTTATTTCAATAAATTTGTACAATTCTGAACATATATATATATATATATATATATAAATTAAATTTACACCACATATCCACATTACTACACGAGCAGTGGGACCACTATTATAAAGACGGATTACTACGCGATTTAATATGTAATGGTCAGAAAGAGTCCGGTAAAATACCAAAATAATTAATTCTCATGCGAAATTCTGGTTACCTTCTTTTCGGTGAGATCTTTTGGACACGATCGTTTCGGCGGGAGCAATTCATCGTGAATCTTTTCGGCGTGGATCGTTTTAGTGAGCCAGGGATTTTACTCAGTCCTTTTTCATCAATTACCTGCACTGTTTTTATCATCCGCTAAACATTATCATTTTTGCATCAGTGAAAAACATGGATTACCAGATTTATTCTTAAAAAGCCATAAAACATACATTCTTCACTATCAGCAATTTCGTATAAAAAAATATACTAGTCCCCGTTAACAATTTAGTTTCCTTTGTCCTTTCCTCCTCATCTCGAGCTATAATTCCTGTACTTCAATCTTTCCTAAGCTTTATTTCTAACCGTTTCTCTATTTAACCCTTTCTATAGTTTCTGTAGTTGTTGGGTCAAAGCCGCTGGCGCGCCTAAAAGAAAATATATAAAATAATATTATTATTAAAAAAAAAACAAAAAAAAAAAAATTAGTTTTTCTGAGTTTTAGTGTATATATATATATATATATATATATATATATATATATATATATATGTATGTATGTAAACTCAGCCCTTCGGACAGCGCAAAAGAGCAACCCTCTTTAACACCCAATCATTAAAATTCTTTTAGAAAAATCGTTTTCAATTGACTACGTCACTCTTTCCCACCATTTACTAAAAAAAAAAAAAAAAAAAAAAAAAAAATTGCAATTGCATAATACAGCATTCAGCACATCTTTGTTATCTTATATGAAGTAACGAAATATAATTACGGGACAAAAAATGTAATGCACCCTGGACTAATAATGACGCAGTCATTGATACACATATCACCTTGTAAAATCTTTACATGATTTTATTGAATTATTCATCTCTTCTAAATATTTTCAACCTGTTTTCTTTTTCCTTTTAAAATTCATTTGGGAAATCCAGAGCAAGAGATAATTTTCGATCTTCGACAACATCCGGATTAGCTTATTTCCGTAAAAATTATATTGAAGACGGTAGGATGAATTTGTTCCGTTTGAAATGTGTTACTCAGTAGACTAAATAACGTTCCGAAAAAAAAAAAAAAAAAAAAAGAAGGCACACAATTAAATCAAAAACAGTCTTTCGATTGATATATCACAGGCCTGGAAAATAAAAGTATTTTTTTACAAAATTCGTAAACGCGCCTATGGTCTAGTATGAATATACAAGTTCCGCTGTATTTTTCTTCTAAATCGTTCTTTTATGTACATGACTGAAATATATTTTGGCTTTAAATTTTTTCACTCAGCGTGTTACGTGGACATACTTTTTTTGTTATTTTTTCGTGTCAAAGATGAAGTTTAAATAATTTTTTGTCGGTATTTTTTTATTCCTGAAAGTGTTTCTGCTTTTCGTTTTGAATTTCACTTTAAATGGTCATTTGGTGATGAGTTATAAATTTTTAAGAGAAAAAAAAGAAAGGGATTTTCAAGATTATTTTAAATTCCACGTCGTATATTCTTGACCGGGTTTTGCGCTTTTGCCGCCCAAGGTTTATCCTAAAGTTATAGTTGGAAAGAAATTTTTTAACGCGCTCTTAAAAAAAAAAATATTTTAACCGTTCGACTCAATTAAACCCCGAAAATCTATATATGTAAATAGGCAAAGACAAATCCTTTTTCTCCTCTGTTTATAAACCGATTTTTTTTTTTTTTTTTTTTGTTTAGTAGCTATTGAAGATCTTTAGTGTTAGCAGTAAAAAAATTTAGTTTTTTTTTTCTTATTTAAATAAAAAATTAATACGAAAAATGAAATTGCTGTAGCCAGTAAATCTGTTCTTATTAAAACGTTTTATCTTAATAATCATCATTATTTTTACAGTGTACTAAATCTTATAAGGTGTGTCATTTAATATCAATAAATGAGGGTTTTTTAAATTGTGATTTACTGTTGTTCTATTGTATATTTTATTCAATTATTACTGAATTGTATTGTAAGTATACGTAAAAGTGTGTGTTCTCAGATATACATGAACAAATGTATAAGAGTAGAAAAAAAAATTTTGGAAATACGCAAATTCATACATGTTTTCCTTCAATTTTTAATAATAATTATGGTGTCGAATTTTCAGTGTATAGAAATCAATATTAATAATTAATAATAAATTATGATAATAAAACTGTAGCTAATTCCGATAGCCAATATGTATTACAAGTGTGTAGCCGATACATAATAAACTTGTTAAGTGGCGGCATGCGCATGCGTAACCGGTGTGAACTTGGAAGCGTACACACGAAGCAACATTATATCCTTCAATAGACTAAAGTGAATAAAAATTGATTTAGGTGGCAATATTGGTTCATGTTTATAAAATTACTTATTAAAAAGTTTATCGGTGATTCTATTCTTTACTATTTTACAAAAATTGTTCGATTATCATTCGATTTTTCATTTATGCGAGTAGTGCAGTTATTGCGGTGTTTTGCGAAAATCCCAATAATCGGCGATGGTAAATACGATGCGATGAAAATATCCATCGAGGAAACATCGTCGCGCCTTGTCTTTATAATATTCGTCGCACGGACGATCGATTAACATCGCTCACGATAATTACGATCTCAGTTTGCTTAATTTTGCCAATGGATTGAGTTATTCGAATGCAAACGGCATTTTTTTCGAGTATTATTATTTATTGGGTATGCTTTCGTGTTCATAATTTATGTGTATTGAATTTGAAGTGCATACACATGAGTTTAATGCTTACTTTTCGCTATCGATAAATCTGTATTTGTACAGTAAGTAATTTTTACACCAATATAAAAAAAATTAAATAATTGTTTTATACTGGTGTAAAAATTACTTACTGTACAATAAACATAAACAATAAGTGTAATAAACAGATATATTGAATCTGTACTTTAATGTGGAGCGCGTGTATTCATTTTCAATTTATGTAAATTAAAAGCCCACACTTTGGGTAAAACCCACAGCCTTTTTCATTCCTTACGGTCCTGAGCAATTCACCCACTGAGTGTCGATTGTCGCAGAATTATATTATTCCGTCATCTCATCTTGAGTATTGTCTCCTCCTTCTTTTATTTATTTTTTTTCTATTATGTACCAGAGTTCTTTGCATAGTGTGCTCCCACCTGTCGGACCTTCAACATTACTACATGTCTAACACCTCAGTCTCCTCCTTTTATATTCACTAACGAAATTTATTGAGTACTTTATTTTGTCCCCAATAATATCGTGTTTCTGATCCTATCCTTACGACTGATATTTAGGATATAGACCTGTGCATTGCGCTTTGAGGAGTCTCGATTTTCTTTTCCACCATTTTGGTATTAGACCATGTTCGAGAGTCGTAAATTAGAGACGGAACCGCTCAATATTTCGTTTTTTTTTGCTTTGATACCAAAGGGACTCTTAACTATATTTTCTTTTAAGTGACCAATACTTTTTCCAAGCCAGCGCACTTTTCTCCTCGATACATCTTCTTTTATTCCGTTTTCAATCTTTATACTTTGACCTAGAAAATTTATTTCATTTACATATTCGACGATATTTCCGTTTTTTCTATGCTGTTCGTCGTGATTTTTGTTTTTCACGTTTAAACTCAGACCCCCGCTTCTTTGCTCACTTCATTTAACTTTTCTAACGTAATTCTTAGTTCCCGTAAATGTTTCCCCAAAACTACCGCATCGTCTGCAAACTGCAAGTTATTTAGAAACGTTTTAATTTCGATACCGTTTTTTTTCTTCTCAATTTCGTACAAATAATAATGGCGATAAGGGATCGCTTTCATCTACTTCCGCTTTTTCGCTTTTGGAAATATTTGCTTGTTTTTTCAGTAATTATCCGTGTTTTTAACCATATCTGAAATTATTTTACGGTCGATTATTGGAACCTCTTGGTTTTGGAGTGCGTCTAACATATTAGAGATATATTTCAAAGAATCAAATGCATTAGAGTAATCAAGAAAAGCGAAACTTATTATTATTATTATATTTTGGTATTCTCTTGATTTCTCAATGATATGATTTGTCTGATGAATGAGTTGTGTCCATAGCGGACAAAACATTTTCTGAAGCCTACCTATTCAGTTGATTTAAATTATTTAAAATTGTCCTTGTTATTATTTTGAAAAAAAATTTGTTTTTGAAATCGTAGGACTTAAGCTTACGGATCCGTAATTTTCGATCCCGTTTTTATTTCCTTTTTTATGTAGTAGGATTACATCTGATATTTTCCATACCAATGAGATTTTTTGTTCCTCCAGAACCTTACTGAATATAATTACCTGGCGTTGTACCTGGCGTAACGGACCGCCTGGTACAGTTCGTAGATTTGTTACGGTTATTTGCATCAGGTCATCCTAGAGTGTCGCAGCGAAACTTTTCTGTGGTAGGTCCTCTGTACCGAAATTGTGACAATCTTGCAGCTCCATTTTGAGTTTTGGGAATAGAAAGTAGTCCGGGGGACTTAAATTGAGCGAGTATGGGGGTGGTCCAACGTTGTGATCCGTTTTTGGGCTAAAAACTGACGGTTCATCGTTGCCGTGTGAGCAGGTGCGTTGTCGTGCAACAGGAAAAAATCTCGACTTGAAAACATCTGTGGTCTGACGCGTCCAATTCTTTTCAAAAGGTAATATCCAAAACCTCTTTGTAGAAGGGAGCATTCACGATTTGGCCAGGGGGAACGAATTCGCGGTGAATGATTCCTTCGCTATCGAAGAGAACAATCAACACAGTTTTAATTTTCGACTTTTGAAACCTCAATTTTTTCGGACGAGGAGAATTTGGGCCGACCCATTCCGCACTTTGCCGCTTCATTTCTGGATCGTAGGCAAAATACCACGATTCGTCACCCGTAATTATTGTATTGACGAAGTTCGGATCACTTTCAATCATTTTCAACAAGTCTTGAGAATGCTCGACGCGTTGGTCTCGTTGCTCCGTGAACAGCGAATGAGAAACGTAGCGCGCACAAACCTTTTATTTCTTCAAATCTTCTTGGATAATGCGTTGAACTATTTTGTTTTCGGTATATTCAGACAGTCTGCGATGGAACGACACGAGACTCGTCGGTCAGCCTTCAAAAAATCCGCCACACGCTGGATGTTTGCATCGTTTCTTGTCGTCAGCGGTCGGCCGCTGCGCTCGTCGTCAACAATCTCCTCTCTTCCCTCACGAAAACGAGCAAACCAATCGAAAACTGATGTACGGGACATAGCATCGTCACCATAAGCAGTACGAATCATTTCCAGAAGAGCTTTGGTAGCCGTTAAACCGACTTTAAAACAAAATTTAATCGCGGCACGTTGCTCTAAATTTTTCTCCATAGCGAATTTGTAACCGAGCGCACATACACACCTTCACTCAAAACGGCATAGCTTCAAGGTCAGTAGCCGCATACCCCACAACTTCCCAAAGTTTCAAAGAGATAACGCCAGCAGTACCGATTTTATAAATTCAGTCCGGAAACTTTCGGAACGCACTGTGTATATTATCTAGCTTTAACTTATTCATAGAATTTTTTCGTCAGTGGCCAAATGGTTTATCGCCAGGTCAAAAAAAAAACCTTGTTGAATAATATAGATAAGCTTTTTATACCGTTCGCTAAAATAATACTATTATATAAAATACAAAAATCTCTTTAAATAATTGTCGGGCGCGAAGAAAACGAAAAACAAATTTCTTTGGACATTTTTTGAGAGGACCAATTTATCACTTTCTGCAAACAATAATGATGGGAGCGGTAGAAGGAAAAAGCGGACGAGGAAGAAGAAGAATTTCTTGGCTCCTGAAAATATTAAGACATGGACTGGAGTTACAAAATTAGAAAAATCAAGAAGTCGAGACGTATTTCGTCAAATGGTAGAGTCCATGAACAGTGGTTGAGCTATACCCGAATCGGGTTGTCGAAGAAGAAGAATGCCTACTGTGCCCCTATATAGTAATAATAGGTCGAATGTATTTCCTGCCGTTTTATATGCCTTAATTCATTAAGTTGGCGTAAAAACACGTTTTTTATGATTTATTTAAGTACAGCGAAATTTAGGAATTAATAAAATTTATTAAGAAATATATAATAATACGTAAGTAAATAAAGAGAAGGAAAGAAGTTTAAAAAACACTCGTGTAAGAAGTTAAAAATCCGTCGCCCGGAGTTCGGGGTCTATTTTCAGAACTGGAGCCGACTTTTCCCCCAATGGACGTAATTATTTCTTGGCAATGATTGGCCGAATTCTTACGGGAATTCGTTGAAAAGAGAACATTTAAAAGGTGTGGTGCGACGGTCGCTGCACCGTTCGAAAATGTTGCATGCAGTTGTTACGGCTCCGTGAAATAGTTCATTTGTTTTCTCGATGGCGAGTCTTTTAATACCGGTACCTCTGAATCGGTAAAAGGGCTTTTCTTGCACGTTAATACGGTAGCGCAACGACGACTGACTCGATGACACATTTGCATTACCAAAATAAATATCTTTCCCGCTAGAACCGCACAAAAATAACTGGTTACTATGGCTACCGATAAATATACCACTCGTGTACATTACAGATTGTACATTTTTTTTTTTTTTTTGTTTTTTTTTCCATACCGACCAGGAGCATTTCGTTCGTTTTCGGGGGGCAATCATTTGATTGTAAACCCGAGGCGCGCAAAAATGTCCGACAAAGTTTCTCGAAAAAAACGAGATCGTTCTAAAACAGCGACTATCCTGCGATCAGTCAATTGTCGGAGTTCAACACGAGCGAGCTTCCGCATGGCTTTGTGCACGTAGTGTGATTCGGTGCTATACCGGCCGATGAAAGTTGCACTGTCATATGTGTGTGCCAGTCCGCCCGGGTCTGGGGGAGTCGATGATCAAACGCGCGAGTTGTTTATTATTACGCTAACCAGAGGCGGTAGTGTTGCGAGCGTACTTTTCATGCGACGGCTGCGTCACTCTCTCAGTTGGACGTTAATTGTTCGCTTAGGGAGTACTTGTGGAGTGCGTTTGTCGGTGCTTGTATGTTTATTTAGTTCGTTCTTTCGCTCTCGGATGCGACAGTGATACTGTTGTTATTTATTAAACAAACCGAAAAAACGACATGGGAAAAATAGTTCGCGCTGCTGATTGCGAATTAATGAACTGTTAGAACCATAGCCTAAAACGATGAACTTGTTAGAACGACTGGCCGCTGCCCTGTTGCTCGTGATCGGTTTAGGTGAGTTTAGTTTTATTTTCCCGCGTAACGTGTATTCTCAATAATTATTGGCATTCCGGAAAATAAAATCTAAAGGCTATTAATTCTAGACCAGCTTGTTTGAACAAGCTCTTTTTAGCGGCATCATTATACGTCAGAGTATTTTTGAACTGTTTCTGGTGTAGGTCGATGTATAAGCGGTTGGAAAATAATCAACGGTGTAGAATTTCGCGTCGTTTTTTTTTTTTGTTTTTTTTTTTTTTAGCAAACAAACTCTACCAAAATATAATTATTGTACCAACGAAGTTTTTTTTTTGAAAATTACAATACTTTTTCTTTTCTTTCTTTTTTAAAAATTACAATACTTTTCCCTTTTTTTTGAATATGGTGTATTTTAAAAAATGTGTGTATAAAAGTGCAGAGGACTAGTGTGCTTAAATCAGGAGTGAGTACAGGTGCGTGTGTAGCTGAAACAAATTAGAAATAACGTATTAATAAACATAGAACCGTGTGTGTGGTGGTAGTTCCCGGCAAAGTGTACTTAAACTAAGACAGAAAAGGGCATGGTCCCCGTACCCAGAAATTATTAACGATGTTTATAGTGACTGACAACGTGTTTATAGAGGAAACTATACAAATACGCATTGTATGATGACTACAATTATATGTAATATTTTATAAATTAACAATTAATTAACGCCTTTTTAAAAGATGTTGCAAACATTCTCTGGCCAGCCTCTGCTCTCGTTGGGCTTACTTCTTTGTGGAACACATCACAGTGTACCTTACCAATCTCGCCGGCCGATTAATTAGCAATTGTATGTTAACTAAAATTTAAATAACGAAAGAAACCGATTAAGAATGTATCGAAAATTGCCGAAAAAAATCCGTCTAATATATAACTTCGATCCGAGAAAGTTTTCTACTATACGGCAGCCGTAAGTCCTTTTAAAGGATAAATATCGATAGCAACTATCGCGTCCGCTTTATATTAACAATACTAGAAACAACACAGAACTTCCTATTAAAGCATTTCAGGCAGGTTTGAATAGAATCGAAATAAAAATAATAGCTAACTGCCAGATCATGTAACCTCTATATAGTTCGGATGGTCCCAGTGGGCTGCGGATAAATGGGCGACTCTAACTTGCAGTGCGTGTGATGTGGACCTGGTCGAGAGTCCAATGTTCTGTTAGTCAACTTCATTCTGACTCTCTAGAATAAGAGAATTTTGGTGTTTAGTCTTTCCATTAGAATGTTACAAACTCATTTTTAAAATGGCAATATAAATAATCATCGACTGAACGTTAGTTTGATTTTTCTAACAGCGAACAACCCACATACACACAAAAAAACACAACAGACCGTCAAACGAATTAACAGTAAGGAAATAAAAAGTAGTTGCTGCGAGAGAAAGTATGTTGAAAATTTCGCTTACGTCGCAATAAATTATCCACTCTACACTTGTTGATAAGAGTAAGTTGATTCTTCTAAAGGTAAATCTCGACTGCCTTTTTCTAGAATTCGGAGTAACTGTTTATTCACTTTTTGAATTTTGCTTTATCACAGGAATTCCCAACCAGGGGGGGGGGGGCAACCGCTAGGATAGCACAGAGAGATGTCAAGGGGGTCGCAGTAAGTTTGAATTTTCGAAAGAAAAATTAATTTAACGCGTAAATTAAACATCGGACAATAAGTAATATGACATGCCTTCGAAAATGACCTTTCAGGCATCTAAAAATTGTGAAAAAAATACCAAAGAAACTAAAAGAAATCTATAATTCACGTGGGTATTTAAAAATTCTTGTTACATAAATGGTTGCTAAAGATTTTTAAAAACTAACGTTTTTAAAAATCTTCATGAAACTATTCAGGGTAGCCACTAAACCGGGAATTTTGCAAACTGGGAAAAACCAGGAATAAGCCGGGAATTTTGTTGTAAAACCGGGAGAAAAAGTAAAAATATAAAAAAAAACGATATTTTTAACAAGAAAAAATCACTTGAAGCGAAAAAGAAATGTATTTTTACTGCATTTTACTCAAAATAAATTACGAAGCTCTGTTTTATTCATATGAGAAATATGCTGCGGCGGTCAAATATTATCAATAGTAACAAAAAAATCCCATTCTTCTTTTTGTACAATTCTGATAATCAGCAAATCGGGAGGATTTGGACTGGGAAAACTGACAGGATTTTGATCAGGAAAACCGGGAATTTAAAAATTATATTTGAGTGGCCAGCATGCTATTTCATCAGTGTTTTATGTATTATGTAACACAAGAGTACGAATAATTATAAAAATGTAATTGGATTAACAGTTACTAATCATCATGCCCATCATAAGTCATATCTAAATCAGGAACGCGAACTCTCGGCGGCCGATCTACAGTTCTATGTAGGTAAAGGGAATGTAATTACAGGTATTTTACTGTCGTAGGCGCAAAATGACAGCGAAAAAGAGAACATTTTCAGAAGACTATATTAAGTTTACCTTCATAGAGAAAGACGAGCTAAAATTGCCTCAGTGTATGATATGTATGAAAGTTTTAAGTGATGATAGCATGAGGCTCAATCGCCTTGAAAGGCATTTGAGCCAGCAACATCCTACTCTGATTTCGAAGTTGAAAGAGTTTTTTTCTTATCGGCTCGTCTTTATGAACTGAAAGAAGAGGTCATCTCCTCTTTCTTGAGTTCAAAGAAAAAAAAAGATTTTTTGCAAATGTTCAACAATGAACAATTTCAATGGAGATTGTTGACCTATTTAACTGATATATTTGATGCCTTGAATCAGCTAAACTTGAAGCTTCAAAGCACAAACGGTGCTGTAATAAGTAACTATGATCCATATCCAGGGGTTCATATCAAAGCTTCAACTTTGGAATCAAAAGGTATCCGTTGATAATGTAATAATATCTTTTTCTCGACTATTCGAAGCAATTAAAAGTAAAAAACTGGATGAAGATTTGAAAGCTGAAATACAAACTCATTTGCAAAGCGCTAGAAGACGAATTTCACCGACACTATCGAGACATTAATTCAGAGTCACCAATATGGCACATGAAACCCATTTGTTTGCCGATGTCTTACAATTACCGGAACAAGTTCAGGAAGAATTTCTAGAAGTGAAGGCCGATTCGACAACGAAAGATGACTTCCAACTTTTGACATTGGAGAAATGTTGGATCAAACGATTCCTTGTTAATTCGAAAGTTGCCTCTCTTGCTTTGGGAATACTTGTTCCTTTTTCTTCGACTTACTTACGTGAGGCATTCAGCTCTGGTTTTAATTAAAACTAAGCAGCGAAAACGTCTTGCCGTTGACAGCGACCTAACGATAGCACTGGCAAAAACTGAGCCTAGAATCAACTAACTGGTGCAGACCATGCAAGCTCAAGTATCTCGTTAGTACTCTCGTACACAATAATCTGATTTGATAAACTGAAAACTAATTATAATAAATTATTTTGATAAAAAACGTTTTAAATTTGGTTAAAGTTCATTTTCTATAACTTAGGATTAAATTAAAAATAAGTGTCGTTAAACCAATGTGCATTTTTTTTAATGACAAAAATTAAGAAGGGGGGCATGAAAATGTTATTTATACTTCGGGGGGCTCGACGAAAAAAACGTTGGGAAACCCTGCTTTATCATATGCTTTTAATCCGGAACCGATTGTAGATTCCAAGTGCGCAAGTTGACTCAGAGTCGATCCGGAGAGTTGCCTATCTCTACTGAATTTTGATGAAATTACTAGAAATTGTAAATTTTATAGAATTCGATGGAATTTCGCCATAAATATAACTTTATAATATTGCAAAAGAATTTAGTTAATGATTGAAAAACGAGCCATTAATTAAGGACCAAGTAAGAAAAGAATAGAAAAAACGGAAGCAACCGTTTGATGAAGCTTTTCAAAAAATAAACAGGGCTAGAAAGTAAAAACTAATGATATAAACGATCACATTTTCGCAGTATCGGGAAAGTACAGTTATTAAGTAAGCGAGTGAAACAAAGGCAATTAAGCCTTGCTGAAACCAAAGAATAAGACGAAGCTTAATTAGTGCGTCTAACAGAATCTATTTCTTAATGCTTTAGAAGACCTAAAAAAGCTCTTTTTTGAGGATGTTTTTTTTTTTTTTTTTTGGAAGAGAAAAAAGGAACTTAGCCCAGCGAACTTTGGGGTATATTTGCTGACGCATTTGAAGTGTGTAAATAATTTTTATAAAATCGATGTAATAATTAACCGCAGAGTAATGAGCCTTTGCCTAAAACGTCTTGCTCCTGTAGTTCGTTCGCAATTGGCGATTAAGATGCAGTTCGTAATTCTCGTCAGAAACATAAAAACCAAATAAATTTCCGATTACTATACTTTTGTTCGGAGGGTAAACTAAGAAAGAAGTGAAAATAATTAGAAAATGATGACTTTTTCAGGCTTGACAAATTTTTCTTTTCAAACCTGAAAAGTTCATCATTTCCCAAGCACTTTTTTAGTGTTTTTTCAACAAAAAAAAAAATTATTTTATGTCGTGTAAAAGATCTCTAAAAATACGTTTTTAACGATTTTGTTAGTTCACATAGAAGATAATTCAATACCGGAGAGAATAAATTTTAGTTCAAGAGGTCGTTTAGTTTTTTTTGCTATCGCGCCCGCCAATTCAGAAAAATCGAAGAAATGGAAACTCAAGAAAACGTGTTTTAAAGTGTTTTCAATGAGAGAATATATAAATCTTCGTTTCTTACGCTAAAGATCGGCTAATCAACTATTCTTGGTCCCCATACAGTAGTCCTTCTGCTTCGTCAAATAACTCATTCTGGAGAATTTGTTCGAGTCTACAAGCCCCATACGAGCCCCATCGATGTTAAATGACTGGCGTGTGTTCTCCTTTTCGATCCGTTGTGCGTCGGTGTTACTAGCAAAAATTTTGCATTGTTGGCCGATGTTCCAATGCAGCAAGTGCATAATATTCAAAGTCGCTGAATATTCTTCGTTGAACATTCCCGCAACCAAGTAGGCGGCTATTTCAACGAATTCTTGCTCGGAATTCAAGTACTTCGAATTGATGCGTCAGACTCGTTTGAATTTTGCGGGTGACCGCCTAAACATCTCGTTGCAAGGTTGTCATTTGATAGTTCTTCATAAATCGGGCGAACCTGCTTCTCAATTTTTTCGTCAATCAATCGAGTAGGATGCTCAAAAAAGGTCGTAGTTGATTGGTGTATTCAGCTTTGCGCCATTCACACCAACGGTCGATGCCGGTTGGACAATTTTCGTGTCGAGGGGATTTGTTTGTGAAGCAATAATGATCTAGCGCTGCTATCATTGCTTTTTTCATTTCTTGGACAGAATCAATATTTCTTCTAATCGGAAACCCGTAATAAATTTTTTATGATACCTTTCGTTAGTCGATTCTTATCGATAAAAGGGCGGCGAGAACGTCTGAGCCGGGCTGAATAGTAGTTCAAAGTAGAAACACACGCACAGATTTTTTTTTTTTTTTTTTTTGGGCTTGTCAACCAAGGATCTTTACCCAGAAACAAAAGGTAAGGAAAGAAGTCGGTTATATTTTGATCCGATCAGAAATTTTAACTAAAAAGGAACAGATAGCAGGAATAATTAGTAAAGAAGGAAAGGACAGGATATAGGAAGCGCCATAAGGGGGGTAGGAAGTCCAAGCTTAAGCAAATAAGAATATAAGGCAGAACGCTCCACGGAGAGGGATGAACACTGGAAGAACACATGATCGGCGTCGCAAATAATTGCATCATCCGGATGGAGAGGACAGTGTGGAGAAGAAATCAAGGAGAAACGAAATCTGGATGAAGGCAGCAAAGAATAGCCAAAGCGCATGCGAACAATGGAAACAACATCAGAACGACGAAGGGAGGGATGCAAAAGAAACCATGAATATGAAGGAAGATTAGGACACGCACAGATAACTGTTATAACTGAGTAGGAAAGACAAGGTCGGAAAGAGCGCCTGAGCCTGGCTGAATGTGCGTTACACCTACTCCTTTTCGTTCAGCTTTGTATCTCCAAAAGTACTTCAAGTTGGCATTATTCGTGTATAGTTTATCTATCGATTTAGGAAATAGGAAAAAAAAATCGATTTTTTTGATAGGATGCCCCTTAAAAGCATTTTAATTTTTTTTTTAAAAATGCATATTTAAACGACCTTCCCATATAAATCTAAACGCTACGAATACATAGCATTTAACTGCTTCTATTTAAAATTTACAAAATTTTTAACCCAGTACGCAATAACTAATTCTTGGACTTTCGATGACGAAAGTAACAAACGCGATAAGTATTATTAAAAAAAAAGAATGAAGATAAGTATCTAAAGGTGAAAATGGTCGACGGATAAGTTTATTAATAAGTTTATTAACATCACGGAAGCCCAATGAGAAGTGAGCTCTAAGACGATCGAAGAAGAATTGGTAAGATGAAGTTCTTGAAGGGGGGGGGGGGCAGAAGACTGCGTTGCTTGGCCAGAACTAGACTCTCGTCCAACCTGACAATGGCTGAATAAGAAGAATGTATTGGAGTGGCGGAATTTGCAACCAACTACACTATATTTTTTTTTACTAATTAAATTAGTTTACAGTAATATTAAAGTTTTTGGATTTATAATTAAATGGGAACATTCTTACCGAATAAATCGCAAGTAAATGCGAAACGCGCGAAAAAAAAAGAATATATATATATATATATATATATATTCACGGCATAATGCTTTAAGTAATGGACATTTCTTATAAATGTCCTAAGCATCAAAAAACAAAAAATAAATAAAAAAATATTATAATCCATTATTTTATTATGGCTGATACTTAAAAAGTTACAATCATTCAAATTTTAAGTAGCTTTAGGATACAGAAGACTCAGCGGCAACATCTTAAATCCATGTTTTGATTCTTAAGTGGTGTAGCTCTGCAAAACAGGGAGTCTAAGAAAAAAACATAACGATTTTTTTTGTCTGTCGCATTTTCACATATAAAAGCAAAAAGAAAATAGTTATTACTTTTTTTACCGCAGTCAATAAATAAATGTTTTCACACTATAGCACATTATATTTGCAAATCACGAACAGGGATTGATTATTGTAAAAATAACTTTGCTTAGGTTCAGGACAGCAGGAATATATATATATATATATATATATGTATATATGTATATATGTATATATGTATATATGTATATATGTATATGTGTATATATGTATATATGTGTGCATGTATACGGTACAATTTACAGAAAATGAATCTTTCTACTTTCTTCCTCGATGTACTCGTTTTATTTCTGTGAACTTATCATTAGCGGTTAGACACAAAATAGCAATAACAGCAATAATGACACATCTTTCAAGCTGGCTCGTTATATTACCGCGGTGTATTATTAGGCAGCAACGGTGTTTCACTAGAACTGGGTTCGAATCCCATTACGGTGCGCACTGAAAATATAAATAATTATCATCACTCGCGTTAATGTCCATGACGAGCACGAATCTAAAACGAAAAGGTCCATTTAATATACACGTATTTCATAGAAATCTGATATAATGATTTATTTTTCTTCGTCTTACCTTGCGAAGAATTTATCTTCAGAACCAGCGGATAGGCTTTTGTCTTCAGAAACAAAATGCCATCGTTTGCCTAAATTTGCATTGAAATACTGGTCATATTGACGCTTTCGATGAGTTAATTTTCAACAAGTAGAGATGCGACTTTTGTTAAATCCATCTATAAACATTTTCGAAGCTAAATATTGAGCCACCATGTACGAAGTTCTCTATCCGTGTGCCAAAACTTTGGTCGCAATATTTGTCGTTATAACCGATGATGTGAAAACTGAAAGTAGTTATCATACAGCTTTGTACAAGTCTACCGGTTCCAACTAAATTTGTCGCTATAGCCGGTTTGTACCATAACTGATTTTCACTATATACATATATATATATATATATTAAAGAAATAATGATATATATTCCTACGTTTCGTTATTTGTTAGTCCTTTGTGCTGGGTAAATGTCCTGAGTTGACGTGCCCAAAGAAAAAAAAAAAATATTGCAATATTCTTCAGTATTAGAATATTTCATCTTCGCTTCTGTTAAAGAATACTTCAAATTACAAATATTTTACTGCTATTGCATTCTGAAAACTGTTTAATATTCAGCAAAATTCCCTTCAAAGCCTCGCTTTTCTCGAACATTCAGAATCTTCAGTTTGCACAAGAAATTTCTTTGTGATCATCGTGCTAAGCTCTTAGTCTGTACCCTTTATAATTCTAAATGATTCTACATCCGTTAAAATGGTTAATGCAGGTCTCTTAAACTGTTGTTCTTACTACATTCCCAATTGTTGCATCGTTACAAAATTTGATTACCTGTAGCTGTCGTACATGGGTTTGTACAATAATAATCTTATCCATTCTGATTTTATCGCCTAATGTATAATTACAGACACTAAAGTAGTAAATTTGAAAGAGTTAAATTTAGTAAATTCTAGTAATAGCTTGTCTCGATGAATGAAAGTTCCACCTGAAATAATTTAAATACTGCAATTAGGTCAATCACTGTGGGTATACGAAAAAGTAGGCCTTAAAAACGTTAATCGTACTCTTTCTGCTTTCGCCCGGAAGTGATGGATGGTTCGCGTTAATTAATGCGGTTCTCCAAATGCGATTTTTTAAAAATAAAAAATATTTGCTCTTCATGAAATTTAATTTTGTGTGTCACGCTATCACGCATTGCCCATTTTCAATGCACTGTACGATGTAGGTATTCCCTGCTGGGATAAGTTGGCCTAATCAATGGCCGGGTAAATTGGGAGATGCATTTTATACCTGTTGCCAGACACTTGGGATTGATGACAATCGTTAATATGCCTAGTGCAGACGTATGATTGCAAATCGATTTATCACAACAAATGCAGTCCCAAGTGCGTGTCTGCCTCCTATACATCAACTATCGCGAATATGGTGGAATGCATGTTTGCCATTACCTTCCACGCGTGACTATTACCTAGTTATTTAATTTCTTCGCAATAGTTTCCGTCGTCGCCTGGGATCGAAATTAACACCTTCACAGCGAAAATATAGTGCTCCGAGGCTGTCGTTTAATGAAAAATTAAATACAATTTCAATGAAATACCGTATTTACTCGCGTAATTTACGCAGCACTTTTTGTCGTTTTTAACATGCCAAAAAAGGGGCTGCGTAAATTACGCGGGGAATCAGATCAACCTGCATTTTGCGGGTTATACGTAATAGGTGTGTATTTCAAAATTACCTCTTACCTAAACAAAACACACCACATTAAGTGAAATCAGTTACTTTTATTTCGAACCAAATATATTTATACAATAATAGGTGTAACTCTACATTACGGTAATTTATAAATTCGAGTACCGGTAATTTACTTCTAAGAAATTAGACATTGTCTAGTAATGTTGAACCTATGAATGTATTTTAATAACAAAAATATGGTTTGTATTATTTTTCCAAAAAATTAGGGTGCGTAAATTACGCAAGTAAATACGGTAATAAAAATTTTTGGGTTTGTTTTATTCTTAATTTCTTAAAAATATAATTAATTTTTTTTAGAAGTGCATACATAATTTTTCCTCATAGTCGTTTCGAAAAGAAAAAGTATATTTCTAAAATCTCCCCGCTTTTTTTTGTGTGTTATTACTATACACAGTGCGTCCCGTAAGTTTTAAGACTACGAGTATAGAATCGAAACAAGTAGAGCTATCTTCATGAAATTTTAGGATCTTCTTACTACATCCTTCTCACCCTTTCATACCAAGTTTCAAGTCGATCGGATGATTAGTCTCGGTTTGGTGACTGTGCGCGTGACATACTGTTGGCTGTGTTGTCATAACTTTAAAATGGAAACAAATCTCGAACAACGCGCAGCGATTAAGTTTTGTTGGAAAGCGGGTAAAAGTGCGACGGAAACATTCGAAATGATGAAAGTGGCTTATGCTGAGTCTACTTTGTCTCGTGCTACTGTATTTCGGTGGTTTAATTCGTTTACTTCGGGTAGGGGGTGCATCAAAGATGAAGAGAGAGGTGGGAGACCATGCACAACGAAAACAGATGAAAACATCGCTCGTGTTGCCGATTTCTTGAAAGAGAATCGAAGTGCGGGGTGT
Organism: Icerya purchasi; assembly: GCA_039619475.1. Taxonomy (NCBI): domain Eukaryota; kingdom Metazoa; phylum Arthropoda; class Insecta; order Hemiptera; family Monophlebidae; genus Icerya; species Icerya purchasi. The sequence continues at coordinate 449,414,816 of CM077116.1, read as the reverse complement.
AGGTTGGTAGAAGAAGAAACTGGAATCCCTAAATCCATCGTTCAACGCATTATTCGAAACAATTTACAAAAACGGAAGATTTGCGCGCGCTTCGTTCCACATGCTCTGACAGCTGAGCAACAAGAACAACGCGTCTTTCATGCGCGAGACCTTCTCGAAATGATTGAAGCCGATCCGAATTTTCTTGAAAGCATAATTACAGGTGACGAAAGTTGGTGTTTTGCATATGACCCTGAAACGAAGAGGCAAAGTGCGGAATGGTGTGGAAAAAATTCCCCGCGACCCAAAAAATTGCGATTTCAAAAGTCCAAAGTAAAAACAATGCTTATCGTGTTCTTTGATTCAAAAGGAATTGTTCACAAAGAATTGGTTCCTCAAGGTGTTACTGTCAATGCTGCATTCTATCAGCAAGTTCTAGATCGCCTTTGTAAAAGAATTGCGCGCGTCAGGCCGAATTTGTGGAGAAATCGATCTTTTTTCCTGTTACACGACAACGCTCCAGCACACACCGCAGCGATTAACGTTCAGTTTTTGGAAAAAAAATCGGTTCCCGTGTTGCACCACCCGCCTTATTCGCTGGATATGAGTCCACCGGACTATTTCCTGTTTCCCAAACTAAAAATGACCCTGACAGGAAAACATTTTGCATCGATTCCTGAGATTCAAGAAGCTGTGACGAGGAACCTCAACGATATTCCAAGCGACGCGTTTTTGAAAGGTATGAAAAGGTTGGAGGATCGCGCAAACAAATGTATACAGTCTAATGGAGCCTATTTTGAATAAAAATCGTGTTGAAAAAATTTTAGTATTTTTTTTTGTATAGTTTATAGACTCAGTCTCAAAACTTACGGGACGCACTGTGTATGTTCATTTTTTATCCGAAGCCAATATTCGTGCCCAAAATTTCGAAAGGGAGAGGGGGGGATTTTTTTTTTTTTGCGGATTTATTTTATAAATATCAATTTTACTAATATTCATACTATTAATAATTTCTATCATAAAATATGGAGCATATTTTTTCTTCTTTTTTTTTTTTTTAACGTAAGAACACACTAAAAGTTCGTCAATATTTATTTAAAATTTTTGATTTTTTTCACATTTTTGTGTATTTATAATAACTATTTTAGTTCTAATAGGGGTGGCGGCGGGTCAACCCCCCCGTGGACATGGCCTTGTCTGAAGCTATTTTAATTTTTTCGTACCAATACGCGCTTTAAATAATTCAGCGCAATTAAAATTAAACAGTTTCGCAGGTTATGCAGAAAATTACTTTTTTTCTCTTTTTGAGATAATCATGCGATGCTCTTCGCATCTTTCTTGGAAAAGAACAAACAATTTCACTCCGCATTTATGCTGATTTTGATGATTTAATTTTCCTGATAAATTATTCACCGTAGTGAAATATCGGCTAAAGACCAATATGTTCAGTTGTGGATCGTAAAGTTTCGACTTTTGCGTAAGAAAAAGGAACAAAAAACCTTTGTGTGCAATTGGGTTTTCTTCTTGACGTGTGATGGTTCGGGTTATTCCTTAAAAACTCGTATTACAAGGAGAGGTCACGATCTGCGGGTCATCGATTTTGATGAAATTTTGCAGATCGATAGAAGACCATGAGTATACAAACTTTGTAAAATACTATTAGAATGCAACGTTTTGATTTACGCGAGAAATTTAAATTTTTAGAAGCCGAATTTAATGGATGATATATATAGCCGTTTAGACAAAAATATGCAAAAAATTCCAGATTACGTTTATATTTATTTTGTGCAAATGGTTCGGAAGACTGATTATTCTGAAATGAAGTATATTAAACAAAAAAAAAATTATTAAAAAACAATAAAATAATTTTAAAACAATCAATTTTTAATGTAATAATAATTTGAATACGTCATTTATTATATTGACATAGTATAAAAACATAAGTCACTGCGAACTTGTTTTGTGGTATAGTGGTAAAAGTAATGTTTATTTACACAACTCAAATAGAAAAAAAGGTGGTGCGGGTTCGACTACACTCGACGTCACGTAAAGTTTTTAGTCTTATATTTTTAATTATTAATTCTTATTATTTAATTATTAATTCGTATTATTTAATTATTTTAATTTTTTTTATATAACTACATAAATATAATAAAGTGAAAGCCAGGCTAATAAAATACAAAAAATATACAAATACAATAAATATTTTCGATTTTTTTTAATCTACATTTCTCAATGAATTCGTTGCGTATAAAACATGTTTATCGTTTATAGAAATGTAAATAATAAAAAGTTGAAAATATTTATCGTATCCATATTTTTTTATTTTATTGACCCGGCTTTTTATTATAGTTATGTCTATGTTTTTTTTATTTTATTGACCTAGCTTTTTTATATAAAAATAATTCGATAATAAGAATTAATAATTAAAAATATAAGATCAAAAATTTTAAGTGACATCGGGAGGATTGGAATCCGCACCACCTTTTTTTTTGAGTTGTCTAAGTAGACATTACTTTTACCACTATACTACAAAACAAGTTTTCTGCGATTTATGTTTTCATACTATATCGAAATAATAAATAACGTATTTAAATTATTATTACATTAAAAATTGATTGTTTTAAAATTATTTTATTGTTTTTTAAAAAAAAATTTCATTTAATATACTTCATTTCAGAATAATCAATCTTCCGAACCGTTTGCACAAGGTAAACATAATCTGGAATTTATTGCTTATTCTTATCTAAACGGCTACGCATATTATCCGTTACATGCGGCTTCTAAAAATTAAAATTTCTCGCGTAAATGGGAAAGTTGCATTCTAATATTTTACACAGTTCATATGGTTTTCTGTAGATCTGTAAAATTTCATCAAAGTCGGTGACCCGCAGTTCGTGACTTTTTCCCTTCTTTATATGTCTTTGGAGAAATACACGGTATACATCCTACACAACTTCCGATGATTTCTGTTCAGAGAATAGTATATAAATGTACCACTTTAATTTAATTTCTTATTGTTCCAATTTGGGTTTAACTTTATTTTCTATATATTTATTAAAAACTTCCATATAGTCGGAAACAGATTCTACTATACAAGTGCGGACGGTCATTATACTCACATACACCGTGTCTAAAAATATCCTGTAAATTTTCAAAAAGAACCTTCTACAGGGTGCAGCAGCATAACATTCTTTTTTAAAATGCGCCACTTTTTTCTTTATTAAATTTTGTTAAAGAGAAATGATGACAGAAAATCGAAATAGCATACTCTAGATCCCCCATTGGTACTTCTTCCCTTGCAGTTTTATTTCGATTTTCTGTTATTATTTCTCTTTAACAGAATTTAGTAAAAAAAAATAGTGGCGCATTTTAAAAAAGAAAGTTATGCTGCCGCACCCTGTATAAAGCGCAACTCTTTGTATCACACGTACCGAGGAAAGGACATCTCCAACTGTTTTCTATAAAAATGGCTGGGACCTTTTCATTAGTTGCGACGTTGGAAATAATTCGAGAACAAGACATTTTTTCAATTATAAATAGTCCAGGACAGATGTTACGAAAGTGGAAAATAAGTATTTTTTACGAAAAAATTCATAAATTCAAAACCTTTAAGTAAAACTCTAAAATAATCAGTGTAAATTAATGAAAAAAATACACGCACACATTATATAATATATATATACATTATACAAGTAATCCTTTGAACCTCGGCATGAGGATATCCTCTAGACCTCCGGCTGATGGTTCTTCTTTAATACTTATAGAAGAGTAAATTTCAGTTAAATTCTACTTTTTTATTTACGGTCCGAGTGGAAATTTCTATTTATGGGTTGCTTTAGGCCACTATTCGTAGATTTCATTAATATCTTTCGCAAGACACTTCCAACTTCCCATCCGTAAAAAACAAAAAAAAAAACCTAACGCAAAACCATAACAGGGGATTTTCTAATTACCTTTAGCGTAAGAATTACATGTTTATTAATATATGTTAGTGCGTTAAAAATCAAAATTAATTTACAGATAAACTGAACCTAAAACTGTCATAATTCACTTTTGATTAAAATTAGTGTTTATATTTTAACAACACAATGTAATCGAAAAAAACCGAAGTTACCACTTTAAATGTTTTAATATTTATATATAAATAGGCAAAGACAAATCAATACCTTTTTCTCCTCTGTTTAATAACCGATTTTCTTTTTTTTTTTTGTTGTTGTTTAGCAGCTATTAACAATCTTTTATGTTATTAGTAAAAAAATTTAGTTTTTTTTTTCTTATTTAAATAAAAAATTAATACAAAAAATGCTAACAGAAATCGTTATATAGCTAATGAATCTGTTTTTATTAAAATGTTTTAATTTTTTTCTTAATAATCATCATTATTGGCTTTCTTATAGTGTACACTAAATCTGAAGGTGTCATTTAATACTAATAAATTAGGGGGTTTTTAAATTGCGATTTAATGTTATTGTATATTTTATTCAATTGTAACGGTACTGAACTGTTTTGTATTGTAAGTATATGTAAAAGTGTACTTAGATATACATGAACGAATGTATATGAGTAAAAAAAAAATTTTGGTAATATACAAATTCATTGATATGTTTCCCTCAAATTTTTAGCAGTAATTATGACCGAATGTTAACCAATGGGCGAACAATAGCTAATATAAAATGGTCATTTTGTGATTATTTTTGCGATTATAACTACTCGTTGTTCTTTATTCCTAATCCGATTACTCTTTTAACAATTACAAAAGTGACGGTTGCCATTGTTTAATGTAATCGACTATCTGTAGAGAAATCGTAATTAATAATAATTATAGATAATTACGAAGTAATTGAATTTATCAAATAAGAATCGAGTAGAGTATTCTTCATCAAGATCGTAATTTAGTATGTGTAAAACAGCAGGGATGAATTCAGGAATCTGTTTCTGGTGGGCGGAAATTTATGTCCTTGGGGGGGGGGGGCAGAGTTTTTTTTTTATATTTTTACTAAGAAATTTTTTTTGTGATATTCCTAGATAAAACCAAATATGTAAAAAATGATTTATTATGTAATTTAAAATAATGAAAAAGTAAGTGTGAATAATAAATTTTAAGTAAAATAACCGATTATAAACAAACAATAATGTTTTCTCAGTTGGTTTTAAAATTTTTAATTCTAATTGTAGCATTAAAGAACATATATTGTAAAAACATTCTAATCGATTATCTTTTTATAATAAACGAATATGTCGTGGTTTAAGCTATTTTAAATGGGGACTTTTCTTGGAAATAAAAAACAAGAAAAAAACAACAGAAACAGAAATTAAACTGTCTCTATAGATCATGCTGCTTAAAAAAAAAAAAAAAAGGAAAAAAATGAAAACCAAAAAGAGAAACGTTTTAATACAATTTACTGATATTAATGATAAACGGATTATCGACGTGAAACGTGATAATTCCCCTTTTAAGGCTGACAAAAAATACCAACTGCAGCTAAAAATTTTTTCAGCTCGTCAATATTTTAGAACTTTCGCATATTTGCAATAAAAGCCAATATCAATTTTTTTTTTTATAGAATAACAAGCAAACGTCAAAGTCAAATTTTAAAAGATCATGCTGTTTTATGAAGTTTCATTTTTCTATCAAAAATAAATCTGACAATTTTGAAATTTAAAAATAAACGACTAATAATTGAACCATTTCAAAATGTTTTGGCAGCATTTTTTGACAGAACTGTAAACAAAGCCAATAAAAAGAATTTTATTTTCTATGAAATTGCCACATTCTTAAACAGCTCGTATTAAGTTCTGGTGAGGGGGCATTGCCGTCCCATAAAAAAAAAACCCACTGGATTCATTCCTGGTAAAACAGTATATATTTAAATATCGGGATAGTTAATTATCACTTTAATCTTTCCACAGTGTGCGCGTATAAAAACAATGAGCTTTAGGGTTTATAATTTTATCGTTAAATATATATTTGTTTTTTGTAATTTTAACATATAATAAGTAAATAACATCAATAAAAAACAATTTATATTTATTTATGCAACGCGTTTCGAAGTCGATGTTCCATAATCACGGGGGGTTGTTATTAAAAGTTATAAATTTAATGAAAACAAAGACTGAAATATATACAGTGAACAACGAAAATATTCGGACACTAGGTAATTTTTTCAATTTTTGATTAAAAACTTGTATTTATGCAAATTTTTTGAAAAAAAAATGAAAAGGTATGTTAGAACAGAGCGTAAGGTAATAAATTCAGCAAAAAAAAAAAAAAAAAAACAAAAATCATCAATAAAACCATTGTAAAAATGAATAACGTAACGTAATACGCTTTCAAGCAGCAACAAAAATATTCGGACGCGTACGTACGTCGAGCAGTGTTGGGTTTTTCCACGAGACAACGATGCGCGTTCACCGGGGGTGAGTCATTTCGTACCAAAGGCAACCTGTTCGATCGACATTTGACATTTTACATTCATGTTTACGTTCGGTTTAAAATTTATTTAAAAAAATGCCTCGTAAAGGCAATAACTCCTCTTTTGAGCAACGACAGTTGGTGATTCGTAATCATAGTAAAGGATTTTCTGTTCGTAAAATTTCAATGTTATTAAATATGAGAAAAAGCACTGTCGCGGCGACATCATTAAACGTTTTGAAAAAGAAGATACTCGATTCCGCAAACAGGTCGGTCACAGAAATTGTCAACACGTGATCAGCGGTTCATAACGAGTAGCAGGTAAAGGAAAATGCAGCAATTAGTGCGCCTAAATTATCCTACGAAACTACTCGAAAGACCTAATATTGAAGTTCACCCACCAACGATGCGTCAAATAATTAAAAAGAACGGTTACAATTCGAAAGTCGCGCAAAAGAAACCTTTAGTCAGCGAAACAAATCCAAAAATAAAACGTTTCAACTTTGCAAAGGAACATGCTAATCGTGATGTAAATTTTTGGAAAACTGTAATTTTTACCGACGAAATAAATTAAATGTTTTCGGAAGTGACGGGCGTCTAAAAATTTGGAGAAAACCGCATACAGAGCTTAAAAAATACAACCTGAACGCGACAATCAAACATGGTGGAGGAAGTCTTATGGTGTGGGGATGTTTCGCCGCGTCTGGGGTCGGTAACTTGGGAGTTTATGGAAGGTAATATGAATGCGGATACATACGTCGACCTTCTGAAAAGAAATTTGAAATGTAGTGCCGAAAAATTGGGTCTGGAAAACAATTTCAAGTTCTACCAAGATAATGACCCTAAGCATAAATCATACAAAGCGCGGTCGTTGCTATTGTACAACTGTCCGAACGTCATGGAAACACCACCTCAATCATCGGACATCAATCCTATCGAAAATTCGTGGGTCCACTTGGATCGAAAAATTCGGGAAACGAATATTAGAAGTAAAACACAGCTAAAAATAATTGTCGAGCAAGAGTGGCGAAAAATTTCACCCGAATTTACAGAAAAATTAGTTGAATCGATGCCTAGGAGGATGAATGCTGTTATTCAACAGAAAGGGTTACCGACAAAATATTAAAGGTGATTTTAAAATTGAATTTTTGAGTTTTATCGAAGCTGCTTTAATATTTTTGTTGCGCTTTAAATAGACTACTTTGATTTTTTTTCAAATTTCCGATTGTTATTATTATTGTGCATCGAAAGTTTTTACTGTCTCTATTACCTAATGGTTTGTTCTAACATGTCCTTACATTTTTTTTTTTTCAAAAAGATTGCATAAATACAACTTTTTAATCAAAAAATGAAAAAATTACCTAGTGTCCGAATATTTTCGTTACTCACTGTATGTTGGAAATTGTCTTCATTAATTTTAACCGTATGATAGCTATAACTTAGTATTATCAAGTTGATTTTTCATTTATTTAATTTATTATTTTTCATGCAAACTTATTTTTGCGCAGTAATATATATAACTAATGAAAGATTAAAACTATTATTAATCATCTGGATATTTAAACATTTACCGTTTCGTGTAATCGTCGGTACTAGCTACCTGTGAAATTGGCAGATCCGATTTAACTATTCATTACAGTTAATTCCAATTCCGCTACAGCAGTCGATTATACGAAGTAGTTAGTAGTCGAAATTATCATTTTTGGTAATTAATCATCAAAGGTAATCAATTACGACCAACTTTAGTTGAGAGTAGACTGCATGTAGTAGCCTAGTAACAACGATAGTTAATTATAAAATGCATCGATTGTCTGCTGTGACCACCTCATTTAAGCACATCTCCGCCAACTGTTGGAAATTTTCGTTCAGTTTTGCAATGCAATTGTGAGTCGATTTCACCAGTAACTTATCGAATTCTCTGATATTGCGTTCCACAATTAACTGCATTACACCTGTGTACCATTTTGTACTAGCATATGTGTACATTAAATATATCTTACTTATCAATAATTAACGATCTCTTTTTAAATATTACAACTCTAGTAGAGCGCACTGAGCGTCAAAGTCAGATTATAGAAACCGAATAAAAGATCGAAATACTGACGAAGAAAATAAAAATAAAAATTCTAAATTAAAATCATATGTTGCAGAAAAGTTGATGATACTGCGGACTCCGGGCCATTTTTTTTCCATTTTTTTCCCTCATTTTTGCGAAATATTGAAATACAAAAAGACAAATCTGTGCTAAAAAGTAAATGTTAGGCCGTTAAAAATTCTGAACACATAAATTATCGGCAACACCGAATAAATGCACCGATGACGGACATTCGTTTATTTTTATTTGAAAAACTATAAAATTATTTTTTTTTTAAAGAAATGTTCCGTTTCTTTAAATTTTCATTTATACGATATTAAATCTAATGTATTCTTTCAGGCCTATTCGAAATATACGTCATAAACGGTGATTCAATTGTAGGAAATCAGTTGGAAGAAACCAACGATATTATTATTCGATCAAGGTGGAATTCTAGGTTAGTAAATGGTACCATTTATATTTTTTGTAATGCTCGAGGGATTAACACTTTGGAAACGGCGCGTTATAATACCATCGGCTGTAGAATTATTGTAATATTTGTTTTTAGGAGAATAACCCGTACTGTATAGATCGAATGAGAGATTAGAAGGCAAATGGTGCCGCATTCTCATTTGCATAATTATAACGAAACAAAACGGATGTAAAAATGAGAGTGTTGACTGGTTTACCTATAAATAACGCTACCACCGACGATGGTGATCAGTGGTAGATGTAAACATTGGGGGTATATTGCCGAGGATTTCACAGGTTTTTGAAAGGAATATGAATATATATATATATATATATATATGTATATGTGCATAAAGAAAGTTAGAGGGAGAGGAAGAAAGAACGACAGACAGACAGACATTCGACAGAGAGCGGCGAGGGGGAGTAATTTAAAAAATAACTTTAACAATAATAATAACTTACGACGAAATATTCATGAAATTCTTATTTCGAGAAAGCAGGAAGAACGAATAGAAATTTAATAAACAAAATAAATTATATTACTTATATTTGCAAATAATGATAATAAATTACTTATCATATAATACCTATCGTAAAATTGAAATTATTCAATCGCACGAATTATATACTCGATGAAGTGCATTAGATGAAAATGAAAACGCAATCGCAATTACGTATTCGCAAAAACGCAACTGAAGATATAGAAAGAATGAGAGATTGATTGGGTTCTAAAGAATGGGAAAAATTTTTCTGTACTTAAAAATACGAAGCAACGAAAAAGTACAGGGTGCGGCAGCATCACTTCTCTTTTTTGAAATGCGCCACTTTTTTTCTACTAAATTTTGTTAAAGAGAAATAATAACAGAAAATCGAAATGCACAGCCAATGGGGGATCTAGAGTATCTGTTATTTCGATTTTCTGTTATTATTTCTCTTTAACAAAATTTAGTAGAAAAAAAGTGGCGCATTTCAAAAAAGAGAAATTATACTGCCGCACCTTGTATAAACTTATGAAAAAAAGTATAAAGATTAGTAAAGAAAATAGTCGTTAACGAGAGGATACCAGTATTATTATATAAAGCAGATAATGATAACAGAGGAAATTAAAAATGTATAAAAAATAATAATAATAAAAAAATAAATCCTAAAATTTTTTATCTGATTAATAATAGCGGCAAGATGATTTTTCACACCAGGCCGAAAAAAAAAAAAAAGAAGTAATAAAATGAAATAGGAATGCGATACAAATAACGATTCTCCAGATATAATCCCTGTACTCCAATCTTTCCTAAGCTCTATTTCTAATCGTCTTTTTATTTAACCCCTTCCTTAATTTCTGTTGTTGTTGGGTCAATGCCGCTGACGCGCCCAAAAAAATTAAAAATTAAAAAAAAAAAAAAAAAATACAAATAATGATAACGCCTGTAAAATTAAAAATAAACAGGTTATATAAATGTCACTCGGAAAAATTAAATTGAAGTTTTACAATTTACATTAAAAAATGATTATTTATGCCCGGTATTTGATCAGCAAATGAGATAAATATTGAAACCAGGCGTATAATAATAAAAGTAGAATACCACTAAAAAAGAGAATAAAATTTAAAAATTTTATATTTTTTGTATTAATAAAAACTAAACTGAGTTCGACGTCTGGTCGATGAAATAATTATTGAACCTATTGAAGCCTGAAATAATAGCGATTATAAGTGCCACCAGGAAAAATTAAAGTTTCAGAATGAAATGTTTAAAACTTTCACAGTGATTATTCACCGTTATAAATAATTTGCGTGTTCAAAAAATGAACTATATTTGTTAACAAGTTTTGCTAACAAATATATCTCATTTTAGTTGTCTGCAAATTATTTATAATGCTGAAAGTTTCAAAATTTTATATTAAAAAATAGATTTTGGATGTCCCCGGTATTTGATCATTTAATAAATTAATTTCATATTTATTTAATAGTTTTCTGCTGGGCCCGTAATATTTCCCTTGCTGTATGTGGTCAAGGTATCTACTGTTTCTTCCAATGAACTAGATCGCTGTTCATGTTTTTTATGAAACGTTCAGCGTACGTCGATCGATTTCTCTGCCTCATTATTGTTGAGCGCTTTTATACGCTCTCAGTATCTATCTTGAATTTCACTGCGTATTTGACTAATGCAAGAACTATCCTCACTGTCGCGATACACTTTATGTTGTATTATTTTCACGTATATTTTTCGTGTATCGGAAGAATTTATTTTTAAAATTATTTTTAGTCTCTTAAACACTATTCCATTTTCCCAGGCCTGGATTTAGGGGGTTCTAGGGGGGCTGCAACCCTGGGCTCCGCCTTATAAAGGGACCTCCAAGAGATACTCACTGCCGACATGTAATAAAAAATTAATCGTATCATTTGTCATATATTGTACATCAACTTTTTTTTTTTTTTTTTTTTTTAAATAAATAGAATTAACTTTACACAGGAGCAAGTGCATTTTTTAATACATTTATTTGTTAATAATTTTGTATCCATTTCTCTTTCATCCTAGAGGAGAAACCTTCGTCATAGTAAAATTTCAAATTTCGTAAAAACGTACCAGAAATTTGTTTTAAAGTATAACGAGTGTCGGAATCTACGCTTTTAGGAAATTTCTGTATGAATGTGTATGCGATGCACACGCACTATTATTATATGCAAATCTTTGGTTAAAATTTGCTGAAAAATTCATTGTTTAAAATTATATATATATATATATTTTTTTATATATTATATTTAGTTTTGTTTACATTAATAATTATATGTTAATTCGTTAATTCAAAATAATATAATTAAATTAAATTAAAGAAAATTTAGTTATTCTATAAAACTGATAATGTTGTCACTTCCGAAAAGGGCCCCTAATATTTCCGTAGCCCCGGGCCTATCATACTCCTAATTCAGGCCTGTATTTCCCTGTTTTATTCATGCATTACTCAATCTATATATATGCGCTATCTGCCTCTTATTATATTTAATGTTCGTTTTATTTTCTTATATTTTTATTTCGATATTGTTTTGAAAATAAACTTATCATTATTCATTGCAAGCATTATTTTTTGCTCTCGTTTGTAGTAAAAAAAATCGAATTTCAAAATAACGAAAAAGAAAACAATTTATCAAATATAAATGCCCACTGCACTTATCGACACGTTTGATGGAAAAAAAAGAAAATACTTGTACGAATAGAAAATTCTGCGGCTTTTCTCGAAGGATACCCCGGTGTAAATACGGACAAAATGTTTGTTTAAATTTTTTACATGCAAAAATCGCTTGTTCGAAAAGGAAAAAAATGCCTTCATTGCAATATACCTTTTTAAATTCCAAAGTTATGCTCAATGAAAAATTTTCCTGTTTCAAATATTTTACGTTCAGAGTTAGTAGAGTACCATCGAGACGTGTGAAGGATCGTCCTTTACACATCCTTTACAACTGATGGTGATCATTTGAACCAAGTTTAAACGCAAATCGGCGAATAAAAATAAAGGTGAAAATAAAGTTTACGTTTCTTTATACTACAGGAAAGGAATTATTTTGCACCATCAGTTTAAGTGATATCCTGCAATTTGACAATTTGATTAAAAAATCGGTCAAGTCAAAGTAAGAGATACACTAATACACGTCGTACACCTCTATCATCTGGGCCGATAATTCTAAATACTCCGGTACAAAACAAAAAGAGATACATACCACGCGCGTTTATAATTAGTCGAGTAGTAGATAACTTTGAATTTGGTCGGGGTGTAAAATGAATAAGCCAGCCTTAATTATTGAATGTTGAACGATATCGTGCGTAATAACTTACTCGGAAGCTTACTTATTTCCTCTTATTCTTATCCTTTTTTTTTTAATCATTTTACTTTTAAGTCATGCCGAGGATGACTCGCTTTACTTGGAGACGTTAAATAAAACATAAAAAGTAAAACAAAAAGGAAATAAACAAAAAAAAAAAAAGGGGGACAGAATTTTTTTTGGGAAAAAAACAAAAAACAAACGGGGAAACCTGTTTGAAATAGTATTAAAAATAAAAATGATGGAAAAAAAATCTTTATTTTGTATCGGTATTGTGTAATTGTAGTAATTTTTATTTTCATCCTTGTCAAACGCTGACCACCGTAAACATTACTCGTTTCCTGTTACTACGCGCTGCTCTGAATAATGCGATGTTATTAATTCCAAGCCCCGGTTATGCGAATTTCCGAAGCAGAACATCTTTTTTTTCGCTTTCTTTTTTTTTCTTTTTCTTTTTCTTTTTTTAATTTCTTCTTACATTTCGTAATATTCATCCTATTCCTCATTACGTGGTTTAAATATTCAAGCGTTCGCCGCTTATAATCATTTTTTTTTTCGTTTTTTCTGATTTTATTTTTAATGGTTTAGTTCGTAAGAACGAACACGTTAGTTCAATAATCGAATGTTGCCTATTATAAAAACTGTTCCTTCGAATTTTAGAAAGATTACAAAGTACGGGGATTAATAATATTTTTTTAACGGCGTGTACATAACAGCCTTTTCAGTATTAGACAACTTTATCCGATAATTCCGCTTTTGTATTGCTCCTTTCATTTCTACGCAGTAGTAATAATACCTAGAATCTCTAAAGTAACTGAAACGTGACAATTGTTTTAATAAGTACGAGAAAATATTCTGATTAATCCCCAGATCAAACTTTGTAAGTTTTCATTAAAGAACCAAAGGACATTGTGAGCGGGCACCCTTGAAAACTGGCCAAGTTTTGTCCGGAAATTTAATCCTTTTGCGCTTATCAAAACGCTAAAAATATCCGACTTGACGTAATTTTTACATTTCCGTTATTCATTCAGGTGTGATCCTGACGACGTCCTGATTTTTACAAATGCCTTTTTGATGGCATTTCGTAACTTTTTTTAGTTCGAATACTTATATAAAGCCAAATTAGATTCAATTACAGCATCTGAAAAAGCTTTATTGATTGACGTTTCGTTTGACAGTCAGAATGCGCGCCATGTTGAATTTTTATCGGCTTTTAATTTTGTTTTCGTAATTACCATCTACAACCGTATCATAGATTTAGCACACGATCGGTATAAATGGCGACGCGTTGTATCTTGTGTCAAATAAGGTCACGACACCCGACTCGGATAACGAAATGGAAAAAAAAAAAAAAAATTACCTCCTTAAACAGTCTGAACTTTTAAACTTCAAAGCTTTTTAGTTCGATTTGCCTCTATGATCTGTCAGTCAATCAGTGGATGTCTGATTTTTCGACACTCCCATCTGGAAAACTAAAACATTTCAAATTTAGAATACTCTATTCTTCTTTTCGACAAAATCCTTTGAAAAAACAGTCTCGTAACATAACTAGTCTTAGAGATCGAGCGAGAATGAAAAGGCTCTGCGTGAATTTGAATAAAAGCCGTAAAATCAACGTTAACAATATAATGGGTATAGTGATTCATGAGTAAGAGTACCGGTCTTTGTCGAACGTGCGTCAATTCTCTTTTTTAGCGAGCCCCTTACAAAAAAAAAACAACAATCATAGCTCTTTCCGCTATTTTCAGTTCGACATCTTCATATGATCGTTTTCAAAATTTAAAAAAACTCCCATAATGAAAAGTAAAAAAGAAATGAATAAATTGAAAACAAAAATAAGATAATTACAAAAATGTTGATTCCAACAACATTGAGTGAATACGAGAAGAATTACGCAGTTAATAAATCGATAATCAAACGTTACAATTGAATAAAAATTTAAGGTGTAACTTTTAGGTAGCGCGGTAGCCTCGTAGTTAAAGCGCTTGTCTAACAACCCAGAGTTGTCATTTCGGGAGTTGTCTCGTTCCGGATCTAAGCCCCCTCGCGGTTTATTCAGCTTAAAATAATTGCTTACCGAAGAAATCTGAGAAGGTAAAGATGGCTAAGCGAAATTGTGAATCTTAACTTCACAATCCTCGACACCCTGTTAAACGGAATGAGACTTACCGAGACTTAACTTTACCAAAACTTGATCCTCAAGACAAAGCGAATATTTAATACTGTAGGGAGGGATACGGAGATTGAGTCATTTCCACGACTTTCAAATTTTCCCTGGGTAAAAATGTAAAAGGGTCTTCTAAATCAGTTTCTTGTCCAAGGTCAGGCTAAAGAAGTTAAAAGCGTAAAAAGAGATTTCAAATATCAGAAAAGCATCGTAAACGTGACGAAACGAAAGTTTTCTACCGTCTCCGGCAGAACTATAATGTTATTCTATAGATTGAATCAAGGTCGAACTTGCATCGCCCTGTTAGATTCGTCAACTACGAAATCATTCGTAGTAATCTATTGCAAAATATTAGCCGAACGTACGGATTAAATGAAAATTATTCCGTTTCTCGATGCTGATGCGAAAGAGACGAAAATTAACAGACCGACCGATGAATGAGGAATTAAAGATGCTTATTTTGTTTAAATAGCTAGTAGTTAGTAGGAACATATTTAGATTGACGAGAGCCTATACTAGGTAAGAAAAACCTTTTTTGGAATAATAGATATTTTATTATCCGCCTCGTCAGATTGTTCTTTAAAACTGCCTCGAAATATAGATTTGTGATTGTGCAATACTGCTTTCATACACACTAAAATGTTTCAGCTGGATTACAGGGAAAAACGAAAAAAAAAAAAACCCCCCAAAAAAAGACGGCATATAACGATTTTTTCAGTTTTTATTTATTTTTTTGGATTTGTCAACTCTATATTAATGCAGAGCAATAGACATTTTTCTGTATTGTTAGTTTACAAAACTCGGATTCGACCCTGAGGTGCTACACGTGAACGAAATACTACACTGCCTAATCAACTAAGTTACAATTAGCTAGTTGACACATAACGATGACGTATTATTCGCAATCAAAGATCGGAGGAGCGGGAAATTAGTAGTTTTTCGTCAGGTTCGAAACTGTAAAACACGTGGCTAATTTCTTATTCCTCTTTGAAAAAACATTAAGACCCTATTATTCATATAACTAATGGGACTGTGTTCCCGAAACATAATGTAAATAATAGAGTAATAAATGTACTTCCGATTAAGTTTTAATGTTTTGTTTTTGAAATTCGAATCGTCAGAAAAGTCGTGAATTATCAAGCGTCTAATTTTATTTCTCTATTATAAAACTCGTCAAATGTCAATTTTGCGAACACACATACCTATTATTTCCGCCTAACGTGATAGGTATTTTTAGACTAAGATATAATTAATTTTTAAACGATAATTCAATTATTCACATTCGCCATTCCGGTTACAAAGTATAAAAAATCGTTATCATTCTCGGCGATTGTGCCGCTCTAACATTAGGGAGAACATACACGTTCACCGATACTGGTCGAATGTCAGTTCTGCGAACCGATTATACAGGGTGCGGCAGCGTAACTTCCTTTTTCAAAATGCGCCACTTTTTTCTTTACTAAATTTTGTTAAAGAGAAATGATGACAGAAAATCGAAATAAAACTGCAAGGTAACAAGCATAGCCAATGAGGGATCTAGAATATCTGTTATTTCGATTTTCTGTCATCATTTCTCTTTAACAAAATTTAGTAAAGAAAAAAGTGGCGCATTTTAAAAAAGGAAGTTATGCTGCCGCACGCTGTATAAAGCGCAACTCTTTGTATCACACGTACCGAGAAAAAGACATCTCCAACTGTTTTCCATAAAAATGGTTGGGACCTTTTCATTAGTTGCGACGTTGGAAATAATTCGAGAACAAGACATTTTTTCAATTATAAATAGTCCAGGACAGATGTTACCAAACTGGAAAATAAGTATTTTTTACGAAAAATTTCATAAATTCAAAACCTTTAAGTAAAACTTTAAAATAATCAGTGTAAATTAATGAAAAAAATACACGCACACATTTTATAATATATATATATTATACAAGTAATCCTTTGAACCTCGGCATGAGGACATCCTCTAGACCTCCGGCTGATGGTTCTTCTATAATACTTATAGAAGAGTAAATTTCAGTTAAATTCTACTTTTTTATTTACGGTCCGAGTGGTAATTTCTATTTATGGGTTGCTTTAGGCCACTATTCGCAGATTTCATTAATATCTTTTGCAAGACACTTCCAACTTCCCATCCGTAAGAAAAAAAAAAAAACCTAACCCAAAACCATAACAGGGGATTTTCTAATTACCCTTGGCGTAAGAATTACACGTTTATTAGCATAGGTAACGCCAAAACAAAGCGCATTTACGAATGAAATATTTTCGCGGACTATTTTCAAAAACGATACTTCTGAATTATTCACATTCGCAATTCTGATTAAGAAAATCCGAAATCATTTTTGCTGTATAACGTTGGAGAAAGCCCACATATGTTCGTAAAAAAACTCGTCAAAAGTCTTGTAACAACTTTCCGGAAGAAATACCTGTTATTTTTCGATGGGTGTAACGTGAAGATAATCGATTTCTAAGAGATACTCTTTAATCATTTCCTTTCGCGACACAGTCACTGTGTGAGGATTTAACACGTTAGAGAAGAGCAACATTTTAAGTATCGTTAAGATCTAATTGCAGAGTTACGTGAATAAAATATCACAATAACAAAACACCTCGATCATCGAGCAAGAAAATTTGCCGGATATTAAAAAGAGCGTTCTTTTTTATTGTAATTGAAAAGAATTTCCAAAAGGACGACCACAATCCGTTGGCTTGGCGACATATTACGTCACACAACGTTGTTTTCCAGCGTAAATAATGGTATAAATAATGGTATAAATAATGGTATAAATAATGGTCTCCACGCAGAGCAAACCAGACTATATGGTACTTGGCGAAGATGGTTTCAGTAATTAGTTCGCTGTCTCGCAAATTTCGGAAATTACAGGCAATAGTTCACTGATGCAGAACCCCGGGGACTCTCGAGCACGCAACTCGAAACCCGCCTTCTGAAAAGGCTCAACACAGCGAAAGAAAAAACACATTTACGTGTGCGTATGTCTTTGAAGTTTTTTAAACGTATCGTAAACTAGGTTGAATTAAAAGTGATGAAAGGAAACGGTTCTAGGCGACGCGCAATCGACGCCTACCGTTGAAAAATGTACCGGGGGAATAATCGCTGAAATTTCGTACGATCGATCGAATCATCGGAAGACTGAAAGAAAAAAGGCATAATTCTTAATAGCCGACAAATTATTTCTTCCTAGTTTTACTTACCTTAAGTGGAGATGAATCTCATTCGCTCGCTGTTTGTCTCTCTACCGAGCGCAACATAGAACAAATATTTATTACAAGATTTGGTGTTTTAAATTTAAATCAGATCGAAAATTATAGCTAGTTTTGCGTACGGCTAAAAATGAACGATATACTTTTCCGGAAGAAATGAATATCTTAATAAAAATAATGAAAATTACAAACATTAAACAATTATAAAGAACTATTCTAAAAATATTTTCCCGAATGTTCTACACTTTCCTTTTTCATGTTTCACACGTTATACCGAAAATGTTTCTAAAATCTCCTTTTTCATGTTCCACACGTTATACCGAAAATGTTTCTAAAATCTCCTTTTTCATGTTCCACACGTTATACCGAAAACGTTTCTAAAATCTCCTTTTTCATGTTTCACACGTTATAGCGACAATGTTTCTAGAATCTCCTTTTTCATGTTCCACACGTTATACCGACAATGTTTTTAGAATCTCCTTTTTCACATTTCATACATTATATTGAAAATGTTCCTAGAATCTTACTTCTCATGTTTCATACATTATGCTAGAAATGTTTCTAGAATCTTCGTCTACGATTATATTTACTGCTTATTCCTATATTTATAATGAACTTTATTTTTTCGGTATTAACTAAATAACAAACAGTATAATATGTTTATTTTACACTTATAGACTGATTTTTTTTTCTCACATTTAGTCTATTTTTTATACACGTTAAAAATAATATTCGATACTATAGTAGAGTTAATTTCGAAGCATCCCGACTATCGAAATCAATTTTGGGAAGTTTTGAAAATACGGAAATCGCGTTTTATAACGCGATCGCGCTAATGGAACTGGATATAAATATAACGAACCGTGTTGCGAGGACCCCGATTCAGACGAGCGTATTTCCTGCTATTGTGTGTACACATACGGGCTCACAACACACACAACGAGCTCTTCGCTCCCGTACAATTACACACCGATACGCGTATATATATATATTTCGTAATTAACATCATCATTGTCAGTAATACATACATATATATATATATATATATATATCTATATGTATATATACTATTGCGACCCCCCTTCCTATGGAGCATAGGTGTAAGGGGTGTAGGCAGGGTTTTTATAAAAATCTTACTGTTTGCGGCGGCGAGGCGGAAATAGAAGTCACCGTATGTTATTTACTCAGTTTGTGTAACCTTTTAATACAATGTTTCGTATATTTCGAACAAAATTACACGGCCGACAAACATTGCACAATAAGCAAATAAAAAAAACAAACTAAAATTTAAAAAAAAGTGAAATAGTTAAAAAAATCGTAAGAAGAGCGAATGAAAGACCTCCACTTCGTTTTTAGATCGTAATTATTGGACATTATTTAATACGCAGTTTTATACAGTGTTACGCGTTTAAACGTATAGTCATTTAATTTTATTACTGGTCAGTTAAATTTGTGTTACTTAGCTGATGTGTAGTCGTCATGGTCTGTTTTTACCATGGATAAAATTGATACACTTCTCCGTATATGTCGATATACCGATTCTGAAAATTTCCTCAAAATACCGTAATTTTTCGAGTTCTTATGTTTGCTGAGGATTACGCTCATGCACATGATTTAAAATCAAAGTCCGGTCGTGGACCGATGTTGTGGACTGGTGTCGTGGACCGGTGTTGTGGACTGGTGTTGTGGACCGGTGTCGTGGACCAGTCGCGACATGTGTACTTTGCTCATAATCATGACTTTGTATTAACTGCCGTAGATTCTTTGGAACAAGGACAAAATTGCTGAAAACTGATTTTTCGTCGTTTTAATCGCATGTTCATATGAGCGGTTGTAAATTAATTTGTGTTTACATTTCGTGTATACAATGTTTGTTTTTTTGTTGCTTTTTTGAGAGGGGGGGAGTCTGATACGAATTGTTGAATGTAATTTTTTCGGACGAATTATTCAGATATTTGTTTCATATTTTTCATGTTTGTTAATTTCTTTTTTCCGGAATAAACGTAGTAAGACATTGGATCTAAAATTACACTTCAATTCTATCAGATCTAAATAAATGCAAGTGCGCGCTACAAAGCGCGAATAGTAGAAACAAACCAAATTAATTGAAAATATATAAAAAAAATTTAAAAAAATAATTCAAAAATAAAAGAGGTAAAGGAAAAAGTGATATATCTCGGTAGTACGTTGATAACAAATAAAGGCCGGTGTGAAGAAGAAATCACAAGAAGAATTGCAATGGCGAAAACTGCAAATCAGGAATTACTGAAATTTGAAAAGACCATCGCATTACCAAAGAAACGAAAAAAGGAACTTAATTCAAACGTTGGTTTTTCCAATCGCAACATACGGTGCTGAATCCCGAACTATAAGCAGATCGAAAACGCATAGAGGCTTTTGAAATGACATGCTACCGTAGAATGTTAACGAAT
Organism: Icerya purchasi; assembly: GCA_039619475.1. Taxonomy (NCBI): domain Eukaryota; kingdom Metazoa; phylum Arthropoda; class Insecta; order Hemiptera; family Monophlebidae; genus Icerya; species Icerya purchasi. The sequence continues at coordinate 449,394,242 of CM077116.1, read as the reverse complement.
TCCGTGGGGATCAAAAAAAAAAAGGCAATGCATCGATTTTGAAAGAGTTAAATATCAACAAAGAACGGTTGCTCCCGTGAATATACCGAAACATATTGAAATTCCTCGGTTATACCATAAGATCTGATGTGATTGAAAAGAGCTGATCATTCAGGGAAAGGTAAATATGGAAGGCAACGAAGAGGAGATGATGTTCAACCCGGTATATCGAACAAATTAAACCGAGGACAAGTTTGAGAAGCTGATAAAGACTACGATGGACTACAGAGCACGGTGGCTTAATTTTAGGTCACTAGGTTCGGATTCGATCACAATGATGATCACACTTTTTCGACATTTCTTATAAATTAGAAAGTTTCGTCAGCGAATGGAAATACGGTTTAGTTACTAGCGAGCTTTTTGTCGATATTACGTTTATATTACGTTCTTCCCTTTTAAATTATATTTATGAGACATATTTATTTTTTTATATCTAACGAAAGTGTGTAAGCTCTTAGTGAATTCCAACATAAAAAAAGGTTTCACAATTCAAAATTACTACGTGAACTATAAATGAAAAAATACGGTGTTTCATCTAAACGATGGCGTTCATGATGGACAAAAGTTTAGACCGATTCCAGCCAATCACTAGCTGGAAGTAAATATTTTATTCAAACTGTGATCAACAGTTTGAGCTCGTTTTTTTTTTTCTTTTTTTTACTAAAAAGTAATCGTATCGACAAGCGCCATTCGAATGACATATCACTGTGCACTTTTGTGCGAAAGGTACGAAGGTGTTGGTTTAATTTTTCCGATATTTCTGGGCCCCAGAAGGGGAGTTTCATTGATTTTTTATTTCGATTCTTTTTCGTGATTTTTATTACATATTTTGAATTTCACTTTTAAAAAGTTAAGGCTGGCGAATTTTTAAATTATTCTCTATAGGTCATTTTAAATTTCATATATATCGGCTTTTTGAGATTATCCGCGTTAATCGATTGTCCCGAAATTATTCGTTGTCTTAGCATCTTAATTGTGGCTTATGTGTAAATTAAAATTTTACGAGTCATGCTGTTCTTGAGTTATTGAATTTTTGTTTCTGCATTATTAAAATTCCCTGCGTGATATGTGTTACAAAATCCTAAAAAAAAAAACAAAAAAAAAAACAAAAACGATTTGATGACATTCTTTTTGTTATTAGCAGTGCGTAATAGATGTGTTTTTCATAGAGGCAAAAATATTATCGCATTAGTAGTAAGAGATATACATAAAGCCGAGTCTTCATTCCCGCGAAATATTGCCGAACGCGCCAAAATAGAAAAAAGAAAAAACAGCGCCATAGAATGCCTAAAAACAACACGCACCAAATGCGCCGTGGAATGTTCTCTATCCATCACGGGTAAATGAAAATTAGGCAAAGGGAGTTCTGGAACGTTCTATTGCTCTGTGTGTTTGGTGTATGGCGCAAAAGTGAGAATAGGCGATCAAAGATTTCCAATTCTGTGCTACAACTCGTCAGTTGTTTACACTGGAACTCTAAAACTGGATGTGTGTAGCAGCTCTAACAGAAAACTAAACATCGACTCGATTCTCAACGAGTTGATTTGCACCTATTGAGTCGTACCATAAGTCAGAGTCGTCCGTCTCTGATGCTGCATGGTATCAAGCGGATACGATAAAAATGAAGCGAGTCGCGCTAAATTTGATTTCCATCAATCATTCTATTCGCAGCACAACAGAGCGATCACGTCTTTATTGAAAGCGAAAACAGATCGCAAAACTTGAAGCGGCATTTCATTGCTATCGTCAAACATTGCGGGTACAATGCAATAAGTAACGAAAAAGAAGTTTAAAATATTTATCCGAATACACTACTCTGTATACGGGAACGTGTTTAGTTCACAAGTTGTTATTGTAGAAAGTAAATGAAAGCTTTCTACAGTACCTGAATGGAAGTATACAGAGAGAGAGGAATATGTTACTTATGCCAGCATGAGTATTTGAGCGGAAAGTTATGCTGTGTGTTCACTTTTCTTAATTTATATTTAATTAACTAAGTAAATAATGATGATTGAAGTGAGATTTTCAAATGTGTCAACGAGGTTGCAATTCTCCTTAACAGACAAAATTAAATTTAAATAGACTTCGTGATGAACAATAAAATGCTTTTTTACAAAAAATAAATACCCACTTCAAGGTTTATTATAAAAATGCACTAAAAAGTAAATAATAATTACTCCCGATAAGAAAATATATATCAGAGTGATATAACACTTAAAGGTGACATTATGGTAATTCTTATACAATACCTTAATCAGAGTCGGCATCAAATTCATATTGAAAGAATAATTAAAAATTGCATTAAATGTTCATTAAATTGTTCCTAGATATAGTGAATTTAATGCCAACTCTAATAAAGTATTAATGTTGTATACGAATTACGCTTAAGTTATAACATCTCTCTGATATATATTTTCTTATCGGGAGTAATTATTTTTTACTTTTTAGTGCATTTCTAAATTTTTATAATAAATCTTCAAGTATCGGTATTTATTTTTTGTAAAAAAGCATTTTCATTTTTACTTTTTAGTGCATTTTTATTCAATTAAATTAAAACATTTTAATAAGAACAGACATTTGCACGGTGTAAAAACATCGAAAGCTACGTATTTCCATGGTAATTTGACAAATTTATAGTATTTTAAGTCAATAAATCTAACCGGACGGTGAAAACAATCATGAATGAAAAGCATCCAAAAAGCTTCAATCTCCCGCATTACTATTAAGGATAACTCAAAAACTACCGGTCATATCTTGATCAAATTTAAATGGGACCACATGAGAAACACCACCTTTCAAATAAAAGAAGAATCATCAAAATCGGTTCATCTAGAAGAAAGTTCTGAGGTAACAGACATAAAAAAATAAAAAAAAAATAAAATAAAATAAAATAAAATAAAAATACAGTCGAATCGAATACCTCCTCTTTTTTTGAAGTCGGTTAAAAACTTAAATGAACACACATATTCACAAATCGATACAATTTTATAGATGTTCCCCTTCCTCCAAGTGGCAATTTTTTAATAAAGTCAAACAAATATTAAACAAAAAATACTAACTACCGCGAAAAAAAAACAATTCTTATAATGCTCCGTCTATCGTTCCCCAAGTTAAAATTTTCTTTTTCACTTTGTAGCTTGATTCGTTCTATTAGTACCCCCGCGTAATTTTATTTTGTACAGTTTTTGATCCGGTTACTTTTTTTTCGCCTCGTCTATTGCTATTTTAAGTGCTTTTCAACTACTACTATCATGGTGTATAGTGCGCTAGATTTACGTCTGCTATACCACGCCACAGAGACATCCCCAGGACCTTTCGGCGATAGCCTTCTATAATTTTCATAGAAGACTAACTGAAATAGCGTTACAACCTTAACATACCTAACATTGAAATCCAAATATCGAAAAAACTGTCACCATCACAGTATAGGGCCTGCAAGACATAACCAAAGAAGAAATAGAAACATCGATCGAAAAAATCACGGGAAATAAACCAATTCTTGTATCGATTAATAACCAGGGAAAAAAGCTATTATAAGACTAACCAAGGAAGATTACTACGCACTAAATCGAGAATCGCCCAGACGAATCCTCTGCGAATACACTAGTTTACGTTATGAAAAATTTATCAGTATTCGAACCTGTAAAAGCTGCGGAATGTACGGACATTCAGAAGATATGCAAATGAAGAAATAAAGAATTTGACCAAAAAATCAAAGGAGAAGCGAAAATGCTCACATTGTGTTATAGAGAATTACCGAAAAAGGGTGAAACAAACTTCTGACTCAAATATGAAGAGGGAAGCTGTTGGACAAGCACTGATGATGGTAAATGATAAAAGGTACGGTTTGATGCTGATCACATTTTCTCCGAGTGTCCTGCTCTTCGTAACGAACGCTCCCTTTTATACAGTCAGCTCTTGTCATTAGGCCTCCCTACTCCCTATAACTCTTCCTTTATCCTCTCCTTTCCTTCATCTTCTGTGGTGTCCGCACTGCTGTCCTTTGTTGCGTCCATTTCGGACCGCCTAGTTATTTAGTTTTTTAGCTTAGTTTTCCTGTTGTTGGGTCAATGCAGCTGTCGCGACCACGAAAAAAAAAAAAACAACTTATGTAGTATCTATAAAAGTCATGTCAAATTTGTGGAAATAAGTTACGATTATTAAAAAAAAAATAAATAAATAAAAAATCGTCAATATATTTAAAATGAGTCCTCTTAAACATAGGCCGAAGTAAATACGAACAAATAGAAATCTCGAAAGACAACAAACAAGATGTTATAATAATAACAGAACCCGATTTTGATAAAGATAGACTAGTGGGACTAAACGATGGCTATATAGATATAAAACAGAAAGATGTGGCAATTTCCATAAAAAATAGACATAAAGTCGAATTAAAAATGATCTCTGATCATATTATAATCGTTAAAGTACAAACAATAACCATCATTGCGACATATCGTTTTCCTAACGAAGAAATAGAAACAAAAATTAACACGATTCAAATGTACTTAAATTAAAACAATAACAGAGAAAAATTCTTAATTATAGGAGATTTCAATACTCGATCAACGTTATATGAGAAATTAAAACGAAATTATAAAACGCAAAGGACCGAAAAATTTGAGGAATTCCTCTTCAGCAATAACCTAACAGTTAAAAATAAATATAATGACAAAACTTTTGAAAACAAAAACGGTTCTAATCGACCTTGTCATAGCAAACAATAAAATAAAACAGAAAGTACAAGAGATCAAAATAAAAGACAGCACTCTTTCTCATCACAAAACAATAAAATTAACCATAAAAAACTCGAAGAACCAATACGACAACTTACAGGAGATTACTAAACAATAAAAATTTTTCAGCATCTTTGAAGAAGAATTCAAAAACACACCGATCTAATTGATGAATTAAAATCAGTCAAAAAATCATTGAATATAGATGAGATAAATAAAAAAGTAGAAACAGTACACTAATTAAAATAGATAAAATCAGAGAAAGAAGTATGGTTAAAAAACTAATTAACACAACAAACACATGGTGGAGCAATAAACAGAAATATACAAGCAGGTAATAAAAAAACTGACAAGAATGAAATACAAATACAAAAAGGAAAAAGAATCAATAAAACTAAACATAATAACTGAAACAATCACACAGATTAGGAGAGATTACGAAAAAGGGAAATCGACAACAACAAAACAGAAATGTGGAAAAAACTTGTAAACAATTCAGCGGTATAAGCCCTACAAAGTAATAATGAACAAATTAACAAAATTGAATTTCCCCCCGGTGAAAAATGACCAGAAGGTAACAGACGAAAAGGAAAAGTATGAATTGATATGCGAAAAAATATTCCCACAAGTAAATGATATAATATCAGATTATCCTAAAAACTCGAATAGTGAAGATGCTAAATTATCCATCGAACTATATGAAATCACATAATCAAGAATTTAAACAACAGAAAAGCAAACGGACCGGATGGGACATCAAATAAAATGATAAAAACAATTCACGAAAATAACCCAGACATTTTACTCACATTTTACAATAAATATCTGGAACTTAATTATTTCCCCTATTTCTGGAAAACGTGTAAAATAAAACTACTAAATAAACCAGGGAAAGATCCGACCATGCCAAATTCATACAGACCTATTGCTCTCTTGCCTAATTTAGGAAAAGTTTACGAGAAAATAATACGACTTAAATTAGAAGAACAGGTTATAACAAGAAAAATGATTTAGAGAAATCAGTTCGGCTATATAAAAAAGAAATCCACGGAAAATGCAATAGACACTTGCATTAAAAAAATAGGAACCAACAAAATACACAATAAAATGAAAATGACACCACTGATCAGTTTTGATATAAGTGGAGCCTTTGATGCAATTAAATGGTCCTCCATATTAAACTGCCTTAAAGAAAACAATATTCCAGACGACTTGCTAAACACAATTAAAAGTTTTCTACTAAACAGAGAAATAAAATTCTGTAATAATGAAGAATTAATATATCGAAAAACACTAAATGCAGGAGTACCGCAGGGATCAGCACTATCCCCAACTATTTTTAACATTGCGATGGCTAAGGTACATAATATATGTGACCTTAACAGGAATAATACGGAACTTATAAGCTATGCAGATGATTTTCTATTAATAGCAGGGATTCAGGATGTCAAAGATATCAAACCAATTAACACCATCATCAGGGCAATGAATAACACTTTGAAACAATTAGGGCTAAAAATAAATTCTGAGAAAACAAACGGCATTTTAGTAACAAGGAAACACAAAAAAGAAGAAAATATAAAAGAAGACATAGGAAGGGAACTCAAACTGTGGAAGATTCAAACATATCTTTAAATAAGGAAATGAAGTATCTGGCATCATATTAGATGAAAACCTCAATTTCACTAGTCACATCAATTACATAGTATATACAAAAAAATCAAAAAAGTTTACAGAAAAATAACTGCTCTATACAACAATACCTTTGGCATCAAATCTACAGACAGAAAAATTATATACTCGGCTCTATTCAGGTCCATAATAGAATATGGCAGCACAATCTACTACTCCGAAATGAAAAAAGAAGACAAAAAAAAAAGATTAGAAAAGAGCAACGGAAAATATTATTGAAAATTATATCTGCATATAGAACAGTATCGTACACTGCAACCAATGTAATTGCAGGAATACTACCTATTTACTTACAGATACAGCAAAGCAATGAAATTAAAGCAACAAAATCATCAAGCATTACCGAAAAACAAAAAAAAAAAACAAAATATAAAAGAAATATAAATTAAATACAACAACCTCTGGCAAGATGAGTATAACGCTGAAAACACAGGAAGAAGAACCTTTAAACTAATTCCAAATATAGAAGAAAGACTTAAAAATAAGACACTAAAACCTAATTTCTACCTCACTCAATTTTTAACAGGACATGGAAATTTTGGAGAGTACCTCAAAAAATATAAAATAACAGACAAAGACACACGCATAAACTGTAAAAGAGACATAATAGATAGTCCGGATCGTGCCTTTTTAAGCTGTCCAAATTTCAGCCAAATCAGGATAAAACATAAAATAGAAGAAATCAATGAGAAATGGTTTACCAACCGGAAAAACACAAAAACAACGGTGGAATATGTAAATGAAATAGTGAAAAACAAAGAGAAGTACATTTAAATAATTAGGTATTAACGTTAAGTCGTGTACTCGATGAATATAATTGTGATGACCTGCGGAACACTGATAAGCGAATACAGCAAAAAGTGATCCTCAGGCCATAATACTACTATTGTAAAATTGTACTTTATAATAAATAAATTAAAAAAAAAAACAACTGAAATAGCGTTGCCCGACTGAATAATATGTTTATAATTGTAAGTAAAAAAAGTCCCATACCCTCAGCAGGGCGTTGGGGATTGTGAAATTACAATGTACACAGTGTACTACTAAGCCTAATGGATCTAAGGAGAATACTGGAACCAGTTCCTTTCTACTTGAGATCCGCCTTTACTTTCCCCCAGATTTCTCTGATATCACCAATATTCAATTTTAGATTAGGTATATACCACTGGGGCAGCGACTTGGATCGGGAACGAGACAAGTCTCGATAACCTATGCCACCTCTGATGTAGGAGACAGGAACATTATTAACCACTATAACATTATTAAAAATCATAATCACGCAAAAAAAAAACAACTAAATTATCAGTATTATAACAGTAACAAAAATAGTGATTTCTATATAAGATAATGTATATGGCTTCATCGGAATTAACTACATTATCGATGGAACTAAATATACTATACTCGATTTCACATCTTTTGAAAATTGTTTTAATTCAACAACTATATTTTTAGGAGTTATAATAACTTTTTCGCACAACCGTTTAAAAAATTTTAGCGTATTCGATAACAGAATGAGCCTCGTCAGTAAAGTCAATTACAGTGTGCTGACTTTAACGGCTGATTCTTTGCCTTAATATTTCTATGCGATTGTATTTCAACATTTTCTACATTCCAATAACAGATATGCAAAGTGTGGATATCCTTAGGATTCGGTAAAAGCATAATTCTCACATCAGTATACGTTCATATGTCGACATTAAGCCACATTGAAAGCGTGATTTTATATCTGCGCGTGTCCGCCAGACGCCACTGGCAATGTCAAACGGAAATCATCAGTTAACACAAATGGCAATCCTCCCATAATTTTTTTTGCGTACACATATAATGTTCTATTAATGTTTAACTCTGCGCATTTTTATTCCGTAACAGTTGTAACAATTTTACGGATAAAACAAAGTTTCGCAAGTAAAACATTCATCAAAGAAGTCTTTCTTGTACCTCCAGGAATTTCCTTTAATTATAATTTGCCCTATCAATTATTGCCTCATAGGCAAATTCTTTCCCCGTTTTCAGCTGAAATTTCAGCAAGGCCTGTGTTTGAATCACCTCCCCATAACAGGAGGAAGATATATATTCCATGTTACGGACACTGAAATTGCGCGGCCTTAAATTCCCGCGCTGCTTTTGCCTAGCTTCATAGGGTTTTGGACTCCTCGAGGTTAACGACCAGACACAAGCGCCAAAGCAGAGAGTCCCCTCTAAGATCGGGACAAAATGGTGTATAAGATCTAGCACACTATTCAACTCGGTCACAGGTCCCCATATCGATCGTCACGGCTTCAACCAATATGTCCGAACGGCACACTGATAAGAAAGCCAAGTTCCCAAACGTACACAGAACCGTCGCAATTGATAAACTCTCGGAAAAAGTCTACCAACTGTATAGGCGGATCACTTAATGGTTTTATTTTATTACTGTCATCATATAACGTGCGCCAATGGCCTCTGCCATTCTGACTACAGGAATAAGAAGTTGAAAATAACAATTCCTTATACTCTTTGGACCAAATAGAAGATTTATTAGTTGGGGCCGGATCTGTGTTTCTTAGAGACAGAATTACTCGTTCACCTACGGCCGCACGATTCGCTGCGATGAATAGTACTCAATAGGGGTCGTTTCTTACGTCAATATTTTATGTAATCTCGTTCTTTTCCATCATTTCTGCAACCTAAGCGAGCCCAAGCGAATTGAAAAATATGGTCTTTCTCCTATTATTTGGTGGTTATTCACTGTGGCGATCGGTCTAATTGTCTCCTCTTTTGCCGTCTCTGTTTCCTCTGGAGGGCTTCAACCCTATTTTGATCATCTCTCATTTCGGATAGTATCCGAACATTGTTGACTCCAAAATATGTCGTTACCTCTTCTGACAATCTACAGTTCTCTGTACATACCATTGACGGTCCAAATTCTTCGCATTTCGGTCAGTGGATGTTTTTCATTACCAACACAGGCCCCTTATTTCACGAGGAAACCTTTTTGTAATGCAAGATTATGAGACTAACGGATCGAAACACACGATCAGTCGGTCGTATGAAATAGTGCGCCATATTCTCTTCTAGTTGGCAAATCTCCGATAGCGACTATAGTCTATGCCGTACCATCATTCGATCCTTTTCACTTCAGAAGTTCTCGATGAGCTTTTCCATACGCTATATCTCATTAAAAAGATCTCCGCCCGTTTTTAGAGAGCACCATTCATCTATGCACTGGAACGATACGGTCCTCGGCATTTATGATTCCGCACGTATCCATCTTTCGTTAAATCTCTTCGAGATATTCAACTACACGAATTCACTTTCTATCATATCCGCTGATGTTCGCCTCCAGTAGACTGTCACTCAAACCTGATCTATTATTCGCAAGTACGGGTGTGCGATCTCTATGCAAATTCAACTGCGTCTCTATACGTGGTTTTAAACCGCCAATATTCCGAATGACAGAACTCCCAACATACTCCATTTCTTCATTATTCTTTGTTCCCGATGATCCCAACTTTTCCACGTACGCTATATCTAACATTTGAATAATGGACAGCTTGTGCTTCCCCAGTTTTCTCACACCTTACGCTTAATTTTTCCGATTAACGCTTCCGTCGAGATCATGATGGATGCGCCATTAAGTCACGGTGGTCTAATTCAGTCTTTACAGCGAGTCACGACTTTAGGGCTCCCATATCCAAACCTACCTTATCTGTTTTATTATTTAAGTCTGCATTATTTTTATCCATTTTATTATTTTATTTAAATCGGCATGAATTCCATTTACGTGATTTAAATCCGTATTATTTTTATCTATTCTTCACGAGCTTTTCCATCATCCTTTCCAGCCTCCAAGTCATTACTTCTGTAAATACCTTGATCAATAGGTAAAAAGGGGCGGCCCCTCTTCTTCACTTAGGAGGTCCGCTTTATTATTATTGACCTTTCGGCAAGGACCTCGACGAGTTACCGCACGAGTTAACTCGGGATCAGACATTGCTAACACAATATTTTTTGATATGATTAAAATCTATAGAATAATAATTTTCAAAAATGCATAACGTATAAACGCTATTCCTTTCTTCGCGTATGGAGGGGCAAGACAAGAGCCATAGTTCTGTTAAAAGTACCAGAATGGCACGGCCTTATTAAATCGGAGACATACGAGAAAAAAATGAAGTTTTCTGTATGTTTTCACCGAATAAAATTCTATTGATGACTACGAGAGATTAAAAGGGAAAATCGAAAGTTATGCTCCAAATTGTCCATTTTGTAATGATTAATATTGCAGCGATGTTAACATATAAGTATAAGATTAATTTGTGGCATTTTAATTGCGGCCCTATCGTCTCGTTTGCATAATATTTAACTGATCGTCATATAAATTTTCGATAAATTTATGCAAAATTAAACAAAACGATATAAGACAAATGATTAGTCTACTTTGTTTAAAGCAAAACAACAAGACAAGGAGTCGATTTTTATTCAATTTGAAAGGTCAACAAAACAAACTCATTTCGTTTTCGTCTTCCTTTATGAATCAATAGATCGATTTGTTTCAGTTACTTTTCTTAACTGAAACGCATATCAGCTTCGGACTGGCGTTTACCACAACGACAATTTTTTAGGCCTTTTTCGTGTCCTCTATTTAGCTCACAAATGTGACGAATTTTCGGCCTTTGGTCTATTGGGCGGTATTGCCGTTATAACAATTTAGCTGTTTGACTGCTGTTTACAAAGCTGGTATTACGGATTTTCACTGTTGGGTAGAGTTATTTTTCTCATTGTTACTGGCGCCAGCGGAGTTAGGCTCTACACACGTTTTCTGCTCGTTTTTTCATCCCTGAAATCAAGAAATCAATAATAATAATAGAACTTTCTAATCTCACCTCGATTAGTGATACTTTTGTAAAATTGCGTTTTATATTTTATATTTTAATTTATTTATTAATAATAGAATAAAAAAAAAAAAAAAAAAAATTTGCTAGCAATTCTATTTACACTTGATGAAACGTGATCACATATTTTATCGTATTCGATAAGAGCTCGCAAAGACTGGCAAGAAAATAACATCAAACTGTAATTTCTTGCATACACTTGACCAGTACTATGTCCACACATACCTAACATATGTTACATAGGCACGCACTTTATCTTAACACCTACTCAGTTTGAGTCTGCATCGTCCCGCAATCCACACACACACTTACTTACTACACAAGCTATATGAAATAACAATTGGCCGCCATATTTGCCTACTGGCGTACAATACGAACAGAGTAATTAATTAAAACTAAGCAGAGAACAAAATAAATCATTCGCCGCGATTAGTCAAGAGATGGCGCCATAAACTCCGATTCGTTTTAATGTATATATATATATATATATATATATATACGTACATTAAAACGAATCGGGGTTTATTGGGTACCAGAGAAATATGGGAAAGTAAAGGCCGCCTAGATCATAGTCGACTTCCGGTATCCTCTTCTCCCTTTTGTTCCTTCCAGCCGGATGATTCTGATTTGCTCTGCGACACAAATAACATCTTCAAATGCGCGTCTATATAATATAGAACACTTTCACTTCTACAGACAGCTCCTGAGACTCGGTTTGCCTATTCCATGCAGTGCTTCGTTTATTCATTCTCTTCCATCCCCAGCGATCATTCCTGTTATAGCGCCCTTCATTGCTTCTATCTCCAGTAATATTCAATTCAAATTCGTTTCTCCCTCTCTCTCACTAACGCGACCTAATGTTGGGTAATGCCCTCGACTGGCAATCCCAAACAAAAAAAAAGAAAAAAAGAAAATAAAAAGGTGGCAAGGAACTGGCTCTGCTACTCTTATTAGTGCCGTTAGGCTTAGTACGCTATGAAAAGCTTAATTCCACAATCCACGACGCCCTGTCAAGGGTATAAGTAAAAGTAAGTCCCATATAAGCTTTTCATAGTGTACTAAGTCTAACTGCACTAATGAGAGTAGCAGAGTCAGTTCCTTGCCACCTTTTTTATACTTACTTTAATTTTTACTTTATATATATATAATATATTAATGATGTATCATTTTTACATTAATTGTGACTTTTTTATTTAACGTTTTCGTATATATTTATATAACGTTTAAAAATGGTATAGTCAATTACAACCGACTCTTCTTTAGGAATCAGAAAAGACTGTAGGAGCTAGGAAGAGATTCTCTGTAACGAGATGCGAAGGACCAAATATACATATATACGTATATATATATATATATATAAACTCGGCCATTTTGGTCTCGCAAGGGGCTGTGCCCCTTGACCCCTCTTACTTTTATTTCTGTCTCTTTCTCTTCTATACTTTGTATAAAATGATCAAAATTTACAACGTAATTCCTACTGGCATCAACACAAAAAAAAAATAACATAACCACAAAAGTCCTATTCTAACATTTAACTCTCATTATATAAAATTAAGACATTTTTTCGTTACATTTTTCGTTACATTTTCGTTACATATTTCGTTACATATTTCGTTACATAAAATTGTGACATTTGTAAAATAACAATTACAAAAATTCTATAAAATATAACAAACGTTACATAAAATTGGGACATTTTTCGCGTTACATAAAATTGGGACATTTTTTCTAATGGAGGGTAGCCTAAGAATTACGTTGTAATTAATAGGTGTATATATATAAACTCTGCCTTTCGGTCCACGCGGAGGAACAGTCCCCCTTGACCACCAATCTCTTTTCTTTTAAAATTCTTTTAGAAATATCGTTTTCAGTTGACTATGTCGTTGTTATCGGTTTTTTATTTTTAAAAAAATCTTGGCAATTGTACAACACATCATGCGATCTTTGTTATCTTACACAAAATAACGGAATATAATCAAGTGACAAAAAAGTGTAGTGTACTCTTAATGGGGGACATAATCATGGAACGAAAAATGTTATGTACTCCGGGTCAAGAAATAGGCATTAATACGAGAGGCGTTCAATAAGTAACGTGACACGACTGGTTTCGTAGTCGCTGATTGGTAAAATTCAGTGAAATTTATGTGGAAAATAAGGAGGGAAACATGATCAGAATGCCGTTTTCGGCGTTCTGATCTGATCAGCAGAACTTTTGTACGCACGTGTGAAACATGTCAGTGAAAGTTACCAACCAGGCGAGTTGCGAGATACGCGCGGTCATCAAATTTCTAACAGCTGAAGGAGTTGCAGCTGCAGAAATTTATTGCAGACTGTGCGCAGTATATAGTGTAGACGATGAAGTGTGTTTCTTAGTGATGTGCGATTTCGAAATGTTTTTACAATCAAAACAATCGACAATCGTCAAAAAAACAATCGAATGCTTTTCATTCGAATGATTGTTGCGAATAGGAATGAATTATTCGAATAAAAACCGAAACTATCCGAACACAAACGAATGAAGTATTCGTTAAACATCGACTAGATTCTTCCGAGAGAAATAGCATTTCGAATGATTGTTGCGAATACGAATGAATTATTCGAATAAAATAACATTTCGAATGCAACTATGGAACAATCGAATGCATTCGAAGTCATCGAACAATCGAATAATTCGAATGAAAACATTTCGAAGTTGCCCATCACTAGTGTGTATGGAATGGATCACGATGTTTAAGGAAGGAAAAACGAACATTCACGACGATGAACGAAGCGGCCGGCCGAGTACTGCATTGACGAGCGATACGGTTGCATATGGACAACAATTTTTGCAAGAGAATAAAAGGTATATGATCAATGATTTGCATCATTTAATACTCAAACGTCACACCTAATGGAGACAATTGCAATCGTACAACTATCCATACAATCTTAATACAAGAGCTGAATCTACGAAAACGCAGTGCACGATGGGTACCTCGTCTTCTGACTTCAGAAATGAAATACAGTCGTACGGCGTCTGCGATCGAATTTCTGTCATGTTACGAGCAATACGCCGATAATTTTCTCGACCGTATTGTCACTGGCGGCGAGAGCTAGGTACATTACCGGGTCCCCAGAGTCGAAGGAAGCCAGTAAAGTATGGATAATGAAAGGCCAACCAAGTCCGCCAAAAGCCAAAACTGTGACCGCTCTGTCAGAAAGGTTCTTGCAACTGTCTTCTGGGACCGGCATGGACTTCTACTGTTGCAATTTTGTAAGCAGAAGAATACGGTAACACAGTGTACATTTCCCCTGATAGTCTCGTGGCACTTCATCGAGCGATTAATCAGAAGAGACATGGCTTACAGTCAAGAAGGGTAATGCTTTTGCATGATAATGCGCAACCGCACACGTCTGTTCTCGTCCGCACGTTAATTAAAAACCAGAATCCTACTCGCCTGATGTAGCTCTTTCAGAGTTTTCCCCCATTTGAAATGCGATCTGAGCGGGAAACGTTTCGAACCAGACGAGGAGGTCATGGAGCCAGTAACGAAAATTTTCGCTAAGTGCACCACCGCTCAGTTTTACCATGACGGTATCGTTAAACTCGTGACCCGGTATGATAAATTTACCTTAATGTTTTTGGAAATTATGTCGAAAAATTATTTCTTCTAGTTTTTTTGGTATGTTTTTCACGGATGTTTAGAAGGCCATTTTTGAAGTCATGTCACGTTACTTATTGAACGCCCCTCGTATATTAATGACTATATTATTCTTATACCGGAGCTAACAACAAAATCTCGTTATAAATCCAAGGTTACACAGTCAGTTGAAATTGACTTTTTTCTTAGAATTGTAGAAAATTATCGTTTGAGGTTTTTCCAGAGGGCATTCTTCTTCGGTTCTTATACTAAGAAGAATCGGTTTCACTTAACTATATCGCTCTTCGCAAAATAATACATGTTTTTTTTTTCACGCTAACAAAAAAAATTTTAGAGCGATAAACTTAATTTAAGTTGCGCGTAGGAATTTCTGTTGTAACTTTCGTAACGTGAAAATGTAACGTGATTTTTAAAAAATGTAAAAACGTAACAGAATTTCCTATTACTTATATAGTGAGCATAATCGACTAGTTAGTATTAGCGGTTTTGAAAAATTCTGCTCCTCCCTAACACTGATTTTCGAATAATAAATTAGTGTATTAAATGCTTAAAATATACACAATGATAAACACTTTATTTCCTTAGCGCCATACTCGGTTTCTTACCTATTTGCATGTTCTAGTTGTATAACTGTAGTGTACGCGATAGCTGTAGGTATATTCAAAACGTGAGTGTACACGCAAGACCACACTTTGCATTGATTCGTAAATGTTTGATTTATCGCAACACAAATAAAGTCCCTCAAGTGTGTCTGTTTACTACAGCACCAATTGGTACTGCTTTCTACGTGACTATTAGCCGATTATTTAGTTATTTGTAATAATTTCTGTCGTAGTCTGCGATCAAACACCTCCGTGACGGAAGCCAAGTGCTCTACTAGGCTATCGTGAAGACTCAATGACTGCGCTGCTGCTCATATTAAATAATTTCTGAAAAATTGTGTTAAAATATTCGTTTATTTTGACACGGTTTTTCGAAAATAATTGAAGATGAGGAATAAGTAATGTGTTTTTCAAATACTGCCAACTCGAGGTTTGCTTCACAAAATTCTCATTGGAGAATTATTGAGAAAAAACCCCGTTTATATTTCAATTATTTTATATTTAATACTGCAAACAAAACTTTGCTTTTTTACGTGAATATATCGGACTTTGTTTCATTACGCTTATATTCCAAATACCGATTTTTGTTTTCTAAAAAAAAATTTTCAGAGTAAATTTTAATAATATCTAAATTTGGTTTTAATACTAGAATGTCGAGTCTGTTAAAAAAGACGTTGGATTCATTAACGATAACCGAATGAACGTTATTTTTAGATAATAGTCTTTTTAAATACAGATATTTGAATTTAAAAAATTTCTAAATAAAGTTTCGTTAATTTTATATACCTCTGAGGTAACCTAGAATTAGCAATAAAGAAGTTAATTTGAGTGCGTTACTTATGGTTTAACGTTATAGTCAGGGGCGTAGCTACCGCCGTATCAGTCGTATCAATTATACGGGGCCCCCGGGGTTCAGGGGCCCCGAACGCGTGTGAGAAAAAATTCGTAAAAATGTAGTATGACTTTCAGAAAGCTATAGTATTTTACTGAGTAATCTTTTATATAGACTGAACGAAATAAGAAATCAAAATTCGTTCCATGCCTTACTACTAAACGAGTCCACAGATTTAGCAAAAGAGTGGGGGGGGTAGCTAATGTTTTGAAAAATAAAAGACGGAAAATAACGAAGCGTTTTTTTCTTTTTTTTGATGAGCTAGCAGAAGATGGGAGAAAGTCAATGTGTACTATTTCTCTTTAGATATATTAATTTCCCTGAGAACTAAACAAAAATTTCAGAGCCTCTGTGACCTGAGTAATACGTTCGAAGTATTACAAGCGGAGAAACTCTTATCTTTTTCAAACGAAATGATAAAAAAGTATGCCGCAAAACTATCATTTAAAATACGGTAAAGGCATGTCATCTGTATTGTTCATAATTAATTGCTTTGAAAACTTGCTTATAATCTGAAATTCAGAAAATTCACTCCATTAAAGAACTCACGGAATTATTACTGATAAAATTCAATAGCCTTGCATCCATCCGGAGGTAATAACAGCATGCTGACTATTTTTTGACCCTTCCGGTTACAACTGCCGAAAGAAGTTTCTCGAAATTAAAACTGATAAAAAATTATCCCAGGACCTCAATAGGAACGGCTTTCAAACTTGTCTTTATTGTCCATAGAGGCAGGAAATCTAGAAAAACTGAAATCGTCTTTATCTATGGGTGATTTAATAAATAAGTTTGCCCCAAAAAAAGGGGGGGGGGCTAGAAAAGTGTATATTTGATTGAAGTGGAATTGTTTGGATTGAATTGTAACTTAGCTCCCAGGAGCATTTATTGTAAGTAATAACACTTATAATCAATAAATATTTTAATTTAATGCGAACGTTTTTGTTTCTTTTGTGAAAAATCTTTACACTTTATTAGGACCCCCCAACAAATTTTGATACAAGGCCCGTCTAAGGCAAGCTACGCCACTGGTTATAGTTAATTTATTCGTATAATTATGAACCAAATTTATTTATAATTTACGCTTCGAAAAGCTGTAGTTTTTCGCATATTTAGGTGAAAGTTCTTCCGTTAAATGCTGTTAAATTTAACTTTTAAAATCCTTGTTATAAAAGCATATAGAACGAGTTAGTTTGATTTTTGGACAAAATTATAGATACGGTTACACATATATGGACATTTAATACATCATAAAAAATGTAATTTATAGATGAATTAATAATAACTAAATTAAGCGGCAATTTCTTTTCAATATTTCCAGATTATTCTTACTTCTGCTTGTTGTTATGCAGGTATTTAAAATGAAATTTTACTACTTCATTCGATTAAGCTAAATAGTTCAAACTACGAATTAAAAACAAATTACAAGCATCTCTCATATGTGCATAAAAATTTGGCACATATTTATTATCTTCTGAAGTGTAACTAGAAATATGTAAAATAGAAATGGCCAAAAAGTCGGGCCAAAAAAAATAGAAGTAATTTAAATGAGAATACTTAGAAACAGTATTTGTGATAGTTCACCGAGTGTGTGTGTGCCATCAAAACGAACACACAAGTAAAACGAGGAGAGATTAGTAAAAAAAATTTGGCAATTTTTTTTTCTGTTTTTTATTTTAGATAATTTTCAGTGTTACAAAGAGCGCAATGGTAATAATGTTGTGAGCTGCGGGGGAGGGGAGGCCAAAGCCCACTAGTGTTATTTAAAACTAACATTACTTTTGTTTTACAACGAGGCGTTAGAAATGTAATAATGAAATTTCGTATTAAAATAAATCTATAACAATAATCACGATATACATTTTATGTATTAACCGGTGTGAGTTAAATATTACTGACTAGTTTTAATGTGTTAAATGTTTCGCGTGATTGTATATTAGTTTTAATCCGTTAAATAGCATAATAACGAAGAGATTATAACATCACGAATGGTTAACTTAAACATTGTGCATTAGCGAATTATTGAATAAATTTCAACTGTTATAAAATTTTTAAACGGATTACGAGAAACCAGCTGATAAGAACGCGTTTAGAAGTTTATAATCAACATTCAGTCACTTTTGAAAGCAATTTTTAAAAGCGACCGGAAATAATTTGAATATAAATCGAATTATTTTAGCAGTTAGTAATGTCACTGATATGACAGAGGCTAAATTTGATTGTATTAGTGTTAGTGGATATTTAGAGACATTTTGAATGAAGTCTCTTTTTTAAACGTAATTCTTGTGTTAAATCGCAAAACGAACACGCACACAATTTTCCTCGTAAGACGAATTGAGATATTAAAAATTTAAAAAAAGTTTTTGCATTTTGAGAACACGCCGTGAAGCATTTATTCATTCCGCGGATGTTTTGACATAATTGCCGATCAAGAAGATGGTATAAACGTTTAAAAAAGCTTTCAAAACGAATAAATGCGACCTAATGGTTTCCGAATAACAACAATAATGTTAATGAAGAACAAAAACAAAGGAAATTACGTGACCTAATCCAACCAGAATTAACATTTGAACCGCAGTACCATACAAAATGCATATGAAAATTCCGACACGGTTATCAGAAAGTTTACAACTACGATATAATACGGCTTGCGCGTCATGCAAAATAAAAATTTTATCGATATACTTCCTGGACACCTTGGTATTAATCATCCGGTGTTTTATTAGCCCAAATCGAATTGAATTTTTCGACAGTTTATTTTGTGAAAGTTAACTCAATGTGGATTACCAACTTCTTAGAAGGAAAAACAACAGGGAAGACTCAAAGAGGAAGGTCTCGAAGGATATTTATGGATGAAATAAAAGGAAGATGGTTATACGCGGAAGTTATAGCATTAATCTGGCACGTAGCCATGTTACCCACCAACCCTTGGGTTGAGGAGAAGATGATGATGATAAATTTTCTTCATATAATTTGAGTTATCTATCGTGCAGCGGAGAGTACATAGGTAGTATTTCTGTTTATTATTAAAAATTATTCATCGGGAGTAATTGACCACAAGATTTAACAGCCGAAAAAAAAACAAAACCGAAATAGCTTAAATACTTCTAGCAGTTGCACAAAGTGTTTTGGATAGCACTGCGCAGTCGTATGCTACCACTAAATCGCTTCAAATCTCTATTCGATATTTTTTTATTTTTCAATACTTAACGCCCTAAATAGACCATACTGCGTATCTTTATCAGTCACAGTTTACATGTACATATGTTTATAGTTAATTATGATTTATAAAATTATTCGACCTGAGGAACTGTGTAACAGATTGTGTACATTTTTACTGCTTAACTTCTTTCGCAATGATGCTGGGATACGATATATCGGCATTAATGCAGGAATTTGTGGTACCGGTATAGTAAGGTGTTGCGCCGATTACAGCAAGGAATCGCCGGACTATTACTCAGCAGATGGCTATGTGCAAGGTTTGTATGGCAAATCCTTAGTCTGTTGATGACATCATCTCCTCCCTTCGCGTAATAAAAATCCTCTACATTGAACCGTTATACCCAAGGCAGTTCTATATTTATACATAGCGTAGGCTATTTTCCAGTGACATGGTAGTGTTGTATTGTTCAGAGTGAGACTAAATTCACGCAATTAGTACATTGCGGTTTTATTGAATTTCCGGCATTAATGTTTTTTCTTCCCTCCGGTCCGTTAAAAATATACTTTAGGTCGTAGTATTTGTTTTTTTTTCTCCTTCTTTTTTTTAATGCATTTAGCAAAAAATTCTGCTGTGGTTTTACTGGACCGCAATGCACATTCTGGATGGAAAAGAAGCACGAATGGCCTAATCATAGAAATTTTGTGAACTCGTCTTAAATACACGGATTTTAGTTATTTGTAAGGATTAAAAACGCTTCGGTCGTCATTTTCTATAAAAAAAAACCCCCCAAAAAAACCGCTTTTTTGACTAAATTTTGTTGTACACGCATAAGAAAGTGAAAAAGCAATTTACGTAATTTTCTGCATAATTTTTAACGGTTTGTCGTTTGCACCATTCGTAATTTTAAAAATAACCTCCGGCCGCTGTTTAATCGGTTCGTCATATTGGCATGAATCCAGTACTGCGTTTCGAAAATAACTCTCGTTCAACCATTTTGACCTGCCAATAATTCTAAATAAATTGATAAGTTTTTTTCAGTTACGCTTCAATTCATAAGTGGTAAATTATTTTTCTCACGTGTTTTACAAAACTATCTGTTTCAAATCGCGATAATTAATGAAGCGAACTATTTCGAATATTTTAGCAAATGAGCAAATTTTTTTTTTCGAATAATTACAAATTAATCTTTACCGACAGTTCGCTGTACATAAACTTTGGAAAAACACTATACTTAATGTCGAAATTTATTAACTGAGCAGCGCTATGTCGGGGTTCTTCTTTTATTTTCCTATCTATAGTGTAGTCATAATGGTTCGACTAAAATTATGTAATTTAACGATAATAACAATCATTGACTAAAAACCTTAAATTTATTATTACAAAAATTAATATACCGACACATTTCGTAGACAATGCATAATAATCACGGTGATCTCACCATCATTAGCATTGTCTCCGAAATATTTCGGTGTATTAATTTTTAATAACGAATTTATGTTTCTGGTCTCAATGTTTTTGTTATTATTGTTATATTATATAAAATTGTGAAACACGGTTTTTAAAAACTGTTTAATCAACTACAATTATTTTCCAAAAATTTTGTTAAACCAATGAAACAGGAAGAGACTCATTATTTCTTCTTCTTCGGGTGCCATGTTCGTCGTCGAACTTAGGCTATCATCTGGATGACATTTCTATAGGCCTCCCTGTCGCCGGAGAGTCGGAAAAGTTCCTCAACGCTCCTATCGCTCCACTGCCGTATATTGCACAGCCATGATAAGACTCATTCTTTACAAATAACAAATCTTTAGTTGGTCAAAACATTCGACTATTGTCGCATTCGTAGCGAGGCTAAAAATCTTTATCTGAATGTGAAAACCATACATTGCCGAACGGTGCTGAGCATGTTTCTCGAATGGAGTTGGGAAGAACCCTCACATAAATTTGTTGATTAAAAAAAAAAATAAAAAAAAATGAAAGTAATTTAAACGACAGATTTAGTATTAACATATTCCTAACTTTTATCAAGAACAATTTATTTATCGATCACATGGTCATTTTAAAATCAATTTAAGAAGATTTGGTATCGCGGAAACAGAAAATTGTACTGCATACAACTTTGCCGATACTGTGTAATTTTGCAAAAATATGTAATCTTAAAGATATTTTGCAATAATACGGATGAATTAGTATGCAATAAATTTAAAATATTCAATAAGCTAGCTGTATGGAAGAAATTAATAGAAAGTTATATTAAGAAGATTAATTTTCGTTATCAAAGCCGTATCTGGACCAAAATTTCGGGGGGAGGGGTTATGAAAATATTTTTATATATTATATATATATATATATATATATATGTATATATATTTGCGTGTGGTGAGTATTATCATAAAATATATTTATTTATAAATAGTACACTAAAGCCTTGTAGTCAGTCAATTGTTGTATATGCGATATTTGAATACTGCAATAAAAACAAATAAAAAATAGTCGTTTCCATAGAATTCATAAAAATTTCGATTTTCTTTTCCCTTTTGTCAAAAATTGAACAGAAATAAATTTATTCTGAATTTCGGTCCATTTAATTCAAGTAGTTATTATTTCGCAAATGACCTCCCCCTCAAATACGGCCCTAATCGTTATTACTATTACGATTAATAAAAATTATATAAATCAGTGTATAAAAGTAAAATTGTGCAAGTGGAATTTATAGCGGTATTAAATTAGATTGTCAATTCAAATTTCATCATATAAATTATCGTAACTATTAAATAAATTGAAACCAAAAAAAAAAAAAAAAAAAAAAAAAAGTGTCGCGAAAACAACGCGAGTATAATAATAAATGTTTGTAAAATAAGATTCAACACCTATCGAACTCTTTCCCATTTCGCTGGTAAGCGATTCGTCGGCATGACAGAGCATTGCAAAAAGAATACATTTTTTCCACTACGTACATATATGGAAAACATGGATTGCCATAAATGTGTTTTTGAGGTTAACGTAATAATATCATAAATAAGCGTCGATATCGTGAAATTATCCACGAAAAATTTTAAAACGACCCTTAACCGAAAAACATATTCGTGTTAAATCTTCTTTTTCGTCTTCCGAATGTAGTTTCACTTTCAAATGGAATTCTTTCGAAAGTTTTAACTACCGCTTCTGTTGCAAATAAATTTTAATAAGTTGTCGATAAAATTTTTAGCTCAACGTGATGCGATACAATAAATATCGAAACAAAGTAAACACGGTGAACTATTAACGATTTTTCCGATAAGCACGACGATTACTGGCGTAATCGAGAATTTATATTGAACTTTTTTACTGGTGCCGTGTATGTTTTTTTTTATATAAAATCGGGTAACTGCATTTAATGCTTTGCAATGTGTCTATCTATCAGTAAATAAATATTTTCTTCGGCTATATTACTACATTAAAATTATGTCTTCTGATCGCAGAGCCCTTGGATAACAACGGTAGATCTTTTCCATAATATATCCCTGAAAGAAAAAGAAATTACGAAGAACAACGAGTCGCCTTTGCCTACAGGAGGGAAACTTTCAGAGGAAGAGCACGATGAGACAAGAATTAACGGCGTTGTAAAAATCTTATTCCGCATAAGTTGTTTCTCGATATGCTTTCTGAAATAAGAGACTCGCGTCATTGAGCACTATAAAGTATAGAAATTGAACGAGGTATAAAATCCGTTTATCGTTAACTTCACAATGTGACTCGCATAATTCATCATGAGAAAATGATTTGAACGGGGATTTAACGCGGGGGTCGTTATTTTTTCGTATTTGTGTGTTTTCTTTTTTACAGGTTTGTCAACGAGGATATCAGCAAGGAGAAAATAAAGTTCTTCCTTCGAAACATTTAAAGATACAGAGAATGTAAATAATTCGAGGGCAGGAATAACTCAGGAGCAGAAGAAAATCAAAGAATACAAGAAGAACCGATAAGGGAGGTAGGGATACCGAATGTTTTTGCAAAAATAAATTGCCGGAAACCGAAATAATCGGGGGAAAAAAATGTATTCAACGAGAACGAATATGAGCCCTGAAAAGGGCTATTTCAAATATTTAGACGAAAGAGAAAGAAATAGTGACCGAAAATAGCGGAAAGAGGAATAAGAACGAAGAAAGCGGATAGCAAAGGAGGAAAACACAATACGAAAGGATACGAAAACGGGATGTAGAGAACGAGAAGAGCGAAAACACCGATTAACTACGTATCACAAATCGAATCGACTCGAATAGAATAGAACAAAAGCCGGCAGAGATAAAAGCGATAGGAACGGCCGCGCGCTGTTGTTCACGTATGTACGCTGCATCGGACTTGATTGATTATAATGAAAATAAAATGCGATGTTGTATTTTAGCCGTTACCATCGAAAGAGTAGAGATGGGCAATTCCTCTCAGCAGAAATATTCTCAAACATTCTCGAATAAAATATGACCAAAATCGCAAGATACGTTGAGGGAGAAATAAAAAACAGAACTAAGTAGAAGTAGACGAAAACCGAGAAACTGATGCAGAAAGGAAACTATGATTAAAGTGACGACGACGAATAGCCGAAATTGCGGAGCGTTTAAAAGAAAGATAGTAGCTGGCATAGCGTTAGGGAAAGGTGGTTAAATAGAGTAGTAAAAAGAGCTGGAGAATGGGAAAATGAAGAGAAATAGGAATTGAGCCATAGTTTAGAATGAATGGTTTAAGGAAAGAAGAGTAATATTATGAGCTGAAAATATGCCAAAAATCTGACACCGGAAACGAATGAATATCCTCTTATTTATTACACTCACAGTGCCATGTTTTAACATAGAGGAATGTGGAATCTCAGTCGGGATTTTCGAGTGGCCACTAAAACTACAACCGGCATTAATGGTCAAATTGGAATAATATTTGTTTGGAGGATTTCGAAAATGATGTCTTCGGAAAAATAATCTAATATGCGAGGGGGACTGGAATAGTTTGGACGTTTCTTTTTTATGATACTAAAAGAATCCCTAAAGCGAGGAAATTTTACGGGTTAGAAATATCAGTAAAGGTGAAAGCTGAGGGGACCACCAGCTTCCCTTATCGATATTCTTAGCTTCGGAGTATAAAATACATTCATGATCCTATTCGCTCCTTAAATACCGAATAGGAAAGGTCGCACAAGAGCCGAATAATTTTCGCCGCAATAAATGCAATGAAAACTAGCTGGTTTATTTTATTGTACGATAGTGTATTCTGAAGAAGAATGATTACGGAAACGAAAAAAGCAGACTGGTTTGCTGTAACGTGAAGTTGGCTGAATTGGAGAAAATTACGGCAAAGTTTATGAATAACTGGTTCAAACCTGACGCGGTAGGTGTCGTAGAATTCAACAAGAGGCAGAAGAGTTGAACTGAATCAAAAAAAAAAAAAGGAAATTTCGATAACAGAAATTGGAGCAAAAGAATTTTCTCGAAAATACGTTTCTATGACTTTTCGATATTCGAAATTAGACACTTTCTGATAAAATCAGTTTAAAAATAAACACAGATCAATCGAAATGAACTTTGTCCGAAAGAGAGTAATAACGAGAGTGCGGGATAAATGCTCATAATTTGAGTTCTTTACCGGAACTGATTGGCTGCAAAAGTTTGATTTCCCTGAATGAGCCTAGTTGCGGATAAACCGCTAAAATTTTATAAAACATTTTAGCTATAGACATCTCGAGTGGAGCTATGTTTTTCTTTTAAAAATTCTCGCCTAAAACCATAACTTTTTCCTCTAAAGTTTTTCTTTGGAAATGGTAATACAGCATTAGTTCGGGAAGTATTGTTAGAGTTTTAACAGAAGTATCCATGTCGATAGTCTTATTAGATTTAGATAAATTGGACGACTATTCTCGCTTTAACATGTTCACTTTAAAGCTTGGCGTGTGAGCTTCACTTTAATCCTCACACCTTTTATCGTTAAAAATTCACCCTTCTTTGCGATTCCTGTCTTTTCGTATTATAGTCGTACTACCTGTTACTTCTCCTCTGTAATAAGTCTCACGTCACAATCACACCTTCCTTCTTCCGTTATTGGATTATCCGTTGCTTCCTCGTCCTACTTTGATTCTGCAGCTCATAACTATGTTCGTGACACCGATCAGATTCTTTTCGAATGCTCTCCTCTTTCTGCAAAGCGCTCGGCTTTTTTATTCGCCTTTATTGAGTCTTCCTACCCCTTATAGTACAACCGCTGCTGTTCCTGTGCGAGCCGCCGTCATTAAATCTAACTTTTTTCCTCGTGTTCGTTTCAAATTTAAAGAAATTCGAAAATAAAATCAAAAAAACTTCCGGGTTCTTCATTCTCACGTCTCTGCCGAATTCGCCAACAACGTCCGGTACCTTTAAGAAAAATATTTATTTATTTATTTATTTATTTATTTATTGATAAACTTTCATTTCGTTTCTCTGTTATATTCAATAACTATTGCGGATAGAGTCCGCTTTTACTGAAGTGTCGGTTTTCGCAGGATTTCGTAAACGAGATTTATTTTAAATTAACCCATCGTTTATTCGTCTATTCCTGCAAATGTGAACGCAGGCATTGTTGTTTTATCATTTTTTCCAAATGAAAAGTCACTTTTAACTTTATTTCAGATTTCGATTTTTATTTTACTCCGTATTTCTCGTGTTGTTGTAATCATTAATCTATTTTTTTTTTTTTTTTTCATGCTAGACCGAAGCGAATTGCACCGGAAAACGATGATGATCAAAAACTACACGAATCAAACGATGCCACCTCTTCAGACAGTACAGCTGACAATAGTATGTATAATTTATTCGTTTATTTTCGTATTTTTTATATCGCTCGCATTCGCTATTTCTCTAGAAGACAGTTTTTTTGTTTTTTTGTTTTTTTTTTTTTTTTTTGCATGTACCGAGGAATGTATATAAATCCGTCCGCATCTACGCTAATTAACGTAAGCAGCAATCTTTTTTTACGTCGCTCACGGGCAATTTTGTATGTCGTCTCAGTTACTTAGCTGTAGCGTTAATATTTTATTTCATTCGTTCGGCGACAATATGTGTAGGTTCATAATGGCAATTACAATGAAACTTTTAGAAGTACGTCGGGAATTCATCTTTCGCATGCACGTCAATTTACGAACACGATATGAAATCTTGCTTTTTCTGTTTTTTTATTGTTTGTTTTTTTTTTTATCAGTCCAACAAACAAATCATTAACTATATAAATCTGCACATCGAATTAAATATAATGCCATCTAAAATGTCGCTTCTGCGAGCTTTTTAAAAATTCAAGTTAAGCAAGCGTTAAAGATTTGAATAAAGATAGGAAGTGTTAAATGCAGTCGAGTCTCATCTTGTATAACAAAATGTAGACACTTCTCTTCCCCTGTCGAAGTGTTCGAAGCGCCAGGAAGTTATGGAGGAATTTATTCAAACACATCGAGTTAATTCATTTCTGCGAAATGGTTCTAAAAAAGCTCAAAATTAAAACCTTCCACCGCCGGCTATCTGTGACGTTGTCGTGAAAATAAAGAATCGCCGTGCTGAACGAGAGCGGTTGTTTTATTTTACTATCGAATAAATTCTAATTAAATTCTTCCAACGATTTATCCTATTCGGAAATTGTATAGCACGTAAAATTTCTGGAAATATTGAAGAAAATCTTTAATCGAAACGGTTGTCGTCTACCGTAAGGTATTTTGCTTTAATTTTCATTCTGAATACAAATTTTCAACCGACTTTATCCGCTATGATCAATAGTCGGTTTACAAGTACGGATATCGTTCCGCTCTCTTTCATTTTCAAACTTTAAACTTAGAAAGTTGTTTGATTTCATCTGTAAAATACGATGAAAATCCTTAGTTCATAAATCATTCTGAAGCGAAATAACTTCTACACTTCCGGAAGTTTTAAATTTTCATTTTGAGTACGAAAAATTATCATCGTCAGTTATTGTCAAATTCAAAAGAGGAGGGCTAGGTCACCTCTTATTTGGAATTTCTAAAAAAAAAAAAATTAATCGCATAAAAAATAAATAAAAAGACAAAAAGGCTATATGGTAATTTTATTTTTTGGGGTTTAAATAAGTCTTTGTTAAAAAAAAAAAAAAAAACATTTCAAAAAGAGAATATTTATAAGTGGTCGACATGGATATTTCTATTATTTTTAATAATTTTCCTACAGCTAATTCCTTAGACTTACTTAATTAACCTGGAGTCCTACTACCGCCACACTTTTCCCGGGCACTGCGTTGAACAAATTGTCGTCTTAGGCGAAAATTTAAAAAAAAAGGTACTGCCTATCTTCATCCTGTGGAGCGCGAGCGAGAAAGTTTTATCAGCGGTGTCTTTCCTTAATTTAATTAAATTTTATATCAACGGCGGCTACTAATAAATTTTTGCTCTCCGACACGTCCGCAAAAATATTCGATAATTTATTATTTCACGATCGCTCTTATTCCGATTTGAATGTTCCGATCGATTTTAATGTTATAGAGAACTTTGCAGTAAATGTTCTTCATCCGATATTTGCGATCTCCGATGTTCGTCGACAGCACAAACGTGTTTAACCCCGGATGTTCCTCTATTCCGGTTGTCGAGATCAAATTTATGAGCTCTATTCTTCGATCCTTTATTCATGATTGCTACCGAATTCGAGTTTGAACTAATGATCTGTAAATCTTAACTTTAACGTAACTGTCTCCGTACTTCAGCGCTTCTCATGCCGTAACAGAAGTACCTTGTTACCTATGTAGTCATTTCCCCCAGCATATTCTATTTTTCTTAACAAAACGGCTCTTCTACTTACGTTTATGTCCACTGCGGCGATAACCACTTGGCACTGAATCTCTCGTGTCAAGTTTTTTGAAGATCAAGTCAAGATTCACATAAGTCTTTAAAACGTTTCTTACACTCGAGAGAGCCAAAAATATCAGCGAATGCATAATAGTTACCTCCACCTTTACCTTTGCTGATATTTCAAAACCGGTTGATTTGCTCGTTTCACCGAAATCACTTTCACCAGAATGAGAAAATAATAACATTATTCTAGTAGTTCATCTTTCTCTTACGTTAGGATTCCATCGCAATCCGCACTATTTCAATCTTACCTTCAACGCTGACACTAAAGACTAACGTTTCGCTTCTAAACTCTCTTCGAATTTTTTTTTTTTTTTTTTTAGTTCTATCTTCCTCTAACGTTTTGAACACCGAATCAATTCTAGTTATGATTAGCGTTTAATTCGATAACTTTTCTCTTTTTTCTAAAAATGCAAATCCTTCAATTAGAATCTTTGATAGCATACTTTTTTTCCCCCCCTTTAATTGAGTTTGTCAACCGAGGACCTTCACCCAGAAACAATTAAGGGAAAACGAAAGTTATATAGTGAGGCGATCAGCTATCGTTAATAAGAAGGAAACAATGGAGGGGATAATTAATAAGTGTAGAAAGAAAAGACAGAATATAACGAGCACAAAAAGGAACAGGAAGCCCCAGCCCAAGCAAGTGGGAATACAGAGCCGAGCGCTCCACCGAAAGAGCAGAGAGCACTTAACACGTATCCAAATTGATTTCTTATCGATTCTCGGGCAGTCAAGGATCGAAAGCAGTGACTTAGCAGATCGGCTAGCTCGTTTAGCCTCTTCTACCCCAGAAGATTTCTTGGTATTTTTGAATATCTCGTTTCTCTCGACAACTTCTCATTCTAAATTGTCGAATATTCCTCTTCATTTTCTAATCGTAACTCGATTTATTTGTTCAACCGAATCTTCCGCTTCATCGTTGGTTTTTCAACTTTCCCCAGTCTCTGCAGCGCCGTTTTCCTTTCACCACAATCGGTTATCTATGCTTTACACACAGCTAGCTTCCTTCATCACTTTTCCATTTTTCATTTAAATCTTCCTATTTTTTTCCTTTCCGCCTTTTCACGTCTCTTTTTATACGAGATATACTGATTATAAGCTTTTTGATTGCTCTTCTATCGCTCCTGAAAGTTTCTCTATCTACTCGTTACTTTTACTGATGGATCTTCTTACTTCTTGTAACGCGTCCTTCATTCTCTCTTTTCCTTTTTTCTTCTATTAAGCGGCTCTTAGATGTCTACGATATTTGATTACGTGAAGGCCTAATTACACTTGCTTTTCTTTCCCCAGTTTTTGGGCCAATTTCTGTGTTAACAAGTTCCAAAAAAATACATACATACATATATCAGATGAAAAGGGAAGTCAGGCAACTGGAAGAATTCGGCTTTAATTAAAAAGTATGAAAAGGAGCCGGCCTGAAGAGGGGGAGAAAAGGGAATTTGATAGACTACAAAATATTGAAAAAGTTACTGGGTAAGTAAGGAAGCTTGTTAACGGGGAAATAGATAAAGAGAAAAACTGAAGACTAGGGCTGCTACATGAGAGAGGAGTCGAATGGAGAACCAGACACGAGTGGTTTTTAATAAAGATATAGGAGGAAATCAGGTGAGAATGCGGAAAAATTTTTAATTAAGGAACTCTGTCCAAGCTGCAACCTTCGGATAAAATAGTTCGAATAAGAGAGAGGACTTTTAGTCCAGGAGGTAGTCAATTTTTTCGCTACTAATTTTCGCAGTCAACAAACATCGATATGGTTCGAGGTGTCGGTGCCTCATTTATCCTCCGAGATTTTGGCTTTTCAGAGTCTTTTCGCTAGTTTCCTTTCTGTTCTACATATATTCGTATTAATGACTATCCTACGGTTCCATTATTATGTTCATTTCCTCCAATCACCTTTCCTCTAAATTCTTGATTATATCTGACTCCATGACCGCCCTTTAATTCATTCTCCCCTAAAGGTCATTGCTGTGATTTTATCATACTCCGCATACGCTCACTTATCGCCACGTTCTTTCTTCCCTTCGTTCCATTTATATTGATATTTGTTACGGGTTTCTAGTCATTCGGCCATCTTTCTGATAATGAAGCGGCGGCTTCTTTGGTACTCAGGCTGTTGCCTCTTCTCACTTCTTTTTTAAAAAAGTCGTCCCATCGTCCAATCTCCTTCCGCTGTGTACAAGTTTATATCTCAGACTTTGGTATCGGATGTATACATTTCCTCTTTTTCTAATAATTGAGAATTTTAAAATAGAATATAGAAAAGAAAAAAAATTGTAATTACTAACTTTTAAGTAACAAGATTACCGCCCTGTAGAGCGAACAGGTTTGTTTTCTATTCTCAGACGTGAATACTAATTCACCTGTAAAGTCAGCTATATTTTATAAACTATTCTTTTCCGATGAATATTCGTGACAGCCGGGATTTAAAGGTTCTTAGAACATCGTTAATCTTAATTAATCTTCTTTGAATTATCGAAATTTTAAAATAACGCGATAAAAATAACGCCGTGATTACGATATTGTGTTATTACAATGGTATCGCTAAAAATTGAAGGGGAACCTATAATTTTTTTTTTTTTTTCAACCTATAATTCGATTCGGGAAAAGTAATAAAACATCTAACCGAGATGACTTACCTGCTTTGAAAAAAAACCTCTCCTCGCTCACAGTACTCAAACACTACTGGCAAATTACAATAAACGTATGATCGTAATCCGCTATATAACTAGCACAGTGTAGAGTGTAATTATTTTATATTATTCAAATTTTAAACATTTAAAAAAGAGAAAGTGAAACGGGAATATTTAAGCTTCTTCTTTTTTTGTTACTATAATAATAGCGCAAAGGTCTGGAAAAATCTAGTAAAACTGCGCTTAAAAATCTTTAATTCTTTTCGATAACAACGACAACGTAGGAAATTCCGAAATTTCCGTTTCGGATAAAGTGTTCAGTTTAGCGGAATAATGAGTGTATAAATATTTTCTCTATATCTTTTTTTTCTTTTTATAATAATAAATTGCAATTAATCTGATAATAACGATGTCCAAATAATCATAGTGTAACAAATTCCGGCTCTTTCCCATACATAGACACGTTTGCCGCACGTCTAATTATGTTCCCAGAACGCATGTGTCGCGAAACGATAAATAATTAGGTCAACAGTGCAGTAAAATTCGTCACTCATACATTCCCTAATTTATATTTTTGTTGTTAGTTTCTTCGCAATTAACTTACGACTAATTAGCAGCGATAGAAGATACAAACGCCGGTTTCTAAGTTCATATATAAATTAGTTTTCAAGGTTAAACGGTATTTAATGTTTATACACGCTCGTACAAAGTATCAACAAATTAATGAATAACGAAAACATTACATTTAGTTTGAAAAACCGAAAGTCATAAAAAGAAAAAGAAAAAAAAAGGTTCTCCTTATTTAAACAGCCTTTAATTTAAACTTTTGAATGGAAGAATATTTTGCGATGATTTTGAATTTTTTGTAACCCTTTAATCACGTAGTTGTAATTTTTAAATGTAAATTTTTGAATGCTCATTGTGAAAAATTAATATTAACGCAAATTACGGACATGTACATTTATTTATCGAATATGTTATTCTCTAATGCTGCGTAATGTCCTCGGCTTGGATCTCAAAAAAAAAAAAAAAAAAAAAAAAAAAAAAGTATATGTCATTCTTAGGAAAATTCGGCTACATTTTTAAGAAATTGTGTTATGAAATCTATTACTTGTTCTCGTTGTTACAGTAGAGTACTTTTTCTTTTGTCGGTCATTCGAAACTGGCTTTTCTGCATGCATTTTTTTTTCTTTTTCTTATTGGAGGTTTGTCAACCAGGGACCTCACCCGGAAATAATAGGAAGAAAGGTTAACTAATTACAACTTAATTTGATCGGAAATAGCTGAAATAAAGGAATAAATCGCAGAAACAACAGACCGAGAAGGAAAGGACAGGATATAGGAAGCACAATAGGGTGCAGGAAGAACTTAAAGAAGAG
Organism: Icerya purchasi; assembly: GCA_039619475.1. Taxonomy (NCBI): domain Eukaryota; kingdom Metazoa; phylum Arthropoda; class Insecta; order Hemiptera; family Monophlebidae; genus Icerya; species Icerya purchasi. Next base: position 449,361,728 of record CM077116.1, on the reverse strand, counting down.
TAAATAAAGAAAAGAACGTTCTGCAGAAAGAGCAGAACTCTCAAAAAAAAAAAAAAAATATAATTAGCATCACAGACACAACTGCTTTGTTAGGATGTAGATGACAATAAGGGAAGAGGAAACCAAAAAGGAGACGATAGCGGGAAGAGGGCAATAAAGTGTGATGGAAGCGTAGGCGAATAATAGAGGGACAATAACAGAACGTGGAAAATGTGGGAATTCTGAGATTACAATTAGATTTATATTTTCGTATTAGTTTCGAAGAAAAACATATTTTTCATGTACGGAAATTTTGATAGAGCGAAAATAAAACATTTAAAACTAATACTAAATCTTTAACGCGTAACAAAAGTTGCAAACGTAAGAAAGCAAAATATAACAAATATGTAACGAGTTTTCGCGGTTCATATTACTAAAATTAAAATCAAAAAAATTTTCATTCGGTAGAAACCAGGTCACTATTAAAAATATTAACGTTTCGAACGCCGATACACGGTCTATCGTGAGAAAGGAAACTAAAACTAACTCGGCTATTTTGGCCGATTTCGACCTTGTAAATTGTATTCTTTTTTTTTTTTCCCCCAAACTACAATTGGGAGTAATATTATCATTGGCTTCAAGGTCGATTACACTCGTGCTTTTTCCGTAGCAAACTTTTTTTTTTTTTTTTTTTTTTTTGGGGGGGGCGCGCCAACTCAGGACATTTATCTAGCACAAAGGATTAACAAATAATGAAACGTAGGGACTTGAAAGTTAAATCAGGAAGCGATCAGAAACAGAAGAAATAAAGATAGCCAATATAGGAACAACAGAAAGAGAAGGAAGAGCAAGAATGAAGTGGGCACAGTAAGGGGTCGGGAGGCCAAGGCCAAGCAAATTAGAATAAAGGACTGCGTGTTCTGAGGAGATAGATAAGCATTCAAATAGGAGGTAATATACATCACAGGTCAGATTTATGGTAGGAGGATGGAAGGGACGCAAGGGAGACTGAACAATATTAAAACGAAAGAGGGAAGCAGAAAGCAGACTGTGATTAAAACGAATTATGGAAGAAATAACAGAACGGCTGATGCAGGGAAAATTATTAAAGCAGGAAGAAGTGGATGGAGAGGGTTGTATAGTAATATAAAAGGAGTTAGGATTGGAGAAAAGAGGCGGATAAAGATCAAAAAGTCATGGTGAAAACGATAAGAGAGAGAGCAAAGACTTTGAAAAGGGAATCTGTGTCTATGAAACGGCCATTTACTGCAGCTAGACATGCCAATGAATCGGCAAGATCGTTACCAACGATGCCGCAGTGGTCCGGAATATCCAGAACAGGTCAATTAGGATAGAACGGGATGTTAATAAATTATAAATTAAGGAACGAATATAAAGAATGATCTGACGATGGTTTAGAGAAGGGAGATAAGATGGCTAATAAAACGATTTTCGAGTCAGAGCATATAATTTCGATAAATTGAATGTTGAGTATATAAAAAGGAGAGCACGTAAAATAGCCATGGATTCGGCTAAAAAGATAGAAATAATGAAGGCAGTTAAAAAGACTCTCAGAATAATAGTTGATATCAGGAAGGATAAAAGCAGCTCCGAGACCTAAAGCAGATTTTGAGCCATCCGTAAAGACCATGCTGTGACCTGTAGCAAACTATATATCATTAATACTTTGAAAATTGATAAATTTCCGTGGGGTTTCCGCCGACACCTCCTGTATATTGTGTAGTATTTTTTCCATCTTTGTCATCAATTATGCTTCTTTTCAATCGGTCAGTAACTGGTCTCCAAGACGAACGCAACCGTACAACTCCGCTCTTTTTGAACTTATTATTAATTACAATTTCAACGGTTTCCCTAACTTACCTGTTTCTAAATCTATCAATTTTAGCTAAAAATTTCGTCTTGTCAAATTTGTAATACGTTATGCCAAGGCTGACTTTTCTGCACGTTTATGTGCGTAATCCGCTTTATGTTCTTCAATACCTATTTTTCCTGAGAATTCTCCCGATTCGGTCTGTCACTGCTTGTACGTAGGACCAGCAAATTGAATACTACCAATCCGTTGTTCCGTATTTATCTTTTCTTTATGGATTGTAATATTTTTGCTGAACTCTCTTATGCAGTATATGAGCTCTTGTTAACTGTAACCATCAAATATCACATCTCTTCTATCAGTTTTCCTAATTCCTACAGGAAATACGTTTCGCCCTAGTTACCATTGTTTTAAAACCATTTAATTTTAAAAGGAATTTTTATGCAAATATTTACTGGAATGTGAACTGAGGCGGTAATTCCGACTACATTATTTCTTTTTACTAAAAACACTTAAAAAACAAACTAAATGTCCTTTTTTTGCCAGTGTGAGTTTAATGTTCCCGTTGAAATTATTTGGGTCATTCCTAAATTTTTGCAATTGAATGTCACCAAAGGGCTAAATTACAAACGCGCCATCCACATAACGAAAACCAATCATAGAAAATGATTTGATTGTTAGTTTTGGTATTGTTTCGCTGTTCATCCAGTTAAGGATAAAGATTATCAGGAAATATGGCATTAGTAATGATATAGACGGTTACCAAAGCAATCGTATTTTATTTGACGGTAAATTATATAGACAAGAAGATGGTATGACCGTACGATCTGGGTTAGCTCCGATTTTTGCAAATATTTTTATGAAAGAAATTGATAAATACATGTTGAACAAATGGAAACCGAAACGGCAGCTAGTAGGCGCCACGAGTACCATAGAAAACAATCGCGGAGAAAACGGACAATATTCATATCTCTTTGGACTTGCGTAATTTCTTTCCCCTATTAGCTTCCAGAAAATTATAAATGTAATGATTTTACGTGCCTATTCAAAAGAACAAACTTTTTATTCGGTTAAATGTTTGCCTTTTATTTTAGGTAGGGGTACTGCCATTAGGATATGATTGTGAAGTCCAGATGGGCATCCTAACTTATTAGTGATCTAGGCTTTCTTTTTTTTTTTTTGCTTAAGAAATAAAGTTGCATTTGGTCCGACCGTTGGATGTGCCAGTTTGAATAAATTTATTCCTAGCAGAGGTTTTTTTTTTTTTTTGTATATGGAGAACGTGATATTCCCAAATAAACGATTAGTCGATTGGTAGATTTTTAAGCACATTTTCAGCTCGCAATGTTACTCTTTTTTCCTTAATTCCGGATTATGATTCCAACTTCTATTCTTTTTTATTTTCAAATTCCTTTATCTCTCGATTCAACCATCTCCACTTACCTGTAATTTTCTGGATACCTTCCCTCGTTGAAAAGCATAATTTTAGCTATTCGTCGCCTTTTCATTTGATCGTGTCTTCTTTTTACATAATTTTCTCGCTTCTCATATACATCCACTTCATTTTGTCCTATTCACTCCTCTTTCAATCATTTTCTTTGTAATACTAATCATGTTTTATTCTAAATGTTCTGCCTTTCCGGATGAGTACCTTAATTCTATTTTAATTTAACTTGGTCTTTTAACACTTCTTGTACTGCTTACATTCCGGAATTTTTATTGTACTTTTTTTCGGACTCTGAAGAGAGGGTACTGACCCATCAACATAACGAATTATCTGCAGATTAGGTCAACGGAGAGAAGTAGACAAAGTGTACTTGATTGGAACTTACTGCCCTGATGATAGGTGATACGAGTGCGATAATTGGAAATAGTTGTGGAAATGATCACATAAGACATGTGATATGAAAATTTGGTCTAGCGAAATGGGCAAGAAAAAAATAAGATGGTCGTAGCATTTAATCACCATCCAAAGCAACCTTAGCACATGGAAGTCTCCTGACGTTTTAACCCAAAAGCGATAGAAGTATCATTGAAAATATGGTTGTTCGTCCAAGCGCCGAATGTAGTTCGAATCGCAGACTGCCGGAGATGAACTTAAGAGGCAAAGTTAAATTGCCATCGAAACCGCATGTAGTTCAGAGAATGACAGTTGGAAATGGCACGATGATCGCAAAACTCATCGAAGAACCGAAAATGAAGAATACGAAACTCGGTAGGGCAGAAAGCCAAAGAAGAGCTGAAGTACAATATAGTGAAGGTGGTACGTAAAACGTAAAAAACAACGACCAAAGATAAAGCTTAAACCACGCTGTCAGGGAAAAAAGGAGGAGACACGGCCTTTCACATTCGGAATTACAAATGAGAAAGGATTGAGCAGAGAAATCTACAGGAAGCTATATGAAAGATAAAAACATGTTTCAAGTAAAATATGTGAAAAGAAATACAAAGTCATAGCGTGAGCAATGTAAAAATTACAAAAATACTCTCCAGAGAGTTTAGAACTGAAAATTGAGTAATGGAAGATAAATTCTGGACGGATAAAAATTGATTTAATAGAAATAATTGAAGTATGGAGTGAATACTGGCGCGGAATCTGTACAGATGGTGAAAGACCGATCGCAACACAGAAAATTGTACGGAAAAGTCGAAGCCTGAAATTTTACTGAGCAAAGTGCAAGAAGGTATTCATTGTTTGGAAAAAAATTGAAAGCAGTCGGAATTGATGAAATACGAGTGGAGGTGCTGAAGAAAATGGAACGTGTGGGACCTGTGGGATTTCACTTAATTTATAATACCATATGGATGACTCTGAAGCTTGGTCAAAAGATTGATGTTATTCCACACCATCCCACTGTTCAGAAAAGGAAAAGCAACGAAATGCGAAATATACCACTTATTCCGTATGCGAGTGAAATAACATTACTGAAGAATGGCTTGATCGCGAGCATGGTGAAAAAAAATCCGGAATAACAGTCTAGTTTTGTAAAAGGAAGAGGTACCAGAGAACAACAAATCCTCAATGTTGATGGAAACGATGTTTCGGATTCATTGTAGAAAAAGGTATATACGAGAATAATCAAAATACTATTCGGATAAACGGTGCAAAGTCAAAATGGTTTTCCGTCGAAAAAGACGGATCTGTGCCCTATTGCCCTTTCTCTTCTGTCTCTGCGGTGAATATAAGACTAGTTATAGATCAACAAAATAGTGATGTAAAGTTCGGGGAACGTAAAATTTTAAACCTGAGATATGCGGATAACGCCACTCCGCTGACTGCAAACATCAATATGTGATAACGCGAACGATCTGGATTTCACGAGAAAAAAAAGAAATTTATGATCATAAGAAGAGATAATTCGTTTTTTAAGTTTTTTTTTATTTCATTTCTCTTTTATAGTTTTTTTTATGAAGTTTTAGTTAATATTTCATAAACATCTGAATATCCCAGATCTTTTTTTATTCCAAAACACAAAAACTATTATTTCTTGACTTTACAAAAAACATAGTTTTATTTAGTTTTGCTATATATATATATATATATATATATATATATATATATATATACATTTTTTATTCATATTAATTGAAAATATATATATATATATTTTTTGATTAGTTTAATAAAACAATGAACATTAAGTACTTTCAATTCATTTATTCATTAAAACTATATCTAAGACCCAATCGAAACAGCGTTTTTTTTTTGTTTTTTTTTTTTTTTTATTCATCTTTTTTTTTATCTGACAGGTGAAATATCAGTTTTACAAATTTATTTATAAAAACGTAGGTAATCAGAATAATGCAATATTCTGTATTGTGCATGAAATAACATTTAACGTTTTAACTTAAACTAATGAGAACATACGCGAACTGGAAAATATAAAAATATTCATAATGAAACATATCACTGAAAAAATATTAACAGTATTCAGATAGCATGTCTCAAATAGAATACAATAAAACTACCGCGATAAATGTAGGAAGAATAAAATCGGTTTGGAAAATTGCGTGTGCAGAAACGGTGTATAAACAATACAGCCAGTAGAGCGGTAAAGAGTATCGTCAGAAAAGATGAAAGAATGGAGAAATAAACGTCTATATTTATCGGTTTGTATTCAGATACGTTTAATTCGTAATGACCTATTACGGGTTCTTCCGTTGAGACTCGGTTAAATTAAAAGATACAAACCGTTTAATTCGTCTCACCTGCCTGAACTGTAATATAGATGATTTCTGTAATAATCATAACAGTACAATGACGATCGTGTTTGAGAAAAATTACTAAAAGCGATTTGAACTATTATTCTGCGAACATAAGGGACTGGTTTAGTTTATTTCGAAAATAATCAAATCATTATTTAATTGTTCTTGCACATGGTTTATACAACAGCGTGGTAATGTATAAAATTAAAATCATGCGTACAAGTAAAAAATTTTAAAAATAATAATATTAATGAAATGCATAAAAAATCAAAATTAATAATACAAACTGCTACGCGTGCAAAATACTATCAACGTACGCGTGCGCGAATTCACACACTTGCATATGTATGAAATAAAATAATCGTATTAATTATAAAATTTAAATACACTACTTTTTATAAAGTGTTTGTAAATGACTCTGATTAATAACAAACGATAATGACGCTGATAACGTTAAAATAAACTTAATAAATAATCGAATAAAAAACAATCCATCGGAAAGAAATAAAAAATATAGGTATATATCGGTATATTATAAAGCTGCAAGACAAAAGCGGGCAAAAAAGTCCACAGCCTGTTCTGCAGTAGCTAGAGAGAGTTGATCCTTTTGTAATCGGAATTTTTAATAATATTAAAATATAGAAAAATTATGAAATCCGCAAAATTTTAAATTTCAAATTTGGAAAAATGTCCGTATTAAATTGCGAGGCAAATAATTTCGAAAAATTAGCTCGTTTCGTAGTAGTTGGAGTGTTAATTTTTTTTTTTTTATCGGATTTATTTTTGTTACAATTATAATACAAGAAAAACACACGAAATCTCCAAAAATTTTAAATTTAACGAACCAAATAGAGAAAGATGTGTATGTAATTTCAATTAGTACTTCTTACTAAATTAGCGAGCCTGTTTATAATGTTTTTTTTTTCTTTTCTTAATTTTGTACTGAACAACGAAAAACTGTAACCTCTGCACAATTTAACAAAAGATACAAAAAGTATGTTTAGGGGTTGCAGGTTTCCACCTCACCACGCAGAACTTACCGTTTTAAGGATGTTAATTAAGCTTGATATATTTTACTGCAAAGCTGTAATCATAATAATTTCGAATCCGAAAATACACCGACTACATTATCAAATCCTTATTGAATGTAATAGAAACTGAAGACGAAAACCGCGTATCACTCGGCTTCTATCCGTGAACCACGCGCTGATCTGCTATCCCCAATTACGAAGAGTTACAACATCATTCCGTAAAGTGCTAACGGCGTATTGTAAATCGTTATGACAATATCATTGGCATAGAATATAAATGCGACGTTTTTACGCTTAAAAATTGAATGTTAATACGCATGTGTTAAACAATAGAGGGTTCAATAAGAATCCCGGAGAAGGTCTCTATAGATCATTCAGCGTATAAGATTATTTGAGGAGGGAAATTTGAATGCCAATTACATTCGTGGACAGCAAAAGTCTTAGGGATATACAAAGAAATTAATCAACATATAAAAGCGGAAGAGTTGCACTAAGTCAAAGGTTCCTTGGATATCTAAAAACGCAGAGATTATATATTTCCCATCCAGACACAATCGATATATGCCCGATGTTAAATAAGCAATATAGTCTGCATAGTATGTCTTTCTAAATCGAAACATTCCTAGTCGAATCCATGGCTATTTTGCGTGCGGTCCTTTTTATATCTTCAACTTCCAATTTAGTGAATTTCCATCTATGCTCCGACTCGAAGAGTGTTTTAGTAGCTACACTTCCCTCAACCCTCTTCCTGTCCTATTATTCTTTATATTCGTTCCTTGATTTTCAATTTATTAGCTTCCCGTTCTATCCATATTGACCTGCTTTGGATTCCTGGCCACTGCGGTATAGCTGGTAACGATCTTGCTGACTCATTAGCATGCTCGGCCGCAGTAAATGGTCGTTTCATAGGCAGATTTCCTTCCCAAGGTCTTTACTCTCTTTTCGTTCTCACCGTGACTTTTGGACTGATCTCTATCCGTCCTTTTTCTCCAACCCTGACTCCTTTTACCTTGCTTTACAGCATTTTTCATCCGTTTCTCCTTGGTTTAACAATTTTCCCAGTATCAGCCGTTCTGTCACTTCTTCCATAGTTCGTCTTCGTTTTAATCATAGTCTGCTTCCGGCTTCTCGTTTCCGCTTTGCTCTGGTTCAATCTCCTTTATATCTCTTTCATCCTCCTACCTTAAATGTCATGTGTAATGCAAACCATGTACTCTATTCGAATGTTCCTTCATTTCTATAGAACGCGCAATCCTTTATTCCAATTTGCTTAGCCTTGGCCTCCCTACTCCTTACAGTGCCCCTTACATTCTTGCTTTTCTATCTCCTTCTGTTGTTCCTTTGTTAGCCGCCTTCATTTCTTCTGTCTCTAATTGTTTCTTGTTATAACCCGTCGCTCCATATGTCGTTCTATTCTTATAATCGTTTGTGTTGGGTAAATGTCCTGTACCGACGTACCCATAAAAAAAAAAAAAAACATCAGTCGAACGACAGATTTCTACTAAATTCTAGACCGCGCATAAGCTCATTTTTAATAACCATTTCAAACGAGTTTTCTTATAAACGACGCGAAAGCAAACGGTCGGTAAGATATCGCTAATCCGTAATTTGCGCTAAATATTTTAACCAAAGAGAAATAATAAATTTTAACCACGAATCCTAAAAAGCCAAAAAGGTCTACTAAAACCATCGCGTAATAATAATTCAGTTTAGGTTTCCGTACACGTACATGTCATTATTAATGTACACCACTGATGTAAGTATAAAATGAAATAATAAAAAAATTAAAAACGTGGTAAATAAACTAATTTATTTTTAATAAAACGAAAATTAGAATCATCGATTGCCGGGTAGGAATTTTTATCCGAAATTTAAAAACTGTATTCGATGGTGTATTTGCACCGAGTTCGACTAGAGATAGTCCCCGTAAAAGAAGTTATTCTAAAAAAAGCCCGTTACTAAATGCGTTCTCAGTGTTGCACACATTTTCGCACCCGAAAATAAAAAGGAGTGCCGATCATCCTAGCTCTAAAATTAAATTACAAAATCAACGTAAAATGAACTCCCAGTTCAAGGACTAGTAAACTAATTAAACGGAAATACAGTGAAAGACCTTAAAACGCAACTTCCGAAAGCTATATATACAGTTCAGTGGTGTACAGTTTTTCCCGCTGAAAAAAATCAAAAAATCTGATGTATAACTCTACACACGCAGCAAACTAAATGCGAGCTAATACGAAGATGTAAGAACAGCGGTTTAATTCCATTCCGCAAAATTAATTATTCCATCATCAGATATGTTACCTTTATTTACTTTTTTTTAATGATAATTTTAAGTATTCCATTTGACGACGCATCATTCATTTATGAAATTTAATAGCGAATTGCACGAGTTTAACTTGTTTCGAGTGCACGCAACTTTTTTTTTACTTTCTAATTACCGCCGTATAATCGAATAAAACAATTTATAAGTTTTTTGAATAAAGTGGTTACCAGCGCAGTTACGAACAGGTTATAAGAAATCTTTAATTAAACTATGTAGTATCGATTGTTGAAGTTGAAAAACAAGCGAGAATTGAGTTATTCAAGAGTTCGTAAAAAAATGGAAAAACTAGGGAGCAATTATAATAGCCGAAGTATAGAATAATGTACTTCATGTGTGTCCTAAAAAAAACAAAATGAACGTAGGCTCACAAATTAAAATACCTTCCGATAAACTTGGTAATAAATGTTAAATGTAATGAATTCGGCAAATATTATTATAACGCAGCGGAAATTCCTAGAAGCCGACTCTAAAGAGCCTACACGGGATTCAGGTTAAAATAAGAGTTAACCGATAAAAATTCTTCGACAAGTCAACGGAAGAAGCTAATTACGTTGAAAATGAAATGTAATTCGCCAAATCATAGCCGATGATTCGGCGGTGCATCCTATGTCATTTGCAATCGATTTGATTTTGTAATTTGCGTTAAAAACTATCCGCGAAGACAAAATAAATATTACTAGCGAAAGATTTGTTTAACATTTTCATCATTGACAAAAAAAAAAATAAAATCCTCATCATTTGGCGCAGTGTATAAATTTAGCCGAAGTACACAGAACATTTGAAACTTTATAATAATCGCCGCAGTATCGATACGTCAGAAATAACATTTCCCATTCCATTAGCCGGAGAATTTCTGATTTATCAACGGAAAATATTCATTCTCTAAAATAAAAGCAAAATACAGAATTAAGAGGCTAAACATAATTTATCTCGTAATAGAGATATTGAAAATTATCCAATTGAAATTTTGAAGATTTAATAGAAGAATTTTTTGCTCGTAACGAATTCAGGGGAGAAAATCTTTTAAATTAAAAAATTATAATTTTTGAAATGTCGTTCTAACAAAAATATTTTCTAATTGTATCTTAAAAAATGACTGAAATGCGTGTAAATTGCGAATTAGCTATAATTAATTTTTACACATATTCATTCGCTAATTCCTCGTCTACGATTAATAGTTTTAGTTTTATAATTCGATAAAGTTTTAATTTATTTTCGCTCGCATTTATAATTATAATATAAACATTAAAAATGGCGATTTATGGCGCATTAAAAAATATAAAATACATACCATTGATGCATGTAAAACCATAATAATCATCAGTGGCGTAACTGGGGGGGGGACGTTACTTTCGGTGGAAGTTTAAATATGCCCCTTAAAATTTGTTTTTTAAACTAGTGCATAGAAATCAGTTCTATAGTTGGCGATGCTAATAGCTTCGTTTTATTTTATCTTTTAATGAGTTATCACACTGCAAAGAGCATGAATATATGTAATTTAACGACAATTAATTCGCAAAATACGAAATTAAAGAAGAAACGGTTATTTACTTTTGGGATATTCCTTTAAGTTTCGGTGTATTCCATCCCTCCTCACACTGCGCCACTGATAATTATAGTTCGGAGCACGCTACAGAGTTGTAGATTTTTGTACATCTAAAATTAATCGATGTGTAATTTTATTCTGCATTAAATTAATAAATTTAATCATTTAGTATACGTAAAACAAAAAATAAACTGATTAAATAAATTAGCTGAAATTTTAGAAGCTTTTTTTATTTCTTGAACCACGCGGTTCTCAGGGTTTCATAAAAAAATTGCACTCCCTAGTAATTGTTCCCCGTTAAGAATTCAATTGTCGATATTCGGCGTTTAACTTTTGTGGTGTACACTGAGCTATCTTCTGAATTTTTCTGACAATACTTATTCGGTTTAGTACAATAAATTTCCGATAGATAGCCCTTCAAGACGTAATCTATAATATGTTGAATTGAAAATTGTAAATAATCTAATACTGCGCGTCAAATTAAGTTTTAACGTGCATCTAATTTATTCGGATCTAACAGATCGGTGTGCTATATACTAAAAAAAAAATTTCTTTTATAATTTTAATCTAATTTATTAAAGTGAACCAACTTTAATAAATTCTATTGTTGGTTTTTTTGTTCCCTTACCATGAGCCGTGTGTGTAACTGTATAGATCATTACGGCATACGGCAATTACTAGAGTTTAAATGATTGGAGCGATCTGATTTGTTTTAATATTTTTCTGGTGTTTAATTGGTTGTTGGAAGTTGTGTTTTGATGTGTATTCTCAACTTCTGGTGCCAACGTGCCTAATTTTTTGATAATTCACGAATCTTCTGACACCTGTTAGGAAAGGCTTATGAGCTGCCAGAATGTGCAATAAGTGCTCCTTGTCGGTTGTTGTTTCTACAGCATAATTAATGAAGTCCGGTTTTGTAGCTATATTATTAATCAAATCATTAAATTCATCGTTATATAATGAGAAAGTTTTCAACATCGAACAGATGTTTACACTTCTCGGTTAAGTTTGTGGAAGGTGGGGGTGTTTGAAGAAGAGGCGGTTCCTTTTTAGATTTAGAGTCACCTGTGTTTTCGATTTGGTTTACGATTGCTTCTCTAGTCGCTGCGGTAGACATTAGAGATTTTTTAATCTGCGGTTGTGTTGGGAAAGTTGGTTATTCGTTACAAGTCGGGGGCTACTTGGTGTTGCAGCATGTGGCCGCTTTTGTTTTGTATTTTACTGATCGACTTCTGTTTCCATTTGGACCTCAGGAGTTGGAATACTCAATTTCAGCTGTTTTACTTCTGTTCGGTTAGTTTCATTGCAGCTAGAAGTTCATACATGGTCCTCTAGTTGCAAGAAGATGCGATGGTCATGTTCATTATGCTTTATAAGGAAGGATTCTGGTAGATTAGAGCAGTTAATTTGTTCAATATACAGATGTCTTCGCCAATTGATTATATGGCTAAATTCTTCATCGGATGGGTTAACTCTCGTGACACTGGAGATACTATTTTTAAGGATGGTATAGGGATTGAAGATATAGGATTAGTTTGTTATTGGGGATGGTGGCCGATACGTTGGAGAGTATTAGTCTATTAGTTGGACTTTTGATTCGTCGTGCTGTAACACTATTTTTGGTTCCCCAAATTTATCTCGGCGCCACCGGCGAAAAATGTGCCCGTTAATTCTTTGGTTTTGAGAAAAATTACAATTCTGTTTTTTGATATTCGAGAACCGGCAATGATTGTTGGTACCAATGGCTTTATGGCGCTTAAATTTATCAATTGCCCAAAAATTAATTTGACAGAGTCCCACCGAAAATTTTAATTAAACTATCTTAAATTTCGTTGAAAATAAAAGAGTTTAAACTACATCAACAATTAAATGATTTAATTGATAAAGACATTTTTCCATTGAAAACTGCGAAGGAATTTCATCAACAAATTTTTACTGAAACGCATTATAAACTTTATTTTTTTAGACGCGGAAAACTTCGAGAAATCCTCTGAATACTCTAACGACGATATTAATGAAAAATAAATAGGTCTACTCAAAATATTTTTTTGTTGATATTCTTAAAAGTAAAAATAAAAATATCAGTAATTTATAAATAGCATACTTCTAAAACCTGTAAAATTCGTATGCCTTTCTTGTGTTAACGGCTACCACTGAATAATACCCCTTTTCTAGCTTAAAAACATTAAACATTTATTTAAAACCAACTATAAATCTTATAGTTTTATCTTTTGAATATTCATTAAGAATAAATTTGAAAATATAGAAAAAGTATGCTCTTGCTGAATTAATGACCATCTTGACAAAATTTGAAAAAAAAAAAAAGTGTCATTAACGACTTAACAATCTTGTTTTTATCATTTCCTTATTTTTTTTTACCCCTTCCCCTCTTATACACACACAATATTTTTTCCAAGTTGGCGCCTACAATTGATACTTGTTAGTTTCTTTTTTTTGTTACCTATTATCTAAAAAACTTAACTTTGTCTGAATGTATTTTTGAAACTAATGTAAACACGTTGTTGAAATATGTATTTAATGTGTGTGAAATTTAAGTAGATTTCTGTAAATATTTATTAACGCACAGAGCAGCGCGGTAGCCTAGTGGTTAAGGTGCTTCACTACCAAATCAGAGGTGTCACACAAGTTCGAGACTTGTCTCGTTCCGGATTCAAGTGTCGCTCTTAGGCTTATACCTAATCTGAAATTGAATATTGGTTATACCAGAAAAATCTGGGAAAGTAAAGGCGGCCGAGAGAAAAGAGTTCCCCCCCTCCCCCTACTCTCATTAATAATGTTGGACTTTGTGTATTGTGAACCTTAACTTCACAATCCTCGACGCTCTGTGTCAAAGGTATGGGATTTACTTTACTTTTATTAATGCGTAATTGCAGATTGGTTTTAACAAAACAGAGTATAAATCATTAAACCGAAACTTATCTATGAACTTTTCCATATAATTTATAATTCTGTCGCATTTATTCTACCCTTACACCATCTCGTGTATAGATCAATTTGGATTTTTCGGAAAATAACAAATTTAAAAGTTACCTATTTCGTGGAAAGTTCATTCTATTAAGAAATTTTATATTAAAACGCAAATTATTTCTTTATCAGTAATATTCATGTTCTAAATTACGTTATAAATTTTGTACAACACGATACACTAGCCAAACAGCAAAGCTTTATTAGACACTATGCTTACTAAAATTTGAAATGTGCATTTTTTCCCCGTTACGATTTTTTTTTTTTTTTGTCAGCTTTTAAATTAATGAAGAGTAAAATTACTAGTTCTTTTTTTTAAATTCTACGTAAAAGTATTGTAATTATGACTGCAAGATTCGAAATGAAGAATGATAAAAGTGCCAAAAAGTTCAAAAATCATTTCATTTTGTTATTAAAATGAGCATGCCGGGCTATTCGATTTTATGAACGCTAAAGCTGTCATAAGATTTTAATTTAATATTAAATTTGAACATACGACCTCGCTAACGATCAAAGTGACATTTACAGTGGCTTAATGAACGATTAACATGCCACAGCCGGGTCTATTGACGGGAAAAGCGCCACTTTTACGTTAGTCAGTAATTCGGTGTGTTTGTACGTGTGAAACGTTAATGTATAGTTCTATATACTTTTTTTTCCCATTACGCCCGTGTTTCATTGATATTATGAAAATCATTTATCTCGCACCGTCGTATTCAGTATACGTTAAAAGAATCAGTAATTTTTTTTTTTTTTTTCAATTCCAATGTTAACCAGTAAAACATATTTGTAAATTAAAACAATCTAAAAACCAAACCTAATCACCAAACCTAAATTTATATTTATTAATATAACATTTACAAAACATATAATATATTAATATATTACTAAGAAAAATTGATATATTATCAATGAATTAGAAACAATATGGAAATTAACTGACAACAATAATGTAATACTTAAGTGCTGTCAGTTCATTTCTGCTAAGGTTTTTAGTTCGTTCATCTACTGCTATTTTTCGCTCTGAATTTAAACTAATTCGAAATGCGGAAAACGGCAATAAATGAACGAACTAAAATCGGTACATGTGCAACGTTAATGTATAGTTCTGTATCTATTTGTTTTCCGTTACGCCCGTATTTCATTGATATTATGAAAATCGTTTACCTCACACCGTCGTATTCGGTATACGTACAATGTAGTTTAACTATTATTTTGATGATAAAATAAATAAATTGTGGTGATTTTTTAATTTTAAAATATTCTACATTCTTAGAATTTTCGTGTTACGCGATAAAAAACTAAACTACCTGAATCATTACATAATATCTTTTTTGATCCTATAAAGTAGGAGGTACTTTGATTATTTTTTAAATCTGAAAAATATACCGTTATAGAAATCATCCGTAAACATGAATGAATGTTTAATGAAAATTTAATTTTCTTGAAACAATGTTTTATTGAAAAAATTAATTTAAAAAAAAAAACGTATTTAATTATTTTGTTCAAATTATTTAAGAAATTATAATAAACTATATAGCTGTTGCCCACAGCTTCGTCCGTGTATTAATATCCGTCTAAACCAAATCTTTACTTACAGATTCATAAAAAATTTTTTTTTGCTTTATCTGGAATTATATTTATGTAAAGATTCTTTCCTTCTTCGGGAAATATTTTGGTTCCGATTCTTGCTTTCCGTTGCTCGTCTGCTTCAGATGAATGGACTTGAGCGTTGCGTATTCAGACGGTTTCGAATCTTGCTTCATGTTACCTACAGCTTCACCCGGGTATAATACCCATTTAAATCTGTACTTCAAAATTAATAACAAATTTTTCTTGTTTTATCTGAAATTATATTTATTTAAAGATTCCTTTCTCTCTTTTTGGGGAAATACGTTTATCACTGTCCAACAAAAAATGGTCTTCAAGATTCCTATTTAGCTGAGGATTATCGATCTTTCTGTAACCTGTCTGTCGTGATCTAATAAAAAGTTTCGCTCAACTAAATATAGCCATCATTTTGAAGGGTCCGAGTTATTCCACACAGTGATCTCCCATAATTACCCGTTTAAGAGAACATCTTCATTTATATCTTTCAGCCTCTTCGTCTCGGAAATTTTATTAAAATGAATTTGTTACCGCAACAGCAAACTATAGTAATCGAGTAAGGATTTCAGATTTGAGCATAAATAACATTTCCTTTATACTTTCTATTTCCGATCGCCTCAGAATCTGAGTAGGTGATCTTAAGTCCATGTAGTTGGGTCAGTGTTAACACCGAGCCCATTTATAAAAAAAAAAAAAAACATTCCCGACAAAAAATATTAAAAATTCCGCTGTGGGATTATTTATTTCTCTGCAAAAAATAATAGAAAACACTACTTTTTATTTTTAACTCTTCACAATGAATACAGTAATTAGGCTCAGAGCACCACTTGTCTGTTTACATCATGTTATGGAGGTTTGATGATTTCAGTAATGCAAAAAGTGAAGTAACAGTATCATGGTGTAGTTACTTTTTTATTTATTTATTTTTTTTTTTATTTTTATTAGAAATAAGTTATGGGTCTCACAGGGCAAATATGCCCGTTGTGTGAGTGCCCAACACTCTTATCAGCGTTTATTACAAAAGATACCAATTACAAAAATTTCAACTATCTTAACTTATTCCCTAAATAACGATACTTATAAACCTAGCATTATATTTAAGTAAGAGTATATATACACATGACAATTACATAACATGTCGCGTAATACGCATTTGTTAACCAGTACATGCAAACAGCTTAATATTTAAAATCGAAAAAGAAAAAAATAATAAATAAATAAATAAATAACATGATCTGAGAGAACTTAAAATCCAGAAGGGACACGACAGAGTCAAAACCACGAAATTAATAAAAGGTTATCTGGAATTTATTATTTACCATAGTAATCATCTTATTTAAATTTTTACATTCAATTTATATTTACCATGGTAATTATTTTATTGAAAATTTCAAAAAAGTTAATTTTTTTTTTTATTCGACACATATATGCATTTCTCTGGGGTCGCATTTCAACTACTTAAAACTTAGAATAGGCAGTAGAAAACTTATCCGTACTTTAAAACCTTCGTTTTGACAACACGAATAAGCCCTGAAAATTTTAGCATGGAAATATCAGATATGAAAATATTAAAAATATTAAATTTCACGGAAGCTTATTACATAAATAAATATAAAAATGATATCATTAATACTAATACCCCGTGCAATAACCCATTATTAAATATTAACTTACATGCCATTTATATTTTTCAAAAGTCATTTTTTCTGTAATTATTAATTAATCAACATTTGTTACCGTAACTGATTTATTTCCATCCCGGGAGCCCATAATGAACAAAACAAAAAAATAATCAACCAAATATATTATGATTTTTGCAGTTTGTTCAAATTTTCCGACTTTCCTTCGTAATTTGTCCGAATTTTTTTTCTTGAAAACTTTTCCAGGTCCATAGCAAAGAAAACAAAAAAAAACAAAAAAAAAAACGCAAATCTATCGTTCGAATTGTGAGTTATGGTCGCGAAAAATAATTTTAGTTTTTCCCGAATTTTCCAATTTTGCGAGCTTTTTTGATATAAAAACTTTATTTAGACTATTACAAACATTTAAAAAAAAATATTCGCCAAATCGGTCCAGCCGTTCTCACAAGTGATGCGCTTACCAACGAACAGCATTTCATTTATACACACACACACACACACACACACACACACACACACACACATATATATATATATATATATATGAGGGTTTTTACCCAAAGGCTAAGGGAGACAACTCTGATAGAAAACAAACATAAATCCTGAAGCGTCTGTCTCCAGTGGGGCGGCTGACGGTCAGCGTCTGTTCTCCAGGTTAGGAGCGGCTGGTCCAAAACACGGAATGGAGAAGAACCCTACCGTGTAAATTTTGTTCCATGAAAACCTTATGCAAGACACATACACCCTGTCAAGAAAGTATCGGGAATTGTTAAATAAAACGAACAATTTTTAATTTTCATCCAAATTTATTTTGTCACCTTCAAAATAACATCCATTCGAAGCGATGCACATATGCCAACGCTTTTTCCACTCGGCAAAGCACTTCTGATAGGCGGTTTCCAGGATGGCCTTTAGCTCTCGCGTCGCATTCGTCTTGATGTCATCAATCGATTCGAAGCGCATTCCCCGTAGCGGAAATTTGAGTTTTGAGAATAGGAAGAAGTCGCAGGGTGCTAAATCTGGTGAATACGGCGGTTGTTCGATGATATTTACCGAGTGTTTGGCCAAAAACTCATTCACAATTATGGCTTTGTGAGACGGCGCATTATCGTGATGTAGAATCCAAGAATTGTCGACCCACAAATCGTTACGTTTACGACGGATAGCCTCTCTCAAACGTCTCAAAACACTTAAGTAAAACTCTTTGGTGACTGTCTGTCCGGCTGGCACATATTCATAGTGTACCACGCCTCGAATATCGAAGAAAACAATCAACATGATCTTCACTTTCGATCGGCTTTGGCGAGGTTTTTTCGGCTTTGGCGCGCCAATTGGCCGCCATTCGGACGATTGCTGGTTCGTAAGCGTGTCGTACTCGTACACCCATGTCTCGTCACCAGTAATTATCTTTTCCAAGAAGGTAGGATCCAAATTGGCTCGATCCAGCATGTCTGCAGCTACCTGTTCTCGGTACTTTTTTTGAAAGAAATTCAGGTCTTTCGGAACAAGCCGAGCCGCAACGCGTTGCATACCCAATTTTTCGTGCACAATCGTACGTACGCTCTCGTGTGACATGCCCAATCCATGAGCCATCTCTCTCAAGCTCACATGACAATTTTCAGCAACGATTTCCTTGATTTTATCGACGTTATCATCGGTCACACTCGTTGAAGGCCGTCCAGAGCGAGGCATGTCTTCGACCGTCTCCCGACCATCCTTGAACGCTCTGTACCACTCGTAAACCCGCGTTTTTGATAAAGCAGATTCACCAAAAGCCTTCTGTAACATTTTCAGTGTATCGGCACAAGAAATTTCGTTCGAAACACAGAATTTAACACAAGTACGTTGTTCAATATTTTCACTCATTGTAAAACTTCGACAAAACACTTCAAGGTCGACTGATTTTAACAGCTGCTGTAAACACACTGGTTGACAGATCGCGCTAAAAATAGGCATCATAATACAAAACAGTTGTACCAACCTGGAAAAAAAAAATTATCTGCCTAGCTATTACCCGGGAGATTTAAATTGACAATTCCCGATACTTTCTTGACAGGGTGTATAACGAGATTAATATGCTTGGTGAACCGATTAGCGATCGACGCTACGGAACCGGGACCGTATGTGTGAAATGGACGACTGGCCACAGGAAATTTATGCAGATTAAATTTACAACATACCATAGATTTAGCACACGATCGGTATAAATGGTGACGTGTTGTATTTTGCGTCAAATAAGGTCACGACATCCGCTCGAATAACGAAATGGAAAAAAAAATACATATATATAAAATTTTCGAAATTATAAAAATTATTAAACTTATTATTGATGTTCAATCCCCAGAACGTACAACTAGCCCTTGAACCTTTTGATTTTCAGTATGTTTATCGATTTTCAAAACGAAGAATGTGATTCCTAAAATAACTTCGGAAGACAGCAATGACTGCTAATAGTACATTTGCAACATTGTCAATGATTCATTCTATTTTCATAATATTTTAATTTAATTACCTGTCGTTGTCGTTTATCAATAATATTCAATATGAAGTACATTTTTTTCTATTCGTTGTCTTTGACAGTTACTTTCTAATCGTTGCGGTACAACATTTAAAATAACCGTTCGTTATCAAAATTTTACCCGTGTCGTTATTATTCCGTTTTTTTTTTTGTAATTTATTCCCGTTTATTGTTTTTTTGTCTATTTATTTTCACTTCCGTTTTTAATCTGTTTTACTTTTAACTTAGTTTTTTCCATTGTCCTTTTTGACTCGTTCTTTTATTTTCAAGTTTTTCAATTTGTTAAATTGCTTTTAAAAAACAGCTCTTTTCAGGGCTACCTTACCGTTTTGTATATGATAAGGAAACATCGCGCTACGTAATTATCTCAAAGTGTTTCGCTCTACAATATAATTTCGATCCTTCGGGATTTCCAATGTTTCGGAATTACCGTGTAAACAATGTCTTTTCGTTTTATTTTTCGTTTAATATTTGAAGCATAATAAACGACAATTGAAAAGTGTGTTCATAAATGTGTAATTTCTAAAATTTCAATCGGGCTGTGTAAAATACAAAAAAAAATATAATTTTTCTGTTTCAATTTTTAATCGTAATACGGTACACATTTAAATTACTGCTTTCTGTTAATCCACGTAAAATCTTCTCCACGGAATCCAGCCTCTCAAAACATTAGACGCACACCGCGACCTTTTCATCAAAAGTCCACATGATGCCGTATGCAAACTAAAATACCAAGTTCTGTATTGGTTAATTGCTTTCCGAAGATCTATTACACAACACCTACCACTTTTCCACCGTGGTCAAGCTTTTCGCCCTACACTGATTTATCTCTCCTGCATATCGGAAAGCTCACCAGACCCGTGGTAATCAAAGGCGTACTCCAAGAACTTCTATTGAACTACGTCGACCATTTAATTTGTATTTATGGACGGCTCTAAATCGGACATGGCTGGATGTGCAGTACTCACAGATGAATCCGACATAATACGGTACTCATTACAGATACGAATCAGGGTTGGTGGCGCGATCTTTTGACGATAGGATAGTCAAATAAGTGTTCTGTCTTTAGTTTCATTTTGATTTTCGAACGTCGTCGATTTTCGGCTCTGGTTGTGCCTTTGTGTATGAGCCGGTGGCCTACGCGTGTGCGCGCGGACTGCGGCAAGTGCCGAAATATCGAACTGGATCGTACTATGCCAAGTGATGATAGATATATAGACCGGCTCGGGTAGATCGGATGCGATAAGAATGCGACTGTAAAACGATTTAGAGAAAGATTGTAACACGGCCGTTCGAAATAAATGCAAGTTATTGATCGCGTTCTCTTTACAGCAATGTTTTTCAAAGTATCTTTTGGGTTTTTAGATATTCCATATATCTTCCATCTGAATTAATAAAGCCTAATGCTCTCCGTCATTTAAAAAAACCAAAAGTTATCCGCGATATATTAATATTTTTGTTGTTGTTGTAGGTCCTACTATTTACTTTTTCCCGTCGTCTTCCTATTTCTTCTGGTCGTCTCCCTTACGTTAAATAGGCAAGTTCGCAACATTACCAAACATAGCTTTTCAGTTCTATCTGCAGAACTATATGTTATAAAAATTGCGGTCGATCTTACAGTACGGTTCAACAAAGATTATCTTATTTGCACAGATTTCCTCTCTTCATTTTCGTCTTTATCACAAACGCACGATAAATCACAAAATCCCATCGATAAAGATATAATCTCAGTTATATCTACCGCTTCGAATCGTACTACCCTCGTGTGGATTCCAGGACACAAGGGTATCACGGGAAATGAGCTGGTGGATTTTGCAGCGAAATAGGCTACTTCATGCCTCCCGATTCCAGACACACCAGTACCTTCATCGGACTTTTCTATAACAATCAAATCCCTGCTGAAAATGTAAATGATCGAAGAATTGGCGTGAAGTTTCTACTTCGGAACAAATTGCGTTCAATCCACTTATGGAATTTGGAGTACTTTATCAAGATCTAGCCGTAAAGAAGAAGTTATATAATTCCGTCTGCGCACTGGCTACACAAAAATTTCTCATTCCTTTTTACTAAATAAATCAGATCCCCCTACTTGCGAGGTATGCTCTGTTCCCTTATCCATTCACCATCTTCTGGTAGACTGTCCGAAATTCAACTTATTCCGATCCCAATTACGCCTGTCCAGTTCCCTCTCTGAAATTCTTGAAGACAATGAACAGAAAGTCCAGCTGCTCCTCACAATTTCTGAAACTATCAAAAATCCCTATAGATAACATCTAAACTTCATAAATTCCGTGCCTCTGGCCAATGTTGCAGTACACGGCACGTTAATGGATACAATACAATACAATTTATCGCAACTTATTAATATAACAAACACGACTGATCGTAAATATTATCAATAATTAAACACGGAAACGTAATCTGAAAAAATTAAATCATTATCAATGTTAATTAACACGGATAAATGTAGAATCGAATAAAGAAACGAATTTTAAACTGCCACAGCGCAAATTAAAAAGCTTGTCACTTTTAAAAAAGTTAATTTTTAGCAAGACAAGAAATTCAAAGTATTATGATAAAAATTGTAAAATGAAATTTTTTTTTTTTAAAAATTCCCGACTTCAAGATTTACTGTAAAAATTTAACAAAAATGTACTAAAAAATTAATTATTCGGTAAGAAGATAATATGTATATTATACAGTGAAATATACCTTAAGGTGATATTATGATAATTCTTATTCAATATTTGGAGTTGGCACCAAATTAAAATTACGATGTCTAGAAACAATTTAATGAATATTTAATGAAGTTTTTAATTATTATTGTAATTTTAATTTGGTGCCTACTCTAATAAGTATTAATGTTCAATAAGAATTATCATAATATCTCCTTTTAAGAGGGTATATTTCATTGTAAAATATATTATCTTCTTATCGAATAATTATTTTTTACTTTTTAATGCATTTTTATATTAAATCTTGAAGCCGGTATTTTTTTTACAGAAATATCTTTATTTATTGAACATTTCTAATCTTAGCTATCGTTGATAGTGTCTTGATTGCTTATTATTTTCTTAGTAATTATTAATTATTTTAATATTACTTATTCGTATAAATTAGGAATTAACCTACCAGATTTATTATTTTTTATATTTGCTTTATTGTTATTTTACTAGTTTTATTTTAAGAATTGACATCAACTGGCTATTACCGTGAAAATAATTATTGGCACCGCTATTCGCTAAAGAGAAAGATTATTATAGTCTTTCATGTAAAATTAGTTGGAGTATGAATTAAAAATTTATCAAAAATATACAGAAGTTTGGCTTTACTAGAAAAAAGTGTAAAGTTTGTTTAATTTATTTGCCCTTATATGTGTTACTTCAAAGTCTTATAACTTCTTTCAACAGTTTTGCCATGTTTTTTCTTCCAAGATTCCCTTTCGGTCTTCTATACTTGTGATAAAATTTTAAAATTTCATTTCTTTATACTAAGGTTTCTGTACCCAAACTTTACTAATCGCACCTCTTTACTTATTAATAAAACTCTAGCGCTTTTTGTAAAATTTGAAATAATTTTAGGTCATAACGATTGCACGTTTTTGTATAGTGTTACTCTATAATAATTTTCTAATTATTTTATTCAGGTATTCCCGCTATGTTGGAACCAGAGAAATCAAAAATAGCTCCGATAGCAAATTTAAATATTACTGTACCTGAAATTTTTGTTTCACGCGGTGAATCTGTGTACGTCGCATGTCATGGAAATTACAAAAACGTGTCTTGGTCAAGAGAACAGCAGTTAATCGCGAGAGAAAGTGATAAGTAAATATTACATAAAAATTTTAATTGGCCATAAAAAAAAAAGAAAAAAGGAATTTTAATATTTATATCAGGCATTTTCTGATGAATAATTGTAAATAATATTACTGTAATTAAAATGCTTAACAAAGAAATTTTTTATTATTAAAATAATTATATTAATCACGACAGTACAAAGAACTCTGCTCCCCTTATACTAAAGCCTCTGGAATACTAGTTGTTTATGTAGAAATACAAATCCTCCGCCAGTCCTAAACCAGTGCAAGGAACTGCCCTGCCCTCAGATTAAAGTCTCTGACATACCAAGTTATGCAGGAGTACAAATGTCACACCGGTTTCAGCGCAGTACAAGGTATTATCCACCATTCCACCATCACAATGAAGACTCCGGAACACTGAATTATGTAAGAGTACTAACATCATCACATTTAAACATTATTTCGAATATTAAATGTCCTACAAATTATCTGAGTTGGGAAGAGCGTTGGATGCCACTTTCAGTAGAGATAGGAGATAACAAAGTGCATATAATAAATAATCAAATAAATAACATGCAACTTAAAAAACTGTTAAGAATTAGATTACGAATATACATATACATTGACGAGTCAATGGACAAGGTAAGAGGTATTTATTCGGCGGATTTTTACTATAGTAATTTGTAGATTACCAAGGTATATAGGATTACACGTACTAGATTCTCTTTCATGATGGAACTATATGCGATATTTTTGGCTCTGGAATGTCTGAGAAATTGACAAAACAGGAAGATTTTAACCTGACAGATTCGCAGACTAGTTTGTTAAAATTGAAAAATGTAAATCTAAAAAAAAGTGTGTAATACTAATTTCTGCAACATCGTAAATTCAAAAGAAGAATTAATAGACAAGGCATTCCAAAGTATCAAAATAAATTATCGAAATCACACATCGTTGAGCGGTAGAGCCATTCTAGTGGCTAAAAATGTCGACGTACACGATATGAACAACATCATTCTAAACAGAATTGCAGGTGAAACAGTGGCATACAAATCTATTGACTCTGTAATGGACCAAAGTGAAGTAGTGAATTTTGCAACGGAATTTGTTAATTCGCTCCATGTTCCCAGCTTACCGTCATACATTCTGAATTTCAAAATTAGAGTGTCAATTACATAGTATTACTCGGAAACATGTGCAATGGTACACGATTAATAATTAAAAAATTGATGAACAAGCTAATTGAAGCAACAATTCTGATTGGACCTCATAAAGGCGAAGTCGTACCACTTCCATGAATATCGCTCATTCTGACAGATATAGCGTTCAAGTTCAAACGACTTAAATTTCCAATATACCTTGCATTCACTATGGTTACAATAAAGTGCAAGGATAATCTTTGCAAGTTTACAATTTGAATTTAGAAAACGAATGCTTCTCTCATGGGCAATTATATGTTGCATGCTTCCAGAGTCGGTAAACCATCTGATCTTTATGTTTATGTAGAAAATGAACAAACAAAAGATGTAGTCTTATTAAAATCGATTTTCAGTGAAAAACATTTTTCTTTCTTTCCTTTCATTCCACAGCATAGCCGCAATAACGCAAAGTATGGTATTAAATTGAATGATGTGTTTTTTCATTGAATCTGTTCATTAGGATACTTTTATTTACTTCCCTAATAATTAATATCAGACTGGCCACAGCGAAACGTGACCCGGTTTAGCTAGTATTAAATAAAAAACGAAATATGTAAAATAAAAAAAGCAAAAGCAAAAGAACTTTTTCAACGCTGACTTTGAAATCAAATCTCTCCTAGACATTTGTCAAACATTATACCCAGGGCCGTATCTAGACCAAAATTTCGGTAGGGGTTACGAAAATCTTTTTCCAAATATATATACACCTATATATAAATATGTGTGTGTGTACGCGTGTGTTGTCATGAAATATATTTATTTATAAATAGTACACTAAAGCCTTGTAGTCAAATATTATATATGCAATATTTGAACACTACAATAAAAACAAATAAAAAACAGTCGTTTCATAGAATTCATAAATATTTCAATTTTCTTTTATTTTGTCAAAAATTGAAAAAAAAAAAATTATTCTGAATTTCGCTCCATTTAATTCAAGCAGTTATTGTTTCGCAGACATTGGGGGGAGGGGGTTAAACCTTGCCCCCCCCCCCCAGATACGGTCCTGATTATAGCATTAGACTATATAGCAATCCATAACGTTATTTGTATAATCACTAACAAATAATTGAATAGTGAATAACTAAATAGCGAATAATTCACTTGTTCATTATTTGAATAATTTAATTGTTATTCATTATTCAGTTATTTGAATAAAAATTGCTCAACTTTGCTATATGCACTGTTTTTTAATAAAACTATCCAAAACATACCTGAGTTTTATAAAATGAATGTGCTTAATGTATGTTTGAAATATTTTTTAAATATATTTACTTCTTTAAATTTGAAATTATGTTTAATTTTGTTAATTGTATTTTGTATTGCTTAATGTTCGTTTTGATTTTTTTTATTTGATTTTTTTTTCCTATAGAACCACATCAGTGTTTTATCACGCATACACAATTATGGGAATTAATGCTTCCATATTAATAATTAAAGAAGTGATTAAACAGTCAGCCGGTTATTATGAATGTTCAGTAGTGGACGACAGTAGTCAAAAAAAAGGTACAGCTGGATTCCGATTAATAATTACAGGTAATAACTAAAAAGAAGCAATTTTTTTGGACTAGTTTTTAACACACCAATTTTATTAGTGACAATTGTTGTATTATTTCCTTGTTGCAAATGTGATTAATAAAAAGACTTATTGTCAGAAGTATATGAACAGAAAATATTAAAAAAATCAGTGACCCCCCCTTTTATGAATTAAAAAAAAAACGTGTTGCGAATAAATAATATTCCTTCTCAAATTTTTTGGTACCTCCATTTTTTGCCAATAATACTACGTACCGCTGGAAGAACCATGCTAAAATTTTCAACGTGTATTCGTGATGCCCCGGCGAAGGTTTTAAGGTATGGCTGAGTTCCACCCCCTCTCCTTCGAGAAATATGAGCTTTAAGTAGTTAAGATACGATCAGCGATACAGAAATACATACGGTCGAATAAAAAAGAAATTAATTTTTGTACAATTTTAAATAAAATGATTACTAAGGTAAATAGACTCTAGATAACATTTTATTAATTTCTGGCGGAAGTATATACACCACGTTCTTTTGTGTTACTGAAATCATCAAACCTCTATGATGTGATCTAAACATATAAGTAGTCGTGGTCTTAGCTTAGCTGCTGTACTCATCTTGGAGAGTTAAAAAGCAAAAGTAATGCTTTCTATTATTTTTTACAGAAAAATAAAGAATTCTGCAGTGGAATTGTTAATATTTACTACTGGGGGGAATGTTATTCATACTCAAATTTGAAATCTTTACTCAACTACTTTAGTTTGCTGTTGTGGCAATAAAATAATTTTAATAAAATGCTCGCTACGGAGAGGTTAAAAGATACGAGTAAAGACGATGTTCTCTTAAATCTGTAATTATGGGAAATCACTACGTGAATATAACTTGATCTCTTCAAAATGATGGCTGTGTATTCTAGTTGAGCGAAACTTTCTGTTAGATCACGATAGACAAGTTACAGAAAGATCGATAATCCTCAGCTAAATAGGAATCTTGTAGACCATTTATTGTTGGGCGACGGTAAACGTATTTCCCTAGAAAGGAGAGAAAGGAATCTTTACATAAATATAATTCCGGATAAAACAAAAATTTTTTTATGAATTTCAAAGTAAATATTTAAATAAGTATTACACGGGCGAAGCCTTGGGTAACAGTTAGTTTACTTATAAATATTAATTGTTAATCTTTTATAGAGCCTCAAGTTCATATTAAATTATCTGATACATCCGCTTCAAAATACTCGACAGAATATTATAGTAACATATGTGAAGGAAACTCAAATACGATTAATTGGATGAATCCGGAAGGACGAATAATAGGTACACAACGCGTGTAAGTAAAAATAACAAATCGTTCTTAATAATTATTTACTTTTTAAAAAGAGTGATTGAAGAGAAAAATACATACTGATAACAAATTATGAATTATATTAATTTAATCGTGTTAAAAATTATTTTTGCTGTCAATTAGTTCAATGTATATGCTGTTTTTCTCTGGGGCAAAGCGAAATGCAATTTTTACTGAACTTAAATCTAAAGAGCGACTTGGACGGTTTCTTGATCCTCGTTTATTGCAGAGTCTGTTGTAGTAAACTCAGTGGCAAAGCTACCCGACATCCCAGTGGTGCCCAAGTTTTGAGCAGATATAAAAAAGTTTACAGAATGGTATGCACTGTTTGAGCTAATCATTTATTCCTAACAAAAATCTGAGCCTTGTATAGAGCGTAACTTCTGCAAACACACTATGACTCTGGCGCAGCGGAAAACTTGTTGAAGAATTACATATTTTACAGCAAGACTTTTACAACGAGGCATGTAAAGAACCGGCATTTACTATAACCAACAAGCGATCATCACGAATCATTAAAAAGATTTGATTGGTTTTCTGAAAATTTTCTTGTCGACGCTACGTGAATTATTGAACTGGCCGAACGTAATAATAGATGTGCAAAAAGTATGCGACATCAACGCAGACGCAATGTCCTCTCTTATAAACCGTTTATTAAACAAGCTGTTCAGTGAAATTATTAAAATAAAGAAGAATTAAAATGATTAATCGGCAGAATCCGGATAGTATATTAAAAGAACCAAAACCCTTCCCCGAAAAGGTACGAAATTAAACGTTAATTAAAACAAACTTACGAAATCGAAAGCCCTGAAAAGGACTATTTATAAAATTCAAAAATTAACACGTAAGAAACTAAGAAAGAAGAACGGACGAGGATGCACAATGACAGAAATTAAGAACAGAGCTAGCGAAAATAAATTTAAATTACCGAAAAGATCCGAAAAATGCGTATTCTATGTGAAGCTAACAGCGAACGACGTAAAATCAACACTAATTTGGCCTCTTGCATTTGCCGTTGATAAAACGAGCTTCATCAGTTACAGATATTACACGAACTGCGTAATTGTTAATATTTTAAGTAATACAAAAGAAATGAAATAATAAGACCACGACGCTTTAGATAAATTAAAATAAAACTAAAGTATTAAAAATAAATAAATAAATAAATAAATAAAAACATGCAAAACGAAACACGAATTCTCGAACAAGCAAAAAGACTACTTCATCCCCCCCACCCCGTTGAACTTTTTCAAGTTTATCAGAAAGGAGTGGAGCCAAATTGTTGATCGGTTTGGTAACTAGTCGGCCGTCCGTTAAGACGCGAACGGTGAGAACATTTCCATACTTGCCGGGAAATGTTTACAGGAAAAATATCGCCAAAACTCCAGCAATTAATGAAATCGCACCGAACAATAACACTAGCGCGTGCTTGTAAATGTAGTGTTGCAGAGGTACGCTTTGCGGAGCCAATATCGATCCGGTGCTTCCAGTGAAAGACGATTAGCCGTACAACGACAAGCGTACTTCAGTAGAATACATTTCGGCCGAGTACACATGCAGACTATTAAACAAGATGGTAATGGTATACTTTCTCTGTAAGAACAGGATTACTTGTATGTAAAAACAAAAAAACCAGGCGGAATGAATTGGCAACTTATACATCCTAAGGCGCTAAAACTAAGTGCGACACACGTGGACGGCTTGCGAGGATATCTCTGCATTATGTATCCGGAACTTATAGACTTGCACAAAATTAACCAGAATAAAATTGAAATATTTATGGGCGACTAATGGCACGGAATTTTTGTCGAAAGACCGTAATAGACTAACGTAGTTGCAAACCAGCAAAATGAGCAGACCAGTAATCGGAATTGATCGCAGAGCTCCTTTTATCGCAACCCATTTACTCGGGTTGATCTCGTCTTTGTTCTTATTAAGCAATACGAAATGAACAATAACGCTGGCACATAACAAATCAAAAGCAGTTTCCTCTAATTTTGTATCCACCATGTCACCATGTCCGAAGTAACTGCTGCGCAGAGTGGATAAAAATCACCTATATTATGGCTGTATCGGTCACTGGACGTAGATTAGGAGTAACCAATGTGCTAATCCTAACGTAAGTGCGGCTCCGTATATGCCGCTACCAAACAGGGAGTTAGCGAATTCGAACGTTACGAATATTACACATTACATATCCACTCGGAACCGCTCGCAGTATTCCAAAGATTGACGACACTACGGCACCCAACAATGCAACGAGTTTTCGTCCGAATTTATCCGAATCCATTCCATATAAACATATTCCGATGTATTGACAGGCTGTGTTTATCGTTCCGACTAGCGTCAACAACCATTTCCGATCTTCGCACATAATTCCAAATTCTCGGCCTATGAATAGTAAATACCCATTCGATAGTCAAAGACTACACCGACATATTACTACGCTATAATCTGAGCTAGCGCGAAACTACACCTAGAAGAATCATTCAGATTTTAGCAGGACGATAATTCTAAACATACCGCGATGTTAACGCAAGAATGATAGTGTCCCCTATATCAATTGATAACTCAATCACAAAGCTCCGATCTGAACTCTATCGGGAATTTATGGGACACCCTCAATTGCAAAATTTGAAAATGTCCAAGTTTCCTTCTCTATCGTTTCCTAATTACCACTAAACATCGTCTTCGTTTCGGTCATAGCTTTCTTCTTTCGTTACTTTTTCGTTTTTCCCTTGTCTTTTCTCCACGGTTTTTTCTTTACCCCGACGATTTATTTTTTCAGTGTGATGTCAATCATGCTTTCTTCAAATGTTTTCCGTTTTCTTCAGAGCGTTCCCTCTTATACTTTCAACTTTTAGATCTTGGTCTTCTACTCCATATAATGCCTCTTATGTTCCCTTCCTTTCTTTCTTTCAGTCTATCTCGCACCCGACTAAAATCTGATATGTTCTTTTTGTGCTATTCTTTAGATTCATTGGTTGATTGAGCCGTTCCTCTTCGTTGGCATACCCCCAAAAAAAAAAAAAAAAAAAAAAAAATGAAGCCGATTTCAGGAAAACATTACAGGAGGAATAGGCCGTCATTTTCCTAAAAACGACTGGTAACCCTACAGGCTGTCACTGATACCCACAGCCTGCATACGAGGTGTTAGGTCTACTATTCTTACTTTTTATCAGTGTGGTGGTAAGTCATTATTTTTACCACAGTTGTGTTCAAATACTTTTTGAGGTGAATTTTTTTCTTTTTTTCTTTTTGTTTTATTTCCTTTGAAGGAATTATATTTCATTTTGTGTATGTACGGTTCTTTTTTCGTATTTTACTACTTACACTGTCAATTTGGCCTCTCAGCCATCGCTTTTTTTCATTGTACACGTTTTTGTTCATGTTCCAATACTTATTTAACCCCTATTGTACATCACTCTAAAAATGTGTTATTGTAAAAAAAATTTTATTCGCCATACTTACACATTCGTGTACTCGCGGTAAGAATGCTTATAATTATATGTGTATATATACATTTTTAAAACTTGCAAACAATTGCTTTAAAAAATGAAAAAAAAACAACGAAGAGATAAATATATAGAAGCTAAGAAATGAAGTTCTCTGAATCGTGAATACAGAAGAATTTACATTAATATTTCGTATATGTGTAAGTGTAATCAATAATTTTTCACCTTAAGCACAATAAAACATAAATAGAAAAAAAAGAAGAAAAAAAAGTTGCCAGCATTAAATTATTTTATCAATACCGAAAATGTTTATAACTATATGCGTTCTTATTTTGCAAGTGTACGAATGTAAGTGTGGCATATGCGGAAGTTTTTACATCACCCATTTTTACAATGATGTAGATTAGTTTAAAAAATTTAAAGAGCCAACAAAAGTTTATTAGTATAAGTATTTAGTAAAAGTACAATCTGGGAATTAAATATGTAAAAATAAATAAATAGATGTATTTAAATATGCATGTTAAATTGGTTAAATGTATTTGAATCGAAATATACAAAAAAAAAAAAAAAAAACAGTATCTCTGTAAAAATATTCTTTGTTGCACGTTCTTGGTATTGTCATTTAATTCAATTATATCACGAAACACACTATCCATGCAATTATATTAGTAATTACAATAATTTTAGAAATTAAATTAACTACAAACAGATACTATTCCATGTTTATGATTTAATATCAAATCTGAGTTCTGTATTTCTACTTCGGTATATATCATGTGTAAATTGTTCTTACAAAATTATTTTGTAATATATTTTCTAATTATTAGTAGAAAGTATCATTATTCTTTTGTCTCAATGTGATTACTTACTAGCCACCTCCATTGCATTAATAATATTTATATTATTTAATGAACAAGACTAAAAAGAAGTATTAACAAAATGAAAAATAAAAAGGTACAAGTGTTCATAAAAATATTGAAAATGAAAAAAAAATTATTGTAATTCATAGTTTAAAAAAAATCATTGATTTTTAAAATTAAATTTTTTGCGGGTTTTCCATTATCTGTTTTTATTTGTTTGCAGGAACGATTCATATCCTTATGTAAAGTATGGAGAAAATAAAGCTGAGATTATTTTTGAAAGTTTGGACATTGCCACACAAGGGACTTACAAATGCTTTGTAACTTTATTTGAAACTAAAAACAGCACGGATTTTACACTAATCGTTAAAGGTACTTAAAATATTAGATAATTCTAATAAATTAATTTTTTTTTTGTTGTATTATGTTGTGAATATTATACGAATATGATAAAAGACATCGCCAATTTTCAGCTAACATCCCATTTTCTCCATCATTCTAGTTATAACCGGTCCATCATTAAAGTAAAAATTTTTATTATTTTATTTATTACTATCGTGTATTTTTTTTTTTTCTCTGCTCTTTACAGGTTGAGGGAGTAACTTCTCAAGCTTAAACCAAGAAGAAGTACTCTATGTTTGTTTAAATAACTTGCAGATGTGAGTTGTTATTAGTTATATATTAAGTAAATTTAAATATACCAATATAAAACAATTATTTAATTTTTATTATATACCCGACGCGTTTCGAAGACAAAGCTTCATGATCACACGGGAGTTATTATAATTATTAGTTGCTAATGTATCATAGTTTAGATGGCTGCACAACTTTTATATGGTTATTAAAATGATTCCTATTGTTAAAATAATAAATGGCATTATTCTAATCTCATACACCACTGTCGTTTCGGCCTCCACAACTAATTCCATGTATTTGTTTATTTTTGTAGAATATCTAATTCGTATATTTCCTGTATTCATAATAAGTGGTATCTATGAGAGATACATGTTTATTATTTTTGGTGACTAAAATAATATCTGGTTTATTTGCTGTAACTGTTATATCAATTATTACTTGCATATTTTAGTATATCTTAGTGATTCATTTTTAGAGATATAGTCCTTTGCCATTTTCTATACTGTGTAGTATATATATATATATATATATTTCTTTATATATTATTCTAATGAAATGTGTCAATATAAAACTTCCTACAGGTATATGGTGTGTGCAGTTTCCAGGTTTTCATTACATTTCCTAGAGTTTCCTTTTTCCATACATATTTGTTGACATATGAGTATTTCTAATTAATTATAAATATATATATATATATTTTTTTTTTTCCATCAAGCTAAATGCTTATCAACAAATTATCTCATAATTATACCTTTTACATAACAACTTAAAATATACATATCATTTCATAACTTATCTTAACATTATTTTGTGCTTATTCTTATTTCTATGTATCAATATATATGAGTACCTTTTTTATTATCTTTATTTCCATAGACTGTTTTCTTATGTTTTTTAGCTTATTTTATGTTTATTATTATATTTAATGTTTCCTTCTCATAACCATTTTTCTATTTCCCTTTTTTAACTATGTTTTTTCCCTTTTCAAAATTTGCTAAGGTATTTTATTTAATATCTGCATTATGATATATTTATTTGCTCGTTCATCTTTATTCTGGCTAATGTCAAATGGTACATCTATTTCTTCCTCAGTTCACATTCAGTTTCTATCTTTTCCTCCAATTCCATTTCCTTTCTTTTTGTTAAGTGTTCCTTCAACTTTATCAATAAATACGAGTGCATTATGCTCGGTACATTTTCTTTTTTAATTATTTCATTTCCAGTCTCTTCTTTATGATTTCCCATTAATTTCGAATATTTTAACTGCCGTTTGTTTACTTTTCCCAAATATAGTTTTCTTGGCGTTCCCCACTTCTAGATCACATAACTGATCTGTGATTTTACTAGTGCATAATAAGTTATTTTTATTTGCTGCATAGTCCTTTAATTTAAATAAAGCTGGTAGTATTGTCCCGATTTTCTTTACAATGTGTTTGGTATGTGCGATCCATTTATAATATTAATTCACCAATACCCCAGATATTTATACTGAAATAATAGTCTTCCTGTTTGTCAATTTTCCTTTTTACATTCATCGGTTTCAACCATTGAGTGTACACATGATATCATAATTGGATAGTACAACTGTCCCCTATGTAATTTTTTATGTAATAGCACTACTCTTGTCGTTTTTACATTAACTATGAAGTTTTTATTGTGAGCCCCTGTGTTCATTATTATTAAGTACTTTTTCATTCTTATTTCTGTCTTCTTAATATCTTTACGCAATTTAAGGTAACTGTTATGTTGTCAACAAAGAAGAACAATTCACTACATTTTATTTTCTGATATAGAGCTCATTTGTGTATATGATAATTGGTATTTTTGCTAAGTTACTATCCTGTAGAACTTTCATCTTTATCTCCGCTTTTTCGCTTTGTACATTTAATATGTTTACTCTTGTTTCTTTTGGTCTAAGTAATTTGGAGACATACTGTCGCATAACCTCTGTTGACTCCAAAAACAAAAGTACACGGCAAAAGAAATTTATTTCATAAAAGTGCGGACGAAGCGACATCGAATCGAATAGACCGTCGTTAAAACGTGCGATGCCGAACCATATCATTATCTAGACTAATATTGGCCCGGACGAGTTGACACAGGATCACGGCTCGTCCGAGACCTGTTGGGGAGGGGGGGGGGGGATTTTGATCAGTGTAACCAGGACGGAGTTTGTGGTTCCCACATGGCTCTCCCTCTTGGAAACTGAGCCCCAGTGGGGTGAAGTTGTGGAATAAAACAAAGGAAAGTAAAAATGGAAGTTTTACATGGATATTAATTATATGTAGTATTAATAGAAGATAAAGTAGTAAAAATTAACACATAATAAGGTCGTTTATGCGAAATAATAAAAATGGTGTAGGCAAATTAAACTAAATTATCATGCTAAAATGGCAGAATGGCACCTAATCGTTAGTATGAGGAGGTCGGAAGAGGAACTAGGAGCGAAATGAGTTTGAGGGATAGACGAAATTGGAATCGCAGGAGTAACTAGTGTACATAATTGACAAAATTGAGGGATGAAACTCGGTCGGAGAGTTGCTTCGTTAGCGGAATTGGAATGTTCGAAAGTGAATGTAGACTAATTATATCGATCGGAAGTAACGTAAAAGTTTTAGGCGAGATGAGTGCAAAATGAAAGTGGGAGAGGACATAGGCGGCAATCTAAAGAAGAACGGATATTTATTTTATTTTAAAGAGATCAGAATAAGAAGGAATAATAAAGCGGCTTTGAACAACGATCCAGAAAAATGATTAAACTAAACTAAACTAAACTAATAAAAACAAAAAATTTACGATCTTACAATTTTGGAAAAAGTAAATATTACTTTCGCACACGGCATGAATTCAAAAAAAAATTATTATAGTAGTACTAGAGATGAATAGAGAGGAGTGTGATTCGATATATACGTTATTCGAGTAACAAAAATAAAATTAATTGCATAAAATAGTAAAAACCTGTCGGCGTTACTCGAGTGTAGTTCTATACCAAATCGGGAATCGGATTTATCTGGGAAACTAATAAATGAAGGTCACGGTCTCATCAAAGCGAACTGGTCGCCTGATGGGGCGTCCATACCGTGATTTCGATATCGTCGGAAATAATTCCTTATCGGAATCGGCATCCTTATTTAGGAATTCGGGATCGTCAGAAGGTGAGGCGTCATCATCGGGAAAGCCGTAAAAATCGGAATCGGAAACTGAATCGTCCATATCTTTGCTTGAAGGTATCGTGTCGATGGGCCAATCGAAATCAGTTAATAGAAGGTCTGGATCATTGCAGGGTGATGTGTCAATCCATTCGTCATTTTCAGAGTTGTCTTCTAAACTGAATGCTGGCTTCAGTCTATCCAGACTAACTCTGTCAATCTTTGCGCCAAATTTCAATTCGTAGCATTGCGGGTAACGGTTTATAACTTTAAACGGACCGTCGTAGACAGGTTGTAAAGCTGTCCGATGTCGATCTCGACGGACGTAAACATGAGTGCAGCTATCGATGCCCTTTTGCAAAAATCCTGAGCGTTTATTAATGCGTGCTGGCTTTAGGAAAACATTGTTGATAGTATCGGATAATTTATTAATTAGATTCGATTCGTTTTCGACCGGCGGTAAAGCGTCGATCATCTCGCACGGTAGCGATAGCGGAGTGACGTATGTAAGTTCGGCCGGCGAATGGCCAGTGTGGTTGATCGAAGTTCTTATGCCGAATAATACAATCGGAAGGGCTTCGTGCCAATGTTCAGTTTCCTGGCAGCGGATAGCGGCTTTCAAAGTACGATGGATTCTTTCCACTTTTCCATTCGATTTTGGGTTGTAAGCTGTCATATTGATGTGGGTTATACCAAATCGTTGTACGAATTGTTTGAATAACTGTGACGTAAATTGGCTTCCACGATCTGTTGTGATAATCGAAGGGCAACCGAATCGGCAAATCCATATTTCGATGAAGATGTTTACAATCGTATCTGTTGATATATCTTTGACTGGAACGGCCTCCAGCCAGCCGGTGTATCGGTCAATAATCGTGAGGATATATTGATATTCACCTGAACGAGGTAAAGGTCCAACTAAATCGCAATGTACATGTTGAAAACGAGAACTTGGGGGAAATTCGCCATACAGTGGTTTCATATGTCAGTAAACTTTGTTGCGCTGACACAAATTACAAATACGCGCCCAATGTCTAATATCTGTGGACATATGCGGCCAAACAAATCGTTGCTTAATTTTGAACAGCGTACGTTTGGGAGACGGGTGGTCCATGTTGTGAATTGCCTGATAAATCTTTCGGCGTAACAATATCGGCACAATTGGTCTTTCCTTCTGATCTACGTAAATCATAACATCGTCGATCGCTTTCTCAGATACTTCAATCTTAGACGACCTATTTTTGTGTATCGCTGTTATGTCCTCGTCTCCTTCCTGTAAGGTCCGAAATTGTTTTGTATCGAAACTGTACTCGTCTAACATGAACGCATCGATTCGTGATAAATAATCGGCGACTACGTTATCTGCACCTTTTATGTAACAAATGTCTTCGACATACTCAGCAATAAAGCTCAAATGACGCGATTGACGGGTGGACAACTTCTCCGCGGGCTGATGTAATGCGTGGGTAAGCGGTCGATGGTCAGTAAGTACAGTAACTCTGCGGCCCTCAATAAGATCCTTAAATCTCCGAATTGCGTCGTACACTGATAATAACTCGAAGTCGTAAGTGCTATATTTACGTTCTGCCAGTGAAAGCTTATGTGAATGGAACGAAATAGGCTGCAATAAATCGTTAACTCTCTGGTTGATGACTGATCCGATCGCGGTAGACGAAGCGTCGGTCATGATGACGATATCGGCGTCAGCTGACGGGTGCGCCGGTATTGCGGCCTCAGCTATAAGTTTCTTCGATAATCGAAAGTATTTATCGAGTTCCTCGGTCCATGCAATCTGCGTCAAATCTTTCTTCTTGCTCCCCAAAAGGAGGGAATTCAATGGGGCTAATACTTCGGCTCCTTGCTTATAGAAGCGATGATAAAAATTTATAACGCCAAGGTAACTTCTCAAATCCTTTTTAGTGACTGGGCGTGGCAGCGTTACTATCGTTTCAACACGTTTCGGGTCAGGACGTATACCTTCATGGGATATTTCATATCCAACAAATGTAATTTTGGGTACAGCGAAAATACATTTATTTTCACTCAGCTTCAAGTTATGAAGCGATAACTGTTTGAGCACAGCGTATAAATCTGACATATGTTGTTTTAGATCCGCGGAAAAAATTAAAACATCATCTAGGTAGGCGCGCGCGAATGGCAAGTCTTTCAATACGTGGTCGATGGCTCTTTGGAAGGTGGCACCCGCGTTTTTTAGACCAAACGGCATTACTTGAAACTGGAATAACCCAAATGGCGTCGTGGCAGCAGTTTTTTCGATGTCCGGAGGATACATGGGAATCTGGTAGTAGGCTCGTTCGAGATCAAGCTTGGAAAACACGGTTGTTCCATGCAGATCTGAGTTCATGTCATGTAAGTGTGGAATAGGATATCGGTCAACGATTGTGATGCGATTCACCTGACGATAATCTCCGCATACACGCCAACCATCGCCTTTTGGGACGAGTGTTAAAGGTGAAGCCCAGGGAGATTCGGATCGACGACAAAATCCAAGGTCCATCCATTCATTAAATATACGACGAGCATATTGAAATTTTTCTGGCGGTAGACGGCGAGGCTTCGAGCGAGCGGGGTGCCCGTTAGTAATTATCCGGTGTTGAACAGGGGATAATCGAGAGGTGTTATAAAAAGTTCCGGAAAATAAATCTTTGAAATTATTTACAATGGACGTAACTGAGTCTTGCTTAATAGCAAGGGTAGCGATAGATGAAGCGGCAGGAGTCACGTCGCTCGCGGAAGGTTTATTCGATTGCAAATTATTACGAGTTAGTAATCTTTTATTCGCGACGTCCACTAATAATTCAAAATACTGTAGAAAATCAGCGCCGATGATTGGCTGGGCGATATCTGCTACTTTAAAGGTCCAGATAAAATTTTGTTCAAGGTTAAAATCTAAAGATAATCTTTTGCTACCTAATATTTTGAAATCGGTACCGTTAACTGCTGTTAAAACGCCCGAAGACATTTTGTTGTAATTCGTGACTAACTTAATTGGGAGAACCGAACATTGCGCACCTGAATCAATGAGAAAGTCAAATCCAGTGATTTTGTCCTTGATAATGAGTCGATATAATTCGATTGAGGCATGTGTAGTTGACGTTTTCATGGTTGTTCGGCTGGGTTTTTCATCCCAACTACAAGGTGGGCGGCATTGGCGAGCATCTCTTCCATAGGTATCGTGATACCAACACAAAGTCGAGGAGTCTAGTCGCGGTATCTTATCGGAAGAAAATGGTGGCGACTGTCGACGGATGGGAGTGGAAGTAGAGCTTGGCTGGAAGTGTGCTTGATTGAGTGGACGATTGTGTTTTTTAAATGGATGATAACTGATTGAGGTCGAAGAACTCGGAGATATGGATAAGGCATTGGTATATTCGGTACCAGAGCTGGAAGAATAGTTTTGAGATGGATTCGAAGATGTCCTAAAACGATGTAGCGACATAAGGCGATCGGCCGTTGCGGCTAATTCAGCGATCGGCGTATTTATAGGGAGGGTAGTCAACAATGATTGAATACTAAATGGTAATCGTTCTTCCCAAATGATTTTCACAGTCGCTTCGTCTAAGTGATTCCCAACAAGATCTAACATTTCTGACAACAAATGAGACGGCAAACGATCTCCAATATTAAGATCGGTTAATAGTCGTCGAAGGCGAGTATGGTCCGGCTGGTCGTATAATTTTAAAACAATGGATTTGATATAAGAATACTGGTCGTGGGTAGGCAAACGTTTAATATCGTGCCGAATACTATGTAACAGGTCGCTGTCTACATTGGCAATAAAGATGTCAGCTTTTACTTTTTCATCAACTATGTTGTTGATGGAAAACTGAGCGTCAATTTGGATAAACCATAATTGAGGATCTCGTCTTGAAAAGGGTGGAAATCGTATTAAACTGGGGAAGTTGGCATGAATTGGACAATTAAAGGTTTGATTCGGCGAAGAAGTGTCGTTACTATTTGCCATATTCGATAAAGTTGAAGAACATGAAAAAAATTCAAATACGGTAACGAGAAAAAGGGTATCAAAAAATTAAATTGAAAGTAAAACAAAATTACATCGGAATAATAGTTCGATTTTAATGATCGTGGTCGTATACTACCCCGAAAGGATAGTATGTTCGTTTCGAAGTGCGGAGAGAACGAAAAATTTAGAGGTCGCGTTGTACGATTTATTACACGATCTTAGCGACAGTGTTCGATCACGCGGTTGATCGACGAACAGTGTCTCGTCATCGTGACGCCGTTCACCGAGCGGACGTACTGTAAAGCGACTATAGCGTGTTTACGAATCCAGCGTCTCGGCGCCCGTCGGTACGCGGCTGGGGACATATGTAAAGCGGTTTACACATTCGCCCGTAAAAAAAAAAAATCATAGTAAAAGTAAAAAATTCGCACAAATTTTGAAAATCGAAAGGTGTTACCGAATTCAATCACGCCGGGGTCACCAATTTTGTCGCATAACCTCTGTTGACTCCAAAAACAAAAGTACACGGCAAAAGAAATTTATTTCATAAAAGTGCGGACGAAGCGACATCGAATCGAATAGACCGTCGTTAAAACGTGCGATGCCGAACCATATCATTATCTAGACTAATATTGGCCCGGACGAGTTGACACAGGATCACGGCTCGTCCGAGACCTGTTGGGGGGGGGGGAGAGGATTTTGATCAGTGTGACCAGGAAGGAGTTTGTGGTTCCCACAATACTTTTACATTGAGTATTTTTCCTATTCTCTGTAATTTGTTCGATACTATTTTGTAATCAGTCGTTTCAAAAGCTCCAGTAAAATCTATAAATGTTATCATTTCTTTTTTACCTTTCTCAAAACTGCTTCTTATTTTTTATCTATTTGTTCTTCAAGTGATTTTGATGTTGATTTTTCCTTTGAAATTTGTGTTGTGCTTTGTCAATTACCATATTTTCTTGTAAATACTTTGCTAAACGATTAATATTGGTGCAATCACTTTACTTGTAGCTGTTGGTCTGCAATTTTTGCATCTAACATGACTGCCATTTTGTATATTGGTCTTACTTTGGATACTTTTAATTCTTCTGGTGTTTTTCCTTTCTTTATTACGTGATTAATTAGTTTTGTAATTTCCTTTACAATACGTTTTTTTTTTTTTATTATTTCTACACCGTTTATTTTTATTCCATCATTTCTGATATTTTTTCCTTTAACCCCTGAAATATTACAGAATTTAAAAATGGTATAAAAAGGTTGAACATAATTGTAATAAAATTTTATGAAAGGAAAGGGAAAAGAATTTGTCGCGCCCCTACTGATGTCAATCAAAAATAAATAGAATTCAGCGTAATTAAATAAGACCGTTTTAAAGTCGGAATTTGTATTTTGAACCGTTCATTTCAATGGGAGAGTTAACAATATTTAACGGGAACGCTGATGCAAATAGCCGTCAATTAAACGTAATTAAAATCCATATTTTTCAAATGAAAACGTCAACTCAGAGGATGGAAGCATTTTTGAAGTTCAGAAAATCGCACTTGGTCATATTTATCTATAAATATTAGACAATCGTACTTATCCAAAGCGGAATGTGTAAACTACATATGTTTTCTTTTGAATGATAGAATCTGATCGCATAACATAGAATTAAAAATAAGTTAACACTTTATCATTTGCAATAAACAGTTAATTTCCGTCATTCCGTATCATTTATATAAAATTTTATTAGAAAACACATAGATTTCATCTATTTCGTCTGCTATCTATAAAAATAAAACGGATGACCACCATTAAAATATCAGATTGGCCACCATTTTGGTGTATTCATTTTTAGTACTGATAATTTGTAGGCCAGGCTTGCACAGCTTTATAATACTAAATAATAATGTAACATCGTTGGGGAGTATCGTTAGATTTTCTTTGGCCAAGATTTTATTTGTTTGTTTTATATTCCGGGGTGGCCACCCAACCGAGAATAAGCCGAGAATTTTGTCGTAAAATCAGGGGGAAAAATAGCCAAAAACGATATTTTTAATAAGAAAAAATCATTTAAAGTGAAAAATGAATACATTTTTTACCCCGCACTTTACTTGATAATAAATTACGAAGTTCTGTTTCTATTCGTATAAAATAAGCTACCGCGGTCAAATATTATCGATAGTAACAAAAAAATTCGATTCTTCTTTTTTTATACAATTCTAGTAATCGGGAAATCGCGAGGATTTGGACCGGGAAAACCGAGAATTGAAAAATTATATTTCAGTGGCCACTAATGTATTCGTGTTTTTGAGGCTATACTAAAAATACCCTGAAATTTTTTTAAAGTTACGAGATAGTCGAATACAGGAATCGTTTATCAGAATTAATATCAACCGGAGAACTCTATTCGAACCGGAATTTACGATATTTTAGAACTGATACTTGAATTCCATTACAAGTGAAATTAAACGATTTCAGATAAATTCCATTTATGTTACTTATGCCTGTATTAAAAAAAAATTAAACATTAAATGTGACTAAAAATTTTCTAAAAAAATATTATTCCGTTGTCTTTTTTGTCCATTAATATTTCACATCGAAAATTAAAAATTATTAAAAACTGAGCAATGTGCGCACGAAAGACAGCTTTGATTTTTTTTTTTTTTTTTTCTTAGCGGGGAAACAATTTACCTTTCACTCAAGGATGGTGGCCTCGATAAACTGTTGAGAGAATCATCGGTCGAAAAAGAAGTAAATTGATGTAGTGCTGTTGAAGGAGCACGTATAAAAGTTTCAAAAAAATTTGTTCGAACCGGCAGACTGTCGAATTGTTTAATACCATAAAACAAATTGTAGATAATATTACTGTAATTAAAAATATTTAACAATCACGATTAATTTTATCCCCTAACATGTTTCAGAGATCAATGCTCCTTCTTATTCATGGGAAACAGTGATACATGAAATAAAAGTTTTATTTCATTCCCTTCCCTTTCCTTTCATAAAATTTTATTACAATTATATTCAACCTTTTTATACCATTTTTAAATTCTGTACTGAAATTGTTTGCAATTATGTTTTCTCTTTGTCGCTTATAAAAGTATTTGATTTCATTCACTCCTAAAGGTTTTTTTCCCCTTTTGATTAATTATTACACTGAACCCGTTAAATACAACTTGTATGAAACCTTTAAGATAGAAAAACAACAACTTCACTACAAATATCATATTTTTCCACTTCTCTGACACCTAAGAAAACTGTTAAAAATTATTTTAAGAACACACACGCCTAAATTTACTAAATTAAAAAAATAAACACAATTGATTATATAAATTTATAACATAGTAATAAATACATATTAATATATCATATTATCCTGAACAGTAATATCCATCATCTGTTGTCTATAAAATTTTTCCCCTTTTTCTATATCCATTATTTTTATAGTTGTACCATCCAACCATAGACTTTTCTAAAAAAACTTCCTGTTGGCTGTTTCAATTTAGCTTTTACTTTTTTTTTTTTAAATTCACCGGGTTTATTTTCTTTTATCCTATTCCCACTTTACGTTTTTGTTTTTTTTTTTTTGGTTGTAAATAATTATGCGTTGTTTATCTTAGGAAGATAAGAATTATTTAACATCTTTATTATTTTTTTTATATGTAAATATATTTCACATTATTTCATAAATTAAATTGCACGTTAGCGCCTACATGGCGTCGGTTACTATTTGAACGATCGGTTGCTTTTGCGAAAATGTGTTTAGTTTTAGCTTGAACAAAGGCTCGTGTAGGTCAACAGCTATTGAGGGTTTTGTGCAGGTTTTGGTCTCATAGATGTGTATACACGTGTTAATAGATTTCTATTTTTTTTTTTTTTTTTTACATATTAAAGTGTGTTAACGTTTGTTTAAATTTGTATTGTAATTAACTTTAGTGTCCGACGTCTTTATTCGAAGACTCCTTAAAATTAGCTGCACCATGGATATCCATTCAACAGAATTGTGTTTATTTTGTGCAGTGATAAAATTAATAAAGAGGAGAATTCGGTAAATTTGTTTAGTTTTTACATTATGTTATGCATTAAACATACACATTAGTAGACATGTGTATTTCATTAAAATCACTGTCTTAATGTATGTCAACAATTCGGTTCTTTAAAAAATAGATTAGTAAGTTAGTATAGGCATTGCTCCACGTTTATAAGAAGTATTCACAATCATTTACATGTACATTTACATTATCAGGAAAACAATATTGTAAAGCCGATCTGTATAAGTTAGTGAATTGTTTATCATACAGCATATTACATACACATACCATCACATACATACAAACACATGAACATGCCTTATCATTAATATTATCATCGTCATCAGCACACTACATGCAATACATCCATATACTGCATAATACATATATAAAGTTTATGAACTCCACACATTTTAATATGATGTTAGATTGCATACTCTAAAAATTTCGCTTAAATGAGTGGGCTCAACTTCAACAAAGCAAACTCTGGTAAGGCCTATATCAAATAGATTTTTTTCAGTTTTGATTAGATACAGATCAAACGCAAACATAGAAAGTCATTGTTTATATAGATAGCTGAGTAAAAGTTAATGAAATCATCTCGCTTAGG
This sequence comes from Icerya purchasi, assembly GCA_039619475.1. Classification (NCBI taxonomy): domain Eukaryota; kingdom Metazoa; phylum Arthropoda; class Insecta; order Hemiptera; family Monophlebidae; genus Icerya; species Icerya purchasi. Next base: position 449,317,487 of record CM077116.1, on the reverse strand, counting down.
TTCATGGGCGTCACCATGGTGGGTGGGGGGGGACATTGCTCCTCTGGAGCTTTGGAACTTTTTAATCAACTGACCATGATGAGTATTCATAGGCGCGTAATCATGGACGATTTGACTTTCATAATAAAGTAGTAGAACAATTTGCCAGAAACACATGAAAATTATGTTTTAATTAAGATTTTATTCTTGTTTAATAAAATATTAAGCCTTTACAAATTATAAATTTTATTTTTTGTATAACTGATATCTTCTTTCTATCATCTCCCCCCTCCCCGGCTCATCGGCTGGCGACGCCCTTGCTTAGGTTATTTAATTTATACTCAAAGGATCTCTCTAAGAATATATAGATGAGGACAAGAATAAAACCTCAATAAATGTTAGTACTGTAGCAGTTTGATTAGATATACATTGTGCATATTTTAAATCATGAAAATATGAGAAAATGATTTAAGCAGAAGTAAAATTTATATCAAACTATATATTTGAATACACACTGACAACAACGGTTAGTATGTAATCTAATTTGTACTAAGTAAACATCAAAGTTATTCTTGGAGATGTATGCATTTAAACAAACGTGAGAAGTATTACAGTATTGGATTACTAGGTTACTAGCACCAGTTAATTCATGGGTGTAACAAAACACCTGTTCAAAAGTATACACACATAAACAACAAATGTTTTATAGGAGTTAGAAATATGTTAAACAATTAAAACAGAAAAAACATTCATGTTTTTCAGCTTCATTAACCCCCGTTTTATCCCACCCTCTTAAATGGCGTACACTGCTGTTGACCATATCTACAAATTAATTTCTGTGTTGTATCATATAATTGAAAAATCAAACGACAATTATATCTATATTCACTTGAAAGGTTTGAATATTACTGACCGATGAAGTTAATTTCATCATTTTTACATATATATATATATATATATATATTGATGTAAATCGCTGTTTCCAGTCGCCAGTTAATCGAGCGAAATAATAACAACACAAAATACAAAAAAAAATATATGTCCGAAACTATCTTTGTGGGCGCCAATAGCAAAAATATACCGGCTTGCTATTACCGGAAGCTCGACCCAGCAGAGCTTTAGGCTTTTACTACCATAAAAAAATTTATAAAAAAAAATTCGACTCGCGAAATCCGCCGTTCGATGACGGTATCTCTCCTGGTGGAGATATCACGGGCTCACCACGTGTCCAAAAAGAAGCCTTATAAAAAAAATGCGTGTATTTAAATGGAATTTACAACAAAAAAAAACAAAAAAACACAGGGGAAACAAATTCCACGCATTACAACAAAACCGAAAACGAAATTTTTGTCAAAAATTGCGACATGTACGCGAAAATTCACGATGACCAGCGGTACAAATCGATACACGTAATGGTACGAAAAAACAAAAAGAACTGGAACATTCGACGACCACGTGCCAGTTGTCAAGCTTACAATACGCGAACTTCTAAGAGAGTTAAATTAAAACTATTACGCGCGAGAATTCACGCCGATAGATCCCCCGCGCTTCCTACCCTGCCTGCCTTTGCGGGTTTTTGTAATATTCTTGCGGCTCGACATTACTCGGCACATTTTATACTGCGCTTCTTGCCGCACGCGCATATCATTGTCTTGGCCACTGACCACTACCACTCAGACACTATTGCGTCTCTACCCCAGCGCGACCGTGTATCTCGGGGATTTTTGGTATCGGGCAGATAAGCTACCAAGACAAGACAAAACGGCGATGTAAAATATATCGACGTTCGAGAAACCGAGAATTAATGAATACACCGAAGAATAATTTCTAGCTCGAACGTCGAATAACAGATAGCGCCAAAAGTACCGAATCCGTATCAATATATATATATATATATATATATATATATATATATATATATATATATATATATATATATATATATATATGTTCATAGATACAACTGTGTTAGATCCCACATCAAGAACATCATATGTTGATGTACTGAAGAGATAAGCACTTTCTGTCCTCAGAATAATTTTAGAAGATGGATAAAACTTATCTGTTCAAAACGTAAATAACATAAGTGCAAATTTTTGTTACATTTTAAAATGTGAAATAATGTTTCTTTCTTCCTTTCTTTTTTTACCACAGCTCATCCGGCTTTATCTTTTTCAACTGAAAAAGACAGTGCACAAGTTCAGCTAAATAACTTTTATTCAGGGGGAATTGTTCATCATAGTGTACCGATCGGTCTTTTGTTCTTGTGTTTAATCTTTTATCGTGTTCGACAGCGAATAAGGAATTATTCGGTGAGTTCGTTCCGTTTATCATTCTAACTCGAATATTGTTTTAGTTTTGATTTGCAGTGTAGAAGCTTAATTTTACTTCGTACAGTTAATTCGTCTCATTTCTTTTCATTTATTTATTTCATTTTATTTGTTTATTTATTTAGTTTTCCTTTTTATTCTAATTTACGTATTTATCTGCTTATTCGTTGAAGCTCGTATGGTGGGGGCCTCCAGGTGGCCTCCTCTAAGAATACTAAACCGTCAAAGACGGGGTTAACTCTTCCCCTGACGAAGCTTGACGTTTCCATGAAACGTAAATCGCCGATCCTCTCTCGCCAGTTACGTTGTTCCCCAATAAGGATTTGCGACTGCCGCAGTCCAATGTATCTAAATCTCCCAACAAAATTAATAGTAACAATAACAACAGTTCTTACAACAATAGTAGTAAAAATAATAATAACACTAATGCCATGGAAGCAATTAAAAACTTTAATATTAATAAATCACTAGAGAATGTCAATAATAATGGTAACAGTAGTAGTAATAATAGTAATAATAATAATAAAAACAGTAACAGTAACAATAACGGCAACAACAACAATAATAGTAACATTAACAGTAACAGTACTAATAATAATAATAATAATAATAATAATAATGATAATAATAATGATAATAACAATAATAATGATAATAGTTGCATTATCAACATTAACAATACTTATTTTGTAAACGATCATCCGGGACCTTTCATTATGTTTGTCGAAAATTTAGCTGCTGATAAGAACATAGACAATAACACCACCATATGGCTCTTGCAAGATTAATAAATTCTCTCCCTCCGTCGTTTTATAGTGTTTCTCCTCAAGGCAAAAGCCGCATTTCAGTCACTTTCCCTTCTGCTCCTACTGCTAATCCCTTTTTTGTCTAATTCTGACTTCTTCCTTAGTAAAAACATTAAAGCCGATGTCCCTAATAGCGCCTTACAGCATGGGAATTATCTCAGGGGTCCATCCTTCCTTTTCTAAAGACGATATTAGGGAAGGGATTGAATCATCATTTCCCATAGCATCCATTCGTTGCATTTAAATTCCACAAATCCGTCCTTCCAGAATTCGCTTTCATCTATAAACTCCGTTTTCCTGTTACGCCTAGTGTATGACTACCTACACAGTGTTCGAAATGTTTCCTTTTTGAACATATTTCCAGACACTGTCGTAGTTTTAGGCGTTCTCATATACCGGCCGTGCTTCGTTGCCTGCTTCCTGTTCCAATGTACCTTTTAAGCCCTCTCATATACTTCCTAAATCTATTCCGCGGCTTAAATCTCCGACTTTTCATAAACGTACTAATTCTAAATCCTATTCTAAACCTTCCCCACAGTTTCTTGCCCTTCCTTCTAACCGCTTTTCCGTTTCCCTCTAATGGATGAGCTTTTAATAGTTCTTCTTCTACTAGAAATTTTATCACCATTAATAGTAATTCCTTAGTACATGACGCTTCCAGTCCTACTTCCATTTCTACATCCAACCTACCTTCATCCACTGCTTTTCCTACAACTAACTTTATAGCTAAAGCTATTTTAGAAGTTCTTGCATCCAATAACATTGATTCTTCTCTCTCCCTTGTTGACTCCCTACCTCTTTTTTTATCTAACTACATACACCTTAATTAATTATTCTCCTCACTTTCGCTACAAAAAGGAAGTGAACGCAATCGGGGCTAACCTTTTTACTCACACTTCGTTTTTTCTCTGTTTTTTCTATTTTTATTTCTTTCCATATTCTGTTTTCTCCCCTTCTCTTTTTATGATCATTACTATTATTATTATTATTATTATTACTATTTCCTTTCATATTAATCTCCTCCTTTTCCGGATTCTAAAATACTTGGGCGTATTGCCCAGAGACGGACATGCAACAGTTGCTTTTTTCATATTTCAATGTACTAACTCTGCTGTAACTAAAATCAATGCCAGGCTCAGATATATTGGTTTTATGCGTGTCATTATGCATTGTACTCTTGTCTTAAAATTTCTGAGACTGAGGCACTTTGACACTTTTTTACATTATTGTAATATACATTATATTCTCGCAAAGCTAAAACAGCTGTCGAGAATCATAGCGACTACAAATTTCGCTCTTTTATGTAACTTAGCTGCAATGGACTCCGAATCATTTTGTCTGATACCTCTAAAATCCTGTTACTTACTTATGTATATTTTTTTCTTTTATTTATTCCAGTCTAGTATCCATCACCGTCCTCTTTCTATCAACAGTTTACTTTTGTTTAATTATTTTTATTTATTCTTTCCCTTTTCTCATTAACTTTCCTCTCAACTTTTTAGGGGGTGGGGGGGTGGGGCTTTTATGCAAGACAACCTATCGGCCATTATATTAGAGCAAGGTTAAATTTCAATTTTTGAAGACAGTTTAAATTAATGTAAAATCCGGTATAAGGCGATATTATTTGTAGCCAAAAGCGAACTTATTTTACACGGAAGGTCTACTCTAAGATTAATCAATGAATTATATAATATTGTTTGAGTGTTTTTGTATCGGCTGCATTCGAAAAATAAATGGCCCGAATCATCTGGGTGTGGACAAAAAGGGGAGTGACTAAGCCCCTGCTTATACATAGAATATGGTAATCAGTTAACTCCAAATCGTAACTGACATATCGTCACTATAAATTTCCGAGGATTTTTAAGCCCTCTATCCAAAATCGGAACATACCACGGTGATCTAGGGATATACGGTTGGATAGATTTATATAATTCTGATTTATACGGATTGTACCAAATTAAATTCCAATATTCTTTGTAAGCAAACTTAATGAAATATAAAAGATTTTTGCTAGAGAATTTTGGAATTAGTGAAGCAACCTCATTAGCCGCTGATTTTGCTGCTTTATCCACTATTTCAACTTGTTAGCCTTGATTTTTCTTCACCCATTAAGGTTTCTTTCCTTCTGATTGTTTTTGCTGCTTCTTTCTTTTTTATTCTTTTTTTTTTTTTTTTACATTGCAATTATCTTTTATTTTACTTTACCTCGCTGTTTTTATTCTGGCACTCTCTATGTTTCTTTTCATTTCTTTCCCCTTCTATCTTTTTTTTTTCTTTATTTCTTTTTCTTTTCTCTACTCAAGTCTTTTCTTTTTATAATTTTCTATGCCCGCTACTTTTAATATTTTACAGTGGAATCGTCGCAGCCTTAGAGCTAACAAAAATCCATTACAGGGTCTGTTAGACATTCATAGTATTAACGTTGCTCTTATTTCTGAAACGTGGCTACGGTCGGATATGAATATTAATTTTCAAGGGTATAAGATAATCAGATGCGACCGTGACGATGGTTATGGTGGATCTGCAATGCTTATTAGGAACGGCATTTCATTTCAATCTCATGATGTTTCCTTTAATTCCTCTTCTAGTTCTAATCTGCCCAATATTATACACATTTCAATCCCTTCCAACGCAGCTCGTTCGCTTAACATTATTTTTATTTATGTTCCTCCTAGTTGCGACCTTCGCCACTTTCCTATCGTCCCGTTTCTCAGGTCTATTTCACATCTGTTCATCATTGGAGGTGACTGAAATGCTCGGTCTCCCTCATTCTCACGTGACCGTTTTTGCGGATGGTTCGAAGGAGCCTAATTTAGTTGGAGCTTCTTTCATCCTTCCGAGCATAAATTTCTCCGAATCTTTTCGTCTCCCTTCTTTTTGTACTATCTTTACGGCCGAGCTAATGGCCATTCTACGTTCCATAATTTATATTTCCTCCCATCGATCTTCTTCTAAATATTTAATTATCTCTGACTCCATGTGTGCTCTTAAAGCTATTTTCTCATATTTCCCCTCTCACTTCTCTGACTTTTTTATCCTCCGTATTCGCTCTCTCATTCACACTCTTTTCTCATTTCATGCTATCCGTATTGATATGCTCTAGGTTCCCAATCCTATGAGGATAGAGGGTAACAAAATGACAGATCCCTGGGTTCAGATTGCTGTCTTCTTCTTCTTCTTCTCGTGCCACCCGATTCGGGTATTGCTTAATCATCATGTATGGATTGGATTATCTGCTGAAATTATCCTCCTGCTTTTATTTCACTAAAATTCCCGCTTCTAATTTACTCCACCGTGTAAAAAGTTTCGTATTAGATTTTGGTCAGATTTTTGCGTTTCGTCCTTTTCTAGTCAACACTCCTTTTATTTTAACATCCAACCTAATCTTCCTACCCGGCCTTAGTTTTACAATTTTCCTTTGTTTCGCCGCTCCGTTTTGTCTCTCTATTATCCGTTTACGTCTGAATCATACTCTTCTTCCTTCCTCACGTTTTCGTTTTTGTCTCGCACTTTCCCTTAATTATCCTCTTCATTCTGACGACGAAGCCGTTTGTGATCCTGACCATATCTTCTTTCTTTAAATGTCCATCTCTCGTGAACGAACGTTCTTCTTTGCGCTCCGATCTATTATCATTCAAACTCCTTAATCCTCATTACGCTTCGTATATCTTATCGTTTCCGTCGATCTCCGTTGTTCCGATCCTCAGTTCTTTTAATAGGAAATATTACTTCTGTGTATAATCTGTGTTCTCACTAGAAATGCGTTGTTAACTATTTATAGTCTAAAATGACAGCCGTATATAATAATATTACATACTTTTGAAAAGGAATTAAAAGAAAAAATATAGGGCTGTATTAAAGGGAGAAAGCTTTGAATAAGTTATATTAATTTTTCCGTATTATCCTTTTTAATCCTTAAAATCTTGTCAGTAGTGAATGCCGTCAAATCCGAAAAATAGTATAAAAAGTAAATTTTCATATTAACAAAAATTTCAAAAATTTTACTTTTCCAATAAGCCCTTTGAGCAACGTGTAATTCTCTGTAATATGACATATATTTTTTCGAGCGTCAATTAAAATAAATTTGCTGAATAGGGGAAACATAGTTTATGATTAAGTTACTGGATTCTGTCTTTTTGTATACATACATGTTATAAATGCAGTTACATTTATCTGATATTTAATTCAATTTTTGTTTATTGTGAAATTTTATTTTTTTTTCACTTTACTAGGCAAAGTATTAAAGCAATATATTCTTTATTATATATAAGATCGTAATTTTTAACAGCTATTACACTTTTAGATAACAGTAAGTTAAATCAAACAAAATACTAATAACAATATAAATTAAAGAAATCTGAATAACTGAAACCTCAATTAAACATTCGAACGTAAACGACATTCAATAAAAAACACTGAAATTCTTGAAACACGTTTCAAAAAACTTCTCGGTTGACAATTCAGGTAAGAAAAGATCTTCTTTGCTTGTCTCTTTCTACTATTTCCATTATTTCCTGCTACAATGAGCAGTGCGAATTTAAATACACTGTAATTGATTTTCAAATTCTACATTTACGTTTCACACCTTTTGTTCCAATGGGCGTCGAGTCTCAGCGATGTTCTTAATGTGAATATTTAGATAAAAAATTAGTTTTGTGCAATGATGTATTCAGATTGACCAGTAGGAGTTGAGGTTAATCGTCAAGATAAAATATGATGATGCTTAAGGTATATATGCCATCATATGAACACTGATACAAATGATAGTCACTGCTTAAAATTATATAAATTATATTTTATATTGAAAGTTTTTTATCGAAATATTAAAAATAATAATTACTGGTTTTGTAAAGGATAGTACAAACATTTTTTAAAAACCAAAAAGGGGGTTTGTAACACCTTTCTGATTTTGTAAGTGTTTCCATTGAAGAAATAGTAATTATTATACCCAAAAAAATTCATTCGTTAGATTATAAAATAAATATACATAGCGCTAGTTTTTAAAAATACCATATTTTATTAGTTATATTAATAGATTATGATAAAGTAATGTATATTTTCAAGCTAAGAATCATTGACCTAATCCATAAATATACAGCTAAATTTAATTTAATAATGTGTATAATAATTTAGTATAATTTTCCAAGGCTAATATTTTAAGATCTACCTGTATACCGGTTTTGTACTCTAATATAGTAATTTGTATGTTTTATTTCATACCTGTATGGATGTGTATGTTTCTGTTTAATATAGAATATATTCAGAGATCTTGTGTGGTGGAGTAAGGTTTAGTGATCACTAAAACTTCTTCTAAACTAACTGGAAATTATACTTGATATGGGCGTAAAAGAGAATGATAATAAAACGATTGAACGTATTTTTTCATTAAAAGTTTATAAGTAAGTTTTTGTTAGGTTTTAAACCTACTTTTCACTTTTTAAGGGAATTTAATTTTCATTTAAAATATTAAGGTACTGTACCATTAAATTCGTAATGTTTTAGTTTTTATCCTGACCAGGGTGCCAAATGTAACTTTAAACTGATCTATTTGTCTCCAAGGATACCACTGTAGCTTGTAAACTGCGGTTGCAAATTTTATTCTATTTATCTCGAATTAGGGTTATTACTATTATCATTATTATTATTATTATTATTATTCTCTCGATAGGTCACATTTTCTTTGGCTTTCCCTTTACACAAAAATTTTAAAATGCACGAACTTATTAACTTTATGAATGCTTTCTGAATATAAAATTAGTTTTTCAAAAACTGTAGTTAATGAGAATTTCTCATCCGGTTTATTACCCGTATTTATCTTAAAAATCCACGATCATTGTATTATACTAGTATTTAGTCACATGACCGTGCCCTCTTTGCTCCTATCCGCCAAGCAGGAGTAACCCACTAGTAGAGAGAAAAGGGGAATTCTTGTATGTTTGACTTAAGTCCCGCCACCTCCAATCAGTATGACAGCAATATTATTAGAAGATGCATAAATCAAACCATATACAAGGTTGCACAGAGGAACCTGACAAGTTTCGTTTGGTGGTAACACTGAAATCAGTGGTGGGAGGGAGAAACACATCACAGCAGCAGAAAGTAGATGAATGAAGGTTTATTTTCCTCGAATAGTTGTGATGGACTTGTGGAACCTGCAACGCTGCGTGTTTGTTTTAGACGTATTTTGAGAATCGGTAGTATATTAAAACTATCTGTGCGTTTCAAAAACATTTCGAGTTAAATCCGAAAGATTTGGTACCTTCGTGAACCACTGTAAAAGCGTGGGTGGAGAATTTCGATTCTTCCACAGTATGGTGAAGAAACATTGTTACACAGACATGCTGCGGACGTTTTTTATACCAAAACTGAAGTGCAGACTGTGTCTCAGCCGCACTTGGTTTCAGCGAGGTGCTACAACTTGTCATACGGCCCGCGAAACCTTGGAGTTGTTGCGAAAAATCTTCGGTACCCGAATCATCTTAGAAAACACCACTTTTCCTTGGCCGCCAAGATCACCGAATTTATCGAGTTGTGACTTTTATCTTTGGGGCTCTTTAAAATCAAAAGTTTATATCAACAAATCAAGGGCCTTAGACGAGTTGAAGAATAATATTCGCCGTGAAATCGCCGAAATTCCCAGAGAAATGTTTTCGGAAGTTGCGAAGAATTTTGTAAGAAGGCTAGAAAATTGTGTTGCTAATAACAGGCATCAATTATCAAATATTGTGTTTAAAAAATAAAGTGTTATTAACATTCACTCTTCTGATTTTTAATGCTATATTGTTTTTTTGATTTGCGTTCGAGAAGTTAATCAAATTTCAATAATAAAGTTGTCAGGTTTTTTTCTTTGCGCAACCCTATATTACTCTCTGCAGCAGTGGCAGATCCATGAGGAGGAAATAGAGGACATTGCCCCCCTTCCCTCCGAAAAAGAACAAAAACTTCGATGAAAAAATTTGTTACAACAGAGAGATTTAATTTATACTATAAAAAATTTGTATAAATGTTACCTATGGATTTAATTATAACTAATATTTAATATGGTTTTCTAGTAAAACTATTAATGTTACGTTTTTATTCTATTTTAAACGCAACTGACATCAATCTTTTGCCTTTTTTTTTTTTTTAATTAATTTATTTGTAAAGCGCGCGTGTACAAACTTATGCGCTAAAGCGCGCTAAACTTAGGGACTACATTATTTTACGGATACGTAAGTTAAATTATTATATTTATATTAAATTATACATGTTCATATCCTGTAAAATCTGTAGTACTTGTTGGCTACGATCCTCGTTATCTGCTAGCTCTTTTGCAAGGTCTTGATAGGGTTTATTTACATTGTATTTACGACAAATGAACAGGAGACGTTCAATAGACAGACGGCAGCCGTAACTCTGGCGGTTGTGTTTTTTCAAGAAGGTAGGCGTGTGTAACTTTCATATGTCCAATTCTGACTCTGGCTAGGATCACCTCCTCACGTCTGTGTTTACATTAAAAAGTGTGCCAGGGGGCGGTAAAGTCACGGATACAGCGTAGTTTGTTTGAGAATGAACACTACCCTTTTACTAAAATCTCTCAAGCAAGAGTCCATCACTATGTTAACATGTTCTATGCAACTACAATCCTTGTCCTACTATTTATATATATATATATATATATATATATAAGCCTAAAAATTACATAACTTAGCTACCCTTAAGTCTCCTTGCATCCATTTGTTTTCTCCACAGACGTATTTGTATGTTCACTGTTAATCAAAAAAGTACTCAACCACAATAAAGATTAAGGAAGCTTTAACCGATTAATTTTAATCTTTTTTTTCTAACACGTTGCATTGTTTTGCATGTACTTTTGACGATACATTTGTTATTGGCTAATCAATATAATTTCAGTCTGCTTCCTTAAGCATGCATATATCTAAGCATTTTTGAAGTATAACAGGTTAAAACCTACTATCAAAACTAACATGTGTGAAGTTGATATATTCTATGTATTTCTGTTGCAATGTACATTTTTATATAGCGAAATACTACACATGCGGTGTGGTGTGTGTATGTGCGCCTGTATGTATGTACTGTTTAGTTTGGTAAACAAATATCAACTGATTTTTGAACATACATTATTCTCCCTCTTTGTATTTATCTGCCATTACTGTATATTGAGTCAAGACAACCCATCCATTAACTTATATTAATTTATTATACAATATTGTTTTTGTCTGATATGTATATGAGTATGGTTGTGCACACTTCTTACTCTATACCAATTAACCAACTTTCTGGTAATATGTTATTATTAGTGCAAACTGAATTAAAAAACCGAATTGTTGATTTGAATTGGGATGATGATTTGGATGAGATGTTTGTTGGATTTTATGTTTAATGCATAATATCACACAAGACCTAATTTTGCTTGCTTATAGCATATTTGTTTTGCAACTAGCGCAATATGCAATCTAATTGACAAGTAGCATTTACCCATTTGATGGCACACATTCTATATTACACTAAAAAATTAATAACAATAATTACATATTTAATAATTCTGTAATAAATCTTTCCTCACTATCCACAATACCCTCATAACTCGCTCACTATTACAACACCACTTGTAATACACTCTTTAGGATAAAAAAGTATTGTAAATTTCTATAACAAACCCCATCCCACTATAAACATAGTTTTAAGGTAAATGCAATATTGTAATGAGAAATATATAATTTAGGTTAAAAACACTATTTTAACACAAATTAAACCATTTAGAATTAAAATAGCACATTTTAAATAAAAACAATCAATTGCACTGCAAATACACCATTTTTAGGTATAATCAACCAGTTTTACTGCAAATACCCCATTTCTTAGGAGGAAATCGTTAATTTTACTATGAATATTACATTTTAAATTGTAATAAAATAACAACAATTTTGTAACCCGTTAACAAAATTAATAACCATTTTTAAAAAACTGTTGTTAACATCAGATTTATTGCTTAGTAATTAATGTACATTAATCGTATTATCCTTAATAATAATGTTTAATTCTGTGTAATTATCCAATATGTCTATCCTAATATAATGTACACATTCTTAGCTCAGCTAAAATTATGTCAAATTTTTTATAAAATTTGTTATAAATAGAATTTCAATATGCCAATGTGTCTGTAGTATTACTACATATTATTCGTTTATCATCATTACTACGAGCCACCAATATTTCACACTGAGAGAGAGAAGACTTTCTAGGGAAGTCTTGTTAGCTTTCAGACTATGGTGGTTTCACTAGGGAATTTTAAAATTATCTAGCATTATAAATAAAAAATTTAGATTTTAGTCGAAATGAAAAAAAAAAATATGGTGAGACAAAACAAGAGAAAATAGAAGCAGAAGACAGTAGTATTGAGTTTTATAAAAAAAAAAAAGATCGGAAACGGCACTATGATGAAACATGTAATTATTAATATAACTATAACAGTAAGGTGCACTATGTTATTACACAGTAAGTAAATTTTACATTTCAATTAATAATTTTACATTTGAAAGTGCAACAAGCGAAAAATATTATATTTAAAACTTAATGCAATAAGATGTTTTAAGATTTAGAATTTAAATTAAGAATTTTTAAAATTTTATTTAGAATTACCAAAGAAGAGGAGGTAAAGAAGATTGAAGTAGTAGAAAAGAAGGGTTTTATCGAAAAAGTGGTCACAGACTTGAATTGTTTCTTAGACCCCAGTAAATTTTCATGATTATTAGAAATAGAAGAGAAAGAGCTATCAGCAAAGGATGGATATTGGATTGAGAAGAATTTAATGTACGATGTTTATTGCACAAAACTATTATTTAAGTAACCTTATAAAGCATATTATTTATTAGGGATGAAAAAGGAATTCTGCCATTAAAAAAGGATAAAAGGTACTCGTAGTTCATAATAAATGAATTATTAAAGGAGTGAGTTTTATTTACGATCGATTTTTGTACACACCAGCGTGTTGCATTGGTAGCCGAAATTTTGTGGCCAGCAACGTGAGCAAATAACAAACGCCATTGACTGTGAATTTATTATTTGTATATAGCCTTTGAAATTGATTAGCGTCTTTTGCCTTATTAAATGTAGCTTTTATTTTAATCATTCCGATTCAGTGTAAATTAATTAATCTCGGGAGATTTGAAAACATTTTTAAAATCATTGGGGGATGTAAATTACTTACATTCTTTTCAGCCGATTGAATTAATATGACGAAAAGTGCGAAATGCGTATAGATCAGTGGCGTAGCGTCAATGGAAGCGATGAAAGCGCCGCTTCCCCTAACAAATTAGTACGAAATTGTTTTTTTTAGTATTTGCGAAAAGAATACTAGCCTCATAAAGAAAATGAAGTAACTGTCAAAATTTAAAATTACTAGAAACAAAGAAGCACTAAATGAAAGAACATCTGCAGGAGCGAGTGACATAAATAACCGCACGCTTACTACGAGTATTTCACATTACTACTGCCTAGTAGTGATGTGTAGTTCGTGAACGAACTGATTAAAAGAACTGATTCATGAAAAAGAACTGAAAGAACTGATTCACAAAACTTAAGTGAAATGGTTCTGTATGAACTGTTTCGGGTGAAACGCGAGTAAACAGAATAAGCCGGAGCGAATAGCCCGGACAGACAAAATAAAAATGATTACAAAATTCACGCTTTTATTTCATTCGGTTCGGAAGTTATAGTCTGGACAGACAACATAAAAACGATTACACAGTCGCTTAATATAGTAAGATTTGTTTACATGTCAGGCCCGTGCCCAGAATTTTGGAGGGGGGGGTGAAAATTTTCTTTGCATATTTATTTTAAAAATAACAATACATTTTTCACTAATATTGGTACTATTAATAATTTCCATCATTTTGATTTATATATTAATAATTCACATAAATTAATTACCCTGTATATGATCATTAATAAAAATTACATACGTTATTAATTATACTCGTAATAAAAAAATTTTCATAACATATTAATGAAGTACCTAAAAATGTGGAGCATATTTTTTCTTTTTTCTTTTAAAAGTAGGTAAGAACATCCTAAAAAATCATTAATATTTATTTTAAATTTGTGATTTTTTTCAGATTTTTGTGTATTTATAATAACTATTTTAGTTTTCATGGGGGTAAACCCCCCCCCCCCCCGGACACGGCCTTGTTACATGTAGATCTAAAATATTTTCGAAAACAGTCAGTTCTTTGGGAACCGGATCTTTAAATCAGCTCTTTATAGTGAACTGATCCGCAAAAAGAACTGTAAAACCCATCACTACTGCTTAGAGTTGTCTCTGAACGATCTGCTGCTTATCGATTATAGAATAAGGTTGCGCACGTATATTCAATTTGGAAGCGCCAGATTGTGTCGCTTCAAGATCACACCATTTACGCGAATTTTTATCCGCACGATTCCAAAGTAATATGTATGGAGAGTGAAAAAAAAAATGCACGCGCATGTTCAGTCTGGAAGCGCTGAATCAAATTGCTATCGACAGCGCGATTTTTATACATGTCAGTGTGTGTGTGTGTGTGTGTATGTGTGCGAGCATAGAGTAGTGCGGTATTTTCAGTACATTTTCTTTGGGTCGATTTTCACATGCTGTCGTTTACTAACAGCGGAACTGAAAGCGATGATCTGTCGCGCTTTTCGGTCTGCAGTAGAAGCTATACCGACTCGTTTATCTTATTCCCGTCACAAATACTAATGTTTCAGTCTGTTAAAATGCAAACACTTTAGAAATTGGGGTTACATACAATTGTATCATTCAAAAGCTTCCACTGATTGGTTTTAGTTCATTCAGTTTTCAATAAAAAATTTATATTACTCAAAATGATGAACCAACAATTAGTTGAGAAAATATTCAAATACAAAATTAAAAGGCATGTAAAATTTTCTCTTCCATAATTTATCAAACTTCTCTATGTATGTAAAGTATTTAACCGTCATTTTCAAACAATGTATGCACAACATGCCATGGTTATACAGTTGTGGGAAGATAAAAAATTGTTCTGTTGAGCTTACCTTTTATTTAAGTAAAAAAAAAAAACGTATGGAATGCAAATGGCTTTGACTTAATTCAGTTATCGGGGAAGACAGAAAGCTATCATGAAAAAGGATATTTTTAAAAATGTGTCTAATAATAGGTTTAATGATGTAACAAAATTAAAATTTTTAAATCTTAAATACAAACAATTTTTTAAATTTTCAATAAAGTTTTCTGGAAGAAGGCTCTTTAAATTTAAAACAGCATTACGGAAATTTTTTCAATCTTGCAAGTTTAAAAAGTGTACTTTCAAGATTCTAGCATATCATAAAGACACACTGCGGTGCGTCTTATACTTAACCGCTTCAGATGTAATAGATGTTTTTCTAGAAGTGTGTACAGGCTTTCTCATTTAATAACCACCCAATTCGGCAACCACTTCGTCTGCAGAAAGATCGTTCTCCTCAGCAGTGAAACAAATAAAAACGTATTTAAGAAATACACATGGTCTCGGGATTGACTATCTTCATTAGCTTTTTTTAGTATTGAAAAAGAACTATTATCAAACATTACAAAAAGACCATCTTTTCGTGATGATGTAATAAACATTTTCGCAAACAAGAACCGAAAAACTGAATTAAATTATAAAAAAATGAGACATTTCGTTTCTCTTAATTAATTTTTATTTCTGTTCTGTATTTAACCGAATTTTACGCATGTTTATTTTTATATAAAAAAAATATTTGATTGTGTCGCTTCCTCAGTCCTGAAATTCACGCTACACCACTGGTATATATATCTATGCTATAATAGCGATGATTATTGTTCTGTTTAACAGATAAATTATTTAAAAACTAGTCTATTGTTTTTCATAAATGACATTAATAATCTGGTTAGCATACACTTTACATGGTACTTTTGGATCTAGCGGTCTATTAACATCATTGCACAGTGTTCGTAAAGCTGATTTTATCAGTTCGTTTGTTTTTAATATATATATATATATATAAAAAAACCAAAAAACAATAGTAAATTAAAATTAAATAATTGACAGAAGCAGTATTTTGTTATTTGATATGTTTTAAGAAGTGTAGAGCTCCAGTTGCTTCATGAATACGGATGCAGAAAAAATAATTACAACTGTTAATTGTTTGTAATTGTTTTGTTTGCTGGGCATGTTGCAGGGACGAATTCAGAAACTGTTTCAGGGGTAAGGGGATTATATTCTAGGGGGAGCAGAGATTTTTTTTATATTTTTATTGAGAAATTTTTTTTGGCACATTCCTGAATAAAATTAAATATGAAAAAATGATTTATTATGTAATTTAAAATAATGAAAAAGCAAGCGTGAACAATAAATTTCAAGTAAAATAACCGATTATAAACAACAATGTTTTCTTAATTGGTGCTTGATGGCTCTAACTGCTTTTTAAACATCTCGTGTTTCTTTTTTTCCCTTAATTATTGGCAGTCTGATTCCTTTGTCCGTTGGCACTATGGACTCTGTAATTGCAGATGTGGCCATGGTATGGGACAGCTAACTCCTTTTGCTCTGCAGTGTCGCTCCTTCTCTTTTCAGGATGCATATGTTTGGCATTTATCGACGTTGATTGTCATTGTTTCTCCATCCTTGCTATATAGGGTTCTTTGTCAGATTCTATTCCTTGTAACTGCTAATTACTTCTATTTACACGTGTTGATGGGTAATCGTCTATTATTGACAAGCCCAGAGAAAAATCCAAACAAGAAAAAAAAGAATAATAAAATTATTAATTCTAATTGTAGCATTAAAGAACATATTGTAAAAACATTCTAACGAGTACATTATCTTTTTATAATAAACGAATAGGCCGTGGTGCTTCAGCAAATGGAATTTTCTTGGAAATAAAAAACGAAAAAAGCAACAAATGAAGTTGTCTATAGATCATGTTGCTTTAAAAAAAAGACGGAATAAATGAAAACTGAAAAGAGAAACGTTTAAACAATTTACTGATATTAATGATACGTGGATCGACGTGAACCGTGATAGTTCCCGTTTACGTCGAAAAAAATACAAACTGCAGCGAATATTTTTTTCAGTTCGTCCGTATGTTACATCTTTCGTACATTTGCAATAAAAGCATATCAGTTTTTTCATAGAATAACAAGCAAACGTCAAAGTTAAATTTTGAAAGATCATTTTTTTTTATCCTTATTTTATGAAATTTCATTTTTCCGTCAAAAATAAATCTTGTAATTTGGAAATTTAAAAATATGCGACTAATTGAACCATTTCAAAATGTTTTGGCAGCAACTTTTAACATAACTGTAAACAAAGCGAATAAAAAGAATTTTATTTCCTATTAAATTGCTGCATTCTTAAACAGCTTATATGAAGTTCTGGGGGAGAACCCCTCCTCAAAACAAACCCTCACTGGATTCATCCCTAGCTTGTTGTAATTTTTGGTTTCAGTAAATTGCTATTTCATCATATCAGTTAAGACGTATTACATACTGTTATTTTTATCCATTAATTAAATGTACAATTACTGAAATATTAAATTAACATTGAATGTAAAATTATACCTTAAAATGATTTTTACAAATTTAATATTGTAGGAAAAAAATACATTTTATTTCATCACTATTTTTTCAAAAAATATTTTACATTTTCTACTTATTCAATGATACTATTCTCAAGATCTGGAAAGGTGAGGAAGTAAGTTTTTTATTGTACTTTTTTACATTTAGGTGTACAATAAGGGATATGTCGTCGCGTTTAGCCTAGTGGCTAGAGCAATTGACTTTCGATCCGGAGGTCTCGGGTTTGATACCGGGCGACAACAAAAATTATGCGGCGCTAGTTTAGTACACAGCAGTTTAAACATAGTTGGACACTGCATCTGTAGCGCGATAACAAGCGACTATAGTCAGTTCCAATTTCAGTCGTGCAAGTGCGCTAGCGTCACATAGAGAAATATTCAGCCGGCGAACAATCGCATCAACGTGAGTAAAGGCCAGTCGTCTTTGCTTCGCCTTGCCATTGGTACCTTTCTCACGTTGTCGGCAGCACGAAAGCTAGATTGCGCTCCTGCTTACGTGATTCCAACTGCGCAACTACCTATCCTCTAATTCTCCTCAGAATTAGAAGATAACTCATACTCGAAATTTCAAGCGCGGTAGATGATGGTGACAATAAGGGATAACACAAATTAATATTTGAGTTTTTTTTGAATTGTCCGTTGTTTTCTGAAGTAAATATACTATGAGTGTATAAGAAAGTGTACGGTTGACTACATGGTTTCTAGATTTCTAATATTCAAGAAAATTAAATTGTGATCAAAACCTCTTTATTTTCAAACAATCTTCCTACTCGTTAGAGAGCAAGTGGTCGTAATTTTTTTTTCTCGGTATACAGAATAGCTTCAAAAAAAAATATCTTCAGTCAAGACTAGTTTACTTAGTCGTCATAGTAGTCAGAACAAAATAACACGATTTACAGAAGAATTTAGTATATGTCTACAAAAAGAAGACGTGCACTAACATTTGTCACAGATCACTTTTCAGATGAGTTAGTGTTTACAGATCAAACAGTTTTCACAAAACATTGAATAAGAAACTATAAAAAAAAAAAAAGGCTAATATTTCTAGTCCCCCTTCTCTTCGTGTCGTCGCGATAGCCTAGTTGCTAGAGCGCTTGACTTCCGTTATGGAGATCACGAGTACGATCCCGAGCGACGACGAGCTTATTACAAGAATAAATAAATAAAATAAATAATCGCTAATAGTCACGTGGAAGGCAATGGTAAACCACCACGTTCAACATCATATGCGCGCTAGGTCAGTACACAGCAGACCCACACCAGACTGCACTGGTAGCGCGATAACAAGCAGTTACTATCAGTTCCGAATGTAGTCTTGCCGGTGTACACCTGCGTTGCATATAACAATTGCCTAGTACACTACCTATGTCTGTACAGCTGAGATGTACGAATAGGTAATCGCCGATGCTCAGTAATTAAGTATGGCACTATAAAGAAGAAGATCTTCTCTTCGTGCAATTAAAATATAAAAGTAAAAGAAGAAAAAAGTTGCTACCTTACAGTTTCAAAGAAGCCTTAGCATTAACAATAGACCCCAAAATTAACTGTTTCACATTATAAACATCTGAGGAAAGAAGCAAAAAATGAACCTTTAACACATATATCCTTTGCGTGATATGGTATTAAATGCTAGAAGAAAATGTTATCCGGCGTATATCGCAACAGAAACCATGGCTGAGGTGAAACTTCAAAGCCTTCTTAACCAGTTTATTCAGAGGCTAATGAAAGTTAAGAAAAATGTTATTATGCAAGTGTTAAATCAAAATAAAACATTAATATTTAAAACTGTATATAAATGGTGATTTGAGGGAAACTCTAAACATTCACAAGCAAAAATTTTTGGAGAGCAATGAATCAGTTGAATCAGATATATTACTAGTATCAATTGTACCATTACAAACAATCGCTTATGTGAATCAGCAAAGAACATAGTTTAGCAAAATCCTCATTTTTCATTTATTCATCTCTGTATGTCTGGACGATTCCAGTTTATCGAAGAAAGCCAAGACATAATAAGGCAAGAAAATAATTATTTAAAAAATTAAATTTTAAGTTTGAAACCAACACGTGCAAATATTAACGGAACCGTAATATACGTCTACCATGCTCGATAGTAACTATGCTGTATGACGAAATGGTTAACACTTTATATGTTAAGCAACACCTAATAAAATGAACAATATGAATACTATTCTAAAAAAAAACTGTAAATTTTTTTTTTTTTTTTTTTTAAATTGTTATTGTATTACAAACTGGCCATCTAGGCCATTTAGCAATATTCTTAACAGGGAAATATTTAGCATGAAGGGAGAAGTACCCAATAGTACCTACCCGATAAACTTTACCTTAAACAAGGTCATGAGGTTTCTTACGCTTCAGCCGCCTCCTATCATTAGCAGTATGTAGCAGTCCAGCAGCAAGTTTATTCGGATGACTTTCAAGTCTTTCTGCGTGTCTTCGGGCATGAGTTTTAATAACATCTGCCACATACTCTATCCCTAAATCTTGATGCAAAGTTTGATTTGATACATACCATGGCGCCTTGGTTACGAGCCTAAGGATTTTATTCTGCGCGGTCTGTATTATCTTCAGATTTGTAGGTTTAGCACAACCCCATAGCTGTACTCCGTAGGTCCAAATAGGCTTCAAGATACTTGTGTATATCAAACGTTTATTATCAATACTTAAAACGCTATTTCTTCCTAGAAGCCAGTACATTTTTTTAACACGAATATCTATTTCTCTTTTCTTTGTCTGAATGTGCTGCTTCCATGTTAAACGACTATCTAGGTGTAATCTCAAGTACTTAACTGTTGTTCTCACGGGCAATTCCAGTCCATTTATCCTAACAGTTGGGGTTATGACTTTTCTATTCGTGAAATGAATGTTTACCGATTTATTTTCGTTGATCTGGACTTTCCACTTTTTAAACCAGTTTTCTGCTTCGATAAGGGCCTTCTGAAGATTGTCGCTTGCTATGTTCGGATCTGAATGTGACGCAAGTAATGCCGTGTCGTCAGCAAATGTAGCTACCTGAACATTTTCCGGTACAGGAAAGTCTGCTGTATATATCAAGTACAGCATGGTCCCAGAACTGATCCCTGGGGCACTCCTGCTTGAACTGGATATAGTTCTGAAAACGTGTGTTCATAGCGCACCTGGAAATATCGGTTATGCAGATATGAACTCAACAAGAGATATAACCTAGTTGGTAACAAAATTTTTAATTTATATAATAGAACTTTATCAAAAGCCTGTTGGACATCGAGAAATGCCGCTGTACACACATTTTTTGTTTCTAAACTTTTTTCTATTACACTTACCACTTTGTGCAGCTGATCCACCATGGAGTGCTGTTTTAAGAAACCGAATTGATGTTGTGGAATTATATTATATAGGTATGGCTGCAACCTATTTAATACCAATTTTTCCATTACCTTCGACATAACAGGCAACAAGGAAATGGGACGATAAGACGTAACAGCATGCGGATTTTTGCCCGGTTTCGCAATCATAATAATTTGCGCAAACTTCCATTGCACCGGAAAATAATGTAGGCGAAGTATTGCGTTACATATAAATGTCAGCAACATTACAGCCTTCGGTGGAAGTCTATTCAGTAGTTCCGCGGTTATTAAATCAAAACCGGGACTCTTTCTCCTTTTCAGCGTTTTAAGTATGTTTTTCACCTCTTGAGGTGACGCTGACTTGCAGGACTTTTTAAAAAGTCATCGACTTCTTTGTCCGTAGCAGCCGTTAAGTTCGGCTTAAAAACTGTTGCCAAGTAGGTGGCAAATAAATTCGCCTTTTGCTTTTGATCTTTCGCCCAAGACCCGTTGCCATGTTTTATCGGAGGAATGCAATTTTTTGGTTGTTTAATGTTTTTTGTACACTTCCACAAAGAATAATCATCCGCCGCTAATGGCGAAAGTTTAAGTAAGTAATTATTAAAAGTTTTATTTTTAATTTCTGCTAATAATTTTTTGAGTTCTTTGGTTTTATTATTAAGTTGTTTTTTGTCTGATGGATTTCCTGTCTGAAACCATTTTCGCCTAAGCTTTCTCTTTTCTAAAACAAGCTGGCGAACCAAAATAGGATAATTTTTTCTTTTTTGGTATATATCAATAGAAGGAGTATTCAAAGTTGCTGCTGTTTGAATCTCCCTAGTTATATATTCCACGGCATTCTCGATGTCAATTTGGCTTTTTAATGGGATTTTTAGATCTAATTTTGAGTCTAAGTATTCCTCGAAGGAATCCCAGTCTGTTTTATGATTATACAAATATATCGGTTTTTCTCTGCATATTACTGAATCACCAAGGGTTAAAACAATTGAAGAATGGTCTGAGAAAAGATCGAAAGAAGAATTTATTTCTGCATAATAACTGGCAATGCCTTTTGTAATAAAAAAATCTAAAAGGTCTGGTATTTTACGATTATCAGTTGGCCAGTAGGTTGGTTCTCTTGTTGATATGTAGTTAGCATTGTGACTTTCCAGCGCTTGTTTGAACACACGTCCCCTGGTATTAGTTACCCTGGAGCCCCACACTGTATGCTTGGCATTCCAATCCGCACCTGATAGGAATTTATTTCCTAGGCTCTGTATGTATTTACTGAACTGGTCTGCTGTTATTTTATGTCGCGGAGGACAGTATGCAGCTGACAAAACAAGCTGACCACCCTTCGTCTGTATGCTAATACTAGTCCCCTGCAGGTACTCCTCCCTAAAATTATTTAGTTCGTAATGTATAATATTAGATTTTATTAATATTGCTGAACCACCCTGTGATTTCCCCGAAGGGTGAGAACAAGAATATGTTATATAGTTGTTTATTTTGAAATAATCTTTACCAGTGAGGTGGGTTTCAGCGACTAAGATTACGTCTATCAAGTTTGAATTTAAGAATAATTCGAGTTCAGCCTTATGATTTTTTAAACCATTTGCATTCCACTGAGCTATTCTTATATAGCCAGGCATTAGTTAATAATTTTTTGCACTAACATGGTTAGCATGGATAGAACCATGCTGTTTTGTTCAGTTAATTGACGAAACATTGCCTTAAATTCCATAAGGAATTCTGTTAGATTCACTGAAGAAGTCTGTTGTTTCTTTTCCTCAAATTGCTTTGGTGTTTGATTTATATTAAAGGTTTGACCGGAACTTTTAGAATGATTTGTGTTCGTCGTGATATTGTTCTGTTGACTTATAGCGCCCGGTTTTAATATTTGTGAATAACTTATAGTTGGCCGCAGATAACTGTGCTTATTAGGTTGAATAATTTTATTTTTAACATCAGTTTTGCTTTGTACTAATTGCTGATATATTTCGCAACCTCTATAATTCGCAGGATGGGATCCCCCACACAAACTACACGTAGCTGGCGATTTTGGGTCCTTTTTGCATTCATAAGTTTTGTGTCCTTCACCGCACTTAACACAAAGTGACGCTCTTGTACAATAGGCTTTAGTATGACCCCATTGTTGGCAGTTTTGACATTGCGGGATAGATGCTTTTTTATTTGGCGATTCGACTTTAATTATTGTATTACAGAGTGATTTTAAATTAAAAATTTGCCTACAATTTTCATTTGGTTCAAGATCTATAAAGAATAACGGCAGCGGTTTTTTTGTTTGATGCTGTTTTACATTATGAATGTTACGAACCTAAAAACCATGTGACTGTAGTTCTTCTTGAATATCAGTTGGGTCGATAGAATGATGCAAGTGCCTTATAACTACTTTATAAGCACGTTCCTGTTTCATTTGGTAGGTGTGGAATATAACTTTTTGTTCTCTAAATTCCCGTGTTAGTTTACGATATTCTTCCGGAGTAAGTACATTTATCTTAACTACTCTATCAGCCAATGATTTCGCATAATAGTCTGTTTTACTAATTATGCGCTCGATATTTTCTTGCATTTTTTTGAAATCTTGGACCCCGTGCACAAATATAGGCGGTGGCTTAGGGACAGCTTGAGAGGTTCTTTTTGCTGTATTACCGACATTATTTTCTTCGTTAATGCTACTTTCCTCATCTGTTGAAAGGGCCTCATACCTATTTCGAGTCATTTTAACATGTTTGCTTATACCGTTATTAGTAGCGATGAACTGCCGTTTTTTCCCTCTTTTAGATTTAACTTTTTGCCAGTTGTTCTTATCACTTTCATTGTGACACATCTGTACCTCCTCGTCACTATCATATTCATTTATTCGCTGTACGTTTGTTTCTGGCAAGGCTGGGAAGTGCTGACTGTAGTTGCTGCTTTGATTTTCAGTACAGATATTGTTTGGCTGTGAATACGGTATATCTTCAGCCGGCGGGTAGACGAGTAGTGGCTGCGAATAGGGCATATGTGTCGGCGACACTGGTACATTAGACGGTGTTGTAAACGGTAGTGTAAATCTAGCCGGTTGAATGACATGTGTAGTAGCGTTCGACAGCATCTCGCTGTGTCGCGTGTGAGCGCCAGCCACATGATGCACTGGTTCCGCTGTGTAAACTGGCGCAGCCACCGTTGTCGTCATATCAGCGACAACAGTGGTTCGCACTTGTGTGTGTATGTATGTCTAATTATCAGATAAAGACAAGCGGAATAATAATTTACGAAAACCGTACAATATACGAAAAATATAATGGTTTTATCTCACCAATCGTAAAATAAACTCAGTTTTCATGCATATATTAGATTATTTTAATACGTATTATATATATATATATATATATATATATATCGTATAGGTTACCTATGAAAACCAGCGGGTACAGAACAATGAAATAGCTGCGATGAAAAAAAAGGACAAAACATTATTAAACGGTTTAGGCAGAAACTTAACTTTTGATTAATGTGCTAAAACGAGGCAGTGGAAATACAAATTATGTCAATCCTACGAGACTATTCTTTTAAAAAAAATTTAATGATAGCTAAAATTGCAGGAGTTGAAACTTTAATCACAAAATTTTCAATAATTTAACAAGTCCTTTCATGCAATTACAAAATTCAAACTGGCTAATTCAGACAATGTACTTTAGACACAGCTAGATGTTTTTTTTCAATTTATAACCGCAGTACATAATACTGGCAGGAATTCATAAATTATTAATTCATAAAGCCGATGCTACAGAATGCTTAATGTTTCTTTTTAGGCAATTAAGCGAAGAAGCTTTAGAAGCAAGACGCAAAGAATGCAGATATTATCGTGAGCACAGTTCGAGAAAAATGAATAGAAAACAAAATATTAAAGATCTTTTTCATGCACTTTTGGCAAGTTTTAATTTTTTTATATCTTTTCTTAGACGGTCACCGAATCGGGGTGGAAAAACATAAGTCTTACGCCTGAAATTATTAATTTACTAAAAATTCCAGAGACAAATAATGAAAGTAGCTTAAGTGAAACTGCTGATAACGATTAAAAATATTAAATGAAAAATCAACTGCAGTTACTATATAATTTATTATTAATATTTATTTTAATAAGTAATAAGAATTCGGGATAATTATTGTACTTTATCTGTCAGGCCAAAACGGTATAAGTATATATAGAATAGCTAGTTATTAAGGAACTTAATTTAAAAAATATGATTAATTTAACTAAAGATAACACGATAGCCTAGTGGTTAAGGTGCTTGGCTACCAAGTCAGAGATCACGAGTTCAAGATTTGTCTCGTTCCAGATCCAAGCTGATCCCAGTTTTACCCAGCCTGATATAATTGGGTACCAGAGAAGTCTGGGAAAGTAAAGGTGGTTGAAGGAAAGAAATTGGTTCCCTACTCTCGTCAGTGCCGTTGGGCTTAATAGAACCTCAACCTCACAATCCCCAACGCCATGTCAAGGGTATGGGCACTTACTTTATTTTTCTTTTTTACTTACTAACTTAAATAATAAGATAAATTTTTTTACTCTATAGAAATGTATTTTTTCCATTTTTAAATATGTTATATTAATACTTGTCTAGCTTTATCCACAGCTGCGCTCGAATATTCTTCTTCTTCAGGTGCCATAACATAGCGCGTTGGCGCAACCTATTCGTACGTTTTTAGCTGTACCGATATAGGTTATGTACCAGGCAATTGTTTATGTGCAGTACGAATGTGTACATAGGCAAGACTACATTCGGAACAGATTAGTAATCGTTTGATTTATCGATATACAAGTGTAGTCCCGTGTGTGTCTGCTGTGTACTGGCCTAGCACCCATGTGATGTTGTATGTGGTGATTTGCCATTGCCTTCCACGTGATTATTAGCGAGTATTTTAATTTGAATTCTTCGTAATAAGTTCTGTCGTCGCCCGGGATCGAATCCGTAAACTCCGTAACGGAAGTCGAACGCTCTAGCAACTAGACTATCGCGGCTCGAATATTAATACCCGTTTAAATGTGTATCCTGGAATTAATAAAAAAATGTTTTGTTTTATCTGGAATTTAGATATACTATATACATACACATATATGTATCTATATATATATATATATTAATTACAACATAATTCTTAGGCCGGCCCTCATTAGAAAAAAATGTTCCAAAAAAATGTCCCAATTTTATGTAACGTTTGTTATATTTTAATTTTTACCAACTTCCAGACCGATTTTAAAGATTCTCTATCCATTAGAAAGAGTACCATTCAACTATTAGATTTTGTAACCCAAAAAATTACCCAATTTTATGTAACGAAAAAGTGTTCAATTTTTATGTATTTGATTTCAAGGAAATAAGGATAGGATTTTTGTGATAACGTTATTTTTTTTTTTGTGTGTCGATGCCGGTAAGAATGACATAAATTTTGATAATTTTATACAAAGTATAGAAGAGAAAGAGACAGAAATATAAGCAAGAGGGGTCAAGGGGCAGAGCCCTTTGCGAGGCCAAAGTGCCGAGTTTTATATGTATGTATGTATACATGTATATATATATATATAGGGGAACATTTTTTTAAATTTGATCATCCTTTACAAAATATTCATTACAATCAAATGAGTAACATTTCTGGAGGTGCCGTAGCTTTCATCATTGTAATCATTTGGTTTTTATTCCTTATTCACCATTTTCATCATATCATTCACTTGCTCTGTAAACAACATATTTACCACCCGTTAGCCTTTGCCCATCACTTCACCCGCGCATTAATATTAATTAAAACAAACTTAATACGTTCCACAAAATCGAATTACACTAAAAGTTTAAGATTCGAATTTAAATAACATTTCCAGTGACAACATTTAAGAATTCTGTTATAGGATTCCTCATTAATTTCTCTGTAATTTTAATTTATTTCTTTACAGAACATTACTAGTGCACTGCATAGTTATTAAACCGTGTATTCAAATATTAAAAAAAAATTTTTAAATATTATTTATAGAGAATTATTTATAATGTAAGTTTCTATGAAATTAATACCTGCGAATATGCATTGTTATGTCTGCATTATAAAGATGATTTCTACGATTTCTCCTTTTTATGGAAATACTTACTAAGATCTCCTGATTTTCATTTCTGAAAATCATCATCTCTTTTTAATCTTTTTTAACTATTCCATTTTCCTCATACCATTCCCTTATTCTATAAACTGTCCATCTACATTACCGCTTGTTTCCTTAGGCTTTAAATGTAAATAATGTTAATTTTTTTTGACTTCATTAATATATTTTTGTTAAGATTCTTTCGCTCTCTAAAAAACATATTTATCACCCTCCTAAAAAACAATCTTCACGTTTAGCTGAAGATACTTTTTAAAACCTGTGTCTGTCATGATCTAACACGAATTTTGCTCAACTAAAGATCTCACGTAATCATCAATTTAAAGTCATCTAAAATTAAAAATTGACACATAGTTCTCTCCTCTTGATCTTACGTTTATAGAATGCTTCGTTATAAATCAGTTTCGAACTGGTCACGCAGTAATCTCCCAAAATTACATATTTAAATTTTTTCTCCGCATATCCGTTTTGTTCTGCGTCTTTCAACCTCTCGGTCATGCATTTCATAAAAAGTAATTTATTACCATGATAGCAAACAACAATAGTTGGCAAAAAGTTAAAATTTGAATATAAATAATATCTCGGTGGCAACTATTAAATTTTTTTTTTCCTTAGGCGCGTCAACACAGGACATTTACCCAACACAAAGGACTAACAAATAATGAAACGTAGGGACTTGAAAGTTATATTAGGAAGCGATTAGAAACAGAAGAAATTAGGGTAGCCAATATAGGAACAACAGAAGGAGAAGGAAGAGCAAGAATGTTCTGGACACAGTAAGGGGTCAGGCTATTCCTCTATAGAAACTAATAGAAAATTATTCTTTTTTATGTCTCAGCGTTGTGTACAACAGCTAGGTCACTTCTATCTTTTTAGCCGAATCCATGGCTATTTTACGTGCTATCCTTTTTATATCCTCAACATCCAATTTATCAAAATTCGTCATATGCTCTGATTCGAAAATCGTTTTATCAGCCATCTCATCTCCCTTCCCTAAACCATCGTGAAATCCTATTATTCTTTACATTCGTTCCTTAATTTATAATTTATTAATATCCCGTTCTATCCTAATTGACCTGTGTTGGATTCCGGGCCACTGCGGCATCGTTGGTAACGATCTTGCTGATTCATTGGCATGTCTAGCTGCAGTAAATGACCGTTTCATAGACAGATTCCTCTCCCAATGTCACTGTCCACTTTTATCGTTTTCACCATGACTTTGGGACTGATCTTTATCCGTCTCTTTTCTCCAATCCTAACTCTTTTTACCTTGCTATACAACCCTCTCCACCTACTTTTTCCTGGTTTAATAATTTTCCCTGCATCAGTCGTTCTGTTATTTCTTCCATAATTCGCCTCCGCTTTAATCACAGTCTGCTTCCTACTTCCCTCTTTCGTTTTAATATTGTTCAGTCTCCCTTGTGTCCCTTCCATCCTCCTACCATAAATCTGACCTGTGATGTATATTACCTCCTATTTGAATGCTTATCTATCTCCTCAGAACACGCAGTCCTTTATTATAATTTGCTTGGCCTTGGCCTCCCGACCCCTTACTGTGCTCACTACATTCTTGCTCTTCCTTCTCTTTCTATTGTTCCTATATTGGCTACTTTCATTTCTTCTGTTTCTAATCGCTTCCTGATTTAACTTTCAAGTCCCTACGTTTCATTATTTGTTAGTCCTTTGTGTTGGGTAAACGTCCTGAGTTGACGCGCCCAAAAAAAAAAAAATAAAAATAAAAAAAAGCTAGGTCAGAAGCGCGGCTTGTACTACGTATACTTAGAACCTGTTATAGGGATTTAATAATTTAAGTAAGGCAGAAAGAGAAAAACAGAACATGGTATTCTTACTGGCACCAAAAATTAATAAAACATTAACTTATATTTTATATGCACCATAATAATTATTTTATTTAAATTTTTACATTTAATTTATATTTACCAAGGTAATGATTTTATTTAAAATATTTATCATAGTAAATATTTTATCTAATTTTTATTTTATTTTATTTTATTTTATGGAGCGTACTTTACCTTTCTATTTTCTACACTTCATTGACACAAACCCCCATAGCTGGGCTAAATCACAATAGAAACTAATAAATTATGCACTAAAATCTTTTACAGGAATCAGTCTATCCACCGGTGAAAAACGTAACAAAATCAGGTCGGTAGTTTGCAAGATTAGTGCTCACAGACATACGGACAAACTTTCTGATTTTCATTTATCTTAGATTATATTATTAGTGTGAATAAAAAGTGCGTTTAATAAAATACATCTTAATTATTAAATGAACTATAATATACCGATAAAAACAAATTTGATCAAATTAATTCAATATATAATTATTCACCGTGCTCTTTGTTAAATATGAATATAGTAATTTGGAACAAAATGAATTACAAATATAACAAACACATTTAAAAGTATAATCCGTGTATACTATTCTTAAACGTTTCCAGGCGAAGTTTCATACTTTTAATTTTTTTTGTTATACTTGTAATTCATTTTGTTTCAAATTACTATAAAAATTATTTCAGTTAACAAATGTTAATGAACTGTTAAAAGTCGCTTTCTGAACATTGTGCACCACCCTCACTCATGCATTCCATCTGAAGATGGCCTTATTTACTCATTTAGAATGACGACTGTTTTTAGTACGACGTTTAATTGTACATATAATTTCATTACACAGAAAAGCATAACAAACTTAAACATTGATAACAACTTTGGTCTACTTTCAGTAAGCAAAATTAATTTAGGATGCTTAAGTACACAAGAATACAAAATAAAATAATTAAAACAAAAAAATTAATTTCAATAGACTTCGCCCCCCTCCATCCCTATTTTGGTCCGCCCCTGTCGAGTATAACTGCAGATTAATCAAGACACTTTTTTATATTATTAAAAAATTAAAGAACCATTCCTGCTTAAACTCTATTTACTTTATAATTTTGTGTATTATTGTTTTTTAAGGTTGAATTCATTATTTTTATTTATACATATATAATATATATATACATTTATTCTTTAACTATCTTTTTATAATTGTTAAAGAATTATTATGATTACTTAAAAAATATGAAAAAAGTATATTTTACGGTCATAACATATCTACTTTTAAATATGATTTAAAATTTTTGTGATGACACAGCAGTGTTAAAACCGCGTCAGAAATACTATGGGTTAACGTTTCGAAGTGATGAGCACTTTCCATCTTAATTATAATATTTTGTTGTATTTTAAAATATAAAATAATATATCCTTTTTTCTTTCATTTTATTTTCTTTTTTTGTTGTAGCTCATCCGAATTTATTCTTCTCTTCTAATGAAGATAGTGCGCAAGTTGAAGTAAATAGCTTTTATTCGGTAGATTGTAGCGGAGATCTTGATAAATTTTTTTGGAAAGATTTTAATAACAACAATGTAACATCTGAAAAAAGTGAAAGGTACAATTTACATTATGTATTATAATATTTTTGTGAAAAATGTGATTATTCAATAATTGATATTATTGGAGAATTTTTAAATTTATTTTGCTAAATTCTTTAAGAGTAAATAAATCTATAGCAAAAAAAAAAAACAAAAAAAAACATTCAGAACATCGTTGAAAAGAAAAAAAGATTAGAGTAAGGGTACAATATTTAAAGAATATTCTTTTTTTGGATTCTTCAAAAAAATGGATCCTATTTTATACATTTCTAAAATGACAGAATACGGAACAGGTTATTTCGGCGCGTTTTTAAATATAATCCATGGGGTGGCGGTGAAACATATGAAGACACTTATGAGATATTAAATAGATCAATTTGGAAATTAGATAATCAAAATAATATTGCTGCCTTTTTAAACTGTGGTACAACCTTTTTTAATATTGAAAAGAAGGCGGTCGTAACACCCTTCTGGTTTTACAATCGTTTCCATTGAAGAAATAATAATTATTTTACACTAAAAAATTTATTAGCTAGATTTTAAAATAAATATACACAACGTAAATTTTTAAAAACAAAATTTTATCAATTACATTAATAGGTTATGATAAAGTAACGTATATTTTTTCATGCTGAGAACTACCGATGGAAATTATCCATCAGTTTAAATTTAATTTAATAACGCGTATCATAATTTAGTATAATTTTCTTAACACCATAAAATTTTTTCACTCTAGTATGTGTAGTAACTCGTATATTTTATTAATCTGTATAAATGTGTATGTTTTTGTTTAATATAGAATATATGCAGAATACTTACCCAATAGAGTAAAACTAGTAATCAAAAAAGCTTTTTATAAACTAGCCGGAAATTATACTTGTGTGGGCATAATAGAGGATGAAAATAAAACTGTTGAACGTATTTTTTCATTAGAAGTTATAAGTAAGTTTTTGTTAAGCTTTAAATATTTTTCCAAGGATATTTAATTTTTATTTGAAATATTAAAGTATTCAATAAAACAAATTAAAAATTAAGCTGTACATATATATTTCAAATTTATATGATAATAATTCAAGTGATACCTCTATTAAAGGGACACTAATAAGCCTAAAGTACTTTTTAATGGAAATATCCATCTTGTGAAAATACAGCAGTATTTGGAATCCCGTTATTAAATGCTTTTGGTAAATACTTAATTTAAAATAGATATATCACGTGCCGTATGACTTACCAAAAATTGAAATAGACATAATTTTTACCAGAGAAAATGTTATTTATAAAATGTTTTTGTTTGTTAAAAAATGCTTAAAATTTGCTTTAAAAAATTACTATTTTTTTAAGATGTTTTTTTTGGTTTGGAGTTTTACTTTTATATTTTTAAATTACAGTGCACACTTTTCGTCTTCATTTATCTTTATACACCGACTGCTCGAATTCGGTAGTTTTCCATAGTTCATTAAAATGTAGATTTTTAGATTACATTCAATTTCACTTTTTTAGATATCTATAAAATAAAATCCATTTTTAAATGTTGTTTACATTAGCGTGAGAGCACGTCTGAAAACAGACAAAGTTAGTCATGAGTACGTCTATGTCAATCAGGCATATGAAAAGGCATGGTAAGTGTGTGTATATGAGTGGAGGGGGGGATTACTGAAAGTTGTTTCCTAGAATCTTTCTGCTGCCGTCGATCCTACCACACTTTCCGTATTTTACTACACAGCCATTCCATCACCTCATAATAATAATACCGACCTATCACCATACAACCTGAAGAAGTAAATTCTGAATACATAAGGTCCACATCGGAGAAACTGATTAGCATGATTACTTTTGTTTTCGAATTTGCCAGGCGAACTTTTTTGCCTCTTGGTGAATGCAGACCAACCCATTCTATGTTTTGTCGCTTTATGGTTGGTTCATGTTGATAGCGCCAAGTTTCATCTCCCAGTGATTATTGTCTTCAGGATCGACTGATCATTTTCCACAATTTGCTGATATTTAACTCATTAACCATTAGACAACAAGAATAATTTCAAAATTCATGTCTGTTGTCATCTTGAAGTGATTCTCGTTCTTCACGAACTAACTATGCCACTTAAATGTACCTTCGATCGAGCTAAACATGACTCTCCTTAACTTTTTCATCGATTTCAGTATTTTCACAGAAGTTGTAACGAATTTTACATGAAATTTGATCATAATTCGCTGTTTAAATTTAACCATTGTAAAAACTATAACAATGCATACTATACACATTTTACACAATCGATCATAACAACTTATTGATTGCAGCCATGCGCCTGAAATTATGTACTATCGGCGATACAATAGTGATTGTGAAATGCGTTAGATTGATCCACTTCATTATTTATAGAGCATCAGTACCTTATTTTTCAATCACACGGTGTAATATGTAAAGAAGAATTTAATACATATAGAAATGGAGGAAATGAACTTAGTAAAAACAGGAACAACATCGAAAGAAGAAAACCAAAAAGAAGGCACATAATAGGGCTATGAAGGTCATAAAAATTTGAAGTATAGAAAAGAAGAATCCTACAAAAGAGAGAACATTCAAAGAAAACACAATATCACAAATGCAGTCGAAGTCCATCGAAGATACAATGAACAAAAGAAACAATAGAAAAACAAAAAAAAAACAGAAACAAAAGAAATAATCGAGCCATCACAATAAGGATTAAACCAAGACTAGGATAGGGAGAACTTAAACAGTAAAGGTCAGAAAAATGATTATCAGCCCAGAAAATAAATATTCTGTTTCAGTTATTTTTGTTTAAAAAAAAAGAAAAAAATATTACAAAATAACTTTGTTCTGTGCTGTACATTCTACTGAAAGTTTGTTTTGGGGGGGGGGGGGGGGGTGAACCAGAGGCTTTTGCCCAGAAACGATAAAAAAGGAGTCAATTAATTAGATTTTAATTTGATCTGAGACTGCTAATACGAAGCAATCAATGGCAGTAACAATAGACTGGGAAGGAACTATAAGAAGCAGGAAGCACTAACTTTAACAGATGTAAATAAAGAAGAGAACGCTCAACTGAGAGAGAAGAGTATTCGAAGAAAACGTAATTAGCGTTACAGACAACTACTTCATAGTTTCTGGCGACAGACGTTTAGAAAGAAAATGATAGCCTAAATAAGACTTACGAATTAAGTCAAATTTGGAACAAATAATGAACCTATATAAGGAAATTAGTACATAAAGATCGCCTCCCATTTGATTGGTGATAAGGATTTTAACAAATTTAGTCTTTTAATGATGGAATAGGAATATCTAGCATGTTGAGAAAAGGTTAGTCAACTATTAAGGAAAATACCGAAGTAGCAAAAGCGATTAACACAAGAGTAGATGAACTAAAGTGGGATTATAAGGGTGAAGAGTAAAATCCACATAAGAGGTAATTGAATATTGCAACAGCTATGTGCAGCAACACGAAATATTTAAGTCAAGTAATTACGACCTACAAATATACTATTTGTATTATAATGCAGAGATTCATCACACATATGGAACGCTATTGAGGCATTATATTTTTCCAAATCCTCCTTTGTCCACTGCAGTGGAATATTTTTCTAGTAAATTTTTTCTACTTTTCATGCATCCTTCACCACCTACTCATAGATGCTGATACTGGCAGACTATGACTACTAGAGAGTTACTCACCATACACTGGCAATGAAATCTGTGTCAGTAATGTATTTATTTTGGCTAAACTGATTAATAATTTTTCCTCAATAATATTTTGAATTCTTTTCCCTTACTATGTTTGAGTTTAGTAAAAACAAAACTGAGTTGAATACTTGTAATGAAAATTTGGATTTATAGTAATTTCTTGCTTTAAATTTCCTGTCAAGTTGAATTTTCTCAATTTTGATTAAAATTTCTTTATTTTTATATTAAGTTTATTTTATTTATTTATTTATGTCCACAATTTGGTATTAAAATAAAGTACATAGAATTACATAAATAAATATGTAACATAAGATATAAAAATTATCTTTATAATCTAGAAATATATAATAAATAGTTCATGTGGTTTATTTCAGACAAAAAAGTCTGGTCATTAACAATGGTCTTTAAAAAATCTGGCCTCGCCTAAGTAAGCATTGATAATGAAATATGTAGACAGCATAAATACATTTTCTATAAAATAATATTTTAAATAGTATATAATCTAACGCATTTTGAAGCTAATTACTTCATGATTGTGAATCATTTAAAATTTACATATAAACTTCATCATAATGATATTATTAATGTCACAATTTAAATTGCATATTATTTCGTATTGATTGATTAATAAATATAAATAAATACACTTTTTATAAAATAATATTACATAAGCCGACAGATTTCAAAACTGATGGCTTCATGATCATGGAATTTCTTGTAAAACCATTACTTTGAAACACGCCGGATTATGTAATAACTGAAATATCATTTTGTAGAAAGTATATTTATGTGTATTTATTAGTTTATTAATAAGGAACCATGCGTAATTTAAATTGTGACATACGGACAACATGACATAGGTGATAGAGAAATTCGAAATAAAGTCGCCATTAATATAAATAAAAAACATAATGAATGTGATGATTTAATATTTTCATCTAGAAAGGTAGGTTATATTAATGGAGTTGTTGCAAAACAATAAATAGCGTTTTCAAATAAAATACATTTCTAGTTTGTTATCTGTAAAAATTTATTTAAAAAATAATCCTTAACTTCTGTAATATTTGAAATTTAGAGAAAAAAAGTCTTTCTGAACCAGTACTAATACCTTCGAATTCTACAATTCTGAAAGAAGCCGGTATGAATATGACAATAACTTGTCAAGGTGAATCTTCAAGACTGATATGGAAGGGCCCGCCTAACAACTGGATAATTCCAGAAAAGGAATCGAAGTATGTATTTTCATTGTATCGTTACATTTTCTTTAACCCTTCGTTAACCGCTATTTGAGATTTTTTCTCAAAAAAAAAATATTTAAATGGTTATTATTAGTGATTAAGAATAAATATAATATTTTTTTTTTTAATGTTTTTAATAAATAACCTTGATTACAGTTACACAGTTATGTATTCTATTACACAAAATTAATCACTATTACATAAAATACACAACGTCATGAATTGTTTTAAATAAAATCAAAATAAAAAATAAATTAATTCATAAATATATAAAAATAAACTTGTCCGAATTCATGACATTGTGTATTTTATGTAATAGTGATTAATTTCGTGTAATAGAATACATAACTGTGTAACTGTAATCAAGGTTATTTATTAAAAGCATTTAAAAAGTGTACAATCACAGTTACGGAGGAAATCAAACATAATAATATTTTTTATCGTTCAGTTCGTTAAGTTTTTTTATTTATTTGTTCTATCATACTTCCCCGTTTCATTTTTCGTCTAAAATTCTTCAATTATAGAATTTCACCTTACCAAAAATTGATTTATCTGCACTGTCCACTTCTTGCATGATTTTCACTCTGCATCCATATAATCCTGCTTCTGTTAATATTTCCCTGAATCGGATGCCTCTTTTTGCTATCTTGGAGTTTACCTTAATAGTCGACTAACCTTTTCCGAGCATATTAGTTATCTTTCTCGTTCCGCCACTAAAAGACTGAACTTGCTGAAATCCTTATCACCAACCGTACTCATTTCCTTGTATAGGTTCATTATTCGCTCCAAGTTTTATTACTGTTCATTTATCGATGGCTGTGCCTTCAAATCCCTTCTTTCCAAATTGGACAGAATACAGAATTCCCGTCTCCGTCTATGTCTGGGTGCTCTTAAATCCTCTCCTATTTCAGCAATGCTTGCTGAATTTAATAAATGTCCTCTTTCAGTTCGAAGATCTTATTTGGGCTATCGTTTATTTTTTAGACGTGTGTACCACAACTTATCCCTTCCTACATTTCCATCGCCAAAAACTGTCGTTTTCTTCCTACTAAAATTCCCATCTTAGCCCTTATATCTTGTCGTCTTAGTTATTTTTCGTCCCACATAATTTCCAATAATAATCTCCCTTACTTTTCCTTTAATTATTTTGATCTCTCACACCCTCCCAAAGTATATTTTCTTTCTAATTCCTCCAGGTCTATACCCTAGGTAGTTATTAAACAGGGATTTCGCAGCACTATCAGTTCTCTCTTTCCTTCTTATGTACTCATCTTCACCGATGGCTTTAGGGGGCCTAGTAGTGTCGGGGCTTCCTTTATTCTTCCTGATTTCAGTTCTTCCGAATCATTTTGTCTTCCGCCTTTCTGTTCTATTTTTGTAACTTCTCCCGCTATCTGATAATATCCGACACCATAACTGCCCTTCAGACTATCAGTTTACCTCTTCTCCCTCCCTGTTCAGACTTCATCATTCTTCGTATACGATCTCTCATTTACAATCTTTCCTTTCATCACTCTATCCGCGTTGATCTGCTGTGGGTTCCCGGTCATAGAGGCATCGAGGGTAATGAAATGGCGGATGCTTTAGCTCAGTCTGCTGCCCGCTGCCGCTTTTACTTTAATAAGATCCTTGGTACTAATCTCAGTGAGAAAGGAACTGGCTCCTCTACTCGCATTAGTGCCGTTGGGCTTGGTACCATTATGGACAACTCAACTTCACAATCTGTGATACCTTATCAAGGATATGAGACTTGCTTTACTTTACTTTAGTACTAATCTATTATCCTAAGTAAGAAATTTCACTTTAAATTTTGGTCGGATGTGTACCCTTCCTCCTTTACCAATGATCGCTCCTTCTACCTCTCAATTTAACCTAACCTTCCTGCTAATCCTTGATTCTTAGCCTTCTCTTCCACGTTTGGTTATTGTCCCTATTATTGGCCTGCGCTTCAATCACACTTTATTGCCCTCTTCCAGCTATCGTCTCTCTTTGGTTTCCTCTCCTTATTGTCCTCTACACCCTAACGAAGCAGTTAATCACATTTTCTTTAAGTGTTCTGTTCTTTCTACGGAACGCTCTTCCCTTTATTTACTCCTCTTAAAGTTAAGGCTTTTTGCCTCCTATTGTGCTTCCTATATCCTGTACTTTCCTTCTCAGTCTGTTGTTCTTGCCATTGGTTCTTTTATTTCAGCTATTTCCGACGGAATTAAGTTTTAATTAGTTAACTCTTCTTCCTATTGTTTCTGGGTGAGGTTCCCTGGTTGACGATCCGAAAAAAAAAAACCTCGATCAAGTGTCATACATTTTTTTCAAATAATAATAGTTTACTTATGAACATAAAAATTTGCAAATAATAATTTTATTTCTGAGATTATGACAATTCTGGGCGTGTATATTTTTCCAATGTAATAAATAGCTAATTAACTGTTAGAAAAATAATATCAATTGATTGTTCAGAATTAAGTATTTTTCTACACTATTTTTTTTTTTTTTTATGCGAAGTCTGAAATTTTCTAAAAATTCATAAAATCGTTACAACTCGGTGTAACTATTTATTTTTGACCTCCCCCTCCCTAATTGATAGGACCTAATTTGCTACAAATGATCTCCATAATAACCCCTTTCGAGGAATAAGTCGAATTACCAATCACCCTGTAGAAGTAAGCTAATTGGTCTGTAGATATATATGCATGTATTTTTCTTTATTTAAATGGTGTGACGATCCATGAAGCATAGAATATAGTTCGTTTTTTAAATGTTACAATTCGAATTTAGTGCCAACTATAACAAGTATTAATGTTGCTTACGAATAATCATAAAAACCTTTGTATATTTTATTTTGAAATAAATTAATTTTTGCGAATAATTATTTTTTCCTCTTTAGTGCATTTTTATTCAATGTTTAAAGTAAATCTTTGAGTGGACATCCTTTTTTTTTTCAAACTATTTCATTTTTCCAAATTTTGTATGTGTTTCTAAGCAATAATATGCAGAGATCAACCTAATTTTTTTTTTTTTTTTTTTTTTATATATATATATATATATATATATATATATCTTGCTATTTTACACCTAGTCTTATCAACTATTTGGTAATCTATGGAATAAGTTAAAATAACATGAATAAGCAAGCAACCCAACCAGTGAAGGGTGCTAAAATTACCTTATATATGTGTATACAAAATGCATACACACATATTTTTGCATTCTCACGGACACATACATACCATCACACACGCACACGCACATACACCTTCACACATCAGCACACACACATATTATTTATACATTTTTAGTTTATAAGAGATCTTGAGGTCGTTTCCTATTCAGCCTACGTCCCTCGCTTGGGTTGCTCAGCAATTCTTTTGCTGTACTATTAGGATGTTCTTTCAATCTGGAAGCATATCGTCGGGCAGCAGTTTCTATTTCATTTTTTACAGATTGAACTCCAAGATCTTCATAGATCGTGATGTTGGTTATGTACCATGGAGTAGAGATGATCGTGCGTAGTAACTTATTCTGTACTCTTTGCATAATTGAGATGTTGCTGTTTTGGCACAGCCCCATAACTGGCAGCCGTATTGCCAGACGGGTTTAAGAATTTGCTTATAAAGAAGCAACTTGTTTTCAAGAGATACTATTGATCTCTTACCCAACAGCCAGTACAGTTGCCACAGCTTGATGTTCAACTCATTGATGCCACTTTCGATACTGTATAAAGCCCGGTTATTGGTTTAAGAATATAGTGTTAAAATTTTGTCACTGTAAATCGGGCTTTGGGGATTTCAAAATCATCTTCATTCTAATCTACATTTCCCTTAAGAAATTAACGTTTGTAATACTTTGTCAATCGCGTTCAGCCGGCCTTTTGATTTTAAAATTTTGGGTGTTCACATTTTTCCTATATTCTAATGATTATTTTTCGACTAATTTTTGTCTGGCTTTGTTAAATAGCGAAAGTATATCTCTAAAGAGAGACTTCTTTTTTAACGTCATTTGTTGACTACTCGGTCAGTATTTATGCTTATCGGTAGTCATATGGGACCACACCACTGAAAAATACAGTTTCTAATAAACAAAAGGTGTCATTGCAGTCCGCATAGTCAAATACGCAGTAATTTAAAGGTGTAATATTTCCGTCAGTGAGGAGCTAATAGCGATATGGTCGTTCCAAATTTCTTTTTTTTTTTCTATTCGAATCCATATTTATCCGTAGTAATTAACATTGATAATAATTCAAGTTTTTACCTTATTAAAAATTAGCTTTTACGTTTCCGTAATAAACTGATAGTATTATAAGTCAGTCTGCTGGTGTTTGTTATATTATTAAAAACTTCTCTTTACCTAAAGAGACAGTTTTTTTTCACATTATTTAGTGACTACTTAGTATTGGTTTTTTACCGTTATTAGTCTACGCTCATGCGATACCATCACCGGTCGGTACATTTTTAAATGGACAAAAAGTGATTAAAATGGGTATCTGTAAGGGCGAAGTTATTTTCGTGAACAAAAACATCAAAAAACATAAGCGTGTATTTAAATAAAATATAGAAATTCAGTTCGCGCAGGATTATTTTCCTTAACCTATAATAGGCAAACAAAATTACGAATAAGTGCATTATTTTGTAGCATTTATAGCACCGGAGTGGAAGCCGTTGGCGATGATGAATATATAAATAAGCTGATCATGGAAAATCTGGAAGTCAAGAATTCGGGCGCATACACATGTGAAATAACCGATGATCATGGAAGAACACTGAAAAAACATTTTATGTTGACAGTTTTCAGTAAGTATCAGAAAGATTGATTTTCTAACGTTAACCCTTGTAACGGAAATAATAAATCCAGTCTTTATGAAATAAAGTATCCTTTATTATTGTACTTTATTTGAAGCTTCCAAAAACGATTCTGTAAGTAAAACGCGAAGAACATAAAATTAATGTTAAATTTTAATCTACGTTTAATGAATAAGCTATTGAAGATCGGATAAACGGAATGAGTTGTCGGTATCAGCTTTAAAGAAGGAAGTTGGATAAGACATTATACCGATGAATGAAATAATGGAAGTAACGAAGGAAAAAAACTAAAATTCCCTCTTCTTTAATAAAAAAAACCGTAGATGTCATCTATAATACATGTTTTGTAGCATCTTTTCGCGCATTATAAGCAATGTTCAAACATAAAAAATCGGTATAATGCTTTTAAATGAACCAATTTTGCTGACCGAGTAAAATTTTATTTTCAAAATGAAATGTAAAATTTTAGAGTACGTCAGCTTTTTACTAAATAATAGAATTATTTTACGAGAATGGATTAGGCTTATACAGTTTGTAGTAGCCAACAGAGGTATATGGTATATCTGGAGTACACAAAATGAAATTTGGGTCTTCAGAATCTTAAGATGACGTGTGGGTACAGTACCGATATATCGCGGGTAGAACAAATAGAAGGATCGTTGTTTAAATCAGATTTGAAAATTCGATAAACTGTTAGCTCCACAAGGTGCTTTCAGGACGACGTTTAAATCACTTCCGAGAATGATCGAAACGAAACGGCGTTCGTCTCGGTTGATTCGAGAAATCCCGAAATATCAAATTCCTCTTGAAAACGTTAATGTTTCGTGCATTCCTCCCGCCACTTTTGATTCTATTCGAAGATTCCAGAGCATTGATGGCTTAATGACAGAATGAGACGATTGCGCTTCTCTTCGTGGCGCCACGCTCTTCTTTTAGATAATATTCCCAGTTCGTTTCCAATACTTTTTTTCCTTTTCCTTTTCATCTTCTGCGATCATTTTCTCTCAATACACGAGTTCGTGCTCGTGATCGTCAATACCTGTCGACGAGAATCGAGTGTTGACCAGGAAAATCTCGAAATCCCGGTTCAGAACGTTAATATTCTCTGTGTTTTTGTTGTTTTTGGGCAATGTTTATCTTGCGATATATTTAATACGTCTGGAACGAGATAAAGGCAGGATTTTCGAAATTCGTGAAATAATTTATAACGAAGTGAATTGATGTTAATATTAAAAAAAAAGATTACTATGGAAATATTTAAAAAATTTAGCAGAAAATGTATTGTTTACAAAAAAAAATATTCAGAAAGTATCAGAGAATAAGAAAAAAGGTCTTCTTGGCTTTGAATTTTTCGTTTAACAGTATCCATAATGCATTTTTGGTTTCAAGAAATTTAGGAGATCCCGAACCATAAAAAATATGTTCATGATCATGTTTTGTTTTTTTTTTCGGGCTAATTAGAAAAGAAAGGAGTCAATTATATCTTGATACGGTTACATATTGTTAGGACTTCGGAGGAAAAAACAAATAATAGAAATAATATGTGGAGAAGAAAAAGATAAATATGGAATAGGAAGACCAAGTCGCAGTAAACTAGAGTAGAAAGCAGAACACTCAGCAGAAAGAGATGAATACTTAATAAACACATAATGATAAAGAATAAAATAAAATACGTAATAGAAGACATTGGTAAAAGATAAGCACGCCGTAATGTAACCCGAGATCGAGAGAATTAGAATAAGAAGTTTACTTCTTAAAAATTGTCACCTCGAACAAAACACGGAAGAGACAAAAAGTAAGAAAACAAGAAATAAAGCGAGTTGCAAAAATAAAGTTGAAACAAGATTGTTTTTATGTTTGTTTCTTTCTTTGTTTCTTTTGTTTTTTTTTTTTTTTATTATTATTTGTAGACGCAATAACCTGTACTGTATTTAACTGCTGTGGCTTTTACAGTACGAGAATGTGCTGTTTGTTCCTATAGATAACACAGATGCCCACTAGATAGGAGTAAATAATAATTAAAATAACACCGAAAATAAAAAAAAGGGTACAAACGACTTTAAAGACAAGTCAAAAACTTGCTTAGTCCTTATTTATCATTTTTTCGATCGTTATTGATAGCTTGTTTGACACAAGATGAAAAATTCCTTTAATTACCTTAAGTAAAATCCGAAATTTCGAATAAAAAAATAACAATTCGGAGATTTCTCTAAACCGCGGTTTTGGGTGAGGCCCAAAAAAGAATCTATTAGAACTAATGCGGAAGTCATTAGGATCTTATCCGAATGGTTTCAATTAATTTAGTTTATTACTCTTCTTCTAGGTGATTAAAAACTGCCCGAGTACTATCAAATTTTGTTGTATAATATTGAAGTTTTTTTTTTTTTTTTTGTAAAACAGCCTCTTAAGGGAACTGTATGGTTATTACAATCTTAGAACTATTTCTAAATAAGTAACATTTATAACTAAAAGTAAATTAACATGTTGCAAAGGAATAAATCACTATCTATTCTTTGCTATTTATATACACATACATACAATAAAACGATAAACATTTACAACACGACTAGGTCGTTCGGTTTAAAACGTTTAAGCCGTCTTGCATCTTCTGTAGTAAGCAAAAGGTCCAATGCTTCCGGGTTCGGATGGGTATGGAGTCTTTCTTCGTGACGATGGGCAAAGTCTTTAATGACTTCGTCCACCCATTTGATCCTTAAATCGGTATGTAGAGATTCGTTCCATTGGAACCATCGAGCATTGGTTATCATACGGAGGAATTTATTTTGGGCTACTTGAATAATATTTCTATTTGATGTTTTGGTACATCCCCATATCTGTACCCCATAAGTCCAAATCGGTCTTACGATGGTTTCTTAAATGAGACGTTTGTTTTCAAGTTTCATTTTGGAATGTCGTCCGACAAGCCAATACATTTCACGTGTTTTTTCTTGATGCCACACTCGGTCAAATGCTTGTTCGATATCCAGAATGACCGCCGAGCAAAATTTTTTTTCTTCGAACGCTCTTTCTATTATTGAGGTTACTCGATTGGTCAACAGTAATATTGAAGTAAAAATATTTTTTTCGGTATTCAAAAAAAACGTTTTTCATTTTTGCAGTGGTCTTTACTGATTTGTTTTTTCTTCGCTCTTTTTCCGTTATTACGCTATGCGTAATAATCCAATTACTCGAAATTATGAAAAAGAAAAAAGTTGCCTAAGGAACACATGAGAGTTAGGAACACAGTATTCATAACTCGTAGAAGTTGTTTTTACTTTTATTTTTCTTAATAAT
Organism: Icerya purchasi; assembly: GCA_039619475.1. Taxonomy (NCBI): domain Eukaryota; kingdom Metazoa; phylum Arthropoda; class Insecta; order Hemiptera; family Monophlebidae; genus Icerya; species Icerya purchasi. Next base: position 449,273,846 of record CM077116.1, on the reverse strand, counting down.
CTACTTCAATGAAGCGTTTAACAGATATTATTGCGTTGTTGCTATTTTTTTTTTTTTTTTTTTTTTGGGTGAATAATAGTATTTGAATTGAAAATTTTTCTTCCTTTTCGAAATAGTAAGAATAATAATAAATATTATTACGTTTTCGAAATAACCTGCGAATAGATTATTTTATTATGGAAAACCTCTGCATCATTCGTTCATATTATTTTATGTAGTTGCATATTCTTTCAACCTATCGCATTTTAAATGCACAATTTTTTCTTAAAACAATTTCTATTTGCTCTTCTTTTTTTTTTCTTCTGCATTCTGGGCTCATCAACTAAGGGATTTAATTCAGCGCTACAAAGATACTAGAAGGAAGAAGAAAACAAACTAGATGTTACCGCGGTTACAAATCGAGGAACGGAAAGAGACAATAAGGGAAACGAAAAAAGTGTAAAAATAATAGAGTGTAGGAAGAGACAGCTAATTAAATGTGCTTATTTGCAATTTTATTAATTTTCTTTACGTCTGTTGTTTCCGATAGCAACGCACCTGAGACCAAATAATGGATGGGGCGGATTAGTCAAAGTGTAATAAAACATAAAGATGCTTATGTAATATTTATGCAACTTGTACACAAAATTCTTTTAACCTAAAATTTCTGAAAATTTACGTTCGTTTTTTCAACATTTACGTTTTATGTATGCGTGGTGCTTCACACATTTTACATATTGCTAGCCGTTATCGCCGCTATATTAATACCGATTTAAATCGAAAAGGAAAAAGCAAACATTGACATCATTATTTCTTACCAAACATTGCGACCTACGCTTGAATTTCATCGTAGCGTAATTAGTTAAATTTATTTATATAAAAATGCATATAAAAGATCTTCCGAAGCCGTATTGCTCGATGAGCTATTCGTACAACTTTTAGTTTAATTTCAACGCCTTTACGTGTCATGTGAGATCTAACATGTTAGTTCGAAGTGTGGAATTACCATTAATATAGCGTGTGTTGCTTTTACGTCCAATAGATGGCGCTGCAGCGGGGGGGGGGACAGAAAATTAACTGAAAATAATCCCGCCGCTCTGATTAATTATTTCTAAGTGTGTTGTTACCAAGAGGTAAAAACGATATAAAAACAGGCGCGTATTCAAATGCAACGTTGTGTCAAAATTTCAAAACGGTCAAGAAGGAACTTTTGGAGATTTAAGATTTTAGACGAACGAACATTTACATCTTTATTTATTCAACGTTTTCACGCCGCTTGCCAACCAATCTAACTTCGAACCAAGATTACTATTGCTTCCTGAACAACAAATTAAACCGTTCTCGCCCTATGAAATAGCGCCTTGTATTGACACAAAAATCAACCCTAAGAAATCAGCTGGGTTTGATAAGATTTTCACGCAAAGGCATTATATTGCTTACGCACCTGTTCAATGCGTGCCTACGTCTTCGATGTGTATCTCTTAGTTTCAAAACCGCCGAAATTATCATGCTAAGGAAGGTCAATAAACCCGAAGAGGAAGTATCTTCTTATAGGCCTATATTACCTTCTATTTCCAAATTGTTTGAAAAATTGCTCCTAACCATGTCTTCGGCCATTTACTGATGTTATAATACCAAACGAGCAATTTGGCTTCCAGAATGAACATTCAACTACTCAGCAAGTATTTCGGCTCGCAATCAATAACTTTTTAGAAGATAAAAAGTACTGCTCAGTAGCATTCTTGGACGTGGTCCAAGCATTAGATAGAGCATGGCATAAAGGGTTGCTATCTAAACTAAGTAATCACATTTCCTTGTTTGCAGTCGTTCCTATCCAACAGGAAATTCCGTGTTGTAATTGATGATACCAGATCAAAATTTTATGAGATTCGAGCAGGAGTACCTCAAGGAAGTGTCCTCGGTCCTCTGCTGTACCTACTTTTTACAGCAGACATTTTGAGGACAAATAGCACAACCTTAGCCATGTTTGCCGACGACACTGCGGTTCTTCCAGTAGGTAGCACTTAAAATGAAGCAAATGCTAAATTACAAAATGCATTCGATTTAATCTCTCAGTGGACCTCAGAGTGGAGAATATTAAATTAAACAAGGCAAAGTCAGTTCACGTGACCTTTGCTTTACGTCCAATAGACATTCGTTTGCGCGTTTATATAAATAATATCCAGGTACCAATATCCAGCTCGGCCAAATATCTTGGCATTCATTTGGACACTCATCTCACTTGGCAGCCGTATATTAAGGCTGAAAAAGAGCAAATAATGGCAAAGGTTAGGCAACTTTATTGGTTATTGGGTCGTCATTCGAAGCTAAGCTTATATCATAAGTGCCTAATCTACAAAGTGATCATCGAGCCAATCTGGACATACGGTATTGAATTATGGGGATGTGCCAAAACGAGCAACCGCAATATCATACAGCGGGTTCAAAATAAAATTATACGGATGATAGCAAAAGCTGCACGGTTTCAAAGGAATGCAGACTTGCACAGAGATTTAGATCTGAAGTGTGTGGATGTGAAGTCATTCCAGAAATCGTAAGTGCGTACTATGAACGGCTTCGGGTTCATAGGAATCCAGTAATTCAATAGTTGCTGACGGAGGAACTCAGTAAACCTGTAAACCTCGTGTGAACTGTCCGCTGTATCCTTAAAAACTAGTCGCTGGGCTAAGTTTTTATTTCTCGTTCCTTTCTCAGTTGTTATATTTATTACTTATTTAAGATTTATTTTAAGATTATAATAATTGCTCAAATAATAAAAAAAAAAAAAAAAAAACTTATTAGCAAAGGTTTTATTTCAATTTTTTCTGTTATTTCATCGAGCACATTTTATGGTTTTTTTTTCATATCACGGCTTACGCGCTAAATCCTAAGGACGTAAATTTACTGTGTTCATTGGTTTATTTAAACTCGTTTATTCCAGTAAGAATCCACTTCATTCAAAATAAAACAACCTACGAGACCGTCGAGAACAAGACTTATATTTTGGAGTGCGGAATCGAAGGCAGTCCTGCTCCTAGTGTTGTCTGGTACTTCAACGGGCAGCCGATTGACGGTATGATATGGATATATTTATATGATTATTACTGATATGTTTTACTTTAAAGAATAAATTATAATATTGATCGCATCGAAGTACGTTTAAAAAGCGTACGTGAAACATAAATCAGAACTAAAAAAAGTGTAGTCGGTACTTCCTGTGGAGGGTCTATTATATATAGTGATGTAAATAGTAGTAATTTGTTCAAAAAACATTTGGCTTCAGAAAAGTAATACAAGCGGAAGGTTATTCAGAAAAACCCGTAGTAACTACATCTTTCGGTTGCAAAATTTGAAAAAATGTGCGGAATCGTATACTTAAACAAACCTCCCCCCACCGCCCGTTGCATCTAAAAAATAAGGATACTTTTAAATAATGGAATTTTCCAGTCCTTCTGGTTGTTATTTTTAAAAAGTAATCTAATAAATACTGATCTACTACTTTAACTAATATGGTAAATAATTGTCCAGTGTTGGATGCCTTTTTTTTTTCTTTTCTTTTATTTTCGCGATAGGAAAGCGAATTTACGAAGCGATAATCTTACAAACTTTCGATTTTAACGTATAATATAAAAAGATATTTAATTTTAATTATTAGCGATATCTTCTTGTTGGTTTTTAGTTGTTTTTTTAAAAAACATTTTTGCTAGTGTGATGAGTATATTTTATATACTTCAGAATACTGTTAAATAATATTTTTTATCGAATGAAAATAGAAATTTTTCTTTTTAAATTTCATTTTACCACTTTAAAAATAAAGGATCCGCGAAGTAGTATACATTTCCTAATTTATCATTTAACAAAAACACCGTTGAATTTAAAACCAAATATTACGGAATAAAAAATTATATATTAAAAACCGATAAAAGTCTAATCAAATTTTTCGGAAATAGAGAAAACCTTCGGCTTGGGTCAAAATCTCACCTTCGATCGGACACTGATAATAATGCATCCTAACGTTTACACTTCTCGCAAAATTTCTAAAACACAAACCGACAGATTTTAAAATTAACCCCATAATATTACGATATAAACCGGGGCCAAGTTCATTTTGAATAATATTTTTCATATTAGTAGAATTTCTTTGCGTGATTTTCGTCGCGTATATAAAACATCGTTTATTAGTTGTTTGTGAACTGAAAATTTTTAAAAATTTCAGTCATTGAAAAATATTTAAAGAAAAAAAACTAAAAAAGAACCTGTTGTAAAAAAAATTAAGAATATTCCGTGTTAAGTAAAGTAACAACTCTATTTTCGTAACTTTTAACGATTAAAATCTGAAGTTTTACTTCAAATGTTGTCTACCGGCATCAGTGAGATAATAGCTTTATTTATTTGCGTGTATAACTTCCATCCGTTATGTTTTACAACTATACACCGAGATTCTGTTAATATTATTGTCGTTTAGTTTTCATAGATCTCCTTTATAACTTTATACACGGTTTTTAAATTTTACACAGACAAGTTGCATTACGAAAGAATTAATGAAAATATAATGATTCTTAACCCGAAGTATAACGATACCGGTAAGTATGTTTGTTCGGCGCATCAAATGATCACCGCAACAGATGGGTTTGATGATTCACGGGCGATGTCGTTAAGAGTGAAACGTAAGTAACGTATATATTTCGTTTCGTATACCTTAAAGCGAATCCAAAAACGGTGTTTTTGAAAAATAATTGAAATTTACCAAAGTTCCCAATTTTATTCGGTTTAAAATTATTCTAATATTTACTTTTATAAAAACAAATTTCTTCAAAATTTCGAATACGCGCCTATAAAACAGCGAATCGGTGCTAGGAAAGCCCGTAAAATTTCAACCATCTCTACTTTCATGGTTGCGAAGAAACTTAACAATACACGTAGAAAAAGATATTCAAATTCTCCTCTTAAATTTAGAGAAAGGTAACACACGTATTAAAACGTTTTAAAGATCGACGCAAGGTAAGTGAGAGAAGCGTGAGAAGGAATGGCCGCCGCTTTTTTCCTAGAATAAGTTAATACTCGTATGATCTCGTTTCTGGATGTAATTTATTGCATGTACCAATTCGCTTTTCGTATGTTTTAATATACTGTTGTTCGTCGTTTACAGATAAACCAGTATTTCCGGATGGGGCGAAAATCACGCTCTACAATTACATTAATCGTACGATAGAACTTAAATGTAACGACGTTAGTTACCCGGAAGCCAAATATAACTGGATTAAAAACGATAAGCTCATCGGAATCAAAAAAACCGTAAACTACATATCGGTAAGTACTTTTAAGTGTGTTACAGGCGGTTTCGTCTAACCTTACCGTTGTCCTCTTTTGAACCTTTCATTCTCCTTATTTACAATATCTAATTTATGAATTATTCCTGTTCCGTTCGATCCAAATTGATTTATTGCGGATTCCTAGCCATGCTGGAATTGAGGGTAATGAGATAGCTGATTCCTTGGCTCGCTCAGGAGCTTCCAACGAACATCCTCTTCATAAACTTTCCGCTCACAATATTAATCATATTTCCAAACAGTTCCATATTACATTATGGAAGGATATTTATTTTTCTCTTTTCTCCAATCCGAATAATTCCTTTTATCTTTCCGTTCAGCCCTTACCTTCTTTGACCAGATGGTTCGACATGTTTCCTTCCCTTTGGCGTCCCCTGATCACCGCTATATGTCGTCTTCGTTTCGGTTATACCTTTCTCCCTTCGTCACTTTTTCGTTTTTCCCTCGTCTCTTCTCCGCAGTGTCCTCTTCACCCAGAGGATTCATTTTTTCTGCGCGATGTCAATATCATGTCTTCTTCGAATGTTCCTCGCTCTCTTCAGAACGTTCTCTCTTCTATTCTCGGCTTTTGGATCTTCGTCTTCCTACTCCATACAATGTGACTTTTATGTTCTCTCATTTCTTTCCTTGTCAGTTGTTCCTATTCTAGCTTCTTTCATTCACTCCATCTCGCACCAGATTGAAATCTAATATGTTATTCTCCTTTTGAGCTATCACTTAGATTCTTTGGCTGATTGGGCTGTTGCTCTTCGTTGGCGTACCTATAGAAAAAAAAAAAAAAAAAAAAGTACTTTTATTCGAACGATATCGGCCGGCCCAAATATGTGTATCAGCTCGCTCACAAAGTCTGTCTGGTTATTACACTCACCTGTGTAATTTTTTGGTTCGCGACTTTTGTTAAAGGCTTGGTTTTTTTTTCGGTGTCAAAAATATAGCCCAGCTTTCGACTTTTTTGTTATCTCATTAACGTACATCTCAGTTCACCTCTAAAGAGCTATCAAATGGAAAAAAAGATAAATACGAGTATAAGAATTACAAAGACTTGAAACAAGCATTGGTCGTCAAAAATAAAATAAGAAAAGAAACATTTAATGACATTTTTAGCAACTATTATAAAAGACAAATTTGCAATGTGCGTATTTTGTGGCGGTCTTGCGATGTTAGATTTGAATTTTAAACGCAAAGATTAATTATTAACAAACTTACAAGGAAAGGTTCCCAACCCAAACTCACCGATTTTAATAAAATTGATATATATGTTGTAGAACACAAAAAAAATAAAAGACCCGTGTTTTTTTATATCTGCTAATAAACATATTAAGGGGGTGAAAACTACCCCCAAAGTTAGCCAAAAAAAAAAAACGTTTTTTCTAAATATCTCGACTACCATTTAATATTTTTTGATAAAACAAAATGAAGATTACTCCTTTCGGAAAAGCAAATAATTCATGATAATTTGAACAATAAGGGACGCATCCTCTATTTTATAAGGGTTGAAAACCCATATTTAATTTATTATTTTGGTGATAAAAAATAGTAAAAAATTTAAAAATATATCTGCTAATAAACATATTAAGGGGATGAAAACTACCCCCAAAGTTAGCCAAAAAAAAAAACGTTTTTTCTAAATATCTCGACTAACATTTAATATTTTTTGATAAAACAAAATGGAGATCACTCCTTTCGGAAAAGCAAATAATTTATGATAATTTGAACAATAAGGAACGCATCCCATATTTTATATGGGTTCAAAACCCATATTTAATTCATTATTTTGGTGATTAAAAAATCTAAAAAAAAATTTAAACTAATAAAATAATAAAATGTAGTTGATCTGTTTCGATATTTTCGTTAATTTCACCCCTAAATGGATAAACCACCCTTAACACAGAAAATCCAAAAAGAGGAATTTCAAGTGATCAGATTTTGAATTCAATTCGTATACAGGGGTTTTCGACGTCGCTGATTACGAATCTGATATTAATTTTTTCTTTTTTTTTATAGTCTATATATTTAATAAAGTTACAAAATAGAAAATGGATACGAACATGTATAATTCAAATTTAAAGTAGTATAAAAATTGTTTTTATTTTATCTCATTGCAAGTGTACATCATATTATTCAACGAAATTTCGACAGCAATGGTAATCTTCATAGAAGTGTTCAAAACACAATGATTTTTTGCACCAACCGCAACGCACAATAGCGACATTTGTGCATCATTCTATTTCCAATTCATTAAAATTACATCAGCAGAAAATTTTCGAACATAACTTTTCCAAATCCGGAATCCAAAAACATCAAGCGTTTGAATTTTTCCCGTCGTTCCAGTAAAAATTTTCTTCAGGTTAATAATTTTATTCGTAAATTTTCTGACGTAATTTTAATGAATTGTGATTTTAATTTACGTATTAAAAATAATATAATAAAATTTCAATCACTGGTTCACAACCAATTGTCTTCACCAAGATATGAAGATCTTTTTAAATATTCCTGGTGCAAAAGTGGTTATGTAGATGAAAGATCGGATAAATTTGAAAATCCTATAGATTTTAGTTTTGGAGATTCTTGTAATACGCATTGTGAAAAAGAAGGATGCACAAATGTCGCTATTGTGCATTGCGGTTCGTGCAAAAAATCATTGTGTTTTGAACACTTCCGTGGAGATTACCATTACTGTCGAAATTTCGTTGAATAATACGATGTATACTTACCAAAAAAAAAAAAAAAAAAAAAAAATATCAGATTCGTAATCAGTGACGTCGGAAACCCCTGCATACGACTTGAATTCAAAATCTGATCAATTGAAATTCCTCTTTTTGTTTTTTCTGTGTTAGGGATGGTTTATCCATTTAGGGGTGAAATTAACGAAAATATCGAAACGGGTCAACTACATTTTATCATTTTATTAGTTTAAAATTTTTTTTAGATTTTTCACCATTTTTTATTACAAAAATAATAAATTAAATATGGGTTTTCAATCCTTATAAAATAGAGGATGTGTCCCTTATTGTTCAAATTATCATGAATTATTTGCTTTTCCGAAAGGAGTAATCTTCATTTTGTTTTATCAAAAAAAAAATTAAATGTTAGTCGAGATATTTAGAAAAAACGTTTTTTTTTGGTTTTTTTTAGCTAACTCGGGGTAGTTTTTACCCCCTTAATATGTTTATTAGCAGATATAAAAAAAACACGGGTCTTTTATTTATTTGTGTTCTACAACATATATCAATTTTATTAAAATTGGTAAGTTCCGGTTGAGAACCTTTCCTTGTTAGTTACATAAAATGCAATAGAAAAGAATCACAATATTCGTCGTTAAAGAGAACGGGTCATATGTGGTAAGTTACATTAAAAGGAAAAAACGGCAGTGAATTGGCCACGTAACAAGCTTAAACAAATGACCGTTAGGACTATTTTCAGGTATTTTCCACGAAAGGAGGTGTTCAAAAAGTCAGGTGAAACGGTGAATTAAATAAATTTTTAAGCCATATATTAGTTAAAAGAATGACGATAAATAGAATGAGAACGGCTAAAAGAACTTTCCTTTACTGTGTATCAGTGGAGGAAGTTTTACTTATATATTTCTAATAAATATTTTTATATTGAATATAATATTAGCTATTTGTAATTACAGTTCCTCAATAACAGTACTTTGATTTTGAAGTACTACCATTGAACACATTTATTCAGTGATCGTATTAATCCAATAGACGGCAGACAAGTTTTGCGATACGAAATTAAAATTTTCGTACCGATTACAGCAGTCTAGGATTTTAAAAAAAATATTTAAAAAAAGTAAGAGTGTGCGCGATGCAGTAATTGCCGGCCTAGTGAAACGTGTTTTATTAACTTTTAGTCGGAGCAGCGTTAATACATACATATAGATATCTAGAGATAGCAGTTAAATGTGATTTCTTTAGATATAATCCGAGATAATTAGCGGGCGTTATTAGAATAATCTCTTTAAGTAGCTACTGAATGTTTTTTTTCCTGAAGAACCAATTGGAATCGGTTAATTTCGTAACCTATTCTGTTTTTCCAATATTATTTTTCTGTGTAACTGTTATATGCCAGTAGACTATATTATTAGTCCCCACATGTTGCAATCATCAGAACAGCTCTGTCATTAGTAAATTTATCCTAGATAATGATCCAATACTGATCCCTCCTCCAAGTTACACCCGCTTTAATTTATCCTGTAACACTTTCTCAGCGATGGAACTAGCATTTGTCTTTCCTTCCATCTTCCTCACCTGAACTCTGTTGTGCTACAGGACTTATGTTCTAGCGATCATTTCCCCATACTTCGACGTCCGGTAAAAGTTTCCTATATCCAAACTACTCTGGCTAAGGTTCGATTCTTTATCTTTATCTGAGAACATTAACACCGGTTATCGATGCAATCGTTTCATCTTCTTCGTATCGTGTCAGTCAGCTTTATATTCCCTTCTTTTCCCAATATTCAACAATTTGAATTGCCCTGTCCGAGATTAAAAGGTGCTCTGAATCTTGCACCGTGCCACATTCATATTTGTCGTCATCTTTAATTTTCCACAATTACATGTTCTTCGCCATTCTCCTCCCGGTCATAGTTCTTATTCTATTTAGAGTTTTCCATATAATGGCCACGGCAAATTATTACCGGAAGGTAAATGTTCTTTTCGTGGTCCCCACAGTTGCAGTCGATTCTCTTTCAACTTCCATCATTCCATTCTAATAATGCTGTTTTAGCATCAGTACCCAAATCCGTCCCATTTTTCCGACCTGGATGATCTTCTTTATCGTATTCTTTTTCGTAAAAAAAAAGTATTCCACGGCATAACAATTACTAACTATTATCCCTGTCTCTTCACTTCTCTAGAATTATCAGTTCACCATGTCCAAACTAAATTATCAGTTCAAATAAACGGCACACCCGAACCTGATTTTATTCATCCTTTTATATTAAAATATTTATTCCCCTCCCCGCGCGAAAATTCTCCTTTTACATATCTACAATCAAGTATGATTTTTTTTTTTTTTTTTTTTTTTGACATATGTCTTTAGGCTGGGGGTCAACTTAAAATCATGTAACGCAACGCAAAACGCAACGAAACGAAAAACGCAACGAAACGCAACGTTCTCTTTCTAATTTCGTAAAACATTTTAACATTCCGCAGATAATTTCGTATAACTTTTTTCTTGTCGTCTGAAGGTTTTGCGCGACAATTCTCGAAATTTAGAATTAAAAACCCAGCACTTGGAATGGTATGTTGCGATTTAATTTTTGCTAGGTAATTCGATACGTAATTTTCACGTAATTGCCTGTTCACTCGATTTCATTTATATGTAAATTATATTTAACTTCGTGACTCGTAAAAAAAAAAAAATAATAAAAGAAAACCAAAATCAATGGCCGATTCGACGCAGGAATCACGTGAACGCAAGAGGGACGAGGAATTTCAGAACAGCCATGAATTCCTTCAGTTCATGAAGGAAACACCTTTCGGTTCATATACTACCAAAAATGAGAAGTTTGAAGCGTTTCTTTCGATTCATCGATTTGAATAAACCGGCTTCGAAGAGTGGTGCCGAGCGAAGCCGTGAGTGACGACAACGGCAAATGAATAAAAAACAAACAGTTTGCAATGTAGAACCAAAATCAATGGCCAATTCGCCGCAGGAATCACATAAACGCAAGATCGTTAGCCTTCAAATTGGTAAACCGTATATGATCAGAGCGAATATTGACATGCTAGATGGTCTCGTCAACGGCGCAATCGGCACTTTACGCTACATCGAACGCAACATCGAAACAAGTGCCATAAAACGATTCTGGCTGTCTTTCGACCATTCAAAAATCGGCCGTTTACTGCGCTCAAAAGCCCAGGGGCACGTACTTGCAAATCCGAACATCGATCATTCGTGGATATCGATAACTCAACGTACTTGCATCGTGCAAACAAACAGTAAAATCGTTACTTGTAAAAGTCCCCCTTGTTGAAGCCTGTGCAATTACTATACACAAATCACAAGGCGCTACACTCGATCATTTACAAGTACGGTAAGTGTCCTGGACAGCAGCTCGTTTGTGTAGCCCTTTCTCGCGTCTCTTTACTGGACTATTCCTAACACGATGGTGTGATCACACATTTTATCACCATCGCGGAGAGCTGAATCGATATCCTTAAAGGGAAGAGTTTACTCGTCTCGAACGGCATCATTTACAAACGGTAGGTGATCAGTGCCGGAATTTTCTGAATCGTTCTACGCAGACGGATTCCACGTCGTTCTCGTTGTGTACATTCAACACTCAATCGCTAAACGCACACTTGCTCGATTTAACTAGCGATTAATCCGCGATGTAAATTTCTTGCCTTGTCTGAAACGTGGATTGAAAACGATTGTTCTATTGAAATACTAGGATTTCGCACTCAATTTAAAAGGAATGCGATTCGTTCTGGTGGTGTCGCCATTTGCAAAAATATAACTGTTTCCGAATAAATTGCAGTCTAACAATATCAAAAACGATTTGCGCAAGTTTGATCAAAATAATATGAGCGTGGATCAACTCGCGACATGTCATGACGCTGTAGGCGACTTTTGCTCGGTCAAGACAACAATCAATGCTAAAAAAACTATACTCGCATCAGTTTATATCTCACCGAATACATCGTTTGAGAAAATTCAGCAATTCGTCGTCTTAAATCTTATAGCGTACAGTCCTAAATTAAAGCTACCTGAAAAACATAATTATCACGATATATCGATGCTCGTTAGTGGAGACTTTAATTTGGATTTAAGAGGACCGCACAGACCGGAATTTATTGGATTTATGCACACCGAGTTAGGATTACAACTAAACAACGATTTCGCCATAACTACTTCACGAAGCAAAAAAATAATTGATTCTATAATCGATCATCTCGAAACACGTCAAATGTATAGCATACTGCAGCAGCCATCGTCCATTATAATCTATAACTTGCAATTCTGTTAATTCGAATGTTGTAAATGATGATAGATAATACAAAATAGAAATAAAATTTAAAAATTAACGGTACGTTTTGAGATTTATTCTTTTTTACTTACAAAAACAATTCTACACGGTAGCTATTTCCTTTTTGAATATATTAAATCTCAAAGACATATATATGTACTGATACTTCTGCGAGTAACGTGGAAATTTGAAGGTTTTTTTCTTAATGTTTGTTCGCGCATAACTCATATTTTTTTATGGGCGCGGCATTGACCCAACAACAAGAAAACTAAGCTAAAAAACTAGATAACTAGGCGGTCCGAAATGGACGCAACAAAGGACATCAGTACTGACACTACAGAAGATGAAGGAAAGGAGAGGATAAAGGAAGAGTTATAGGGAGTAGGGAGGCCTAATGACAGGAGCTGACTATATAAAAGGGAGTGATTATTAAGAAAAGCAAGACACTCGAAGAAAATGTGATTAGCATCACATGTACAAGGAGGATCACAATCGTGAAGAGAACAATCAGGAGAAGGCGACAGAGCAAATCGAAAGCGAGAAGAGGGGAGGAGAGAATGATTGATCCGCAGACGAATTAGGGAGACAATAGATGAGCGATGACCGAAAGGAGTAGAATGGAACCAAGACAGGAAACGAGGAATCGGCTGAATAAAACGGTAATACGAATGACGATTAGAAAATAGGGAGGGATAAATATCCCGCCTAAGTCTGCCGTCATTGGAGGTGGATAAGGAAAGGATATCTGAAGAAGGGAAATGGTTGAGGAATGAATCAAGACGACCGGCAGAACGAGCCAAAGAATCGGCTGCGGCATTGCCATCAATTCCGGAATGACTGGGAACCCATAAAAAATCAATAATACTAGAACGGGATGACTGCAGAGTGGAGGTAAGAGAACGAATTGAGAGAATAATACTATCAGAGGAATGTGAAGGAGGAGAGGATAGGGCTTGAAGGACGCTCTTAGAGTCCGAAATAATGAGGAATTGGGAATGATCGCTTAAAGAGGAAATAAAAGAGGTAGCCTGAAGGATGGCGATGGACTCGGCAGAAAAAATAAAGCAGAAGGAAGGAAGCCGGAAGGACTCAGAATGCCGAAGCGACGGGACAGTAAACGCACCACCCACGCCGTCCTCGCTCTTGGAACCATTAACAAAGATCAATACATGAGCAGGAAAAGAGGAATTCAATAAATGAAGAAATTCATTGTTGGGAGAGAGGAAAATTTGATAGGCTATTGAAGTCATGAAAGAAGTACGGGAGAGTGTTGTAGGAAAAGACAACAGGAGAAAAATTAGAAAGACGGATAGCAATGAGCGATAGGATTAGGATTTTATGAGAAGAAAAACGCCAGCGGTTTTTGATATATAGATAGAAGGAAATAAGTTTGGACAAGGAGATGGGAAGTCGTTTAATGAAGAGGCGATACCCAAGCTGAGAACTGCGAATAAACAGTGGTTGGGTAACCGTCTCTAATAGAACTGCGGGGATGGGGGAGGATTTCAAGGCTCCAATGCACAAACGGAGGCAAGAGTTCTGGATAGCGTCAAGTTTAGAGAGGAGAGACTTCGAGGAATTACCGTATATGAAGGAACAATAGTCGAACTTGGACCGGATGATGGCTTTGAAAAGAATTAGAAGAATAAACGGATCGCCTCCCTATCTGAGGGGAGAAAGAGATTTAAGGAGATTAAGTCTTTTAAGACAGGATTTATAGAGAAAATTAATATGCTCATGGAATGTGAGGAGGCTATTCGAAAAAAGTCCAAGATAGCATATGGAATTGACAACGGGGATAGGAATACCAGATATAGTGATGCGAGTTAGAGCTCGGTTAAAGGAGCGGAGAGAAAAAATGATACAAGACGACTTAGTAAGAGAAAGGGAAAGGTGAAGACAAGAAAGGGAATTATTAAGAATAGACAGCGAATTATTCAACTCATCAATAGCGGCGGACAGATTGTTACAGGTGGAATAGACCAAAATGTCGTCAGCGAAGAGGAGGGAGGAAGAAGGAATAGGAAGAGAAGCGATATCAAAAGAGTAGATATTAAAAAGTGTAGGACTTAGACAGGAACCCCGTGGGAGACCACGAGAAACACATCTGTAGGAGGAAAGAGAGGGAGAAGAAATTAAGAGAGTTCTGTTCTGGAAGAGGTTGATTATGAGAATGACAACGACGGGAGGGAGGTTAAGAGAAAATAGTTTGGAACCCAAAGAGGGAAGATGCACATTATCAAAGGCAGAAGAGACGTCCACAAAGGAGGCGATGGTGAATTTTTTAGTTAGGAAAGACTTATAGACATCTGAAAGGAAATAACTAATGCAATCAACCGGTCCAAGCCCAAGGCGAAAACCAAACATATTAGGAGGGACTAGATTATTATGCTCCAGCCACCACACGAGACGATTGTTAATCAAACCCTCAAAAAGTTTACGCAGACAGGAAGCCAGGGAAATGGGACGGAAAGAACACTGATTTCTTTTGGGAACAGGAATAACAATAAAGTCGTTCCAGGATTTTGGACTAGAACCAGAAAGGAGAAAAAAATTAAAAATATGGAGAAGGAAATGCAGCGCGGCAGGAGAGAGATTTTTAAGAATAAGGAACGAGAAACCGTCCCGGCCAGGAGCATACAAAGTGGATTTATTAAGAATGGATGCAAGCTCGTCGTAACGGAAAGGAGAAGACAAGAAGTGAGGCTCAGAGTCGACAGGAAGAGAAGGAAGAACAGTTTCTTCAAAAGAGGGGACATAGGCGGGAGCAATAGAATCCAAGAAGGACTCCAGCTGGGGTTTGGAAGGGTGGGAGTGACGAGGGCGCTCAGAGAAGGGTGATCTAAGTGCCTTAGCCATTTTCCAGATCTAGAAGAAGGGCGTATCTCTGGAGAAGAAAGAACAGAAAAACTTCCAAGAATTCTTTTTGGCGGACTTAAGGATGAAACGAGCTTTTGCGTTGGCTTCATTGTGGGCTAGGAAGTTGGACATAGAGGAGTGAGAGCGGAAGGCTTTAAAGGTGGCAGAACTTTTTTGGAGCGCTGCTTTCTTCGTTCCACCAGAGTGAGGTGGCATACGAAGAAGAGCGACTGCGCGTGCTGGTAATAGGAAGAGAAGATGCGGAGAGAGAGCAGAATTTAGCGTTCGAGTAAAAAAATCGTAACGGGAGAATGGATTAGGAACATCAGACCAAGAAGGGAGAGAGGAATCCACCAAGGAACGAAATTTAGCCCAATCAGTTTTAGAAAGGAGCCAACGGGGAGATTGAAGGGGCTTGAAAGACTTGGGAGGGAGCACGTCATTAAGAGTGAACAGAATGGGGACATGATCACTGCCAAAAGTGCCGTCGAGAATCCTCCAGGAGCATAAGAGACCCAGATTGGGAGAAGAAAAGGAGAGATCAACTGAACTAGAGGAAGAAGGTTACTTGAAAAGGGTAGGGGGCCCGATCATTAAGTAGAAAAAGATCATGATCCAAGATGAGATTTTCAAGAATCGAACCATTAGGATTGTTTCCAGCGCAGCCCCAAAGAGTAGAGTGAGCATTCCGGACCAGATAAAGATGAAAGAAATGAGATAAGAGGAAGATTTGAGAGGCTGGAGCTAGGAGGGTTATAAACGCAAGCAATATGTAAAGGATTAGGAAGAAGATTCAAAAGAGAAATGTGAACCATGTTACGAAGATTAGGATAGGGAGGAGGAAGACATGGGATATCGTGCGATAGGTAGGATAGATCGTATCTAATAAGAATGGCGACGCCACCGTAACCATCCACACGATCTGACCGAACTAAAGAATAGCCTTTGAAATATAGAGACGAGGAGGATTTGAGCCAAGTTTCGGATAACAACGCCACATGGATATTATAGAGGTCTAATAAACCCTCTAAACTTAATTTGTTAGCTTGTAAGCTACAACAGTTCCACTGCAGGATGTTCAAAGCATGAGCATGCGACATGCTATCTAGGATACAAGAAAATTAGAATAGAATAGAAAATGAGGACAGGGACGAGGATGAAATAATATAAGTAGCTATAAATGAAGAAAGAGAGGTTAGTAAATAAGAAGCGAGCACAAAAATTATATTTTCGAAAAGTAGACGAAAAGAGCTACAAAACTATGATACATACAAATTATTCGAAATGTCCGCCTTCAGCAGCGACGCATTTACGAAGACGTCGTGGCCATTCGTCTATGGAATTACGAATCGTGTCCAATGGAAAATTCTTTACAGTTTTCCTGATAGATTTCTCGAGTGCGTCGACATTTCGATGACTTTTCGCGCATGCTAACGCTTCTATCTTTTTCCAGAGGGAGTAATCTAACGGATTTAAGTCGGGGCTACCACTTGGCCAGTCTTCTGCTCTGATAAAATCGGGAAGATTGTGCTGAAGCCAGGTTTGGGTCGTCTTCGCTTTATATCTTGCTGAAAAATTCAACGGCATGCCTCAAACATCTTCCTATTCAAAGGTTTAACCACCGCGTTCAACATTTTTTGGTACACAAGCGCGGAGGTTTTGACGCCAGCCTCGCAAAAGTAAACGTCTGTGAAACCTTTCTTCCAATTGACACCCAACCATACTATGACTTGAGCCGGATGATGCCCACGTCGAACGCAAGGTACTTTATCTCGTGCTTCGATAGACGACTTAGCATATATACGGTGTCATTTTGTTTATTAAACGGCTCTTCCCCGGTAAATATTTTTTCATCTGTAAACAGGATATCGCGATAAGTGCCGCTGTCGTACAAACACAACAAATTCCGAGCTCGAACACGCCTAATTTCTTTTAATTTCGCCGTCAACAGGTGCCGAGCGTATCGTTTATATGCGCAAAGACCTAAATCTTCGTTCAGAATGCACAATACAATATGAGGAGCGAGATTCATCTCTTGAGATAGGATTGTTTGCTTCCGCACAGGATTGCACATTATCCTTGTACGAACAGCGTTCATACGCGGACGGCCTGATCTGATCCGGTCATCGAATGTGTTAGTTTCTTTCCATCTTGCAATTGTACGAAACACAAACCTTTCATTGATACCAAGCGATTTCAAGGTTCTATGAATCTTCGTTTGAAATAATGCGATTTCCGCAACACTTTTTTCATAAATGCCCCACTGTGACGTACTCGCTCGCTTCATACAAGCAGACTGCCGACCCTTTGCTGTAGTTACTGAATACTAATCGTATACACTACATTTAGGCAGTGTTACCATTTCTCTACACTCAAAACTTCTTTTTTTTCACGCGTTCGAATTTTACTGACAGAACTCATAGCCGTACTGTGTATATATAAATATATATATATATATATATATATATATCACTAACGGACACTTCTAAATAGCGGACAATTTTAAAATCCCCGGCATTTTTTCATAAGACACAATATAAAAATGTTTCCTAATAACGTACCTTCTCAATTACGGACGCGGACACTTTAATGAGTATGATTTTGGAAATTTTTTCAATTTTAATCGACAATGCTATTCACTTTTACATACAGCGCGGGAGCGTATATGTAAACGTGTACGATATAAACGTTAGATATTAAATTTTACAAAGTTCCATTAAGGGACAAGATAAATTTTATTCCTCGTTTTCTGTCGCAGGTTAATTTTGAAAGTGCATCTGATTTCGGCGATTATGAGTGTAAAGCTGAAAATGAATACGGGTTTGCGATGCAGACAATAACTGTGGAGGAAAGCGAAAAACCAGACGTGCCAACTTTAGAAGTGAAAAAAATTTGCAGTGATAAAATTGAATTATCCATATCGTCCGAGAAGAATAGTATAACCCACTACGTCGTCGTATACAATGTCGCAGATGAAGAAGGCGTTTCTTCGAAACAGTTTGCAAAAGGTATATAGTTTCAGCGCTAATGAACACAGGCTAAAAAGTTACTTTTCCAAATTATAAAATTTTATAATATGATCAGATATCGATTACGATTGTAAGCAAACTTTTTCCAATCTGGAAAAGCGTATTTTTTTTCTTTATGGAATTAACCGTTTACTATTTTTCATACGCGCGTATGAGACTTTGCAAGAGAGCAGCTTTCAGAATTTAAATTTGTCCAAGTAAGTTTTGCATGTAGATTGAATTCGTAGCGTAAAGTTCGTTAAATTAGTGCAACCATGGTATCTAGAATACCCAATCAAATCAAATCAAATCAAATCAAAATACCTTAATTGAGAAAATTATGCATGATTAAGATATTACATAAAATTAGTTATTTATAAGTAAAATTTCCTCGGCCCATGAAGAGCAAAGGTATCCCTTAACCGTTCCCATTCTGATCTATTAACTGCTATTTTTTCAAAGTTATTATTATTTAAAAATTGGTTTATTTCGTCTTTCCATCTACCTTTTTGATGACCTCGTTTTCGTCTGTAATGTGAAAGATACCAAAAAGTGGACTTATATGTCCAACGGTCGTCTCTTAATCTTATTACATGGCCAGCCCATTCCCATTTTCTCCTTCTAACATAGTTCACCACGTCGATATTATTACCTAAACGCCGTTTTATTTCTTTTATTCTTATTCGATCTCTTATTTTTATATTAAGCATTGATCTTTCTAGTGTGTTTTGCGTTACCCTTAGTTTATTTATAATTTTTGTGTTCAATGTCCAAGTTTGGCATCCATAAGTTAAAACAGGTAGTATGCACATGTTAAAAATTTGACTTTTATGATGATTACTGAAAGGTCCTTTGAATATTCTTTTTAGCGATCAATACTTATTCCACGTTTTAGTAATTCTCGTGTTTATTTCTTTTTCCATCTTATTCTCAAATGATAATTGTTGACCTAAGTATGTCGCTTCGCTCACTATTTCTATTAAATTATTATTTATCTTTATTCCTCTCTGGGTTGTAGTCTTAGTTAATATTTTAGTTTTTAGGGTGTTAATAGATAGTCCGACTTTTGATCCTTTCATGTCTAGCTCCAGTAGCATTTCCTTCAGTTCTTCTAAGGAAGAGGAAAGAAGAACAATGTCATCTGCAAATCTTTAATTTGATAATTTCTTACCATGAAAGCGATCACAAATGTACCTTCTTTTCATCATGACGGCATCGATGACAACTTAACGTTACAACTACTGTATTGGAGTAACAACATACTTTTTGAAAGCATGCATAGTATGTGTATATATGTATATATATATATATATATATATATATATAAGTTAACACGAAGTTAAATAGTTTTAAAAAGTTATTAAGAATCGAAATGAGAACAAGATTCGTATTAAAAAGATCAGAAGAGACAGCAGAATCAGATGCCGTGAGCTAAAAAGTAAGACATAATTTTTCTACAACTAATTAGAAAAAAAAAACACGAATATTAAGATTAGAGGAATTTGTTGGCTAAGTTTTTGAGAGTAGCGCAGTATACGAGATATTGGTTCAACAAGCTCTCGAAAAAAAATAAACCTACCACAGTTTCGCTGCAATATATTTTAAGTTGAAGAAGAATAATAAAAAACGAAAAGTATAACAAATGAAGGGATGAGCGAAACTACCATGATAATAAGAAAATAACAAAAACCACAAAAAGCGAATGTATGAATGAGGAGAATCGCGAAGACTGCAATGTAGCCGTCCCCACAGTCCGATATTCGTTCGCAAACTGAATAACGAATGAGTAAAGAAGAAAGGTTAAACAGAAAGAGCTGATAAATCAAAGCTCCCAGCACTCAGTTAGGTCATTGCGTATCGGTTATGGCAGAGTTTCAATCAACCGAATTAAAGGCAGCAGTCAGTGTCAGCGGCACTATAAAAAATATGTAACAAAATGACAGTAAAGTAATTATAAAAACAAGTTCTGTCATGCATGATATTTCATGCGCTGAGGAGTCCATATGTTAAGTTAAACATAAACGACGAGAACCTGTAATATATTTATTAATTCATTTTATTTTTTTTGCAATTTATACCTACTAACAATTAATATGTGTTTTAAATTATTTATCTATTTTTTAATTTTATCAATTATCTTAGGTTATTAATAAGCCAGAGTCATTAATTCTGTTTGTTATTTCATAATTGTCAGGTGACACTTGTTACGCGCTAGATTCTTTAAAATCTAATACAACTTACGTATTAAGAGCAGCCTCGGTCAATAATGTCGAACAAAGCGATTTTTCGCAAGATAAAAAAGTCACCACAGAAAATTGTGCATTCCATCAACAGCTTTCACTGCTGATGAAGGTAACATTAACCGTGATTGTTTCATTTCAACTATTCTACTAAAAATAAGCCCTCTTACCGATTTCTATGTTTCTTATTTTTATAGATGTATATAATTTTACGTGTATATATATGTAAATGTTTTATATAACAAATAAGGCGAAAATGAGAGAGAGAGTGAGCGAAATGAGATCTTATTTTTATTTATTCGTATGTTTATATATATATATATATTTAT
The DNA here is from genome assembly GCA_039619475.1 of Icerya purchasi. NCBI lineage: Eukaryota > Metazoa > Arthropoda > Insecta > Hemiptera > Monophlebidae > Icerya > Icerya purchasi. The sequence goes on along the minus strand of CM077116.1, from coordinate 449,253,119 downwards.
AATAAATACATGTTTTGCGTAAGCACAAATTTTATAAAATGTGTACTGTTAAGTATAGCACCGCACTAATTTGCATTTAGATCTACAATTTTGTAATACCGCGTGATGTTTCGATAATTTCGTTTATTAAAAATGTGTTTTTATTAAACTAAAATAATATTTCAAATTTCTCTTGTAATTTTTTCGACGTTCAAACTTATTGTTAGTGTCTGCTATTTTTTATAATAATACGAATTTCAAATGTGTCATTTCGGCTGTTTAATTTCCCGTCTCACTAATTAATGTTATATGTTTGTAGTTTTCACTGAAGCGATATAACACACGTAGTAAGTTAGAGAGAAAATTAGGTTAGTTATATGAAAATGTAATGATTTTATTTATTATTAGGAACTATCTACGTCTTCGGGAACGTGATCTCCAAATTATATCCTACCTAGCAGAGAAATAAAAATTCGGTAGTATATATTACATATATAAAAAAATCAGTGACAAATAGCTAGTAAGAACAAAGTATAAAATACTGAAAATCTGCTAATAAACTAATGAAAAAAAGAAGAAAGTTAAAAAAAAAAATGTGAAGAAAATTATGAAGATTGCAAATTATGTATATAAAAAATAGTTTTTCAACAATCCAATTTATCGAGATTCCCATTAAACATTAAAGAAGGCGAATCACATGCCGAAGATTAAATTTGCCATAAATGAATAAGATAAATATAGAAAGTGTGAATTAAAATACGAAAATAACGTGTATTAACGATGATAAGGAATCGGGCGAAATAAAACATCTAATGTTAATACTTAATCTAGGATATCGTTTTTCAATTAGAATACGGGTACCACAGGCAAAAGTTTAAGATCGGCAATCATAAAAGAATTCCCTATCACACTTATTCGAGCATTATTAAAATAAAAGGTTTAACTCGTAGATACTGGTCTAGAATGGTCAAAGATGCTGAATGACGCGCCAAAAAATGTGAAGTAGTTAGTCGCTAACAATCTGAAAAAAGTAAAGTTGTGCCATCGGCAGGAACTAGCATTACATGTAATTATACAAGGCTCGCCTGTGTTCACAAATTTTTAATTGTTATAGAAGCAAAATCAAAATAAATGGAAAGAAAAACGGTTAGGGGAAGCCAACATTTTAAATACGATATAGAACCCTTAGAAGTAATATTCTCTTTCCACGGATGTTTCCGATGAGACGCTGTCTTTAAAGGTCTGTCGGCGATTTATTACATTCTACAACAACAGCATTGGAAAACAATTAACAGCTTCTGAACATTCGACGATTATTAAGCGGAACTATAAGTCCAAATCGTAATGAAAAAATTTAAAATTATCGAACGTAAACCCAGCTGTCAAATTGAAGTCCGCGAAATATTATTTTGATTCAGTACCATCAGTACATAGGAAATCAGCAAACAAAATGGTTTGTTCATGATTCAGGTAGAACAATTAAGCTGCTGAAGAACTACGAGGCTAGGATATAGATCGATAGATGAACAGCGAACTTGGATGAGTTTTTACATTAAGCGTGGAGAAGTATTATAATAAATAGTATAAGTGTTGTTTTGCGATGTACATGTTAACGAATCGTGTTTACATGTAAAGCAAATAAAACAATTGTTTTAGTTTTGTTTCGTTTACGATTTCGTATCAATATTGTCTCTTCAATCGCACTGCTCGATTCTGAGCGTAGTGACTACCGATTTGTACAGTAAAATGAAACAAACTGGACATGATATTAAACATACATGGAAAATTGTAAACTTCCATTTTACACGGGACAAACATCCATTGATGAACAGCTAAATAAAACTTCCAAATATTTAGCGGTAACTATAGAGAAATTTAAAAAAACATTTTCTTCTAATCACGACACATGTCGTTATGTAATAAGAACCTATCGACAATGGATAGTATTTACAATCATTTCGCATCCTTTTACATCGTGATAACAGTAGAATCAACAATTAAGAAATTAAACAAGAATAAAGCTCCAGAGCATAGGGCAATATTCGAATTAAAGATATAACAAATAACGTTAATATTTTTATACCACTACTTACCGAAATCATTAATGATTTGATAAAAACTTGCAATATGCCTCATAAGGCTTGAAATTAGGTATCGTCGAACTGGTATATAAAAAAAATGTGCAATCGCCCATCAATAGCAAATTGTGTAGGACCATAATAACGTTGATTTCCTCAATTACAATTCTTGAACATTACGTTGCTACACATTTGCGTCAATTTCTTGAAGAAAATTACCTCATATCGGATAAGCAATTTGGGTTTCGGCAGAGAAAGCCCACTACTATTTTATTACAAAACTTCGTAAACCAGCTTAATTATGGAATAGCAGAAGGTAATATAGGGCGCATTCACAAAGCTTCAAGACGGGTCTCAGAACAAAAAATGTATTAAACATTTTTGTACAACTTACTAAAAGTCTCTTGGTTCTAACAATGTTTAGCCTTTTACGACTGAAGATTTTTCACGAGCAGAGATATCAATCAATTTTTGGAAATCAAATTATGCATACAAATTACAAATACATTTACGATATTTTATGGATCTATGACAACGTTATTTCCTTCTTTTTCAATCCGTATAAAATTTAAAAAGCAAAAAAAATAAAAACATATAAACTGATATATTTAACATGACAATTTCGTCAGACTAATTTCAAAATGATTTTCGAAAAAGGCTGTTTAATTTTGGAACTTCAACTGCTCCCCATCAACGATAAACATAATTGAACGACCCAAATTTTAAAGGAATTTTCCGAGTCGCGTTCTATTATAGCATTTTATTTTTCTAATCTTTCAATTTTTGAAATTATTACACAAATAGGCAAAACTTGACACTTGGAACTCAAATTAAAAGGAATTTTCTGAATCTAGCTCTATTTCTTGTGTTTTTATACTTTTTTCTAATATTTCTATTTTAATTTCAATTTTGTATGGGCAATAAGACATGTTTGCCGCTATCTAGGGCAAATTTTAAATATTGCAGCGAAAACGATGTTAAAAGAATATATAAGAAGTACAGAGTATACCGACTCTATCGCGTTCGTTCTAAGATGATGCGACACTTACATCAGCGACATAAGATAATTTGAGCTGCTTCTGCAGCTGATGAATGTTCCCATTTGTACGGATGATCTGCACTTCAACGGCATTCAACATTGCCGCTTATTGTTTTAATTTGAACAAATTGCGAAAAAAGAAAAAAAAAATTCAACAGTTAGGTATTTTAGGTAGATAAGGAGTAACCCCATATATTAGACGAAGCCGGTGATTGTGAATCGAACTATATGGATAGCGAGAGACCAGTATACTACTATTTCCCTGCGTCGTTCGCACCAGTGAGCATTCTGTTTACTTATTTTTGACACGATTCCGTGTTTTGCGGCTAAAAATAATGGAAAAAAAAAAATTGAAAATAACGTTACCATAAAGCGCAGCCTTGCATGCAGATGTGTTCGACGAATGTAGCTGCATCCGGTTTATTTTGACGAGCCGGAATGATTGTCATTTGAATACCGTAACATTTTGAAAAGCATTTCATCGCTCTAGTGACGCTGTTACAAAGCAGGATATGAATTGCAAAATCTAACTATCATGCCAACGGATGAACATTTGAAAATTTGTAGCGTTTTTTTTTTTTTTCTTTTTTTCAGTTACGATAAGATTTATTTTTACCTTTTAAAACTCGAAAAACAAAAGAAAGGCCGAAAATTTAAAAAAGCGGTAAGCTCGCTCAAAGTTATTTTTTGAAGAAACACTTATCTATTTTAAATACCATAATACATAATTCTACTTTTGAAAATTTCTTTCGTATCTTCGTACGCGATATTTTTTACCAACGTTATGACGCTTTTTTCAATTCTATTATCATCGTTCAAACTAATTTATTACGAAAAATAACTTTCAAACGTGTTTTTGCAACGTACCTATAGATAAAAGATATTTCTTCGCTCTTAGCTAAATAAAAAAAAAAGTGATAATTTAAAAATTTCATACGTAAATAAGCAAAATAGATGATTAGTTCGAAATATTTAACGTAAAAGTTAGCTTAAAATATCCACGCAAATTTCGAAATATCCATTAGATGTTTTAGAATTTACTACGTTTAAAAACAAGCTATTCAATTCCTGTTCTAAAATATTCATTTAAAATTTTGTACAAGAAATGCATCTTTTTGATTAAACGAACCGTGGGACTATTCCACTGTGAGAATTAAAACGGAAATTAAAAATTTTTATTTTGATCAATAAAATTCACATAAATGTTGAAATCTTCGTACTAAAAATTATAAATTTATTCTTCCTTTTTGGGAAGGGGAGCACCTAAAATTCCACCCATAGTCAAAATTTATTTTTTTGCAATTGTTTTTTTGACTTGAAAAATTTTGCTTCTTTGTATTTACCGCATGATAATTCGCTCGAAACTTATCCATGGCTGAGCAAAATTACAGGTTTTCAAAAAATTGAATGATCCACCATATTACAAATCGACTTGCCATTGAAATATTGCGTACTTTACATACAATCAGTATACCATGCAGTAGCGAGAAATTGTCTTTTTACCTTTGCCCAAAGCTGCTCTCCCGTAAAATTCTAATTTACCCCAAATATTCTCTCCTCTGTTCCCAATACATCCTCTTTCATACCCACAAAAGCCTTCTCTATTTCCTTACACACATCGCTCAAGCCCTTAATTATTTTTCCTCTTTAGTGTTCCTCTTTTGAGTTATCATTAAATTAACGGTGTACCAACTTTTCCTCACAAAAAATACCATTCAAGAATCTTCTGTTAGAAAACTACATTTTTTAACGGTTTTTTTCCACCTTCTAATAGTTTTTGACGTTCCTTTTCCTTTGGGTGTACAATCCTGAAAAACTTACATGAATGCGAAATTTGAAGTCGGTGTCAACTGGACGGTAAATTGTTTCTAAGATAAACATCCAATTAATCATACACTAAAACTTCTAAAATTATATATTTTACTACCTAGAAATTTTTTTAATAATACACATCTACACAAATTATATATTGCATTATACCAGCCATTATTAATCAACGGAATCATGCACTGGTGCAAAGCCATTAATTATCATTTAAAACATTTAGTACAGTTACAAAAAAATGTTATTCACCTCATAGAAATTTGGGCATAGTTATGAACAATAATATTTTACAAGTTTATCAAAACTTTATGAATTGTAACTACTTATGTTTGTTCTTAAGAATAAAAAAGAAATTAACAGCTCTGTTGTTCAAGGTATTACTAAATTAGCCGGTAAAGAATTTTCAATTTTGCGTTATATTAACAAATACCATATTTGAAATTAATGGATAACTCGGTGCCTTCTAAATATATTCTGGCAAAAGAAACAATATCATCCCTAAACTTTTTTAGATCCATACATTTCTCCTATGGTGAAATTAGACTTCGAATAATGCCAATGCCTAATAAATCCTCTTTTGCATATGATGGAATTCCAGTTTCACTATTAAAGAAAAATTTATAATTTTTTTAAACCATTTAACCCGTTTATTTCTTCTTCTTCTTCTTCTTCTTCTTCCCGTTTCGGCCAACTATAGACCACGTAATTTCGGTTATCGTTCTTTCTTTTGGCTTTCATTTGCGCCCAACACTTCTTCATCCGTTCGCTGTGGTTTTTCTTTCTTTCCCACGTCCATAATGAACCTTTTTTCATTTTCGGTTTTTCTTTAAATTGTTATTCTCTTACCAATTCTCTTAAATGGATCCGATTATGAATGTCTTCAGCTGTTTCCATTTCCGTCATATTTGGCTCTGTATCATTGAACCAGTTCCATTTTGTTCATTAACCTTGTATACATGAAAATATTCTACTGCTCAGTCTTGTGCTGTTCATTCTGACGATATAAACATAAAAACCAATTCTCCTTTTCCTAATTTTCTATATTATATTTTCAACTTTAATGTATAATTCACCGTTGTGTCTTCTCCTGTAGATGTTATTTTCTTTAACTGGACCAAAAATTTTCCTTAGTATCTCCTTTCTTTAATTTCTAGTTTTTCTATGACTCATTTTTTATTTAATACAAGACATTCCGACACATTTAGAGCTTCCGATAAGATTTCTGTACTATAGTGTCTAAGTTTAGCACTAACGGGTACGGATTTTTTCCTGTATATTTTTTTTTTGTCGGTCGGTACATGCCATCTCCATTTTATTCACTCGTGCTCCTAATGCTAGCTTTTCAGACAAAATGACTTCTCCCAAATATTTAAATTGTTCTACTTTGTTCATTTTATTGCAATCCAGGCTTAGCCATTTTGGCGCTTCTTTCACACCAGTGATAAACTTTGTTTTCTCAAAAGAGATCAATAACCCTGCTTTTGCCGCTTGTGTACCTAACTTATTATCTGTTTTTCCGCTGTCATTAGGATCACTCGGTTATCTGCAAAAGCCGGGAAGTCCACCTTAATTCCTTTATTTCTATATCCTATCGTAATCCTATTATTCAAATTTTCTTTATTCATTTCCTTACATCATTCGCGAATAACCTTTTCAAATACACAGTTGAACAGTAAGAGTGACAGGTCATCCCCTTACCTGACTCCAGTTTTGATTTTAAAGGCGTCCGAAACTTCTCCTCTGAATTTTACCTTCGAGGTGGTATTTTTTAAAGTTTGTTCAATAATCGCTGTTGTTTTACGATCCAATCCTAATTCTTTTAAAATTCTAACTAACGTACCCCGAATATGCTTTCTTAAAATCTACAAAGATCGCTACAAACTTCTTGTTCCCCTAAGTTTTAAATACGATAAAATACATTTAAAATTAATTATAATTGTTCCGCACATGATCGTGTTCTCCGAAAACCCGTCTAATACTCTCCCAGCTGCGAGTCTAATTGTTCGTCCGCTCTGTATTGTAGTGCCTTCGACAAGATCTTGTATGTTGCCGGCAACAGAGAAATTCCACGGTAATTATTAACATTCGTTTTGTCCCCTTTTTTTATGAAGCAGATGATCAATCTACTGGTGGTTTTTCTGTTTTCCATATCTCACCGATGATGTCTGTTAAAGTATTATGTAATTACTTTGTCGCATATTTCCATAGTTCAGACACGATCCTTCGCCCGATGCTTTATTATCTTTGAGCTGACGAATAATTTATTTAATTTCTTCTTTAGAAGGCGGGCACGAATCGGGATGTAAATATTCGTTATTTTCACATTGAAAAGTTGATTCTCGATTCGAAATACACTGCTATCAGTTGGCAGTTGTCTTTATCGCCATGTGAAATTTTGGTCCCGTTTTCTTTGAAATATAAGTTAGGTGCAGTGTACTTTGTGAGATTCTGTTTAAACGTCCGGTAAAAACTACGCACATTGTTTTTCTTAAATTTTCTCCCAATTTGTTTCGTTCTATCGCCATCATCTATAATATTCGCAGTTTGTTTTCTTCTATCTATGAATTTATCCTTGTTTGCCTGTGTTCTATGCATATTCCATTTTTTCCGTGCGCTCTGTCTTCATTTCACTGCCATATCACATTCCTTATTCCATCAGGCGTGCTTCCTAGTTTTAGTTAGTGGAATTGTCTCCTTTACCGTTCTAATCAAAGCTTCTTTTGTTTGTTACCAATTTTGTGGATTTAAAGTTTTTAACCATTCCGTTAATTCACCTGATTTTAGTTGTGTAGGGTCAAATTTAATAATACTTCTTTTCCGTATTCTTCTTGTGCTTTGAGAGATTAATTTGACTTTCATTTTGGATAAATAATGATCTGAATCGGGATTAACGTTCCTTAATACTTTGACATTTAGGATTTCTTGTCCTGTTTTTTTTTTTTTCGATTTCTACATGACCTATTTGGAATTTTACCAGGTTGTGATTCGGGCACGACCATGTCTTTTATTTCCTCAGTAGGTGTTTAAATGCAATTTATTATAATATTAATTGAAATAATCGACATAATTCTACCAGTCTTTCTTCATTTCGGTTCGCCCTCCGATGAGCTGGGTACTTCCCGATTACATTACAATATGTTTTCTCCCTACTTAATTGTTCACTGAAATTACCTAATAATATAATGGTGTATTTTTTAGGAATTCGAATTAATAGAAGGGAATTTATATTAAATGTTGCAAAAAAGAGATAATTTTTATTGCTGATTTTTCCGCAACCTTTCATTTTATCTATACATGTCAGTACAGGCACCCCAGAAAATGAACGTCCGCATGCGTCTCCCATCACGACGGTGGATTGGATACCGCCTAGAGTAGTTGCTTTAGCTAAATTATTTGCCTCCGTGATTCGACTACTGAAAGATATTTGTATGAGACCGGTAGTTAGTAATGAACCAGTATACCACCGAAGTTGTTAGCCCTAGAGTGGTTGAGGTTTTATTTTCATCCTTGATTTGTCCTTATGGCCTGATTGTCATGATTACTGTATATACCAATATTGCATTCTGGTTTGAATTGATTGATTGATTGAGCTATGGAAGAGCGGAGGTTGTTTTCCCCGTTCCCACCTTAACCTCGTTCGTCACCCAACCTGAGCAAATACACTGGGGTTGGTTGCCCAGCCGTTGGCTCAGATAAAAATATGCTGGGATCACCGGGAGCAGGTGAGGTTGGTATTGATGCGGAGAAGCTAAGTGAAGTTCTGGTGCTTCGTAACCCCCCCCCCCCCCCCTCCCCCCAAATATATATATATACATATATACAGGGTGCGGCAGAGAAACCTACCACATTTCAAAAAATTATAGTGCCCTCTGTAGGCAATGTAGCGAAATAAAACTAGCCGCATTCGAAAGAGGAAGAGTGCCGAATTTTTTCAGTACTATTACGAACCACCATGGGTGACTGGTCTGCGGTTGAGCGCGTATTTGCTGTAGAGCAGTTTTTTCGCAATCAAGATTCTTACACTACTACAGTTCACGAATTTCGAAAACGTTTCGGGTTAGATGGGAAGAAACCTGTGTTTTCTAACAAAACTTTACATTTGTGGGTTAAAAACTTTCGTGAGACCGGCTTTGTGCGTAAAAAAAAACCTCCTGAAGTTCCTAAGACGGTAAGAACCTCGCCGATGATCGCGCGTGTTCGTGAAGCCATTCAGTCGAGTCCAAGTCGATCCGCCCGTATGCACGCAAAAAACTTGAATGTGTCTGATCGAACTGTAAGAAGAATTCTTCACGAAAATCTGAATTTCTATCCCTACAAGATACTCTATAGCCAACAGCTTTTAGCCGCCGATTTTGCCAGCAGAAAAGCGTTTTGCGAGGCCAGCGCGCTCACCCGATCTTTCTGTTTGTGATTTTTTTTTGTGGGGGTATTTAAAGTCAAAAGTTTATAAACGCAAACCTCGAGACTTGGAAGAGTTGAAAGCAGAGATTCAATGTCATGTTGCGGCTATTCCGACGACTATGTTGAAAAAAGTTTACGATAATTTTGTTTTACGTATGCGTAATTATATCGAAAATCAAGGTCGTCATTTATGTGACATTATGTTTAAAACAAAGAAGCTGTCAAAATAAATTTTTATATTAAAAAAAACTGGCATTCTTCCTCTTTTCAATAAAAAAAAATCATTTCGCTATCTTTAATAGGACAGGCGCTATAATTTTTGAAATGTGGTAGGTTTCTCTGCCGCACCCTATATATATGTATATTGCGCTTCCAGCACCCTAATTTCCCAACTCATTTATTTAATATATTTGTTCAAGCTGAAATATTTTATACAGTTCTAAAAGTCGGCGTAATTACAACGGAGATAATACTAATATTTCTAATTACAGACCAATATGCATTCTCTTTACCATATCTAAAATATTTGAGAAATGTATCAAGTGTAGAACATTAAGTTACTTCTCAAATAATAACTTTTTCAGCAAAAATCAATATGGTTTCCTTTCTGACCACTGCATAGATACTGCACTTTTCGATCATATTTTGTTTATTGCATCCATTTTGGAAGTGAGTTGTTTGATTACAGTAATTTATTCAGATTTCAAAGAGGCTTTTAATGTGATCAATTATAACATCTTATTACATCAATTTTTTAATCATGCTTTCGAGGTGAAATTCATAACTGGCTTAAATCACGCTTAACAGACAGATTATACCGCATTAAAATCAATAATATAAAAAATGACAAAGTAAAACAACTTTACAAGCACATTGGATTCCCTCCTTTTTTTTTTTTCTGATTTATATTAACGATTTATGTAATTGAATGCATATGAGAAAATATTTTGTTATGCAGATGAAACTGCACTTATGGTACTATTAATTCAAGCATGTATGGTTTGTAAGAAATTTCTTAGTGTATGAAGAACTAAAACCTAGTAATGCACTATAACATGTACATAGGCTTAAATATGTTTGATACGTAACATAGTAATATATAACTCAAATTACCAACCTTTGCAAACCTAGTGTAGTTCCAGTATTATACAACGGCTTAAAATAGATTAAAATTAGAAAATCGAAGTGTTTACATTCATCCAAATGTTAACAAGGTATACATGTATACTAGTGTATATGCTTAATGAACAACAAACATGTAAAAAAGGAAGACATCAAAAACTAACTCTTCCGTACCTCTTATTTGTCCTTTTGCCTATCATACATAATATAAATTCTTTATTTTTTTCTAAATTCACTGAATAATCTAACTTGCAAAAAGTGTATTGTTGTTCACATGCATGACAATTCTAATTCTTATAATGTATTTTTTTAATTATCTTTTATTATCGAGCAATATTATATTGCTTTAATATTTTTTTTATTTATTGCTTTTTTGCAAGTCCCCAGTAACTTATTACGAACTTTCAAAATTGGTTTACGTACACTATCCCGCTGTCAAAATTAATATCCCACACTCTTTTCCTTCCACACTATATGTTTCCAAAATTCCGACGAGAAGTATTAAAATTAATCAAACTATACTGTTCCAATATCAAAAAGTTAATTCAACTCTTCTCTTCACCCTTTTTACATTATCGCACATAATATTTTTCCAACTCCATTACTACCATAAAATCATGCAAACGTGCACTTTCTATTTCTGCACACATCATACATATTAGATGATAAATTATCAATTTTCAAAATTAATCTAAATATACTATCTCGCTACTAAGAATTAATATCGTACATCGTTTTCTTTTTCTTTCCACTATCAGAATTAGTTTAAGTACACTAACTCAGTATCAAAAATTAAAATATTCCTCATTAGTACATAATTTGTTTAGTATCTTCACTATTGCAAGATCCTACAAAAGCGCTCCGTCAGTTTTTTCACACATTGAAGCCCTTATGCCCTTTTCCTCCTGTTATACATTTTAAAAATTCAATGCTATGATATAAAATTAGCCTAAGTATACACTTAAGTAACCTATAAAAGCCGACTCTGGGAGGTCCATTAATCCAAACCCCTGAACCGTGTGCAAAAAGCAGAAACTAACTTAAATTTTATTCGGGAGGTAAAAGTGACCTAATTTCTTGCTCGGACGCTGAAAATTCACTCAAGTTTCCTCAAAATTGTTCAAAATTCCTCTCTTGGTTCCATTGCATTTCCAATAATCCGAACTGATTAAAAATTAACCTAAGTATAATATTTCTAGTCTGAAACTAGCCTAAGCTTCCGTTTGCACCTCACACATATAGTCGGAACCCATGCACGCTTCGGTCGCCGCCGCAAGAGTGCACACGCCGTTCCTACGCACGCCCCATTTGTTCACACTACCGTATTTTTTTTCCCCAAAATTCTGAGTGTAAGTATAAAAAATGATCAAAATTACCCTCAGTATAATATTTAAACCTGGAATCTAACCTAACCCCTATTCCTCACACCTATAGTCGGAACCCACACATATATCCAACTTAACGTTAGCCGCCGCAAAAGCGCATGAGCCATTCCCATGCACACTTCGGTCGCCGCCGCGATAACCGCCACGCACACACACACACACTGACGATAGTTTTCATAAAGTTGATATTATTACTTTTTTTTTTCAAATCTAAGTATTATAGAATCACGCTAAATATATTTTTTACACTTCCAATCATTTCTTCTAACCGTTGATAAATTTTTATTTTTTCTCTGGTTCTAAAAATAAATCTGTCGATATCTCCACCGATATAAAGTTCCCGCACACTCATCTGCCAACGATAGTTCTCCTATCGTTCATAATTTTTTTTTCTTCAAGTCTAGGTATTATAGAATTAGTCGTAAGTATATTTTTATTTTTTTGCTACACAAAAGTTTTTTCGAGATCTTTCATATTGTATTTTTTCTGGAATATGTCTAGCCACAGTCGCAGTCACAAATGCTCTGTTCATAACCTTGCATGCATGTTGCTATGCCGTTGAATTAGATTGTGCGGCAATGTCATTGAGTTTGGTGAAATTAGATCTTACCATTCATATCTTTTGTAGAAACTGCCTAACATGTACACACCTACGCAAAAACACATATATCTTAAGCTCCCCCTGACAACTTTGTCCAGAGATATCTATAACCAACTTTCACCAAAGGAAGCGGTTTTTCTGATGCAAATCTCCCTATTCAAAGGCATGCTTCGAGGTAGACTGTCAAACGAAATCATTCTGTCAGTCAGTATTAGTTTTATGTTAAACATGTGTATATTGTCAAATCAGTGTTCTCCATGCATTATTAAAAATTTGCGATAATGTTAAAAGTATTAATTTTCTACGTTTTTAGTAAAAGGTTAAAAATATTTTTCAATCATGAATGCTAATACAAAGCGAGCAGCAACTCAAGATGAATTAAAGCCGCCGAATTTATTCAGATTGCGACTGATAGCGACTCGCTTACATCTTCATCACCTCCAACGCCGCAATCAGATGATGGCTATTCATCAACAGAATCAAGTAGTCTAGAAATGAAAGACCTGGGAGTTCCGCTAATCCAAACAGCAAAGTCACCCCAGACCAGTAATCCAAACACTGAAAGTCACCACGGTGATCCTGAGTTTGATCTCAGACGACGACAGAAATTATTACAAAAATAATTTAATAATCGTTAACAGTCACATGGAATCGACAAACACTACGCATACTATCATATGCGCGCTAGTTGGTGTATAGTAGACACACATTTAAGACTGCATTTGTATATAGCGATAAATCAAACGTGTACAAGCAGTTTCAAGTGTAGTCTTGCGTCTATACTAACGTTGCATATAACAATTGCCATGAACACTACATTAATACAACTAGAATGTACAAATAGGTAGTCGTCCACGCCCAGAAACTAAGTATGGCACCACAAAGAAGAAGAAGTGAACATATGGTTCGCGTATATGTCGAATTATCAGTTGAAAAGGTGCATTTTCACGTGAAATAAAACTAAATGCTTTATTGTTCTTTCTGCATTGTTTTTTTAAAAAAAGGCCACTTCTCTTAGGATTTTTATTAATCGAAGTAAACCGTTATCAAAGTGAAATTGTATGCAAGGCTATTCAGATTTTGAATTAGCAAATTATCTTTCGTTTACAATCATTTTATCCTATTTCAAATTTAAAGGGGGATCAGAATTAACTTTTATCGGTTTTCGATTGTAAACTATTGAATTCAAGAAAATTTCTTTCTTACTCTGAATAACCTTAAAAGATAAATAATTAAACTTTTAAGATTAAACAAATTTATAATATTACGGCATTAATTTTGAACATTACAAACAAATTAACATTGAAAAGAGATACCTTACTTTTTTTTAAATGTTATTTCTAATTAAACCACTGATCTTTTATTAAACTTTACACAATTCTCGCTAATTAAAAATCGGTAAGTTAGCTTGATATGTCTCATTTTTAAAGTCGAAATCATTGAATTCCGTTATTTGTGCAAGTAATGTTTCCTCTACTTTAATATGTTCGGGATTATTTTTATTCAATTGTTCTGATAACTAAGTTATTGTATTTTTCAGAATCGGAATCGCACGTTTACCTATAACTCTGATTTACTAAGAATTTCAGTGTTGACTTACGTTATTTTCTACTCCTTTTTTACACGAATTCGCTAAGTATGAAGTGTTTTATATATATATATATATATATATATATATATATATATATATAAACTGATTCCTGTATTATTACTAAGTCTGAAATTAGTAAACAACACTAATAAATTAAATAAACAGCAGATGATATCCAGCAAGTATTGTGGCCAGAGATGGAAAAATAAATTCGAATTCGAGTAAACTATATTTTTGTTTTATAAAACGAATGAACAAAAACAAAAAAACGAAATAAAAATACAAATAACAACGACGAATGATAGTAACAACGAAACGACTAATTAAAACTAAAGCAAAGAGCGAGAAAAAACATTCCGTCTGCGCGATATACAAATATAATCTTAATGATCAATAACTTGCTGTAGTTGTTATTTTAACGAAATTTTTGTTGTGAATATTTCGAATGTTTTATGTTTTTTAAAAATTGATTAAACTGATTCGTGTATAACACTTCTATGGTAGAGCATAGGAAATTATAAGTAACGTGTCCATACGAACATTGATACATAAATATTTTTAATCAACTATAAAAAATAAATTAAAATCAAGATCTTTGCTTATAAATATATATATATATATATATATATATATATATATATATATATATATATATATATAATTAAATCCTAAATTTAAAATAACACAAAGTAGAAATAAATTAACAAATGAATAACAAATTATTTGAACTATATAAATTTCTTTATAATTACGAAAAATCATTGTATATTTTCTTAGAAACGAACTAAGGAGATCGATGTCAAAATTAAGTCTTCTAGTGTACTTTCAGGTGCAAAATATATTTTTCATTAATATTGATACTAAAATGGGTCCTATTTTAAATTATTCGGTTTCCATCTTTGTTTAATTCAGTTTCATACATCCCCTACTCTCATTAGTGTCGTTGGGCTTAGTTCATTATGAACCTTAACTTCATAAAAATAATTAATGATAAACGTAACGAATTTTCTTCATATCAATTTGTAAATAACACTGCTTTATGTAAATTTAAATTTAACGATAAACACGTTTTTAGTGAAAAAGAGGGAAAGTACAATATTCGCGAATTTGTTTTATAGAAATTTTAATTATCAAATTAGATAATTTAAATTATTACTAACCCATTAAGAATAATAGTGAAAATTTCTTAAAAATGCAGAAACCAAATTATCATAATCAAAATATCTATTTACATTATATAAATGCACGCGCACAATGGCGTGACACTCGTGGAGGTAGCCATTCGCATTTAAAAACAAAACCAGTTGTAACCATGGCCCTTTTTAAAAAATACAATAATTTCCAAACTGAGGATTTAATGCATACGCGTGCACGTACATTATTACGCATCCGTTGAAGTGAAAGAATTAGACGAGACGTTCGCGATCAAGAGTAATACTAAATAACCAACAAGATTATAATGAAAATATTGATTTCAAATTAACTGTAAATTTTAATGATCAATTATTACCAATCAAAACTCTACATTAGTATCAAACTTATTCACTGTACATTATCTGATATTTAGATATTTGTGGGAAGTTCTAGAAGATTAATTTCATTTATATTATATTTAAATTAACGTTTTTTCAGCTCAATTATGCGTAGGATCTCTGCGTGTGCTCCTAGTGTGTAATCGAACTGGTTTTAATAGCTAATTAAAGAAAGAAGAGAACATAAAGATAATACTGGCGATGCATTTTTAAAGTACAACATTATATACTATAAAATATCATTGAGATCAATGTGGAAAAATCTAAAGTAACGGCGATGCTGAGTTTAAATAGATATCAGAACATTAAGGGAAATAAAGTTGTGGATACATTAACGAGATCTCTATCGGACGTTTAAAAGATAATTTAAAATGTATAAAAGTCTTAGAAGAAATACAAAAATACGTTAAAATGTAATTAAACAGAAGTGAAAATATATTAGAAGAATTGAAGTATCAATATTGGTAAAATTATTACAGAATTCAAAGTAACACGCTGTTAACATATGCATCTGGTGCATTAATGATTCATTATACGTCTAATGGTGAGATTAAGTATAAGACATATGTACTTACTCAAAAGAAGTCGAAAAAAGAAAAAGAAAAGAAAAAAGAAAAATCAAAATGATTGGTTTAGAATTACGCTATTTACGGTGTGGATGAAGATTCGATTGAGCATATCGTATAGAGCTGACAGCTGCATAGTTATCAAAGAGCGATTTTCTTTCATGAATTAGTGAAACCATATAACAATTCGATAATCGAAATTAATCTGTTAGTTTAAAATCGCACATCGGAAAAAACAATAGAATTATAATGCTTTATTAAAATTTAAGGGGGTAGTATTACATAATAGCATTGTATATTAATCGTTGCTATTATTTGAATCGAATGATAAAACTAAAAGAGACTGTTCAAATGGTTAACGACCGGATCGGAAAACATTAAAAATATAAACCTATTTAAAAGTACAGTTTATTTGTAATTGCATTTAAGTAAAATATATTATATTAATTTTTGTTATTACTATTAATGCACTGAAAGATTACTAGTTTATTCGCTATTATAATTATAAAATGTACCTAAAGTAACACAAATAAAACATGATTATTTTATTTATAAATTAACGGCGAAAAACTTTACATCATAAATATCTCGTGTAGATGAGTAGTAAAATGATTTACTATAACTACCGCCTCACATAAACGAACAAAAATTACCGATGGACAAGCGTAATTTATTTTCACAATATCGGAAGTCTTCATTTTTCCTCTTTTAGCACTCTGCGAAGAAGTCGTTCCGATGCATTTGTAATAAATATCTGTAACTCCGCATCGACTACTCATTTTATCTTTTACGTATTTCACATGAAGAGTATTTTCTAAATCGGTTTTCCACATACAGAAATCTAAAATAATTTATAAACACTTTATCATAACAATGTCTAGAACATCGTAAAGTGCAACTAAGCTCATAATTTTTCAACCTTTTTAGCGATGTAGCAAAACTTAAAAAAAAAAAAAAAAAAAAAGATGAACTTTTTGTGAACTTCTTGACCCAAATTTTAACACGCCGTCAATTACTATAAACAGTTTACACTGTTATTTCGGTAATGAACTGAAAAATATGATGTATTTTTAAACTCGTTCCCTGGTAATTACAAGATAAAATAACAGCTTTAGTATAAATAGCATTAGTCAATAATAGTAACAAATACTATCCAAATAGTTACTATTGCCGATATATGTGACCGGCTCCGAAGAATATGCCTAAAACGCAATATGCGAGAAAAACGCGTTTGAAGTTTTGAGAACACTGTTTCATCATTTCCAGCAGCTGTTGCGTTATTTTTTGCTTCTGTACAGTGTTAAGTATAAGAGCTATCCGTGAATTGAGAGACACGCATGCAAGAAGAGATGGCAGTCGCGGAGAAAGAGGTCGAAGTAGAGGGGGTGGACGTCGAGGTCGAGGTCGTTCTTAAAGTGATCACCATAAGTAAGAATGAAGCAATTTTTCAATTTCCCATTCATTTCATTTTTTGATGTGTATTTTAAGTAAGTTTTCACGTAATCTCCTATTAATCTTTCGATCTTCTATTTTTTATTAATTGTATCCTCATTTTTGTACAGGTTATTATTGGAAGTACGTCTTATTTTAGGTAAATCTTAAAATTGTAAATAAAAATCAAATTATTTTTCAGATACTTTTCCATTAGTTTTCCGATGTATTTTTTGTAAATCGTGCTGGTATTTCTTGTAAATCGTGCTGGTATTTTTTGTAAGAATTATTAGCAGTCTTGTACAAGAATTAGATAATTTTTCATGTGATTTTTGTTAATTTTTTAGTGTATTCTTCACACATTTCATAATTCGTCTATTTTTTTTGTAATAAATATCGGTAGTAGTATATGTATATCATTCTTGTAAAAGATATGAAATGATTTTCGTTCCAGTAGCACATCATGTCGCAAAAAACAATTCATTGTGAGGGAAAAAAGGGGGTTCAAAAAAGTCTTGTATGTGTAATCTGTTAATTACTGAAAAAGAGCGAATTTTCAACTACTTTTGCATATGACAGGGGCGAAGAAAAATGGCTATATCGTCGCTTGTAATTATTATTATTTTCAATTTCTACCAACGGCACGTCATAAAGAAAGGTTTGAGAAGACATGGAAACCGTCGAAATCCGAAAATTGATTTTTTAGGCATAAGCCGGGTTTCTTCGGAGCCGGTCACATATTATTATTGGCGAAAATTTAATTTAATGTCGAGAACCTCTACCTACTAAAGAGTTAATGGTTTAATTGTTATAAAGAAAGTAGATATCAGCAACTCGTATATTAAATGAGCTAGATTTGTTGTAAAAAACACATAGTTAAACGCAATAAGAATGACAGTTTAATCAATTTGGCGCCTCACTGTAGTACTACTAAAGCGCGGCAGAAGGAAACGATCAGTTTTGCCTTAAATTTTTTAATTCGTTCTTATTCTAGTTTTTTATTGTTAAAAATGAATTATTAATGCGAATATTTCGCACATTATTTTAAATTGGAAAATTAATATTTATTAATTTACAGGTAGTATAAGTTAGTGAACTAATCAAAATATAGCAAAATAAAAGGAAATTAGTTTATTAGATCTGTTTTTTTTTTTTTATCTGATCTGAATGATACATTCCGCAATATTATACTTATTGTATCATATTTTATAATACATAAATAGCTGTTTTTACTTTTATTGTTAACTTGCCTTTTTTCCACTTGAACCACAATAATTTTGCGAATTATTTTAGAATAAAAAATGAAAATGAAAATGCGGATGCCAGTTAATATGAAAAAGAGACGTTGACGCGATAATTATAGTTCGCCGTGCAAAACCACAGAGATATATGAATTTTATCAGGAAATAACTATATTTATATTATTTATTTAAAACTGCAAATAGAATTCAAATTACAATTGAACTTTTAAATTACACGCGCTTTTTTGCCGACTTCAAAAAAAAAAAAAAAAAAAAAGATTATACGTCCCCAGCTTATGTTTTTTCATTTCTATATTTGCACACGCATAAACTTTGCCCGCATGGATTTATTTTAATGATTTTTTGTTCATTCGAAAGTGTAATGGTTGATAGGGAGATACCATATAATAAGTACATCGATAACATGGTGGCCACTCAAATGTAATTTTTAAATTCCCGGTTTATTCCCAGTTTTCCCGGTCTAAATCCTCCCGATTTCCTGATTACTAGAATTGTACAAAAAGAAGAATGGAAATATTTGATCGCCGCAGCACATTTTATATGAATAAAACAGAACTTCGTAATTTATTTTGATCAAAGCGCATTAAAAAAAATGCATCCATTTTTCGTTTTAAATGATTTTTTTCTTTTTAGAAATATCATTTTTAGCTGTTAGAATTTATCCGAAATATCTGCTTTATGTAAATAATTTGACTGTTCAAATTTAATAAGTTATATTTTTAAATAGCGAACATTGTTGTCTATGAAAAAAAGCAAGAAATTGTGTTTTAAATTTATTTTAGAATGTTGTATATGTTCTTATAAATAAATTTCAGAATCATCTACAGAACTTGGCTCCCATTTTTACATATATGTTTTTGATAGGATATCATTACTTTTTGTAAAGAAATTATTATTATTATTCATTCAAATTAAAAGGGGCAAATATAGAAATAAACTGCGATGCAAAGATCGTGACAAAGATACGAAATGGCGAGACACAAATGAGCGTTTTTCGAAGCAACATACTGAAGAAACGAAGTTAAACAACAACAATAACGACATGTTGACGGTTAAAAGATCAGCGAGGCAGTTATTTTTATAACGCAGCGAAACTTGTCAATTCCCGGAGTTTCTTAAATTTTATAACTATAACTAGCAATCTAACTGTGATATAAACTAAATTAAGCAATAATCGATCGAAATTACTTAAAAAATATGAAAAATTCACCTTGTTTCCTTTGTATATACACACAATTACCCAGCTGGACGCCAAATTTCAACTTTCTAGGTCACCTGGAAGTGGGTTAGGTTTTTGATCTGTATGTCAGTCAGTGATAAAAATTAACGATTTTTAGACGTTAATATCTCAATAACCGTTTGAGAGTTGTATTTATGAAATTTGGGGTTCTAGTTAATCTAAGGGGGGTTTTAATAAATTAAAATAAATTTCATGTGTTTATGCTAAATAAATTTTAAGTTATTAAGGGGTTAAAAGTAACTTCAAATGGTTCGTGTAAATATACACACGGCTGCTGCGTCGTCGCCAGTTCCTTTTTCTCGGCTTTGTCTAGATTATCTTTTAGCAGATAATTACTTTTTACTTTCTAGTGTATTATTGGCAAGTTTTTTGAGCAAATTTTAAAGTTGACACTTTTTATAAAAAACAAGCAATTTTAATAAATTAAAACTGCTCGTGCGTGGAATCACACACACACACACACACACACACACACACGTATATACGATGGGAACGCAAAGAATTCATTTTTCTTTGTGCTTCTAATTTAGAAAATTAAATAAATTTGTAATAAAATGAAGTGAATCATAAGCACAAGCAATAAGCCGGTTACAGGCGTTTAAAATGTGGACCATTCGCACGATGCTGACGATTTCATGGACACAGAAAATTAGAAATTCAACGGTTCTGGAAATAGCTGATGTTGGACGACGGCTTTTATCCAATATAAAGTGGTGGAAGTCAAGTTATTTTGGCCACATCCTATGTGGAGAAAAATACTCCTTACTGCGTTTCATATTGCAAGGTAAAATAGAAGGTCGGCGTAGAATTGGCCGTAAATCAATGTTATAGTGCCAAAATATCTATAAATGCACTGAGGTATCCTATTTCTGAGAGCTATATCGAGCGGCAGAAACACATTCTTTTAGTGTTGTCAGTTAAAACTCACTTTATGATAATCGCCAACGCTCAAAAAAAGAAAAAGTGAATCATTTACAGAGAAAGTGAATTGGCAAGTAAAAAAAAATCCGAATGCTTTGATGTTAAAAGCGTAAAAGCGTGAAACACGTTTTTAGAATGTAAATTTTAATTATGGATTATTCTGCAAAACATAAATTAACCGTATAAGATACATCAGGAAATTTAAATATTTACTTCCAACCTAAAAATATATTTCACGTTAAAAAAACTCACGACGCTATTCATTATTTCCAAGAGTTGACTATTCCACTTACATTTTAAAAATATCTAAAATAACATAATAAAGAACCTGATAATGGGATTCAATATATACAAGAAAGGTGATGCAATGTATTCAGTGAATAAAGGGTATGTTAACGATCGTCAAATGCCCTCAATTTTTTTCTTTTTTTTGTGTGTGAAGAAGTATTTGTTGGGGCACAAAATAAATGATGTACCGAGTCGTAGGTCCAAAAAAAAAATTATCGGCCCTAGGGCCCGAAAAACATCGATTTTTTCTCGTGTTTTAATGATTAGAAAAATCTAAAAAAAATCCATGAGTACTCTTTAACTAATAACTTTTAGGTGGAACTTTTTTTAAGAATGATCAAATGTCAACATGACCTCAAAAAAAAAAAAAAATTATTTAATAATTAAAATGCAATTTTCACTGCGTTCCAATGTTAAAACGGTCAGTATTGGGTTTTTTTTCTTGTGGAACGAGAAAAAATACATCAAAAATGTATTTTTTCAGATAAAAAAATTATTTAATAATTAAAATGCGATTTTCACAGCGTTCCAATGTTAAAACAGTCAGTATTGTTTTTTTTTTCCTTGTGGAACGGGAAAAAATACATCAAAAATGTATTTTTTCAGATTTTTTCTAGTAATGAGCCATGTTGAAAAATCCGAAAAAGCATTAAATCGTCTACTTTGGAATGAAAACATCATCTTGACTACATTTGACTTTCCAAATAATTTTCTAAGAAAAATACTGCGGTGTAAATATAAGTAAGACAATTCGGATACATTATAATAGTGCAAAATAATTTTACAAAACGTTTCCTTCAAATATAAATTATCTAAATATTGAAAATCATTCTTTAAAATAATTAATTATTCAGTAAAAATACTTTCTATTCGCCTACCAATTATACAACTAGTAATATATTTTAGCATTTTATTTTTTTCACGTATTTTGAATTTGTGTCAGTCTGGTTTATATCGTCTCTTAAAAACTTTTATTTACTGCCTACTAAATTATAAAAGTATTGAATAAAGGGGAGAGTGGTGATGTTATTTTTTCATATAAGAAACGTTGGATTATAAAAAAGCAAAACTGTGGTAAAATCAAATTCTCATAAAAGTACACATATTTATTAAAATTATTATTTGAATTTTTAATATTTTTTTGCTGCATTAATTTTTTTGTCAATTAAAATCAATTTGAATCTTCATATGTTTTTTAAAATTTATTAAAATAAATGTAACTAAAAATCATTTAGAGACATTTGTTGCTAAAAAATTTCACCTGACATCTTACACATTATGTCAGATGGGATAACATTTTGTAAAATTATTTTGCACCATTATAATATATCCAAATTGTCTTACACTTATATTTACATGTGCAGTATTTTTCTTAACTGATTTAAAATGAAAAAAAGTATTTAAAATATAAAATTTTAGTCAAATGTATTTGTGAATTTTTGTTAAAAATTATGAACTAGAACGCTAGAAAAAAATAATTTCTTGAAAAACGATGCTTTCATGTAGAAAGCAGACAATTTAACGGGTTTTCGAATTTTTCAACATGGTCTAACACTAGAAAAAATCTGAAAAAATACATTTTTGATATATTTTTTCCCATTCTACAAGAAAAAAAACAAAACAACACTGACCGTTCTACCATCGGAACAGGGTGTTAATCGCTTTTTAGTCATTAAATTATTTTTTTTTTGATCATTCTTAAAAAAGTTCCACTTAAAAGTTATTAGTTTTTTCACATTTTTCTAATCTTTAGAACGTGAGAAAAAAAATAAAATGTAAAAACGATGTTTTTGGGGCCCTCAGGGCCCAAAAATTTTTTGGAACCTACGACCCGGTGCACCCTTTATTTTGTGTCCCAACAAATACTTTTAAAAAAAAATTGAGGGCATTTCACCATTGTTAACAGGGAATACCCTTTATAATTAACTAAATAATGATGCGTTAATTTTGCGATTTAATGAACCCTCCCGTGAACTTAAAAATATTAATTATTTCTCTTCACCCTTGATTCTGATCATATCATATTGTAATTTATAATATTAATTGAGCCCTTACTTGATAACCATGTTGCTACTAGAACTACAGAATCTGTATTGTTTAAACGTGACGTTTTTATTTCATGTAATTTGATAATACATTTCTGTAATTCTATTGTAGAATTTTCAATGATCCCATCATAAAATTTTTGTTTAATATCACGACTCTCTTTTGTAATTTACTGATATTTGTTGCTTCGTTTTACAATTACGATTTCTCTATACATGTTGCGGATGAATGATTTTCGTTGCGATCAATACATGAATACCTTAATGCTTTACAGTCCTCTTTATTGTGCCCAAAGCGATTACATTCAAAACATTTTTGTAAGATTTGCACTATTCAATCGAATCTTATCCTACAAATATATAAATTCTACATACTTTTCTATGCGTTTATTTAATCTTTTTATACGCGTTATTATTTTTGTTTTTTATATTCGTTTTTCTTTTTTTTTTGTTTGCAGGGGAGAAGGTGATTGTTTAGGCTTAAAAACAAAGTGTAGTTGACTAAATTGAAGAAATCAAAGTATTTGATACTTTCATCTATCATAGTCAGTGTGCACCAGATTGCGGTAATACTATTTTTTTAGTGTTATAGTAAAGATTGATCGTCGTGTTGAAAGAATTGTGGAATTCGGATAAACCGTAGTGTATACATTTTTTTATTACACATATTTAATAAAAATTAAATGATTAAAATGTTTCGCTATCTCCCATATATAAATATTCTTTAAATATATCCGAAGTTCATCAGATTTAAATAGCAATATCCATAATGTATCAATTATATTTGAACTCTGTGGCATCTAGTATAGTAAAATGTATTAATTACAATAAAAGTTATTCTGATAAAGATAGTTGAATAACGTCCTTTATTTGATCAAAGTAAAATCGAAAACCTATTTATTACTATCATATCTGTTCTTTCTTCACTGATTAACATTATGCAGGCGCCAGAAGATAATTAGTGACGGTTTTGTAAAATATTATAATTTAAAAAAGTCATGAGTAATTGATTAAAAAATATGCATTTTTAGTATGAAAAAACAAAGCAAACATTTATGTAAAAATTGTCATAATTAGCGTAATGTTTTTATAAAAGTCCAGTATGCACCACTTAAGAATGTACGGGATAAATAAATTTTTCTAAAAATTTCAAACTGACCTATGGAAAATTGTAAAAATTACGTTGCGTCATGAAAAAAAAAACGAAAAAAAAAACGCGTTAAAGATTTACGTAAAACTATTTGATAAATTTTCTTTTTCTTTACTTTTTTCATACGCGTGTAAAAAAAAGTTTTACTCATTTTTATCTCAAAAATCGTTTGCATTTGTAAAACAAAAATGTAATTATTTTATTTTTCAGATGAAATTTATTATTAAGCCAAGTTGATCCAATTTTATTTTATTTTTGTAATACAAATCAACGAAAAAGATTTCACCATTTAAAGCAAAGTTATTTAGTAAATATTAAAAATCGCATTAAACAAACGTTATTACGGACAGGAATTTTTATTTGGAACAACTAAATTGGTACGAATTCATTCTTACCTTCAGCATTAGCAAAACGTTTTTCTACTTTCGTTATCTGTAAGTTATGCGTACATTGGAGATGCTTTTTAAACGTGTGGTAATTTGTAAAATGATATTTGCACATAAGAGAGCATATAATCTGGTTTTTTAATAATCCATTTGCGTGATTGTTAAAAATATGCAATTCGATACTACATTTTGTAGTGAATAAACTTTGACAGTACGCACAAACAAAAGGGTTCTTCTGATCTAGTAAAACAACAATTAAACGTATAATTCGATTAAAATTGTTTTCATTACATTTAATTCTGTATAAATGCAAAGTTAGGAAAATGTTAGGTATTATTTATTCAAAGTTAAAGGACGTTTTTAATTCTTAACAACTATTAAACCAAAACAGAACTGGAACGAAGATCGGAATTGTAATAAAAATTATCAGAATATGAAAAACATTCACACCGTTATAAATTTTTAATGTAAGAATACTATAGAAAAAATAAATCATTTAAGAATTATACAGGATAATTTAAAATAAAAAAAAACTATAAATATACAGTAAACGTTCCATTTTTATTGTAATTAACGTCACATACCTTTCGAAATTTATGATCAAACATTTATATCGCGTCTAACTGAAACTGCTTTTTCTAGAGAATTTTTGTATAATTTACGTATCTACAATAAGGAATTTTAAAAAGATTTGAAAATATATATTAAAGTCTATGTAAATTAAGATTAATTTTGAATTACAGGATAAAAATATTCGAAAAATATAATTATTTAAATTTTGAAATAATGTATCAAAGATGAAAACTAAATCAATTTTAATAGTAGAAACGAATATAAAAGTAATGTTTAAGCAGTATAACTGTAAAAATAAATGTTAATCTAAATTTTAAAAAAAATGTGAACGGATAATACATATCATTATGTTTATATTCACATGATAATAAACAAAAGGATGAAAATATTTAAAATTTATATAATATGAAAAAACTGAAATGTTAACAAAAAAGTAAGATAATTGAAAATGAATTGTAAAATGACAGTTTATTTATTATAATAGTAGTTCATTTTCAGTTCATTTGTATATGGTCAAATTTATCATTTCCTACTAACCAAACAAATATAGACAGATTTTTTTTTTTTAGTTCGTTAATATCTTTTTATTTTGAGAGATGATTTTTAAGGATGATTTTATCGATCTAACAGTAATTCTTGCAGACGTATTAAAATTAGACGATGCTGAAAGAACATACAATTATTAAAATTTGTTTATAACCGGTTATTTATCTTATAAAATACAATCATTTTTATCAGAACTGTCGGTATATTTATTATTACTAAATAAGTAAAATATAAAACAGTAACTATAGATAAAAAAATTAAACGAAAAATTTATTAGTTTTTCGGCTGATAAAGTATTAGTGTTTATAAATGGAAAAAAAAATATATAACACGGCTGAAATTATGAAATTTGTAAAGTAATCATAAAGTGTTAAACGATGAAATTTAACTTTACGTTCCTTACATTAAAATCGAAAAATATTTTCATTTTATAATTTTTCCCTACTGCCAATGAAAAACCTAATATTTCTCTTACCATGTATTTCACTTAAGTGAGCAGCTAAATCATCAATTTTTAAAAATGATGTACCGCAAATATCACATTTTTCCATTTTATTAATCCTAATAAATGCAAGACTAGGAAAAGAAGAAAACTTTGGTCATAAACTTAATCGTTATTTGTAAACAAACGGCAGAGCACCACCGACGCGAACATCTGATGCTAGGGTGTTGCTAGTTGCTACTTCTATTAGCAAGAAACTCACTCAATACATGTAATTACTGCTATTGATAATAATTAAATTAGTATCTTATTAAAAAAAATAGTTTTATGGTTTCAACTATTAAAAATACACCTTTAATTCTTAGAATGGGTTTGTTTAATTTTTAAAAAATTTTTCATTAAAATATAAATAAGTCTATTTTACATTAAGTTAAAAATTTAAACATCAAATAAAATATACATCTAAACTGTTTCGATTTTACATATTAATGGTAATATAAAACTAGTGTTTATGTTCTACAGTTTTTTAACATAATTTCCTATTCGTTATAACATGGGCAATTCCGACTTCAGTAACAAACAGGGCTTGAAAGCTGAATAATTATACGGCTTAAACTTAATACGGTTTATGTCCTTGAAAAATACAGCTTAAGCTTTCGGCTTTTGGCTGTTTGAATTTGAAATACGACTTAAGCTTTCAGCTTTCGGCTTACGAAATGAATTTCAATAGAAGTTAATTAAAATCATTTACTAATTACTATGCTACAAACTAGTTAGCATTACTATTGAAACTTCAACTTTTTTCTTTCCGCACAAAAATAAAAGTTTTTAAAAGCAATTTCTTACGCGAATAATTATGTCAAAAATACAAAATCAAGAAATTTAAAAAAAACCAGCTTAAGCCGAATATAAAGCTTAATTTAGCTTTTTTAGAAATACAGCTTAAGCTTTCATCTTTTGACTGTTTAAATTTTGAATATAGCTTATTTGAGTATCCGTAAGCTAAAAACCTAAAGCTTAAGCTATATTCAAAATTGAAACAGCCAAAAGCCAGAAGCCTAAGCTGTATTATTATTCAGCTTTCAAGCCCTGCTTCTAACCAATCTAAGAGATGACATCATAAACTATAATCTTTATTTTATTTGTTATGAAATGTAAAAAAAACTCAAGACGAACATGAAGTTTAATTTGGCTTTTTAAAAAATACAGCTATACTTCCATCTTTTGTCTGTTTAAATTTTGATTATAGCTTAAGCTTAAAGTTTTTAGCTTATGCAAACTTTAATACAGTTTTGGATTAAGCTTGTGACATCTAAAAAAATACTGATGTAGTGTCTAGCCCCCAAAACTCCTCACAATATGTTATCAGTATTCTTGTTTCGTGTTTATTTACATTATTCTACTTCATTAAAAATTCGATATTGAAATTGTAGTTGAATAATTATAATACTCCTATTTCATTTGTAATTTAGATATAATTCGTTACCTTTTGTATTTTGTAGTGGTATATATAACCATATTTCTATTTTTTTGAGTTAGTTTTAGTGTTACCATTTCATATGTATTGTTTTGTCAGTATGATTAAAATAATTTTAAACAATCTTCCTTTATTTATTTCTTCGAAGGCAATATAAAAATTCTACTTAATTCAAATAATTCACTCTTTCTCTTATAATTGTTTTGAACTTTTTTCACCAAGTGCTAAATGTATACAAATAAAGCAAAATACTAATAACATCTGTGAGGAGTTTTGGGAGCTAGACGCTAGTTCACAAATGATTGTCTGTCAGCTTTTGGCTTTCGGCTAGCTTTCAAGCTCTAACTGTAACCACAACTAGGGCTTGAAAGCTGAATAATAATACGGCTTAAACTTAATATGGCTTATGTCCTTGAAAAATACAGCTTAAGCTTTCGGCTTTTGGCTGTTTAAATTTAAAATACAGCTTAAGCTTTCAGCTTTCGGCTTACGAAATGAATTTTAATAGAAGTTAATTAAAATCATTTACTAATTACTATACATCAAATTATTAAGCATTACTATTGAAACTTCAACTTTTTTCTTTCCGCACAAAAATAAAAGTTTTTAAAAACAATTTCTTACATGAATAATTATGTCAAAAATGTAAAATCAAAAAATTTAAAAAATTAAGTTTAAGCCGAATATAAAGCTTAATTTAGCTTTTTTAGAAATGCAGCTTACGCTTTCATCTTTTGACTGTTTAAATTTTGAATATAGCTTAAGCTTTAAGCTTTTAGCCTATTGAAATTTAAATATGGCTTTTGGATTAAGCTTATAACATCTAAAAATGATTGGCTTTTAGCTTTTGGCTTTCGGCTGACTTTCAAGCCCTGACCACAACCGCGCAAATTTAAGATCTAATAAACTGCATTCAAAATTAAAACAGCCAAAAGCCGAAAACCTAAGTTATATTATCAAAGATGATGAATCAAATTAAGGCTGAAACAATTTTTTTTTTATATCGCTTATTATTAATATTTCAGGAACAAATTATGGTATTAAATAATACATCATCAAATAATCTGTTTTTGTTTTCAAAAAAAGAAAAAACAGTTAACATATAATTTTTTTTTTTAAATTGCTGTAATAATTTAACTATTTTTATTTCATAAATGAATCGAATCGATAATTCGATTCATTATCGCCTCGTGCCGATAATAGGATTTTACGTTTACTTCTCTCTTTCAAGTTCTTGAATATTTTTAAGTGAGGAAACGTGTGAAGTTTTGTGGTAAGTATTTTAAATTTTTTTTGTATTTCGTTAAATAAGAAATATGTTCTTTCACTTTGGTAAAATAAGTTAAATATGTTTAGTGAAATGCCGAGTATAATTATATAACAAATTAATTTACGTTTAATCGTTTAATATTTTTAAGACTTACTTCAATTACTGAAAAAGTAAATTTTAACTTATAAATACAAAAAATGATTCCATTGGAAATTATAAATTATATTCTTAGGAATTCAAGATGGGTCGTGTTATAAGAGCCCAGAGAAAAGGTGCTGGAAGTGTTTTTAAATCTCACACAAAGCACCGTAAAGGAGCTCCAAAATTGCGTTCTTTAGATTTTGCTGAACGTCATGGTTACATAAAAGGTGTAGTTAAAGTGAGTAATAAACATAAAAATTATGTATGTGACCTTATTTTTTTTTACTCTAGTGAAATATTTTAAAAAACAAAAATACCTGTTTTTTTTTGAATTTGCACATAAAAATTACGGTTTACCTTATGTGGAAATTATTCCGTTATACGCATCACGTTACTTTGTAGTATTTTATAAATATTAATTTTGTTTTTTTAGGAAATCTTGCACGATCCAGGTCGCGGTGCCCCTTTAGCTGTCGTTCATTTTCGAGATCCATATCGATACAAAACGCGTAAAGAATTATTTATCTGTCCTGAAGGAATGTATACAGGGCAATTTATTTATTGTGGAAGAAAAGGTAAATTAACACATCTATAGTTATGAAGTACTTTAAAATAATAGTCGAGCTGCAACAAATGGTTACCATCATTATTTTCGTTTGTTCTTTTTTTTAAATTAAAGTCTATTAAATGAAGTTTGCAATTTCACTTTTTTTCCGCTAATAATCAATATTAATAGAATCGTTTTTATAATTAGAATTGCAGTAAATTGTAAATGTATAATGGTTTTTTTTTCTGCGTTATTAATAAATTTTCAACTTTTGCCCTATACTATATTGCATCTAAAGTAATATTCTTCCTCTATTTGGCTATTTATCCAATAAAGAGGTATCACGCAAAATGGGGATTAGCGTACATTTCAAGAACTATTTGATCAAATTTTACTACTTAGTTGGCGATGATACTCTTTTTACGTTTCTTTTCATAAGTGAATTGTTTGCAGTAAACATATTTAGTTTATGGTTTTTGTTGATAAATGGTAACTTCAAAAGATTTCATAACGGAATGAATTCAGTTGTAAAAATAATTTTTTTTTCTCCCTTGGTTAATGGATTTATTTTTGAATTATCCTTTTTACCAAAGTACGGAAAAAAACATTCGTTATTGCATCCGAATTTAACTAACCTTAATGCAAACATTTAAAACCTTTGATATTTTGAACTTTAAATATCATTTCCGCGGCATTTAGACTCCACGTTAGTTCTGCAAAAGAAGATTATATATATATATATATACAGTGAGCAAAATTGAAATCCGGACACCGTGTAAAGAAATAAATATGTGCTCAGAAAGGGAGTAAAAAGAGCTGTTTCGGATTCCGTGTTTTTATCAGACTGTAACATGAAGCCCGGGGAACGGAAATGCTAAAAAAATTAACCGAAAACAAAAAGTAACCTAATACCGAGCAAAGTTATAAAAACAAACTGCATTTATGTAGGCAAAATTGAAATCGGGATACAGCAGAAATGTTGCGAGTGCATGCACATATAAGACAGTATAGGGTCAGGTTTCGCAAAAAGATGAATAATAATATACACTCAGTAATCGTTTATTCATTTTGCAGCAATACGCGCGAACTGCAACATGCTGTGTCCATTCTATGTGCCAATGAAAACGGTGAATAGTGAAAAATGTGGCGGTCGGGAAAGAACACTATGTGTGAAATTCGTTAATTAGTAATTTTGAGTAATGCGCGCGGTAAGTCAACCCGGCAGATCTCAAAATTAGTGAACATTCAAAGAAGTACGGTTGCCGATATTATTTTACGATATAAACGGGAAGATTGAATTGAAAGTATAAAGGTACAGCAGAGAAGTTAACGGCCTATGACCGGCGTTCTATCCACTGAGCAGTGGAGAAAAACCCCCTCGTAAGTGCCCCCAAACTGATTAAACAGTTGCGGGAACGTGGTACAGAAGTGACAGCTCAAACAGTACGTAATGCAATTCATAATTTAGGATATAATTCACGTACCGCACGCTGTAAACCTTATATCAGTAAAGTCGATCAAAACAAGCGCTTTCGCTTTGCCGAGAAATACCTTTTACATGACGAAACGTTCTGGCATGATGTACGATTTGTAGACGAGTCCAAATTTAACGTGTTCTGCAGCGATGGCAAAGTAAAAGTATGGAGGAAGCCCAACACAGAATTGGAACGGAAAAATCTGAAAACTACAGTAAAGCATGGCGGTGGAAGTGTAATGGTGTGGGGCTGTTGCAGGGCGAATGGCGTGGACAATTTGGTATTTGTGGAGGGGAACATAGATGCGAATATATATACTGACATTTTGAGGAACAACTTACATGATAGCGTTGAAAAATTGGGCATTCGTCAAACATTTAAGATGTACCAAGACAATGACTCAAAACACAAAGCGCGGAAAACACGCATGTGGTTATTGTACAATTGTCCCAAGGTACTGGAAACCCCTCCACAATCCCTGGATTGTAATATTATTAAGAATTTTGTGGGATTATATCGACGATAAACTCCGCGAACGGCCAATTTCAATTAAAAAAACAACTGCAGGAACGTATCATAGAGGAATGGAACAACATCCCAGCCTCTTATGTCCAGCGTGTGGTTGTATGGATGCCGTGATCGATGAATGCTGTTTATGAGGCTAAAGGTCTACATACCAAATATTAAAACTAGTCATTTTTTGTGTTTTTTTAAGTTTTTTTTTACCTTTTTAGTGAGATTTTTCAGTTCTGTCCGGATTTCAATTTTGCTTTCAGAAGTACAATTTTTTTCGTAATTTCGTTGTTATCGCGGTTTTGTATTTTGTATTTTAGTAACAAACCATGCACCACAATACATTCCTTCTTAACCTCCTTATAGACGTATATTCATTTCTTTCGACGATGTCCGGATTTCAATTTTGGTCACTGTATATATATTTTTTTTAACATACTTTCAATTTAAAATAAATATTTCTAATGCAGAAAAAATCCGTTTATTCTCAGTACTTGACCGTATAATCATCGACGGTTAAATAGGATTTTTGATAAGCAGTTAATAAATTAATCTCTCTGAGTCGTATCGCTCGATTCCGAGCGTCATGACCAGCTATTTGTACATTCTGGTTGTACAGAATAGGCAGCTCTCATGGCAATTGCTCTATACACAACGCGAGTGTACGCACGCAAGACCACACCCGGAACTGATTGCAGTCACTTGTTATCGCGCTACAAGTGCAGTCCCGCATGCGTCTGCTGTGTGTACTGAACTAGCGCGCATATGATGGTATACGTGGTGGTTTGCCATTGCCTACCACGTAATTATTAGCGAGTATTTATTTATTTATTTAATTCTTGTAATAAATTCGTCGTCGCTCGGGATCGAACCCATGATCTCCGTAACGGAAGTCAAGTGCTCTAGCAACTAGGCTATCGCGACGACAATAAATTAATAAATTCACATAAATACATTTTTTGCCTAATAAAATGGATTATTTTTAATACGTCAACTTTAAAAGAAAGCTAGGAACTTCCAGTACAAATAATGCTAATTAAGTCGTGTTTTTCTAGAAATAGAAACCAAATTTTTTGTCACCAGAAATTTCAAACATTACTGAAGTTGATAAAAAAGGATTATTTTTTCATTTTACTATAACATTGAATGGAATAAAAATTTTTATTGTTAGTGAATTTTTGATCCAAATGTAAAATTGGAAAAGGTTGTATAATTAGGGGGGGGGATGTAAAATAAGCAAAAAATAAAGCACGAAAAATTAGCTAATATTTTATGATGAAGCTTTCCAAAAGGGACACTAGTAAAAAGTAAGCCAAGCTAACAGATTTTCATAACTTAGAAATGTAAACAACATCAAATAAGATCTTACCGGCGAAAGATTGGATTGTTTCACCGTTCTTGCTGTAATAAAACTAAACTATCTAGTTTCATGCTCAAGGCGCGGTAAGCGGTACAAAATAAAATTCTATTTATGTCGATTCATATTAATAAATTTAAAGACCATCACCTAACACAATATATCTAATCAATTTTTTTCACTTTGTTGTTAAAAGAAATATGGCGTGAAGTTCCTTGGAAACTGTTTAATTATATTTAAATCTATGTCATTTAACCCACAATGAGTATTTGCTTACTGGATAAATGTGTTGAATTTTTAAATAAAGGAAAAAAATGTTTTTAATAACAGATCTATATATTAGGGGTGTGCGAGAACCCGAAATTTCGAGACGGGATGGGACGATTCAGATTTTCGATTCTTTCGGGATCTCAATTTTTTCTAGATTTTTTAAAATTAAATTAAAAGTATAAAAAAACCAACACTAAGTAACTGTACCGTTTTTTTTTTTTGTGTGTAGTATTTGTATAAACAATTTTATATAAATAAAAATACATAATAAATATGTAATTTTCTAAATCAAAATAACATGATTATATTTAGTAACATTATAGATATAACATATTAACAATTTTACAACAATAATGTAATAATTTCACGTAAGCGTTATATATAACGAACCTCTGATTAAACAAAAATTATTTACCTGGTATTTTTAAATAGTAAGTATCCCAAAACAGAAAAATTCATTATAATCTAAAACAAACATACAACTTTCTGTACCAACTACATAACCCAAAACACAATAACAATATTTTAACTACGCTAACTGATTGTAATCGCTGTTGTTGCGGTACATGTACAATCTAAAGTGTGCCCGTGTATTCACTAAAGCCCGCTTATGATGGTATACATAAGGTGGATTGCCACTGTCCTCCACGTGTTTATTAGCGATTATTTATACTAACAATGTTATCTATATATATATAAATAATAAAATGATTTAATTAAAATTAAATCATCAGACCCTTTACTCTTTTACTCATTTGAAGCAGTCAAAAAGTAACTTTTTTTCAAAAATAGTTTATTAATTTAGTCATTTTTGGTAGAAATTACGGGACAAATAAAGCCCGAGAAATATCAGGAAACCCCGTGAAATACGGGAAATCTCGAAAAATCGGGAGTCCCGACTTGTCCCACTTCGGCATTAATTTTCCCGGCTCGAAAGTCGGGAGCCCAAAAATTTCGGGATTTCGCACACCTCTACTATATATCGATCTATTCTTCAATGAATAAGCTACACGTTTCGTAGATAAGTGAAAAAATTGATTTTTTCATTCAGTGTACATAAAATTTCATGTATATTCTTTTTGCATTGCAGCTGGTTTTAATCGAATTTATTTTATTTGTATTTTTTAAATTTCTGTGCAGCTACATTGCAAATCGGTAATGTATTACCAATTGGAACAATGCCTGAAGGTGCGATTATCTGTAATTTAGAAGAAAAAACAGGCGACAGAGGTCGGTTAGCACGTGCTTCGGGAAATTATGCTACAGTGATCGCCCATAATACCGACTCGAAAAAGACTAGAGTAAAATTGCCATCAGGTGCAAAAAAAGTTATTCCATCAAATAACAGAGCTATGGTCGGTAAGTAAAACCGTAAATATTTTCACGTTCTATTATGTATTAGTTGAATGTGTTCGCATTTAATATATGCGGAATTATTTTTAGGTGTCGTTGCTGGAGGTGGTCGTATCGATAAACCAATTTTAAAAGCAGGACGTGCGTATTATAAATACAAAGCAAAACGTAATAGCTGGCCTAAGGTTCGTGGTGTAGCCATGAATCCAGTAGAACATCCGCATGGTGGTGGTAACCATCAACATATTGGTAAAGCATCGACCGTTAAAAGAGGAACCCCAGCTGGTAGAAAGGTTTGTGTTATTCATCTTTTGTTTTTTCTAATAATATACAGTGCGTATATTAATTTTTGCTATATTAACTTTTTTTTCTCTCTCCCTAATCATTTAAATATAATTTTAGTTTAAAAAGTAAAATTTGCTGCAGTGATCATTTACATTTCGTTTTTTATTTAATACATTTTGAGTCTGATTTTTATTTATTGATGAAAATGGGTCTGTTCTGTTTGGACTAGTTACAAATTTTGACAGCAAATGTTCAAATTCATGATGCGAAACTTGCATTTATTTCGTCTTTTATCGCAACTTTTTTTTTTGGTTATTTAATAATCGAAAATTAAAAAAATTTAAGGGAAATATTTATTAATTTTAAAAATTCGTAGTTTGTTATTCGACCTGTTCCGAGAAGAACTACGAGTATTTCCAAATCGTAGAATATTACAATTACTGTATAGTTGTCCTTAAAACAAGTCGAATAACAAGTAACTTTTTAAATTTAATAAATATTCCCATTTAAATTTTTGATTATTATAATTTTTTATGCTATTTTTTATTTGTTTTTATATATATATATATATATATTATAATAAAACGTTTATATTGGTAATCAATGATGTGTAAGACATTTGAAAACTGAGCTATTTTGATGCAAGCAATTACTGAGATTACCAATTTTGTTACTTTTAGTTATATAAATTATTAATTATATCGGTTTACGTACAAAACAAAAAGTTCCGTCTTTCATAAAAGCCAATTAAAATTATGCAAATTTAATAAATTGATGAAATTTTCTCTTTTGATGAGTACTACTCAAAAAGAAAAACTACTGTTTGTAATTGTTACATATATGAAAAGAGGTAAATAAAAAAAGTGAACGATTTAATTTTTTGGTCACTACATTATAATGGCCAAGGTTTTAATGTGCAATATATTCCATGCAGAAGATGTATGAATGAGAGAGCTAGAAAGTAATGAGTAGAGAATTATTGTATTTAAAGCTCTACACGGAAGTCCGAAATTGCCTTGTTTGAAAATGTTATATACTGTTTGCTAAACTACAAAATTTATTGCTGGTTGATGTAAAATTAAAATTTTGTAAACGCTATATTAATTTATTAAGATGTAAAGAAACTTATTTTATGAATGTTGTAAAGAAATTACTCGAGTTCGTAAATATTTGTAAAATAATTTTCTAAGTTATAATCTAAAATTCATATAAACATAAATACAGTAGAACCCCGGTTATCCGAAATAAAGGGGGGACGGCCGTTTCGGATAATCGATTTTTTCGGTTAACCCACGAACATCAAAAAATAGCTTACTAAAATAAAAACTTATGTAAGGGAAATGGATTACAAACTATTTCTGTAGGTTACAGTTATGCTTTTTTTTTTATTTTAAAATGATATTTACAACATTGTTATACATGTATGTATAAAAACTTACATAATTAACATTATTATACATGTATTGCTTACGTACAATGTACATAATGTACTGTATTTATGGAAAAAACTCTGATTTTTTTTTTTTTTTTGAGTTTGTGTTCCTCACACCGTTTTTGAGCAGCGATATCCCTCCATCTTTTTATTAACAGGACGTCAGCAGGCGTTGACTTGGTGCACTACTCAATAAATCTGAGTGCCGCCTAAAATACATAACAACAACTTATGTACTGTACTGACTGACGACATACTGTATGCCGGCATATGCTTGACTTGCGCACCTCTAAGGCATTGAAATCGTCGTCAGCTATCACTTTCTGATCTCCGCATTGTCGCCGTTATCTGCTTCCATATTTTCTGCAGCGTTATTAGCTGGCCGAAAAACTGCCTCTACAATAGTATCTTGGTCAGTGAGTTCTTCGGAATCATCTACGACGATCCATTCGTCCACGTTACTTTCATTCATATCTTCGCATGCAGGGATTGTACGAATCATCTCTGACTAATTTTCAAAACTTTCTGTTCCCTCTTCCTCTTCTAGCACATCATAAAGCTTTTCTCCGGCACCTTTGAAGTGTTTCATTTTGAATCTTGCCCCCATACTTGTGCACGCCAATAAGTCACGTGTTTCATGTTCACTGATTTCAGAGCTTCATTCATTTCTTTATTCTGTGTTTCGCAATCTTGTATATAGAATGGTTCTCAGTAACATCCCTCGGTAGTGTCGTTTAAACGTTTCTATGATACTCTAATCCAGAGGCTGAATCAGGCTAGTAACGTTTGGGGGAAGGAAGCGAACCACAATACCGCCAATTTTTAATTCACAAAGGTGTGTAGGCGCCGTGTCAATTAATAAAATCGCTTTTTTATGCTGTCCCTTTTCAGCTAAAAACTTCTCAACTTTTGCCACAAAATGATCAAAAAACCTTTCGGAAAACAGCTCAGAAGAGATCCATGCACTTTTTTGTGCTTTATAAAAAAAATCGGTAAAGCATTTGGTGCAATGTCCTTTAAGGCTCGGGGTTTTTTTGATTTGCTGATGTACGTTGGTGGCAGTCTATGCAGAAGCATTTCAATCTAAAAGAACTGTTATGCGTTCTTTATTCATTTTGTTACCTCGGGGCAAAATACATAACATGAGAGAGGGACACGGAAAGTCGCCCACCGCTGTGATGGGTCACATGCCCGTTTCTCGTCGTTTTAACTTTGATAACGCGGTACGCGTCATAGTCGGAAACGTTTCGGTTAACCCGAGTTCGGATAACCGGGGTTCTATTGTAATCGAAATCTTAGTTAATACTTTTTACGCCATACAGAGAAATAATTTAATTGTGGGCTTTTCACGAGATACTTTTTATTTATCGATATTATCACTTTATTTATATAGGTTGGTCTTATTGCTGCCAGACGTACTGGAAGAATTCGTGGAGGCAAAACTGAAAACAAGAAGGACGATTAAATTAATCTGTACATATTTTTAAAAAAAAATGATTTTTTAAGTTACTTGTTTTATTTTTTCATATAATGCGTCGGCATAAAAATACATAATATGTTTTTTAATGTAAATTTTAGAATATTCTAAAAATATTACTGAATTCCTCTCAAAAATGTGATTAATAAGTGTGAAGTTACGAGTTATAGGCCTGATTGTGTATGTTATTCATTACAGTACCTCTTTAGTCAGAAATGTCGGAATAAATGAAAATTATAGAACTTTTTTTTAATACTCGTTGTGTGATAATATTGAATTTTAAAAGGTTCAGCCACTTTAATCTTAAGATCACTTTGCGAAATTACTGAATTTTTTAAATTAAGAAACTTAACTAATTTAACGTTGACAATCGTGTACTTCACGGTTTGGATGCACAGTTTATTTTAAATTCTACTTGCTTTCAAATTATGAATTAGTATCTTGTTCTGTTACGTATTATTAGAAATACTACATGTATTCGCATGGAAGAAAAGAGTGCGTGCGAATTCGGTATCTTAAAATACGAATTCCGATTTATAACTTCAGAGTATATTAGCAAATAAAAAATAATATGAAAGCGAAATTAATAATAATACACAAGTACTGGTGTACGTTAGGGTGCTTATATTTCACGGTATCGATAAAAGCATCACGAATTTTGTGACTTTTTACTAACAATAGGTAGGGGTAACTTTTTTTTTTCTTTTTTTTTTTTTGCGCCTAATCATTAGCTACAAGAATTTTGATTTCGATGAGCACAATTTAAGGAATATTTTTTTTTTCTTCTGAGGATGTATGCAAACTTAAATACATTTAGTTGAAAAATTTAAATAATTTTAAGCATTTAATAAAATATCCTACGTCGTATTGTGAAGTTATCATTGAAGTGATTTTAAGATACCACTTTAACTAATTAGGGTTTTTTTTTTTTTGTTAAACGATAAAAAGTGTAATATTTTTCAATACACATCTGTTAGTAATTTCGGGTTAACGTAGTAATTGATTTGAATGAACAAGCCGATTGTAAAATATTATTTGTGTGTTTAAAAAGAAACGTTAGTAATATATTCGAGAAAACGAGCGTGAGTGTAAAGTACAAAATTAAGTGTATAATATAAATATAATTGTAGTGTAAACACCTACGCCCACCACATCACTTTTTTGTGATAAACGTATAAAAATAAATATAGTGGTGGCGGCTGTTCGTATTAAGCAAGATAAGGATGTTACGGAAAAGCAGTTGTTAGGTTGGTGTAGGACAGTTTCAATAGAGTTAGTATAGAAAAATAACGGTCATTTTAAAATAGTTGTGAAAAAACGGGAAAAAGAAAAGAAAAGTACGACATAATTTATAGGAGGCAAAGGGAAATTTAGAAAATTAACAAATTATCGTCCAAAAAAAAAAATTGAAAAATGGATGAAAAAATAAAAGATTACATTTACTTATGTATGACGTAAGAGAAAGAACTTTTACGGATTTGTCTTTAGAATGGTAAAAATACGAATACCATTCGTTACTAATAGAAGTTCAAAAGATAAGTTAATTTCGTTCTTAAATGAAAATCGTAGAAATGTTAGAATTGTTAGGATATCAGAAAAAAGCGTTGGAACTCTGATTAAGAGAACGATAGAAATAAATATTGCCGTTGGTGTTATACAAACCGTTGGAAAATATAAACAACACCGTAATTAACCGGAACCATGTGATGTTACCGTGGAGTGTATATATATATATTAGTTGTTCGTCTCCATGGCAACAGATACCGTAGGAAAGCAATTGTAGTCTAAATCGTTTATTCGCATTGTTTTAAATTTTAGCATCGTGATAATTTTTATTCCGATCATTTTGAAGTATACAAACGCGTCAGTGCAGATGGATATAAAAAAACAATTTGATATTTCGCAGCAGGTATGATTATGTTCTTTCGTATGTGCGTAAAGTGTAGATAATTTCAAATTCTCATTATCCTTAAAAATTATCACTGCATTTCAGATTAACATTTATCGAATTTTAAGTTATATATTTTTATTTTGTATATGTTCCATACGCGCGCATTATGAGTTTGCAGAACATAATCTTTTACTACTTTGGCCATCTCGCGGATCGCCGCGGGTTGGCCACCCGTGGTCTAGGATATGACCACGATATTATAAAAATACTAATAAAATACCTGCATTTACATAGCAATTTATATTATGCCGGCTGCTTTCTATCGTGTTCGGTAAATTGTACACCTATTTATATTTAAATTTTTCACTTGATCAAAAATTTCGAAGGTTGTTTGTGTTTGTATTAAAACTTAAAAGGATAACTCCCGTTGCCATTGGTAATTATCGTGATTTACAGTTTAATGATGTTTTTTTTAATTCTTATAATTTCGGTAAAAAATTTTCTTATTAATATTACCGTCAAGAAGTGCTTATCAATCTAGTTTTACATAAAAATAGAGAAACTGATAATGAATTATTCAGAACAAACCGTAAAGTGTGCAACTAATATTACCAACGAAACAGCAATTTAAGAAACAGAGTTTCATAATTCTGTTGGCCTCTATAATTTGTTAATTTGAAGTTGCGTAATTTAAGAGCGCGTTAAAGTTAACGTTCTTTTAGTAACCCAGTTTAATCTCGCAATTCTACGAAAAATTGAATTTCAAT
Organism: Icerya purchasi; assembly: GCA_039619475.1. Classification (NCBI taxonomy): domain Eukaryota; kingdom Metazoa; phylum Arthropoda; class Insecta; order Hemiptera; family Monophlebidae; genus Icerya; species Icerya purchasi. The sequence goes on along the minus strand of CM077116.1, from coordinate 449,212,462 downwards.
TAAATCTTTTTTTTTTTTTTTCATGGGATGACTATGGAAATCGTTACGGACTTTAGTCGGCGTTCTTATGGCCGCAGCTAAAAGGTCGACCATATTCTAAATCTTGGCCTAGCACATCTGTTAACTACTATTCACTTCGAGAAGTTGCAAGGAAGAAATTCTAAAAAAGACGTAGCCAATTACAGATAAAGGAAATTTCGATCTTTGTCCACAACAATCACTATAAACGAGATTTTGTAGACTGTAACGACTCGATCTTTATATCAAGACCTTTTAAACATCTCAATCTAATGTGAAAAAGAAACCTTAAAATTGTGATTTCGCTTTACATTTGACGCGGTGTTCGATTATTTTATTTAATCATCTAGCGGTTCTTGATTATTATTCAATATTCATTCAGATTTGCATGTTCGTACTTTTTGTAATGTGTGTTTATTTATTTTGAATATTAATGGTTCTTACTGACGGGCGTATTCTATGATGTTAAAATGGTCTATGATTATATTTCGCAGGGACTACGCCAATCAAATAAAAATTGTTTTAATAATCCATTCTATTATTTCAGTATATATGTACATACATATAAAAAGAGAGAAAATTAAAACGTCGTGTTTTACAGTTCAGTTAGAATAACCAAAAGCTAATGGCGTTTGTGGCCCTAGGGTTGTCGTTTTCGACTTTATATTTTAATAAAACATTATTTTGCCCAGCGTATACTGGGGAGAAGTTGTATCAGCAAATAATTTGAGCGTCTTCTTTCGATTCACTGATAAACAATAAATTATAAATACGGACATTTCCTCGCTGCGAACATTACACATGCAGTACCCTCGAGTTTTGGAAATAGTGTGACCATTTTTAAAATTTGAACCCTTTATTTATGTGATTTGCTTTCAGATGTTGATTTCTCTTTCTTTTTTTAGCCATAAAGTTATGATCGACTTTTCGTCAAGGAACTATTCCAAATTATCATTTGCCCTCGAGTAAAAGCGGATTCGTTTCAATAATGAAAAATAGTTTTAATTCTGTAACGTCCTCGTGGTAGAAATTGCTGTGATCATTTTAAAAATCGAAATTTTGAGGAATCCAAAGCAACCTTTTTTAAACAATTGTTTCTGTGCACGTGCATGCGTGTAGAAGAGGACGTAGAATTTCGCGGTGTTTGCGTTCGAACAGATGAGATACTATTTCCTTCCGAGAGTGTCGTGGCATTTTCGTTATTTATTGACAGTAGCATACTTAGGATCGAATAACCAGTGGTGGTGGGGAATTTAGTCTTATTAAAGAATATGAAAAGAAGTATATTCATAGAAGTTGGAACGATAATAACACCGATGCAAGTGATATCAATGTTTTTTTGTGATTGTATAAATTCTATTTTTTTATACCGGAACATCAATTTAAAAATATTGAAAACAACATTGCTGGTTTTTTTGTTTGTTTTTTTTTTTTTTAATAATGTTAAAATAATTTTTTAAAAACCAGAATGTCCAGTTTATTTAATTTTCGAAAGTACCCCGGACTATATATTAAATAAACGAGGATATTTTTTATTAATTAAATAAAAAGTATACGTCATACTTCGACTACGGGTAAATCAATAAGAATAACAATATTTTATTAACAGTAACAGGACATTGCATTAATGCTACTCCGATAGACCTTGATTATGAATTTACATATATATCCGGAACTTGTCGGCGTATTGTGCATTTTATATTTAATACGTAATACTTCAGTTTTAATAGTCTCATTTTTATACTTTTCAACGCCATTAAAATTCGTAAATGTAAAAAGAAATCAAATTTTTATTGAATTACAAAAAAAAAATTAAATCGTGAAAATATTCTTTCAATAGCTCTGGTATGCACATGTATGTGAAATTCAGGATCAAATATAGGCAGAAAGTAAGAGTTCTCAATTTATGCGGTTAAAATAATTTTCTTCTTAAGTAACATACGTTCCGATTAAAAAAAATTTAAGCGCTGTGACTAAAAATTTTAAAAAGATTTTCCCCTTAATTTGTCTGGCAAATTGTTTTATAGCATCTTTAAAATCGAAACTAAATATTTCGCTGCTTATGCGCACATGAAGGAAACAAACTGTTCATTTTATTTAGTTTATTTTGGAAAATAAATGCTAACAAAAATTCTCCAGTAACCGAAATTACCGAATTTATTGTATTTCAGAATATTTTACTGATGATTTCTTTTTTTTTTTCGATTTTTAATTCAGTCTGATTTTAGTTTTGTTTCTATTTACATTATCACGATAGTATTCGGCAAATTTTTACAACTACCATTCGGTCTTCACCAATTGTTTTTAACGTAGTTAAAAAAAAAACAAAACATATCGATTACAAATATATGACTTGGCATCTGGACAGAGCCGTATCTGTGGACCGAAATTCAGAATAAATTTATTTCTTTTTAATTTTTAACAAAAGAAAAGAAAATTAAAATTTTTATGAATTCTATGGAAACGACTATTTTTTATTTGTTTTTATTGTAGTGTTCAAATATGACATATATAATAATTTACTACACGGCTTTAGTTGTGCCATTTATAAATAAATATATTTCATGATAACACACACACACACACATACATATATATATATGTGTATAATTATAAAAATATTTACCCCGCCCCCACCCCGTAATTAAGATACGGCCCTGCATGTGTATATCAATCATAGTTTCCGTTAGTAAGGGATGTATAATTGGAAGAAAACTTCATTTTCAACGTAATTAGTTTTTTCTATTTATTTCGTTGAACCGTTTTATTCAATAACTTATCACCCGAAACTATATATACTGTCCACAATTATCTTAAACATCGAAGAACGATAAATTTATTACTACCGCGTGTTTACTGTTAGAAACAGTCTACAAGCTAATGTTTGGTTTGTTTGCGTATATACAATAGTACATTTGTCCATACTTTTGCAATTTTTTCGTGATTCATTTCTCATCTATTTTCTTTTTGATTGATTTTGAACTTCAACAATCGGTGTAAATTTCGTTAAAAGTTCCTTATAATCTACTTGCAAAGCGATAACCGCAGGTACAAGACCACCTAGGTTTTAAGATCTTGTAACTGTTTTGTTCAAAGTCCATAACTTGTTTGATTCTGTCCTGGCGATGATTAAAAAGTGAAAAAAAAGTTCGTGTGTATTTTTAACAAAGCGAAAGAAAAATAAAATTAAAAACGATAAAATTTACATACCATCATAGGCGTCGCCAGTGGGGGGCAGGGGCAGCTGCTCCCCCTAGAGCCTTGAAACTTTTTAATCAACTAGCCATGATGAGTATTCATAGGCGCGAAATCATGAACAATTTGCCAGAAACACACGAAAATTATGTTTTAATTAAGATTTTATTCTTGTTTAAAAAAATATTAAGCCTTTACAACTTATAAATTTTATTTTTCCTAGAACTCATATCCTTTTTCTATCATCTTGCCCCCCCCCCGGCGGCTGGCAACTCATCCCCCCCCCCCGGGGGAGGGATCATCGGCTGACGACGCCCTTGCATACAATCATTATTTATAAGATATTGTAACTAACATATTTCGTAGTGACAAATTACATGTTCATGCTGTAACAATTAACAATTTAAAATGTAATTTATATTTTAAATTGTTAATTGTTACACCATGGGTCACTACGAAACATGTTGGTGTTATTCTTTCTTCTTCGTCAGCTATTATCAGTCCACTGCTGGACGAAGGCCTCCCCCAATTTTTTCCAAACGCTGCGATCTTGTGTTTCTTGCCGCCAGTTTGCTCTAAATTTTTGAGTTTCATCTGCCCATCGTATTTTCAGTCGCCCTAAGGGTCGTTTGCCATCAGTGTTATAATGCTTTGTAAATAATAATTTCTGTCAATTGTATTGTTTTTTCGTTTTATTACACATGAACACAAAAATGGTTTTGAGATTTAATAATCGTTACGTAAATCAAAAGAAGTCTGTCATGTCTCTTCACGTATTAAATTTAACGAGCTCGGATAGTGCAAGGTACAAAAATGGGACAAGGACGCATTTCTCTTTCAGTCTTGTCTCAAGACCATTGTTCGATAGTTAGAAATATTATCGTAGCGTTGACCTTAACAATAATTACATTAATATTAATCTAGGAACGAAATGATAAATATTTTGCTTTATAGTTTTCTTTAGTTACAAATGTAAAAAAATTTTCAACAAAAGTATGCCGATAAAGTATCAGATTATACATGTCATTCCGTACACTTGTGATGTGTCGAAAATTAGCCTTCTTAGGTTTAGTTAATATTTTTGATTTAATATCTCGAGTTCCCTGTCTCCTCAAAAACTTATTGCAACTAACCGTTACTAATAGGTGAAATATAAGCTCTTTTTTGGGATTTCTATTCCGTTTTTAAGTGTTCTGCAATAACAAAATAAAAACTGACACTAAAAATTTTCAAATTCCTAAATAATCTTTATTGCTGGAAAATCCGATTGTGTATGATTTTCACTTTATCGCTTTAAGACCGACGTGGTAACATATTTGCCGGGTCTCATAGTGTGTGACAATTATTTTATTACAACCAGACTTTTTTCTGACATGCATAGACGAAATGATTGTTAAACCTCGGCACGAACAATAATAATGTATGATAAATCAATTGTAAAAATTAGTATTCTTGTAAAACCTAAATGCGTTAAAAGGTGAGTTTAAAAATCTGAAAACGAGTAACAATTCTTTTCGATATCTACTTTTCTAATTTTGAATTTTCCTTTCATGTTGCAAAAGTAAGACCGAATCCGGAAATGTTTTAAGAGGTTAAGTTTGGGTAAAAGTGTAAAATTTATGATTAATAATTACAAATACTGTTTTTTTTAAACTTTACCGACTCCATATTATAACTTGTCCTACTTAAATGGTTTTCATATTTTCTCCCGAAATTGTTACAACAAAAATTTTGTCAGTATTTTTTTATGGAAACCGAAATTTCGACACAAATTAGAAAAAATCCGAACCGACCCAAAACTTTGATCAAGAATTAAACTTGTATTTCAGAATTTTCTAAAATTTCCAATTGGAAAAGCCGTGTGGAGATGTGAACAACACTCCCTGTACTGCCTTATCAGCAAATCCCTGACTGATCAAGCCTACACAGAGGATTGCCTTTTGCAACATAGATGATTTATTGATTTTTTATGTTCGGAGCTATTTTTCCTTAACTCAAAATATACGCAGGTGCGCTTTCATCGAGAAGGTGCCAGAAAAAAATAACGCTCAGTAAATAAAAATAAAAATCATTTCAACGGAAAGTACGCTAATACCACTGTCACTTCTATCGCAGTTCAGTTTTTTTGATCTTAATTAGTCCACCGCAATTATACATAACCATTAAAATTCTTGTTCATTATTTACTTTTTTTTCATCTTTAAACCGTAAGAAATAATCACGGAAAATGATATTATTTCTTTTGAACAAAAATGAAAAAACTGTATTTTAACTGAAAAAAGTCAAGTTACAAATTTATAACGTCCCTTAAGCCCCTCTCATGTTTCAGGACCACGGTTCCAGGCTCGTATGTAAAAATGCATTCACTATGTTTGTTTTCATTGATTAGGAACGTAAATTAGCAGAAGAAAAATATAAACAAAGTCAGCTAATCATAGAAAAACTTGAAGATGAAATTCGAAATTTGCGCCAACATTATTACGAAAAGAACTACGTAGAAACGGTAAGTTATATATATCTTATATACATACATATATACATAAATCCCCGTGCGTGCGTGCGCGCGCACTCACACGCACACACACATATATAAATAAATCGAAACCGAAATGTAATAGCATGCTTTATGGATTAAGAAAAAACGTTAGACATAATAAACCATAATAAACTCATAAATATATTGCAGAAACACGAGATAGATAATAATGATCTACAAGTCATCAGAATCTATACTAGGATCAATCAGCGAGGGTGAAATTGAACAACGGGTATTCGGATACAAAATGCAGGATTGAAAGAGGCGTCAGACAGGGATGTCCGTTATCGCCAAAGTTATTCAATATTTATTCGGAATAAATTATAGGGGAAGCAAAGTTGGAGAACACTGGATTCACAATCAATAGAAAAACTATTAATAATATTAGCTATGCAGATGCTTATTGCCGGATCAGTTGGTCAATTGCAAATCATGCTAAATCGAATTAATAAAGCCGGAATTAAGTATAGCATGACGATAAACGCCGAAAAAACCAAGGTGATGAGATTCTCCAATAATGAAAGAAAAGAACCAAAAATTAAAATAAATGATACAGCGCTGAAACAAGTAGAAGAATTCCGATACCTGGGCCCCCCCGCATTCACTTCAGATGGCTGAGGTAAAAAATAAATTAGATCAATAATAGAAATGGCCGAACAAGCATTTAATAATTTACAAGCGATGTTGAGGGATCGGAAGCTTGGAATGCAATTGAAACTAAGAATCAACAACTGCTACGTGATGCCAGTGCTAAAATACGGAGCAGAAACTTGGACGATAGATGCGGAACGCAGGAAAAAGCTAGATGCATTTGGTATGTGGACGTGACGAAGAATGATGAGAATACCATGGACGGCCAAGGTGAAAAATAAAGACGTTTTAAGCAGGTGGAAACTGACAAAATATGATATAGCAAAAGACGTAATCCAGAGAAAAAGGAAATACCTCGCACATAAGATCCGAGGGGGCGGAATTTCTGTTACAGCGATGCAAGGGAAAATAAAAGGCAAAGCAACAAGAGGATGATAAAAATTGGCGGAAAAAAATGCAGTGAACTAATTCAGATGGCAAGGAACCACGAAATATAGAAATGATGCGAGCAATCCCCAGATTGGGGCTGCTACTTGATGATGATGATGATTGTTAATATATGAAATTCACAAAACTGCATGATGCGAAAATGTTTCGGTGTAACAAAATTAAATTTATAATATACGGTACAATAATTTAATATAATATTAAAAGAGAAAATCCCTTACGAAAGTATAATTTATGTTGGTGTTAATAATGATGAGCTTGATATAAACGGCTGGGGACTCTCTTGGGAACATTGGGGCCGACAAGTGTGTTTGTAATGAAATTGAATGTCATTATTTTCGACGATCTTACCGTCGGTTCATCGTAATTCGGATATGTACTACGTACATAAGGTTTCTTGGACATTTTCAAACTGATCGGTAGGCGTTTTTCTCTCTGTTTTATAATTATAACGGGTGAATGCATAACTCTCATTTCGCATAATTATTTATTTTCTTAAAATTCATATTGATATGTGTGCTAAATTTGAAAACCGTCGCTTCCTGGTTATCTGAAAAGAGATTTTTCTTTTTTAGTTTAAATAATGCGAGAACGATGGGTACCTAGAATCCTTGGACCTCCCGTGGAGCCCGAAATTTTTCATGTTTTCTTTCGCATAATCAATGAAAATCGTTGCAGGAGACGTGTTAGTGTTCACGTTAATTTGGCGAGATCAAAATCAAAGGTAGTGATTACAATAAATAAAGCAAAAAAAGACATCAACTTTGCTAGGTCCTTATCCATTGATATATATTTTTTGTTACATTTTTCGGGTTTTCTACAGACGGGGAACTAGCATTATATTAAATTTAACATGGCTGCCTATTAAAATAAAAATTTAACCGGACTATCTAAACATGTTATAAGAACTATCGATTATATTTTTTTCTTTTTTTATTTTTAATAATTTAAAGGTAGCGCGGTAGCCTAGTAGTTAAGGTGCTTGACTACCAAACCAGTGGTGTCAAGGGTTATCGAGACTTGTTTCGATGCGGATCCGAATCGCTCTCAGGTTTACACCTAATCTGGAATTGAATATTACTCATATCAGAGAAATCTAGGTAGAAAGGAAAAGGCCTCAGTATTCTCTTTGGATCCATTAGGTTTAGAACATTATGAAAAGCTTAATTTCACAATCCCCGACGCCCTGCTAACGGTATGGGACTCACTTATATATATAGTAATTTAAAAATTATTAACTTTGGTCAATTAAATTCTTTGCTCCCGCTTCCTGCCGTGTAAGAAAAGTGCTCATGTGACAATTTTATCAGTCAATCGTATACATGTATTTTATTGTTTTTAATTGCGCCGTCGTTATTTTAATTTTTATCAGATGAAAAATGAATATTCCGATGCCATAAGAATGTTAGAAGCCAAACTGACAGATTCAAAAAAACAATATAATAATGAAAAAATGATATCTTCTAAGAAAGATAAGCAGATTGAAATTTTAATTAAAGAAAAATCTGAATTAGAAGATCAATGTAAAACTCTTCAGCAAGATTGCATGAAACTTCAACAGTTACATCGGCAAACTAAAGACCGGTATTTGCTTCTTCAGTCGAATATTTTAAATTCAACATCAGTCCTACGTTGTAAGTATATTTTTAATCATGTATTTTAGTATAAACGGTCATTCCTTTTTTTCTTTTTTTTTTTTCATTTAAATAAAAAGAAATTTGCTACTCCATAATAACATTGCATACATATAATAAAGAAACGAATAAAGAAAAATTATAAATCGGATTAACTGTAAAATACAAAAATAAGAATTGCAGATGATCTGGTAATCTTGTCAAACTCTGTAAAGGCAACAAAAACTATATCTCAAATTCCTAAATAAAAATTTATTATCCTAACCGATATTCATTAAGCGCAATTTTGAAGTTGACAGAGAAACGATTGGATGATAATACTCGAAAGTAAAAACAACACTTACGAACAACTAGAGACAAATACAATAACTCTGTGATACTAAAATGGGGATGTTCGGACACAGTAGCGTGTAATAAATTAATAGAACATTTAGAAAAATTACAAAATGTAAAAGATAGTGCGAAGCAGGGGAGGTAAGCTGCGATTTAACGGAAGTCTAATTATAGATGAGATAATTAAAAATTTAAAGCTTTCACAGTGATTACTCATGATAAATAATTTTCGGAAACAACTGTGTTTTTAAAAAAAGATATTTATTCGCTTAACGTTTCGACCAGCTTACACTGGCCATCATCAGAAGCAAACTGAAGAACAGAGCGAAAATTGCGATCGACAATAACATTAAAATAAGAATCAGAAATCATGAAAAACCCAAATCAAAACAGATAACCTACCTCTAAACAGGAAAACCGACGTAACGCAATAACAACAGATAGAAAAAATATAAAAACAAAAAAATAATAATAAAAGGAACCAAAATCTAAACGGGAAAAACCGACAAAACGCATAACAACAGATAGATAAATTATAAAAACATATGAAGAAGAAAAAAAAAAAAAAAAAAAATAATAATAATAAAAGAAACACAAAATCTAAACGGGAAAAACCGACAAAACGCATAACAACCGAAGATGAAATGTAAAAACATATGAGAAAAAAGGTATTAGAAAAATTTACAAAAGGAACAAAAAACATCGGGTCACAGTTGGGGCAGGGGGGAAAAACGAATAACAACTTATAAAAAATAAAACTGAAAACGTTGAAAACGCACGGAACAACCAAGTGAACAGAACAAAAATATGAAATATTACAACAGAAACAGTTGAATTACCTGAACAAGGACTGGGAACTACCTGAAAATTGCTTGGAATCCGCACCTGAGGACCCACTCGAAACTTATCCGGAAGAAGCACCAGAGGGCACGGCCCCGGGCATTGGACCAACGGAAGCTTAACCAAACGAAGTGAAACAAAGCAAATCCAACCGAAAGAAGAAACCACTGGGACCGGCGGGATGTGGGAACAAAAGACCAAAAAGAAGTGAAAGGCGGTGGCGGACGTCTAGGTACCTAAAGGGACACAGTCAAAATTAAAACCAAATAACCCAGAGTTGGAAAAGAAAAATGAAACCTACCTGGTCGCTGTTATAGATGCAAGTTCGTCAACCGTATGACTGGTTTCCATGCCGTGGGAACACGTAGACCTTCTTCTCTGTTAAAATTTGGCCATTTCTCAATTTTGATGGCTTCTCGAACCAACCTCCTGCCGGTGTGAACTTCCTTAGCTAAAGGAACACTATCCTCAAATTTGATAGTATGATTCGTTTTCAACTGATGTTCCGCTAAGGCGGATTTGTGCACCCGCCTATGCGCGCAATCAGCCCTGTGCTCCTTCACCCTGGTTTCAATAAGCCTACTAGTCTGACCGATGTAGCTTAATCCACACGAACAGGATATTTTGTATACACCGGCACAGTGTAACCGAGGTAAACTATCTTTTGGACCCCTTAACATGTTCCTTATTTTCATACACGTACCGAAGACTGGTCTTACATTGTTTTTACGTAAAATCCTTCCAATTCTTTCTGTGAATCCTTTGATGAACGGTAGCACAACTAGATTTTGTGTTCCTTTTATTATTATTATTTGTTTTTTTTCTTTTTTTTTTTCTCAGCTTGGATATATTGCCAGTAAAAGCTATAAAAAGAATTAAGCAAGCCGCTCCAGTCTCCAAAGCCGGATAAATTAAAGTATAAGAAGGAAAGGCGGGGATAAAACATAATTGAATTCGTTATGAGCGGCGGGAGAGAAGAAACTTTTTCGGAACAGGGATAACGATGAAGGATTTCCAAATTGTTGGCGTAGCACAGATGTACAAGAAAGAATTCTAAATAGAAAGCAAGGTATTCAATGCGGGGATTGATAAACTCTTAATAACCAGAAAGGGAATGTTGTCCACTCTCAGACTAGAGGAGGAGGAAAGCACGGATTTCATTGATGTTAAAATCAGAAGACAGAACATGCATAGAGGATGTAGGTGGAAACGCTGGAGTATATATTTCCTCAAAGGATGGAGCATATAAGGGAGCAATTGAGTCCAAAAAAGAAAGATGAGCTTCTCGGAATGAAGGTTGTAATAGGAGGGACGTTCAGACCACGGGGACCAAAAAGCTTTCGCATTGTCCAAAGATGAGAGATGGGTTTGGTTCTAGAGAATGCTGAACAGAATTTCTTCCACGAGTTCTTTTTTCTCTTTTTAAGGATAAATCTGGCCCCTGCTTTTCTTCATTTTCGAATAAATCTTTCGCGGTTTTTTATTATATATCTATGTATATACATATCAATAAAAAAACAAAACGGTAGTGGAAGGTCAAGATTGATTCGATTAAGGATTTGATAAATACTTCTCCTTACGGAATGTTTAAAAAGAAATGATCAAATTCTATAGATCACGAATTAACAAAGAGAATTTTGGTGAATTTTTAACATTTACACGTATAAAAACCCTGCATTTAAAACAAAATGAAAATTTTCGTTTTTAGTTGTTTTTTATACATACATTAATAATTTTTCTCAATGATTAAAAAAATCATCAGAATAATAATAATAATAATAATAACGTTCAAATTTTTACACTCGGACATCTAGAATAAATTGCTAGATATTGTCTCGCTAACGTATATATATATATTTGTACCCAAGTAATGAAATTCTGTTAACCTGTTTGTCAAAATTGTAAAATATCAAGTATAATCACGAAAGTAACAAACAGAAATGGTATATAATAAAAAATAAACCAGTTGTACAGAAGTACGTACTGAAAATGGATATGTGTCTTTTGAGGTGAATCATTTTTAGTAGTAAAAACATGAACTCAAAATGATAACACTTTTGAATGATGTACGAATTTCGCGAAATAACCTCCAGTTATGAAACATTATTCGCTGGAACGTTTTCAGGCCTAGCCCATCATTAGCTGAAAGTGAAAACCTACTGAAATATATTGAAAGAAATAAGTTGATTATATTTCGTTGTGACAAATTCAAAAACCGAGAATTCCTGTCATACGTTAATAAACGGAATTTTTAATCTTATTTTATGTTTTATTTTTTAATTTTTTTTTTTTTTCGCTCGTATTCTAATTTTATTACTTAGGTAAATTATTCTTTACTTGTTATTATTTATTTAAGCAATAGCACAACTCTTGCTGCTCGTTTCATTATTATAGGAGTTATTCATAGTTTTATTTGGCTTGAATTTAAGAATAAAACTTTAAAAGTAAATTTCCATAATGGAATAATTATAGAAAAAGTTCTATTTACCCGTTTAGCTCATTAGGTTTTTATGAACTAGGCTCGAAAACGTATCTGCGGGTTTACACACACACACACACACACACACACACACACACACACACACACACACATATATATATATATATATATATATATATATATATATATATATATACACATATATATGTATATATGTATGTGTGTATGTGTGTCTGTGCTTGTTGTGTGTTGTGTGTATTATTATATACCGTTTCTATTTGCCATTTCAATAATATTTATTTAAATAAAATCAATTCATTTCAGATGCGACGATGGTTTGCAAATAATACATGTATTTGAAACATAATATATATTATTAAACGTTACGCACGGACTCGAATATTCGAATGTCCCGATGTGGTACATTACGGAAATGTACTCGCCTTTATTGACACTTTTATAGCGAAATAAATCAGTTAATGTTTTTCTTTTTTGGCTTTCATTTAATTAACTAAATTATATAATTTTTTCATTCTAAACGTATACTGGAATCTGTTTTGTAGATAATGAAAATAAAAAATTTCATCAAAATTTCATTGAGATTGAGCAAAAAAAGGTAGCGGATTTAGTGAAGAAATTGTCCAGCGATTGCAGCGAATTGGAAAAGGCCTTAGAAGTGTGTCACGAGAAAATAGAGTACTTTCAAAAGGAAAATTTCACCCTTAATGAAACTGTTAAGAAATTATTAACGGAAAAAACAGAGTTAAACGGACAGAGGGAAAATTTAATTGGTTAGAAACTTTAAAACAATTTGTTATTTACGACATTTTTCACAAAAATTTATCGATAAATCTGATTTTGTCTTACTTACATTTATTAGTTACTTTTGACTTGATTAATAAAAGAATCATTAAGCGCAGTAATTTATTAAATGTTAACAAAGTCGCGACATAGCAAATTTGCATTAACAACCCGAATTACTGATAAAAAACAAATTTTTATCAAGGAGTAATCTTCATTTAAATCATTTTTCGCCTTATCATAAATTTTCTTTGGATTCCTGGACATTCAGGCATCGATGGAAATGTAGCTGTCAACATCCATGCTAGAGCTGCAGCTTCCAATGGAAATTCTATTATTAGGGTTCGAGCAAACAATATTCTTCTTCCAACTATGCCCTGCTATCTTAGACTCTTTGGAACTCTGTTTATGTTTCTCTTTTCGCTAATCCTAATTCCTTTTATCCCTTGATTAACCCTGTTCCTTCTTCTCGTCCTCGGTTCTATGATTTCCCCAGTTTACATCGGTCTATAATTACTAAACTATCTCGCCTCCGTTTCTCGCATAGTCCCCTTCCGTCTTCTCTAAATCGCTTTTCCTTGACTTCATCTCCCGTTTGTCCATTGAATCCTGAAGGTTCTCAGTATGTTTGTAATACGAATCACGTGTTTTTCGAGTGTTCTGGTTTATCTCGCGAGCGTGAGTTACTTTATTATCAACTTTTAAAGCTTGGTTTTCCTGCTCCTTTCAACGCCTCCCATATTCTTTCTCTGCCTATTCTCTCAGTTTTTCCCGTTCTAGAAGTATTCCTTGATTCTATTGTCGATATAATAAAAATATAATTTCTATTCTGTTTCATGCATAACTTTTTCTGGGCTAATGCTCTCTGGTAGTAAACCCAAGAAGGGTAAAAAAACCCATTTAAAATCGTGTTTGTTTATTATAAAAAGATAATGAACCTATTAGAATGGCTACAATTAGAATTAATAATTTTAAAACCAATCGAGAAAACATTGTTGTTTATAATCGATTATATTACTTGAAATTTATTGTTCATACTTGCTTTTTCATTATTTTAAATTACATAATAAATCATTTTTCATATATTTGGTTTTATTCAGGAATGTCCCAAAAATTTTTCTGAAACGAAAAATATAAAAAAATCTCTGCCCCCTCAAGAACATAATTGCCCCTCCGGAAAATGATTCCTAAATTCATCACTGTTCTATTCTGTACACTCTAAAATCTTATCACCGGATCTTTTACAAAATAATAATGAATTTAACGGATAAAGTTTTCAAAACCAAAAATCGAAAAGAAGTTTAATTTTTATATTAAAAAGAGATTTATTTATTTGATTTTCAATCATTTAAGAGCAATTATGCCTAGATATTTATTTATATAATAATTTTCAGCTATATTTATTAAATCTGCCCGAAAACGTTTATTTAAATTGCGGTATTTATTTTAATTTATTAAAGTAAATTAATTTATACTTAATTGTTATTTAGGAATTTATTTATTTTATCCCTATAATTGAATTTTCCAGTAATTCGGAAGATACATCTGAAAATATAGTACAGTAAAACTCCTCTTAACCGGTCCGGTCGGAACCGAGACCTGGTCGGTTAATTCGAGGTTCCTGTGAAAAATTGATTTTCCTTCAAAACGAACCAACAAATTTCATCAGGTATCACGAATAAACAAGCAAATATGTAAGACGTTATTGCAACTCATTTCATTGGACGCATATATTATCTGTACATAAAGTAATACAAAAAAATTGAACATACGAACTCATTTCATTGGACGCATATATTATCTGTACATAAAGTAATACAAAAAAATTGAACATACGAAGTGAACTTAGTGAATTGACTCATCTAGGTACTAACTATTATGTATGTAATATTTGGTAAAATGGAGAGAAGGAGAGAAGAAAGAAAAAAGTACCTTATTCCAGAGATAGTCCGGTTAATCCGAGGATGATCCGTGGCCGGTTGAAAGGGATTTTACTGTACGTTACAATTTTCTTTACACATTATAAATGGTTCTTGGAATGCAGAAAAGAGTATCCATTGTATATTGGCTTTAGATTTCAAATAAATTGAAATTTCGGTAAGACATATCTCTTTGGATTCAAATATTTCAATTAGATCGAGATTTTGACAGCGCTCCGTGATAATAGTGTAAATGCGCTCTATCGTATATATGAAACTACACTGATTTCTACTTGGAAGCACTAGATTTTGGAACACTTTGGTCTGTTTGCAATGAGCGAAAAACACTAACGCTGCTCGGTTTTTACCATAATGCTGATTGGATAATTACATACACAACTAGTTCAAATACATTTTTTAAGTTCGGTTTAATTAACTATCTTCGTATTTATATTTCGCATGAAAAACGCAGATTTCAAAAATATCTAAAAATGGCTGAAGCGATTAAAAAGGAGCGAAACTTTTTAACGAAAATGTTTTTCTGCTGATCTTTTAACAATGCCGTAAGGGGAATTTAAAACAAACACCTTAAGAAGTAATTTAAATGAGGATTTTATATGTTCATTAGAATTCGCTTTGGGAAAGATGCATCGAAGGATTTTCTGATATTTCATGCGATTAATAAGTTTCCATTTCTTTTTTAGCAACACAGTATTTTGTAAGCTTATGAATGAACTGAAATGCGTTTTAATTTTATTACATTGTCATCGATTTAAAACTTTTAGAGAACTTTTCATAAGTGTACGTTATACTTTGATTTCCTTTAAAAGCCGCCCTACATTTAAATAACAGCAAATGTAACGTACTAATTAAAACACATTTTTGCACAACGAGGGGGATCAATAAAATTAATTAGTTTAAACGTTTCGCAGCTTCATTCATCGGCAATGTTGCGCTCCATATTTACTAAATTTTAGCGTTTCCGAAGTATTTACACTTTCCATCATCTAGCATTCATCGTCTCGGTTTTATTTAAAATTTTCCCGAAAGAATTTTACAATTTTAAAATGATCTAGATTAAATCTAATAAATTCATCTCTCTATAAAAAATAATGTTCTCCGCGCTTAGTCCTCATTGTGATAAAAAATATTTCATTATTTAATTTAGAACAAGTTAATAATCTGGAAAAAGAAAATCAACTCCTCTCTGAAGAAACAAGCAAACGACTAAATACCGAAATTTCTTCTATAAAGCGAGATTTTAACAAAATTCTGCAAAACTGGTCTATGAAATTTGAGGACTTGGTAAGTATCAGCGAAATTTCCGTGTCGTTTTAATAAAATTTTCATCGATTGTAGTAATTATAATTTTCCAGCTCAGATATTATCCCAAAGCAAAAAAAAGAAAAAGAAAAAATTGAACGAATGCCCAGATTTAGATGTTGAAATATTCGAATTACATATAATCTATACCATATTAAAAAGAATAATTGATTGACGGGTGTTACATTTAAAAGATTTAAAAATCAAAAAAAAAAAAATCGTTTGAATTTAGAAATTTGGCCTTTGAGTTCTGGTGCATGGTGGTTTAACGACATGCAGTTAGTAAAACGATGCAAGATATTTTTTATCATTCTTGCCAACTTACCTGTATTCTGTACAGTACTCGATAATATTTAAAATTATCTCCGATTTCTCGTTTAATTGTTCATTCGATATATACAGCCCTGTGTGTGTGTGTGTGTGTGTAACATATGAAAAACTCAATTCATTTCGATATTATTATTTTTTACTACTGTTAAATAATTTCCGAACTTTGATCCTTTTTTGTCATTATTAAGTGTAGGCATTTTAATATGTTGCCGAAAAACTGGTCGCTTCTTAATTTTTGAAAATGTAAAAATATTATAAAACATAAATTATTTACCGTTCCAAGTTACGTTCTGAATAATTCTGATAGGCATTGCATTAATTTTCATGCTTACGATTTAAAATAATAAATGTCACTCTTCAGGTGACACGGAGCGGTGAACGAAAAGAAGAACCACTACACTTAGAAGACGATAGTACAGGCGAATTACTGTTTCCGCAAACGATCAAGTCTTTAAACTGGTAAAACGTTGTCAGAGATTTTATTTCTTTTTCAAAATTTATTAAATCATTTTTGTTAGTCACTATTACGCCTAGGGAGCAAGCTTTATTCAGCTTCTGCCAACCTCGTCCTCTATATTCTTTTCTTGGTCGATAATTGCTATGGAAGAAAATTACTCAGCTAAAAGTAATTTGATTGCTGCGTTGGAAATGAAATTTGCAAAATAAAACACAAATCGGCCAATTGTATGTTGAATATAAAAAGGAAACGAGATCAATGAAAACGGGACAACACTATTTGGATCAGTGGAAGATATGAATGCCAAACTGTCATCACATTAGAACAAAGATGTTTACAAACTTATACCTAGCTTTAGGATGACAACACTACCCTAGGGTGGAAGTACACAAGATAGTTGATGTTGTTGCTACATAATTGATCAATGTATATTATATTTTATAATAAATGATTTTATTAATTCTCGGTATTCTTTCACTTACTTTGAAGCGGATGGCGAAAATGGGTGGAGAACGATAATGGCTAGCAAAAGTCTGTATATTGCATTCAAAGTATCAACAGTTTAAATTAATTCATTGTTTTTTAAGTAATTTCTGCTGTGCGTAATGTACAACCCTGCAGTTCTAAACATAAAAAGGCTGTGGCTAATAACGGATAGCTCTGGTCCAATGTAGTATGAGGTGGTGAGTGGATCATTTAGCAGCGCTAATAGAGCAGATGCCTTGCTTCACCTGTGGACAATGGGAAATAATTGGTGGTACCTTCCTCTCATTGGCAGATAGGTATAAAATTGTGCAGTGTGGGCATGTGTGGATGAAATGGTCGTTTTGAATTTTAAGTCCCCAGAACATGATTCAGGTTAGAATTTGAAAAAATTCCACTGGATTACTAGGCATGTACAGTGGGCAAGTAAGAGTGGCTAAAGTTAATTTTCGTGATGAGGACAGTAAACTTAGGCTAATTTTGAACATTTAGTCGGATTACAGAACGTATAAGAAGATTGACGAGGTGAGGGAGTAGTTTCAGAGTGTGTGCTAAAAATTTAAAGATGGCATTGAATGAAATGAGGTTAGTTTCTGACTATCGCGCATGGATTTTAAGTTACCCCCGTTTTCCGCTGGGATAACCCTTCCCACTGCGCTTGGACCACTTTTTCACTCTCACTACTTGACTCTGAGAAAATTAAAAATAAAAACAAGTGTACATACATATTGGGCGTCAGAATTAAAAGAGAAGAGAAATAGATATTCGTGTTAAAAAAAATGTACTGGCTTCTAGGAAGAAATAGCGTTTTAAGTATTGATAATAAACGTTTGATATACACAAGTATCTTGAAGCCTATTTGGACCTACGGAGTACAGCTTTGGGGTTGTGCTAAACCTACAAATCTGAAGATAATACAGACCGCGCAGAATAAAATCCTTAGGCTCGTAACCAAGGCGCCATGGTATGTATCAAATCAAACTTTGCATCAAGATTTAGGGATAGAGTATGTGGCAGATGTTATTAAAACTCATGCCCGAAGACACGCAGAAAGACTTGAAAGTCATCCGAATAAACTTGCTGCTGGACTGCTACATACTGCTAATGATAGGAGGCGGCTGAAGCGTAAGAAACCTCATAACCTTGTTTAAGGTAAAGTTTATCGGGTAGGTACTGTTGGGTATTTCTCCCTTCATGCTAAATATTTCCCTGTTAAGAATATTTCTAAATGGCCTAGATGGCCAGTTTGTAATACAATAACAATTTAAAAAAAAAAAAAAAAAAAAAAGAATTACCTGTGTTATTAGTGTATCCCCTACTCTAGTGAGTGTATATTTTTAAGGAAGAAACTAACAATTCTGTTTTATGAGATACTTTTTCTCCTTCACCCTTAATATATTCCATTTTCTCTCCTCCGTTAATTTTATTTATTTTTTTACCGTTGATAAAAACTCACTTTCAGTCAGTTAAAATCACCGACGTAATAATTTTTATTTCCAGCTGGATGGCAAAACTATGCAGTTTTCTTGAAAAAGAACGTCAATTCCAAACCGAAATATCAGGTTTACAAGACAAAATCAAGAAATATAAAGAGAACATATCAGAAATGAATGTAACGATCAATATTTTGAAACAAGACTTGCTTGTTGCACAAAGTGAACTGCATTACAAGTAACTTTCTACGAGTAATTCTATTTAAATTTAAACATATTTACTTTTTTATTAATATTATTTAATATAAATAGTTCCTACTATGGCTAGCACGAATTTTTTAATATTTCTAAAAATCTATTTTGAGTACAGCAAACTCCTATTCATTTTTGAATGTATAAAATCACAATTAAAATTTGCAAAAAAAAAAAAAAAAAGGTTCATAGTATTTTAAAAAATAATACATTTTAAATACAATTCGGAACATTAAAATATAACAATAGATGTAACAGCTACGTTTACTAAGCAAAAATAAAATAAAATTTTAACTACACATATTTAAATTAAAAAATTAATACCTGTAAAAAACTAACAAAAAAAACAAAAAAAACTTTACAATACATTAAAATTAATTGTAAAAAAAAACCTCGTGTTCAAATATTTTTCTACATAAAAATTCAATAACTGTAATAATGGCTGTTAAAAAGAAATCAGTTGGGAAAGAAAAGGTAGTTATAAAGCTGCGATCCAAAGTGCCAAAATTGCATGATAATTTAAAAAGATTTTCATCGTTTTCATACATCTTTGCCGAGTATTTAATTGTATGGTATGAATTAAGTGTTTATAAGCCCTTATATTATGTAGCGATTATTAAAAACAAAAGTTCGAACATGTATATATGTATTTTCCTTTTTTCTTCTGGAAAAATTAATTTTTAAGTAAAAGGTTTTATCCGTTCTTTAGAGTTCAGATTTTTACGTTGTTTTTCTTTTTCTAAGCACAAGCTCATCAACGATTTCTGAATGTGGCAGATCCAAAGATTATTCAAGTTTTCTCCTTTAAAGTTCACATAGGCTCTAAAGGTTAATTGGTTTTAAAAAATTGGATCGCTTTATGTGATTCGAAAATGTTGACATAGAACTGTAACGATATCCCACTGTTATTCTACCATACCCACATCTGCACATTATAGTTGATCGACTTTAGAACCAAATATATTAATCTAACCCGCGGTTAATACTGAAATAAAAACATTTAACATAGATTAAATTTTACTGAATTAAACCAATCTTTGCTATAAAGTAATTGCCACTGTAAGATTGAACGACATACTTTTCAATGTATATTCGAGGGTTGTCTTTTAAATGGTCTAAAATTCGTTTTTATTGGTAAAATAACATTTGTATTAAAAATTACTTATTTAATGCAGTCTTTTTGTTTATCTAGTTAAATAATTAAGTTAGCAAGTCGCAGATATTTTTTTATTGCATTGTCATAATTAATAACGTACATATCCATTAAATTTAATATTAAAAAGCTACATTAGAAATTGAATATCTGAAAGCAAAAAAATAAAAAACATCAGTTACTTATTTTAGCGTTTATTATTCTAGGACAGTACTGCTGGAGAATACAAAAGATAGTACGACTGTGAATGTGGAAGTAGAAAAATATGTACAATCACATAAAGTGTTATATAACAAGTAAATATCGATATATTGTATATATATATAATTATGTTATACGATTATTATATGTAACTTCTAGAATTTATCGCTTTTCATTTTGATCTCATTTTTATAGAATTTTTAAAAGTAGCACACAGTTAGCAAATAAAACTTTTAGAATTCGTAAAAAATGTGTGCCTCTTGTATCAACAGCTATCGCTGAAAACTCCTAATAAAAATTTAACTTTATTTTGGGTAATTTTACAAGTATCGTCCAGGGTGCAAGAGACTATTTCTGTCTGTTTTATTTTTTTTTTTTTTATTATCGTATGAAGATATTTAGAAACTGCTTCTAGCAATTTTGAATTAAGATTGTGTTATTTCTTTTTTTGTATATTTTAAAATTAGTTTGAAGGAAAAGAAAATCCACATTTTATAAATCATTAAAACCATCTTGTTTCTATTACCTTTGGTTCTTTGAACGAAAAATTATTACGTTTGTTTTTTTTTTATAGAGGTCGTTTTTTTATATGCAACGTGTGAGTTTTTTTAAATCATTTCCTTTTGTAAAAGTATTTTTATTTAAAAATGCTTTTCGGTTCTGATTTTAAAAGACAAGCCATAATTAAAAGTTAATTTATTTTTTAATATATTATATACTTTTTTTGCGTTGGAAGGACACGTAGGTAAAGGACTTTTGCCTAAAAACGTTAAAAAAGGATAAACTGTCAGTTAAATGTTGATTCACTTAGGTACTGACAATATGAAGGAACTAATAGTGGGACACAGAAAAATAAATAACCATTATACAAGTTTCGAAATAAGCAGTAGGAAATCTAGAGTATTTAAAAAAAAAGAGAAGAGCATTTAAAAAGAAAGACTAACGTCACAGACAAATACATAATTTGGATAGAGGGGGAAATATCAGGAGAGAGAAAACTAAGGAAAAACAAAAGAAAAACGACAAAAAAACAAAACAAAAAAAAACAGTGAATAAAAGAACTCAGGGAACTACAAATTAAAGGGAAATTAAGTTGGACAAATAAATAAAAAGAGCAATTATTGAAAGAGGAGCAGATCTAAATATCTGACCAAAATCTGAAATGTAACTTTTTACACGCGGACAAGAGATTAGAAGATTTAAAATATATATTTCAAACTTTTTATTATAAGGGAGTACAATCATAGACGTCATCAAGGGTGGGCGGGGGGGGCCCTAAAGCTTTGTAACTTTTTAATCAACTGGCCATGATGAGTATTCATACGCTCGTAATCAATAAAGTAGTAGAACAATTTGCCAGAAACCCACGAAAATTCTGTTTTAATTAAGATTTTATTCCTGTTTAAAATAAAATATTAAGCCTTTACAAATTATAAATTTTATTTTTCCTATAACTCATATCCTCTTTTTATCATCTTGCTCCCCTCTTCCCCGCTCATCGGCTGGCAACGCCCTTGGATACAATTCTGTTATTTTTATTTTAGTCAGAACCGACTTGAGAATAATGTTATTATGAAATATTATTACTATACAAAGAAAAATGTTATATATAATATACAGGGACAGATTTAAGGGGGGCCAGGGAGGCCAGCGTCCCCGGGCCCGTCATTAAAAAAGAGCCCTTCACTGCAAAGGGGCTACTCGCTAATCACTCAAAAATTAAAAATTACAAATATGAAAAGTACGCGCGCTCAGATGGTAAAACGATATATCATTCTGATTTTCATAACTCTCGTTCTAATAAAACGAACACGCATCAAAGTGATTTTTATGCTCCTAAGACTTCTCAGAAGCCCGAATCAATAAAAAATGACGAATTTTTACCATCAACGACATCGGAGTTCGTGCAAGACGATTTTATTCAACCTACCGAATCAACGGAAATTGATGAAAGTTTACCATCAACGTGCGAGCAAGATATAGATAATGTTATTCAACCTACGGAATCAAGAAAATATGATGAAAGTTCACCATCAGATTTTCAATAGGTTGATGCGCCTGTAAATCTCAATAATGCTGAAATTGAGCAGAAGGAGTTATCGAAAAATTGCAATTTTGAAAATGACGTCGGTCTTTGGTCTGAAATGACATTAAGTTCGGCAGTCAATCTTCTTAAATCTTTAAAAACATTTGTAGAATCCAAAAGAGCAGAATTTGACACTTATGAAACTGGAGGAAAAAAGTTATCTGAAACGCAAGACTATGAAGTTACATGAACTCGAAAAATAAAAGAACATGCTGATCACAAAGGATCTTTTGCTGTAGAATATTACACTAAGAGAAATGTTTCAAATTGAAGCATTTATTGAAGTAATTGATCAAATTGTCAACTCGCTAATGGAAAGAATATCAGCTTACGAAATAATTTACAATCATTTCGGATTTTTGGCTTCATTGACAGATAATAAGAAGAACGATGATGGAAAGAAGAACGACGATGAAAAAAAAAAAAAAGACAATGAAAAGAAGAAGGAGAAAAACGATGTCAAAAAAAAAATACGACGATTTACGCAGTAAAGCTAAAGTTATCGTAGATGCACATCCTGACAACTTAGATGAAGACGTTGGAAACGAATTATGCAATCTCTCCGCATTGACAAAATATTACAAGAAATCTCCAAAGCAAAACACAGAAAGATTCTTATACAGATTAATCATTGAGAATAATTTGCAATGTAGAAATTGCTTCAAGAATGTACTTGTCATTGATGATATCCAATGCTAGCGGAGAGCGATCTTTTTCGAAAATGAAGCTAAGAAAAAACAGGCTAAGGTCTACAATGGACCAAGAGCGGTTGGCAGATTTGGTGATGTTGACATACTTCGTGAATTAAATTTTGATGATCTAATTGAAACTTTCGCCCTTAAAAATCTCGACGCGTGTCTCTCGTTTAGAATTAATTATTAAGGATCGATTTTATAAATTTACTGAATAAATAAAATAAAAACTGTGTACTTCAATTATTAGGGGGGGGGGATTAAGGGGGCCTTCAGCAATTACTTGGCCCAGAGGTATTTTTTTCCTTAATCCGGCCATGATAATATATATATATATATAGATCGGAGCAGAATAAAATCACGGGGAGAACAAAATGTCTATCGTTTGTTAACGTATATGTATATCGTAACGAGATAATTGCAAGCTGGGAAACACATAGTGAAATAAAGCGTTTTATATTATCTAGCAAGTTTTTATAAAATTTATTATTATTATTATTCCTAAACCATTTAAGATTAATTTTATAAGATTTTAAATATCATTGCTAAATGTACTTCTTTATTTTTCTTATACCTGTGATGAAGAAAGTGGGAATATCGTATATCGGAAAAACGTAACACTTTTATTTATTACTACCAACGTAAGAAAAACACCGTCATTAATTAATGTGAATATTTTTAGAAATTTCTTGCTGCAAAAAAAGATAAATCAATGCTTCCCCACCTTTTATACAGAAGTACATTGTGACAGCGACATATATAAAGTAAAACTTTAACTTTAACAACTGACGGAACATATGAAATTAATTCATTTTTAATTTTATTAGATACAGTTCATTGGAAATTCTGTCTGTTTTGCACATTGAAATTATAAATAGATTTTTTGAGCTATGTTCAAACTTAAAAAATTTAAAAATCTGGTTTTGTTCTTTACTGTATGTGTTTTGGAAACTATTTATTTAAATTAAAACTATTCTAAAACTAAAATCATTTAAAACGTAGACACGAAAATTAAACTCAATACAACAAAAAAATACTTATAAAATATTGATTTTTAAGTCGAAAACAACAATATATTTTTAAAAAAAAAAACAGTTTTATGGCCTATTTCGTATTAATGTCGTAGTATTGAAAAATAAATATAACACCGTTTGTATTTTAAAATAATAGAAAAAAATATATATATTACAAGTAATTTATCTATTAAACCCATGTAAGAAAGAAAAGGATTCTCATTAAAAATTAACGGAATTTGTATTAAAATCTTCTAAAAAATTTAAAAAAATTGATGCCTCAATCGCTTTCCTTTTCTCACTCTGTCCACGAAGGCATATATGTGTATTTATTTGTATAAATGTGCATAGATATATGCATGGGCGTCGCTAGCGGCGGGCAGCTCCCCCCCCCCCTGGAGCCTTGAAAATTTTTAATCAACTGGCCATGATGAGTATATTCATAGGCGCGTAATCATGAACAATTTGCCAGAAACCCACGAAAATTCTGTTTTAATTAAGATTTTATTCCTGTTTAAAATAAAATATTAAGCCTTTACAACTTATAAATTTTATTTTTCCCCTTAACTCATATCCTTTTTCTATCATTTTGACCCCCCCCCCGGGTGGCTGGAACCTCATATCACCCCCCCGGGCTTATCGGCCGGCGACGCCCTCGGATATATGTATACTTATCATATTTTATTTCATTAGGTATAATTAATACCTTTTTTTTATACGCCACTATATTCAGGAATTGTGTTTGGTGAAATGTTTGGCTATCAATTGTTTCTATTAAATGTTTTTACTAAGATAATCGTTTGATTTTCTTTTTCAGGTGGAAAGAAGAAATCTCAGATTTTATTTCAAGGTTTAAAAGTAGAGTTTATTACTTGAAAAAGTGTTATAATAAAGCACAAAGAGAAAACAAGAAATTAAAATTGTTAATTGAAAATCATGTTAACGCCGTAGGTAATAAAACTAGTTAGTTAGTAATGTGTATTAAAACAAAACAAAAAAAAGGAGAAAAAAGGAGAAAAAAAAGAGAAAAAATCAAATATATGCTTTAATTTTTGTTCATTTTTGGTAGCTATTTAATTTTATTGAATTATAACGAAAAATGTTTGTAAATGTATTTTTATGCAAGAGTATTGTCGTACGAAGGAATTACAGAAATTTAAATCCCTTCTTTCCAGAAATAATGCACGATCTTTCAATCGTATCATTTTTCATTTAACCGCATTCAGTGTTATCTTGTGTTTATGCTTTCATATTTTGCTTAATTGTATTTTCTTTACGGGCAATTTGATAAGATAATCCCCCTTCTATCTATCAGCACGTACGCAGGTCGGTAAATCAACATCCACACTGGGGCCAGAGGGAACCATACAACCACCGATAGTAGGTACCGCAGAACACACCAGGTAAGCTCCGCACTAACATACAGGATCGTTCCAACTTTCAGCATCCGCAACTCAGAAAATTGACAAAAACTCAAAAGACGTATTATGCCGATATCCAAGCGTACAGCATAAACACTTCTGTCAGTAATAGTCTAAATGGCTCATCTATTTCAAATATTTTCACCGATACCTATCAGAATGACAGAAAACTGAACCAGTTCTCGGCCTTACCCACTACAGCTGGTCTTGCAAACGTGATAACGCTACCACTGGTATAGCCGCTTCTGAACTCAACAATTATTAATAAATGCATCAGATGAAAGCAAATCGAATGGACGAAATAATTTTTCACGAAATGACGCGTTTCCTAGTAAATTAAAATATGCCGCATCTAAAGTCAAACGAATTGAATCGATTTCATTATCATGCAGAAAAACAACGAATAATCTCCCCCTATCTACCTGCGCATAGTACTTGTGAATATTTCATTGCACTACAAGAGCTCTAAACGCTGTGCCTGTATTACGTGTAAGTAAAGACCGAGTAACTATTTTCCTCGAAACTAAACATATTACTTGAAGAAAATTTGTTGTAAAAACGGCGCAGAAATAAAGTGAAGAACGCAAATAATCAGAATCTGGCATCTGAACATCTCAGCCAACAAATTCATATTATCCACTACCTCGGCTACCGTTCAGAATGATATAATCAACGCATACCTTACGCCGACTTTCCCTATTAAACGCCCACATGGTTCTGCGCGCCAATCCAGACAATGTAGACAAGTTTACATATTGATACGGATTCGGTATTTACGGCGCTATCTAGCGATGATGTCGAGCTAGAAATTATTCTCCGATTAAAATCATTAATTTTCGATCTCTTCGCATCAATTCTATTATTTATTGTCGTCAGAGAATACGGCCGGGATATTTACACGACCGAATAGGTAATTTCCGATTCTCGTCGAATTTCGGGTAGTGTTAGGGGTTGTGTAAGTGTCCTGGTATGTGTGGTCCGCGACAACAGGATAGTGCCCGTCGGCCGCGTGAGCCGTGTGTGAAGATCAGCGCTGTAGCGGCTATGTGATTAATTGATAAGGATTCGGTAATGTACCGCGTTAGTTTTTAAAATAAAATATCGAGCCGATGGTTGCGAATTAACTGATCTAGTCGTTCGTCTTATGCATTAAATATTGTCGTGCGGTCAGTTACCCGAGTTACCGTTGTTAAAATCGCGTATTATCTAGTCGTTCGTCTTATGTGATATATGTTAAATCTTGTTGTGCGGTCGAGTTACCGTTTCGATCAATATTGAGATCTAGTCGAAGTCATCGCCGCGAATGCAACGTTTTTTTTTCTAGTCCTAATGAATTTTTTTTTTTCTTTTGTTACGCGGTTGCATTTTTTTGCTATGTTATAGTTGTGATTAGATACACGTTATGTTAAAAGAGAACGGCTTCATTATTTTTTTTATCTTTATCGGCAAATTTCTTATCGTAAAAGCCTGACGCTCTGCTCGGCAGAGTTGATTCGGTCGTGGTAGTCCGTAATTTACCACTGGCGCCCGCAAACAAAGAACAGTAAAAAGTCAAATCGTAACATTGGGTTCCCGAAAGAGGGACCAGAAAGTCCACGAATCGTAACATTGGCTTTCCGTAGAAGAGACCCGAAAATCCTCAAGTCGTAACAATATAGAACAAACAAACTGTGATAATATCCCCGATTTTTTTCCTGTTAAATTACAACGGGTCTGATTATCACACATTTACGCAATTCGGGAAATACGCGTGTGCCAACATTCTAGCGGAAGGTTAGATAAAATTAAAGTACCGAATCAACTTTGACAGTCGATCATCCTGTACCGATGGATATTGAGAGATAGCAGAGCGATGACAAACATGAGGAACTTGAACAACAAAATAGTCGAATGATCCTATCTATCAGTCTGTAGTTTCAGCTATAGAGGCAACAAATCCGACTACGATTCGCCTACGCCAGGTTCACACTTCCCGGTATATCCCAAATGACTTACGGAGTTCAACCAGCTTCCAAAAAAATCAGCATTCCCGACTCCCAATTGAACGGTAAACACATTAAGGTAAAAAGAAATAAAGTCATAGAACCGCGAGAATGCGAACAACTGCTAGCAGTCTACCACACCGCCTGTTTAATTAAATTCTGCAAAAAAAAAAAAATCATGATCGCTAAAAAAGTAATTAAAAAAGCAAAAGAACTGTTTGATGGTAATCAATACAACTTCGGCGTAGACTTCGCAGAATACCAGAATTTTCTGAAAAATGCAGCATTTTTAACCCTGATTATCTAAACTTTGCGCGCGACTACAAAACCGATATGGAAGGTTTAATCCACATGATACCAATGACTAAGCGGTATTTGAACGGAACGAGTATAAAGAACAGATTTTCCCGTATCATAAAACATTTAAGACGCGTGACAACATAAACGAGGTGAATCCATAAAATACAAACGGAAAAATAGCGAAGTAAATACATAATTCTCTATATCCTATAACACAGCCTTGAAAGTTAATATGTGTATTCGAGAACAAAAAGTTTAACAGTATTAAAATTTTACTTTTTGAAGTAAATAATGCAGGCTTTATGTCATAATTAAAATTCAACTTTTTAAAACTTTCATTCGGCGGGTCATAATATCGCCGAGTCAGGAAAAAAAATCGTAGACAATAGTTTGTATTCGCGATTAAAAGAAAAACAAACCCATTCTATTCTAAAACAAAGACAAACGTTTATTGTTAGTGCTATGTCATTTTACGTATTGAAAAATAATGGGGTGCCAAGGTTGCAAAAGCTAGGGACGGGACCAAAATTATCCTCTGCACATAAAGACACACGTCCCATCTGAAGGACGATAAGATTCATTAATGACGGTTAATTCTTTAGTAAATTTATTCACCTATCACAGCATTATTTTCGCGAAAGCGAACAGTAGTGCAATACTGAAACTTAAAAAATGCATCAAGTAATTTGTTTAATGATGTGACCAGAAATCGCTGTTCAGCTGGAAATTAAACACTCCCCATAAATGGAAATTCCAAACACAACTTAAAAAATGGTTATAATACAAAGTAATATTTTAATGAAATTCTTTTAATAATTATATATACCTATATATCCAAGGGCGGATTCAGACAGACATTTTGTGGAAGGAAATTATATAATTACATAACATCTTATACGGTAGACAGTAGATATTTAAGAAATACCTTGTTTCATAAAGAAAATCAAAGTGCGACCTCTTTAGAAGTTTAAAAATGTTTTAAAAATACATAACTATTACAACTTAATTTAAATTTTGTTTTATTTTTAAGTGAAAAATAAAAAAAATTATAAAATTGTAGCTAAAATGGTAGTTTAAAATTTGAATAGTAAATTACTAGAAAGAATAGAAAGACAGTATTTTTATTAGACTCAACTTCTTTATTTTTGTTAGTAATCCGATCCGAATTCTTTGTTCGTGAGCAATTTTAAATACATATATATTTCTCATTGAACTATTTTCATTTACATTACAAAATAAAAATTAAAAATAAATAAAAAAGGCAAAAGGTCGATTACAGTTGCATTTAAATTAGAATAAAAATGTAACATTAATAGTTTTACTAGCGAAAACAATAGTAAGTAATAGTTATAATTAAATCCATAGGTGTAACGTTTACACAAATCTTTATAGTATAAATTAAGTTTCTCTGTTGTAATACATTTTTTTATCAAGGTTTTGGTTCTTGGGGGGGGGGCTATTTCCCACCCCATGGATCCACCGCTGATATATCGGTAAAACTATGGTTCCTTATTTTGAAATTTGACAATTTCGAATCGTCACGACTAGGTCCAAGTGTAGTGCCTCAGGGTTCGGTCCTCGGACCAACATTCTGGAATATATTATACTCATATATTCATAAACAAATGGAAATCTTTTGTTCGCGATATAATTACGATGCAGAATTTATCAGCTTTGCCGATGATTTATGCTCCATTGTTAAACTGAAAAACGCAACGGAAGCTGATAACGTTAGAGTTATCTGTAAAACCCTGGAAAAGCTTTTTCTTTTCACTGTGGTCTCGAATTGAAAAGACAAAAATAATGGTTACTGGTAACAAGAAAATCACGGAGGTGATTAACAAACTTAGCATACTTAACTTGTTATATGATAAACCTATTCCAATTGTCAAAAATTTTAAATACCTCGGAGTAATGATCATTAGTTTAAATTTAATAAACATGTAAACTACATAACAGATAAGGCGAACAAAATCTTTTATACGCTATTAAAAATTCAGCCTAACTTAGGTGGTGTTAACTATAACAACAGAGTGATAATGTATAATGGTGTTATTCGTGCGATTTTTTAAATTACTGCTCAAGTATTTATATGATTAAATAACTCTGTTTCTGATATGAATAAAATTTTAAAAATTCAGAGGAAGCTTCTTCTGAGTGTAGGCTCGTTATATAGAACGATGTCAATGGCTGCGGCTCCAGTTGTCACTGGAATTTTTCTGGCTGACTTGAGTCATACTGCCTTATTAGTAGAATACAAATTGTTCCGAATATCACTTACTACTTCCTATAGATCGCTATAACTGTTCAATAACAATTTTAACATAAACATACAATATGATAATTTTATAAACATTAAAAATTTTAATAAACACATGAAAGTAATTATTTTAAATATTTGGCAAGAAAGGTGGAATAACCCCAGAATAATGGCAGACTAACGTACAAATTATTATATGATATAAATGTAAGATTTAGGCTAAAGAATATACTAAGAATTAATACTTTTTTTGTAAGTCGAGCGTTGACGGGACATGGCAGTTTTGGTACTTTTTTGGAACGATTTAAAATTACACCTTCTGACATTTGTCATTTTTGTCGTTAACTTGGTGTTCCGGATACAGTCAGTCATTTTGTTATTTGAATGCCTCTTCACCAAGGAAGAACGTTTGAAATATAATCTAGATGATTATTGTACTGGGAGCACTTAAACAATTTTTCGCATACAAATCTCATCACTGCCCTAGTATTAAATTGTAAAAAGGAAAACTATTGGATCGACCATTTCTCAATTGTGGTTAGTTGACAATTCGCATTAGATTCGTTTAGCAACAGTTAAAACATATTCATAAAACGAGACTAATAAATGAATGTTAAACTTGTTCATCTTTTTTTTTCTGTAATTGTTTTTCATTACTTGAGCTTTTTTTTTTTTTTTTTTTTTTTAATTGAGCTCGTCAACCGAGGACCTTCACTCAGAAACAATTAAGGGAAAACGAAAGTTATATAGTGAGGCGATCAGCTATCGCTAATAAGAAGGAAACAATGGAGGGGATAATTAATAAGTGTAGAAGGAAAAGACAGGATATAACGAGCACAAAAAGGAGCAGGAAGCCCCAGCCCAAGCAAGTGGGAATATAAAGCCAAGCGCTCCACCGAAAGAGCAGAGCACTCAAAGAACACGTGATCAGCGTCACGAACAACCGCATCATTTGAATGGAGAGGACAATATGAGGAAGAGGTCAACGAGAGGCGAAAGCGTGAGGAAGGTAGCAAGGAATGGTCAAAGCGCAAACGCACAATGGAGACAACAACTTGAGCTTGAAACTGACGAAATTGTTCCGAATGCGTCGATTGCAGATGATTCTTTATAGACGTAGTTGTACGACCCCTCTTGGGGAAGTACGTTTTATTGCATATTTTACACTCGATCTGGTTTAAAATAAGCTGAAATTAAATTTTGCGTCGGTGGTGGCATTGTGAGCTTACTTATAAATTATCACAATAGATTACCCACAGAAAAATACTCAAATAATAACGAAGTAAACAAAAAAAAAAAAAAAAACGTCCGTACAATAAGCACATCTAAATAGGATGTAATTGATTTATCATCCAAACTGCTAAACAAAACAAACCATTAACAGCTTGCCTAATATTGGTTAGTCTCCTGTTGGTCAGTCAGCGAAGTACGACTCGCCGACCCTGCCCACGATTTCCGGTCGTGACATGTGACATGCGACATGCTCAACATCCTCATCTTCAAAAACTCCGCATTGATTATTGCAGATGCGGATGTGGTTGCGAAGGTCAAAATCAATACGGAAGTTCCGAAATTGCGAATGCGGATGCAGGTATCCGCAACATTCCTGTTACCAATCAGTAATCTCACCTTTTCCGGCAAAAAATTTCGTCCCCAATGAGCATTTTAATAACACTTCAAATTTATTTTGATTGAATATCTCGCTTGTTACATTTTTGTCTGCTTTTTGTTAAAATATTATCGCGAAATTTGCGATTTACACATATGGAATATCATTTACTAGCATTTACTAGAGGATTTTTTTATTTAAAATTACAAGTGGAATGGATCTTTTTTTTTTTTTTTATAACATAATTTCACCACACCTGCATAGGTTTTTAAAATTAATTTTTGAAACACTCCTCGTCAGTTGATAATTTCTAAAAAACAAGAATGAACGATTTTTTCAAGAATACATTTTATAGTACGCTACTACCAATTTCATCGCGCATGATTATATTTTTTCTTCGAAAAAAATAACTCGATCTTAATTGGTTAGAAGAATTTTATTATTTTTTTTACACTGCACCGGTATATACCATACCGCCGCCAGCGATGAGGGTATACAAACATGACTCATTGTTAGCTCCTTCTCCTCACTGGGAGTAATGGAGCTTTTATTAGTTAACCGTTACATTTCTGTCAGATACGGCTGATTTAAACTAATTATGTAATAATAATAATAATAATACTAAAACGGTGCTCCCACCTGCGTATGTAGGATATATCATGAAACCATCTTCTTTTTAGTCTTCGAGCGGGGTTTTATGCAGAATCTGTGTGTACATTTCCATTATTAGGTTGGCGTTACCGCATGGAATTTTAGTTGATTAGAAAATTTCTGAAATTTGGTGCCATGTGAACTTTATCAACTGATGGAATGTGACGATCGTGATGTAACGTCTCATTGGAGGCGTATTTCAGAGCTGATGTATTATTTGCGTCTTGTAGTCGAGGCGGTAAACACAAAACTGCGTTGACGAATCAGCACCAGCTGAACTGGAATATTAGTCACATTTTAAGAGCAACATGATTGGCTAATTCAATCTAATTGTGTTCGGTCTTGCATTCGTGTGTTCAGTTTACGTGTTTCTTCACTTATCTCATAACTCAGTGTATTTTGTTCTATAATATTTTAAACTTTTCTCTATTAATTTGCGTGTCTAGACAGTGCATTAGTGGTTAACTGGTGTACCATTTGTGGTACAACCTTCAATACACCATGCATCATCAATATGTAGCTCTTAACCAGCTTCTATATTTCAGTACGGCCAACTATCTACCAATTACAGCCACTACCAGAATTCTGTCATCTACTCCATACGCAGCTTCTAACTTCAAAACAGCAGAAATTTTAAACTCTCTCGATCTTCAACCACCCCCACTAACACACTTTCACCTTGCAGCCACAATGGTCCAATTTTTGAATTAACATCGATCTTTCTCTTTCTGTTCTTTCAAGAGAAACTTCAGCGCTCGTACTTCGCCAAATCTTTCAAGAATTACTCCATCGGTTCCATGGATGTTCAATCGTATATACGGATGGTTTCGTTTCTTCAGCATCCGTCGGATGCGCTGTCACTCTGGAGGATTCAGTCATCGCATGCTACTCTCTTCCTCCATCTTTCTCCATTTTATCTGCAGAACTTTATGTCCTTTACCTGGTTGTAAACTGCATAGCCTCTAACAAAAACTGCAACCAGAAATATTTGCTACTAACCGACTCCCTATCTTCACTATTAAGTCTACAAAACCCTTGGACAAATCAACAACACTTCCTCACCAAAAAAATCACCCAGCTGCTCTGCTCAGACCCTTCTTTGCATGTCACCTTTACATGGATACCCAGCCACAAAGGTATACCGGGCAACAACCTAGCAGTCAAAACCGCAAAACAAGGTGCTATAAACTTTCGAATTCCAAACGTTCAGATCCCCTAGCTGATTTCCGACGCGCCATCAAACTTCAACTAAAAAATCGATGGCAACAACAGCAGACTAACTTCGGCCATTACCATCTACGCTCCTTAAAACCCTCTATTTGAAAATGGAAATCAAACCCCTCTCATTCGATAGAAGACACCAAGTTGTTCTCGCACGTATGCGCCTCGACCATACTCTTCTCACACATGGCCATTTTTTTATTCGCACCCCTCGCCCAGTCTGCACAAACTACTCAGCCGCTCCGATTTCTATTCGTCACCTTCTACTTGATTGCTCAGGCACACTTTCACAGAGTCAAAAAGCATACAAAAGCTTCTAGACCACATCACTCCTAGAAGACTCAGACAGCTCTGTTTGTTACTGTAATATACAAACCTCTACAATCAAATTTAACCCACCCCCCAACGTCGTGCTGCTAGTCTCTAGTGCTGTAAGCACATATGGAAAAAATGAAAATAAATAAGAGCGACACGTTTTGGACAGGGAGAAAAGAACCAAGAGGGTAGAATTATCGTGTCAGAAACAACTTCAACCACGGTGATTAGCGTAGATACCTACAATCGGTATCTCGTTAAAAGGAATAGAAATTGTCCAAATTCTGATTACGCTTCTTGTATTCGTACAATTTGCTGTTGTTTTATACTGGATTTCTTTTAACGTTTCGAAGAATTTTGTTTGCTACACTGGCATCTCTATGTAAATGGCTTGTTTAACATCGGTACTTTGGAATGCACTATATCATATCATATCATATTGTATCCAAAGAAAGTTTTTTTTTTTGTTTTTCTAAATTACGTTGGACACTTAATTTTAATTGCTGTTTCAATATTGCAAATAGTTTAGAGTCCTTCACGACTATTTGCCAAAGGAACGTTGCATGGTCGATTTATTTTTATGAATTTTATTTTTAGAACTCCGTATTGGTTTATTGAGAAAACTACAAGAGTAATCGCTAAAAATTTTCGTAACTTCAGAACCATCTGAAATTTAGGGCCTACACGAAAATACGTACACTTTTAATAATGGCAGAAATTCCCGGTACTGAAAAATTTTAAACAACTATCATTAGGATGTAGAATTCGTTCAAAATTATTGTGTACAACTTTGAAAATTGGAACATAAAGCGCTTATACAAAAATGTAAATCAATTTAAAAGATTGTTCTTTTTTTTTTTTATTTTTTCACTTTCCGAAATATAAAAAAATATGCAGCGAAAATTACGTCTTCTCAAAAAATGTACGCGGTAGGTCTATCTTTTAACTACCAAACGTAAATATAGAACCGCTCATACAGTGAAGCCGTTACAGACGGTGTTGCCAAAAAATCTTGCCGGTGAACTGAAATTTTCGCTTTCGCTCAGTTATGTAGAATATAAAGAATTTCTAAAAACTTTTTTTCAACATTTACAACATTTACAACATTTCACAAATTTTAATAATAAATTACAATTGAACTAAACAAATAACACGTATGTTCTAAATGCTATAATGATAAAGAATATAAAAACTAGGTAACTTGAATGATAACTTAAAAAGTAATGGCTGAACTATAATACAAGGGGTGGCGGGGGGCGCTAAACATCTTAGTATTATAAAACTCCGTAGATTACTATATCTGTAATGAACGGATGACATTCTAAAATCACTTTTAACCGACGCTGTCCACTGCTATCATACGACAAACAGAACCAACATTATAAAAAAAGGCAAAAACAAATACGATATTTTCTTTATTGTAAATCAAAAAAAAAAAAAAAAAAACTAATTGTACATTCTTGTATTGCCATGACAAACGAATCGATTAAAAAACAAAATTAACCTTATAATTTATCGGGAAGCGACTTAAATATTAGTCGCAAAATTTGATTAATTTAGATCATACAATTTTTTTAAATATGCCCACCCGGGTAATGATGAATTCGAAAAAGTGTGCTGCATTCCTCCACCGACGAAAAATATTTTAACGAACTGATCAAATTGAAACAAAAAAATATACCGCTAATAAAATTTCCAATGCTGCCTCAACGCGTTTTTCTGCCCCTTTTATTTTTAGATTTCCTGCCTCCGGCTAATTTTAAACATTATGCGGACTAGCCCATTGGACACAAGTTGTACAAGTCTACACAAGTATACAGAGCGGAGTTAAGTAACATTAAAAAAAAAATTTAAAAAAATCAATTTTTCCATTTGAGTCATTTTTGAAAAAATTGTAACAAATAAAATACAGTTTGCGTTATACAAGTGTCTGTTCGCTTAGCCAATAAGTTAACAGTTCTTAGTGTGTTAAACTTTTTTTCAACGAACTTGAAAAAAACGAAAATTCCCAACGCTATACAAAACAGATTTAGGAGAAATTTAATTTTTCGTTACCTTTTCCTCAATTAATAGGCGTCGACAGTGACGCAGATATGTAAGAATGGAGCAGGGAGGAGAGAGAATTTTTAAAGAACCTATTCAATTTTGTACCATCTTCAAGATGTTTACACATCGGTACGAATTCTCGGTTAGGATATCGTTAATTATTTCTACAAAACGGACGTAGAAAAATGTCTTCAAATTTCCCATCGGCTAAGCAAAAAAAAAAAAATATCTTGAAAAAGTAGAAAGACAAAAAATAAACTTGTGACATATTCCTTGTTTTAATCGTTCTAGTAATATATTCGAATTTGCGATAATGTTCCCTTTTCGTTTTTTCTAATTACAAACAAATGTCTCGTCGTTATTTAATTATACTCAAAATAATATATGGAAGATAAAGATATGTCAAAAGGTATGTGAATCAATAAAAAATTAACAAATAACGTTTCGGGAATTAAACAAGTTACTCTTGTACCGGGAATTCTGCAATAGCGTTATGTTTATTTTGCGTGCTGTAGAGGATAAATGGCGTGTGACACACGTAGCCCGACTTATCGTGTCGGTCATGCGGTAACCCGTGTACTAAATTGTGGCGTCATGAGACGGGAACCAACAGCTCGGTGTACAATTTAAACATTTACCGTTGACGACGTCACCTTTTTCAATTCGACGTATGGACTATACGTCAACACACTATTGTAACTCTTTTCATTTTGTTGCGAAGCGTTTTTTTCAAAATAATTTTTTTCCACTTTAATCTAATTCACTTCCTGTTTATTTAAAACTTGCTTTATAGTAATTAATAGGAAATTTTTTATGGCGCATCGTATTGCTGAAATTATCCGGCAAAGTCAATAATAAATGCAATCAAAATCACGCTTCCGAATAAAAAATAACTTGAAAAGCTGATAAAAATGAATATATTTTTAATCACGAAAAATTACAGCCTTAAACGATAAAATGCGATCGTTAAAAAAACACACGCAACGCATAATCATCTCAATCGAATTGGTTGATAAGAAACGTCTCGATTGTCGTAATAGAATAAAACGAATTATTACCCTTAAATACAGTTTATATAATTTCGATCAGTTACACACGTAATATATATATATATATATATATATATATATATATATATATATATATATATAATTGTTGCATTTAGTAATTTAACTTCAACACACGCTAATCAGATATTATACACATTCAGATAACATGTTCTCTCACGATGTACTATAGAAGAAAATATTAATTTAAACAAAAAAGAAATTATAATAATATTAATCGCAATACACGATAAAACCTAAAAATTATCTCGCTCGAGCGATGAGTAACGCACGCATTTCGTTAGATGACTATCAAAAAAAAATCTAACATAGATACACAGACGTTTGGTTTTGAAAAAGAAAAAACAAAAGAAAAAAACATCTCGACTAGCCGAAATTACTAGGAACCGTTGGACCCGTTTTTGTTCGATGCGATATCCGGAACCGCCGACGCAGGATGGAA
Source organism: Icerya purchasi (assembly GCA_039619475.1). Lineage (NCBI taxonomy): Eukaryota > Metazoa > Arthropoda > Insecta > Hemiptera > Monophlebidae > Icerya > Icerya purchasi. The sequence goes on along the minus strand of CM077116.1, from coordinate 449,174,972 downwards.
CTCTAAAGAAGCGCTATTGATACAGAATCGTTTTCTGGTCGGTAACGGGCCATCGTTGAACACGTGTCCCAAATGAGCTCCGCAGTTAGCGCAGGTGACCTCCGTTCTGATCATACCTGGGTTTGAGATCAACAATAGGAGATTTGCGCCAACTTCAGTCCAAGTAGTAGAAATATTTTTTTTGTAGAGTAACACAAGAAGTGTATTGTGCGAGATGACGTTGATTTACACAGTAGATCGAAGGATAATAAGGAAAAACAATTATATACAATTAGAAATTCCCATAACCACAATATAACCATTAATCATACACACACACATATATATATGTGCATATAAATATATATATATGCTTATATACAATACATATAAAATGTATATGTATATGTACATACATATATACATATATATGCACGTAAATGTACAGAGAGCCGTGCGAGAACGAATCAAGAGCAGATCGATTCTGAACTATATTTACGCGTTTAGAATTGACTCGTAACATGCAAAAATTAAACGCGGCTCCGCGGAATACAGGTCGGTTTAGCGAGGTCCTCGAACATGTGATTTCTTCTCGCTAAACATTGGCACTTTACAGCAGTGTGTTAGGTCCTTTTTTATTTACGCTTTTCTTATCTGATTTCCCGAAACTTCAAAATACTGAAATTGCCATGTATGCAGATGACACGGCTTTGTTCACTAGTTCACACAGACCACAGACTATCGCTAACAGGTTGCAGAGTAGCATAACTCGTACATTACGATATTTCAAAAAGTGGCGCGTAAGTATAAATCCATCCAAAACTGAAGCAATACTATTTACTAGGCGAAGACCTGCTCTACTCAATAACTTAATTGTCAACAATGCCTCCGTGCAATGGGCCGAAACAACGCGCTACTTAGGAGTAGTACTGGATAAGAGACTCACGTTTAACAGGCATATCGATCACATAGGTATAAAAGCTAACAAAACTATATCAGCTTTATTATATCCGTTATTAAAGTATAAATCATACCTTAGCAGCAGTAATAAACTAATCATCTATAAAATGATAATAAGGCCTGTCATTACCTATGCGTGTCCTGTGTGGTCATCTGTTTCAAATAGCACATATATGAAACTTCAGGTGCTACAAAATAGGTGCCTGAAGTACGTACTGCGAGCAAATAGGTATGCAAAGGTAACGGATATGCATGATTACACAGGAGTCTCTTTTTTAAAAGATTTCATCCTTGGTATAACAGATAAATTCTGCAAAGATTGTGAAGTCCACAGTAATGAACTAATCAGGCCAATCGGAAATTACGATTCCAGGCGACTAAAATATATGCATAGCAAATATAAACACCGTAGGCTTAAGCATAATCTTTTGAAGTAAGGCAGTGAGTTGCAAATATAAAGTGTATATTCTGTAGGCGGAGCTTAGTGCGTGTATGTGTGTGTGTGTAAAAGAATATTATATAAGTGAGCTAATAATAAGCTGGTAAGATGCGAATATTAACATATGTTATCTTATGGCGCCGGTTTTTTTTGTAAGTTTTTCCTGCAATTGATTAGCATTTATCCGTAACGTTGATTTTTTTGTATGCGTCTATACTACTGTATTGTGGCGAGGCTAACGGGCCGATACACAATTGTTCTATAATAAGTATTAACAATTGTAACGAACGTGGTTAATAAATTCTTTCTTTCTTTCTTTCTTTCTTTCTACAGGTGTGTTAATGTTTTTTTTTTTTTTTTTTTTTTTTTGTTTTTTTTTTTAAATGAAATATTGGAAACACGCATAAACAAAATCACTACAAGATTTTGTTACGCAATAAATGTGTCAGTTCAAATTTTACTGTAACATTTCTAATACCGGATGATAAAAATAAAATTTTTCAATTTAAAATCTATTTGAAATAGAATTGTAACCAAAACAAAACACATAACCGTCAGAACAACTAATGACAGATGTCACACGATGACCAGGGAATGGAACATACACCATCGTAAATTCTTCATCACCTAAGTATATGTAAGGAATTGACTCTCATAATAAAAAACTGTTTCGTAGCTTTACAATATATACAACATATATTTTTCAAACAAATCTCCTCCATACTCTTTGTTTTGGCTTTTTACCACGTACTGTAGATGCGGCTCGATGTATAATATTCTTCGAAAAAACACATCATTTTTTTTACTTCTCTCTGTACTACGAAGCAGTGTACTGTGCTTCAAGTTGCAGACTTTATCTAACTTCTCAAATAACTCTTTTGGTCTGCAGTTTTCTACACTTCTTCGTAGTCCACATGCATTAAGAATGATTTGCTGCAAATATAGCAAGTTTTTTGTTTTTTTTCTTTTTTTCTTTTTTCGTATCCAATTCTTTCTTAACAAATGTATAAATTCTTTTCCTCTATTCTAATCTCTTCGTCTACTTCAATCCACAACTTTTCCCTTCAGTCCGATGTTTTAATTTTTGTTTTCCTTCTCGCGTTAATTCGCATTTCGTTTATTATTTCACCCTTTCATTTATTTCTTTTTTTTTTTTCTTGCCTTTTCCAGACTTGCCAATTAAAAAGAACTTTTCATAGAGATTAGAAAAATACCGATACACAATGACAAGCTTGTCTCATTGTTTGCAGTTGTAACAGTATTTTTTCCTTTTTGGTTTCGTTATTTTGTAATTAAGGATTCATTATTTTAATTAATGTTTCATTTTTCCGATCATAGCCTCTCATTATTTGTTAATTTATTTGAGTTTATTTGACCAAACAATTCTCCTTTTCCTTTTTTTTCTTTTCGTAATCCGTAAACCCTTAGAGTACGAACATACTTTTCTTTTTCCAATAAATTTCTCGCCGACCGTTATCTAGTCACATCTCTCCTTCTTCCATTCATTCCGCGAAAAGAAAGAAAAAAAAATCGTTGACAGTTCGTATTCTATTATTGAATATTTTCAGCATTACTACTTATGTTGCAAAAAGAAGATGATGACGATGATTTTTTAAAACGAAAAAGGTCTTACTCCTCAAAATTGGTCACTGCTAGACACACGTGAATAAACTATATCCGTTTCCGCTTCTCTCTTCGTATCCTTCACACGTCGTTATCTACAAACGTACCTTTCAGTAAATTATAACAATTTCCTGTTCTTTTTCACAAAAACTCCTCCATAGTACCGTCGGACTTTTTGAAACTCCATATCCAATCAATTTTCGACATATCCCTCTGAACATTTCGAAAGTCTCTTTCTTTTTCGTCGTCTCTCCCTCTATAAGTTCATATTAGTGAACATTTTTATATTTAAATTTTTGAAAATAACATTAGAAACAGACGGAAAAAAATTCCGTGTTATTCGTATCGGCTTTCGATTCGTTGTCGACAGATACCCCGGCATCATGCTCGTTATTAATTACGGTACAAAACACACAAATGATCGATCACAGAAACATATAGGTACATTGTAACAGCGAATTAAAACTATTTCCCAAAAGCAAATTCTGTTTTGACTTTTTTTATTTGCAAACTTACAATTTAATGTAATAATAATAATAATAATAATAATAATAATAATAAAGAAAAAAAAAAAAACCGCGAGAGTAACTTACTAAAAATAATGAAATGTAACGTCGTCCGAAAAACCCAAAATGTGTCTGCTACTACTCGAAAACCTTATATATTCAATGTATTATGATTGAAAACTATTCAAAACTGCATCGCATACAGAAACAACCGGGTATTTTATCGTCGAATGTAATTTAAAATGATTTTAGATCTTATAATCACTCGTCAAGTGTACTAAAAAGCCAAACTCGTCTCTAAGCATTAGACGTGGTTTCCATTTTTTTTTCTTTTTTGTTAGCTGGCGATTAGCAAAATTAAGTTAGAATATTTTTACTTGCTTGAGACGTAACACTATATTTTTAATATTATTATTCATTATTTACTAACAGAGGCGGAGGGAAATCGCGTGAATATCGTACTGAAAATTGTTCATTGTAAAAGAGAAAGTTTTATTAATGAAGAATAGAACACATCGAATTAGAAGCAGAAATCAAGAAGCGAGCGGTGTTTTTTATTAACTATCTGCGACTATGCGATCTAATCTATTTTGCAAACAAAACTACGCGAAATAAAAATAAATAAAAAAATGTTATTACATCAAAAAACATTCGTAAATTACTTTAACTTGCACAGTTCACTACGAGAATGTAACAAAAAAACTTTTGCTGATAAAATTACAGAAGCTTTTTTTTCGTTTTCATTTTTATTCCCGCTTAACAAATTCTGGCCCGGTAATACAGAAGAAGAAGTGCAGCAACACGATCACCGGGAGTGAGAATTAGCGAGGACATATAAAAAAAATTAACAATCGTTATCAAGTCGCATGAAGAGTAACTCTATCAACGAAAACACATTTGAACCGTACCTATGTAACGGCAAAACAATTTAACAACCAAATTCAGGCATAGTCTCTCGCGCATAGACACGTATTCATATTACATATATGAAATATTGCCACGAATGATACAATATCTGTACAACAGGAATCGATTCCGGTCACTTAAAATCGAACAATATGAAATAAACAGAATTCGTGCAGATAAATATACCGGGGTAAAATGTTAAAATGTAACCGAATCATTAACGGCAGTAATGACGTTATCGGTGCGATAGTTTTATTTACATACACAAATCATTTGCACGATTTCGAGTCATCATCGCAGTGGTACTGTTTGGTTCAGAACCTCGTGACTACTTCTGTTAGTTTACCCTTATTTCGTACAGGTATATTACATATTCTGCGCGCAACGGAATGTACGATGAGAAACTGATGGGAAATGTTTCTTTTACCAGAGATATACAAATATAATACAAAAGAATGTTCGTGTAGGTGCATTAACCGATCCGAGGAGTATCACATAATGCATGCACATTGTATAATATTATTCACACGTTTAGTCATTTGTACATGTCGCCCCGCTGGGTTCAACATGCCGATTTTCGTGATCGTTCTAATCGTACGCCATCGCGACGACACTTTAATTTCGGATGTTTAAAAAGATCTCAGTGAATGATCGGAGCATGTAATGTGAAAAAAGCGTGGGCTAGATGCGAAAACGAATGGCAAATAAATCGAGAGTTGCTGTTTTGATGAAAAAGCGTGTTTTATTTGACAACAAATGTTTTAAGAAACGGGCTTGCAATTTCGGCTCTCAAACGCATGATAGAGATCGATTTAGCGTAATAAATATCGACTACTCTAGGCGAGATAATGCTTAGCAATTTTTCATTGCTCGAAATGGCTCTGAATGTTTTCCTTGTAATCGGACAAAAACATAATTTCCCTTCTCTCGCGATCATATCTTTTTCCAAATATTAAAACACGATAAGCGAACCGCTTTGTTTTAACTGTAAATTTGAAATATCTTATAATTTCTAATTTTTCAGGTATATATGTTAAATCAAACAAATAAACTTTTAGCATTCGGTGGAATATGTTTTTTTTTGTTTGTTTTTTTTTTTTATTATTTTAGCCACTTTAGAATTCCGAAATAAACACGAGACATTCGTCATTATTTTTGTGTACTTTTTTTTGATAATTTAGATCGGTGATGTATTCAACAACAAAGAAACGATAATTATACGAATACTATAGAAAAACAGAATTAATCGTTTTTACACTAGGTTTAATTATTATTTACAAAAAATTCTATTATTTCATAATAAATTAACTATATTTTATTTATACTGATACGGCATGCAGAAGTAAAATTAATACTGCTTTCATTTATAAATAAAATATTTTTAAGTTTTAATATTGTACATAAATCCCGGCATTTTACATAATGCCTAAATACTTTAAATATGAAATAGATTTTTTTTTTTTTTTTTTTATGATTACGTATGTTTCTGGAGAAGTGTAAAGTCTCGTGTGATTTTTTCGTATAATGAATAGACGCGTTTTATATGTAAAATACGAAATAACGTGTAGAAAGAAATGAATTTCTGTACTTTAGCAATTTCAAGTAATATTCTAATTTATTCTCGAATAACTGAATTAACACATTTTTAAACTATTTAACTAAATTATATATGTAAGCAATTAAGTATCGACTCCGGCACATATTACACGTAAAACCATTTTTTATTATATAAAATGGCTAAGGATTGTATTGTCGGTGAAATTTGAATCAAACATATATTTAAATTAAGTAGAATATACTAAAATATTGAGACAAAAATTGAAGAATTTTTTGCATCGTGGACATAATGTCCGGGGAATTTCTTAGACTACAATTGTTTATAATATACCGATTTTTAAAATACTGTTTGTACTTGAAAATCTTACAATACGTATTAAACGCCTAACAATATATATTTATTATAAAAATGTACTGATTTTTAAAATACAAAATATATAAAACGGTAAAGCAATTATACGCGTGATATTCAGCACGAAAAAAGTATCTGGTCGGTTCCCGTTTTTTCTGTTGTTACATTGATACACTTTTTATGAAAATTAAAACGAAATCGATCCACATTAAGTAATTTTTAAGAGTACAAATAACGTAAAATGAATTATAAAGTCAAAAATTAAAGGACACACAACAGTTATCGCGAATGTCTTGTATAAAATAAACTGGTTGTTTAACCCGCCGGTGTGTCGGAGGTTCTACCATTCATATGTTTCGCAGTTTTAATCGCCCTTTACGAGATAATCAAAATTATAAAGAATCTATTAAACAAGAATTTATAATAACTAATTTATTGTAGGATTATTTTCATAAAATTATAAATTTAATAAAACGAAAAAAAAAAAAAAAACGGAAACTGACCGCGTCATTTTTTTCTTTTTTTTAAATTCAACCCATCGACAGTGGATCACGTAACTATTGTTTGTTTACAGTTGTTGGGTAGTGTCCAATTGTTTTGCTTTTTTATATTTATATTTTAAATCAGTAAATTTTTATAACGGATAAAATTAAGCGCGTAATACGTATTACATAACAGTTTCAAAATACAAACGTACTTTAACAATTATGGCTTAAAAAATTCTCAGATATTATGTCTTTAATGCAAAAAAAAAAAAAAAATCTACAGTGAAAATCGCATTTTTCTTCAGTATTTTAGCATACATTACGTATTTAATTTAAAAATATTTGATTCCGATTTTACCGACAATACCTACAATCTTCAGCCAATATATAATACAAAATAATTTTATGTGTAATATAAGCCAAAGTCGATACTTTGCTTACATACATTACTTAAACTGTTTTTAAAAGTTGCAAATGCACTTATTCGAAAATAAATTAGAATATTACTTGAAACTGATAAATTCATTCCTTTCTACGCGATATTTAGTATTTTGTTTATTACATAAAACGCGTCCATACAAGACCCCACTTTTGTAAATGTTCCAGATTTACAGTTACAGTAAAATGTCCCGCTCAGCTTTTAACTCTCGGTGGTCGCTTATTAAGATCAAAATGAAACGGAACGAAATTGATAACTCGATGAAAAATGGAAAATTCTCGTGACAGCATGATCGGGATTCATTACGCGATCTACTAATCTACGAGTAATGAGAAATACAAAGCTACGACGACAAGGTGAATCAGATTTTAAGGTAACAAATAAAAACATGGTTCGATAATGTTTCACAGTTTGAAGATCTTTGGGAGAATATGAAGCCGGAAGAAATAAAGAATACAATTACAATTCTTGAAAATTTCGAAAGGAAAAAAAGTGAAAAACAACAGAAATTCAAAATAATACGTTTAGCGCGTAAATCACCCATACATTGTGTAAAAATTAAAACGTGACATCTTCATATATGCACGCAACGTTTTATTTCTAAAAAGCTTCTCGCTTGGTATCGCAAAAGGAAGTTGCACTATAGAGGTCTCAGCAGATTCTTTGTTTTCCGAGAGGCACATTTTCATTTTCAAAATTATCAGTATCAAAATGTAGTACAATTGTGTAGTCCCCGTTCAACGAAAATGTGCCGATGAACAAAAAAGTGGATAAAAATCAATATTTAATACCCACTTACAACCCACCCACCCTGAAGAGTTGCACCAATAGTACCTACGATTTTAAGTCGAACTTGTATCGTAGGAAATTCATTTTTCGTGGTTTTAGTTCATTTAATTAATATCACTTTTAATAATTGAATTGAAATTAAATTGCGACTTTAACGTTTATTTTTGATTAGTTTTTGCTTAAAATTGTTATAACAGTAATCAAATTCAAATTAATTATAAACGATCGACATAATGAAATGAAACATGAAAAATGAATACCATCACATCATTTATAAATTTTCACAAAATTTGTATATATCATTAATTTTTTTTTTTTTTTTTAAATAAAGCATAACCAAACATATCGTTGGTTAATAAATTACGATATTTTAATAAATTTCAATTATTAAAAGGAGCAATACACTTGTAATTCTATATTAATAATTCTCGCTTTCTTTCGTTTTCAGTATACTCATTTGTTCATTAATACTTCTAAATCTTTTCAAAATATTTTCACTAATTCTGATTTCCTTATTTTTCCTTTTTTTCCAGTTTCACTTAATCTACCTTTTTTAGTGTTTTTTTTTTTCACTGAACGTATTTTTATTATTTTTCGTTCTCTCTAGAAATAGTCCTTCTCAGGACTCTTATAATAGATTGTACTTCGTTCTACTTTTTTACCAGCTTAAAAAAAAAAAAAGAAAAAAAAATCATCAGTACCGAATTAAATATTTAAAGCTTTCATCAGTACGGAATATTTTAAAAAATATGAAAATACCGGGGAGAAATCATCAAACGCAAGGAAATTTTCAATAGAACGTACCATCGATATAATGGCCGCAGTATGAGCAAACTTTGTATGCCAAATGAATGAAATTAAAAATGGTAAATTAAAAATGGTAAATTAAAAAGGCCAATATTACGCGGTTTAATCACATAGCCTAAATAAATTCTAGCAGAATGAAAACAAAATGATGGACACTAAAAGTTTTAGTTGTTAAATTTTATTATACATGTAGGTTCTGCAAAAACTGAATTTCTTAAGAATGCAAATTAATTTTGCGAGCCAAAAATATATTTTAGATTATCACAATTAAATGAATTGCACTTAAAAACTGGCTTGAAAATTTTCTAAATTTATTGGAAAAAAGTGTTCTGTAATTGCAAATTTAGTTTCTGTATATTTAGTACTACGGTTAAATCGAAAAAAAAAAAAAAATTCAAACTTGGTTTTTAAAAACAATATCATTTTTGATTAACGAAACGAGAGCTGCGAATTATTGCAACATGATAGAATGAAAAATGCACCAAAAATATACAAATTGTAGACAACTTGGCAAATGAAAAAAGTTATGAAATCATCATCATTATAATCCAACTGAACTAATTTGGCCATAACTAAAATGCGACCTGGTTACTTAAAATAATACGTTTAAAATGAATAACATTGAAAAATTATTGAATAATGCTGCGAATCAAATAACGTTCGATAATTGGATTAAGGTAGTTGCAAGATACCGATAAAGTACACACGATTGTAATAATTTATATTATAACGAGGATCGGATAGAGTCCATAATAATAGAATGCAAGGAATTTCCGCAGCCAAAAATTTTATCACCATGTCTAATTTAATTGAATCTGTAGGTGAAATAATAATAACTACTTAGAGCATTTACATTATTTTAAATTTCCACTTTTGTATTTACAAAGTAAAAATGACGCAGTTTTATTAACGATTATACAAAATCAGCCTAAATTTTGGGAACTGATAAAAATGAACAAACACAAACAACGCTGAAATGAACTAATGGACCTTCTTTTTTTTTTCTGTTTCTTCCTTTTTGAATAAAAATCGAAAAATATATTTTAAAAATAATTATTTCAAAAAAAAAAAATAAAAATTCCAATTTGAATTTGAATAATATTAAACATTTGGTAACAACAAAAATGTTGAAATATCGACTTTCATCAAAATTTTTCCATCGGCACATTTTCGTTGAACAAACTACAGAGAAATTCCTTTTATGCCAAAAAAGGTAACAAAACGTGTCTGACAAACATTATTTCTCTTCACCGAAACTTGCTAAATATGGGAATATACAAAAACAAAAACCACCGCCGACCACATTAAATTTTTAGATATAAAATAATAATGATAAAAAAAAAAAAAAAAAAAAAAAAAAAGTAAATTTGCTACATCGAAATATCAAATGGTAATTCACGAGAAAAAATAGTTTCAACATTTCTTCGTTTCTCGTTCAATTGGAGTTTAACCGATTCCCCTCGTAAATAAAACAAATTAAACGTATCTTCTATCACACTTCAAAAGCTTTAAAAAAAAAATCGAAAAAGACAAAATAATCTCTGTATAGTTAAATTATCAAAATTAAGGATACCGCACTTTCACGATGAAAAAAAAAAAAAAAGTATTTCGTAAATCCAAAATTTTGAAAAATGCTACTAATTCGTTAACTTTTTATGAAAAAAAAAAAAAAACCGCGGAAGTGCCCATATGAAAGAAGCAATACGAACAGTGACGGTGATGTAAAATATGTTGGCGATACATGTACGGCAAAACAAAAAAGCACAAAGGAGGCCGTGTTACAAACTGACTTTGTAGGATACAAAAAAATTATATACACTTATACGCGTAAAAAAAAAAAAAACAAAAAAAGAAGTATAGCGTAGAATCGCACTCACTTGGAAAAAATACTGGTCGCTGAAACATATTTTTAAGGGACCTTACAGAAATGAACTAAAACGGGAAATTCTAAATGCGTGCGCCTACCTTAACATATGGATGTCAGACATGGACAATAACAAATAATATCATGAATAAAATTGAGATATGTCAAAACGCATTGGAGAGATCTATGATTGGAGTTAAATTAAGAGACAAAATAAACTCGAAAAAAATCAAAAACAAATTAAAAGTTAAAGACAATTTCACGTGGGCAATAAGAAGGAAAATATGGGATTGGGCAGGACATACTGCAAGAATGGAGTCCACAAGATGGACTAAAAAAAAAAAAAAAAAAATAACAGATTGGACAATATACGCGAAGAGGAAAAGAGGAAGACCGGAAAACAGGTGGGAAGATAGTTTCGCTAAAATGTTAAAGCACAAACAATACCATCAGGTGGCTTATGACAGATTAGAGTGGGCTCGGTTGAGGGAGGCCTTTGCCCGTTTTCAGGGCTAAATTAAATTATACAGTAGTTTATTTACTTCAATGTATATTATGTAACGTTATATCACTAAGGCTAATAATAATAATAATAATAATACGTGTAAAACATTTCAGTAATTACGGGTGAATTCCGAGCTAGCCACATTTTCAGTCGAAAGAGTGTTAATGAACCAAGTTTAAACGATGTCGTACAAAACTGTGTTAATAATAACGTGTAGAATATAAATAATTCATATTTAAACAAAATGTGTATGGATATATATGAAAAATGATAATATATATTTATATTGCACCTCCATAATTAGCCTACTTATGCGAAACGTATTAATTACACTATTTTTAGTTATCTAAAATTGTCCGAGTAAATTAACACGCATATTTACTAGACACCATGCTATTACACGTTCGGATAGGTGTGCGTTACGTACAAGTTACTCGAGCCAAATGAAACGCATGCGGTACACAAATGCAAAATGTGTGCTAACGTGAAGTCGAAGGATGAAATAACATAAACACTGCAGATAGTTCGAAAATGCAACCGTTATTTTATGTAACAACAGACGACACTTAAACACAGAACAAGCAAAAAACCGAAAATGAAGACGCGGCTGTTACTAAACAGAAATACGCGATGTGAAATGTATGTGCAGATGTGATTCCAGTAAATAGCAACAAGGAGTGCAACGATTGTATGTAGGAAATTAAAATATTAAGAAGAGGAAACGGACGAGAAATATATATGCAATTATTTTTATTCGAGAAAAAAATTATATGTAAATTAAAAAATCTTAATTATATAAACGTTCCGGCATAGAAATCAATATACATACGTAAATAATCCGGCGGCCCCGCTTGTTTTTATAGATTCCTTACTTTTTGAAAAATAAATTTACGAAATATTATGTGAACAGTACGAGGGATCTTCGTTTCTTAAAAAAAGAATTTCACTCTTTTAGCAAAATACCAGTCAACGCTTTCACCTTTTAGAAAATGCTAAAATTATCGCATTTAAAAAACTGCCGTTCCACCACGGACTGAAAATACATATATTATAATAGAGACTAGAAAACATTTCGAATTTAATTTTCAGAAACATTTTGAAAAAAGGAGATATTGCATTAACGAAATTCTTATCCAAAACTGTTAACTACGTTAAATAAATAAAAAAAAAAAAAACACGCAGTTTGTTTGATTTCTCTGTTTTTTAATCGGAAGACGATTTAAAAATTGCAATAATGAAGTAAAACAGTGAAGTCAAACAATGAAGTAAAACAATAAAGAAATTTCGATTATTTTCTAAAATCAATAATAGTGATAATAGTGATAATAATAATAATAATAATAATAATAAGTTTTATACGGGATAAATTTTTAATAGATGTATATAATTGGAGAGAGTGATTATATAGATAAAATAATATTGATCATCAGACATTATACGGCTTTTACCCGAGATATCACAATTTTGGGGATCTTCTTTTATTGCTCAAAATTTTGGGAATAATATTTTGAAAACATCGCAGACTGACTATAAAAAACTTTTATTACAAAAATATTTTCTTTTTATCGAGCTCAGTGTTTATAATTTAATATTGCGAAGGAAAAAGATGTGAAAAAGCGACCTAACTTAAACATCAGTGCTGAGAATGTAAAAATATTAGAATCGAAATGAAGGAAATGCCCTCGAGCTTGCAAAAAGATTAATTATTTTATTGTATTTTTTCATCGTTAAGATTTTTTTTTTTTTTTTTTTTTTTTTGTAACATCTGATGTATTGTGTTATGCGACTAAACATCTACATCATGTTGAAAAGATGAAGGACAGGCTGCAGTTTTTATGAGCTATAGTAATTATTTTTTATAACAAATTTTTCCCCTTTTTTACAGTTTAAAAAACCGCGCATTCCGTGTTGTGCACCGTAGGGCAGAGTTCTTGGACCGGTCGATCTTGTATACTCTCTATATACTTCCGATATTCCACTCTCATACGCTGCTGATACCGTCATCGTGGTAACGGGACAAACGCAAACCGAAGCGACAATGACTTTCCAAGATCATCTTGACCGAATTATTGCGGTAGATGCAGGATTGAAAGATAAAGCTCAATGAGGACAATCCACGTTACATATACACGCAGTCGACTTCTTACAGCATCAGGTTAGCATAACGGTATCCCAAAATACCTCGGTCTAGATCAGCGAAGTGTCTCGAATTGAATTTCGATTCGCGACTCACGTAAAAAAAAAAAACACCTATCGAGCACAAAAAGATACAACTGAAGCGAAAGCTTAGTCAGATGTACCGGCGATAATCGGTAGAAAATTACCACTCAGTATCTGTGTAATAAACGCCTTCTCTATCAAGCCTGCGTCCAATTAGGACATGCACGGGGCCCAACTATGGGGACGGTCTTCTCGATCGAACAGTATCATCCAACGTCGACAAAATATTATTCTTCGTGCAATAACGAACGCTTGTTGGTTTCAGCATAACGAGGATATCCATCGTGATCTCTCGATATGAAGTTGGTTGACGACGTCATTCGTGACTGTGCCATCAAACATGAAAAGCAGCTACACGATCACGTATAGAAGTCATTCAACTACTTAACACCAGGCGCCTCAAGCGCACATATCCTCTCGACTTAGTTATGTTATTATTCGTAAGACATAATCATCCTAATTAATAGTAATATTTTCATTATTAAATATTACTGAGAACTCATATTAATAGTTTACAAGTATTGATTAAGTAGAAACTTAAGATTTCAACAGCTTTATCGTATTTAATCTCTAGAATCGAGCCTTTTGAAATACGCCTATAAAAAAGAACACCCCCTATTCTAAAGTAAAACAAAGGCGAGGAAATCTCGAAATATACCATTTGCAGGAAGAGTGCAGAATTTCAAAAAATACACTGGCATTTTAACAAGGAATAACATTTTAAACGAGCATATACCATTGCTAGTGTCCTTGGTCAATTTAACTTTTTTCTGGTCCAAAACGTCATTGAATGCCGGCCAACCGCAACCAGAATCGTATTTTGTATCGGACGCGAATAACGGAATATCACAAACAATGCACGAGTATGTTCCAGCTTCTGAAGTTTTATTATACTTCCCAGTAAACGGCCTGGACAAATATTAAGTATTCTTATGTAACGATATAAAATCACATTTTCTACGTCCGCAACGCATATTAATTTATTCCCTTTTTTCGATAACGTTTATTATTAATTATTTTTAAAACAGTAATTTTTTTTGATGACATAATATAGCACGTATAAAACACAATTATATTACAGTAAAGTATTTTAAATACGGTAATGATTCGGTTTTTAAAAACCATCGTCGTCATAGCGACGGTACTGTCACGATTATGATGTTTTAGGAAAGATGAAACTAGTTGCCAAGTGTAACATTACAATAACAATACGTGTTATCGTTTTATCAGCAAAAACAGATTCTTCTTTTTTGCAGAGTGACATATTCAGTTTCTGATGACTCTACCGATTCGTACATTCTAACTGTATAATTGTAGTGTTCTAGGCAATTGTTTTATGCAATGTGAGTATACACGCAAAAGACTGATATATTATGATTGTTTGATTTATCACGATACAAAGTCTCCCGCCCATGTATGTCTCTGCATATTACACATCAATTAGCATGTTTGCCATTGCCTTCCACGAGATTATTAGCGGTTAATTTACTCGCAATTATTTATTTCTTAATTTCTGTCCTCGTCTCGGTTCGAACTCAAGATTTCTGAAGCCGAAGTCGAGTGCTCTAACAACTAGACTATCGCGATAACGCAGATAATGATCGCATAAATAAAATCACAAACATTAAAATTACAGATTATATACCTATATATATATATATATATATATATATATACATATATATATTAATTACAACGTAATTCTTAGGCTATCCCCCATTCGAAAAAATGTCCCAAAAAATGTCCCAATTTTATGTAACGCTAAATGTCCCAATTTTATGTAACGTTTGTTATATTTTGTAGGATTTTTGTTATTGTTATTTAAAAAATGTCACAATTTTATGTAATGAAATATGTAACGAAAAATGTAACGAAAAAATGTCTTAATTTTATGTAACGGAAGTTAAATGTTAGAATAAGATTTTTGTGGTTATGTTATTTTTTGTGTGTGTTGATTCCAGTAAGAATTACGTTGTAAATTTTGATCATTTTATACAAAGTATAGAAGAGAAAGAGACAGAAATGAAAGCTTGAGGGGTCAAGGGGCACAGCCCCTTGCGAGGCCAAAATGGCCGAGTTTATATATATATATTAATTACAACGTAATTCTTAGGCTACCCCCATTCGAAAAAATGTCCCAATTTTATGTAACGTTTGTTACATTTTATAGGATTTTTGTTATTGTTATTTAAAAAATGTCACAATTTTATGTAATGAAATATGTAACGAAAAATGTAACGAAAAAATGTCTTAATTTTATGTAACGGAAGTTAAATGTTAGAATAAGATTTTTGTGGTTATGTTATTTTTTGTGTGTGTTGATTCCAGTAAGAATTACGTTGTAAATTTTGATCATTTTATACAAAGTATAGAAGAGAAAGAGACAGAAATGAAAGCAAGAGGGGTCAAGGGGCACAGCCCCTTGCGAGGCCAAAATGGCCGAGTTTATATATATATATTAATTACAACGTAATTCTTAGGCTACCCCCATTCGAAAAAATGTCCCAATTTTATGTAACGTTTGTTACATTTTATAGGATTTTTGTTATTGTTATTTAAAAAATGTCACAATTTTATGTAATGAAATATGTAACAAAAACATGTCTTTATTTTATATAATGAAAGTTAAATGTTAAAATAGGATTTTTGTGGTTGTGTTATTTTTTTTTTGTGTTGATGCCAGTAAGAATTACGTTGTAAATTTTGATCATTTTATACAGAGTGTAGAAGAGAAAGAGACAAAAATGAAAGCAAGAGGGGTCAAGGGGCACAGCCCCACAAGGCCAAAATGGCCGAGTTTAAATATATATATATATAAAAAAATGAGGGAAGGCCACAAATTAATTTTAGTTTTCGCGAAACTAGTCAACATGGTATCGTAACACAATTACTTTTTTTTTCAGATGTTTCAAAATAAATAAGCTTGTACGCTACATATATTTGTAGCGATCTCCTCGAAAACCACATTCCGTGCTTCTTTTTCCCGTATCCCTGACACTTTCTTTATCTCTAACAGTGCCAATACATGTCAACTGTAACGATGGATACGAAGCGGAGTTTGAGATCATTAATGAAAACAGATTTTTATTACCCGCTTTAGGCTTTAAAAAAAATTTAAAAATCTTGGGAAACACGTTCCTTTACGGTCGCACGTAAAAATTTCACAACAGTACGTTACTACTGCGAACTTGTTTGTAACAACGTACGTCTTTTTTGGGTGCCGAATCCACTCTGAAATGGCTCAGTCACGCACGAAATTAAGAATTGAAAGCAACGCCGAATGCGGCAAATTCCGCTAAAATGAACAGACACATAAGAATCACACAACGAGAGTCAGACGAGTACGCCAGCAGACTGGACGCGAAGTGCAAAGAACGGATCAAACGGGGAAGTTGTGCGCAAAAGCGTGGGATGAAAACTTTTAAATCGGACAAGGTTTCACCGTATGCATATGATGACTCTTTCAGCGCAACTCCAGAGAAAGTTCGGGTGATTAGTAATCTCATCTCGGCTGAGAGCCCGTACCGTTTGGCTTTGATGACAATGATCAAAATTTGGCAATGTAACTGAAACTAATTTCCAAAAGCAACTCAAGTAACGTTATAAAACAAATACCCCCCCCCCCCCGGGGTGTGCTGACGTGATCATCACACAATAGCGTACAAGTGTAACAAATCTTAAATATTTTTTTTTTATCACAAAGAAAAACACCGTCTCGACGCGCTGTTAACTTAAAGCAACTTAAAATTCGTATAGTATAACGGGAAGGAAATAACAAAGAGTGCAGCCGGCGCAGCTGATGTGCTCGGTACATTTCGCGGAAATATGGAAAAGCAAATCCGGGCACAGTTGTCTCCGTACGAACCTTAGGAAAAATATGATGCGAATGAGAAACGGAACTTGAGACAGATGATGAAACGCAATCACGACGTGAAGTATGAAAAAAGCAAAAAATAAATAAGAAAAATTGTCGATTCAAAAAAAAATTTGAAATGCAAAAAAAAATTGGTGCACCAAGAGATTGAAAATTTATAGCGTAAAAGATTCGATACCGTTTAACGAGATGGTGCGAAAAACACGTGCAAACAACCAACGGTTTAATAATAAGATCGTAAAATTGAACGAGCCAAGACGCTGAATGCTGTCGGGGCAAATTTAATAACCAAGCGACAAAAAATACAAAAAAAAGAAATACTCAAAAATAAACAAACTAGCCGCAAGCGATACTGAAGGAGTAACGCGAGAAAATATGTTATTTTCAATGAAATTCATCAACGATGTATACCGGTTATGGCAAAATCAATTTTTCTAAAGATGAAATCGCACTCCGATAAAAAAAACCATACGTAATTTAAGAATTCCGTAAAAAAAGGTATTATTACGTCGGATGATTTTTTAACAGAGCGGTAGGATGCTCGCGACAAATCTAGTACCCACGTAACGCTTTCTATTTTAAATATTTTAAGCAAAGACTTCACACGGTTTACAGATTTTAGGAAATGATCGCGAAAAAAAAAGAAAAAAAATTAAAACAAAAAAAAAAGGGCGCAAATCGAATGAAAGAAATTCAAAAATAACTACACCGGAACCAATAATGGTGCGACAGAAAAGTTAATGAACAGAAATCAAGCTGGGTTTTACTGTTCAGGTTCGGGAATAATCTTTGCACGCAAGCCATCACAGCAAACCGTGGAACTAGTGGCCGACGACTAAGCTGAACTGAAAAATAGTTTCCACGAGTGCGCGCGGAAATGTTTCCAAAGGGGGTGACTTGGTAAAAGAGTATAACATCTTCGCTTTGGCTACGACGAAACAGAAAGTAAAATGTCAAATCAAAAACACAACAATCGAATTTTTTTTTTTTTTTTTTTTTTTTTTTGATCTTACCAGATAGCCTCTGAAGGACAAATTTATTTATTTTTCAATCGTGTATAAAGGAGCAGGGAGTAAGTATTGTGTAAGAACAAATTTAACCAGTAGCGTGAAATAAAAATAAATAAAAAGTGTAATAAAAATCGATACATTAGTTGTGTAAATCCGATGTTTGAATTTTTATAGCAATCATTAAAGATCTTGAAATCACTCGTCGTCGCATGTTAAAAAAGCTAGATCGAATGAATGGGTTAATTTACGGCAGGGAACATGATCGCGCCGCCCTTTTCGCCCCCCCCCCCTATCATTGTATTATTTATCGATAATTCTCCACTGCTGCGTGACTTGTTTAGGTTATCATTCGTTTCGTTGATACCTGACTAGCTTTCGAATTATCCGATGTAGTTTTACGGTTGCAGTGTTACAAAGATCGGTGAAAAGCGAAAGTTCTACCACATTCATAAGCGTAAAATTGTTATTGTGTGCAGAATATACCGTGTTTTAACACAAGTTCGTGATTCGTAAAATACATCACGCAAATTAAAATGAAAAAATTAAAAATTACACTTGAAATTGAAAACAACACTGCCGTAATAGCAAATTTATACTAAACTTATGTGACAACTCTTACAGGAACCATCCCATTTGTTTTTGCTAGAACTTATTTAACATATGTGGTTATAATATTTTTATGAAAAAATAAAAAAAAAAAAACAAAAACAGGATGCGATCATGCTCCATTGCGAATTTTTTGAAACCCTTCGCGATCTGTCGTTAAAAATACTTCGGATAGCCACGAATGCACACTACTGCTAAGAAGAGAACGTCCAAAACCAATCGGAGGAAGGAATGGTCGTTAATAGGGAATTACAAAGAAAAAAAATCAATACAAACCGTCCAAAAAATTCACTTTTTTAGACCGTATTAATAGAAATATATTAACCTTTCCAAATATCGTACTTGATGAAAGACATCCAGTGCGGCATAAGTGTACGCTAGGATTCCGCTATTAAAGTGAAATCGGCAATCTCTCGAGTCACAGACGAGAGGAAGAAACAGAATTCATCTCATCATCTCTCGTACAGAAATATTAACACATCTAACCAATTTCGTTCGCTGCGTACAACTCTCTGTCGAGTATGTAAATTTACTCTCAACAGGTTGTGTCGATCGAACCTGATCGTTTTACAAAGGTGCCGATAGGTAATTATTTTTCCCTTTCCGCGACAGGTAAATAAAGTGAACGTAAAAACTTTGAAAAATACTTAATACTTGAAACCGGATTTCGGATCCTTCAATTGAGTTTACGAAGAAATGCCGAAAATAAGCGAAAAATCAAACGACGATTAATCGAAAATTGCTTTATCGTGTTTTATTATGTATACGTTAGCTGCTCACGCCATTTCACTTATATAATTTATTTATGATCTTTTGAATGTGCATGATGCATTACTAAAAAAGCTTAATTACCAGCGTGGCAACGGCACAAATTAGTTACGAGGGAGCAAGAGGGACTTCGAAATTTTCTTAACAAATTTTTAATTCGAGGTAAATCGACGCAACATAATTCTGTAATCCCCCCCCCTCTTTTTATTGTGTATCACTAATTCCATATTGAAAAAAAAAAAAAAAAAGGGAAATCTCGATATCTCTCCTATAAAAATCTGACACTGCTGATTAATTAAAATTTTCATACACATTTCATGTTGTATTCATTTTTGACATCTACACACGGAGAAGTGTTGAATAATAGATTCATACTTCAAAGGGCATTATTCAAATCGTATTTTAAACCTAAATTGGTTCACGAGGTATGTATTTTTAAATAATGTTCAGTTTTGAAATAGTGACCGTAAACGTAGTACTTTCAGGGTTTTAAAATATTTCACTGTTACAACACCTTAAAAGATAATTTCTTTATACAAAACGTTATTTAAAATGCAGATGTTCCTATTAAAGACGAACTCTGATACTTGAAAAATATTCCATTACATTGTAGCTCTTTTAATTTGCAGTAAAAAAGGAGAAAATTAAAAACATTACGAAATCATTAACTGAGCCTATCCATTGCGAATAACTTAATGAAAACTTAACTAAATGCAACGTAATATAACTGGCGTTATGTGTGTTAACAATAACTCTACATTAATAGTAATACGTAATATATCAAATTTCATCGTCATTTCATGCTTAATATAATTATTCCCATTTTAGTTGTTTTTTTTTTAAATAGACGTACATTCCACTCCATACGTTTAACTGCTAAGGTCGTTACAGCACCTGGAACATATTTGGGAGGATCGTACGCCGCAGTGCAGACCTTTGTGCTGCATAAAAGCTAATCCGGCTACAATCGAAAAAGGGACGTTTAATAGTATTCTGCTGGCAGAACTAGAGATACACGTTACAAAGAGGGACACTAAAAAATTAAATGTAGGGCGGTTGGTGGGTATAAAAGGGGTAGGTGTATTTGAAGTGTTAACCAGCTATGCGAGAGAGCTGTGTGACCTATTCGGGATCGGTTTAAGACGAAAAAATGTTTGTGAGGAGCTTCCTTTTGGAAACCATTAGGACTCGATAGTGAGATTTATACTCCAGAGGAACTTCCCATTATTTAAATCACCAAATTTATTATAGAACTTATACTTCGTCAGGCAATAATACATGCATAAAATGAAACGCTTTATTAGTAAACTGTAAAGGATGAGCTCGGCATTTGAATAACAGGCGCGGAGGAGCCAAAGGTCAGAAAAAATAGGCATTCCCAAAGAAACATAAATTAGTTTAAAAAGTTTAATGAAACGTTTAAACATTTAAAATATTAGAGAACATATTTAAGTGCCTGTTTCACATGTATAAAACTTCATATATATATATATATATATATATATATATATATATATATATATATATGTATTACGAAAACAGAAATGTCTGAATTTGGAATTAGTCAAATACATTGTGAATTTGTCTACTTTCAATACCATCTTTAATGTTTCGAAGATTTAACTCTCTAATAAATTATCTGACTTTAAATTTATAAAAATTTATAAGCACCAAAGCTCACAAATTGCCTCAAACTGATTATTTTGAACTTTAAAATGTGAAAGAGCATCGGAATAATAAAAAATAAAAACAAAACGTACTAATATAGTAAACTAGAACTTAATGGAAAAAAGAACGCGTTTAGAAATTTAATAATTACACACAATTATTTCAAGTTATGAACAGTGCACGCTTTACACTAATGAGCAGTAGGCTTCTGCCACTTTAATTACGACCGAAAACAAATCATTTACGCTAACATGTTTTCTCCAGTTTTTAATCGCTTTATTCTTTCTTAAATTACTGTCACTTCTGTATCATCATTTTTTTCTCTCTTTTCATTCCTAGAAAGTATGTGTTTAATGATATAAAGTTTGCGTAAAAAAACACTTGATCATTCAAAAAGAAAGAAAAAAAAAACAACAAATAAACATTATTGTAACATCCTCAATTTATGTACCATGACAAGACTAAGATGCGAGCTCGTTAAATGAAGACAGCATGTATTCGAAAATGCAAGTGTAAAAAGTGTAAAATTAACTGCTGAAGATTTAACATGAAGATAAAAAAATTAATTTACAATGTTACTACTTGTACAGAACAAGAAAACAAATGGAGGCGATGATATTGAAATCGGTTGTATACGTATAGAATAAAATGCAAAAAAATGTCCAATACGAGAGAAACAAAACTTATAAGATTACAAAACGTGAGGGAAAGCTGAAGATTAAAGGACTGTGTCCGATTACGCAAGATTGGCGATCATAAAACATGGTAAAAATTACCACCTCACAGGCAGTTTTATCGTTTACCATCGATACAAATTTTTTAGAGAAAAAAATAAAAAAATAGCAGCGTTTTGAAAATGCGAAAACGATTTGCATATTTTCAGCTGAATGTTCCCTTAATTTCCTTTCATCCAATCTTCTACCCTTGGGCTCACCCGCTCCCTTAATGTTCACTATGTTCTTGCTCTTCCATATCCATTTGTTGCCACTTTGTCAGCTGTTTCCATTTTTTCAGTCTCTGTTTCGTAATATCATCTCTGTCAGTTCTCTTAATTTTTATTACTTCTTTAATCCTTTGAGCTGGTAAATAGCCCTTTTCTGCGTGCCCAAGGATAAAACAAAAGAATAAATAAATAAATTTAAAAAAAAAGTTCAAATGCCACCGGAAACAAACACAAAGATAATTCGATTCCTAACACGCGTTATCAGTCTCATATTATTTCTTTTAAATCGGGTTGTTATATTTTTGTCCATTGTTTCACATACTTCCATTTGTCTATTCGGATATGATGCAGATATTTTATCCGACTTCCACAGAACTCGTGCAAGAAAAAGCCAATTGCATCGTATTTAACTCTTACCGCTCATCTGGATCTGAAAGATTATCATTACATTTTACTACTTTATCTGGTTTTATTGTTGTTTTAAATATTTTTAATGAAAACAACAAACTCAAGCAATGCGTCAAAGACTAAGAATGTTAAAAAACAAAAAATAAATAGATTTTAATATGAATAGAAATAGAGGAAATTGAGGTGTGACCAGCTCGAAAACAAATGAGAAGGAAGAGCAAAACTAATGTCGTACAATAAAATTAAAAGAAGAGAACCGAGTACTCCTAAGAAAGAAAATCTCTCGAAAAGAGGATGTAGTCGACGTCGCAAACACAGTAATAATGCGTAGATCAAAAAAATGGTAAAGGTAGAAAACAACAGAGTCGAAAAATAAAAGGAAAAAAGGTGTAACCGTGACAAAGACGTATTATGGAGGAAGTGACAGCACGCCTAAGATCTCTTCCCCCTTACTCTTCAGACTTCAGTATTCTTCGCACATGATCTCTCATTTACAATCTTTCCGTTCATCACTCGATCAACGTTGATCTGCTGTGGGTTCCTGGACATAGAGGCATCGAGGGTAACGAAATGGCGGATGCTTTAGCTCAGGTTGCTAAAAAGATCCCTAGTACTAATCTATTATCCTTAAGTAAGAAATTTCACTTTAAATTTTGGTCGGATATGTACCCGTCCTCTTTACCAATGATTGTTCCTTCTACCTCTCAATTCAACCTAACCTTTCTGCTAATCCTTGGTTCTCAGCATTACGTTGTCTTCCACGTTCTATTATTATCCCTATTATTCGCCTACGCTCCAATCACACATAATTGCCCTTTTCCCGCTATCGTCTCTCTTTGGTTTCCTCCCCTTATTGTCCTCTACATCCTAACAAAGCATTTTTTTTTTGTTTTTTTTTTTGCTCAACTTTCGTCCTTTGGCCAGTTAGCAGTCGTCTATGATGCTAATCACATTTTCTCTAAGTGTTCTGCCCTTTCTACGGAACGCTCTTCCCTTCATTTACTCCTCTTAAAGTTAAGGCTTCCTGCTCCCTATATCCTGTCCTTTCTTTCTCGGTATGTTGTTCCTGCTATTGGGTCCTTTATTTCAGCTATTTCCGATCGAATTAAGATCTAATTATTTAACTCTTTTTCTTATTGTTTCTAGGTGAGATCCTTGGTTGACGAGCTTCAAAAAAAAAAAAAAAAAAAAAAAAAAAAAAAAAAGACAGGAATCAAGGCCATAATCAAGGATAAGGTCAAATTTGATGATTATTAAAAAAAAATAAAATAAATAAACCGCAGACCATGTTCTGAAATGAACACATGTTGTGTGAGAATATATGGGATGGGAGTCGCTTTATTGTCCCGGATGTCACAATGACAGTGAGTATCCGAGGAAAGTCGATTAGGACACATTCAGCAGCGTATAAGATTTAGCTACGAAAATGAAGTAAAAGAAAGAAAGTTTAAAGTTTTCAGAGTAAAATAAGGCTGAAAATACAAAGGTAGCTCCGACCCCCGCACCATCCTTAGAACCATTAGTGAAAATTATAGAAGACAAAAACTATTCACCGCATAATGTAATTCATGTAATTAGGCACTAAGCCTGTTGTGGATGTATAAAATTGTAAATAAATAAATACATCATATTCACGTTAAAAAAAAAAAAATTTAAAGCAAAGAGAAAAATTACTAATGTACAGGATCGCTTTAGAAGAGATTGAGATGCATTACTGACAATTTTAAATACTTTATTGAGTCTATTATATCGCTATAAATTACCTCACCAAAAGTTGTCTCAGATTTATGGACAACAAATGGAACTCATGTGGACTTATGTACCGTTATGAATCATCGACCTTTTAATTTTTCTTTTGCGAGCTTTGAGATTTGCATAACCTTAAACACTCATGAAGAACATTTAAAAGTAGATAAATTAGTGCAAATCCATGATCTGTTTGATCTATTCAGTGAACGATGCATGTTCCCTAAAGTTTTAGCTGATTTATATTATACTTTATTACCGAATAAATGATTTAAAAAAAAAAAAAACAAAAAAAAAACTACCATATAGAAGAAAATATAAAAATACTTTGAAAAAGAACACGTTTTTTATGATGATCTAAATATAGCGATTTAATACTTTATAGTCAGATAAAACGTCTGTGTATGCGATTGATGGATTTATAAGCTGGCATGATGATTTAAAGACAAACGAAAATAGATTTTTAGCCGATATTTCATTTGGGGTATGTCGATAATAAATGAATTCCCAATCCTGAATTTACTCTCGTTCATTGATTGTTGAGTGAATCATAGATCTCGAATTTAACAAGTTTTTACACTTTTATGCTATGTCACAGCCCTTACTCCACCTTTAACAACAAAACCTAATAACTCTGTCTGATTCCTTTACGTCACTCCGACTACTGCAAGATCCACTTTTATCAAACCCAATAACTCAGCGCATTAACGTGATCTTAAACCCAATAACTCTAAACTGTAATTCAACAAAATTCATCTGGATCCCAGGACATGATACGGTGGATTTGGTCGCCAAAGCTGCCACATTCAACAGCGCAATTTCTGCTCTTATTCGCCCTACTGCTGAAAACCTCAAGCAGCATTATAAACAACTAATACTTTTTCTGAGGATAGAAAGCAATAAGCTTCGGGAATTAAAAGTGTAAAATCGATACCGTGGGACTCCTCAAATCGAAAGTCGCGACAAGAAGAGATAATAATTACTCGTCTGCATACCAAACACACGCGACTTACTCACGCCCATCTCTTATCTAATCGCCCGACACTGTCATCATTGTGGCGAAGACGGCTTAATATTTTTACAAGCTTAAAGACAGCTTCTCTACGACTCTCTCTCTCCTTGTTCGATCAAACCGCGTTCTAGCTCTCCATTGATTCCTCCAACTCCATAAATAAAACAGCGAGTTTCCTTAAAGAAACCAAATTTTTCAACCTCATTTAATTTCATTCCCTTCCTAATTGCGCCGTGAAGCCCTCGGTGTAGCTATGCGACTCATTAATTAAATAAATATAAAAAATAAATTCAGTATTATTCCTTAAGAAGGCTAAAAGAGAAGGTAAATATTTTTCTAATGCCGCATTCTACATAATATATAAATACAAATATAAGCAACTTGATTTAACTCAATTATATATGAATTGACATACACATTAAAAAAATGTTTTATACATCTATTTCTACTTTTTTTTTTTATATCTGTTAACATAAATTTATTGTTGTTCCTTACTATTACACTAAACTCTTCGTCACTTTTCTAATTAATATTATTATTTAGAATACTTTTTCTTTTAAAAATTTTTATTGCAAAAGAATATTTTTTATGACTATTATTTAGGACTCTAAAAAGCAAATAAAAATTTCATTCGAAATAATCACAAATGAGCAAGTAAAGAAATGAACAGAATTAACCGCATTAAAACTCGAGATTTAAACATTTTATTAAATGAAGCTAATCTTTTTCTAAAAAAAATTATTAACAAGAACTTAAAATTATGTGAGATTATAAAAAAAAAAGTATACTTACGTATGTTTCTACTGATTAATGTTGTAATTTTTAACGAAGGTAATTATTCATAAATTAAAAAATTAATCAACTGTTCAAGTAACAGAATTTTATTAGACAAAAAACAATTTTCATGCTTTGAACAATTTTTTTTTTCGCTTACGACTGATATTATTCTGGATTTCTAACATGTTTTTTATTTTTTTGTTATGAAGAACAAATCTACACGGATGATTAGAAATATAGGTTTAAAACTTTTACTCATCACATAAATTTTAGAAACAGAAGAATTTAAAAGAGACAAATACTTATTCTTCTATTTCATAAGTGGATTTTCACCTGAAGCAAATTAGATCTCCGCAAGTAACAAATATAAAATACTCCCGCGTACCTTGTAGAATAGAACAAAAACTTCGATATTCGCTAAATTTGAGACATAGGCTTGTCATTTTCAACTGGCAATTGTCCAAACTCCTCATCCAAAAGTTGCACTCTTAAGATCCAAATTGTAAATGGTAATTTAAATCGAATTTTTCGGTAACATTCTAAAGTAGAATTTCGTTAGGAGTAACTACTGACAAATTACAAAATACGACCTATTTTTGTCAGGAAATCCAGTCTTTTTGTTTTAATTTGAGTATTATTTATTTTGACGTGACCATAAGTTTTCATAAGGCCGGTAGCACAATTTGGGAGAAAGCACTAAATCTCTTATAACAATGTGTAGCGCTCTCTTTCATTCTAAAATAGAATATGGTGCGCCACCACAATACGCTAAAGAAAGTCTGCTGCAATCTTTGGAAATAATAAATAATACAACCTTAAGAACTTGTTCTAGAGTTTTTAGGACAACTTCAATAGCTAACGTGTTAAATGACCTAGAATTACTCTTAAATTTAAACGTATTCAAATTGTGTCGAAGTTTTATTTGCACCTCGCAGCAATTCCAGATCTTCTCGTAACAGGCGCCAGGCTATAAATTTATTCAAAAATAATACAAATCATACTTTCTCGACTTGCACAAAACCAGTTCTAGATGGTACCGCAGAGGATATATATCCGATATATCAGAATTATACCGATGCTTTACCATAGAGGAAACCAATTTGCTCGAAGATCAACTGTTCTGTACATTCTGCTGAAAATCGCAAGGAAATAGCGAGTATCCTTGAACAGTTTCACGGGCATACAATGCTTTTCACTGATGCCTCTAAATCATCCTTTAAGGTAGGATGCGCGGTTACATCTAACGAAGAAACATATATATTCATTACTCGTTGTCACCGCACTTCTCAGTCCTATCGGCGGAATTATGTGCAATTAAATTGGCCGTTCAGTACACACTTGAACATACAAATAATATCTTGGAGAGACCAATCATCTTCACAGATTCGCATTCAGCTGTACTCTAAGTAGCGGCACGAACAGTAAGCAGCATCGCATTGCTAAAGAGGTCGCGGTACTTCTCTCGAAGCTTAATTACAACTTTAAACCGACTTTAGGATAGATCCCAAGTCATTCTGGTATCAATAGTAACGAAATGATTTATCAGCTAAAAAAGTGTCTACAACACAGCATCCAAATCCGCAAATACCAGCCACAAATAAAGATTTTTGTTAACACATCCAATTGTGTCTGCTGTCTAAGTGGAATTTATAGTGACACTAGACACCATCATCCAACAAATTACATAAAATCAGGATAGATACGACATTTCGGCTTTCACCGTCCACGCTGACTCGTAATGAAGAAATCATCTGGCGCACACTGCGTCTCAGACATTTATTTCTAATGCATAGGATAACTTGCTGCGGAGAGAATACTTCACGCTGCTCCTGCAACCGTAACTATCGAACACTGCCTGTTTTATTATGTCAACAATGCAAACCAACGCGGCAAGTTCCAGCTTCCGTCAAGTCTCAAAGAAACATTGAACCCAGACAAAGTTGATTGCGTACTGAGATATCCGTACGCAACCGACTTGTTCAGTCAACTCTAGTACTTCTAACCCGTGCCTCCGACCTTACAGCAGTACACGGCACGTAAAAGAAGACATCATCATCGTCATCATAATAGATTTTGCTTTAACTCGTTACTATGTGTAAAACATATGTGTGTAACTTTCTACTAAAAAACAGTCGAATGCATCGTTAAATATTGGGATAGAAATAAATCAACACCCTCTAAATATATAATATTACGAATAATTTCTCGATAACAATTTTTATTTGTAACCGAATTAAATTTTTTTTTTTTTAATACGTGGGGTCGCGATAGCCTAGTTGCTAGAACACCCGACTTCCATTACAGAAGTCTAGGCTAATCCCAGACGACGACAAAAATTACAAAATACATAATTAAATTAACCGCTAATAATCACGCGAACGACAATGGTAAACATGCGTGCCACCATATGCACGCTAGCTGATGTGTAGTAAAGTAAAGTAAGTCGGAGATTGTGAAGTTAAGCTTTTCATAATGTACTAAGCCCAACGGAACTAATGAGAGTAGGAGGGCCAGTTCCTTTCTACTTGGGATCCGCCTTTACCTTCCCAGAAGTTTTTCTCGTATAACCAATATTCAATTTCAGATTAAGTATAAACCTGGGAGCGATTCGGTAGACAGACGTAAATAGAAATTCATTTATGTATATTGATAAATCAAACAATCACAATACCAGTTTCAAGTGTGGTCGTTTGTGTGTGTACCCACATTGTATAAAACAATTGCCTAGCTAACAGTCTTTACAGCTAGAATGTACGAGTAGAGGTAGTCGCCTATGCTCAGAAACTGAGTATGGTGAATATGGCACTATGATGATGATAAAAGTTCGGCATCTCAATCACAATGGCATGAATATTAATACATTTTCCAAACGGTAACATTTAATGCAGAAGTGGTGATTGTGCGGAAAAGAAATTAAACGGCAACATATCTGAATCATTTAGAAATTAAATAGCAATCATTATATGATACTGGTCTCGTTTAATAAATGCCAAATTCATCAAGCATGGTGCTAATACGAGCAGTAAGCAGCGGTATATGTTTTTACTTGCTCGAATGAGAAGACCTTTAGACGAAATGTGAATTAGAAGAATCGCAGAGACATCGCTTAAAGTGAAGAAATTACAAAAAAAAGTGAAAGAATTTAAATTAATCTGGAAATGAAATAGCGAAGCAAATGTCAAAAGACAATATAACGCTGAAAGAGACGCTTATTAGAAAAAAAGAATGTTTACAACAAAATTAATTTAAATCTTAAAGTAAAAATTCTCTGTTTACGTGAACTCAAAACCGGGTGAAGGATTCCAGCTAAATTTCATCAAATCTCATTTAAACTGAAGGAAAATAATTAAAAATCTCCCGTCAACTTTTAAAAAATATCCATTATTATACAGATAATACGAACAAAATTATAAAATTTTTCTTTTACTTTTTTTGGAATGTCCCATTTTGCCCACTGAAAAAATCTCATAGCCATTAACAAAATTTTATTTCGAAAATATAAAAAAAAAAAAAGGTTCAGGATTTTTAAAATAAAAAAAAAAAAAAAAACTGCTTTAGTACATGAATGCCCATGGAGTGAAAGAAAAATTAGAAGTGATGCTGTCCGTTTTTATTTTTAGTTTTACTAAATTTAAATAAATTCGTTATAGCACATATCAACATTGTATTATTTTTCTCCTGTATAAAAATAAATTTAGTCCTTTAACAACTATAACGGAAATCTCACGTGCGAGAAAAGGGATCCTACCAAATCTCACTAAATCTCACCACCAAAGAGGGGGAGGAATCCAAATTAAAAAAAAAAAAAAAAAAAACAACTCGCGTAATTAATGGATGTCCCCTAAAGTGCGCATAATCTCGGATTCTAAAAGTGCTTCATAGGCCATCACATCTAACCTTCCTTCTATCTCTTCCAATTATGTAATATTTCCCATACGCTTCATCATCTATGATCTTTTCCTCCTTTACTCGATCGAGATCGATCTTCTGTAGAATCTCGGTCATTTAGACACAGAGCGTAATAAATTTGCAGATATTCATTAGCTCATTCTTCCATTTCCGATGGCAGATTTTTGGATACATTTTCAGCGCACTTTTCATTTTCTAATTCTGCTTTCTTTAATCTCTCTATTCAGCCATCTCTTCCGTCTTGGCCATGGTTTTCTAGATACTTGTCCTCTCTCGAACGCTCCACAATTTCGGCTATTTTTCACCTTCATTTTAAGCATCATTTTCTCGATTTTCATCTGCTTTACTTCATTCTGCCCTTTTCATCCCCTTGCCACAAACATTCTTTGCGATCTTGATATCACGTTTTATTTGAATGTTCCACCTTACCTGCTGAACAATCATCCTTCTACTCTTCTTTACTAAAACTCAGTATTATCCCCACCCCCTTATTGGTGCTTCTTGTATTCTCTTATTTTCTTCTATTTCTGTTATTCCTTGGGCTAATGTGCTCGTTGACGAACCCATTATAAAAAAAATGCACACTCACACAAATGTTTGTCGACGACGTAGTGTAATTTGCCCCCAGGCAAAAACGTTGACGAAACCATTTACATTGTGCCAAAATTTTGGTTAAACTGATTTACAAGGAATAGTTTTGCACCCCGTGTCCGTCATTCCTCATAAGAAGTATATTCGTTGCCACGAAAAATCTATACTTTGCAGCATGTGCACATCAGGGGACCGCAATTACGTTTAAGACGCAAATTTTATTACGTAAAGTTGTACATTTCATGCTTACTACGTTCACATATTGCTTTCACATTTAGTCTAGTGAAATTCAACTATCACACCTTAGTCATAAAATAAGAAAGCTTTCAAGTTCGCATACGGTCACCGGACAGTTATAATGGCAACAATCGTGAACAATAAACGATACAGGAAATGATTACACTTCATCGCTAATTGTGTAGCACCGTATTAATTTACAATCAACCTAGTAACAATTGCAGGAAATATAACAACGGATGTAGCAACAACGTAGACCGCATTGTAAATCATTGCGAAATAATATAACCTCTATTTTTCAATGCATCGTCGTATTGCGGAGTACATTTTATTTTAAAAATGTACTAACCTATTCGTTGACATTCTCGTATAACCGTATAAATAAATAGGTTTTCTTTTACCTGAACAATTTGAATATTTTAAAATTGGGAAACCGTTCTTTTAATTTTTAATAAATATCCCCTGCTCCATTGCATCTTCTAAAGATACACAAAAATTTTTAATTCTTATTTAACTTCCACATTGACAAAAAAAAATTTAATACGTTTTCCCCTACACCGTACAAAAAACCATCGCAGTTATCGAGATTCAACATGAAAGAAAAAATTAAAGTTACCGACTAAACAAACTCCTTATATAAAATTTAAAAACGCGCGAGCAAAACTTTATTTATTTTTAATTTTTCGATATATTTTAATTTTAATAATCCGATTTTTCGTAAGAAAAAGGTGTTCTCCAAAAAAATTCGATAAAACATTAAATAAGAAAATATTTGGACAATCATTAAGCAGAAGAAAAAATGAAATTTCCCGTTAAAAAATAAAATAATACATCACCGTTAGAACTGTGAAAAGTAAATAAAATATATGTAATAATTAAAGAATTATACTAATTTTTGTAAATTAACAAATTAAAAGTTTTTACTTAAAATATTTATCGGACTAATTATAATTTCTAATAATCCGATCTAAACAATAAAACTATACTTAGCTAATACGCATAAAATATTAAACTACCATCTATTAAAAGTACAATTAAAAGCATAACGCTAGATTTTTCGAATACTTTTCTTCTACAAAGGAGCATCTTGAATTAGTAAATATCGCGGACACTACACTAGAGAATGCCTCCTAAACTTAAACATATAAGAACTGAAAATATTCGATCACTTTGATGACATTAAGAAATTCAAATACTAGTTTCGACTACTTTTTACATGGGTCATCATGTTTTACTTACTTTTTTTTGTTTAATTATCACAACCGTCTAACTTTTAAGTCCACTATTCTAGTTATATATTTATATATTTATTGATAATGTGGTTTCTTATGATTAACACTGTTTTATTATTCTGCAAACATTTTTCGAATAAACCGCTAATTTATTCTACTTTATAAAAAATTTTTTAAAAAATTCCAAATTTTCGAAAAGAAAATAAATAATATGAAAACAAGAGATGAAGTTTGGAAAATATTCTAAAAGATTTCATGGTGGCCACTCAAACGGTAATTTTTAAATTCCTGGTCCAAATCCTCCCGATTTCCTAATTACTAGAATTGTACAAAAAGAAGAATGCAATTTTTTCGTTACTATTGATAATATTTGACCGCCGCAGAATATTTTATACGAATCAAACGGAATAATTTATTCTTGAGTGTGAAGTACATTAAAAAATGCATTCATTTTTCGCTTCGAATGATTTTTTCTTATTAAAAATATCGTTTTTGGCTACTTTTACTTTTTTCCTCCGTTTTACAACAGAATTCCCGGCTTATTCCCGATTGGGTAGCCACCCTGGATTTGGAAGTTGTTCGCTCTCCCTCCATTTCTTTCCAGTTTCATATTTTCTTCAATTTTTTGAAATTTTTCATCTTTTAATAAATTTTTTGAAAGACGATTTTTCTATAACTATAGTTCGACAATTTTAAATACTCTGAAATTAATGTTTTCTAAGAACTAATTTTGCACACGGCTATAATTATAATTGTAATAATTTTAAGAAAACGTTTATTAATGCATCTTTTAATTTCAAAACCTAATTTCACAAATGAAGCGCCAACTTCAAAAGTAATATTTGCGAAACAGACAAAAACCGCGATAATAAATTTAACAGCTCAGTTTATTTTCATTATTTCACATTTAAAATCATTCTTTTCATCCTGTTAGTCTAATAAATCTAACAACTATTTGATCTAGCTAGGCCGTATAATACAGTAAACTTCTATTATCCGCAGGCAACTCTAATTACGCAGTTATTTTTCAGCAAAATAATAATTTTTAATAATCAAAGTGAATATATGCTTCAGCATTATGACTAGTGACAGAACGTCAATATTTTGTGAAAAGAATTTGAAGTATACGGTTGACTTTATTGTAATGTAAACAAGGATACAAAAAGCACATGTTTCAAAAAAAAAGTAAAATATAAACGTGTTTTTCTGAAACTAATTTATGAATGTTCGATTCAAATACGATATTGTAATGTTTCGAAGAGAACACTTAAATAATAATTGGAAGTTCCTTTTTTTTCACTTTTAGTGTGTTTCATCATTCTTGAGAATAATTGCTCGCGCACGCTGGCATTCTTAAACTGTGTCGTTACAAATAACGAACATTCGTGAAAAAAGGGAGATCCATTTTTCTTTACGTAAATAGTTTTTATAAAATTTTTCTCCGAGCCAATATCGGACTATGGTTTAATATGTTCCGCTTGCCAGATAGGCCCATAATGAACCGATTCCGTTTAAAAATACTATCGAAAACATGAAAAAATTTTCTTTTTTCTAAATCTTTGAAATCTACTCTCAAACGAAGCAAAAACATTAAATTGGAATATTTTTGAATATCAGAAAGACACAGCAGCGTTAATCCAAATTGTCAAAATAAGTGAAATTATTTTCGTTTATTCGATTAGGCCGCAAATTTTAACTTATTTCAGAAGCACTTATAGTTCGAAACACGACTTACATCGGCTGTTTTTTTGCCTTGGAGGCAGCCAGGTTAGTTCGATTATGTCGACCGAAAATGCTAAGTTTGTAAGTAATTCTTTCTCATTAAATTATAGCACAGGGTTTTCTTCGTCATTCAAAAAGATCTTCTTTTTGATGCACAGTTTACCTCGACTGAGCCTTTTGAAAAGCAAAATTATACTTTTTCATAATGGTCCTTCACATTTTTCATAAACACTTGAAGTTGATACGACTTAATCCTTAGAATCTTGCAAAACTTATATCTTGGCTCCGTCGGTGCCACTCGTTGATATTAATTAAAATCATTTTAGTTTAGTTTAAACAATATAAACCATGTGATTTACTATAGTTCCTTACAATAGCACTAAATGCACTAGTTGTTCAATGAAATTATACAGTCATGGTCAGACTTTGATAAAAATGGCAAGCTGAGCTACAACAACGGCATCGGTGATTTCATCAATTGTTCACGAGTAATATTTAAAATTAACTGATTCGCTCTCCAAAAATCTTTTTCTTCTGACACTCTCACATGTGTTTGATGCGTCTGACAGAATTATTTTAAAAAAATAATTTTTTATTCCGAAACAAATTAAAATTGCAACTCTTTCCATATATTCTTTAACGAATCATCTTCCGTTAAAAAGTTTAAATTTATTTTGCAACTAAGGAGTCTGCAAATATCTGACTTGCTTTTATTCGGAGTCAGTTTAAATTATCGACTTACTAAAAAAAAAAAAAAAAAAAACAATTCCGTTATGTTCACAGAATGTTTCTTTAAATCAAATTTAGCATGTTTTTGCATACAATGTTTTTTTTTTTTTTTTTTTTTAAATTATATTCTTTAAAAACTGAAATTGTTTTTTCACTAATTAAGCAAAACGCTTTGTATTTGTTTCAATGAAGAAATACTTAAATGACGTTTTTTTTTTTTTTTTTTTTTTTTTTAAATAATCTTTCTTCATCCAAGATTTTTCTTTTCTTGACTCCTCCTATATTCGTCTGAAACATAGGATTTATTTTAAATATTAAAAGAAAATTAAATAGAACCGTAAAAATTCATAAACCTCCACATTCTCAATAAGTTAAAAAATAATATCTCGAAGAAATTATACTAATTAATAATAATAATAATAGTTATATTTAGCAAATTGTAAATTTTGCACGCCGACAAAATTTAATGGTATTACAATTTTAAATAAATAATTACACTAAAAACGAATTCGTAACCTAGTTGAAATTTTTAAATTTATAAGAATATTTACATCTTTTAACACTTTTTAATTGAAACACATATTTTTATAACGTATTTATTGGAAAAATCGTAAGTTTCGACGAACCATATCAGTGGGTATGGCCGCGCATTAGACGGGAGAGTTCTAAATCGATCCGCAAGCAGTCAAATTTTTTGATAAACATTGTAACTGTTTGACAGTTTGTCTCGATAAATTATATTTAGCTTTCAGAAAGAAGTAGAGTAAGAAGAGTAGTTGCATTTTTTTAAACCGTTTGCAAGAATTGTCATAGCAAAGAAATCCCCTTCAATAATTTGAGCAGAGTACCGGGAAGAGTCTAAAACTCCGGAAAAGAATAATGCGATGCTACGTATAGACAGTACTGTCATACGGAACATAGACCATAAACGTGGAATGCGAAAGGAAGGAGACAGTGGCGTTACTGAAAATTGCTGAAGATATCGCGGACCGATTATGTACAAAATCAGACAGTACCCGCAAGAATAGGAGAAAACGAAATATATTCATAGTTAAAAATATTAAGGAGAATAAATTAAAATATAGAGCGCATAAAATACGAGAAAATGGATTATTCATGCTGGCGGTCCAAGCGATCAAAGAAAGAGATTGGAACTGATAACGACTAATCTACTGATCAACTCAACATGTAAAAACCTGGTGGGGATCGTAATGTGTGCCAGAAATCGAAGAATATAGATGTACGCAATTTCTTAACTCAAGAGAAACGACCATGATGATAATGATTGTTATTGAAACGTACAAAATATTTTTATATTAAAATAAAAGATGATTTAAAACGCGCGTATTTATAATTGACATGTGGCAATTAAAACCGGTATACCGTTACGTAGAATTTTGATTTAAAGTAGAAAATTATAAAAAATACAAAATAACAATAACGGACTAAACCATCTAAGCGGGGAATAATTCTATGAAAACTCACTGAAAATACACTATCTGATTTTTCAATGCTGATGAGATGCAGAAACTTTATAAAATTATGATATTAGTACGTTTTTTGGCTAATTTCAACTGTGCTTTTATTAGTTCCGGATTTTTTTTTTTTTTTTTTTTAATTGAGCCTAGAACAATATATAGATGACGAACATAAATAAACTGAAAAATGTAAAACAACATTCAATGAATAAAAATTAACCAAAAACCTATTTTTCGTTAGGAAAAGGAAAAATAATAACAGAGTGGCCGGCCAATGAAATATAATTTTTAACTGAATTTTCCTGATCAGTTAAATTGTACAAAAACTTCCACGAACCTTACTCGGCTCGTGTAATAACAAAACCCAACAAATTGAAGGGAAGACAAGATATTATTAACAGGAAGAGAACAATATTACAAATTAAATTTTTTAATTATTTGAAGTTGTCCTATTGATATTTTAAATATTTTATTATTATAATTACCACTAATTCAAGCAGCACAGGCTTACTTTAATATCACAAAATTTAATAATAAAGTTTACAATACATCCATCACAGCACTTCTAAATAATTTTGAATTACAAAACTTATTTAAAGCCTTATATTCCCATTTGCAATCAGAGGCATCGACTTCACCCTTTACTAAGAAGGCTCAGTAGTCCTCCCAATGATAAACCGAAATATGGAATACAAAAATTATTTATATTACATTAAAATTTTAACTATTACGTATTTAAAACATCCAGATTACCGAATTTTATTAAAGTGTATTGTATGCTTTTTACATTTGTAAGGAACAATACAATGTAAAGTACAATTCTAGTTTCAAGAAAAGACCTTCATCCCCAACACTTCTCGGAAGTTGGACTCGTGTTTACACTGTACGATTTTAAAAAGATATTTCCGTGTCATTTACATCGATAAATGAAACTCGCGTCTCATTCTTTTTTTTCCATTACAAAAATGAGATTAATTATAAAAGTTATTTATAATTAGCCAATGAAATAAAACCTCTTTCCGTGGAATAGTTTCAAAAAGTACAACCCGTAATATATTGAAAAATACTTCTCTTTAAATGATATTTACTTTTATGGAAATATCTTTTGGCTACTTTTACTTTTTTCTCGATTTTATGGCCGGATTCCCGGTTAGGTGACCACTTCAAACAAAGATGGCGGAACAAAATCACAATAATTAATATACGGAGTGTCTCAAACCATCCATGCGCCTCTTTTAAAATTTAGAATATCTAGTATATAAAATGAAAAATTTAAAGCTTCATATTAGTAAACTGACTATACCGTATCGAATAGAAATATTTTCAACTTCCGCTCGCATCGGAAGTGGTCTGTTCAGACCGGAAGTAGGTTTTTTAAATGGAATAGGATATTTTTTTTTTTGCAGATTCCAAGTTTACCATGATAAATAAAAATTTTTTGTTCGGAACATTTCTTTTGAAATGTTCGTTTTCAACCTCAAAATCCCTTCGAAGTCTAACTAGATTAAAAAATTCGAAGAATTTAACGCGCAACTACACGTTTCTGTGTTTCTTTATCTGCTACAAATAACGTCTGCAATTCTTAATGTTACCAATATTATCGCTCTATCTATTTTCATGCAACGTTACTAATAGAATTTTCTATTTAATTTCGACGATATTCGGTCATTTTATCTGAATGACAGTGTAAAATTTTAGCGTGAGCCGTGTGTTCCTGTATTTTTTAGTATTGAAATAATTACTTTAAAAAATATTACTAGTACTATTATTATCTTTTTACCTGTCCCAATGTAATATTACTGACAACAACTTCATATTTCATTTTAATAATTTACAATCACGGTTTATTCAAATGAAAAAGCTGTTGAGATACTTCAAAACCATAAAAGGTCGATAATAATATTCTGTATTATTACGTAACGATCTCAGTTACTATACCAAAAATTGTGTCAAGTGCTCCATCACGTAGTCAAACACACGATTTTATTCATTCCAAGAATTGTATTCAAGTTAATTACTTTCTAAAACTGAATGTAAATGATTATGTGCAATCATGTTGCAAAATAGTAATTACACTAAAATTAAAATGCGCAAAAAAATTAAACTTTTGACCACTTAATTAAAACGGATTTTATTGATTATATCGTTTTTACGCTCTAATTTGAAGAAAAAAAAAAAAACCCGAAAAAAATGATATTACCCAAAATGCCACTGCGCCTTCTTCAATTGACTAAAAAAAAAAAAAAAATTAATTTTAACATATGCTTACAATGAAATTGTCTGTAATTTTCATTTTTACCAAAATACTATTTTCTTTAATTCTATTTTCTCAAATTGATGTGGTCTTTAAGATTTTTAACTTACAACACTGATCCAAAAAATTAATAAATAAATAAACGAAAAAGAAAATTTATCTAGTAAATTTTTATCTTACAATGTATTCAAAAAAATTGATTTCCTTACACTGACAGGCATTTCATTATAAATTGGAAGACGTTATAAATTTTCCGAAGTTTACTCTCTTTGAAACGTTTGTCACTTTTTATTTAGTTTCCGTAATAAAATCTTCTTAATATAAAAACCCGAGTTTACATTTTTTTTTGCATACGCTGTATTTCAAGAGATATTTGTAATTTTTATTTATCTTTTAAAAATGGTAGAAGAAAGGGGAAACGTAACTAGCGGCTAAAAGCCTTCTATTTTTTCTAAAGCAAAGAATCGTATTTCACTAATACTGAGAAGACGCCAGGTTAGCACAGTTGTGACGAAACGGAAGAAAAGAAAAAAAATAAAAGTATATAAATAGTAGCACTAATAGCAAAAAAGATAATATTAAAATCGGTGTAATTTTAGTTGAAGTGGTTCCAATGTTTTTTTTTTTTTTTTCGTTATTAAATTGTTATAAATATTTATAATCACTATTAAAAATGTTCCCTTTAGTCACTGCAGTAAGAAACCGTAACTTTTAATTTTAATTATAATTCTTTACACGGATAAAAATTTATACCAGTTTTTTTTATAAATAGTTCTAAAATTAAAAAATAGTTTATCAATATCTTTTGAAAGTTTAAAAACATTTGTTTTCCTATTTGATAAGATTTTCTGTTTTATGAATTTATTACATTTTTTTCAAATTTTCAAGTTTTAAGTCATTAGTCAAATGTTATTATTAAAATAAATAAAATCGGCTGATTAGAATGGTATGTTTTAAGAAATGAACATTCGAGTATTCTTACTACGTATAAAATAATAAAACTGTCTAGCCGTGAGTGACGGAAACAGTTATAACTGATACTGCAAGTAACAGAAATGAAAATTAAATATACGCATTTTGATCATTGAATGAAAAGAAAATTAAAGAACTAAAAATTACATAACTAGGGAACATTAACTTATATTTAAAATACCACTACAAAAACCTAAAATTACTACTATACACGTATTACGTGTTTCAAAAAATTTAATAAAACCTAAAATTGCAATATAAAAATTTAACGAAACAACAAAATAGCTAAATTTGATGGCTAAATCAATGAACATTTTTAAGTTTTTAACATTCTGTTTTGAAATTTAATAATAAAAATAAATAATTTTTAAATATTTTAATTTGTAAATTAATTTCTATTACCTTCCCTATTTCCTGTGATCAGTAAACTATCTTTTTTTTTTTAACTAAATAGTGTAATGTAATTAATAAAATAACAAAAGTAAGATAATTTAAATTATATATTACATACAAATTTTTTAATAATTAAAAAAGGAAAAACATAATTAACTAACAATAAGGTGATTTGTTAAAATTCAGCTGCACAATTTAATCTATCCGAATTATTTAAAAAAAAACTCTATCATCTAATAAATAATTTGAATACATTATGGTTTTTAACTTTTTTATTCTAAGACACCAGCAATAATTTTTTTTCTCAATGAGTATACAATGTTTTTTTATCGGGTGTGCGAGGATCTAATAATCAATTTTTAGCAATGCGAAGTATAAAAATGGTTAGGAAAACCTTATGTTTTCTCGATATTATTTCAAGTTGTCATTTTCTAATTCCGTTTCCATACTATATAATAAACTTTATATAAACACACTGTTTCATTGGAAATGTATTAATATTTAATTTTATAACTAACAACATATTTCCGTGTTGCCATAGCAGCATATTCTCATGATTAATCATGAATATGGTACTATGATACCAAAACATGTCGTTAGTTACATAATTAAATATTAATACACTTTCAATAACATTAAGGTTTATTATTTTATCGTTTATTTAATTTTTTTTATAAGCGTCTTACAAAAACGTAAATTCAATATCAACATATTAAACAATGCTTTAAAGTAAGCTCGGTAAGATTTAAATCAACGAAACCTAACCTGCCCGTAACTGCTAATAACCCGTAAACAAATCGATTTTAATATTTCCCGTTTGTTTATTGGTCATATTTTGAGCAATAAAAAATGAAAGAACAGTTTACAGAACACCAAATAAATTTTACACGAAAACAGCAAATTACTACCAAGAAAAAAACAGAGAATAGTTAGGTTACCTAACAAAAACCATACCTTTCAGTTCCCTTTTCCTGAGTTACATGATACTGAATAGGTGTTAGTTTGTTTTTTAAATCTTCTTTATTTATTTCTCCCTCCGTCATCTTCCGCAAGAATCTTAACTTATAATTAAACAATCGAGGTATCTAAAATTAAAAAAAGAAAAAATTGCAATAAGACAAATATAATTACTCTACTAACAACTAACGCGTGTCCTTCATTTAAATATTTTTATTAATTAAGTACCTGAAAACATTATTTAATATTTTTTAATAATAATATCAATTAATACGTAACAGCCGGCAGTTTATCGTAAAATTAATACATAAGTATTAAAACACTGTTTACTTTAGCTTAAAATACCAGAAAAGCATATACATTTTAAACAAAATTAAGCACATATGTAAGAAAATTTAAAAAAATCAAAGTGCTAAATATAAACTAACTTTTCTCTTACTAATGTAAAAAATACGAAATTTTACGTTTTATTTTAGTTAAACTTTAACTTGTACCTTTTCATTAACTTATACTTACTCTTCAGAAATTTATTAACATACTACTTATTTTTTAAAAATTCAATCAACAACTTTCAATACTATAAATAATTATTTACAAGCAAAAGAAAAATACAAATTTTAAAAATACAAAAAAACTTTTAATTAAATCAAGTAAAAGAGATTATTAAAAGTTAGTCTTTCAAAAGACTGTTTCTAGCTGTACCATATTACATTAAACAAAATTACCTTATTAGGAGAAATGGAGGCAACGGATAATTGATAAACAAACCGTGCTTTCGCAATAACACTAAACATTTCGACAATCCATTACTCAAAAAGCTAATACACCAGCTATTGGCAACTTTCTTTTTATAAGTCGCGAATAACGGTTAACCGCTGTTATCGATAAGTTAGTTTATTTTTGTTTTCATAATTGCAATCGAAAATTCGATAGTAAAAATAATAAAATCAATTAAAAAATATATTTTTTTAAAAAACACAGATTTCAAAATTTACTCTGAAAATTGAATAAAACTGCATTAAAATGTAAAAAATTATTTTTCGATAATAAATAATATATTTTTGAATAATATACATAAGGATATCACGATAATTCTTAAACAATATTAACTTGTTTGAGCCGGCATCAAATTCAAATTACAATATCTAGGAACTGTTTAATGAGTATAACTACAACACAATCGCTCATTTTCTATAAGATAATTATTGAAAACATCAGGAATAATTTAACGTGGTTTTTAATTATTATTACAATTCGAATTTGCTATCAACTATAAAAAGTTAATGTTGTTTAAGAATTATAATATCATATTTTTTTTGTATGCTTACCCTGAAATAAATTATTTTTTATCAAATCATAATTTTTTTCTTTTTAGTAAATTTTTATTAAATCTTTAAAAATGTTGAAGTCGGTATTTTTTTTCCTTTAACTATTTTATTTCGCCATTTTGAAGGCAAATATTTTTGAGTTATAATACTAGTATACTCAGTGGCGGCCCTAGGGTGGTGCGAGCAATGTGGCCGCACAGGGCGCCATCATGGAGGAGGCGCCAAAGCTACTGAAACCACAGAATACTAAGAGATACTATGTACTGAAACGCGTTGACTAGTCATTGACTTTCAGGCGAGGCTTATAAAGTAGATTTAGCTATTCCTGATCTCTCATCTGGATTTGAAAATATCATGAAAGATATATATCAGTTATAGCATCATCATCATCATTTATCAGAGAGTACAATCATGGTGATATTTCAAAATGGTTGCTAATCGACTCTGTTACAATTGAGATAAAATAATCATTCGAGGTCCTATATGTAACAAAGTGAGCAATGAAAACTATCCAAGGCAGTATAACGGTCGTTACTTTTTTAAATAGCATTTTAAAAGAGTAATGCTAAACGGAGAACCATTCAAAAGAAGATAGCTCAAATACTCTAAATGAGCGGATAAAGTATATTGTTTTTGCTGCCGTTTATTTAACACAAATCCCCACTCTAATCTGGGAAAAGGATTTGACGACTAGAGCAACACGTCATTTTGGAGGGCGCCATTTTGAGATCTCGCACCGCCTAAACATTTTGCTAGGGTCGCCACTGGGTACACTAATTTAAAATTATGCTAATTTCGATACTATAAAAAGATACAATATATAATAGAATGTTTTGAAATTGTATCAATAATGACCTTGTAAATCGCACTTTGAAGGTTTCAAATTAATTATTTTCATTCAAATCTACATTTACTTAGGAAACTAACGTTATAATAATTTAAGTCCCTTTTACTTATCACTCATTACTTTTAAAATTTTGAGTTCTCATATTTCTCATATATTCTAATGATAATATTTGGCTAATTTTGTCTAGTTATATTAAGCTTTAAAAAGTGTGTCTTTAATGAGACTCCTTTTTAGAACACAAAATAAGGTATAAAGTAAAATACAGACGTGTTACTTTAACATACAGTAATTTTCCAGCGGTATCCGATACTAAAAAAATATTAATGCAGTAATAATGTTATTAAATAAGAATTAGTAAATTTATTATTTGGTATTTTTTCACAGTTCATAATTTTGGTTCTTTGTGTTTAATTTGCTGTATTGTATAATTAATTTCTTATGTATCTAAATAACCCATCCACGCTTTAGAACATTTCTAAGTAACATTTTTCCATTAAGTTACATTACAGAAAGTTGAAAAAACGATCAATAATTGAATCTGCACAACTTCAGCGTAATTCATATCGAAACTCAACAGTAATTATTCCTGAATCATATGAAAAGTAAATTTTCGTTTCATGACACTTTCACAATCATAACTTACAGTTCGGAATCAAGTAGTTCAGATAATAATTTGGCTAGTTCCATTAACAAAACAGAGAATGTACAATTTTTATTACTAACGCCACTACACATTGTATCCATTGTGGTTTCACTTATAATTCTACACAAGGAAATTGCCCTACACAGTGTCGAATTATCCATTAGGCAGTGTGGGCAACTGCTTTAGGGCCTTGCATCGGCTAAGAGCCCCGCGCCCCGATAAAATTTTTTTTTTGAAAATATTTCTTCGAGTGAAAATTAAATTTGAAGATTTGTATGTAGCAAACCCTTAATGACAATATTATTGCCATGATTTTTTATATTACATCATCATATTTTTACTGGTTTTGAGACAATTTAATTAGAATATTTTTGCAAAAACCATTAACAGGTATGTTTTTACGTATTAGGAGTGAAAACTATCCATTTTTTAGGCGCTTGCGCTCTAATCTTCTCTTTATGATGTGATAAAAGTTTCCTATTTTTGAACGTACTATGGCGACTAGGAATTTTAAGATTGCCATTAAGTGAAATCAAAAGTATTTTTGTACACAGAAACGAAAGCAAATTCTGTAATTTTAATGATAATTTCTTGTGTTCTGAACAGACTGGCCAGGATCAAGAAACAGTTATTTTAGTGGATGCAGAAGAAATAGGAGTAGAATACAAGAATGACATTGGCTTATGGCAAAATATTACCAACAAAATACAAGATTTTTGGTGTGCTGGAGATCCTAACGAATGTCAACACTTTGAGTGTAATTTTTCTGCTTCAAGCCGACAATACGACGGTAGCAAAATATTTTTTTCTCAATCTATGTTTTTTCGGAAACATTTTCTGATTGAAATTGTGATTGGCTTTAAGTTTCACCAAAAATAACTCATGGAAAACAGTATACTTTTCCAGTAGATGGAAGATACATAAGCCATTCTCGTTTAATTTTACCACCACTTATATATATGATTGGAAAAATGCGTCGCACCGAATTCAAGCGCATGAGAATAATGCAGCGCACTGAGTATGTGTACAGACACTGATTAGTAGACGACGTATTCACGGACGAATCAACACCTCTTTGAGAATTACATTCAACAAAGAAAGAGAATATTGAATGAAAGTTTTACAAAGAATGGTCTCAGCGATTAAATTTTTATCATCCCGTGGATTAGCATTTCGTGGTGATAATGAATAGCCGAATATGGTAATGTAGGAAAGGGAAAAAAATCATATTTGTCTTCAACGATTTGCGAGGAACTTATTGAAATTTTGGAAAATAAGGTTTTAAAATTCATTATTAATGAAATTATCGAAGCCAAATATTTCTCAATAAGCGTCGATTCGACACCAGACAT
Organism: Icerya purchasi; assembly: GCA_039619475.1. Classification (NCBI taxonomy): domain Eukaryota; kingdom Metazoa; phylum Arthropoda; class Insecta; order Hemiptera; family Monophlebidae; genus Icerya; species Icerya purchasi. The sequence continues at coordinate 449,130,085 of CM077116.1, read as the reverse complement.
GTCAAACTGATCAGTTAACTGTAGTGCTGAGATATGTTACATCAAATGGAGAAGTAGCAGAACGTTTTCTTACATTTATTCCTGTAGAAAGTCACCAAGGGGAAGAACTAGCCACCACAATTTTAAAAAAATTTTAAACCAATATAACATCGATATAAAAAATTTAAGAGGCCAATCTTACGATAATGCGTCAAATATGTCTGGTTGTTACAATGGTCTATAGGCGCATATTAAGAAAATAAATTATCTCGCACACTACGTTCCATGTGCAGCGTACTCACTGAATTTGATTGGAGTACATGCTGTGGAGAGCTGCGCTGGAGTAATCTCATTCTTCGGATTAGTACAGGCACTATGCAACTTTTTTTCGGCGTCAACTCATCGCTGGGCAATTATGCTCGAACATCTTGAAAAAAGTGATGAACGTAAGCAATACTCGTCATTAGTTCTAAAAAAAGTATCCTACACAAGGTGATGGTTTGCAAGGGCCAATGCGACTAAGGTTTTGTCAAAAGGTTACAACAGTTTCCAGAAAGCTTTGGAGTCTATTGTTGGCGATGAGACTCAGAGACTCAGACATTAAAAGTGATTCACGAGGTCAGATGTCTATTAAAAGATTTTAGGATTGCATTGGTATAGCGATAAGTTAAACGTTTACAATCGGTTCTAAGTGTAATCCTGCGTACATCCACACCTCATATAAAAATTACTACAAACACTACCCATATTTGTAAAACTAGAATATGCAAATAGGTAGTCGCGATGATCGAAATCGAGTATATATATATATATATATATATATATATATATATATATATGTATAATAAAATGAATGTATGTTTGTTCGAGTGTTTGTATGTTTGTTTGTCCTCTATACATTCCTGTACCGCTGGACGGATCATACTAAAATTTTTAGACTGTATTCGTGTTATCCAAACGAAGTTTTTAAGGTGTGGCTAAGTTTTCTACCCCTTCTCCTTCACGAAATATGAGGTTCTAAGTAGTTGAGATGAAATTAGCGATACAAAAATGTATACGGGACGAGTAAAAAAAAATTAATTTTTATAAAATTGTAAACAAAATGATTACCATGGTAAATAACAACCACGGAGCCTTGGTGGCCCACAGACGGAGTTTCCCGCAGAGATTTTTCTGTCCTGAATCGTCTCCGAATAGGACATACAACCCTCTCGCACGGCTACATATTCACGAGCCAGGAACCCCCAAATGTCTGCCCCTTTTGTAGTCAACCGAGCGCCTCATCCACCAATCTCCTACTTCTCGAATGTCCCTCTTTTGCAGTACCACGATCCATGCACTTCACCACTTCCTCTACTTCTAAGATACTGTCAAATGCTCCGCCCGCGGTCGCAGCTGTATTAGCTTACATGCGGAGCAGCGATCTGTACTATCGCGTTTAATCCCCTTAAGTAGGCTCCATATGCTGTAATAGCCCCAGTAGTTAAACACGGCACATGGAAACGCTCATATACAATCTTAGGGGAAAAAAAAAACAAAAAAACAACCAATCACGTTATGATCATTCTACATCAGTTAAACATCCAAATTCCAGTACTGGTCCGGGACCCCATATCTTCTATGCCACCATGGTGCAACCGAGCCCAGTGCGGCACACAGAGCTTTGAAAATGCGGAAAACTCCGTTAAAACGATTAGTTTTTTTTTTTTGTTTTTTTTTTTATTTATTTATTATTATTATTATATAAATTATCTCCTTTTCAAATAATTCTTGAAATTACAAAACCTTAATAAATAAATATAAAAAAAATACGATTACAAAGTGTAAATTCTTATAGATGGAGACCGTTTGACCAATGGTTTATCCGTATCTCCTCTACATTACAAGATATCTAAAGAGAAAAAGCTATCGACTTAGATTATAACATCATATTCTTTTTTTTTTCTTTAATATAGCGGTTACATATTTTAAGGTCTTCATGGTATTATTTTTATTCTTGAACCAGTTGTAGTTTTCTCCGATGTTGTATTCAGCTCTTATGTGCTCGAATTTGGAACAATATAGAAAAGTATGATCCGGTGAATCTGTTTCGATATTGCATTCTCTGCATTTATCATCATTTGTTATGCCCATTTTCTTTAGATACTCAGCGAAATTACCATGTCCCGACAAAAATTGGGTTAGAAAGAAATCTGGATTGAGTAATTTGTTCTTCAATCTATCCTCGATTCTGGTTAATAATCCATACGTTCGTCTCCCTGTTAATTCTTGCTCATAAGTGTTTTGCCATTCCTCCAGGTATTTCGACTTTACTTCTTTTACTTTCTGTATTACCCTTGTCCTATCACTAAAACGATTAGTTAACATGCGTCAACTTCAAACGTAACAGTACCGTTTACAGACTTTAAGCATCAGCTTAAATGTCATTTTAATAACACCTGGAACAACGATTGGCAAAATTTACCTACAAAAAATAAATTACGCTCCATAAAATCGTCCACGAAACCATGGCTTTCCTCAAGCCGAGAAAGCAGAAAACAGGAGGTAACGTTATGCAGACTGCGACTTGGGCACACTCGCCTTACACACACATATCTATTAAATAAAGAACCTGCACCCCAGTACCAGACATGTGACTGTCAGTTAACCGTCGAACACCTACTGATTAAATGTCTAATCTTCGACCAGTGTCGGAAGCAATGCGCAATACCATCCAATTTAAAGGATTTGTTGTGCGATGAAGAAACCGTGCTTAATCGATTATTTAAATTTCTAAAATCTTCTAATTTGTTAAAGCTGTTTTAATTTTGTTAATTTCTCTTTATTTTCTTTGACATTTTCATGTTTTTACTTTGGCACATAAACTCGAAAAGCATCACGAAATGGAGAAGTGTTTCCTATAACAACTTGTAAAGACCTGCGAAGATCGCGTAGGTTTGTGTATTTCACACGTCATTTCCTTGTTTACATTTGCTGAGTGCACAAAATAATTATCGTAGTAATTATGAATTAAATATAAATTTAGTCTCGTGTAAACCGTTGCGGCGTGTACACTGCGTTCCTCCATTCCAACGTTTCCCGCGAAAAGGACGTTAGTGATATATGCAAAGCCGAAACGACGATCGATGGACACAGCGTGTGTTACTTTTTTCGACGTACCTCTCAAACGGGACAACGTTGAACGATAAGATCAAGTTCTTTAAGCGTTACCTACTACCGTACTCGATCAAGCTGAAAGGTCTGTTTCTCTTTATAGATGAAATGAAGTTGTACGATTTACCACTGATCGTAGTCTGTGATGGTCTCAACATCGATTTCCGTTTGGACGAGGGATTACGATTCCGGCAATTCATGAGTGCAACGTTCGGTTGTGAGATGAATAATTCGGTGGACCACCTCTCAACAAATATGACGTGCATCGACGGTTACTCGAAACGTATCGAACGTACAAACGTTAGCTTACGTGTCGTACTTTTCTCACCATCGGCCATTGTTCACTATTACTAATTCTTTACGATAATGATGTAAATAAGGAACCTTGTACTAGCGGTAGTTAGTTGTTAAATATATATTTGTGCGAATACATTGAAATATAATATGTATAAAGGAAGTCACAGGTGCGTTCAATCTCGAAATTATACGTTGCGATATAATATGTACAAGGCATTTACAGGTTGCATGGTGACATTCTCATGTCGACGGAGGCCGCGAAGTGAATGACATTCTAATGTCCGCGGACGCCTGAATGGCTGTACAAAGCCTACTTTTACGGGAAAACATGAAAATGTCTCACTGTGTTGCGGATTTGTACGCAAGCTGTTTAATATAGTTTTTTTCCTTGTTTTCAATTTTCGAAATTTTGTAATTCCCTGCCGTGTCTCAGAGAGCCTAAGTTGCTGTATATGACACGTAAAATAAATAAATAAATAAATTAAACGTAAAAATTTTAATAAAATGATTACCACAGTAAATAATAAACTCTAGATGACGTTTTATTAATTTCTAGCGTAAGTAAATACATAGCGTTCTGTTACGTCACCTTTTGCATTACTGAAATTATTAAAAATCTCTATGACATGATCTAAATATACAAATTGCGCTCCTAGTCTAACTGCTGTACCCATTGCGGAGAGTTTAAAAAAAGTAGTGTTTTCTATCATTTTTTCAGAGAAATAAAAAATCCTGCAACGGAATTTTTAATATTTACTGCCAGGAATGTAATTTATACTCAAATTCGCAACAGCGTCCCATCTGTAGAAGAAACTCTCTTCTCCTTTACAATAAATCTCCTAGAGTACTAAATTATGTAAGAGCACTAGTCTCATATTAGTTTCACAACAGTACAAAGAGCTACCCTCTTCTCACAGTAGAGCCCCCGGAATACTGTTTCATGTCGGTATAAGGAATTACCACACTATTACAATAAATCCTCTGAAGTACTAACTTATGTAAGAACAAAAGCGTCACACTAGTTTCATAAGAGCACAAGGAACTACCCTACTCTTACACTAAAGTACCCTGAAGTACTAACTTAAGTCGGAACACTGGTCTTGTGTTAGGATGCGTAATTTTAAGGATTATTTTAATTGGGCGACTGGTGTGTGTTGTAAACTGAATGATAATTACAGACTATTTTATAACATACAAAGCATTAAGCATACATTTTACACTAGGCATGGGTAACTCCGGACACAGTTACATTCTCGGAAAAAAATCCCCGTTCGGACACAGTCGGATTTATCTCTATCGGGGTGATTTAATATATATCAACTTTGAAATGTGATAGCTGCGCGCACAACTGTCAAAATGTGCGTTGTCATTACTGTTTCACGGAATTACGTCATGTTCATAGATTGCAGTGTATAGGAGGTAAAAGTGATGGATGATCAATGTGATCCACGAATTTAATTCTAGGTGTTATTTAACGGGGTGCGAACTAGCTGTTTTATCAAAAAAAGTGCTGGTAAATCGGAATTGCGCGAAGAAAATGTGCATCGTGTTCAAGGACGTTCTGCTACTTTGTACAATCCGAGTACTATGACGCTAAGTTGGAGTTGAGAAGCGGATATATATCTGCAATCGGAAAGGACACATATACACCCAACTCCTGTGAAAGAGTTGATTTACGCATCTTTATTGTACACTCCAGAGCAGACTAAAATTATGCTGTGTTAAAAAGATAATTTGTAATGATGATACAAAGGCAGTAACATTAAGGAATTCTATGTATAATGAATCCATAAAAAGTCTGATTTTGTTTTACATGAGCTAAGGGCTGATACATTAGATAAGAATATAAGTTTCACATGATTATATAGAAGTAAGGCCTAGCATTAAGATTTGATAATATAATAAATTTCTGTTATCGGAGTGTTATAGAGACTGAGAAATTATCTATTTTAGAATTCTTGTATGTGCAACTAATACTACCAAATAAGCAATAATTAGGTGTAGCATAGAATGTGTATCCTATCAGGCAAGTGAGTGCTGTTAGTCAATTAAATTGCATATTGCATTCATTACAGGGGAAATTATAGTGTGAGCTGTCATAATTAGTTGTTGTGTGATATTATGTTTAAATATGCATAGCTATAGACATACGATTCTTTCAATATCATTTTCTGGATGAAATTTCACACTAAACGGCAGTACAGTACAAAAAGTATGATAGCCCTGCACAGGTTGATAATTCAGTGTAAATATTGTGTTGATGTAGTGAGAAGTGTGCATAAGCATATACATGTAAGCACATTATTAGGTAAATTATGTTGTACAACAAAACAAATGGTAGATTGTTTCGACTGATTATACATTAATTATAAATAAATGCAAAGACGTGGGAACAATGAATGTTTATACATTCCTATGTGTGGCTTAGTTTAAAGTTTATTCGGTTATTATTAGCACTGGTTAGTAAAAAATATAACAAAACATATCTTAAAAAAGTTTACATACATAAATAAAAGGTATTAATATGCGTTAGAAAATTAATAGAATACTTCGTTGCAATTCAGTATTATAACTCATATTATTTAGATTATTTTTGCTTCAGATGAAACACTATATCCCACTTGTCAGCTTATATCCCGCAGAGTCGTTGCGCCGAAGCACTGAAAGACTATTTTTGGCAGGAACTTCAGGATCTCATTACAACCTATCCACCGAACGATAATCTAATTTTATGCGGAGACTTAAACGGTCACGTACGTAGCTCCAGTAATGGTTACAGATGTCACGACAATATAGGTTAGGAGATTGGATATAGAAAAATCCAACGATCTTATCATTGCTAACACGTTTTTCAAAAACAGGGAGAGCCACCTGGTAACGGTAAAACCAGCCAAATTGATTTCTGCTTAATTCGGAGACGTGAACTTAAATTTTTACTGGATGTAAAAGTTATCCCGTCGGAATGTGTTATTACACAACACAAACTGTTAACATCTTCTGACCTTAGGTTTCGGTACCGATCTGGCGGATCGGTGGGTCGAAGAAGATAAAATAGTGGGCACTAAAGGAATCACAAACATGCAATGACCCAAAATATTTCATTCCCACCGGTGTCACTAAATAAAATAAATAATATCTGGAATGATCTAAGCATGTCCGTTACCGCGACCGCTAGAGCTGTTTTGAGCACTTATGAATAAGGTTACCAGCGTTATGACAAGCAGACCTGGTTCTACGATGACGAAATAAAATAGCTCATCAGCGCAAAGAAAAAAACGTTCAGAGAATGGCAGGTGCACCAAATACAGGGCACAAGATCAGCATAGTTGACTACAAAGAAAGAAGCAAAAAGGGTAGTTGCAAAAGCCAAAAATCAGTACTATGCGGAACCCCACGAAAGGTTAGATGAAAAGGAAGGTGATAAATGTATTTACCAGTTGTCTAAGGCACGTACCAAAAATGCTCAGAATATCGAACATTTTGTGCACATTAAGGATGCCAAGGGAACTCGGCTTCACGATCGAATGAGAATAGTGCAACATTAGAAGCAATATTTTCAAAAACAAGTCTTGAGGAACTTCGGACACCTAGAAATCCCAACCGAAAGTCCAACAGCGGGGTTGATTATTTGTGTTTCAGCTGGTGAAGTATCCAGAACAATCAGCAATATGAAAACATCAAAAGCACCAGATCTGGATTTAGAAACTATCCGAATTAAAAGATAAAACAATTGTTTGTCTGACGGAATACTTTAATGCAGTAATGCAAGCAAGTATGACCCCCAGCAGCTGGAGGATCAGTATGTCAAAAACAAAGAGGATCCTGCGGAGTGTTACAACTACCGTCCTATTAGATTGTTGTCGCACTTGCTCAAAATCTTGAAACGAGTAATAGATGAGCGTATACGGAGTGTTATACAATTAAAAACAAATCAGTGTGACTTTGTTAGAGGCCGTAGTAATCTTCACACTCTCCATGCTGTTGGAAAAACACAGGGAAAAACGGGTGAATCTACATATGGCATTCGTAGATTTAGAAAAGACGTTTGACAGTTTCCCCGATCAGTTAATTTGTGGTACGCCTTGCGGGATCATAAAGTTCCAGAGGCATTGATAAAGTGAGTGTAACTACTTTACGAGGATGTATCGAGTAAGGTTAAATGTGCAGTGGCCGAATCCAATGACTTTCCGGTCCAAATGGGAGTACATTAGGGCTCTGCACTCTCTTCATTACTGTTTAACGTGGTTTTGGACACGGTTACAGGAGACATACAATCACCGGTTCCTCGGGCACTATTGTATGCCGATGATGTAGTATTGACAGATGTAACAAGAAAGGCTCTTCAAGAGTGAATTCAGATATGGTGCAGTCGATTGAGAAAGTTTGATATAAGAGTAAACATAAAGAAAACGGAGTATCTGTCCACGGACACTAACATAACTGGTTCGATCGAAGTTAATGACGAACAATTACCCCGAATAAGTGATGTTAAATACCTGAGTTCTTATGTTCAGGCAAACGGCGGAATAACCGATACTGTTCGTAACCGCATAAATACAACCTGGCTGAAGTGGAAGTCAGTTACCGGAGTGCTTTGTGATCAGCGCATACCCATTCGGTTGAAATCAAAAATTTACCGCACCATGGTTCGCCCAGTTGCTCTACATAGTATAGAATGCTGGACGCTTACCGAGCGAAACTAACGAACATTGCATGCGTCGGAAATGCGTATGTTGAGGTGGACACTGGGCATTCGCCTATTCGACCGGATTAAGAACGACCGCATACATGCGGCTATGGGAGCTGTACCCATTCATGTCAAATTTCGGGAAAGTCGCTTAAGATGGTACGAGCATGTGTTGCGATCTCAGGATTCCGAGAACACCTCACTAATATTAGAAGCATATAACTTACAAGTTCTTGGGAAAAGGCCAGTTGGCAGACCAAAAAAGAGATGGTCTGAAGCAATTTCTGTCGATCTCAGAGTTACCGGTATTGACCAGAGTCTAGCATTCGATCGAAACAATTGGAGGCGTTCCATTCGAAAGGCAGACACGGAATCAGCGGGAAAATCCCGTTGAAGAAGAAGAAGAAGAAGAGGTTACCAGGTTAGGTCTATATAATATGTTTTTTTTTCCTTTTTTTCAACCCACATTTCGTTATTTTAAATCCTTTCACTTTTCTTTTACGTTTCTTTCTAAGCGTTTTTACAACTTTTCAACCCGCATGGCCGCAGCTTAATTTCATATCACTGTACTATTTACTGACAGTACAATAATTTTCGTCCTTCTTTTATTCCATCCTCCATCAAATGAATCCACCAGTATTTTAAAAATATATATATATATATATATTTTTTTTTTTAAAAATAAACGTGGCAACGATTTTTCCTATTGAAACATCTGTATTAATTGTGTATAAATTTAGTGAGAAAGTTAATAGGAAACGATAATTAGGCACTTGTAATTACATTTTAATACATATGAGGGTAAAAAATAATATAATCCTCTAATGATAATAAATGTATGATTAATGGAATATATACATTTATAAACAATAAAAACTGAAGTGCACCACAACACATGTTGTTTTTTTTCTACTTTCGTATTACCGTTATTTTTTATTCTATTATCACCGCGTGTCTTATATTCCAACGTCGCAGCATCGTTTAACCGAGTGATTGAAAGTGATAACGTGCATTATAATTAACTTAAATCATTCGATGACACACTCGAAACTTTTATTGTTACAATTACTACGCAATGGAATTTTATTACTAACTGAAACTATGGTTTTAGATAATATTTAAAATTAACAACGATTTATACAAAACTTGGTCTGTCATTTACTTATTTTTCTTTATCTACATTTTATAGCTTTTCCGCAATAGTGATGTTTTCTTTTTCTTTTCATTCGAGATAACGAAATTCGTAATTCAGCGGTTATAATAACAGTTAAATGCGCACGAAATTAACACTTTTTATGAAAGATCAAAAGTCATTTGCATGTTAATAAGTGTCATTAATCAGATAAGTAACTGTTTTTTTTTTTAACGTTACAAAGAATATTAAAGACTAATTAAATTGAAAATATTTAAAAGTAATTTTTTTCAATTTAAAATAAACTGTAGCAAAAATAAAGTACGCAAAAAACATTAAAAACATTTGATTCAGGTTCACACTAAATTATTGACCTTTAGCAGAAAAAATAGTTTTTTCCCCTTTTTTTAGTCCGGAATCTAAACCATATGGCCAATTTCAGCACAGATGAACTCTAAACTAAAACTAATCTTCTTATTTTAAATAGGGAGGTTAAAAAAAAAAAACAAAAAAAAAAAAAACAACTCTAAACTAGTATCATCTAAACCACAATGTTACAATTGGTTAGAAACCTGAATAACGCAACTAAAAGCTGGTCCTCACAAAAAAAAACAAATACTGAATACTGTAAACAGGAAAACCCGATAAGAAAATTATTAAGTCCCTAAAAGATATATCTCTACGTCTGTCAAATAATTTACAACAAAATAACAAATGATTAATGCCCTCCGAGGAACTAATCATATCGTGACTAATGCAAATCAGATTTGACCTTGACCTTGAAAATTTTGTGAAATACCACAAGGGCTGATTAATTATGTTAAATATTAATATATCGGGAATATTAAAATTAATATTTTATAGCTTATTTGCCGATGATATAGCCATTTTCTTATTTTGCAAAAATATTAGCATCGGCGAAAAAAGTATTACAAAACACCGTTTCGAACGTACTTCTACGGACCGCTGAAAATGGACTTGGCTTTTCTTCGACGAAAACAACGGCAGTTCACTTTTGTCACGCAAAGAGATATTTGAAAATGTCGAGTATCTCCATCAAATCGTACTCTACCAACTAAATCTGCTGTGTAAAATAGCTCGGGTTATATTGTGACAATCAAGTGGAAAGGCCACATAAATAAATTACTCATCTCATCTAATATTTACGTAAATATGACGAGGAAGTTAGCTACCCACGCGTCATTTAGAGCAGATAGAGGAAATCCCTGCTATGTATAAACCGAACCTTATTACGGCCGAAAATAGATTACGATAATGTTATACAAAACGTGTCTTCGAGTAAAACTGCAATCAAAATAACTGGATGTCATTTACAATGCGTCTATCAGAACAGCACTAAGCGCTATTCGTACAAATCCTATAAAGTCTTTACGGTGAAGCAGGTTTACGTCAAAATTTATCGGTTCTAGAAATCTACTATTTGATTTTTAAAGATAGTTCACAACTTCTACCATGCTACGTCAAATCAACGTCAATTTATCTTTAATGAACGAAATGGCGTCGTCAACTTTATTACAGCAAGTCGAGTCAAAGAAATTGTAAAATACAAGAATTATAAAATAATATACACTGATGATTCTAAATTATAATAACCTTTGTTCGTGTAGTTTGATCATGAACGATGAAGTTGCGCGGTATAGCTTGCCAAATTATTGTTCAGTCAACTCCTCGGCAGAGCTCTGAGCAATAAAATTAGCTGTGGACATTACGGTTCCTACAGATCACAACAGCTTTTTAATACGCTCAGGCTCTCTCACCTCAATCAAATCTCTTTCATTAACTGTCTTACGCCACTTCATCCCATTATCACTCGTGTTTTAAATCTCTTACCTCGGAATCCTTCGCTGCAAAACACAAAGTTGTGGGTGCTAGCCCGTACGGTATTTTCCTTAAATGAATCTGCGGATAAAACAGCGAAAAAGGCGGCAATTATACGGGCCGATTCGAACGTTTTAGTTTTAGTATGAGATATAATATTAGATCTCAAAAATAGAGTTCAAAGAAATTTCGATAATTGGATTCAAGTACTAGAAACCAATCATCTTTGTACAATCCGAGAAAATACAGACGATGGATATCACGTGTGCGCATTAGAAAAGAGGAATTCGTATTAGACACACCTAATTGACACATGGGCACATTTTGCCAAAATCAGATTCACCCTTATGCTCCCACTACAGTATAGCCCCACTCGCGGATACAGCATATACCGTCTATTTGCCACAGTATAAGAAATTGCGTCCAAGTAATTTCGAGCAAAAACTATTACGAGAAACTTTATTAAATAATGGTTTCATGGTGGAATCGCTAATAATTTTCCTAAAAAAAATGAAATTTTTTAATAATACATAAGATACACAAGTATATGTGCATGTTTTTGGTCATTATGACAATGCATAGCACCCGATAAAAAAAAATTGTATATATGTCCTTTTTGATCTCATCAGCCAAACCATCGTGCTACCACTGTGTAACAATATCCATTCCAATCGAGTCCATACGAAACATTTATTAGTCGTTTACCTAAAACAAGCTTACATAACCAGGGTGCACAATGATATAACCACTGAAAGCGTCCTTAATGCACTTTTTCAAATTTACCATAAAAAGTATCTCCTGAAACTGCCTGTCTTTTTTCTTTCAAAGAAATAATTGGAAATCTCTCGTAGCAAAAGGCCTTCAAGGCTTAAATGATAATATTACTGCAAACGCTGGAAAGAAAAAAACAGCTCAAAATGTTTCTCATTTGAGCACAGCCACCACTTTTATCTGCAACATTTGTGGAAAGGTCTGCGGTACAATCGAGGGGACATCATCATCATCATATATATATATATTTCGAATCTAAAAAAAACCTAAATAATTTTTTTCATTTAGAAAGGAAAATCAAAGAATACTATTCAAAAGAACGTAAATATTTGAGTTTTGATTAAAATAGAAATATAGCGAAATATTAGGGAAGTATTTGACATTTTGTAAGTGCAAACTTCTCTAGTACCGAATTAAAAAGTTGACGGTCGAAAACGAATAATAAAACATTCGATTGTAAATCGTTAGACAGTAAAATATTTTCAAGGAATTTCGGTATTTTTAGAACTTGCAGGAAAACACACACACAAAAAAAATGAAAAAAAGAGAGAGAAATGCGATAGAACAATATCGCAGTCTATCCAATATTTTTTCCTAATTATCCTCTTCATTTATTCGTTTACGAAGCGTTTCCAATCGAATCGTAACTAATAATAAAGTAACAAATTAATAATATATAATTCAATTTAAAAAAAAAGAAATCTCCATTCTTCTTCGCACGTTTGTTCCCGCAATAAAACGATTTTTTTTTTCTCGACTGCATTATGAGAAATTATTTTATACGTATAGATAGGTATACACATGTATTCTAGAGAATCGAGCCCGTTGGCGCTCGTAGCTTAAACCTCCCGGATTTTTAGTTGTTTCAATTCGTGAATTTTTAAAATAAAAAGGTACTGCGGTGTCCCCTTGATATTTATTTTTTTTAAAAAAAATGAATACCAATACATCGATTAAAAAATAGTTTGAACCAAAATATCGCGAATACTAAAACCACTGAGAGCATAACATATCCGACAGGAACATTTTAAATTTAAAGCTCTACAATGAGTTATTAACCCTACCCATTTCTTTAAACGTTCCAATAGTAACTAACATTGATAATAATTTAAATTCGTTTCCTTTTTTAGAATAAAACTGATAATAATTGTTTTTACCATTACTGCTATCTGCTCCAAGAACGAATTTGATTGTGAGAACGACTTCATCATTTCTAGACTCACAATTTAAATGAAAATTTACAAAAAAACACACTAAAAATATATACGTAATGAACCAACAGTAAGTGCGAACACGGGTTACCATTTATTTGAAAAAAAAACCAGCAGAAATATGAAGAAATAACGTTCATGTTAAGGTATTTAATTTCGACGAGTTTACCATCAATAGATTCAATACAATATGAAACTTCCACTTCGTATAGAACCAGTCATAAATTGATACAAACGTTTTTTCTGATGGAAAAGCATGTTTTCGTGATTTAAATTATCCCGTATAATGAAACATATTTTACAAATAATTTTTCCAACTGTTGCGTGTGACATCCGAAATGATAAAGTTTCAGAAAATGTTCTAAAGATGGGAAAGACGTAATAAAAGTTTAAAACGTAATAATAATTAAGTACTATCATTATTTTTGTTAATTTCAAATACGAGGGTCCTTCAATAAGTAAACAGACAAATCGCTCAACTAAAGGTGGTAGCAATTTCCATGATAGTTCGTTTTGTTAGTTGGAGTGTTGACTACGCACTGCGAATGTTGCGTTACCGTTAAGCGTCGTCGGATGTGGGCCAGTGATTCCCAAAGTGGCCCCGCGCCACTTCAAGAAAGTACACACTATGAACAGCGCGGTGTTATTCATTTTTTCGTGTCAGAAGGGGTTAAACCAAGCAAAATTTATTGGAGAATGACCGAACAATGCGGTAGTTTGAGTATAAATCGCGCAAATTTTTATTCGTGGGTGGATCAGTTCAAAAATGGCTAAAAAAATACAGCGACGGAACCGCGTAGTGGAAGCTCAGTTGAAGCGACATCGCCGATCATCATAAAAATCATTGAGAAAATGATTTTAGCCGATAGGCGGGTTACAATCGAAGAAATATCACTCCAGTACGGTATAAGTGCCAGTACCGTCCACCATATCGTTCACAGCCATATCTCAATTTCCAAAAAAACCTACGCAAGATGGGTTCCCAAAATGTTATCCGCGGCGCATAAAGAAAATCGGCTAAGAATTTGCAAAGAGCTCGAAAATCGGTTCGATATTGAAGGTGAGGCCTTTTTAGAATGTATAGTCACCGGTGATGAAACATGGATTCATCACTACGAGCTTGAAACGAAAAAACAAGACATGGTGTGGAAGCATTCGGAGTCGTCAGCAGCCAAAAAATTCAAGTCGCGTCTCTCATTTTCCTCGTTCTATAATGATAGAGTTAGGGGTCCTGGGGTATCCACAGGCGGAGTGAAGGGGCAGAGCCCTTTTCGAGACACGGAGAGCCGAATTATATATATATATATATGTGTGTGTGCGCGCACAGCGATGACTTTTTGCGATAGATTGAATTTCTCTTTAATTTATTTTAACATTATTTTTGTTTTTTCATCTTTATTTCCTTGCCGTACTGTTTTCTTTAGTTCATTCGTTTTATCCTTCCTTTGTTTCCTTTAAATCAAAATTTGAAATAGCCCTTTTCGGAACTTCCGTGTAGCAGATTATATTTTTTTTTTTTTTTTTTTTTTTTTAATATATTTTATTGCAATCTAGTCTAAATAGACTAATAAACATTTTTTCTTTAACAAAACAATATATAAGTAACTAATAATAATACCAAAATGGCCCAATGGAATCTTGGTATACACACTTTAATTAAATAATAAATGATATATCTACGAATTTCAAATACTAATCTGATAAGAGTTCATGCGGTTTTGTTCTCTTGAGCCTTCTCTCCAAATCCGCTGTGTTCAAGAGCTGGCGCGCTTCAGTATTTACATGATTTACAAGTCTCATCTGATGACATTTCGCAAATGTTTTAATTACTTGATTAACACATACTCCGCCTGCAGATCTTTATGGATATGAACATTTTTTACGTAATATGGTGCGTTCACCATGTTCCTTAAAACTTTGTTTTGAAAGCGCTGTATAATACTTCTATTGTTTTGTTTGCTACAACCCCATAGCTGTATGCCATAAACAGGCTTCAACATTTGATTATATAACAACATTTTATTATGTATCGATAGCGGAGAGTGTTTACCGATCATCCAATAAAGTTTTCCAGATCGTATTTCTAACTCTTCTCTCTTCTTTTTTACACGTGCTTTCCACCGAAGTTTGGCATCTAATGTCATACCTAGATACTTAGCTGTATTTGCGTGCGGTATAACATTATTATTAATATATATTGGAGCATATGTAGTATGTTTATTAGTAAAGTCCACATGTACGGATTTAGTTTCATTTAGTTTAATGTTCCACTTTTTAGTCCAATCATATATTGTATCCAATGCAGTTTGCAACTTCCTTGTAGACAATACATTGTCCTCTGCTACTGCTAAAATTGCTGTGTCATCAGCGAAAGTTGCTACGGTGTTATTTTCCAATTTAGGTAAATCGCACGTATAGAGGACATAAAGCGTCGGTCCCAAAACACTCCCTTGAGGGACTCCAGCTAGTATTGCTTTCAAGTCCGAGTAAACATTGTTTTTCTTTATTCTAAAATACCTATCCGAAAGGTACGAAGTTAGTATATCTGCATATGACTTAGGTAGCATAGTTTTTAACTTATATTTTAAACCTTCATGCCAAACCTTATCAAAGGCTTGGGCTACATCTAAAAAAACAGCCGAGCATACTTGTTTACGTTCCAACGATTTTTCTATTACATCAGTTATTCTATGTATTTGATCTATGGTTGAGTGCTTTTGTCTAAACCCAAACTGGTGTTTTGGTATTAGATTTTCCATTTCAGTTACAGACATTAGTCTTTTTAAGAACAATTTTTCAAATAGCTTTGATAGTATTGGCAGTAGCGATATTGGCCTGTAGGACGATATTTCAAACTGCGATTTGCCTGGCTTCGGAATCATGATTACATCAGCAACTTTCCAAACTCTTGGTACGTATTTCAATCTAAGTACAGCGTTGATAATATGCGTAAATTTTAGAATAGCCTTTTTTGGTAGCTGTTTTATTATTTCTCCAGTAATTAAATCATATCCAGGCGCTTTCTTGGATTTTATATTTGATTTAATCTCGCGGAAAACTTCAGATGGTGTAACAGGTTTGATTACCTCATTTCTTTGCTCAATCTCTTGATTCATACAGTTATTTTCTTCAAAGACTTCCAAGTGAAACACGTTTTCTAAATGATCCGCAAATAACTGCACTTTGTCCTCATTACTTCGTGCCCAATTACCGCTTATATCCTTAATTGGGGCTTCAAATGTAGTAGGCTGCTTGATCATTTTGGTAGCTTTCCATAGTGAATACTCAGTGCTACTATCACTTGTCATTTCAGTTAATGCTATTGCAATTGTCTCGTTACGTAATTTTTTTAATTCTCTTTTTAATCTCTGTGTAAGATTGTTATATTTATTTTTATCATGCATTGATCTAGTTTGCTGCCATTTACGCCTAGCCCTTCGTTTTTCACTTAATAATTTCCTAATTTCTTTGGGGTAATTATTGCCCTTAAACCGTCTTTTAATTTCGGGGGTACTATTCCAGGCAGCATGTTGTATCTGACTTACAAACTTCTCCAGTTCAAAATCTACTTGTTCAATAGTTCTCAGTGGAACATTTAATTTAACATTTTCTTCTAAACAATATCTGAAATTTTCCCAATCAGTAAGTTTATTAACTAACGTCGGATTAGTTTCCTTTTCAATTATATTATTACTTATCGTCAAAAGTATAGATGAATGGTCAGAACTTAAACCAAAATACTCTTCAATCTTGATATAATTATGTGAAATACTTCTTATTATGAAAAAATCTATTAAATCTGGTTTTCTAGTGACATCAGATGGCCAGTAGGTCGGTTTTCCTGTTGATATCGTATCACAGTTATATTCCTTGACTGCATTTAGCAACTCTTTACCTTTTGCTGTTGTTAGCCTAGAGCCCCAGTAGGTATTCTTGGCATTAAAGTCGCCACCAACTATAAATCGACTACCTAAATAATCTAGAAACCGAATATATTCGTTTTTTTTTTATAGAATACTTTGGAGGACAGTATACTCCAGTTACAGTAATTGCATAATTACTATTTTTAATAGAGATAGATGCAGCTTGTATATGGGGAGTTTTATACTTTTCCAGTTCATAATGTTCTATTTGTTCCCTAACTATGACAGCAGCTCCACCGTTAGCAGTATTTTCTGGATGGATAGTATGTGATATACTTTAAAACCATTAAATTTAATAAATGTTTGATCAGTAAAATGAGTTTCTGAAATCAAACAAATATCAATTTTTTCTATTTCTATAATTGCTTGTAATTCTTGTTGATGGTTCAATAGGATTCCATGATAAGATTCTTAATGAATTTTTCATTTGTGTTTGTTTTTTTGCACAGCTTCATTAGTGCTATTTTCAATTTTTTCAAACCTAAATAAACCAATTTAATTCGTATCTGGAACTCAATATTAATTTCGCGCAACAAAAGCCATTGGCCGGAATAAGTTACTAGTAGCTAGATACTTAAAAATGTATCAGCGAAACTACATTATACGAAGTAAGAATGATATCATAATTTCTAATACAAATAAATATTGTTTTCTACTTCAAGAAATAATTTGTTTTACAGAGAAGGTTGTTCGTCGGAAGTCGAAAAGATTGCGCGATACTTTCGGAAAAAAAATTAATAAATTACAAAACTTACGGTCCAGAGCTGCTGCCAGTGAAGATATGAAAACACCTTTAAAACGGAAATATTTTTAGTAATACGATTTTTCTCAAAGATCAGTTTACGCCGCGAGAACTTAGCGAAAATATCCCGGATGTCAGCTTTAATGAAAGCGCAGGTAATGAACGCAGTTGTACAATAATAGAAATCAGAATTAATTAAAAACCGACGAAGAAAAGAATGGAATCGGCCATAAAACCATCTGAAACAATTAAGCGATCATATGACCATTTCCAAGAAATCTTTTGGCTTGCAGCTTGACAGATATATTTTTCAAAATTTAGGAGTTTTGTAGTCTCCTTATATTCTAATAAGAAAAATGCGTTGATTAAAAGAAAAAATAAACTTTCTGACTACTACAAAGCGGACTGTATTTTTTTTTTTTTTAATTTTTAATCGAAACAACTTAGTGCACTTTAAAATTACGCGGGTCTTTTAAAGCTGTACTTTTTTTTTTTTTTGGAACACTCTTCACAGATATTAATAATATGACTCTCCCAAGTGAACGTTTGAAATTTCCTCAACATTCCATAATAATTTTTTTTAAACGTACCTAGCAGACGATTTACTGTACACATGTGTTTCAATTCTAGATTTAAAAACTGAAACATTTCTTAAAAGCGCCAAAAAAAAATATTTAAAAATTATATTACTGTTTAACCGAAAGAAAAGTATAGCTAATTATTCACAACCAGTCTCTACAAAATTTATCTTTTTATAATACGCCATAAAACTGAATTATCATCAACTTTTAACTTCTTTCAACCATTTCATTTTCATTCTGCTTCTTTTGCTGTGGTAATCTCATTTTTAGAAATTGACCCTTTTCTTTCCTACCGCAGAATACCTCGCTTCTAACTCCTCTTTTCGCACAATTAAAATATCAAAAGATCCAGTCTTACTTTGCAAGTAAACGCTCTGAACGTACCGATTTGATATTTCTAGTAGTTACGAAATTTGTTAGCAGATTTTATTTCAATCCTCATAAACAGTATAATTCACATTATTTAAGTGCTTTTAGCAATGGCGATACAATTATTACTAATGTTGTAAGTGGTTTAAACGTATTTAACTGTAAGGCGTTTGTTAATTACATTAATTAGGCTAATAAAATTGTATTTCTAAATAGTACACAAACGTTAGGCTCGCGGTATAACTGCAAATCGCATAAACACACCCACACACCCGCACCCCCTATATATATATATATATATATATATATATGTATAGATATACACACACACATATACATAAATATAAAAACCAATTTTAAGTTAACAAATGGTTTCAAACAAGAAAATCTTAAAAAGAATTTATTTCAGTCGTATCAAAAGAATTTTCGATTTGTAATTAAAAACTATTCTTTCTTTATCGTTTATTTTCTACGGAATTAATCTGCGATAACCGCTTTTTAAAAATTTCTCTATAGATACAACCACTCGGAAGTTTACTTTTGTATTTCGTATCAACATATTAAATAACAATAGAATTTTTGTATTTATTTACAGTATAAAAAATACATTATTATAATACTGGTAAAAAAAAATGTACAAAAACAGATAGCTTACATTTAAAAGTAATATTTTAAGCATATGACGCCCATTTCATGAGTCATCAACTTTTTCAGCCAAAAATCGTTCTTCCAGTTGTTCGAGAGTAAGCAATGAAATTCCAAGTTGTTCTTCCTTGCGAAATGGTTGCCCCATTAGTCGTAACCACTTTTTAGCTACCTGAAACATATTAATTAAAAATAAATACACTATATTTTTTTCTATAAAACAGATACAGACATACATCGAACACAATGTACATGTGTATGTATAAATATGTGCGTGTATATACATAAAGTAAAATGAGTTCCACATCCCATTTTTTTTGAGGGGGGAGGGAGTTAAGAATCATAGTGTATTACGTGCAACGACCTTAAAATTCGATTTCAGGTTAGCTATTTTTCTAAGCGGCAAGATTACCGAATAACCAAAGTCTCAAACTTCAAATTTAATTGTTAATTTACAAAACGAATGAAACTTTAAATTAATCGTACTTTCTTTTTCTTAGATCTAATATTGGCAATAACTTTTGCCAGTTGAACAAGTTCATAAGATTTTTAATGCCCTTCTATATTGTTTAATATTCTTCAACCAAGAAAATCTCCATTTTATTTTTTAAAAATTGGAGCTCACTTTCTTACATAATTTGTATTATTCACAAATCCGGCATACCATTGATGAACACTAATTCCGTCTATTTAACCCTCAATATTAGCCTTTTGCATTTTTTCCACTGTAACATCCGCATTGCTAAGCCGAAAATTAACTGTAGTAGATCTATCGATTAATTATTTAATTTTTTTTTTTTTTTTAATAATTAGTAATGCTTGGTCTATTTTTGTTTATTCTATAACTCTCATTTGATATTTTGCCAGTCTGCGTGGTGCGCAACATATACCTTTGAATCAATATTTCAAAGAAATTAACAACATACAATTCGAAAATTAAAAATGCAAATAAATCAGAGTAAACTTAAATTTATTCCATACCCAAAAGAGTCCCGTATGAGTGGAAGAATTTAATTTTTCTGACTTTGAGTAAATTTTTATAAGTCACGTTTCGAAACATTTAACTGTGCGACTAATCCTTTAAAGATAGCGCCGAGAAGTAGGCAGGATGCTACATTTTTTCATTTATGTTTCTTTATTTTTTCTCCAGAGGCACTCATTTTGTTCTTCATCTATACTAATAATATATACAACTGCAGTAGTTGTCTGTGATTTGCGAATATTTACATTATTGTTATTGCATTAGACTATTTTTAGCGCACTTTAACGGGAAAACTATTTTTTTAGTCTGTTTCGGTTCCGATTTAACTCGAAATCTATCAGTGTAATAATGATGGAATTTGCACAGCCTAAGTTTATATTCCCTAGTTCACTCTAAGCTTTGTTTCACATTAATATCATAAATAGTTTAAAATATAAATAGAAAATTACTAACGATAGAAAGATATAACAAAATCTCTGTCAAACCGGTTATTTCGTGTATTGAAAAAGTAAGAAAACTGTTAAATTTGATTTTAAAAAAAAGAAAGATAGTAGCGCTATCTTCATCCCCCCCTCTTTTTAGTTGTTTCTTTGCTGATTTAACACATGTTTTCCCTTCTCGAATCGGTTTCTAATGTTTTGGTGTCCGTTCAGTGTTTATGAGCACTAGATAAAGTAGTACGCTTTAAACAGAAGCAAAAAATATTACTGTTAGGAACAAAAAAACAATTTTTTTTTTGGGCTGTCTGAAAATTATAAAATAAGTCCTAAATTTCTGAAAGTCTAATATGTTTGATTATCCTGGAATATACGGGATAAAAATGTATTTTGATATAAGCGGACAACTAACCTTATCGATTAAACGAATGACGCGATCAAAATGAGAGCGACAATAGTGTACATACGCTCAAAAAAAAAAAAAAAAAAAAAAAAAAAATAAATAAATACATGATAACAGCAAGATTTAAAACTAAACAATTTTGACGAATTAATGACGTATAAAACATGATGTAAAATAATTTGCAGAGTTTCTTACGTAATTATATTTCGAAATCATTTTTTAATTTTTCTAGAATTGTTTGTAGTTTAAACATTAACGAAAATGAATTTTAAAACAATGCTTGGTTTAAGGTTAGCGTTACTAATGTATATTTAAAAACGGCGAAAAGAATCATTACTTGTACTGCAGTTTCCGTAGTCAAATTACATAAATCATCCGTTAAATGCTGTAATATCCATTTCGGAAACTTCTTCCTTTTGTCTGCTCTATTATACCTCTGAAAAGAAAAACGCCAAAATTAAAACTATTTCACATTTCACACAATAAGAAATTACTGTCAGTTGTAATATGTTTATTTTTAAATAAATGCTTCAACAAAAATACTTTTCTTTTATCGTTAAAAGAAGCGACTGCGTTTTTTATTTTTATTTTTATTGAAGGCAATTACATTACAACACATACATTCGATAACAAACAAATCACTAAACATAAAAGTTAGCACGTAATCCTGGCTTTCAGGGCAACATATTTTTTCACGTACGAACAATACTTTACCGTGTGTTCAACATTTAAGCAGCATGATATGGTCTGCATACGCGTGTGTAACGATTAATACAGTTCGCACGCTCAAATATCAATTCTTCTTCTTCTTCTATGTCGTTGTCTGTGTTCAGACGTCGTAACCAATCATGAACATATTTCAACAATTTTTCTCCATTTCTCTCGATTTTGAGCTGCT
Organism: Icerya purchasi; assembly: GCA_039619475.1. Classification (NCBI taxonomy): domain Eukaryota; kingdom Metazoa; phylum Arthropoda; class Insecta; order Hemiptera; family Monophlebidae; genus Icerya; species Icerya purchasi. The sequence continues at coordinate 449,108,036 of CM077116.1, read as the reverse complement.
TCCACCAGCTGTTGTGTTTCTAATATAATCAATGAACCTGGTCGGAGGTCGTCCTCTATTCCTTTTACCTTCTACTATTCCCTGTATGACCATTTTTCCCAATCCTTCTCGGCGCATCACATGGCCGAAGAATCTCAAGGCCCGCCTTTTTAACACTTGCACTAATCTGTCTTTCCGATCTATTCCCAGTTCCTCTAATATTGAAGCATTAGAGCGGTGCTTGATCCATGGTATCCGGAGCATTCATCTGTAACATATCATTTCAAATGTCTCTATTCTTCGGGACAACGTTTTGTTCAGCGTCCATGATTCGGAGCCGTAGCTTGCTATTGAGAATATTAATGTCTCCATTAGTCTCTTTTTAGTTCCTATTGTTATGGAGTGGTCTTTCCATATGTTCGTCAGTTTCGCTAACGCGCTTTTCGCCAATCCAATACGACGTTTAATTTCGTTTTCTGCACTCCCATTATCTGTAATATGCGCTCCTAAATAGGTAACTGATGTCCTTTTTCCGATATCCGATATAGATGCGAAGGTTTCAGGCAGTTTCTTAGCCTTGTCAATGATAACTATGGCGCATTTTGCACGGTTTAGTATTAAATTTGCCTTTCGGCTGAAGTATTCCACTCGCTGTAGTAGTGTCTTCAACTCTTTCTCACTTGTTGCTATTAATACTGTATCATCTGCGTAGTGCAGATTGGAAATTTTTCTTCCACCGATCGTTATTCCGCCATTCCAATTTTCTGTTGCCTGCCGCATAATCCATTCACTATATATATTATAAAGCATAGGTGGCAATATGCAGCCCTGCCTTACTCCTTTTTTCGTTTGAAAACTTTCGGATAGTTGTCCGTCAATTTTCACCTGCACCATATTCCTTTCATGCAATTTTTGTATTATCATTATAAGGTGTCCAGGTATTTCGAATTCTTTTAGAATGTTCCACCACAATTTATCCCATTCGACCATGTCAAATGCTTTGGTGTAATCCAGGAAGCATAGTATCGCTGGTGAATTGAATTCGTAACATTTTTCTACGATTTGCTTTATAATGAGCAGTTGTTCTCGGGTGCCTTTTCCAGGCATGAAACCTGTCTGTTCAACAGCAATCTGCGGCAGTATATAATATTTTAAGCGCTCTTGTATTATATATAGCATAATTTTGCTAGTATGATTAATGAGGGCAATAAGTCTGTAGTTTTGACATTTTTGCCTGTCGCTTTTTTTATAGATAGGAATGTATATTGACTTGGTCCAGTCACTTGGCCATTCTCCCTCTGTCCATATTTTGTTGCATAGTTGATGAATTAACTAAATGGCCTTTCCTTTAATCGGCTTGATCATTTCTGCCACAACACCATCTTGTCCTGCCGATTTATTATATTTTAATTTATTTATTGCCTGCTCGATTTCTCCTCTAAGGATAGCTGGTTCTTTTACATTTGCATGTATTGTACATCTTTGTCGTGTGTTAAGTGAGGTAGTTATTTCTTTGCAGTATTCACACCATCTGTTGATTATTCCTTATTTATCTGTAATGAGCTTCCCATCTCGGTCTTTCATTGATAAATACCGCGGCTGAAAAACATTGGTTAAATATTTCAGTTTTTTAAATATAAGCTCGTATTTTTGTGAATGGTTTTCGATTTCATTACACACTTTCATTATATACTTATTTTTATCTACCCTATGGCTGGTATTGAGTTTTTTCGTTATTTCTTTATATTTTGATTGATTGTAATTTCTTATTATACCTTGTACTTTTATTTGGCGTCTTTCTTTCACTAGCGTCCATGTTTCTTGATTTATCCATTGCTTTTTAGGTTTATCTGCGGGTTTATGTGCTTCAGCTTGTTCTTCTAATATATTTTTATATCTGATCCATAATTCGTCTACCTTATGCTCCTTTATTTCTTTATCCGTTAGTCTACTTATTTCATTGGTGACTTGTGTTATGAATTTGTCATTGTGACCTAGGTGCCATCGATTTGGTTTTGTTCTTGATTTTATTGGGCGTTTCAATTTTAGGCATATTTCTGCCATCAGCGCATTATGGCCAGTACCACAGTCAAGCCCAGGGTAGGTTTTCACATCTTTTATCGTTGTTTTCCATCTTTCCCTTACCAGCATGTAATCAATTTGATTTCTAGTTTTGCCATCCGGTGAACTCCATGTATATAGTTTACGTACATGATGTCGGAATATCGTATTAGCAATTGTCAATCTATTTTCCGCGCAGAAATCCAGCAGCATGATTCCTCGATCATTTCTTTCTCCTAGACCGTATTTGCCGACTATATTTTTTATATGATTATCATTTTTAGTTATACCCACCTTGGTATTAAAATCTCCAATAATCATCAGTAGTTCTCTGTTTGGAATTATTTTAATCATATCACTAAGTTTTCCATAGAATTTATTTATTTCCTCTTCTGTGGTAGACGCAGTTGGTGCGTACACTTGAATTATGTTCAGGTTTACCGGCTTTGCTGTTAATTTTATAATTCTGTCGTTGATAGCTGAATATCCGACAACACTATTCTTAATTTCTTTATTGATAATAAAGCCCACTCCATTTTATGATTTTTTCTCCTTGTCGGAATGGATGACTAAGTTTCCGTTTGCAGTTGTAAAGTGTCCAGTTGATTTGTAATGAGTTTCCGACATACCTAGTACTGCAATTTTTTCTATTTGTGATTCAATGACAGCTAATTTTCCAACTTGATTCACACCTCGAACGTTCCAGATAGCTACTTTTACTAGTAATTTGTTTTTACCTTTTCCACTCGCATATTTTCCACAGAGTGCCAATTACTTCAGTATAATTAGTTGTCACCTCTGTTTGATTAATCACACACACGCGCACACTTTATTACTAGACTTCCTCGGCATTTTACTTTAAACAATAATGTTGGTTCGTGTTCGACATCTGTTCTTGTTGATCCATTACTTTTTGATCTTTTCTACTAATTCGATTCGATAATATATATATATATATATATATATATATATATATATATATATATATATATATATATATATATATATGTTATGCTCGTTAAACAGCATTTAAAACTTAATCCAAAAGCTAATACTAAATTTCATACTATTTTCAAAACTTCAATTACCCTACCCTAATGTGCGGGGGCACCACCTTGACGTGGTGGAGGGGCTTGCGCGCTTTTACGATGCTTAGAGCTATGTTGGCGGTAACATAGTTACTTGAAGGGCCACCCTAGCCAAACAGGTCTAAGCGGAGGAGCCAGACAAAGCGTGCCCAGATACTAAATCCAGAAGCGTTTGACCCTGATAGGGCGGCTACCTGGTCGGCGTCTGTTCTCCATGTTAGGAGCGGCCGTAATAATAAGAAGGAAAACTATAAACCCTTCAGCAGGCACCGGCAAACCACTGAAGTATTTTCCCTCGAAAATCATGATAACGAAAAATACAAAAGTGAAGTTGGTCAACACACTGATTTTCTCGATCTTACTGTATGCAGCAGAAACTTGGACACTGAAAAAGGCAACTATAAGACGAGTAGATAGTTTCCAGATGTGGTGTTGGCGAAGGGTTCTTAAAATACCCTGGACGGCAAAACGAACCAATACATCTGTAATAGAAGAAATCAGGACTGCGCAACGATTATCCAGTATTGTACTCAGCCGTAAGATGAAATTTTTTGGACACCTTATGCGCAGAGAAAATGGAATGAAGCGCTGGCTGATACAGGCGAAAGTGGAAGGCAAGAGATCCAGAGGTCGACCACCAGCGCGATGGACCAATGCGATACAGGATGTAACGGGTCTGAGCTTACAGATGTCCTGTTTCAAAGCAGAGAATCGCGAGCAATGGCGAAAAATAATTAAATCGGCGTCGCCATGATCACGACACCCCTCTGGGGTTTTCGATCAAATGATGATGATGAATGTGAAATTCCAGAACTAACGAAGATTTAATTTGAATTTTAAATGAATTTTACGAATAATATTTAAATTTAATTTTAGATGAAGATAGCATTTCATTTCCCATTTTCGTTTTTACTTACTAAATGTGTGCACTTTGACGAATAATTGTTTAAAGCAAAAAAAAAAAACAAAAAACAACTAGTTCATTGACGCGAAATATAAAAAATTGGTTAAATATAAAAGGTTTTAATATAAGACAATTGTATCTGCTTATAAAAAAAGAAAAGTAAACAAAAATAAAAGGAGGTGCGGAGAAACATAAAGACAATATGAACAAGTTCAGAAAAAATCGGTAACAGGCGCAGAATAAAAATAAATTAAGAAAAAACGTGATAGATGAAAGAAAAGTGTTTGAGGAAATTTTAAATTAGTCGGAAACTAAGTTTCGATGGAAGAAAGCATAGCTCGGCAAAAAATTAATATTTCATCTCACCAAAAGATTAAAAAATCACACTCAATACGAGAAAGAGATAAGATAAAGTAATTTTGATGGGAACGAGACAGCACACTTTATTAAATACTTACACAGTCTGCTAAAATCATAATACCGTAGTCCATCTTGCCTCTGATAGCCCTTCCGATACACTGAGCCGAACTTCTAATAGCGTCGAAGGTTAAAAAATCACGTTCGTTTATCTACGATTATCAATAATAACTTAAAATGCGATTATAATTAACCTAAAGCGTTTAATTCATAAAAAAAAACACAACGCAATTAAAATATGACAAGATTTTACTTTTTTTAAATTTTACGATTCTGTACTTTTATGCTCTTATTTATAACGTGCAAATTGAACTATACGAATTAAGATAAAAATCCGAAACTAAACTATATACCAACCTGAAATTGTTCGTACAGATAGTTCAATCTGGCTTTTAATATTCTCGATTTAGTATAGACGAATGGTATTCCGATCATCAAAACAGCACGACCTAAATGGTGACTAAAGTCAACCCCTTCGGAAACTTTTCCGCGAGCTACAGCAAGCAAAACTGCTCCGCGACCGCATTCAATCGCCTAATGTAATACTTTTCCAATGATAGAATACAAATTTTAAATATCTCATAAATATAATAAAGATTAACGTCGATTATACAAAGAGAGAAAGGGAGAATGAAATGTAGACGAAACAAAAAACGCTAAGCCTGATAAACGTACATCGACCTTGTTTGTTTGGCATATTTTTACTGAAGAATTTGGAAAAAATAAATTTTTAAACGAAGATATACGACAAATGTAAACACAGACGAGAGATCAAATAAAATAGCCGCTGAACAATCAGCAACAAAGTTACCTGTGATAAAATGAAATGGTGATTATGTTACGCCAAAGCGGCAAATAATATACACATACATCAGCGTAATAATTATAAAGAAATTACAAACGGAGTGGGAGACGTTGCAAAAGTTCATAAAAATATAATAGGGTGCTGTAAAAAATTCCCCAAAAATTATCCGATTCGAAAGGAAATCTTATAAATTTTATCAATCAACTTATAATTTATTCGAGACTAACCTAAATATTACACGTTCAATCATAATACACATGCTGGTTAACTTCATACCTCATAAAAATGAATGACTGACAAGGATTTTTTCGACGATCAAGTAACAGTCGAAATAAACTACACAGATTAATGCGTAATTCATCATCATTAATGTATTTCATCATCGCTTTCGTTTTGTTCATTCTTTGCGTTATTTTTCTTTTCGTTACTGGCGCAGAAGCGTCAATTCCACCGTTTAATTTTCTTCCACTAGGTCATTATTTTTCTCTTGCTCTGTATATATTTCTCCAAATGACTTCCGCCTTCGTAATTTATTCTCTACGACTTTTAAACTATAGTCAACTTTCTCTTCCCATAGATATCTGTGACTTCTTTTATATCATTTCTTCTTTATTTCCAAAAGTATTTTCAAATACCCAAAAAACTTCTACATTCCATTTTTCGACTTCTCTTTTCCTCCTGTTTTATTATGTTCTTCGTTTTTCAACTCTTTACCAAAACATCCTTATGTTCGTGATAACTAATATTATCAAATTCACGTTTTTGATTTTAAAATTATTAATGCGTTACCTTTAAGCGCAGATTTTTTCTTGGAATAATTACGTTTGTTTTTTTTTATTTTATTACCTCCCCTTTGCATTTCATAGCAAGTCAGGGTTTTGGCTGCTTCTAAAATTAAGTTTGTCTTTCTCTTAATCGTTTTTCTTCTCTTTAAGTTATCGCGTTATAATAATATCCAGCGGCTTTCTATTCATAATTCATTTACATCATTTTACAACAGCTTCCTTAGTCTGTCTAATCTTTTCCTTTGCATTTCTTTCTCACTATTTTATTTTATCTCTTTACACGCCATCATGTTTAACTGGTAATGGCCCAAGAAAAAAAGAATTACTTTGAAATTAATCTCTACGTTTAAAAATTATAATAAATTCGAGAATTTGTTCTCGTATCATTTTTATTCAAGTGATAACGGACTTAGTTAAAGGGCAAATTATACTTCCGAGTCGTATTGAAAGTTATTTTAAACGTGTTTAAAAAAAAGTGATCGAAATGAAATCGCGCAGATCAGATTACCTCGATATAATTCATAAGGGCTAAACTTGTTTCCGCAGCATCCTGAGTTTCGAAAAACGTTAATTTACGTTTTTGTAATTTATCCATAATCCCTTGGCTATACCAATTAGCAACCGCCGACTCTAAGTACATATACGAAGTGAAAAAACAAACAACGCCATCAGGTATAACGGAGCACATGTCAACCAATAACAAACCGTAATTTCTTAAAATGCTGTAATCTTCTCTAGCTTCGAATTTCGTCGTTAGCGATACCTGATCGTTTCCTTTGGTAACAATCTGTACAAAGAAAACAAAAACATGTTTTTTCATTCCCTTACTGATTTATTATTACGAATATACCATCACTATCATATATCTTTTTTCCATACTAGAATTATTAAAAAGTTCTGTGAAAACGATTATCAAATCTTTATTTTATTATTTATATGTTAAAAAATTATGTTTTTAACCAAAAACAAAAACGCAACTGTAAATAGTGCTTTTTTTCTTTCGACTTGTGTAATCGTTTTCACCGATAACATAAAATGGTTAAAACCGCGGCACTGACTGTAAATTTTTATTTTTATTTTTATTTGTTTTAAAAGGCTGTAATTTTCTGACTTCTAAAAAAAAAAGAAAGGTTTATTTTTGTTATTTATGGAAATTTTCGAAAATTTACGAAAATGCGGAATTTTATTTATTTGTACGCCTACAACCGCGGACATCGTTCAATTTGGCCGACGTTTTCTTATCCATTACATTCAACAAATGACAGCTTACCATGTTACAAAAGAAAATAAAAATCTTATAATCTTTTACTGGTCTTTTGAGAATTTAAATGTATACTAATCTAGAGTAGACTTTGAATAGCCAAATTTCCATAGTACCGTTTGCAATCACAAATTAGTATTCATAAAACATTTTACACGAAATGTACGTAAATAGGTTTTTTATATTTTTGTCTTCGAGCGTAAAGATATACTTTTTGGTAAATGTTTTTTTTCTTCATTTTATATTCATCGTAAATATTATTTTAAAATCATAAATATTTTTATTCTCCCCGCATTCCAAATTTCTAACTGTACCGAAAAAAATTAGTATTAGAACCAGAATATTCATTATTTATATCGCATCTTCTAAATAATTTTAGGAAATAAAAATAAAATTCATTCTACAAAAAGACTAATCTCGAGAGAATCTTAACATACTTGGAGTAATTAAACTTTTAAAACTTTCACAGTAATCGTTACTCATCGTAAATAATTTTCGAAAATAACTGCGAAAATAAACGTATATTTAATTTTGACGTTTCGAAAGGATTACCATGATCAGAGTAAGCCAAATAACTAGCTGAATTCTAATTCTACAATACTCTACCTCTTCAAATTCAGATGAGATAAGCTTTCAGACAAGAGAATGATATTGACACTGTTAGTGATACTTGTGCACTTTTAATTGTGAAAATGCAATAATTTTTACATAATGCAAAATTTAAGTGGCACAAAAGAAAGAAAAAAATGATGCGGAAAATTCCGCGTTGACCATTAATAGTGTGATTACATCAACAAACAGACGTAATTAGAAAAGTATTAACAAAAATTAACGCAATTCTGGACGAACACCTCGACGAAATATTTTCCATAATAGTCGTGAGAAATTAAAAGTAAGCGTGAAATTGATGTCTTACTGATAATTCAATTTTCAAATTAATGAAGAACTGTAATCGAAGCAAGAAGACAAACATTACCGATTGAGAATGTTTTAATAAAGTAGACGCTGTCTTTTCCCTTTCATATACACGGAGTACATATAAAGAAAGTAATTTGAAATTATACGGTCTCTAAAATAAAGTGTGGGGGTTCATCATTATCCAAAAAAACTATGTCTTCGTCCGGGGAAATTATAAAATATTTAAAGTTTAATATAACATAAACCAGAGGGGAAAAAAAAGCTGCAGTCCGATAAGATTGCGCTAATATCAGAACCGGGGAACAATTTTCAACTAAGGTCAGGTGTGGATGTAGCAAATTAGTTTGAATTAAATTTCGGCTTGTGGTTAACACGAAATCCAAGTATATTTCAAATGATTTCCCCTACTTCGGAAAAGATGAAACACGACCAATTTTAATCGGAGCTTATCTGAAAATATTGTTCTGAAGTTAACACGGAGCTTTTTATGTTGAAAGGGAAAGAAACGTTACTAGTGATTAAAAAACAAATGTCTCACTTGTCAAAGAATCGGCACTAATAAACTTATCCGTAGTAGGAATAAATGATTAATGCGTTCGCATAATGTGTGTTCCCCGCGTTAAGCTTACCTGTCACAGAAGTAAGACCTTTCCTCACTTTATATATATGTCTCTAGATTTATAATTACACTATCGCTTTATTTATCAAGGCGGGTAAATAAAAATTATACTTCTAACTTTTCCGATTCATCCTCTACAATAATTAAACATTTTCGAGTTTTTAACAGTAAAAGATGAAAACGGAGATAACGAGAAAAACGAAGTGCAGATAGATATAAGTATTAAACTAAATGATGAGAATGAGAACTGGCAACAGTGGGGATATTAAATTTACGTCAAAATCACCATAACGTGAGTAACCATAGCTCTAGATAGCGTGGGGATTATCGTCAAATTGTACGTCAAAGTAAAAACTATTTCTTTCATACATATCAATTAGCGCAGAGAAACTATACTAATAAGAAACTTACATTCATTTACCGATTTAACAGAAATGAAAATGAAAATAGAAAATAAAGATTTCAACGAACAGGGTACTCTTTGAATATCTGTGTAAAAAAAAATATTAACCTGTTTCTACAACTTCCATTAATTTTGCAGTAGATTTTTTTCAGTAGCATTTTCTACTCTTGCTTCTTTCCTTCCGAATATGCTTAACGAAATTCTTATTTCAAGAGACCTATCCTAACCTTAGTTGAAGCTTTTTCAAGAGAATCTTAAAAAAAAACAAAAAAAAAAAACCTAAAAAACTAATATAGACATTAAAAAATTGCCCTCACCAAGAATTTGAAAACGTCTTCAAAAAAATAAGTTCCCCTCAAGTATTACTTAACATAAAATTAACAATTAATATACTTATACTTCGAGCATCTTAATCTTGTACGAGTATTTACAACATTTTAAGAAAAAACTAAAGTAAGATTTTAACTGTATTTACCATCGGTAATAAGCACGGTCTGGTTAAAGTCATCGTAAGCGATGTTATTATAACAGGATGAAAATCGAGAATTTTCGGATACATTTCCAAAGGTGACAAAGTTCCGGATGTGATGACTACCGTTTGAAATCGTTCGAAGACCGGTCTTATAGTGATGGAAGAGTCAAGACAGCAAAAATACAAAATCGGATTTAGAACAGTCGAAGTACCGCTGTACGGTTCGAATATTAACGTAAAACCGTTTTGATATGTAGCCACCAGTGTTGCGAATTGCGTTACAGCGACTAACGATGAGAAGTCGTTAAGTTCCGTTATTTCCAAAGTTCGAAGTAATGACGATAAACGTTCGGCGCAAAATCGAAGCGGCTGACGCTCTATATAAGCGTTTTGAAAAATATCGCGTAAAAAATTCGTCGGCGACTCTTCAATAACATATTGCGCTTTAAAGCGTATTTTAAGGTATTCCATAAATCGTTTAAGAAATAAAATGAAATGGTGCACAGTTCGAATATTACCCGGTACCGCCTCTGAAAAAGTTAATAAAATCAAATTTAAAAGGTCGATTTAGTAAACAAATTAATCTAAACAAAAATTAGACGTAACTACGAAAAATCGTATAAGTATTCACATTTCGGTCATACATGTTAACAATGTAATATAAAACTATAAAAATACGAAGCTTATAATAAAAATTAGATGGCCATTTGAACGATTCTATTCATCATCAAGGTGTGCCATGTTCGTCATCGAAGGTTGGCTAACACGGTAGAAATCTTCCGTCTATCTAGAACCATTCGGAACAAATTGATAACTGTCAAATTTAATCAATCCGACAAATGCTGTAACCAAGTTGTCTTTCTTCTGACTCGCAGCCTCTTTCCTATAATCTTTCCCTGCATTAGTGCATGTAGCAGACTATATTGTTCTGGGTGTCGCATTACATGACCAAAGTATTTCACTTTTCGATAATTAATTACTATTACCATTTCCTTGTCTTTTTACTCGTACGTTGTAGTACTTCCGAGTTGTGTATTTTATCTGTCTACTTTATGCGAAGAATTCTACGATACAGCCATGTATCTCGAAGGCTTCCAGTTTTCGTTCTACTGTTTTTGTAATTACCCAGCTTTCCGCCCCATATAGTAACACCGGGAATACATAATATTTTATCGGCCTCATTTTCAAATCCAGTTTTATGCGTTTCGGCTACATAAAATTGTTTTTAATTTTAAAAATGCGCTTCGAGCTTTTCCAATTCGAATTTTTATTTCGTTGTACACACATCCCATTGATCGTTTATATTGCAGCCAAGGTAATCGATATTTTTCACTTTCTCCAATTTTTTCCCATAAGCTGTGAGTGGCCCTGTAAGTGAATTTTCAAAGCTGATTTACTGATCACCATTATACTTTTTTCGGAAATGTTCAACTGCAATCCATAATCATCACACGCGGCAGTAAATACATCCTTTTAACGTTGTAGCTCGTTTAGATTGTTTGCTATCAAAATCGTGTCATCCACAAATCTAATATCATTGATTTTATTTCCATTTATTTTAGTACTTCCTTTAAACTCGCTCTGTACCCATTCAAACATTTTTCCCGAGCATATATTAAACAGCATCGAGGACAAGATGTAACCTTGTCTCACTCCTCTGCATATCGCCACTTCTTCCGTGTTATGATGATCAATTCCAATGCTTGTCGACTGACGCCAATAAAGGTTTTTTATAATACGCATACTTTACCATCAATTCCTGCTCTTTCTAATCTTTCTTAAATATTCATGTCAAACACAAACTGTATTCCTATTACATTCGCTACTCGCGCTAAAGGAGCGCATTTGCGACTTCAATTATTATTTAGTATATATAATTACCGTTGTACATATTCCAAATATATGATATGATTTGATTTGATTTGATATATCCATCATCTTGTTGTGTTTCACCCTATTTTGTAAGTCCACAAAGCATATGCAGATTGGACGTGCAACTGCTCTATATCGCTGGATTAGCATGTTAATGATGAATAAAGCATCTCTAGTGCCTAGCTTTCTATTAAATCTAAACTGAGTGTCGCTCAGTTGTTCATCTATTTTCTTGTATAATCTCGCATATATTATTATGCTGAGAAAAATTTTTAGTACGTGACTCATTAAGCTAATACTGCGATAATCACTATTCAAAAATTATAATTGCGGAAAATCAATAAAAATTTTTATCAAACACAAAGGATATTCAGCTAGTCGGATTAAAATATTTATAAATCTTTAAATCTGAAGCTACTAAACAAGTCGACTATTAAGTGTACATACGTATAAAATTTATCAAGAATAAGCGGTTTTAACATTAACAAAATTACAACCAATTTGAAAGCATTCGTTGTTTAATTAAACACTTCAAGCGTCTACGGTGGTGGATATAATTAGGAAAACAATTTACGGTATACACCATATTTGAAAATTTATTCCCAAAACTTAACGTTCGGGAAAGCTTACACTTACCATCATCGGAAACAAACTAAAACAGAACGAAAAATGTGAACTTAAATAGTAAAAATTATATAAATAAAAAACACCTAATATATTTCCAAAAAGGAACGAGTAGACAACAAACCAAAAGTACGAAAGGAACGAGTAACAAAAAAACAAACACGAGAATGAAACTAACAAAGCGGAAAACACGAACTTAAAAAGTAAAAACCTTTTTTAAGAAAAAAAAAATTAAGAAAAAACAAAACGTCAAAAAATTAACTAACAAAACAGAATTTCTTTGTTTCTCTTTCCTTTTGCATTTTTAGTTCGTTCCATTTCAAGAATTATCGGCGTCTTTTTATTTCTTGAAAAAGATTTTACTTTTTAAGTTGGTGTTCTTTTTTTTTGTTATTCGTTCCTTTCGCACTTTTAGTTTGTTGTTTACTACTCGTCCCTTTTTGGGAATTTCAGGTATTTTTTATTTCTATAATTTTTATGCCATGTGGGGATACAATTTACGCATTTTTAAATTTATTTGCCCGTCAATGATTACCAGCATGGTTTTTACACTGTTGTAAATAACTGATAAAGTCAACTTTGCAAAATCTTACATCGATTTGGAAAACATAATAAACTAGAAAAAAAAGAAGAAAAAATATGGTAAACCAAACTGCACGCGATATTAATCGAATTTTCCAGCAGATTAACACCAATGGTATAGGAATAGTGATAAACAAAAAAAAGATGCAACACACTGAATAATGTGTAAATATAAAATTTTGAAAAAGCGCTTAGACAAATTAATAAGAACAACTAACCTTGTAAAATCTGATCCGGAAGTATCGGATTAATTAAAATCTCGTCGGCATCGCGAGCAGCTTGAATATTCCTTAAACCTTCGACAAGATGTTTATATTCTTCCTTTAACTTATTTTCATCTCTCTCTCTTATACTGTCAAAAATAAAATCAGAAAAAAGAAAACGTTAAATTATTTTTATATTTACTTATAAATTTACCATTATTCGAACTGCGATACTATAATAAGTCATAAACTCTAAACTATATTAAAATTCCGCTTTAAATAGTGAAAAATAATTAGAATTTTTTTTTCTCCCTAAATCTGGTACACCTTTCGTAAAAATTTTACTTACATAAATATTAAAACAAATCTGTTACTGTTATAGTTCGTTTTCCTTTTCTTTTTTGTTTAGAAACATAATATCAAACGGATACGACGGTGTTTTTTAAAAAATACCTAAAAGGTGCTTTTAGGAGCAACTCTCAGTGTCCATAGAAAAATAATTCAGTGTTTCATTGCTGGGATTCACTATACGACCACTCATATTACTTTCTTACATACGTGTACATTTCTGGAAGTTTGAAAAAAAAGTAAATAAACAAATAAAAAAGAATTTAAAATCAACTAATGATATGAATTTCCCTCAACTCTTAAAACTATTAAAAATTATAAAAATAACCGCATCTAAATATGACTTTTTGGAAATAATACAAATAAAATAGTGCCCAGGTGTAACGGATAAAAATTTATAATTCCGAAAAAATCATGAAAAAAAAGACTACCAACTTTTCCCAACAGGGAAAGACATTGAATCGTGAACAATTTTTTTTAGCACCGGATTATAGATACATCAAAAATACTGAGGAGTGGTCTAACTGAAGCTTAAATGTAATTTGCAGTAGTTATTCGCCGTGGAAAGATTGCATCAATGCCTCTTTTATTGCTCATAGTTGAAATAGATCATTATCGAGTTGTAAATTGAATGTGTCACGCATAAGTTCAAAAAATTGACTATAAGTTCGTAATTTCCATCAAGAACGACAGAAATTGAATTCCATCTCCTACTTTTTACAAATCGAAAGTAGCGACTGCTCCACAAAGCTATATGCCATAAAATTCAGCTCGAAGAGTGACAAAGTTCGATTATTTTACTGGTCTGTCCGATGCAGATAACAGCTACTCTTCACCCATAGTCGTAGATGCAAACGGAGTAGATTAAAAATGACATAAATTTATCGTTACTTTTTTTCGCATTTACACTTACGCGATTTGCGTAGACGTTCAGCACCAGTCGCACCAGTCTTCGCAAACGATTTAGAATTTTCCATAGAAAAAAAATATAACATGGGTGATCTTAGTAATAAGTAAATAAGGAATATGAAAACAAAACGCTACACAAAACACGATAAGTAAACCTGTTGCAAATATTTAACTGGTTACCATATCAGAATGACATCAGACTAAGAATTATGCAGGAAAATAAAGATAATGTTATTATTACAGTTTAAAAGTTATTTTTGCATTTTTATACTTGCTTTAAAAATAATTTCCCAATGTCAGATTAAGTTCCAGCATTATGTTCATTAAATTTAATTCGAATATAAATTTCGGATTTATAAGTATAATCAGCATATCTTTTGTACACAAAATAGATAACACAACGGAAAATTACAGCAAGCTCAGAAATTAAAATTGTTATCAGTAAAAAATTCTAATTGATTGAATAACACATTTTAGTAAGTAAAAAGTATTATAAACAATATCTGCGAAAAGTTTCATAAAATACAGAGAAAATATCTAAAAGCATAAAAACAAGAAGGTAAAATTTAATGGACAGAAACTAAATCAGTTAAATAAATAATAAATACTTTACAAGTATAAATGAATCCAATTCCAAATCACCTCTTTAATAAATGAATGCAAATGAAATGAAATGGGAAAGAAAAACATCGAAAAAATACACTATTTCAAACTGAAGCGAAATGTATATTTTTCTTCTTAATAATCGAACCAACAAACGTTAAAATCAAATGGTTAATCTATACACAGCTAATAAAAGTTGTATTTTTAACCTTTTTATATTAATTATCGAAAATCAATAAACAGCTGCCAGAATTTATTGACATAATATTGTGATACCCAATTGTCTTATGGCTGAACTGGTTCGCTTGAAAGCATTATTAAGCTTTATTTGTTACTGAGTTAATAAATGAGAACAGTTTGCTATATATATATATCTGCGTCATAATTTTTTTTTTTTTTTACTAAACTTTGGTAGGCTTTAAAAGTTATAATTTCAGATATAGACGCGTTCATTTTAAAGGGATAAATATCCAAACTTTCATTATTATTCGAATGTTATGCAGCTAATAAGATCTAATAATTGAAAGTAGAGAACAGTAATTTTTTATAGTGTTACAAAATGTAAATTAATATTTCAATTATATACGATTTTTACATGGCTATCCTTTTTTCCAATGAATGTATACCAGCTGAGGCTCTTTCTAGCGTATTCTTTGTAAGTTTAACACTTAAGGAATCTACACAAACATTATCTGAAAAAACAAATTAAAACTTTTTTTAATTCATCATTAAGTTATTTTTTAAATTTCTTTCAACAATTTAATTATATTTTTATTGAAAAATACACTATTTAATTTATACATATATTATGTAATCAAAAAGTTGAAATAATGTTCAAAGATTAAATCAATTTGAAATATTAAATATTCCGTGAAGTAAGGCACAAAACATTTTTGCAAATTAACTTAATTATGAAGATGCATTAACGTATATATTAGATAGGAAATTCACTGTTTTTTTACGTTAGAACGTGACATTTTTTTTAGTAAAATTTAGTATAACTTCGCGATATCAACATATCAATGAAATATTTCGAATAAAAAACAAATTAATAGTATTTATTGAAAATGTAACACAACCAGTATTGCTAAATGAAAATGGTCAACCCAATAACATGCATTTATTTTTTATTACATAAGCGCTACATCACAAATTATGAAAAATGTGCTTACAATTTTGAAAACAAAGCTTACAATAACATTCGTATAGCTGTACGATGAGAAATCTAGATGCGAAAATAAATGAAAACACAAATTTAAGTAAATATCTGAAATGAGTTCGAATTCTATTGGCAAATTTTGACTTCTTATAATCCACCGGTACACAACAAAGTTTGGAAAACGTTTAAAATTGAAACATTGAAACATTTTAAACTCGATTATGTTATGAAAACAATATTCTAGGAATTTGATTATTATAAAAAATTACGGTAATACGTTCTCCGTCTAAATGCAGAAAACCAAGAAAAACTAATGAAAAATCAGTAGGCTAAACTTAAAAACTGAGGCTAATTACAAATTAGGTAAGATTGTTCGTCGATTCAAGAATTACCTTTACTTGAAATCCCACATGACCACTAAGATCTTTCTACGTGAGAATGTATTGATTACATATTCTCGAGTGTTTCATAAAACGCTTAGAGAGAGAATCTTACGCTTCTAAACTTCAGCTGTAAAAGCACATACTTAAGCAAGATTCATTTTGACTGGTTTTGTTTTTAAACTGACCACGATAAACAATCGTTGTAACAGCTCTGTTCCTCTAACTATACATACAATCTTCTTCAAGATCAAAACAACAACTCAATTCATGCATCATGATTCATGCCAAATTGATCACGATTTCAATTCTGTTTCCGGACGACAAGATACCGGTCGCTTACCAGCTCATATAGCAAAACATTATTCCCGTTAATTAACCTCGCATGATAAATTCTCTTTTAATGTCATTATCATTTTCCTATCTTCACTGTATTTAAATAAGTGAAAAACAGAAATAATCTAGAAGGTACATACATCTCTCGATCAACAAAAAAGCAGAATTAAGAAAAAAATTGAAAAACACTTTATAGCCAATACCGGAACCTTTACAAAAAAAGACGAAATCTGACTGGGTTTTAAGTTAACGATATTAACATGACTCTACACGATAAAGCATTAGTGATGTCAAAATATATCTATGATGAAAAATTTTAAAAGAATTCCCGAAAAATAAATAGAGAAGACATATGCCGAAAAAAATTTTTAGCGAAAAAGTTACGAATGCTGGCAAATTAACTGAACTCCGCGTCAGATCTTTCTTTTAAGAAAGCGGATTTTAAAATTATAGTTCACGAAAAGTAAAAATGTCAATTTAAAAACAAAAACTTTCGTAGAAGGAAAACATAAATAGCGCGGAATCAAAAAAAAAAAACGATTAAACTAATATATTTTTAGATGTATGAATAAATAAAACGTAGTCTACAAATTTAGAAATCAGAATTAGAAATTTCAAAAAAAACATTCATTAAAATGTGAGACTTCATTATAAATTGCATTATTACACTTTCAAACGGCGGATAGTTCAGTGCTTTTCACTGACCCCGTGTTGCTCTACAAGGCAGAAACGTTGAAAACTATCTGCATAAAAAAAAATAATCTAAAGGCGTCAAAACATTCCGCGAAACCAAGGTACAGGAAGTAGCAATAAAACGCATCGAATTTCAAAATATCTCCTTTAAAAATTTAAATAAAGCAACCATTTCAGCATGTCAGCCTAAACGACCTAATATTAAAATTCAATAGTTCAGTACAATGACTGAGTGAACGGTTGAGCGACGCGTATATTACCACCGTGAATCTTGTATCAGTTGCGTGTGATTTTCATTCAAAATTTTCTATTGCGTTTGAAAACCAGTACCAACAGAAAAATCTGTGCATTCGTGGGTGAAAAATTTCTAAGAATCTGAAAAAATTTAAAAACAAAAACAAAAAAAAAATCAGGGCCGCCCAGAATGGTCAAGGTTTTTCAAAATATGAAACTTCTACAAAAGTCATTAGGGAAAAGTTCCTCAAAAATATCGATCGGTTCGCCGAATAGTCCACAAGGATTTGCATTTTTATCCTTACAAAATTTTGTGCATTCAGCAATTTTTTATCGGCAATTACACATTAAAAATGATGTGTTTAGACGAGTAGTGATAGAAAAAATTTAAAGCAGCAAAATACCTTTAAGTTGAATTTTGGTCGCCGACGAAGTCCACTTTTATTTAAGTGGAGATGTTAGCAAGTAGGGTCTTCGTTACTGAAGGAACATCAATCCACACATAATCCAGGAACGATTCACTCACCAAAAGCGACCGTTTGGATAAGAATCGTGGCGCTTGAGGAGTGATCGGCCCAAACTTCTTCCACGCTACAGAAAACGAGGAAAAATCACGTGGAAATGATGTCTAGATTCGTCGAACCAGTTGCGAGATGTAAAAGGAAGCTGTCGAGAACGTGGTTTTAACAAGACCTACCTATCATACGATGAACGAAACAATGACGGTACTCGAACAGTCGTTTAATTTCCCGTAAAGCAAACATCGCTTGGCTCTCCCGTTCCTCTGACTTATTAGCGACAGATTATATTTTATGGGGTAATCTTAAGTTCAAGGTTTACGTGAACAAGTCTAGAAATTTATAAGCACTCAAGATGACGATACACACGTTAACGGCGACTATCCTGACGAATATGCTGATGTTTTTACAAATTTCATGAAACGCGCGGTAAATCGTATACAGAAAAAAAGGCCACCGTGTAACCGATATTTTAAAAAATAAGTCTAAAAAACAAATAACGTTTTTATAAAAATAAAAAATAAAAAATTCCTGCATCGTTTTGTTATTTGGGACGCAACTCGAATTGGAATCTGCCAATCAACCGAAATGTTATAAAAGTGCATTCTAGTCAGCGTGACTTGTTATTTTTGGTATTATAAATCCCCCGATGAAGTATATGACCAACTGGTACTACGATGTTTGGGAACAGAAGAACGATGTTTATATAATTTTTTCTGAACTTTATCGCACAGTAAAAGGTTTACGAGAGTAATATTAAAATAACAAACTGGAAAAGTATCCTGTGCGGTACGTAAAATAACACAAACATTTATTAACTAATTTTTCTAAACCTGTAACTCAAACCTAATTGTTTTATTATTTAGAAACCAAAAATTTTGCATCAAATGTTACTATATTACAAGATCGAATAAAATAGAATTTTAACCGATAAACAATTATACCAAGCGACGAAAACGGTCAAAACTGTTTTCATTAATTAAAATTACTTTGATGACACAATAATATGTCTTTTGCCTTGAACTTTAAGAACTTTAAATTTTTATAAAAATGTAAATTTGCGGATTTAATCAATAAATTACAAGAACAATCATTTTTCCGGAGTAGAAAATAATCTAAAACTTCAAACTTTCACTGTAAGAAATTATATATTGCTCTCTTAATATATATTACCGCGATAAAAGGTCAGTAAAATGAATAACTTATACGTTTTTATTGCAATACTGGCTGAATTATATCGTTTTAAGAATTAAGCAAAAAAAAAAAAAAAAATAACTTGAATATGGTTTTAGAACATTCCCGTTTTTTCGCGTTACCTATATTATGAGCTTCATCAAATACAACTACAGATGTCTTCGAAAATTCTTTAGATACTACACTCGCTATTTTCGGGTCTAATAGATAATGATAACTATATATTACAACATTGGCGTGCACAACCTGCGAATTTAAAAAGAAACGGTAAATTTATTAACACTCGCAAAGCATCCAAAATAATTGACTTCCTGTTAAATACACATGTATTTCTTTTTCAACGTTACATTAATATTTAAAAATTATAAATATTAACAACAGTTATAATTTCTATTATGCAAAAAATAAAGCTAAAACAACGATGGCATAGTTTTATACGTGCATAAGATGTCGGAGACAAAAACTAATTAGTAAAAATGTTTAAATTTATCATATAGTTTAGGCAAGAAGAAAAAAATTATCACTAAAAAAAAAAGAACAGAAAATTTAAAAATGCAAGTAAGCTGCTTTTTATTTCACAGAAACCGTTAAACACTAAACACAGTTTACTCAAAAAGTGCCGGGACTAATTTTCCATAAAATCTATAACCAGTGCTAACTGTTATTCGACGATGGAACTATATTCCTTAGTTACCACAGTTGAGATTTCAGCGCTGTAATTGCCGCCAACTGTGTTCGTTCGATGTAAATGTGTTTTTTCTCATTGCGTCAAACCGAACCGGTGATTGGTTCCTTTTGCACGAAAATGCGCCAACTCATTCCTTAATACTTGTCACATAACTTTTGCCCCAAAAGTCGGTTACCACGAATCACCACCCACCCTACTCGCCAGATCTGGCTCCTCTAGACTTTTTTTTACTTCCGAAATTAAAAATCGCGATGATGGGTGAACGTTTTAAAAATGTTCAGGCGATTCAAAGGAATGTGGCCAAAGCTTTGAAAGCCGCTGCAGAAGAAGTTCTCCAGGTTGTTCAGTGGTTGTACAAACGTGGCAAAATTTTCATAAAACGGGGAGGGGATACTATTGAAAACTAAATAAAAGCTTTTTTTAAACTCTTTTTGTCTTTCGTAAAAAAAAAAAATCCCGGAACTTTTTTTGATTGAACTATGTATTCAAAAAATAATGGGAATCAATAAAAGCGGAAAAAAGATATCACACGCATATATTTATTTACATTTGAGCTAATCGGTATCCTTTATTAAAAATATTATAAAACACGTACTACAGAAAATTATATTTTAAAATGTTAAAAAGAGCTGACATGTTTCGGAGTTACGTACTCCATAATCATGGCATTAAATTTACAACTTAAATACTAATAGTATCCGTTCTTAAGCGATCGTTTTTCAGTTACTTAATTTAGAATACCGTTAGAAAAATTCAAATCGTAGTCTGAAATCCTCTAATAATTTGGTAATTTCTTTGCTTTAAATAAGTTATTGCCTTCTCTTTACATTGAATTAAAATCATTAAAAAAAAATAAAACAAATAAAAATTTTGTAAAATGTGTCTCAATAATGGAAGACGCAGAGAAATCGCATCAATATGAACACGCTGAATCTTCCTCAAAATAAATTAACTATTATGCTGATAATTTACATTTTTAATTTTTTGTCGTGTAGTATTTGTTGCATCATAAACGTATTTTATTGAATATTCGCATTTAATAGTCGTTCAATTAACCTATTTCTCCTTCTTCCTAAATTTTTGTAATTATTAGTTCTTAAATTTCTATTTGTATTTTAATTGATTATATCATTATTAACGCTGTTCGTTTGATAGTAGCTGCGTATATTCTCTAAAATATTTCACTATTATAACGTACATATGATCGATTTTTGAAGTGCATATTTTTATCCTTAGGGAACAGCTCTCATGTTTGATGACATTAGTCACCATTTTTTAACAAACAAGGGAATATAAAACCTGATCGAGAATTCTGCATCAATATCACTTTTGTTTCTTTTAAAGAGACTAGTCGAGAAAAATAAATTTCTAATAAAAATGTTTAACTTACATAAAAATAATATATACAAGTGAAAATAACCATTTTGGCGACTTACCGCTTGTCTTGCTAGAAAATACGGACACATATGTAACTTTTCACCGACTTCTTTTAAATTATTAATACTATAGACACCGGCAGGCATTAAAGCTCCTCTTCCACTCGAGTCAAATTTTTCGTAATAACTACATATGGGTATCGTATTATCACTAGCATGTTTATCCAATATATGCGCAGCGGTAAGATTATAGCACCTTCCATCAACTACCGCGCCATCTTTTTCTTGACTAACCTATAGTTCCATTATTTATTCAAAAATAAATTTAAAAAATAAAAACGATAACTTCAAATTTATTAGTTTGTAAAGCTAATAATGAAAACGTTAAAAAGATACAAGCAATGAATCATCAGGTTGTAATGTGTACATTACATGGTCAATAAAAAAACATCTAAAAATGAAATAAAATAAAATTTGAAGAAAAAAAACGGAAAACGTGGTACGAGCAAGAATATGCACGTGCCTACAACCCTACTGTCAATTAATGTAGATGGACTTTGAAGCATCGAGTTAAAAGGAATACGCATGACCATTCGGAATGTTGATTTCGTTAGTTGAGAGGGCTGGAAGAAGAGAAATCAAGAAAAAAAGCTATGGCCGAAAATTATAAGTTAATCGAATTTTCTGCAAATTAAAGTTTAGATCATTTTCTCCTCTCATCAAGGAAAGCTATTAGTCGGAGTCGACAGTAAAAATCTACCCTTCAATCGCGGTTGTTAAAAAAGTCCGTGTTAATAAAAGTATTGCTCGAGCAACTTAAATTTAAATAATAAAGAAAAGAAAAAAGTATATCTTCCGCTGGCAAGGGCACAAACGTTGGAACACCAACGAATTCACCTATACCGTACCGACAACGGTGATACGTACAATTTAATAATTTATTTATTACACATTATTGTATTATATTTTTTACATAATTAAAATTGTGGCTTTTCAGCGATCGACCGGTACAGAAAGAGTAGGTAAATTTCAATAATACATAACTTAAAAAATTCAAAATATTGATTTATTAAAAAATCATAATAAAAAAATATTAATAATATAATTTTTCGTCCACGACAATTAAGAGGCTGTAGCGGTGGCATCCCTGAGGGCATAACTAAATGGCATATATACCATTCCATTTGGCATCCCTAGTAAGAATAAAAAATAAATGGTTTCATTTCTATAAATACTTAGAACGTTGAAAATTCAAAAATACTTCATGTATACTTTCAAAACGACATTTAAAATACATCCATATCGTATTTTCAAAATATTATACATTGGTAATAAAAACAACACAAAGAAATTAAGTAGTATACTAACTTCTGGATGAATACAAAGGTTTTTTCTGGATGATAATACGAGGCCGACAATTGAAATATCATTTGCATTTTGTTTATAGTAGCTCACCAACGCCCTGAGTTCTTCTACAGCTTTTTCTATTTCTGGTATAGTTCTAGAGCAGTAAATGAGTTTTGAAACGTGTAACGGATGTTTTACCATATACGCTACAATTAATGATAACAAACTAGCCGTTTTACCAGTTCCAGATGGCATTTCCAACATACAGTGTCCCTGTGTTAGAATAAAATATTGTCCTAATAAATCTACATAATTATTCTTGAAGCTTGTTGAAGAAAATAAAAAAATAAATACAACAATATAGCGAAGAAAAAAACCCCTTAAGCACATTTAACTCAATATCGTATTTTTCACGTTCAACTTTAAAATTTCGCTTTATATTTAACAAGCTGTACTCAACTTATACTTTGCATTAAGCCGCTTTTACGTTTAATCGGTAAACATATATAATATTCTTTAAAAAAAACTCATTAAATTAAAATATTAACAATAGAATACTAAATCCATTTTAAATTACACGCTTTCATAAAGAAGACAAAAATATAATCCTTTGTGGTATTTTTAAACCCATCTTAGTACTTTTCACGTCCCTAGACAAATTTTGATTAGACACCTCTGTAAGGGCAGAACTTCTTTAAGTATTTCAAAAGTAAATCTTTTAAAGCATTTAATTTTGATATTAAATGTTATTGATATACTTTTAATTTTTTAACCTAAATCCGAAATTAAATGCAATAATAAAAATATTAGCATAGTTTACGCGCTATTAATTTAAACATTCCACAACGAAGTAATTCAGAGTCCCTATCATTTACGTGGAATAATACTAATAAATTATAAGCTAGAAAACAATTTACGGTTAATACCATGTTTAAAAAATTAATCCTAAAACTTAAATTTTAAAAACTTAACGTTTCGAAAAGCTTACACTTACAATCATCAGAAATTGTTTTTGACGACAGTAAGTGTAAGCTTTCCGAAACGTTCAGTTTTTTAGATTAAATTTTAAGTTTTACAACTAATTTTTTAAACACGGTGTCTACCGTAAATTTTTTTCCCAATTATATCCACCATGTAAGTTTTAAATGTTAAATTACAATTTGTTAATCCAAATTTTCCGAAACTCAATAGTCCTAAGTGCTCAATTTTTATGTGATCTCATCATTATTGATTTACTCTCTCTCAGGTAAATCGTCTATACTATGAAAAAATCCCCATAATTCTTAATAAACATTAAATCTTTCATTAACTGATGCTAGCAAGGAATTGCAAAATTCAGTATCACATGTTTTTCGAAGAAAAATAATAAACTCGGTCATTAATGCATTAATTGAATTGAATTTTGCACTCTCAACTCTTTTAATAAGTTAAAAAATTGGTTCAACCTTCAATTCTTCTGCCGATTCCCTTGCTTCAGTTATAGCTCAGTAACTTTCTATGAATAACCACACTTTTTTAAGATATTAATGCATTCGGCTTGCAGTATAAATTTTTTAAATGTAAAAATTATAACGCCGAACAATTTTTGAAATATGATTAGTAACAATTTGGAACACTCTGTTTATGAAATATTCAACGAGAACGTTCAGCAACGAATTATTACGCGACCATACACAGCTCCCATATAGAAACGTTACAACTTGTACTAATCATATTCCGAAAGGCGCCCCTAAGTAGCAAGTTCGTTCTCCCTACTGGCCGGGGCACTGTTTTTAACATATTATATTCTTACAAATTCCGGGAGTTGAATAGATTATCAAAATTTAATAATTCATCCTAACGCAGAAATAATACTAACAAAGAAAAAAGAAAATATCCTCAACAACAACGCTGAAAGTCTAACCAAAATAGCAATGAAATATGAAAAATTCACAACGGGCAGAACCCTTGAAATAAAGCCTAATATACTAAATATGTTTTCAGTATTTTACTAACTTATTTGTATTCCGTGTGAACTAAATTTGTCTATATAATTTCTTTTAACACTTTTATATATTTAAAACAATACAACAAAAAATGTACTTCAAATATATCTCGATGAATTTATATTAAACATTTGAAAATATTTATTATTTAAAATGTCTTAATTCGGTACGAAAATATAAGAAAAATTGTTATGGCATTATTTTAAAAAAATCAAATACCTTGGCATCGATGGCCTTTTTTAACTCACACATGTACGTATACTGCTCAGGATATATAAATTCGTAAGGAAATAAAACCGTTAATCCTTCAACGTTTAGCCTATAACAAATAAATATAATTAACAAAATAATATTACACTAACAAAAACTGTAAAATAATGTAAAAATCATACGTACTTCATTTTTAAAACTGAAAATTAACAAATAAAAAATTTCAACACAAACTCCACCAATAACATAAAAACCGAAAACCGGTGGGACTGATATTCTTATAAATAAAAACAACATTTACTTAAGCGGTATCGACTTTTCTTATTACTGTCGATAAAAACCATTTTTAAGAATGTTTTAGATTTAAATAGTTTAATGAAATCACTCTTTTATCGATGTTACTTAAAAATTATAAAAAAAACAGTAATATATTATTTTACAAATAATTCTGTTTATATATACTTTAATAAAACAATAATGGTAATAATAATAAAATCTATAACTTCTTTTGTTAGATAATTATGAAAGTAAAAAAAAAAACATATGCGACATTACATCTCAAACGCCAAAAACATTGAATACCGGCGAATTTTTAGTTTAATGCGGTTGTAGTGTTTTTTATTTTTTTTTCTTTTTGTAATGAAAAGATGGATTCGGAACATGTACCAAAGTAAGTGTTTATTTATTGTCCTATTAAGCTATTACAAACATATAGAAGGCCTAAAGTTACCCGAAGATTTTAATACGTAGTATTGCGTTAATTTACACATTAATATTTTGCATTTTTTAATTTGAAAGAATCGCAATATCTCTAAATTTTACTCGTTCTTTCTCCTTTTATAATAAAAAAATTTAATTATTTATTAAAACAAAACTGTCTTGTAGCTGCAAATAACTTGAATTAGTAAATAAGTTCCGATTGTTTCCTTAAATTTTAATTGAAACAAAAACTTTTCACTTCTTTCTTCTAATTATGCTTGTAAAACTGCAATACGTTGTCATTGATATTCTTATTTTAGAATAATTAACAATGTAACGTGTTATTTTAAAATGTAATTTCTAATTTTTGTCATAGCAATTTAATGATTTATTCAAAAATATGTTGTTATCAGATTTTTCATTTACAGTGCAGGTAAATTTTACTACGTGTGATTAATACATTGTTATTAATTTCGTACGGCTTATGTATTATTTACTTGAAATTGTTTAGTGAAATTTTGATAAAGTATAACTTTAAAATGGTTTTCCATTATTTACGGCTTTAGCAACATGTCAAAAATGTTTTTTTCCTATATTCTTTTACTACTATAAAGAATGAAATTTTAACTTTAAAATTTAAACTATATAATAAGGAAGTACAATGCAAATACAGGATTTTTTTTCTTCGTTTTCTTCACATCTAGAACTGACGGAACGGGTACACCGTTTAAATGATAGTAAATGTAAATGTTAATTTGCGTTTCCTGCGAAATAGCGTTTTTGAGTTATGACGTTATTGTATTTTTATAAGCGAATGATATTTATTACGTACAACTTTTCTCTTTGTAAAAATAATGTGGTTACTTTTATTTTCCATTTATTCAGCCAATCAATGATTTTATTTAGCACACCTTGTAAATTTTCTATGGACTTTTCCGAGTTCTCACGCGTTGCCATGTCGTCAGTGAAAGTTGCTAGTAGTGCATCATCTGTTTCTGGCACATCATAAGTAAACAATAAATACGAGAGAGGACCAAGTACACTTCACTGAGGTACACCTGCCTCAATTTTATGTATGGATGATTCTCTTCCATTTAATACAACTCGGAAATATCTGTCTTGTAAGTTAGATTTCAAAATATTGTAGTACTGAATTGGTAGTATTTTTTTGCATTTGTAAAGTACTCCCGGAGCCATACTTTATCAAATGCCTGTTTTACATCGAGGAAGACAGCCGAAGTAACTCTTTTATTTTCAAATATTTCTTCAATTTTGTTAACCAGCCGGTGCACTATACACGATGAAAAAATGTGTTCGTCTATTCATCATATTTATATTAAAAGTTACAGTTTATTTATTGCATTTGCACAGTTGCGTAATATCATTAATCACATAAAAAATTTTATTCGACAGGTTATTGTGGCTCTATCAAGTAGTTCGGATAACCCGATTATTTTCAAAATGTAAAAATTGAACAAAAAAATTTTTAAGCTTTTATAGAATAATGTATAATGTTTATTGTAATTAGGAAAAATGAATTCAAAAATATTTATTATTTTCGTACAATAAGTAGTTAACGGATTTTGTTTAAGTTCTTAACATATATGATTCGCAGGGTTACTAAATGTGAAGTTTGCAATACAAAACCAACGAAATATACTTGTCCGAAATGCGCAGTACGAACTTGTTGTGTAACTTGTGTTAAATTACACAAAAAAAATGCCAACTGCACAGGAGTAGCGGAGAAAACTAAATTTAAACCTGTAAAGGAAATAACAGAAAAGGATCTTTATAATGGTAATTGCTGCGAATATCGTGTAAAATATTTAATTAATTACCATTTTTAAATGACCATAAACATTTTTTTTTTTTTTCAGGAACTTTAAGTCCCCTATTATTAGTATACTAAATAATCATTACATAATATATTGAAATTTATATTATAGTTTATATCAATAAAATCGCACTCAATATAAACGAAAATATTTTTTATTGCTAAGTGTATTTGTTGTTATACCGTATTATTTAACTAGATAAAGTCTGAAGAAGAGCTAGATATAAAATAAGATCTCAAAAATATTTGATTTTGATCGACACTACCTTGTTTGATCATTTCAAATAATATACGAAGGTAGTCTAATTATTTTTTCTTTTTATCTTCATATTTTTAAAATTTATATTTGAAAATTACACTTAAATTTCTTCGGTCTGAAACAATGAAAACTAATATATAAGGAATAAAAAATTAGACGCAGTAGTCAGTCTTATAAAGCCACGTGGATTAAAAAGTCAAAAACGAAAACGTTACGAATTAAACAAGTTAGTTGATCGATTCTCTGGTTTGTTTGTCCAAGAGTTTAAGTTTTAAAGTGCTACTTATGGTCAGTTACAACATATGTAACGTGAAGTTTAACAGTTACGAAAACAATATGAAAAAAATTAAAAACACATTTAAGTGCAGTGCTATGGGAGAACTAATCGTATTACGTACATTAAAAAAAAGTAATTTATAGGGAAATTTGCACTCGTGGAGTAATAATGAAACATAACGAAGAATAAATCATTTGCAAATATAGTCAGCCTTACTAATATATAAAATTATTGATGATAACTTGTATTTATATTAATTTCTATTTAATAAACAGGGAGAGAGCGAGAAATGTGTAAGTGTGCATATATATATATATGCTCATATGATGTGTACTTTTATTTGTTAAAAATGAAAATTGTTTTTAGTTTCCCATAATATTTTTCTACTTTATAGTTAATGTTTATTAATTAAAATCGCATATCATTCCTAACGTAAACTAAGTCTAAAGATTTGCAAATAATATGTATCAAAAAAAAAAGAACTATTTTTTCGGAGGTCAACTAAAAATTCGTAATGAGCGAGAAAATCAACTCCGATAATCGGCGATGACGAAACGCCACGGGAAGTCCCTGCGAAGTCCCAGATTAAGCGTTAAGTTTATTATACCATACGTTGCGATGCTTGATCCGTTTACCGCACGAAATTCATATAAAGAACGTGGAAGTCGTCGTTAAACGAAAATTCTGGGAAATACACAAATCGGCTCTGCTACCAACTAGGAATTACAGTTTCGACTGCAGATTAGTAACGAAGAGTTGGCTCAAAATTATGCCAGTGTCACCTTTAGCCGAATCTAGTGACCGGCCTTGGCGTTTTCCGACGGGAAAGTACAAGGTTTACGGCATTTTCGCTCCATGTGTTGGGAGCGATGGCTTCGAAGATGCTTAAAGAGGATCCCATAGTGTCGGCCATGGCATCGGCGAGGTTGACTAATTGATTTAATTTTGTGTCCTTCTATATTACGAGGACCACTTGCATACTTTTCGGTAGACACCCAATCCAAATAGTGCATAATATGGTGTCATTGACTACGTTACCTCCTTTTAGGAATCGCAAGAATTGCAACGGTTTCCTATCATCGAGTTGCTCACGTTCGAGGAGCCAGTTGTTTTTTTCTTCTTGCGAAGCTGATAGGCGCTAGATAAGCTCGTTTTTGATCGATTCTTTTTAGGCGGACTAATTAAAATGTCTTTTATCTCTGCGACGTATTTAGAATCCCGCGCGTTTGCGACGGTAGTCGAATTGTGTATCCTCTAACGTAATTGTAGACAGCGGAAAGTTTCTCTCGATCAGGGAAAATCAAAGCTCGGGGTCGTCGGCGTTGAACGGTGGAATCTTCATAACCGT
The DNA here is from genome assembly GCA_039619475.1 of Icerya purchasi. Lineage (NCBI taxonomy): Eukaryota > Metazoa > Arthropoda > Insecta > Hemiptera > Monophlebidae > Icerya > Icerya purchasi. Next base: position 449,078,646 of record CM077116.1, on the reverse strand, counting down.
TGATGGTGTAGATTTCGTCGTCCCGTTTGTCATCTTGTGCACTATCAGAGAAATTTTGCACTCGCCGGTGACATTGAAATTGCACTGGTTCACTCGCCCGGGTCACGAATTTGTTGCTTGAATCAACACTCACGGTTTACTACGAAGTAAATTTATTAAAAGGAAACAAATAACAAAAACACAAAAAAAAACTTTCATAATCGCAGACACGTACAACTAAAGATTTACCGATGACTCCGCTGTTCGCGTCTTGATTAATTCGAGGTCGCTCGACCGCGTATTAGCGTAAAACTGAATTCAGTTAAGATTATCCTACCTTTATATAATCTGGAACAAAAAATTCTAGCAAAACAATTTGAGACGGTTAGTCGATATAAAAATTTCTTTTTTTTTATGTGTTGCGTCATCGTCTTTAATTCCCTTACCGCCATCCGTTGATGAATTATTCATTTTTTTTTCGTTTCATGTTGTGTCGCCACACTTATTTCGACTCAATTATTAATTTTAATTTACAATTTATTTATAAATTCATGTTTATTCCCTTAAATTATTATCATTTCTGGCCTCACTGTTTTATTTGTTAATTTTATATTTATATCAGCGTATTTTTCAGCTGTTTAAACTCTAATAAGATTATTTGAACTATCCGCTAGATCTTTGATTGTGATATGTGTATCACTTCTTAATATCTTTTTTTATTTTTATCTTTATCTATAGTTATATCTACCTTTAATTTTTTTTAATGTTCTATTTTAATTTACTTTATTCTTAATACTCATTTTATTACTAATTTAAATCGTTCCAGTTATTCAATACTTTAAATGTAAATTCGTTTAAACAATTATTTAATAATCATAATAGGTCTAATTGATTTTATTTTACTTTCTGTTAATCTGTTTATCACTACTTTGCTCCAGCGTTAATGCAATCAACGATAAATATGTATTTAATTTATATTTATTTTAATTTCATCGGTATTATTTACTTCGTGGTTTATCCCGTTACTTTACTATTTTTATTGCGATAGTTTAATATAATTTTTTATCCTTTTTTAACCAATATTATTGTAACAAAATATTCGCATGAAATTTATTTTTATTGCTTCTATTGTTATTAATGTTATTTTATTCATTTAGCATTCAGTGTATACGCTAAGATTATTAAAAAAAACTATTAATTAATTAACAAGCGGCATACATTGTCAACTTGAATCATATCTTTTATACATTTACACTAAAAGAACTTTATATATTGAAATACAAACTCTCGCTTACATCTACGCATATAAGCAAACTCCATTTAAACAAGAATATATCATATTATTTATGTAAAACTTCTATTACAAATTAATTGAATTAAAAAAATGAATAGTCGTCGCAGTAGTATTATCTGTGCTAATGAATTATCATATTATTATCACTTTTCTTTTTTTTATTTGTACCTAATTAAATAATATGCCATTTGTATTTCAATTACAGCCGAAATGAAAGTGGCTGAGTATGGGTTAGGTATATTAGTCTGCTAATGGAACATGATTATAACTGTATATAGTTACCTAGGAATAATAATTCCATTATTGTAATAATATAACTTACAATAAGTATATTTATACGTCTTCTGTGTATCTGCTATTCGCTTATCACGTTGGTGTATTATATTGTGCGTCATTTATGATAATAAATTGATTAGATTTAATTCCTACGTTTATTTTTAATTTTTTCGTTTTACTCAGTTCCATTCATTATCTAATACCCTAAAAACTTGTCATCAACAACGATAATATTCAAGTTTTGAATTTAATTTACCAATGAAAGGGTATTATGTAAATAATCGTTGTTCTGAGTCACAAAGGTAACTATTAACGATACCTCGCTTTATACTTCATTCAGATTCTCCACTGCACAGTCTACTCGGTGTTCTTCAGTTGTCGTATTATGAATGACTTCTGCTGAGAACTGCTTTTATTTTCGCTTGATTATTGAATTTTCCGTTTAATATGTGCAGTCGCTTCGTTTTCGAGGTACGATCTCGCTTTTGAAAGCGTTTTTTTAATGAAATTTCGTTACCAGTACTAATCATAGACGTTCTGCTTATTAATTTCCAAACGAGTACTTATAAATTAGTAACCTAATAGGGATATGATTTTTAGATATTTTAGATAATCTATGCGCTTCAGCTGAATATGTATGTATGTTTTATGTTACGTTAAAATTATATAGGTAATAAATTAAAGAATAGAATTTAATATTATTAACAATCATTGTGTTTTATTGTGAATGTTTTTTCAGATTTTCAACTTTTAGATAAAACGCATTTTCACTTAACCAGATGTATTAGCGATACGCGGAAAAAGTGGACCACAATAAATGGAAACTTACCACCGGTAAGCTATTCCTAATAAGAGTGTCAGAAGCTTATTATTATCATCAGTAAAAGTTTGATTTCTAATAGCAGTAATTATTATATTCTCTTTCCTATATTAGGGTTAAAAAAAACAACTTACAGAGCGAATGTATACTATGATTATTATTATTATTATTATTATTATTATAACATAGAATTTTTTCACATTTTAAAAATTTGTTCCGATAATAAAAATATAAATATGTCCACAAATACGTTAGATAATACGAGTATTAAGGATATATTTAAAGTAGATTAAAACGAATTAGTTTGATTACATTACATAAAATTAAATTATTATAAAATAAAATTTATGCAAAACTTAAACGAACAAGAAGAAAAAATAAGCGTATCTTTCAAAATATAATTTATACTTTAAATATCTTGGAAATTTCAAAAAACACGTATATACATTTATTTAGCCTATTTTAATACCACCCAAACGAAATTGATTGATTTCAGTTTAAAATAGAAATACTATAACTATTAAATCATGAGCTTTCTGCAACAACATACCTTGAATCTTTGTTTATTTTGTAGTTACAAAATATAAGTTCTCCGCATTTTATAGTTTAAAACATTTGAACAAGCTGGGCTGGTCGGGTTTATTAATAAAAAATATTTCCATTAAATAGCGATAATGTATAATTATTAAATTACCTGTCTTAAACGATATGCAACTTTACCCCGGTGTATTAATCCAAAAAGCATTACTGGTTTATGTAGTATTAAATAAAGACAACAGATTTTGTTAAAAAAATTAATTTAAGTAATAAAATATAGAATTTAATCAGCGCAATTTAGTAGCTATAAAAAGGTATTTAAAACTGATATGAAATATTCATTTAATGCCGTAAGTCGTTTAGAAGGGTATATCTTTATCCTGGGAAATTTTTAGACCGCCTCCGTGTGTTTTCAGTGAATTAAAATATATTAAAAATAATTTTGTCTTATTTAAATTTACGACAAAACTTCTCTCATTTAAACAACTGTTTTCGTCAAATCTGATTATATTCATTTTCGTAGAATGATGCGATATTATGAATTTATCATAAGAAAAATATATCGTCAAAAATGTTTTAAAAAAAAAAGAGTACCAGAAATATCTAAGATGGTCATATTATTAATTAAAATTAAAAATAAAAAGAGAACCTCGAATACTTGTTTAGGGCGCACCATAATGTTGTTTAATCGTTTTGCGTGTTATTAATTTTTATAATAATCTAAAAATAAAACTTAGCGCTAGTTACAAATACTGTTGCGAAATCCGCATTTAAATAATTTATATAATAAGATTGTTAACTGAAGTATTTTTAATCGGTGTTAAATTGATTTTAAAAACGGGATATTAAAGAATTGAACGGATTTAAGTTAGTTAATTTATGACGTTTCATATAGCAAAAGCAATATTTTTCTTTAATATCTTTTTGGTAATACCGCGTTTCAGTTTGCCTAACAGTGTTAATTATTGTCCTATTGTCTAGGAGTTCTCGAAACAAATTTTTGTATGTCTGTTACGATACATATGTTTCAGTTTGCCTAACAGTGTTAATTGTTGTCCTATTTTCTAGGAGTTCTCGAAACAAATTTTTGTATGTCTGTTACGATACATATTTTAGAATTTTCATCACCTGTTAAATATGTATGAAATTATTTAAAACTGTATTGCCCAAATTACTAATTAAATTATTTTGATTAGTATTGATGTACAGTGTCTATTATTATTATTATTATTCTTCTTGTTATTGATGTTATTTTTGACCTTTCTTGTATGAAAGTTTTATCAACAATCACTTCGTTGTCGTAGTGCAATATGCGTACCTAATTTTTAAACAAAGTTTTTAGTGTACTATTTTTGTAATATGCAATATTCTGGGTAATCAATTTACAACTATGTTTTGGGTGTTAATATTTTTAAAACCACAGATTATGTCGCCGCCTACATTAATTGGAGCTAATTTCTTACATCCAAAAATTAAGTGATTTATCTCTAACTTAGTTTTGCACTCGGGATGTAGAGATCGTCCATGATGTTTGTGTTGTTTCTGTTTTTTTATAATTTTTTGTATCGCTTATTCTATCTTGCATTGAAATCAAATTCGTCTTTGTCTCTTCAATAATAATTCACATTTTGTGAATCGACTCTTTGTCTTTTCTTTATAATAATAAGCGATTATATTGAGTTCTTTTTTGATAATTACAATATTTATAAAAGGCACCTTGTTTTTAAATGCAATATTTTCCAGCGAATAGTTAATTAATTAAACTATTTTTTTGTTTTCCTTACTTAGAACCAATGCAGTTAATTTATTATCTGTATTTGTAATTAATTTACATAGACTTTACTATACGGCGAAGGGTTTTTTATTGAGAGAAAAATCCACTCATAACCATTCATCTATAATTACAGTAATTACAGTACATCGAAACTTTTCCTGGGTCTTTCTAAACGTTTCCAATCCAACTGTTTAACTTATTTAATGGCATCGATCATATTTTGTCTGATTTTTTTAATCGGTATTATAATTTCCCTTAATCTTTTTATTATCTACTTAATAATGCTAAACGAGTAAGGAAAGGAGTAAGACAAGGTTGTCTGCTGTTGCTTGATTTGTTTAACGTATTCGCGGAAATGATAATTAAAGGAACAATAAATATAAATATGAAATTAAGGTTGGCGGTAGAAGATATCACGTAGTTAAATTTGCTGACGACCAGGCTTTGCTAGCTGGTAGTGCCAAAACATTATCAACAATGATCCGAAGATTAAATGAAAATATGAATAAACAGGAAATGAAGATTAACACCTCAAAGACTAAGATCATGGTGTTTGGCAAAACTCGTCAGCAAGTAAGAATAAAATTGGAAAACATAGTCATCGAACGGGTATCAGCGTTTAAATATCTCGGTCAAATGATAACAGATAACATGTACTGTGCTCAGGAAATCGGCAGGCGTATTGCAATGGGTAAAATGGCGTTTAAAAACAAGCAGGCCTTACTCACCCAAAAATCCTTAGCCATAGATCTGCGTAAAAATTGGGTAAAAATATTTGTATGGTCGATTGCTTTATATGGTGAGGAAACATGGACGTTGAAACAAGCAGAGCGGAACAAGATTGAGGCATTCGAAATGTGGTGCTGTAGAAGGTTGCAGAAAATCAGTTGGGCAGACAAAGTAAGCAACAAGGAAGTACTGGAAAGAATGGGGGAAGAAAGAAATATTATGCATCGGATTCGCAAAACGCGGCTTCAGTGGTTAGGACATGTTTTCCGGCAGGACCAGAATATATTAAAAGATATAATAGAAGGAAAAAGACGCGCGGGCGTCCTCGAATAACCTTCCTGGATACTGTGCTGAAGGAGACTGGAATGTCATCATACTCCGAGTTAAAGAAGAGGGCGATAGACAGGCTAGCCTGGAAACGATTGGTGCATCGTACGAACCAGCCGCAAGGCTGACACACAGATGATAATGATGATGATGATGATGATGAATGCTAAACGAGACGAGTATACTGAAATTAATACTTCAAGAAAATATCATGATTGGTTTGTTCTAAATCAATAATAATTGTTTCACCTGTGACAAAAATTCCCCGACTAATACATTTGTATACCGATTCGAAAATTTCGAATATCATTATTTTAATTCGATATCTAATTTTTTACATCTGTTTATTTGCTTGTGAAGATTATTTTCAATTTTTAAGTTTAATTTGTCTATTAAAAACTACGTCGCTTATCTAATTTTAATCCCTCCTGAAATAATGTTCTAGTTCATCGTATCAGCTTAGAATTTATTACTCGTATTACTTACGTTGCGACACGTATTTTATATACCTGATGTTATGTTAAAACTGAGGTAGTGATTTGCGTGTTACCTCTGAGCGAGAGGGTATGTAGGCTATAGGTCTGAATTTTGTATATATGTAATTATCAATTTGAGTTTTTGAAATGTAAATCTATACCTGATGTTCTGGTAATGTAACATTTATTGGTTTATTTGTAGCACATTAAAATGGGCTCATAGTTTTGGCGAAGAATTATGAAGCATTTTGGAGAAATGCGCAGCAGATAGAAGTTCCGCTTCAGAATACTAGAGTCCTGTTTCGCATCGTTATAAGCAAAAACAAAATATTAATCGTTTTAATATTTGAAATTGACGTGATTAAGTTTTTCCTTTGTTGTAACGGAGAGTTCTTATTCTATAGGGAGACAGGTCTGTGAAAACTCCTCTTACACCTTATATCATTCATGCTATTTACAATTGTTATGCACTGGATTATTTTTAATATCTTCATTTTACCGGGTATGAAAAGAAATCTTTAATATTTACTTCTCGCCCTTCTTCGGGGAAAGAACAACGTATTATATGCGTATTTATTTGCACGCATCAAAATAATAATTTCCGTTATCTTTCATCCTGCAGTTTGGTTAACCAATAGAAGATGGAATATTATCTTCTTCGCTACACCGCTACTTAATTTATGTCTCTCAAGTGCAATACTCTGGTTTCAGCATTTGCTTATTATCGTTAAGTTAAACTGAACGAAAAAGGTTTACTCTCTGGTTTCCGGAATCTACCATAAGTGTTGATAGCAACACAATCCCTTAGATCCAGCAGTTCAAGGGGATTGCCCACTTACGTTTCAGTGCTATTTATTGAAAGGAAGATGGGTACTCGCTATGTTTTCCTTTTATGTAGATATTTATAAACTTTTTAATTTAGTATAGACTCTCAATAATGATTTACTTAATCTTAAATTATAGCAAAACAATTTTTTAAAAGCCTGCGCTTTTCAATAAAATAGTACCATAAAACAATAAAAACATCATCGAGATAAACATAGCAATGGGGATTATGGAAGAACGAGCGAATACGTCTATCGCGAAGGTTTCGATTTTCATTCTTTAAAAACAAAAATATAAATATACCTTTTAATCGGAATATGTAAGTTTTACAAAAGTATCGCGTACCATTCTTAATTAAAAGAAGAAATATTTTAATCGCTGATCATATTACCCTTTTAATTTTTAAAATTGTAGAAATTATTCTGTCTTCGCAAAGCTGCCGGAAAGCGCGGAATCAAATTACATTTTATGCCGAAACATTTCCAAAGACATTTGAAGAACACTTCATTTTTTAAGCTGAAAACGGATAATTTGTACTGGAAAATAGAATGGATTTTTCCGGATTCGTTAAATAACGTAGAATTTATCGATGAACAGTAAGAAAAATTTTAATTTACCTTTTGAGTAAATAAATCAATGGTAGTTATATAACTTACAAATGTTTCAATCTCCGAAAACACAATTTTTATTATCTAGCTATAAATATAAACTTGCCGAATTTCAGTTACAAACAACCATAGAAAAGTAAATTCTGAATATATGTACTTATTTCGGTCAGTGACGGTGCTTTTTATTTTTAGATTTCAACAAAAAGTAAGACTAAACGAATACTTCTTTAAAATTCTCAATTTACATACTATTATAATAAAATATTTAATCGATATCTTAATTTTTTTGTTTATTTATTTATTTATTTTTTTGTAACAAAAACAAAAAAAATTGTTTTTCAAACAATTAATATGATTATTTAAAATTTTTACGCATATTTTCAGTCAGCCTGTCATCTGTATTATAAAAAGACTCTGTATTTTAATTTTCTTTTTCCTTTTGCTAATTTTAAGTTCTTATAAAATTGGTTAAAAGAAAATTATTTTCTTCGTCATCTCAACCTTATTGCTATATAATAACCTATTGAAAAGTAGAATGAACATTCCCAAAGAAATTTTGGAACGTATACATCATAAATGTTAAGACTTTGCTGTGTTTGAAAAAATTTACATTTTCTAAATCATAATAACTAATATAATTTAGAGTATGAAAATAAAGTCAAAGCCATACGTACGTTTTTGATTAATATTAGTTTAGTTAATTTCGAAATTAAAATAGAATTTACAGCAGACAGACAGACAAATAAACATGAATTCTAAACAGTGTTGCTTTATGCTTTAGGTTACTATTTTGTGAGTAGTGGTATTAACTATTTTGCTTCACATATTATTATTTCTGATTCGGCTTTTATTTACTAAAACCATAGTTACAGGTAAATCTTAATGAAGGTATAATAAAACTATTTCTAGATCTATAGGAGAAATTTTTTTAAAGAAACTTTAAAAAAAAAAATTAATTTGTTAGAAACAAATTGTGACCCGAGGTAGTTTACAGTATCAACCAAATAACACTTGAATAATTTTCGCGGCAAGCTTTAACAAGCTAAAGTGTAACTTAAATTAACTTCATCAAGGTGAAAATTTGTCAAGTTCAATAGAATATAACAATTATTGATTTTGTAACTTTAATAAGAATATTAATTAAATTTAAGCTAAAATCAAACAATATGTTTTCATAACTGATCAATAAATTGAATTGCAATATTAGTACATATTATTTTGAAACGTGTCAAATTGAAAAACAAGAAAATATTTTCGGTAAAACCCACGTCAGAAAGCACTGTTCATCTCCTTCAGAACAACTTCTGAAGATGGGCATTGCTTCCCTGTCCGAAACGTTCACATGCTCCGCGTTATATAATTGCACATCTTATTAGTAAAATGTGAAATACACAGTATGTAATAACCTGACCTTTTATATAATGATTGAAATGCAGGTGTAGGATAAAAGATATTAATCTCTACACGCCGTCTAGGGGTATTTATAACGTCCAAAAGAAATCGGACAATTTATGATATAATATTTTAATTTGTAGTTAAATAATTAAGTTAACATCTTTTAAACAGTTTTACTACATAACTAATATAATAGTGTAACTGGAAAAAAAAGTATTGATTTCCTTCATGCATCATCGATTGCGAAATGCCCAAGCATTAGCACATTGACTGCGGTGCATTGGTCCCCCACTTTCTCACATGGCTAACAGTTTTTTTTTTTTTTTAAATAGTATCCGTTTGTGCCATTTTTAATATAGTACCAAAAATTTTGACAATTTTTTGTATTTTAGAGGTTAAAAAAAGGAGAGCGACACTGTGTCGACACTCGCCATATAATAGAACTTGTCATATTCACAAAATTTAGTAATATATAATTTTTTAAAATTACAGCTTCACACAGGAAGACTTTTATTTCTTACATTTGAAAAATTAAAGTAAAATTACATAACATAAAGAACAGTTGTACGTATAATACTTTTACTAATTATATCCATAATACTTTTTGAAACAGTTTTTAATACAGAGTCCAGGACTGTTTTCACAGGTACTACAGAAGTAGTTCGATTCAATACGTTTACCAGCTTTTGTACAAACTTCAGAAGTTTTCTGATCAGTCTGTTTTTTTCATTTCTTGAAACTTGTTTCGGTATATGAATTGCTTGTTTCGATGTGGCTGGTGATTTTTGTAATTCAGTGCAGTTTTTGTAAATTAACCCTTTTATAACGTTATCTCGGAATTCTAAAAGCTACAAGTTCTTCTGGTTTGTATTTGATTTATATAATATAAAGGAATTGTTCATTATTGTGTGAAATACATGAAGGGCTAATTTTACCATACCATCTAAATGTCTTTTTTTGCAGGGATAGTAGCTAAATAATTGATCACTACGACCAACGGCACTCATAAATTCGTTATATTTCAAGACAGCCTCTGGCTTCTCTGTCTGTATCCCACTTTTTTGCTTGCTAGTTAATTTTTCTATCTCCAAACTCCGACGGTATCATAAGTACATCCCTTTAATCATGCCATTTTGGCACGCATAAACCTGTATAACTATATGCTGATTGCCACCTACCCGTTTTCCAGTGTTTTATTGACAACATCTAATGGGTTACCTTTCCTATTTGCTTTCAATGTTCCTGTCATATACGTTCGTTTTTCTAATAAGTAATTAGCAATTGAAGTTGATGAATAAAAAAGTTATCCATGTAAACAGCGTGGCCTGTTCCAAAATTTACTTTATCAACGGGACCAGCTCCGCCTAAAACAGGATCATTAGATCCACAATATATTTTTGATTTTAATATAAGACCATTGGGTTTTATTATTGTGTATAAAAAACTTTTAGACTAAGTTTGTGTCTCCTATTCTTGATGTACCGTCAGAAATATAGCCGTCCGCGCCAAAGAAGCATCGACTCAGCGAGGCTTAATTCTTTATATGGGTAATATATTTCCTTTATCCGATTATGAAATAATTTTACCAAAGGAGATATTTTATAAAGTGGATCTATTGATTTTGGCTCACCATGTTGGGATTTTTTTACAAAATGCAACGTTTGTAAAATTGACAAAAATTTGACTCTTCCCATTGCATTCCTAAATATTAGGAAATTATTTATATTTATATATATATATATATATATATATATATATATATATATTATTTACTTGCCAGTAATGAGCTTGGCTGGGGCTATTCATTTGTCCTGTCAAGAAAGTAAGCCCTAAAAGAATTTCTAAATCTTCCATATCTTTCCATCCCTTGATTCTTTTTCAGAAAGCAACATTTTTGCTTGAAAAATTGTTTCACTAAGAATCAGATCGAAGAATTCATTGGTGAAAATGTGAAAAAAATATGCAATCTGCTTATCACCACCTTTTGGTGTTTCTAAAATGCCTGATTTCCCAGTAAATGGAAATACTGGTCTGTTCGCAGAAGATGAACTCCATGTTATTGCTTAAGGTTATATTGAACTTCCTATTGAAGATGACACTGGAACAGGAATATCTGAAGAACAGAATGAAGGTGATGGTATTTGAACAATTGTGACATGCGTACCTCCAGAATGATCTTCATGATTCCCCTCCTCTGAAGATGTATCATCACTTGAAAGCATAGAATCAAAATCTTCGTCATATTCACTTTCAAGATCATTTTCAGAATCAGAATTTTCCAACATATCTATCAGTTCGCTGTCTGATATTTTCTTTCTTTTCCATAGCAGAGATAAACTCTTGAAAACGGTCGGAATGATCAGAAGATCCTAATGCAGAAAACGGTCCAGCAATAGACAATGACTGCCCAGTAATTGTGATTTTTAAGCGCGAAAACTCAAATTAGGTAATGATCTTTTATTACTCATCTGAAGTATACGAAAAATTTATTAAAAAAATAATAACGAAACAAGATGTCTTTTTCAGAATACATTTAAAAAATTATATATTCAACTATTTTTCAATGAAGAGTTAATTTATTTCGTTTATCAATGTGTTTCCAAGCATTACGTGAATTAAAAATGAATAATCTTTCACACGTGAAGTAATAATACATACCTCGTTGAAAACATCCTTACTAAATAAACAAAAATGTATAAAACACGAGGCGGACAACAAATCTTTATTTTATGCGTGGTACAAAAAACAACCAGTTCTAACGCTGTTAGATGCCCCTGGGCACTCTGTAAAACAACATTGGGTAATACGCGACACGTAGTCGACATGCGCCCACAGAAAGAATGTCAGATGTCGACACTCGCAGTCAGTGTGTTAATGATGGCTAGTGTTTCGACACACAGCCTGTCAGCACAGTTCATTATCCGACTGTGTCATTGTATTATTAATCGAAAAGAATGAAACAGTGAAACATTTATAACATTTCATCTGTTTAAATTGTTTTATATTCAAGTCAGAGTTTAGATGTTTCATTTTTATTATTTTTAGTAGAACTAGTTATTTTGAATGTTCTTCAAATTTTGCTAAACAAAAATTTGTAGTTAAAATTAATCCAAATTTTTTTTTACGCCCCAAAAACAAATAGTCGATTTTAACAGTGCGAAAATGGCAATGTACTGATTTTAACATTTTTAACGGAAAGAGTAAAGGTTAACGATACGTTTGGAACATTCGAAATACTGACCCAAAATAAAACAGTTATTCAATAAACAATATGAAACTTTTTACATTTGCTTTTAAACAGTTTTATTTGGTAGGTATTCGCATATAATGTATGTACAAATTGTTTCGGTATTATTCACATAGTTTTTTTTGTTTTTTTTTTTTTTTTTTTAATTGAAATTCATTACCACGGCTTTATAGCCGTTTAATTTATTAAATTTTCGATGTAAATACAATTTTAATTGATAATGACATATTAAAATAACTTATAAAAGTTTATTTTTCTTTGTATTAGCCAGTTAAGTATACATTTGTATTTCTTATTAGTTATTCTCCACTCTTAAATTAATATTCTTACCCGACGTTGCCCAGCTATAGGCGCAATATATAATATTGGCAAAATGAAATAATAGCTGCATTAAAAAAAAAAAAAAAAAAAAAAAAAAAAACATAATTTGAACAAAAATAATTAAAATGATAGCGATTTTCGGTGACCTTCAAACAATAAATGGTAAAGTTTAGGAACGATTCTTTGAACAGTTTTACGGACACGGACGGACAGAAATCGTTATGTATGTAAATCATTTAATGTTTTAGTAAATTTTTGAAAGAAACATTTGACACGTTGTAATTAGGAAATTTTTAAATGTTTATTCCTTATCTTAAAATTATTTACTTTTTAGGACTGTAATATCTTAGAAAAAAGAAGAAAAAAAACACATTACGAACGGTTATAATTCTGTAATTTTTTTATTTACATTAAATTAATTATATCTGACAATGTTTCTGCGAATTATTAATTTTATCAGTGAAATTGTAAGTAGCTGTTGAAAATTTAATTTTAAAAGTTTATTTATTTTGAACAATTTTCTCACAAAATTGAACACAGTTGGAAACTTCTTGTACAGTACTGTATAGGGAGAAGTGTAAGAAGTGTGTCACTTGTCGTCTTACTGTATCACTATATTGACGCAATATGTCAACACCGAACAAAATCTCAATTTTATAGTGTCAACATACCAGAGTGTGTCATATTTCCCATCATTACTACTAAGCATTATGTAAACTGCCTGGTTTATACACACACTTATTAGGAATGCGTTTCAAAAAAACTAACAAACCGCAAATATAATTTTTATATTTTATAAAAACGATAGCGGTAATCATTTTTATTACTGTAAAAACTTTTTCTTATTCTTCTTTTGTCTTATCCGCTCGGCGAACGTTGACGACCATGTGTTTTATAATTCCCTATTACGCGCCACATCCATTAGTTTCCTTATATTGTTGATACCTATCCCCAGCTTTTTATGTTGTCTAGCCAAGACATTCTCAGTCTGCCACGTTTCCGTTTTCTGTCAGCTTTTCCTTGTAATATTAGTTGCAATACCTCGTGTACTTGTCTTCTCGCATAATGTGGCCCGGATGGTTGAATTTTCGCCTTTTAATTAGGGTCAGTAGTTCCTGGATTTTTTGTAAACGTCGTAGTACTCCTGCATTAGTCACTTCCTGAATCCAGCTGATCTTCAAAAGCCGTCAATAAATTCATCTTTCGAATTTTTCAATCTTTAATAAACTTAATTTAATCCACAGAATTTTTATTGATGTAAAGTATATGTGAACTTTATTCAATATTTTTTAACAATGTTACACTACATGTTACATTTAGGAAGTGTTATTTACTATATTTTACCATATTATCAAATTAATTTGTTTTGTTATTTTTGAGTTTTATAAATTTCCTACATTTTGGCAGAAGGTTAATTTACCCTGTTTTTGAAGTCCAGTCAGTATACCAACATAAAAAATATAATTATCCGAACAAGCGAGCTATGCAAAATTGTCAGAAACTTTTTATCTTCTTTGATTAAAAATCATAACCTAGAAAAAAAATCTACATGTACCTCAATAATTTTGAATTAACTGAAAAGCGTAATGCACAAAAAGTATAAATAAAAATAAAAAAACAAAATTCGATTTGCTTATATTCTATTAAAAATTTCGATAAAATTTAAATTTGAAGTAATGAATGCTCCCAGACGAATAATCGATTACTTTTAAGTATTTTTGGAACTTTTTGAATATTTAATAAAGGTTACGCTTTAACTTCCCGAATAATTCGTATACAGCAGCTGTCGCTGTAGTATCACGGACCTTAACATTGCAGTCGGCAGTTTTTTTTTGTTTTTTTTTTTTTTTTTAGAAATAATAAGATCGTTGAATTATATTATTAGATTTCAGTTTTTTAGTGCGCTGAAACTTATTTTACCTTTTACGATCGTTCTATTATAAGGTCATCTTTTATCGTAACAGTGATACTGGAAAAAGGATTTCAGTGCCGCATTGTATTTCATATTACTTTTCAATTCTTTTTTTAAAAAGTTTTATATAATCCTCTGTAATTTGTTCCGAATTTGTTCTTTGACAAACAATAAGAAAGTAAACGTTCTATTTATACAATCAATTGAAATGTACAATTTAATTACAGGATTTCGGATAGCGAAATGTTGTGTGATCTAATGGAAAAATACGTGTCGCCGCGTAATAATGTTAAAGGGATGGAACCTTACTATGCTGCTGGTTACGAAAATATTTTGGCGCTACTCAAAAAAGAAAAGACCGTGAACACGTAAGTTTTTGTTAAAGTATTCTGTATTGAAGGATTTTTTCTACAATTCTATTTCAGTAGTTAATTGAAAATTGATGAATTTTTAATAGTTTTGTTGCTTTGGATCCGTTAAAATCCTTACAAGAAAATTTATCTGGTCAGCTTATCATAGAACATCCGACAGTATACATTATATTATTGAACAATTTGGCTTCGTACAATATAGAATTTGTCCCAGAAAACGGTACAGTATTAATGATTTAGTTATTAACGTTAAGCGAACAGATATTTATTCCGTAATTTCTGATTTTAAGTATAATGAATAATGATGCACGATGCTGAATTATTTAATAAATTCTCATAATAAAGTACAAAATGACAGACTGGCAACATTATTATAAAAACTCCGCTATAAGATCAGTGAAATTTAAATAATTATGATAAATTTACTCACAGAAACCAATTAATAAATAATTCAAAGATGTAAGGGATTGTTAAGTTTTTATGCTCTCAACTGCGATCTCGAATTCGCCGCAGATGAAATTTGTAGTAGGCGAAAGAGAATTTAGTTTAAATTTATTTATATATATATATATATATATATATATATATATATGTAACTCGGCCCTTCATTGGTTGTATTTTATGTTTTTTTTTTTTTTATTATATAAAATTGGAACATTTTTTCGTTATAACATCTAATGGGGCTAGCCTAAGAATAACGTTGTAAATTTTGATCATTTCATACAAAATATAGAAGAGAAAGAGACAGAAATATAAGCATGAGGTGTTAAGGGCCACATCCCCTTGAGAGGCTAAAATGACCGAGTTTATATAAATACAGGGTGGTCCAAAAGTCACTGCATAATTTTCGAAGAAGTGTGTAATAAACTAGCGTGTCTATGAAAAACGTAGTATATACGCGTTATACTGATAAGTAACAGCACGAACGCATAAACAAAAAAAAAAAAAAAAAAAACTTGTGAAAACGGTCATTAGGACTTTTTTTTTAAACTTGTAACATTTGTTCCATTCTTTTCCAATAAATGATGCGTGGACAGTAATCAATTTTGTGCTGCGCAATGACTTTTGGACCACCCTAAATATTTTTACAAAATTCTTTTCGTGTTGACCGGCCGCTAAAAAAACAATTACTTAATATATACAAGATGACCCAATGAAGAAGCCACTTTTCTTTTCTTAATAACTCGAAAAAAAATTGTAAAAATTTTATTAAAAAGTGTGAACAATATGATATATAACATCGTTTAAATAATGACCTTCCTGAGCCACGCAATCACGTAAACGTTTGACGAAATGTTTTTATACTTTTTGCAGTAAAATCGGTGTAATAATCGAAATTTCTTCACGAATTCTGGCCTTTAAATCTTCCAAATCCGTACGGCTTGATGCTGTAAACTCGGCTCTTTAAATAGCCCCACAAAAAAAAAAATTCTGGCACAGTCATATCTGGTGATTGCGGTGGCCAGACACGAAATCGGTGTGACGAGAAATCAAACGAGTACGGAACGTTTTTTTCAACAGTTCGAGCGTTTAATTTGATTGTAGCACGTCGCACCATCTTGTTGAAACCATAATCTATGACGTAATTCTCGTAGGAGAAACGTTGTAATCATTTCACGGTAGCTCATTCTATCGACATTACCTGTGAAAAAATACAGACCGATTATTCTCCACCACGCTACCGCAGCCCAAACTGTAACTTGTAGCCTGTGCCGAGGCTTCTCGTTTATGATGTGCGGAGCCTATCAACCAGTCAATAACGAGTTTTGTTTATTCACACTACCGGACAATTGGAAATGTGCCTCGTCGCTCATCAGTAAATTATCGAGATTGATTTCTTCGTTTTCAGTTTTTTGCAACATGCTTTCTGCGAAGGCTAAACGTTACGGGTAGTCGGTTGGTAGGAGTTCTTCTGCTACCATAAGTTTGTAAGGATGATAAGCAAGGTCACTTACCAAAATTCGACGAATGTACTCCCCGGATAGTACCAAAAAAGCGACAGTCGGCGCGGGACTTTTGTTAATTGCGGCACCAACTTTATGGATGTTTTCCGCGGTATGATTATCAGTTGCGTGAGCCGATTCTCAAAAGTTTTCCACCAACCGTTTGATCGACTTTGTGGCAAGAACAGGTTTACGCAAACTAACTTTAAATTTTGTACAAAAATCTCTTCGAACTTGAATGTATGATTGCATGACAAAATAGCGTTCAATCGGAGAATAACATGCCATGGTATTGGAAATACGTGACATCGAAACTCCCGGTTCAAGGCTATCCGAGAAGCACGGGTTCATTGTTGTAACAGTGTTACCAGCTGCGCTATTATAAATAGAAAAGTGGCGTCTTCTTTTGGTCATCCTATATATATATATATACATATACACGTGGAAATACGACGAACAATAATTAATAATATAAAAATAAAAGTAAAATTGTACGTATCACTGTGTTGGCAGTGATCCGGTGTTCAATAAGTTGATGGTTTCTTGGTATCTATATAAGTCTTTGTTTCCGATAGACCCAAAAGGTTGGTCTTCAACTTTTGTCACTATGTATCACATAATTTAAATAACGAAAATAACCGTTCTGTTGGGCGATTTAACTCTAATTCCCGTTGCAGATTCTGTCTGTCCCAGATCGACGTTTAACTTTAGTGAAAACCAACTCTAACTCTTAAAATCTATAATCGCAATTTCGTTCCCTTTTTCTTTTTACCAAAACCCTCTCTGAATACCTTTGATGGTCTCTTGACCTTTGAGGCCGACAACAGAATTTCAAGTATGCTTACCAGTTTCTCTCACCCAGTTTATTGGTAATTTTTGTTTTTCTATCATTTTATTTTTATTATTTATTTTTACTGCTTTAAAATGTATTAACCAATGGACACATTACAGCGGGCAATCTAAAGAGTTGCGCAACTAAAACAACAATAAATGGAAAATATACAAAAATTTAATCAAAATTCGAAGAGAATAATTTAGATTTGATGTCAACGGAGGAATCTATAGTAAGGCGTACTTATAGGAAGAAGAAGAAAAAAGCAGGTGATGGTTGTACAAGTATCATACTTAAAAAATGAAGAGTTTCATAAATAAGAAGTGACGATAAATACCGGTCATCCGCAATTAATTTTTACGATTTCATAGCATTTTTTAAGTATAATAGTTTGATAAATTATTTAGTAATCACATCGGGAAAAAAGGTATATATATAGTTTTAATTCTACTGGAAAAAAAATCTGCTATTCTAATCAATACGTATTAGACGATATAAACAAGAATGAATTACTTAATTTATTCACTTGGAAACATTCGTCGCGAAACGTACTTCCGTTGAAAACACATACTCTCTATATGCCTATTCCTGTAAAGCTTCTTTTTTTTTTCTCTAGATTTTTCTAAACGGGAAATAATAATACCATACAATTCACGATCTTTTAATATTGTTTATGTTCATATTACTTGACACGTAGCTGATATTGCAAACATTGCCTTTACCAAAATGTTTCTTATACATGTTTTTCGTGCGATGATTATCAGCTGTGCTCGTTTTTTTTTAACTTTTTCTTCATACAAACTTTATTGACTGAAATATTTTAATTTTTAAACAGCAATCTTTTTCAATTTTTTAGTGTTATTTTTCAATGATGTTAATGTAAATATTACGTTTGCGAACTAAATTATAGATAAGAACTCGCATCAATTTGTAAACGGTTTTTTGTTTCTTTATATTGGCAGCTTGTCATCTTTATATTTAAATATAACCCCCCAACCTATCCAATAGTAGACTGTAATTTACTTAATAATATACAAAATAAAACAAATTTTACTTTGGAAATCTGTTTGCAAACATTTCATAACGTTCAAAACATCATTTTCACATAAATACTTCAGTTAATTATTTTCTTTTTTCTTTTTCATCTTTACCTAATAAACTGACAGTGATGAAAGCTGCAATTGGTTTACACTTGATCATCAGTGAGACTATCATTGATGAGTATGTTTTGATTCGGCGATAGATTTTATAGAGGGTTATTAAATATTATCTAGGCTTTATTCTTCAAATTAACTGCGCTAGTTGCCATCATAAATAAGCGTGTGGTTTATTCAATCTTAATTTATTGTGTATTTCAGCTTTTAAATATGCGCCCAAGTCGAATGTTAATTTGAACTCTACTACGGATATTCGTTTAGAAGACACGCCCGAATCTACGTCAACTATTCAGTTAGAAACTACTTCAGTTGAATCCACGCAGATGGTAGTTGATTCCAAACTTAGCTCGTCCACTCTTGAACCTGTTAAGTTGAACGCGCCTTCGAATGATCCTGGAAGCACTTCTATTCCGACTGCAGTGTCTGGACCGATTTCCAGTATTGGTGCGGAACAAAACACTGTTCCACTTGATTCGGCCGGTAATGGAAAATCCGATATCAGTTTTCGTAAAAATAAACGCTTTCGTCGTAAGAAAAAAAATAAAAACGGGAACGATGTACAAAATAATTTTAAGAAAAATTTCAATAAACATCAAAATAATTCGAAACGACGTGTTTACGACTTTGTCGGAATTAATTTATGAAAATCGAGTACCATGCGTGTTTTTTCCTTTTTAAATATGTTGTTTGTTTTATACATAAAGTTGCAATATGATTTTTATTTGCTCAATAAATTCGTTCATTCGTATGTTTGTTATTACACATAGAAATATTAACATTCAATACGGTAATAATATTTTTATGTGATAATTTTATTTCTGTACTTTTACTAATCGTAGCGTAAGCGTTTCAGTAACTGTTTGTTTAAAAAAAAAAAAAAAAAAAAAAAAAAAAAACTATTCATCTAACGAACAAAATTCTGGGTTTCGTCAGTGTTTTAAAATGATAGTTGCGTTTTAGCTGAACGAAACTTTGTTTTAGATCGCGACCAACACAGGTTACAGAAATACCGGGGGGAAAGACACCGTTTTTTGTGTTGGAAGGTGATAAATATGTTTCTTCGAGAGAGAAAAAATTTCTACGTTATATTAATTAAAGCCCGATCTTAAAAAAAATAAACATTATTCACACATTTAAAGCCCAAGAAAGTAAGCGGAAAAATAGATGGACGGTTTATAGAATAAGGGAAAGATATGAGGCAAATGGAATAGTCAAAAAGGAATGTAAAAAACAGATGATTGTAATGATGAAAGCAATGAAATTTTCAGAAATGAAGTTCAGTTAACCCTAACAAGTATTTCAGCAAGGCAGGTGAAATCACAGAGAGTAGCTTTATAACGTAAACACAGTATTGAGTTTCTGCATATGTTTTTAAATCTTCATTTTTATCCTACTTTTTTAAATTTTACGTCGTTTGCAAAGCACTCATTAGAGTCAACTGAGTGATGCTTTCGAATATTTCACAGCTTTCATTATGTTTATTATCTGTTTTTTATTTCTTATTCAATATATATATATATATATATACATATGTATAAAAAAAAAATTCTAAATAAAACAAAAAAAAAGTTTTATTTATTTCAAGATGCAGATTCAAATGGGTACTAATAAAACTGACGAAGCTATGGGTAACAGCTAATAATTTATCAAATTACGTCATAATTCGTTTCTGTCAAATTAGAAAACTGAATATTATTTATTACTGCCCAATCAAAGTTTTTTTTATATTACTTACCGAAACATTTCTAGCAGGAAAGTTATGTATTGTATACGCGATAATAATTGGAATTGACGTGATACATGGATCAAGTTATTTCAGTACGTCAGTTATTTGACCAAAATATAAGTGTAGATGGATACCTAGAATAAGTCGCTACGTCATCGGCAAGCGATAGTTTACGACACACGTCTATTGGAAATAAATACTCAATAGAACTAGAATTAAACTTTAACACATATTGCCCTACAAAATGGATGTTAAAATTATACTATTCTATTGTGATGATAAGATAACTTACACGCCCAGTAGAGGTTGAAAGTGCTAAAAAGTAAGATAATAAAAATATCTTTTTAATAATTGTAGAGTAGATGTCTGCCAATAAAATCAAGTGTTCCTTACTGCAATGTCGCATGGTTACGCCATAAGTTTCACCCGTTAATTTATCTGTTATCGAAGTCCCAGAGAAGATCTTACGAAATCTCCTAAAAAGAGCGCTTTTTTTGCTTAAATATTGCATCGGAACGTGCCTAAAGGGATAAGAGGTAATTTTTCAAGATAACTATTGTTGACTATATTTTGCGAGAAATTAGTAGTATGTTTAACGTAAGTTTAACAGCAAGTAAAACAAAAATCAATAGCATAATTACTATTAGCTCTCGAAGTAAGCAAAGTACATTTCAGAAAATGCCATCAATTCATCCGCAGTTTTTATATAATTAGTTATTTAAGGATAGTGGTCGAGCCCGGTAGTATCTTGGTCATCCAGATCTTAGGCTAAAAAACTACGTTAGCGGCGATATTATCTTTATAATTTATTAGTGAATCCTACACATCTGACGTATACAATTACGGAGAATGTACAAGGAGTAAATGTAAATCAAAAGAATTTAAGATATTTCTAGTAACAGTTACAACTGTAATTAAACGATGAGAAATTTTAGCTAATTTACCTATATTAACAAACATAAAGCAAATTCTCCGGATCTATCAATTATGCAATAGAAAAATTATTAAATACAAAGTTTACCGCGATAAAAGGTGTCTACTTGTTGGTAATAAAAGTTTACAAGTTTCCAAAATTTCGACATAAAATACGAGAATTTTACTGTAAAATTTTAAACATTCATTCGTAGTTTAAACGCCGTAAATGGAGGAACATCAGCACTCACGATTTTAATCCTGGCTACGATCATTAATACTAGAATTAATAGACAATAAAATAACTATTTTAATCGCACCATGTAGTGAACAATGTAAGTTGCAACCAACGCGACATAACACGATAATCATTATATACACACTTCACACAAAACATGATTTATTATTTCTTTCGAGGCTGATGGTTTCAGCTGCTTTCGAAGAATTATTAATGATAAAGTGTTTGAGGGAAAGGAAGAGCGAATTTACTCCTATCACCGATTAACGGTTAATACTGTGATTATTAAATGATTGTTTTGTTTCATGAGCATTTTTACTTTCGATGCATTGTAATAGTTCAACTATATTATAATTAGCAAAAATGAATGAATTTTGTAAATTCCCTGTGGTCTAAATCCTCCCAATTTCCTGATTACTAGAATTGTACAAAGAGAAGAATGAAATTTTTCTGTTACTATTGATAATATTTCACCGCCGCAGCATACTTGTTATATGAATAATACAGAACTTCGTAATTTATTTTGAGTAAAGTACATTAAAAAGTGATAATTTGTTCTTATTAAAATATCGTTTGACTATTTTACTTTTTTACAACAAAATTTCCGGCTTAAAAGCGGGAATTTTTCCGGTTGGGTGGCCCCACCCAGTTAAAAAATTACGCAACGAATGGCAGGAGAGAGAGGCAGAAAAAACGAAGATGACCAAAGAATGAAGAATTATCATAATGTATAGGAAAAAAGACTTGGTGAGAAACTTTGTAGCGTCAGGGACCTACTAAATGACGGAAAATTAAATGATTGTATCAACAAATGAAAACGCGCACACGATACTGAACAGAATATGTAAGAAAAACCTGCATAAAGAAAAGAAAATGAAATCGAATAAAACGAAATGCAAATACATAAAAAAGTACGAGGGGAGAAGTTTTATAATTCTAAAAGAAGAGAAAAACAAAATTTGCACAATGGCCCAGGCTATTAAATAAATAACCATTAGCACGACCAAAATAATTAAAACAAATACTGCAAACAACTCGCCCGCAATTAACAAATTTCGAAATAACAGTTGTGATTACTTTCGGCCGAAATCGATGTTTTTCCTATTGTTCTCATTCAGTCGCAAATTATACAATCAGTAATACGCTACACTTGATTAATTGTTTCTGAAGATAAATAAACTTTTGTCCTTTTAACGATTCCTTCTCCCATTATTTCTGAAATACATTTTTATCAAAAACGTCGCGAGCTAGCCTAGTTGCTAAACCACTCGACTTCCGTTACGGATGTCTTGAATTCGATCGCGGGCGATGACAAAAATTATAAAAATAATTAAATAACCGCTAATAGTCACGTGATAGACAATGGCAAACCACCACACGCGCGTACACTGCCGTATGCGCGTTAGTTGAGTTGTAGTATAGGCAGACACACGCAGAACTGCATTTGTGACGCGATAACAAACGATTACAATCATCAGTTCCGAGTGTAGTCTTACGTTTACACTAGCGTTGCATAGCTACCATGAAAACTTTCCAGCACGTCTAAAATGCACCCCTCCCGATTTGCCTTGTCAGCACCGGAGATTAAGCCAACTTATCCAGACAGAGAAAATTGCCTACATCCAGCAGTGGATCGAAGTGGACATATCGTGGCATCTTCAAAATCATCGCTATTCATTTTCACGTTTTACCCGTTATCCATAAAATCATGCCTGCCGCTAATATCAATATAAAAATTACATTTACTTTTATTATAAATGTATTCAATAATAAATGGTAAAAAATGTACATATAAAATATCATTTTCTAAACTGCGATATAGCTACACGAGATCTAGTTAATAATACTTTAATTTCGCACGTATAATGATACCGTGCTTCCCGATTTATTAAAGTTGAAACGTATTTTACTTTATAAATTTTCATCTAAATCCGTACGTAAACGATAAAAACTGAAAAAAACAAAATAAAATACGCGCTGAACTTTTTTTTTCCGTCAAAAATCAGTAATATAATTTTACAAATGACTAATTTCACATTATTCTTTTAGGTAAACTTAGAACGCGACAACACACTTCAATTACATACTAATGTACACACACACACACACACACACACACACACACACACACACACACACACACACACACATATATATATATATATATATATATATATATATATATATATATATATATATATATAAATAAATAAAATCAAACACATACATACACGCAAAAAAAAAACAAAAAAAAAAAAAGGAAAAAAGAAAACGTTTTGTAGTTTGGGTTAAATAGCTGTTTTAGAAAATACATCAACAAATTGACTAAAAAAAACAATAAAACATCTTCGTTATTTTTCGAATACATAATTAACGCAAAAGTTATTCCGGTTATATTTAATTTTATATAAATCGACTGTGATGTATTTATAATCTTTATTTATAATAAATAACTAAACCGATCAACATATATATATATATATATATATATTATATAAAAATATATATATATATTATATAAAAATACAAATATTATAAATACACGATACGTTGTTATACAATAGAATAGAAAGACATGTAAGTGTAAAAATTTATGGTCGCGTTTTCTTATTTTATACCAAACGTAATCCTTCCGACTTTTTTAATAGATATGAACACTTGCTATAAAAAAAATCCAAGCTTCACATCGCACCGATTATGCGCAAAAACTTAACTTGGGCCATTTCGGTATAATTTAAAAAAAACCCGGATTTGTATGCTCAATAATGCATCGTTTACAGTACCTTTTCACTGCTCTGTAACCCTCTATCGAGATTTGGCAATCTTGTATATTAAGCTGCTGCAGTCCTCGGCAGTAGTAAGATATACACTGCACTCCTTTATCGGTGACTAAATCGCAGTTCCTTAAACTTAATTTTTTTAAATTCGGACAACTTTCAGCTATCGCCCGAAGCCCGGCGTCGCTTACATCGCATTTGCCGATGTCTAGGGCCCGAAGCCTCGGACAAGACCGGGCCAACATCATGATCGCATCATCGCTGACTGCTTCGCAACCTCTTACGTTCAAGTATCTTAATTTATAGCAACGTTTCGCTATCACTTTGAGTCCGGCATCGCTTACTCGACTACACTTCGCCACGGAAAGATATCGCAGATTCGATCCTAATTTCGCTAGTTCGTATAAAGCGAAGTCAGTAACTTCGTTACAGTCGGACACGCTTAGCTCTCTTAGAGATGAACAAAAACTTGGAATAAATTTGACGCCGTTATCTGTAAAAAAAAAAGGACTAATAAAATTTTACAAATATAAATTACTAATATTTTAATTTTAGTACATTCCGTAATAAATTCGTACATTTAAAAATAAGAATAGACAAAAACTCGTTGTTTTTATTACATTTAATCGATACGAATACTTCATTTAGGATACGTTATTTTATTAGTGTATAAATCTAATTTTCTAGTCTTTCTTACGCTTTCGATGTAACCATAATCTCCCATGTCACTTATAATCTTCGCAATCTTCTTTTAGATTCTTTCCCTAATTCCATCTCTTCCTTGTCCGCTATTCACGTCGTCAACATGGGTTAGAACAATTCTCGTTCTCCATCGGACTTTATTTTTACCGATTATTTAGTGTTCCCCCAACTGTGGTACTTCTTGTACTTACTTTAAAAATCCGCCATTCGATTTTAACTCTCTTGGCAGCGAACTTCTTTTACCTCTTTAACACATTTATGAATTAAATTCATTCATTTAAAAAAAAAAAAAAAAAGAAAGATTTATGATATTATCAGTAAAAGATATGAAAAAGAAATATCTTAAAACTATTCATTAGGTACATATATTTTTTCTAAATTTCCATCATATTTAGAAAACGAAATACAACATGATTGCGATTTTTTTTCTTCTCAGTGATGTTAAACTCCTCTCGTAATATAGAAAAGTCCGGCACCGATTAATTCCGTTCTTAAGAATTTCCTTTTGTTGATTTCTTTACCCCTAATTAAAAACTCGCTGAAAATGTATAAAAACTAAAAATTCTTTCTCCAATGCAAGGCAAAACTTCATTCGGATTTTATGAATGTGCCCCCGGACTGGCGCAATTCTCCGTCTTCATCATCAAGTAGTATGTGTAAAATAAAATTAGAAAATTAGAAAATTAAAAAATCAAAAAATTGAAAAATCAAACAATTAGAAAATCAGCTCCTCTGATACAGTCAACTAGTCGCATTAAGTTACCATAGCAAAGAATATCAATCTAGGACAAAAAAAAAACAGAGAAAGTACAATACTTATCACATCTGCGAAAGATGATGGTTGACTGAACTGCTCTATACTTATGTAGGAACATAATTCTAAACTCCTAATAAAAAACGGGGCCATAAGTAATAATTGATGCTTTTCAAAAACCTTATCTGAAAACATTTCTAGCTCTGCTACTAACGCCTTTTTAAACTCAATGAAAAAAAAAACGTTTATATCTTCCTTTCCTTAATGAATTTTTGTATACGACATATTTTACTTTTTTATTACGTACTCGTAGTTTGTTACACCATCTTTTGGCGATGTTCGAAGTAGAAATCGTTTGTGCGGATAAGTTCATTTTATTTTCGATCTCTCGAACACGCGTCTTTTATTTATCGGCTCAGCTGAGTATCTTTGCGTACACAAGCACCGATTATGCTGCGAATTACACCTGCGATGAGTGCGTCACACATGTCATCGTTGCAACAGAGCAGAGAGAAATAATTAATATTGTAATTTATCAGGGGCAGAATAGCGACTTCCTCGCAACGGCTAGTTAAAATGCCTAAATCGTTCTCTCGTAAAGCGGTTTCGTTGTTCTAAAAAGGGATCTCTTTTCAACTGCTTCTGTAATCGCCAATCAACGTTTGCGAGCACGTTACTTTATAGTCGCTAGCCAGATTTAGCGTACAACCGTTTTTCGCCCGTTATTTAGGCCGTCAGTAACGTTTTTTTTTTTTCTTTTTTGGTAAATTCAAATGCGCATAGTCCTCGCAATGTTCTATTTTTTTTTTCTTCTATTTTATTTATTCGGAAAGAATAAAAAAACCTAAACTATATCTGCGTTGTTGATAATTAATAATTATTTCTGCTTAAGATCGAACACTTGGTCAGTGTGACATTTTCCCGACAAAAGAAAGACCGCACCCGCAACGAGTGGAGGAAGCTTGAAATTTCATTTTCCGAAAATTTTTCATTCACTATTTAAATCTAGTCGAATAAAAATAAATTTAAAAAAAAAAAACAAAAAAAACCTAATACCATCATGAAGAGTCCAGGTGCTGATGGTACACAGATCCATATCGAACGACGATTTAATGAGACACAACACTCGTTCTCCCGTGAACAAGGGAGCCCCGCGAACAATTAAAAATTGTTTCAATAACCCGTTTTAATTTATTAATTAATATGACTTTGTTTTTTAAAGCTCCGTATATTTTTAAGTTCGTCCTATTTCTGCGTCTGTCAGTTTTTCTGTATTTCTTTTTTTTAAGTACGAAAAGTTTTAAAATAAAATCGGAAGCTTATTTCTAATTAAATAAAATACCTTTGCTAATCATTTAAAAGTAACTATAATGTCAACAGGATTTTATCCCCCCGCTGATTAAAGAGACCTACCAAGAATTTTCTTTATTCGCTTCGGTGACTATACCACGTTTCACTCTTAAGTTTACTAATAAAAAAATTTCTCGATGAAATACTTTTTTTTCTTTTTCTTTTCCGTTATAGTATCATCAGTTTAAAATATAATAAAATAATTTCATTAAAAAAAAAAAGGCTATACCTGTAATTTTAATGCATCGCCTTAGATAAAGGTAAGTTAACTGAGGGCAGTTCCGTAATATCACGTTTAAATTGTCATCCTGAACTGATAAACAATCGGTCAGATCCAAATATTGCAAATATAACTTTTTTGGTGAATCTAAAGTTGGTGTAATGTTAATACAGGAAACGAGAGAACAGCCTGCATTTAAAAAAAAAATATATATATATATATATATTATTTTAATTTAACCAGAAAAAAAGTAATTACTATAGGAACATCAACAATTTTACGTAGCATTAGAAAAAATACGAAAATCATTACCAATTTATTTACGCTTAATAATTAATTTGTTTTTTCCTTTAAAAAATCAACACACTGAACATTTTAACCTGAAGACAAAATTAATAATGTTTTTAAAAATATTTAATTATACTTGCTTTAACGCAAAGTTTGAAATATGTTTTTAAAACAAAATTGTAAATAATATGTTACATTAAAACCAAAAATAGATTAACAAAAGCATAAAAATTAATTATTTATGTGTATGAGTTTGTATATATTTATATATATATATATATGTGTGTATGTATGTATATTTATGTATATATATATAGCATAAAAAATATCTTAAATTGCATTGTCTAAATACCTAAAAAAAAAAAAAAAAAAATCTAG
Source organism: Icerya purchasi (assembly GCA_039619475.1). NCBI lineage: Eukaryota > Metazoa > Arthropoda > Insecta > Hemiptera > Monophlebidae > Icerya > Icerya purchasi. Next base: position 449,050,478 of record CM077116.1, on the reverse strand, counting down.
TTAAATATATAAATATTAATTAGGTAACTTAATGAACAAATTTTTTGAAAGAAAATTCAATTTGAATATGAACTAAATTACATTAAAATCACAGAAGAAAAATTTTACCGAAAAGAACAAGAAAAAGAGGTGATTATTAAAAAGTATTCTTCAAAACACATAATTTTATATATAAAGGTAATTCTTTTTTCTTTTTTTTTTTTACTTTTCCAGTATATAAGTACATGAAATTGTTCAAAATTATTGTTTCCATTCTTTATTTGGCGACTTTTTTATATTATTTTTCAGTCGCTTTAACTTGGACGTTATTATGATTTTACACTAAAACATAATCAGATAGTTACCTACAAATTAATTAAGACTACGTATAAACTAGGTCAGCGGTTTTTCCATTGCAGACGGGAATCAGTTGCTGCTCCCATTCAACCTGGCTTATTTATTTCCCTCAAACGTGTCGACTTGAAAGTTTTTTATGGGGTTTGTATAATCGGTTTCCCAACAGAAGGCTACTATTATCGAAATAAGGTTGACCAACCAATCACGAACCACGATATATGAGTTCGTTCTCTCATCGCTGTTCTTGCCGTTATTTTTAATTAATGGATCTAAGGGAGTCGGTGAGGTTGATGCCCCCACTGTTTTTCCTTCTCACAACTACCCTAAATCCTTCAAGAGCTTCCTTCCTGCTGCTCTATATTTACTGCTGAATCTGCTGCCGTATTTAATGCAATTCTATTTATCTATTCCTCTTCATTCCTTTCGAATGAATTCCTTTTAATATCATACTCGGAAAGTGTCTTATAAGCAATTTCTCCTTTCCTACCACTGCCTCTTTTAAACCTTTCATTCTTTTTATTTGCAATCTAACTTACGAATTATTCTGGTTTCGTTCTATTCGAATAGACCTACTGCGGATTACTAGTCATTCTGAAATTAAGGGTAATGAGGTGTCCGATTCTTTGACTCGCTTACGGACTTCCATCCTTCATAAATTTCCTACTCACAATATTAATCATATATCCAGTCCGTTCCATTTTAGATTATAGAATGACATGTATTTTTTCCTTTTCCCCAGTCCGAATTGCTTTTATCTTTCTGTTCAGCCTTTACCTTCTCTCACCTGTCGGTGCGATAAGTTTCCTTTTCTGTGTCGTTCCCTTATCACTGCTATATGTCGCCTTCGTTTCGATCATAGCTTTCTCCCTCCGTCACTTTTTCATTTTTCCTTTGTCTCTTCTTCGCGGTGTTCTCTTCACCACGACAATTCCTTTTTTCTGTGTGATGTCAATCATGTTTTCTTCGAATGTTCCCCCTTTCCTCGGAGCGTTCTCTCTTCTATTCTCAACCTTAGATGTGTTCCTACTCCATTTATGTTCTCTCGTTTCCTTTCTTATCGACTATTCCTATATTAGAGCTTCAGTCTATCTCGCACCCGTTTAAAATCTGATAAGTTATGTTCTTTCTGATCTATTCTTTAGATTCCTTGGTTGATTGAGCTGTTGCTCTTCCTTGGCGCACCAAAAAAAAAATAAAAATAAATAAATAAAAAGAAAATCGCTGTTCTCTTTAATAATTCAATTGTTTTTTTATTTATTTTCTTTTTTTTGTAAGTGTCTCTCAAATCGTTTTCCTGACATTTTCGACTCGCCGATCTTTTTCTGTGACCATTTATAACGGCGTCTCTTTATCTTCCATACGAGGTCATCCTACCCGTAATATAAGTTGTAACTACTATTATTATTATTATTATTATTATTATTATTACGATTAGTCGTAAAGTTTAATAACTAATTTACAAACCTGCGTAATTCCATTTTACAGCTTATGAATGGAAACCAAAGTGTATTTCTATGTTCTCAGGTAATAATTTTTTTTTTTTAAAGGTGTTTGAAATAATTATGGAAAACTTGATAGCCGGGTCTCGGTGTTCCCTCCAGAGGGTACCGCTAAAAAAACTGATATCGGAGAATAAAAAAAACTGGAAAACAACTATAACGTACTCCAGACTTTTTTTTCGATTCAGCCCTGTGCCATTTGTTTACAATTTACATGGTATATCTAGTTTTCGCGGTTTTAATTTTTACGTTTTTATTTTATAACGTATTAAAAATTTATACATTAGAGTCTAAACCGAAATCGCCGCACTGGTCCGGATTACAATCATTAGAAAAGTGTGCAACTTCAAGAGCATTTCCGTTTCGTCTCTACCGCATGCTTACGCTGCTTTAGACGAAGAGTGCATTGTTTTTCTATGCTCATGATGAAAATTTATGTAACTGATGAAAAATGACTAGATCCCCCATCGATAATTCTTTTCATTAAAAAAAAAAAGTTTAACCATAAATAATTAAAAGCGCCGAAGGGGAACACGGTAAACCGGAATTTCTTTGTATTTTTTACTTATTTTTAGGGAAAAGATTGAAATTCTCATTTTTAAGAGGAGAAGGTTGCTTGCACTGATAACGCGAAAAACAAAAATTAACGTAAATTCTTCATGTATCGGGACAATTTGCATTGCCGCGAAGAAGAAGAAAATAATCCTGGCATTATTATGAAATTAAAAAAAAAAATAAATAAATAAATAAATAAACATGCAAAAGACTGCGCTAAAAAACTTAGCGTTAAGTTCGATGTGCTCTAAAAGCGAATGCATGTAAGGCATTTTTGGAACATTTAAAATGGCCAATAGCTCCCGCTTTCGAGACTGGGCGCAGAAATTTACATCTGGCTAAGAGCAGTTTACTTATATTTGAGCGTAACATTTTTTTGTTTCAGAATTCGTCGTAATTCTACATGCACGCGTCGCATTAATATTCCCAGCAGCAATCCTAAAACCGTGTCTCTATATTACACGTTAAAAACGCACAGATATATGTTTTTCAGCTTGAAAGACGAAAGGTACCCAACGAACTTTATACATTATCGAACATTAATTATCAACGTAATAATGGTTGTAAAAACGGATCCCAAGCAAAAAGGAACTGGCCCCAGTATTCTCCTTAGATTCATTAGATTTAGTATATTGCAAACCTTAACTTCGCAATATACGCCTTCTTATCAAGGGGATATATTATAGGACTTGCTTTACTTTTTTATGCAAACCGTAAATAATACTGACCTAGACAATTGTCCGCGCATAATTTAAAATAGCCCCCGGCTCAAAAATGGGAAAAAGAAGCAAACATAGACACGCATCGACAAAAAATGAATCATCAGAGGAGTTTTTCGAGTCGGCGATACGTTTCGAAGCAAAATATTGTAAGTTCCGTAAATATTTAAGCAACGCATAATAATACCGGCTATTGACGCCGTTGTAAGAAAATTTTACACTAACCAGTCAGATCCAAATGTTGCAATTCCGGACACTTTGTAGCTAACTCGGCAATGGAAGTGTCGCTGATCTGCGGACAGTTCTGAAGGTGCAGCAAAGTTAATCGCGGACACCGCCTGGCCAATAGAGTAAGGCCTCTGTCGCTGATCTTCGCGCCGTCGTAGACGTACACTTGGCGAATTCCGACATTGCCGGCGCTACTCTGTTGACTGCACAGTCGCCGCAAGACGCACTTGACCGCTTTATCGCCGCATATTCGATCGCCTCTCAAACAGACCGTCTGCCACAACGACTGGTCCCAAGCTAAATTGTAAAATCGACGGCAAGCGGAAGATACGGAGCACAATTCGTTGGTCGATAAGAACGATAAAATCTTTATCACCAGTGCGTCGGTTAACTTATCGAAATAGTTGAACTGTTGGCCGCAGCCGCTACCGTTGTTACCGTTGTAACTCTTTCGCAGTTTGTTAGAGGCGACAACGGCGGCGCTGGTCGCGGCGGAAATTGTGGACGTTGTCCATGCGGCCGGTTGTGCACCGCCGGACACCACTAGCGTGTGATATCCTTGATCTAGGCAAGGCGAATCTTTGCCGCTGCTGAAGTTGACCGGCGAATCGCCGCAGCACCCGCTGCTGCTGACCAGGGAGTTCTGAGAGAACGCCTTCTCCCGGGTTGCGGAAAGACGAGCGCGCTCGTACTTCTGCACCGCCGACTGACTGCCGTAACGATTTGTCGCGCCGCTGGCCGAACAGTATCTGACGCAGTTCTGTCTGTAGTCGAGGTCCAAGGTTGAAGCGGTCGGCGGCCGTGGATGATAATTCGAAACGGACGAGACGAGCTTGTGGTGATAGGCGTTATCGAATGCGGCCGCGCAAGACGGAGAAAGACGTCCCAATTTGGCCAGAGGACAAACGATTTCTTCCGGATACGTTTGAATTGTGGTCGGCGAACATGAAGAAGAATCAGTCATTGCTTTCCAACAGCAGATCCATCGTCGTTATCATTCGCATCGGCTACTGCCTTCCGACCTGAAACAACATAAAACACCTCCAACTTTTATAACAATTAAGGAAACATATAAAAAAAAAAAAAAAAAAAAAACAAACAAATAAAAAAAAAAATACCCTATTCTACTACTCCATTTTAGGGCGGAATTAGAGAAACAGGCGTGAGGTTAACAACACCACACGAAGTAATATAGGTTGGCAATAGTTCCTTTGTCCGTAATTCATCACTGTCCCTGAAGAATTTGCTGCTCGGTACCTTTCTACATTATTATGTCTACCTCGCAACATACACTGATTATTTTTATGCGCGCGCGCGCGTGCGTATGTGTGTGTCTTTAAGTGAATATTCCTCGTACCCCGTACAACGGAAAAGCGATGAGAGAGGAAGCTGAGACATTTAAAATCGGCAATAAACCTGAAAGCGTTATTTTATGCAAATTAAAATTTTTATGGGAAAAAACGAGTAATACGAATTTCTAGCACAAACACGCGCTATTAAACGTGAGAAAAATCAGACGCCTGCAAAATGTGGCGGTCGAAGAACTAATTTACTGTGTCCCTCTACTGCGAGAGTTCGCTCCTTTGCAATCGAAAACGGTCGTAAACTGTCGAAAGATCAAATTTGATTTCAATAACAATGCTCGAGTAAGATAAAATATACCGCTTCTCCCTTAGAGCGTTTCCACGCACTGGTAATTCGTAGTTTAACACAGATGTGGACAACTAGTACCGGAAGAATTACAGCCGAACCAAGAGCACAATGCCTGTGACAAAATAGTGTACACATTTACCGTGCTATAGAATTCCGGCTACTGTTAGAACTCCGGAACATCTACGATACAGTAGCATCTCGCCGCAGTCATGATGCAAGTTTTTTTTTTTTGTAACGCACCCATTATAACCGAAATGTCATCGAAACCGGTAACCGATAATAATCCGGTGGTTTTGAGGCTTCTGATCGGAGAAGCTTTTAATTGGAGGAGCTCGCACGGAATTCTAAGATTGCAAGTTCCCGCTGTAAATATTTCTTCAATGTCTCTTCTTCTCTCTGTTTGACTGAGTTTTACCGCTCTGTCGCCAATTTTTTCCGCTTTTACATTTTACTCGGATACGGTATCGCCCGACTACACACGTAGTCTCTTTTATTTCGATACGGATATGCTTTATGGCTGCTGGCCGTTTTTTGCAAAATGCCTGCGTCACGCAAAAGTGTCACCCTTATTTACATTTACACACCATGGTAAACATTTTATTCTATTTGCATGTTTTTACTAAGACGAAATAGTCGCATTTCCAAAAGACATCCATGTTATAATATAAATCTGTAAAAAAAAAAACAAAACAAAACCGTACGCCAGGTAATATTTTGCACAAAGTCTATTCGGCCGATATTTTCCTTCGTAAAATCTGTTTTGCCGTTTTCTGTGCTCTTCCAAAACTGTTTCTCAATCCATTCAGGAAACGACACAAACAATGATTTGCAGAATTTAAAAAAAAAAAACTAAAAATTCAACCCCCGACGTCGAATACTAAATAAAATCCAACGCGGAGGAAAAAAGAAATGAGGCTTTTCGCCCGTCCCTCTGCTGTGTGTGCGTTACCTGTGTAATTATCTAAAAGTCAAAAATATATTTGATTTCAATTTTTTTCCTTTGCTTCCTAAATTTTCGTTGTACAAAAATAATACTGTTTCCTCCGCTTTCTTACTTTCGAAATTTTTGGCTGGAAAAATTTTAAATATAATTCGAAATTATCAACATCTTCTGAACTACTTCCAATCCACTGCTAGATGTAGCACCTCTCTCGAAGTTCTTTCCACTTTTTTCTTCTCTGCCGCTTTGCTCGTTCACTTTATTTATGTATGTCGTCCACTCAACGTGTTAGTGGTGTCTACCTGTTTTACGTGTTCCGTTTAGTACCCACACATTGTCACAATATTTGCAAGGAGTTCTGGATGTCTTGCGAGATGATAAGTCCATCTCCATTTTGATTCTTTCATCGTTTGTACTACATCTTTTATTCCTGTAATTTCCCTGATCCATTTATTCATTAATTTTTTTTTTTTTTTATCCTTCAAAGTTATGCCAGTCAGAATCTTTCAACCCTCCTCTCTCGAAATAATGAGACATAAATATCGCCGGGAAAACAACGTGAATCGTTTTGTTGAAAATCCGGAGAAATTTGTAACACTATTGCGTACGTCTTTGCAATAATAGCGCGATCAAAAAAAAAAAAAAAAAAAACAAAAAAACTCATCAACATAATCAAAAGTCGAAAGTAAATAAAAGATGAAAACTCAAGAGTCGACCTACGTGGTGAAAGATTTGTCGAAAAAGATCGTTAGAAATTAGGAATTTTAGTTATTTTTATATTAGGAAATTTAAACATTAGGGAAAGGCTTTTCAACATACCAAATATTATTACGATTAGTTCTAACAGTTAAGTAGTAAAAGCCAGTTGTTGTTCTACGGCAGTGCAGTTGGTTAGAAAATGATATCGTTCGTGTGGAACGAGGTTCGAAACATATTGTTGCACATTGAAAATACAGAAAATTCGTCACCATTTACGCCGAGAAAACGTCCAAAATTGACGAGAAAAAAATAAAAATTACGTAGAATTTCCGGTGATGATAAGTATACATACTTCTTTTATTTCTTTCTACTGCAATCGAAAAACATGTTTAAAGAAACTGAATAAAAAAAAAACCAAAAAAAAACAAAAAAAAACGAAAGAACATTAGACATTAAAAGATATATGTCAAATTTTATGAAAACGATTTATTAATAAAATTTTAAAAATACACGATAAAAATAGTTTATAAAAATAATACAGTAATAACTAGTGTGTATAAAAATACTGTTTACATTTCAAAATATACACAATTATTAGTCGTATAAATTTGCGTACGTGGTTGACTCTATAATTATACACATTTAAAAATCATATAAAACAACTGTTACACATTTTATCTAATTTTCTTACGATACGTGTAATAATATGACATGAAAAATTTTCTTTAAAAAAATTAAACAAATCACATAGATGTGCGTGTATTAGAATACAACGCCAAGTTCGCAACAGAACAAAATAGCAACGAACACTAAAACTTGATGCTTTTAGTCAGGGTTTATCTAGCAGTGCGCAATTAACTAAAATAACGAGTTTCATTAATAAATATCTATTTCTTAGCAAAAATATTTAAATATTTAAACATTTAAACATAACGTTATCTTGTGACTAACTACGATAATATGCCAAGAAAAAAATAGGAAAAAATATGACTTGTATGGAATTATCTGAAGAACATAAAGTACATATATATATATATATATATATAAATGTGTGTGCATGTGTGTGTGTGTGTGTGTAGAATAATATGGCAAGACATTAAAATACAATATTGTACACACACACTTTTTTTGTAACCTCAGTAATTTTAGCGTTCGGCTTATTTTTGTTGCAATGCCCTGTAATCTTTTCGGGAGAAGGAGAAATTTCACATTTAATAGAACATGATAAATCTGTTCAATAAATCTCATACCACTAATAGCAAATTAGGGTTTATGCAAAGTTCACGATATAATAAGCCTAAAGATACTCACGAAAGTAGAGATGAATTAGCACCTTTCTACTAGCCACCCTTATTTTGTCGAACTTCTCTAGTACCCGATTCAATTCAGGTGAAGCAGACTCACAAGCGACTTTCAAAACCGCAACCTTAAATTTGGTAACCCAACACCTTAACTCTATACACATTTCTTTAATAAAATTAACCGACTAGGACAAATGATTATTGGAATATATCGCAAAGAAAATAAAAATTTCGTAAATTGTGTCCTATTCATTTAACATTGAAGTAGAATTCAGAAAATAAATTCACCGAGATTTCTAAATATGCATAAGTAAATAATTGCAATTGATTTGCGGTTGTAGAAGTTCTATTTCGAAAAGGATAGCAACTAAAACATTAAGGCCAAAGAAGATGACACCACAACAGACCACATTATTATTTACATAATTACAAGTACAAAGTGGACTAATAATAAAATTATATAATGTATATAAATACATGTACATATATACATCGGCACATGCATGCATATATATATATATATATATATATATATATGCGTATGTGTGTGTGTGTAAATATACTCATATAATCACGTTATTAATCCAACTTTATTTTCTTCCAACATTTCTTATAATTTTATTTTTCATTAATTATTTATCTGTAAGAGGCAGTATATAACTATTTTTCTTATTTTCGATTACATTTTATCTGGGATTAAGATTCTCAAGAAATATTTGTAATATTTTAAAAATTAATTGTAACATTCGAAAAAAATACTTCACAATATAAGATATATATATATATATATATGTATGTATATATATTTATATTAATATATATACAAAGAGCGGAAGCGTCAGGCGTAGTGTACGTAATTTTTTTATATATTATGAATATTTTCTTTTATCGTGTGCACGTATGAAAGCATAAAAATGATAATTGGTATGAACAAAATAAATTAATGGCGCTTTTCGATTAAATTTTAATTAAAAACAATACCAAGATTAAAGTAGACCTAATTAGTTATCATTTACATAAAAAATAATACTACACTGTAAACTCTATACACACGTTTTACTAAAATTTGAGGCAAATAGCACGCAGATTTAGATTCGGGACGATACTATAATTATGAGAGATTAGATAGGAGAAAAAAATATACAGGAAATGTTAATATTATTTAAACCGGAATATTAAAAAGGAAAAACAAAGAAGAAGTTTCAATTATTGTGTATAGAAAAGACGCCTTATTAAAGCGATTTTTTTTTTTTTACAGAATAACGAAGTATTTACTTGTTAAATTACTACAGTGAAAAGGTTCTACATAAAATAGTAAATATTAGTTTTTGAGATCATTACAAAAAATATATTAAATCCACGATCTAAAGGATAAAGTTACAAAAAAAAAAAAAAAAAAAAATCAGAACTCGTCTCAGAAATTAATACACACACATGTGTGTTCTTTCAAAATAAATTTCTTCGCAGAGAAATTAACTAGGGGCAAAAAAAAAAAGAAAAAAAGTTTAGAAGAAAATTTAAAACGATCACTATATAAAAACGACAATGAACTCATAAAAATTGCATTGAAAAACATTTAAATGAATTTTTAAAATTTCCTGAATGGAAAGTTTAAATAAAAGCAGAAATATTCACACTAATATGATACATAAAGCTGGAATTCTACCGAACTCAATTGCGGTCGATTGGCTTTGAGTAAAATTAGAGGGGGAAGATTAAAAAGCGGAATATTCAACTAGCGAAGTAAAACAAAAAAAAAAAAACAAAAAACCTATTTATAAGTGAGTATTGCAACCAAATTATTAGAATTGCGGGAGGTTTTGAAAACAACTCAACTTCAGCTTCGATCAATTCTCACTTTCGGTAGAACTCAAATGTGATTTCACTTTTAACCGTCATAAATATACGTTGCGGCATTTTATGCAACTTCACACTATACAATATTTAACGACTGCTTTACAGAAAAAGGAAAACAATGTCAACAAGGTCGGATACAGTTACGATTTGACGTCAGGATTTTTGAAAACAAATGTACACTTTTTTATCAATTGTGTCGAGTTTTGATTTTTTTTTTTTTTTGATTTTTTTTTTTCATATTTGTCAATCAAGTATAATACAAGGAATTATTAAACATATATATATATATATATATATATATATATATATATATATACAGATCTAAAATATTGAGGAGTCTTGGCCAATGGTAACAGGTTAGATTTCGTTTTAGATTGGAAAAATATAAACTGAAACTGTTATCTAAAATTCAGACGAGATAGGCTCTTGCTTATGAACTACGGTGAGCGTATTAGTAGTGGGACTGGTATACTGTGTCGTCACGTAAATCTGGTACGGTTCTTTGACGTCGTCTTCGTCGTCGATTCCACCCTCTTCGGACGACTTGTTGCCACCGACCACCTGTTTCAAGTGAGTCTTTATGTGTTTCTGCAGATGATCGCTGCGCATGAACTTCTTCGTACACTCGGTGCACTGAAATCGTTTCTCGCCGGTATGGGTGCGATTGTGCCGTTGCAGTTCGTCGGATCGAGTGAACCGTTTGCCGCACATGGCCCAATTGCAGACGAACGGGCGTTCGCCAGTGTGCCAGCGCAGATGTGCCCTCAAGTGCGACGTCTTGCCGTAGACTTTGTTGCAGCCGGCGATATGGCATATGTGTACCTTTTTTCCGCTCAGTCGTTCGCCGCCGTCCAAGCAATTCGGACAGGTACAAGCTACACGTTTAACGCGGCGCTTCTTCTCATCGCCCGAGTATTCATCTTCGACGGGCCAACTGGACGCAGATTGAGCGGTCGGCGTAACGGCTCGTTCGATTTTAATAATGCGCACTTTGCTCATGTCCGGGTGCAGTTGTTCCAAATTCGAGCCAACTATCTGAACCTGCTGCGGAATGTTTTGAATAATAGCGGTAGCCGCCGGATTAGGCGTAATCGTTATGTTCGAAGTCGGATGATTATTGGTCAGCTGCGAGTGGGCATTGGTTAAACTGGAAGCCGGGATTAATTGTACATTCCCCAAGCCGGGTATGTTGACAGTCTGAACGGCGTTCGTTGGCATTTGAATGATGTTATTCGGGTTGATGGTGTTGGCGGAAGACTGCAGTAGGCTGGCCATCGAAGTCGGTATTATGGTAACCTGTTGCGGGCCGCTGTTGTGCGTGCCACCCGCATTTGTCAGGGTGATTTGCTGCGGCAACGATTGGGCAGCCGCGGCCGATATAATCTGAATATTTTGTCCGGACTGCGTTTGCACATTGAACGGAATCGACTGCTGCATACTATTAGCAGCATTGTTAACGCTGTTACTGTTACCGGCGCTATTATTGCTACTATTACAACTATTACTAGCGTGAATATTATTACTATTATTAATACCGTTATGATTAACGCCCCCGCTATTATTAATATTATTGGCGCTGTTATTAACAGAATTGCAGTCGCTACCATTATTATTATTATTATTATTATTATTATTATTATTATTATTATTATTAATAATATTACTGTTATTATTATTATTGTTGTTGTTATTGTTATTATTATTATTAGCGGATAGTTCGTTATTCGAATTATTAGGAGACGACGGTGATACGGAGATGCTATTTGACGATGAAGTAGCGGCGGTATTAATCGTTTGAAAAATCGCCGCGTTCGAGCTGGTAGGGGTGAGTGTGGCGACGCCGTTTGAAGTGACCACATTGTTGGTCGGCGTATGTTGGGCCAGCTGAACCGTTTGTATTTGCCCGTTCGGAGTTATAATCTGAGCGTACTGCGGCGCTGTTGTAATGTGCGATATCTGAGGCATCATCTGAATTTGAGGCGACGGCGCTGTCTGTATGACGTTGGGAAACGAATTGGAAACCGACTGAAGCGGTAAATGATAGGTCTGATAAATCGTGTGGCCGTTAGCGGTTCCGATCGGTACCTGAACCGGAATCGTCTGCTGCAGCGGCAACTGTACAACCTGAGGCATCGGAGACGGACGGACGGAAAGATTTTGCGCGGCAGCAGTCGGGAACTGAATCGTCTGTCCGGTGGCCAAATTCTGTATAATACTGGCCGGTAGGACATTGGCGCTACCGGTCGGACCCGTTCTAATGATCTGTCCGGACGGCGTAATTAACGTTTGTCCATTCGACAGGTGTATCGTTTGCGGGCCGGCGCCTCCTTGATGACCGGTAGCCACATTATTTCCCGCTAAGTTGGCGGCCGGTAAAAAGATGGTTCCGGCGCCCGTGCCCGTTATATCGTTATTATTGTCGACCGAAATCGCCTGCGACGGTATCACATTGTAACTGAGATTACTGCCTGTACCGGGGGCCGACTGCTGGATGAACTGAACCGGTACACCCTGTACCGAATACAACGTTTGCTGTTGCGGCGAGTTCGCCGCGCCGCCCGATTCTTGTTTAATGCTCTGAGTTTGCTGCTGCTGTTGTTGCTGTTGATGATGATGATGATGATGTTGCTGCTGCTGCTGATGCTGCTGCTGCTGCTGATGCTGCTGCTGCTGCTGCTGTTGATGAACTTCTTGAGCAGTTTGCTGCGAGGAGGTTGCAACCTGGCCGATCGAAGTGACGACATTTGCGTTCGATATCTGTTGCACCGGAATTAAGTTGGGCAAATTCGCTAACGTTATCAGCTGCGGCTGACCGGCATTCTGACCGCCACCACTACTAGCGGGTATAGTAACCGTCCGCGCTGCTCCAGCTTGCAGCTGTTGTAACAAAGCAGCTGTAACGTTAACTTCCAGAACTTGAGGAGCGGCCAAGCTTTTAGAAATTAATCTGGTCGCAGTGCTATCTGCCGCCCGGCCGCTACTGTTAATGAAGACAGTACCGATATTTCGATCGTTCTCTTCGTCCTCGTCCTCGTCCTCGTCGTCCTCCGACGACTGACTGACGTTGCCCTGGTGACTGCGATGGTGCGGGTGATTTATAGCGGCCTCTTGCTGATCGGAAACTAGTCGAGTACAAGCGCTCGCTAACAAAGACAACGGATACGATTCATCGTTTTTTAGGTCTTCCTGAAGACAATGCGACGGAGGTTCCTCTTTGATGAAACTATGATCCGGCGATTCTTTCAATCGTATGCCATTAACAACGTGTACTGTTGCTTCGATAGGAATATTGCTTTCCTCCATCGACAGTATTCATCGCTACTCTGCGATTGACGGTAAAACTACGATTTCTACACGCACACATACATGCAATAAACTTTTATTTTTTAATTTATTTTTTAATTTTATCATTAAAAATGAATAGAAGAAAAAAAAATCCCCCTACACCTGGTGGACACTTTTTTCAACGACTCACTCTTTAGCGTAACGGGAAATCATCTGAACAGCGCCTAGAAAAGAAAAAAATCAAAACAAAAACACATTGTAAACATTAAAAGAGGTAAACTTCTTCTAATTAAGACTTAAAAATTACCGTTCGTAATATGCACTTTACATTTCTCCAATGAAAAAACTTCTTTACTATTAAAAAAAAAAAAACGGGGGAAACTGCAAGTAAACTGTATAAATCTGTTTCTAGTTGAAAGTTTTTACGATATTACCGAAAAATTTAATTTAAAAAAATAAAAACCATTTACTTCGGATGCGGTAACGCTATACTTTTCCAGGACATTTAATTAAGGTGCTGCATAAATTTAAAGTTAAAAAGCAAACGCTAAACCTCGCACTACGTTTAACAATATTTAATCGGATCATCAGTTTTAAACGTGTAACGTGGAACATTGTCATATATTTTATTTAGAACTTCAGAAAATTCCAATAAATTACTTTAACGATACATTTATAGTACAAACATGCGTGCTTTTATTTATCTATATTATAAAATGCGAGACAAAAAGTGGGCAATTTTTATTAGTAGTAGCTAGAAAGTTGTTTTTTTTTTTTTTTTATGGGCATATTTTTATTACAACAATACACAAAAACCATAAAACTCCCAAAACCTTTAAAATTCAAGGGCCCAAATCTTGAAAAACGTATATATATATATATATATATATATATATATATATATATATATATATATATATATGGTATATATCAAAAGTTGCAAGATAATGATTTTTAAAAAAATCCACAACTCGTTTTTTATGACAGCTGGAGTTTATTTATTTATGTTTTTAAATTGACATATTTTCGCCGCAAGAATGCAAGAAAAAGTCTGGATTTCTAAAAAATTGAAAAAGTCAATCAACATTTTTTACTAAACTAACATACCTATTTATATTTATTATATATATATATATTTTTTTTTTTTTTTAAATCTCATCTCCACTTTTTCCTGCCTTCGTTGCTTTCGTGTCCAAAGTTGTTCAGATCTATATATTCGGTTCATTTCGTTTAAATGTTAAGAACTTTTTTTTTCAAAAAGTTTTACTTGTAATGATCGCGGTTTTCGATCGTTCAAAACCTTATAATATTTGGTATATCTGTTGTAAATACCTCGTTATTTTTTTTCATTTATTTATTTATTTATTTAATTATTTCCGGCACATGGAAACATCGGTTAAAAACAAAACAATGTAGAGGCCTGCGATCAAGAGGTCCTAAGACATATGTGTCCCAGGATCCATGTCAAACAGCGGAGTTAATGTCATGTCGACTGTAATACCAGATGTGTACATCCGTAATTTTAAACCGTCAATGACAAAAACTGAATCGGCGAATGATTCGGTACTGCTACACAAATCGTAGATAAATGTTATACAGTTCCAGGTTCACACGATACCGCTACAGAAGCTAAAATATTTATCTTGAAAACAAAGAAGAACAGATCATTCCACTCTTTGTCCTTGTCTAAGAATTCATACCGAATGAACGTCCGAGCGCATGTATATCAGAGATCAACCAGTGAAGTAGAAAATAGTACACATCAGAATTAGAAGAAACGTTATCCTCTGTCACTTTCATAACATCAATTAACTATTTTACAGTTCCCTTCTATTATTCTAACAACTACCGGCTGTTTCTATCTTCTTCTTTTTCAATTTATCATCCTTATACTTTTCGCTATCCTTATTGTACAATGCTACACGTTCGTAATATTGTCCATCGCTGTTATTTCTTTAATTCGCCCATACATAAACAATCTACTCAACTCCGGATCTACTTAAAAAATTGACATACGGCACCTGTTCCAGTGCACGTTGCATCAATAAAACCAGTGTACTATGTACGCGTCCGATCCATGTAGATCTAATGCATTCGTATACGGAATAAAGTTCCAAAACCTGCGATCCAGTACCGGATCTGTATCTGAAAAAATAAGGAACTTATCCATCACTAGCAGAGACGTTCGAAAAAAACATCTAGATGTTGAAGACATTCGAACAAAACATCTGGATGTTGAACACCTACCGTAGACAGCATTCTAAATGTCTCTTTGTTTAAACTTCTTCTAACGCATTTTTATTATTGATCGAAAATTTTCAAAGGCACACTATAGGCCGTCACTTGTTTGAAAAAGTCTTTCGACAAAAACCCTTTTGTGGCTAACTACTTCATTAAAACTCTCCAACACTACCACTTACTTTAAGAAATGTACTCAAAGATACTATATTAATGTTTTCCGAATATTTTCTAAACTATATAAATAATAAATCATTCTGTTAGTTGATGCTATAATACACTGAGTGCCGCATATTACAGTAGAAATATGTAACGAATTTTTAAATGAATAATTTTTATATCAACATATTACGAAGAGCTGTTTTATAAAAATATGAATGTTCTGTATAACATCTGAAGTCGATAAAAAACATAATCTTTTACATTTAATTATTTAAAAATAATAATAATAATAATAATAATAATAATAATAATGTCTCTTTTTTGTTTTTTAATGTACCTAATAATATTATGCGTAATGTTCGAAAGTTTAACGATGTATATTAACAAAACAAATATCCTCATACATTTTACAATAAAAATGAATTACCCATCTACTTTGTTTAAGAGACATTACACTACTCCGTAATCCGTTTATTATAATTATGAAAATAAATTTAAAATAAATTAAGCAACACATACTGGGGTGAGCAAAAGTCAGGGTGTACTATTGAAAACTGCACGTGTGCGTTTGCACCCTGACTTTTGTTCACCCCTGTATAAAAATCGATAAATATAGTCGAATAACGTTGAGTCATATAGCATGTAAACGTTTCAAAACAGCGATTAATTACATTGGAATAATGAAATATTAGTTTTTGATGTGTATTCGTATTTAATTAAATATTTAGAATATTTACTAATGCAAAGTAATTTAACGAAATTTAATAATTTATAATTATTAACAATTTTTAATATGCGCCCCGCGCGTGTTTTATTCAAGTTTTTTATTAGTCTCTTGCTTTAACAGATTACTGCCGTAAAGTTTTCACTTTTCATTTACGATTTTTACAAATGACATACTTTTCTAAGAATATTGTCATACACTATTTTGGCAACTTAACGACGAGACTTTTAAACAAGTCTTTTATATAAGGTAGCAACGTGTTTTAAAACTACAAGTTACACTTTCCATACACACTTTTCGATTTCCTAAACATGATTCCAAATTCTCCGTTAACTGCTTTTTTGTCTTCCTTGAATGCCTCGAATTTCTTTCTTCTACCCGTCTTTTCTGATTTGCTTGGTGCGTTAACAACTCTATCATATGTACATCGATTATCTTACTTTACAATGTATCTCCCTCCTTTATCTATAATTTCCTTTTTAGATCTGAAGTTGCCCTATTCTTTCCATGCATTCTTAATTGCGTCAGTTTCCCAGGTAATAAAACCATCGATAGAGCTGCCGCAGAAGCCTCCTTTCTTCCATCTGCATCCTCTTTCTTCTACCGCTAACCGGTACAAAAATTGCATCTGAAAAATCTCTTGCAATCAAACAGCGGAAGATGGAGATCTTAACGACCTTAACACACCTTTTATCCATTAAATTTAATTCCCGTTTTCAATATCTTGTCTATTTCGACCCAGAAAAAAAAAACAAACATAATACTCATTAGACTTAGAATTTCCCATACCTAACTAAATCACTCTTTAAATCGCCTAAGGCTGAGCACATAGTGACGCGTCAAAGAGAGCTGCGATAGTAGCAAGCGAGCAAAGTGAAAAGAAATTGAGCGTCGATGAGGAGAGAGTATCAATACGTAGTGACGTCTCAATTAGCGAAGAACGATAAAGCGTTTCAGACATCACACTAGTATTCGGCCGGTTGATGTTAATTAAAAAATGCATGCTTTAGTCGAAAATTCCGCGCTATAAAAAGACTACAAGAAAATGTGTAATGTGCATGAAATAAATAAAAGTAGAAATATACATAGCGAATTTCAGCATTTATATGAAGAAAAATTAAGAAGACATCTGGAAAACTTTTATTCATACTTACGCATGAATATTTCAACTTTTGATCGTATTTTACAAAATATTCAATCAAAGTTAACACCCAAATGAAGAAATTTTTTTTTTTCCTTGCTAAATTTAAATATATTAAAAAATACCATGTCAAATGTATAAGATCTTATGATAAAATAAACACGATTACTTACGAAAAATAAATATTAAGGGAACTATGAAAATGAAAATTTAATTTTCACAAAACTAGTCATTTTTGTTTCTGAAACATTTGACACAATAAAAAAAATTTAATATGCCGGGCATAAATTTTCCAGTATAGAAACTGCGTTAAATTGCCCATTTAAAATTTATAATTAGAAAATATTTACACAAACGTTTAAATCAAATACACACACTTTTTTTTGTAGATTTCGTTTCACTAGCTACTTCATTCCAGAGTTTAACGAAAATAAAGCGGTAATGGTGATCATTTTGTTAATCCAAAAGTGGTTCTCGAACGAAAACACTACTAATAAGTGTAATTCTTTATTCGTTTCCATATAATTTTAGTACAAAAAAATTTTAAGATTTGAAAATAATTTAAGATCATAGCTATTATTTATTTCATCTCGAAAACTAAATAATTTTTAAGAGAGCTACTGATAGTAAAGAAAATGGATCTGTACGCAACTAGTATAGACAATACGTTTCATAGTTTCATAGAAGATGAGTAAGCAAAGATTAAATAAAAATAATTCCATGCACACTCTTTTTCTTCCAAAAATATGTGCCCGGTTATTTACAGGATGTATGAGGATTCTTTCCAGTCGGCGAACGCCACAACGTGTCACAGTAAGCTGAAACTGATAGTCCGGTTGTGGTATGTGGGGAAAGAACGGAAAGGAATGAAAGCGATATAGCGGCGAAAACAAATCAGTTTAAATTCTCTGCTTTGCTTGTTAATAGCAGAACTATCGCGATCATCTTTGACGCTTCACTATATTCACTTCCATAACAAGCCATGCTTTTAATTTTGTCGCTTTACTCTTAGCTTTTTTCGCAGCTCTTTGACGCGTCACTATGTGCTTAAGGCGTAACTCACACGGACCACTTTTCGACCACAACAGAACCACAAAAAAGCCGTCAGTCGCGGGTAATACTATTTTAAAATAGAAATGATGGGGAAAACGCAATACTAATCCGACGAGCCACTTTCTGTCGTCAGCTCTAACAGTAGTCGCAAGGTGTGACTCTTCAAACGACCACAAAGCACAGGCACAAAATTGCGGCCGATAAGTGCTCCGTGTAAGTTAAACCTAAATCGCCTAAATTGTCCTTGTTGTTTTGTCTGCAAAGATACGTTTTTTACCTTACACCATTTAGAGTTCAGTAATGTGTCTCCTCCATTCTCTACACTTTAAATCCGTATATGACCTTCTGCCATACTTATAGAATTTTTCAGCTTTCTGTACTTCTTGCATCTCTTTAATCTAATGTAGAAATTCGACAGACTTCAAACGCATACAGCCCATATAAGCAGCCAATAACTGTACATTAGCTTTATTCGGATGCATGTAATGCGTTTGCACTATAGTATGTTAGAAATTTACTATTAATTCACCTTTAAGAGCAATGCCGGTGAAATTGTTTTCACTTTTATACCAGCTTTATCCCCGGGGCTTTAGCCTAATAATACATTTCATTTATTCATTTATTTTGTTAAGTACTTATTTTTTCTCTTTGAATTATTTTGCTATCTTGTTTTCTGAGAAATATATATACACCGCATCGAAATTTGTCGGCATTGAAATGAAAAGGTCCTGTCTTCAAGTATCTCTCCGCATAGAAACGATAAATTTATGATTCCTTTTTCTTGCGATTCATCTTCAGTTTCTCTACCCATGTGATAGACCTGCCGTTTATTTTATGAAATTAAGAAATAGAGTCTCTATTACAAACAATACTACTCCCACACCTCTCTGATTCCCATTGAATGTGCTACCGATGAGACCAGAATTATTTCATCTTTATCAAACAATTTTAAATTATGTAAAAGCAATGATTCATACACCGTAAAAAATGATCTTGTTTCTCTCAAAAAGTCAATGCAGAAAAAAAAATAAATAAAAAACGAGAATATAAATTTCAATTGCGAAAAGTTTAATAATAAATCCATAATAATGCCCAATTGAACTGGGGGAAGTCTTCTTAATTGCCGCTTCTAAATTGAATTAATGAAGTTTTAAAGTAACGTCCATAGAAGTATGCGTTTAATCTTTAACAAATTACACACGTTGCACCGACCTATCTCGCAAACTGACTCCATATTCATAGTAACTCATTCACAATTATCGAGTCAGTGTCTGAAACTTGTATGTTTTGTAATTTTTCCAAAAATGAAATATATACACCACTGAGGAGCCATTTTCACTGATCAATGTACGATGATCTTTTCGAACACGAAACAAATCCCTCGGCCACACATACATCTAAAGTTACATAAATCCATTTGCAACAAGACAATTAGATACGTGCATGTATTGGGAGTACAAATTAGTTCGGTCCGCTTTAAAAAATGGCACCGGCTGTTACGGATGTTTTATAGTGACAGCTGATTATTTCGATGGTTTTAGAAAGGTGTCAGACATCTGTCAATAATGTAGAGTTTATATCGCGTTCAGTTTCGTACGGAAACTTGTGTGTTACTGTGTAGAATATGTCAAATTTTGTGTTAACTAAGCAGCATTTGCGGGAGGTTCTAGTTTCCTTCTTTAATTGAAAGAAAAGTGCAGCTAAAGCGCATCGAATGCTTGTGGAAGTTTATAATGATAATGCTCCAGCTGATAAATCATGTAAGGAATGGTTTCGACGTTTCAAGAATTGTAATTTCAGCGTTGAAGACAAGCCTCGCTCTGGACAGCCAAAAAAATTTGAAGGCAAAAAATTGCAGGCATTATTCGATGAAGATCCGAGGAGTCAAACGCAATAGAAGCTTGCAGAATCATTGCAAGTTACCCAACAAGCAGTTTCGGTACGATTACAATCCGTGGGAATGATTCAAAAGCGAGGAAATTGGGTGCCTCATGAACTGAAACCGAAAGACGTTGAAAGGCGATTTGTCACGTGTGAACAGCTAATTCGAAGGCAACAAAGAAAGGGGATTTACATCGGATTGTGACTGGGGATGAGAAATGGATATTCTACGACAGCCCTAAGAAGAAAAAATACTACTCTATGCCCGGTGGTCAATCATTGCCATCGACCTCAACATCAACACCAAAACCGAACATTCATGGTTCGAAGGTCATGCTGTGTATCTGATGGGACCAAAAGGGTGTGGGGTACACTACGAGACAACCTGGCGATTCCATTACGGGCGATCGATATAGGCTACGATCGATTCGTTTGAGCCGTGCATTACGAGAAAAACGGCCGGAATACGAGCAAAAACATGACAAAGTTTTATTCTTTTGCGTGACAACGCTCGGCCTTATGTTGCAAAAGTCGTAATAAAATATGTGGAAACGCTTAAGTGGGATATTTTACCACACCCGCCGTATTCGCCGGACATTGCTCCTTCTGATTACTCGTTGTTCCGACAGATGCAGCATGATTTAGCAGGTAAGCGGTTCACTTCTTTCGCAGAAATCGAAAATTGGCTCCTAACGTGGATCATCTCAAAAGATGAGACATTTCTTCGAAATGGAATTTGAAAATCATCTGAGAAGTGGGGAAAAGTAGTAGCCATTGATGGGAGCAATACTTCGATTAATTTGTTCATTTCATTTTGATTAATCCGTTCATTTCATTTTGTTCTAAAATAAATGCATTTTTCACGAAAAAAAAACGGACCGAATTAATTTGTACTCCCAATATATATATATATATATATATATATTAATGACAACGCCATTCTTACGTCAAGGGTAATATGAAAAAATCACTATGAAAAATCGTTTCATAATATGTAACTGAAGTTGTAATAGGTATTGTACGCAAGCAGTAAATTATTGTTTTTTTTTTTTTTTAAGACATCGCGGTCAATTGAAATTTATTATTCTGTAAATATTAAACAAAAGCTATCACATCTAGGGCTCTAGATCTCCACGACAAGGTCAACAGAACCGAGTTAATATATATGTACACATACAGCAATAGTAAAATACTAAACATTATGTAAATTAAACTTCTAAGCGAAACATAACACAAACAAAAAAAAACGGTATCATTAAAAAACAAAAATTTAAAAAAATACCGACTCCAAAATCTACTCTAAAAATTTAGTGAAAATGCACTAAAACATAGTGTAGTAATATTCTTAAATATACATAAGACTATTACACGCTAGAAAAACTGCGGAGACCCGGATATTCGTTTTTAGCGACATTATTAAAAGACGCTGGGCTTGGCGGCAGCTACTGCACAAGATCGGAAGTACTGGAAGAGTATCATCATGGCAAAGACCAGTCTTAGGACTGAATTACAAGAAGAAGAAAGAAATCATTATTTTTAAACAACATTAATACTTTATTAAAGTCCGGAATTAATAATTAAAAACCATTTCCGATGTTTCTGATTGACTTATAAAAAACTAGCAACTGTGTTGTTACTTGTTACACTCATTAAATTTGTATAAATTATTGTTACAATTTGAATTTGGTACCGACTCCAAAAAATTAATATTGTTTAAGATTAATTATAATATCCTCATGTATATTACTCTAAAATATTTATTATTTTTTACCAAATAATTATTTTTTATTTCTTAGTGCCTTTTTTAAAAATTTTTAAGTAAATCTCGAAGTCCGGTACTTTTATTTTTAAAATATTTAATTTCACCATTTTTAACGTAAATATTTTTGATTGACAATATGGATAGACCAACACCTAAAATGCATGCTGCTACTTTCTGTATTCCATAAAATTAAATATTGATTCCCAGAGTAGTATTCAAATTCTGCCCCAGTAATTAGCTTGTAAACGAGCTAATAAGGAAGTTCCAAATTTATTATAAACTAATGTTGCTAATCAAATCACTCGAGTTCGTCGCCTCTTTAATTTTAACAATTTAGCTCTTCATATGTTCGCGCTATATTTTAATAAAAATTTTTTGCCCAATTTTTGTTTAGTTCCATATGGGACTACCATTAACCGACATAAATCAGTTCACATGGTTAAATGTCATGCGCAGTGATGTAAGGACGAACTAATATACTCTTATGGGACCTATGTTTTTAACTGTTACTGTATCTTCATTCTCGGTATAGTTGCTTAGTCAGGTTCACTTTCTTGTGACTCCTAATTGCTGCTAGTTATACGTGTTGATGGGTAATCGTCCGTTGTTAGCAAGCCCAAGGAAAAAACAATAAAAAAAAATAAAAAAATACTCTTATGAAACCAATTGTAATTCTATAAAAAGCAGACTTTTGAAATAGCCGGCACCTGAACTATACAAAAATTACATGATGCAACGAAGAAAAAAAAAAGCACCATAGTTTTGTTCTAGAACATACAGAATACGAATTCATCACTTAACCGGGCTGCTAAGACAGTTTCATCCGAAAAAAATGGTAACAAATAAAAACGGGCGCTGTAAATGCGATTGAAAAAAAGTGACAAATCAGAAACAAAATGTTTCGACACTGTTTAAATTTCATTTATCAAGAACATAATATAAAATAACTTGTACAAACATCACTCAACGGAAATAGATACTGAATGATTCTAACTATAACTAGTTAGCTAAAGTAAACCACACTTTGTTCGGAAAATGCACATTGTTGATCTAAATTTGTCGGTAAATTTTTTTACTTAATATTACAGTAAATTTATGTTCGATATGGAGAAATCTAACCCTATCAAGTTTGCTGTAACTATAAACTACGAAAATAAATATTACAAATATAGCAACAAAATTGTATAGAACAAAATACATAAAATAACGTTTTCAAGTCCAGCCCATCACTGATAAAGACAAAGGAACATGAAAACACGATAAAAGAACCGTGATAGTACGAAAGTTTTATAAAATATTCATGTGCACTACGGCGCTTTTATCACGTCTTTATGCTCTTCCATCTTAGCTGATGATGAGCTAAACCCGCATACGTTACTAAAGGTTAAGTATACTGCTGTTCCATACATTTCTTGTTGTTTGCTGTATTCTATTTGTTTTTGTGGTTTAAAATTACTGTTATTTTTTCTGCTGAACAACAAAAACCGGGCAGCCATTTTTTTATATTATATTTCTCTATTATATAAAATAATTTTTTACAATAAAATACATTCTTTCATAATTGTATATAATTTTACCTAGATGACGCTGTAGTAAAGTAATTCATATATTGTATTTGAAGAAATTTTACAATAAACACTTTTTTTTTATTTGAATTTCTTAAAAGCTCCCCTAGTAAACGTTAAAATATAATTTTTTATTATTTTACAAACTTTTGTTAATTTTTCAACAATTGTTGTTAATAAATCCGTAAAAAATTATATGAAAAAAAAAATAGGTACATACACGCGCGCGCGAACATATATATTAATTACAACTTAATTCTTAGGCTACCCTCTTTTAGAAAAAAAGGCCCCTTGTTTTATGTAACGCAAGATATCCCAATTTTATGTAATTTTCTAGGATTTTTGTTATTAAAAAATGTCACAATTTTATGTAACAAAATATGTAACGAAAAATGTAACGAAAAAATGTCTTAATTTTATATAATGAAAGTTAAATGTTAAGATAGGATTTATGTGTTGATGCCAGTAGGAATTACGTTGTAAATTTTGAACGTTTTATACAAAGTACAGAAAAAGAGATAGAAATGAAAGCAAGAGGGATCGTCAAAGGGCACATCCCCATGCAAGGCCAAAATGGCCGAGTTTTACATATATATATATATATGTGGGGGGAGTGTATGTGTGTATATATGTATGTATGTATGTATGTATATGTGTATGTATATATATATATATATATAGATAGATAGATAGATCGCTCATTAAATACAATAACGTCATAACTCAAAAAACGCTATTCCGCAGAAAACGCAAATTAACATTTACATTTACTATAATTTGAACGGTGTACCCTTTCCAAAAGAAATGCTTATTTTGTCGAGTTTCTTATTTACAAATATGGCGTTCTGACCTCTAATTGTACTCATAAAATGCATTCCAACTATACACATAACTCAAATTCGCTATTTTTTAAGTTATGACGTTATTGTATTTAATGAGCGACATATAGAACTCGGTCGTTCAGACTTCACCAAGGGGAACCCCCTGAACCCCTAGATGCTGGTTTTCTTATAATATTTAGGAGAGTCGATTTCAACTAACAGCACCATTCTAATAAAAAAGTAAAAACAATTTAATATTTTCGAGATTCTTTCTTTTTCTTATAGTAGCCCAAAAAAATAACAGGATTAAACATAACGCAAAAACGTGACAGATTTTCGTATCCTCTCCCAGCATAAAAATAACACAGTCATTAATATATATGCATTAATATAAAATATAACGATACGGATTACGTTAACTTCACCATCAATAAAATCAACAACAAAAAACTACAAATCCGGAAAAAACAATAAGGTTAGTCCAGATGCAACGATAGACTGTCCATAAGCAACTGAACGGCCCACAAATTTAAGTAGTACAATATGTTGCAGGCAAACATTTCATTAAAATCGTGGAAATTATAGTAAAAAACAAATTCAAAAATTAAATATTACGAAGCACGACAAATGTTAATTAAATAAAAATCGATTCAATAATGGTTTTCAACAACTTTCACATTTAAAGATTATATCAAATCCAAGGCTTCCTCTATTTCAGTTGAAGTAGAAATGCGGACTGAAGTATTGGTATAAAAAATAAATACATAGACAGATTACCGGAAAAGATATTTGGCAGCCTTTTATTGATGCGAACAAAATTATTCACAAAATTTACCAATTACCACAAGCTGGCTGCTCTTGTGTGATGGAATTATGTGCAATTTATGCGACAGCAGAGTACATCAGCCTGGAGAGAAGAAAATGAGAAATTCTAAATTTTAACGAGATCTCTTTAGAAGTAGTACTACTATAACTGGAGAAAAACAATTTTGGAAAAATACGTACGAGTAGAAGTTAAAATTACAAACTTAAATGCAGGACAAAAGGAACGGAACAACACCTTTGTCACGTTAGAAATTCGTAATATCGAAACGGCTGATGCACTAACTAGATTTAACCTCAGAACAGCGAGGAATATAAAATTAAACTGAGAGAAATTCATACGTGTACCCTTAATTAAAAACAAATTATTATATGGAAACAAAGATTTTCAAAATACTAGATAACGGAAAGCAAAAGCGTATAATTTATTTTGAAAAAATCTTTTAGTCGAAACACTCAATCAGACAGACATCGCGACAGATAGTAATTTGTAGACTAAGTATGGGAAGATAGGATAATACCTCACGGCCGCTAACCTGGCTAATATGAAGCCAATAGATAACGAACTTTGCCAGAAATAACGGCATAAAGGGGAAATGGATATAAGGCACATTGATGGCAGTTATGAAACAGAGTGAGCAAGTTATCTTCATAGTATTCTATTACCCATGAGTACTCTACTTTTCCACTTTCAATCTGCTTTCTGCCGAGGCTAAATATTCGTTAAAATTACCGAAATCGTGTCACGTGAAGTTATGGTTAATGAGTAAAAAAAATATTGTAGTGGGCTGCCAATTAATCCCTGATTAAATTTACTAAATTTCTTTTAGGTCGACAACACCCTTCAAAAAAAAAAAAAAAATTACTTTCTTAAATTAACAATGACCCATCGAATATGAATAACGAAATTGACAACACGAAAGGTAATCTTTGACCGCAAAGACTAACGCAAACTAGTGCGTAAAAAAAAGATCGAACAAATAACGGATGCTATATTTACAGATAGAAAATTTTTTTTACGACACAAACGTGGTATAAACAATTGGCAAAAAAAAAAAAAAAAAGAATAAAATCATTCTGAAAATCAAAAAGCTAGACTGCAGTAACGTAAACAGTGACGCGCTTATGGCAGCACAATTGGCGTAATTTTATTTCTTTTGAAATACGGATGCAACTAAGAAAATGGACACATTCATTCGTTCGACGAGCGGTAAATTCTTCGGGTTTCTTCACGACTGAATTTTAGTGTAAAAATAATACTTTCACTGCATGATGAAATTGTCGAGCAGTTTGCAATAATAATTAACGATAATACAAGGCTGCAAAACAATTTTTTCCCCGAAAAATTTATTAAAACGGGCAGCAGAGGCGAGCTCAATAGCAGAAAAAAAGAAAAAGATCGCTGCGCTGATGGCTTGAAGAAAGGGCCGATACAAGGAAAATTAGTGCGAGAAAGAAATCAACAATGTAAGTACCGTTAAGAATGCGTGTAGTGCGGCGAAAGCGAAAAAAAAAAAAAACAACTTGAAATAAAGGCTCCCCAGATATCGGAATTATGAAAAGAAGCTAGAGGAGCTCGTCATCTATTGCTCATTTGAGGTCTCGGAGAGTGGCACTACAAGTAAGAAAACGAAGCACACTCTAATGGTGCCGGTGAATGGCAACTGGAACAAAAACTGGTCATCGCCGTCATCTCGCACAAGCATGAGGAGACGGACGTGCGGACCAGTATGAATAAAATGTAATGCAGCCACATGTTGCGCTGGAGAAAAGCGCAGGTCGTAAGTAAGCTGGAGGCGAGTATGCTGGAATGCGTTGTTCCAGCAATTCATTCCACTTAGGAAAGCAAGATCTCCACCGCCGCCACCGACTCCGCGGCTGCGTTAGCCGTATGTGAACGAGTCCGTGCTCGTCGTAATATTCCCCCATTTTACATATTCCACTTTTTATTGTTGCATCGTAGCGTAGCGAAATTGCCCGCAGAGAACAAGACAGCAGCGCGATCATCGGAAAGCCGATGAACGATCGACCAAAACGCAACCACCAGTCGCAACCGCACAGAAGTGTGGTGGACGGTAAATAAAAAGCGTGGACGTGGACATGTACCGTCGAACGATGCTTCGTTCGGTCGCCGCTGACATAAACAAATAATCGGGATCGGCAAGTATGTGCCTCCGAAAACTAGAACTATTTATTATATAGGCGATGATAGACCAACGAAACGGAGCACATTCCTTCGAATTATCTACAGAATAATTCGCTCGATGATATCGATAAATCAAAACGTAATATCCGAACTATACGTATCAAACAGTTTCTACAGAGACAATGCTTACAATACTTACAATGCACCAATGCTTACAACGCTTACAATGCACCAATGTACTTACTAAGCGTAAAATAATCATCCAACAGGCTTCCACTGTAATCTTATCTCTTGCACGTTAGAATTTTACGCTCCTACTACTAGCGCCACTTGTATTATAAATGATTTCCTTTGGTCCAGATTTTTTCCTATTATTTTTATTTATTAATTATTTAAAAATGTCTGGTATCTCTGTTCTCCTACTATTTTTAAGCACTATACGACAATTTAAAAAGCTTTCTATCAAATGGGGTTGTCTCTTTTGCTACTACCAATAATACGTACAAATATATTATAAAAATTGGAAAAACGAGAATAATACTACACAATTCGTGAAAAATTAACAAAAACTGTTAGGCACATTTCGCGAATGTACAACGGGTATAATATAGTTTATGAAATGTGCAATACATATTATATATATATAAATTTGCTCCCGGAAAGTCTGAAATAATTGGATAAAATGCAAAAAAGTAAAAACAGTC
The DNA here is from genome assembly GCA_039619475.1 of Icerya purchasi. NCBI lineage: Eukaryota > Metazoa > Arthropoda > Insecta > Hemiptera > Monophlebidae > Icerya > Icerya purchasi. The sequence goes on along the minus strand of CM077116.1, from coordinate 449,022,387 downwards.
TGGAGAAAAGAACTGGTCTCCTTAAGCGCATCAGTACAAATTGAGATTGGTACTGGTACATTGTGAACCTTCACAGTTCTCGATACATTAATCGATATACTCGCCGCTGCCCGGATATGAACACCTAGATATACTAAAAATAGTTCTTTTTTTTTTTATGTAACTTTCAAATAATCGATATGAATAATAAAAGATTTAGATCCAACACATTATCAACAAAGTGCACGCGGCTAGCAATATTAATATGTATACCTTTATATTAATGACTACACCACTCTTAGCTCGACTCCCACTACTTTTCGGGTAGAAAAATTTGTCCTAAAATGTGACATTAAATAAGTATTTATTTTTTTTTTGTCGCGCAGTAAGAAAGAATGACATTGTCAATTTTCCTCTGTTTATACGAAGTATAGAAGTGTGATAGAGCGGAGGTAGGCGGGGTCAAGAGGCTGAGCCCCTTGCGAGGCACGAAGGGCTCAGTTTATATATATATATATATATAAAAATATAAATACATATATATATATACACATATATATATAAATACATATATATATATATATATAAATTTATAAAAATATAAATACATATATATAGATAATAGAGTGTACGAAATTATTTAGATCCAAAATTGTTAATTGTTATTTTTGAAATTTAATCACACAACTTCAAAAAATAAAAGAAATCAAATGTGCTGTAGAGCAACATCCTTATTAAGCACGTTTAGCCAACACATGAATTGACTAAGTGGTTTGTTCCCAAGCCGAAGAAAGAAAAACAAAAAAAAAAAAAAAAACGATTTATAAACACCGAAATGACCGAACATAAAAGCGACCTAAACCATTCATTTACAGACATTTCACAGAATGACATACATTTCTGAGAGAGCATACTAAACCGAATTTCTTATACTGTACACTAATCAAGCAATCTTTATAAATGAAAATATTTCTATAGGATTCTGATGCGAAGAAAACCTGTCTTCATAAGGGTGCTGTGTTATATCGTCTCAAAAAAAAAAAAAAAAAAAAAAAAACCATAATCAGCGAATAAATAAAAACCTACTCTGAAAATGTATCGTAAACAATAAACAATTTTTGTCGATATTTTTTTTAAAAATCGAAACGAAATAGGACTCCTTTTGAAGTCGTTTCAAATGCATTAACGCAAAAAATTACAGAAAGAACCATAGGCAACAAATTATATAAAATGATTGCGCCAGTTTATAAGAGGGGCTCGATGAAATCGTAAAAACCTACTTAAAATAAACTGTTCTCGAATTTGTCTAATGTAATACCTGAAATATTACTCGATAGCGGCGAAAATCTTATAAATTCGCGATTTAGAAAAAAATAAAACGGAACTATGATAGCGAGCACCGTTAAAATAGGCCCGAACAATCACGAGAAACATGGTGTACAAAAAAAAAACAAAGAAAAAAACCGTAAACACACCGAGGGTCTGGAATGAATAATAAAACAAGAAGATTATCGATCTTTGAAACGCTAATAATTACTAATTGGATCATTAATTGGCAATACAACTTTATCATTTTCTTCTACAATACTATAAAAACGCATAGGCCGTTATTATTAAAAGTTAAACACGTGTTTCAGAACGAAAACAAATGTGCAATAATCGTGGTCTGATGTATTATAGGTCTAGTACATTCTGTTATTGTCAGATGAAATTAAGTGAAATTTTTAATTTTCAATCCTACTGAAATGAATGTCACGTATATTCTACACGTATTGCACAAAACTGCGAGAATATTTCCTAGCCTTACAATGAAATAAAACTATTTATTGTTATCCATCGCGATCTTTACTGCGCTAATTAAAGTTTCAACTTTAAATCTGTTTTTAAAAGGAGCATACAACAAACACTATTAATCGATACAAGACGTGGTAAAACAGCAGTCTAAGCATGTGCGAAACGGAGAAGACAACACCACAGCGGAATCAAGTCGCGTCGCAAGGTCTTCATTTTTCGGCATTAAATGAAAGAAGACAGCTGTTTAACCAGCTCAATTTCAAGAAGGAGAAAACATCAAAATCACATCGGACAATGAATACAGATCGCTCGACGGTGCCGAAAAAAGAATTTCCGAAACAAGTTCTTTTTAATGACGTATCAGAATTTCTAAACGGAATAATCGAAGAAAATTTCCAGACCAAATCGATAAAACCGTGCAACACGCCTAGACTTTTTTTTAACTTAATTAATTTGGGACTCGCGTCCAGTATTGGCGCATTCATTAGGCAAAATGATAATCTATTTTCTGTACGCAGTGTCCGAACGAAACATCGTTATTCAACCAACTTTGGCTACGACTACGTCAAAAAAAAAAATATTTCAATTATTAACCCTTCCGACATCTTCTAATATTTTATTAAGTTTTTTTTTTTTTTTTTTTAAATTAAACGTAAATAAGTAAACGCCAAAAATGGAAATGTATTAATTCACAAAAGAATAATTAAAATTAACCGACATATTTCCCAGCGCACAGAGTTCGTAATCGCGGTTAATTTCATTTATTTTGTAAATTAATACATTTCTACGATGATCGCGTTTATTTAGTTACATCTGACGCCAATACAGAAATGAACCGCTGTCATCCTTTCATTAATATTAACTTAAGTCACCCTTTTCCATTATCAATATCAGAGACAATAACTTTTTTTTGGGCCTGTCAACCGAGGGAACCTTTACCCAGAAACAATTAGAATAGGAAGGAGTCAATTATATCTTCATACGATATCAAATGTTGTTAGGAGAAAATAATCAATATAATAGGAACAATCTGTGGAGAGAGAAAAGATAGAACATAAGAGGCGCAATATGGAGTAGAAAGACCGAGCGCATCAATAAAATGGAATAGAAAGCAAAGCACTCAGCAGAAAGAGACGAACAATAATAGACACTAGCCCAGTTTGTTTCAAAAAAGCAAACACGTTATTATATTTATGTGGCCACTATGCGTTCCGGCGCATCTCTTTTCTCCTTTTCGAAGGAACAGTTAATATATTATTTTCCAATTCCGCGACTACTCAGCTACAAAAATATGGTCATTCGCTTTATCGGCGACTTCGGATAATCCGATCTTTTTGCTCGATGCGCGCGTCGGAATTTCATATTTCCGCTCTTAGCTAGTATTCTGCCTTTTAACGAATACGAATGCCGACACTTCAAAAATAAAAGATAAAAATTCACGTTGTTCGACAAGGCTTTTATTAATTTGTAATTAATTTTTTTAAACGATAAAACTGTAATAATTAAACTCGCAAGGCTGGTTGCTTTTAAGTTTAGCCGTGATATCTCTAGGAAACAGTAAAATTTTTAACGCTAGTAGATTTAAAAAGTGACTTCAAAAAATATATATATAAAATTACATTTTTTTTTTTTTTTTGCCCGAGGTCAGATGATATACATCTATTCCATTTTAAACTTTAATTATTTACAGCGAAATCAGAGTGTTGTCGAAGAATATAATATTCTCCATGCGCTGAAAACCTGACATGATGACGAAGAAGATAACAACCAGCAAACAGCCCACAATATGCTTCCCCACAACTCTTTACCAATTCCTAATTTCTGTAATATTCGATTCAATTATAGAACTGCGGACGACCTTGAATCCAACAACGAGTTTCATAAGCGAGCACTTAAACAATATCGCGCCAACGGTGTATGGTTAAGAAAATACCTAAGAGACCGCGGGAAAGAAGCAGCCGAGAAACGAAGCCATCGGTTATTTCGTTAGTTGCTTAAGCAAAGTGACAGTTGCGTAATACCAACGGATGATTATCAGCCCTTATAATTGTTACTTGTTATTTTTCGATTACACCGAAGTACACCCAGATCAGTCAAGAATGACACAGACCATGTACCGCGCATTCTGTATATGACCGCGTCACCCAAGGAGAAACTACATCACGATTTACAATTACCCAAAATATCGAAACAAATCTACACTTCCAAATTCTATTACATCGCGTATATTTCCATATTCCCCCGAAATACGTATACAGATTTACAAACTGCCTAAACATTTTTAATCGTAATACATTGTCGAAGAATGTGCACAGCTATGTTTTTGTGAAAAATTCCGTGCATTTCGAAAATAATCGAAAAATACTTCTTCGTTACCTCTAAATAGCGAGCTTCTCACGCAACACCCGAAAACACAAAAATTAAAGAAACGCCATTTTTTCCGAACTCAGAAATTCCAAACGAGGCCTAACCTCGATGGTAGGAATTTCAATTTTCTTTAATGCACGCGTTCGTAAGTTAGTTTGGAATATTTTTTAATTGTAATACTCGCGATATTTTTTTTAATTTTTCGTAATAATCCGAAATGTCGTTAAGCAATTGATATACAGTTACCTTTAAAAAAAACAACAAAAAAACAGCTTCTTTACTTTCGAAATAGCGAGCATTCTATCATACATTTAAAGTACCCGGAAAAAATAATTTTTCCCGATCCTCAAGGTTTTTTGAAGGCCCGTCTAGGGTACAGTTTTGAAGTTGAAATGTACCCAGTCTATATTTTAAAGTCCCTCTTGTTAAACAACACGATGTGTTTTGATTTCTTTTTTCAACTTCCATATCGGACCGCTATCACTTACGAAAACTACAATCTTTTGTTGCCTTTTTCTTCCAAACAGGTGTCTCGGAAGAGTTTAACTAATCGATTTTATCGGAACGATAACTTTTTTTTGTAATAAGGCATTTAATTTTTTATTTATACATTTTATTCAATTTTTGAGTTTTCTTGGAATTTTAATTGCGATTTCTTTTGAGTTTGTTTTCAAATTTCATATTATATTTCATTACATTTTCTTCTCTTCTTTTTTTTTTTTGGTTTTTTCATTTTTTTGTAATCTTCAACGCTCTGAGTGATTTGACACACTATCCAAAATTTATCCGCATATCCTTATACGAAGCGTTTTAATTATGATTTATGTGCACAGAAATTTCAAGTTTATATTGTTAAACTACTGTAGAGTTATCGAATTTCATTTTTTTCCTTCCTGAACCATCTTATTTAGCTTCCCCGTGTACGTGCAGAATACGAAAAAATCGCAGATCATTATTAAAACCTAATGAATAAAATTGTCTAGTAGATTGAACAGTATTCAAGCGGAGTTTCAAATCTCGCTACAGATCACTGAAAATTTAACAACACGATGATTCAACGACTGTCAACGTCAAATGAAATAAAATACAGGACACCCCATGCTCCTTTGGGCCTTTATCTTAAATGCGCATTTCACAAAATGCCTTAATAAAAAAAAAACCTACCACCCCTTTTGTTTTACTTTAGATTTCGTTAAGTGTTTTTCTTTTTCCATATCATCTCAAGTATTTTGCATATCACCGGTGAAATTCGCAAAACGACTTTTTTTTTTTTAAAGTGAGATTTTGTATTCATATATATATATATATATATATATATATATATGCGTATAGAAGGGAAAAAAACTTTTTAGAAAATTTAAAAAATTTAAATTTACGAATCAAGCAAATTCCGTCAGTGATATTCCATATGGTGGGACCATTTTTAAGGTTTTCCATGAAACATACGTACGCATGACGCGTAAGGCAGTTTTCGTCAAGTTAAAAACACTTGTAGCACACATACTCGGTATTTCAACTTACGCAAAATTTATTTTATCTGGATTATTATTAACACCTTATATAAAAGAAGTAAAGGGGAAAAAAAGTGCAAAAGATAAAGAAATGAGAAGTAATAAAGATGAAAGAAGAAAAAAACATTTAAAAATTGCAGGATAGCATTTAGATAATTTAAACAAATTATAAATAACATTATTCATTATTAACAATAAGTCGATGATATTCGACAAAGAAAAAAAAAAAATTATAGCATAACATAATATACATATGTATAGAGAGAAAGAGATTCGGTTTAATTTTTGTCGCTATTTATGTCATTAGATTATATTTATTTTCATTATATTTTCAAGATCATCCTTTTCTGTTAATTTTTTTATTATTTTTCCACTCTTCACGCTAGGGAGTGTATTTATGGTACTGCATTAATGATAATAGTAATAATAATAAAATATTTAATTTGATCTGATTATAAAAAGAAGGCAAACTTCACCGTTTCCTTTGAAATTAAATTAAGCTTCATTTCATAGGGCCATCTGCGATTGAAGCTCGATTTTCCAAACATTACATACTTTTACTCATTTCCCCATTAGCTCTTTTCATTTTTTAACTTACAACTTTCTCGGTGAGCTGACACATTTTTCTATCTCTAAAAAAATTGCGGAAAATTTCTCACAAACAGACAGACAGGGGTACTTGATCAGTACTAAAATGTACAGGCGTATACATAGCACAGTGTACTATGACAGAACATACTTAAATCTGGCCAAATAAACTCTATTTGTTCAGGCCAATAAAAAAAAAAAAAAAAACACTTAAATGAACTTTAAAAGAAATCTGGATTTAATATTCATTTATTTAAATGGAAAAAAAAAAAAATCAAAACTAGATTTCAAAAACACTGGTTTTCGAGGAAAAAAGCGGCGGACTAAAGACTACTAACTACAAAGTATAGAACAAGAATGTTGCAATCGCCTATACAATTTAAACGCATTTCAGAACCGTACATATTAATAAAAACTATAAATTTCAAACGCACAAACTGGTTATTATTTCTTATGATAATGATTATCATCACCATCACCATCACCACCATCATCTTCATCTTCTTCATTTCATCATCATCATCATCATCATCATTATTATTATCATTTACATTATCATTATTATTATTATTATTATTATTATTATTATTATTATTATTCATTATCATTATTAAAATTATTATTGACATTAGAGAATATAAAAACAGCGGGGTATATGGAATTCCGGAGAAATGCAGCAATGTGGGAAACAGACGACGATCTCAAATAAGCTAATGAGAGGTTACAACCACACCCGTGCAACATGCGCCGCCCGCTAAACATTTCGGTGTTAGATAAAGCTCTTATATGCCACCTCCCACGAATATAGATATCTCTGTCTTAAAACTAATCCCTTCCAACTGAAACTAACCAGGTCGATAAGGAAAACGCGTCATCGTGTATACGTTTTTACATAGCGGACTGGCCTGCATTTCTGTTGCTTATGCATTCCCGGTATCTAGTAGAATACTCTTACAGTAATTTATGTATAAAAAACTGGCTACTCGAAATGATAATTCAGTGAAACCCTAATTCACCAAGGAAAAAATTCGCAATAACAGCAAAAACCAACAGTTCAATTACTGCTTTCGCAAAAAAAAAACACACACACACATGGTCAGAAATATGTTATTAATCATCTCTCACTAATACTGCACCTATACAAATGCAATTCATGTATAGCTTTTTTTCTTAAATATTCGAAATGATAAAACTAGAAGAAACTTTATACATTGCATGTAAAAAAATTGCCGTTTTTATCCTTTTTTTTTTTAAAAATTCAAAAAGTATTTTCATTATCGTGGAAACTACACATCGTTGAGTAATCTTCGGAAGCGAAAAACTATCATTAAAGTAGTGCAATCTAGATTTCAGTTAAACATAAAAATTTAGAAAACGATAAAATTAGAACAAAGAAAAAAAGCGAAAAATACACAAATATGTTTTTGTATCTAATTTACGACGCACAATTAACCAGTTTTATTTTTTTTTCTTTTCAAATATCCCTCATTTTAATATTTTCGACAATTTTTTCATTAACTGTATTAATGTTAAACTAAATTTTTCAATAAAACTTAATGGTCAAAACGTCACAAGTCAACTTTTAAATAACCCGAATACTTGAAATATAATTCATTCTCACTTATTTTGTTTATTCCGAAAATTTTCACCGAACTTACTATTTACCAACCCATTATAAAAATATATAGTTATTCCTTTATCCACTTTTAATTCATATCACTGTAAAATACGGGCGCGCGCAGGATTTTCTCGTCAGAAGAGGGGGACAAAATAAAAAAGATATTACTTCGGTTATAGAAAAAAACATTACATTACTACATTAAAACGGGAAAATTAGTTTTTTAATTTGATATTAATTTTTTGAAATTTTTTCAGTGCAAAATTTATAATAAAAATATTAAAAATTAGATTAACAATGTTACAATTTACCAAAAATTTCATTTAAAGTAATCCTCTCACGTTATTTTATTTTACAAGGAAGTTATATAAAAAGAAAAAATATTTATTTACCGAAAAACTTCAGCCCTGTACATATTTTTATTACTAAATGAAAGCCTGCAATTCCTACCGTAAGGGCTTATACTGCGAATAGAAAAACAGGAAGGAAAAAAAGAAACGTATGCCTAAATTTATTATCAAGCCAATGTTAAATGGCGTTTTACTATTAAAACAATAGAAAAAACATTTTAACTATGTTGGCAGAATGTAATAAGGTCGCCGCAAATATAAATTAGGTTTCTTTCGATATAGTATGGATAAAGGTTACTTTTTAAGCGTTAATAAAGAACGGTAGAGGTATTTAAATTTAAAAAAAACAAACTAGAACTTAATCTAAGGCAATATATATTACTAACAAGATTAACACAAAAAATCATCAATCTAAATATTTTTTTAATTATACTTTGCTTCAATTTGAGTTCACTCAGTTATTGTTAAAGTTTCCGTTTCGAATGAATTTTAACTAAAAACGAGAGAACAATAATTAAGCGCACTAAACTTGCAGTAGGAGAAAATTAAAAATTATTAAAAAAATTTATTTAATCTTAATCTTATAAAATTTTATTTCCTTATTATATTTTTCCAATATATTTAATATATATATAAACATTTTTAATTTTGAATCTAAATTAACTTGAACTAATAGATTAATAATTTTTTATATATCATTTCTTTTTATTTTTGAAATACATCGACTTTGTATGACATATTACAAATTAAAATGCTTAAGAAAAGTAAGCTAAATAATGTGTTTTTTTTCGAACAGAAGTGAAAACACACATAGCAAAATCATCCGCATAAAGTTATTTCAACATCGATGTCCCTCAGCGCAAGGGGAAATCGAATTAAAAAGTTTGTAAATGTGTGTGCTATATATAAAATCAACTTCTAGAGAATCAGATCAACCAGTCGCACTGAAAAGAAGTAGGAAGTCAAGAAAGAATGATGATAATAATAACAACAACATATTGACATGGTAAGAACGAAGATGCGAATAGAAACATTCAATAGTTGCTGGTTGCGCGAATTGATTTACTGGTTAGAATTTATCATTATTACGGAATGTCAGCCACAATGCGCATAAGACATAACTTCAAACCATCGTAAAAAGAATAAAAGAAACGATAAAATAAGCACAAAGCCTTTTGTTTAATATTAAAATACATACAGCAATACGTTCGCCTACATTTACACAAACGCACATTCGCATACTCTACGGTACGAACTTGTAGGCTACTACTTTTTAGAACGTCAGCTCGATTCTCTAACATCATCATCATTACGTTAACACAAACTCGTTCTTCTTGAGATTCTTCTGATCATCCATTCCTCCGTCCAGCAACAAATAATTTTCCCAGAGGCCTTTTTTCCGGTTGTACAATATATCATCTATTAGTGAGAGTATGTTGAAAAAACGGTCGATGTTCAACTATATACAAGATTGAGTACACTGGCAACTTTAGGTCTAATTCTCATACAAGAACATAACTAAACAAGAAGACATTTCAGAACTAAAAAAAAAAAAAAAAAAACACGAACAAGAAAAATACCACAAAAAACTCTACATATAAACAACATTCTCTCTTTGCTTATGCAAAATTTTAACAAAAAATTACCTTTTAAAAAAATTTATCGATGTAAATCTATTATCATAAAGCAGTTTTAGCTAATGTTACAAAATTATGCTTCAAATTATGGAGCAAAGAAAAATTATACATTTTGCTTGTTAAAGAAAAAAAAGGTTATTTATTAATTTTTAAATAACCGCGAATTTTAATAATTACAAATATATGAAAAAATTTTGAAATTTATATTCACAACAAATCAACGTATGCGCGAAATTATTTGGTTTTCTAAATTTCTTTAAATATATTGCAGAAAATATTTCTGTTAATCGTATTTTTGGGAAAAAAACAATGATCATGAAAATAACATTCGCGTAGAAATATCTAAAACCTGATTCCAATATATGTACCACAAATATTACAAAGACAATTATAAAACTCTTATGAGAACAATTATCTAAATAATGATCGTTTTAAACATTTAAAATATGCAAAAATTGTAACAAATTACAATTACAAAGAGTAATAATTTAACTAACTGCAAATGTTTACTTATATTATAAAAACTGTAAAAAACCAAATTTCAACTTGTTAAACACTATTTTTTGAATTAGTTTACACTAACGATTGTAAAAATGCATTTTAAGACTAATGATATGATTTTTTTTTCTCAATTTCTTTAATCGTTTAAACTATTACACGAAACCAACTAAACTACTGAACAACAAAACTAAATTCTAATAATTTTAACGTAACCGTTGTGCCGCATATTTTAAATTCTATTCTATCAAAAAATTATTTTTTTTAGCATTTTTTTTAACATTGAAAGCTAAATTGTACAATTTTTAAAAAGGAACAAAGTAAACTGTTCTCATTTACGATATAAAACTTACATAAACACTTCATTAAATCTTATATATATATATATATATATATATATATATATATATATATATATATATATATATTAACCTGCTAAAGTTAAATAAATGTTCTTATTATCATGCAAGTTCCTTTAATATTTACTATTGTAACTTTGAGCAATGATGCAAATATTATACATTACGTATAATTTTACAGGCCAAATATATAAGTATGTGAAAACTCTGTTTATATATGTATAAACCAAAACACATGTAACAAATTCGAAGCACGGGTAAATTAATAATTAAATTTATAGCACCAAAAAATGTGATTACTATTAAATTACTAAGAGTTTAAAAACACGTGTAAACAACAAAAATTATTATTTATTAACAATTCTTTATTATTATCGATGTTACTTTCAAAAAAATCATGTTTGCGAAACGGTAAAAAACGATTTTCAAAAAAAAAAAAGTAAACTTTTTCCCACAATAGCAAACTTTTACATACTTATTTTCAATTATGTTTACTTTTCGCGTCACTAACGTTCTTTCGTTTCACATATTGTTTTCAAAAGACAATCCTAAAATATCGTTAATACACAAAATATCATGCAAGTAACTAAACAGTTTATTTCTATTGATATTCGTGTAATTAATAAATTTACGTTTCAGTTTTTTAAAAAATTGAAAAAAAGCGTAATTTTTGATTGAAAAAAAATAATAACAGTCTATAACAGCGCAAATACCACTGTCCACTACTAGTTTTTATATTGGAGAAATGAATTGCAACGATATTTATACGGATTAAATAAATAATAAAAATAACTGAAAAATATTCAAATTAACGCAACGTAAATAATTAATACATTACATTTAAAAAAGTACTTACCAATTACATCGGTGTTCAATGCGCAGACACGTAACACAAAGTTAAAATTATAAACACCATTCAGCACAACGCCTTTAATAGATTTAGGTATTAACGAGAAGAAAACGATTACGTTATAATGAAATTTATCAAATTATAACGTATAAATTAATAAAATATTAATATTATAAATAACAATACCCCAAAAATGGAAATGATATATAGTAACTAGCACAGCTATAACTTGTAGAAAGCGAAACTACAGATGCGCTGGAGGACGCTTAGTTGACACGGCTTTGCTAGTGAACTAACCAGTTATTTTATAACTGTGACTTTCTACGCGCAGTACTTAACACTATCCGATTATTTTCGAAAATAATTTTAAAATTACCAAAATTCCAAACAGAAAATCTTTATACCGTTAAGGAAAACACATCTTATCAAACACACAACAAACCTTCAAGAAAAACGAACACTAAACTGATGAAACCAGAAAGAAGAAATCGCCACCTCAATCCCAGGCCTCCTATTATAGGCGGAGTTTGTTAAACCTTCCTACATTATGACGGAAAAAATGCGAATAACTGTCGAGTGAAGGATTTAAATTGTTTTCTGAACTACCGTTTCGTTAAATTTTTAATATTTCGCTATTCGCTATTGAATTTTTAATTTTATAATAATCATTACGTCTAGAATGCTCATCTAACTTTTTAGCTACCGATAGGCATGTGGCCCCTCCTTTAAACGGTAAAAGAACTCCGCCTACGTCTGACATTGCAAACAAAAGAGGATGGATATATTTAATGTTTATTAGAAAACGCCCAAAATAACCCATATTTTATAGTTTTTTACGTTTCTTCGATAAGAGAAAACTCCACCAACTGCACTTTGGATTCTTGCATAATGCACTAAACTGATCGCTTCGTTACATCTCGAGTGGAAAAAAAGGTTAACTTACGAAGAAATGCAGCCGATGTGAAAGGACTACGTTATATGCAATTTTTATCGGATTAAGTTTAGTTGACGAAAATAAAATTTGTTTATAGCACTCACGCACAAATTTTACTGCTAATAGCAATTGAATAAAATTATAGATACTTGTAGATTACTAAATTGACAGCACAATTATTAATTCTACACTATATGTTGAAAAAATATATATGTACCTACACATATATAAATTTTGTGCAAAATGTTATCGAATGTATTTTTTTTTTTTTTTTTAACCTAAGAAACTATACGACGATAAAATGTTAACAATGCTACGATTCCACATTCGCAGTAAGTAAAAACACATACTTCTCATTTAGTATAGGTTATAAAAAATCTAATCAATTCCGACTTATAATTGATAGAAAATAAATTTAAAAAAGAACGCGATTCTAAATGAAAAATGACATTAGACTTGGTAATTCAAAAACTTGAATATCTGATTTCAAAAAATGTCAACTGTTTTTTTTTACGTTTTCCACAATAAATTAATCTAGATCAAAAATTAATCAGGTATTTAAGTAGCCTGTAAGTATAAAATATTCGTAAACATAAATATTTATGCTTACAGAATTCAACTCTTATTATAGGTAATTTATATGTCGCATATATATAAGGATTTCTTTAAATTATATATTGGCGATTTTCAATACTTCTTTCAATTTTGCATTTATAATGTATTATTAACTATGAATAATAATGCAGGTTGCAGAAAAAAAACTGATCTTTCAATTTTTTATTATAATGAATTTTAACTTTTAATTTAAGTAAGTTGTAATGAAATTTTGCAATAAGCGTGATAAATTATTAAACCGCGTGCAATTACGCATCATTTCTACAAAACCATTCAAAAATCAGTCGTAGCGTGTTTTCCTCTAACACTTCATAATAAATTATCCTTATAAATACTTTTACGCCAACAATAAAAATTAACCAAGTTAAGTATTTAATTTCCAATTTTAATAATAACATTACGCTCTTAATTTATTTAATAACCAGTTATTTTCTTTTACTGTTTATTTAAACATATCATTACGTCCTTACTTTAATATTTATGTTAATTATTTTGGTTTTTTGTAAAGAAAAAAAGAAAAAATCATTTCTAGTTCAAAGAATACAAAATCTTGTGATAAAAATTTAATCACCCTCAAGAAACATTGATACATATTTATGTAAAAAGTATACAAGTCATGTTTCAACAATGAAAATCATAAACGAAAGCAACAAATCGGTTTGTTTTTAAAATGTAACAAAAATCTTAATTACTTAAATTTTATCTTAATCCTACTCTAAAATTGCAGTTTCTTAATTTTGACAATTTTTTTAATTTACGAAATTTTAATTCATCGTAATATTTTTTAAAATTTCATAATATTCTATATATGAAATTTAAAAAAATAAAAATGTAACTAATTAAATTGAAATATTTCTCACAGCAAGAAGTAAAATATTTTAATTTATATAATTACATTTTTTACTGAATTATATTAATATTTTACAAAAATACAATATCATTTTTGCTTTAATAAACCAACCATAAATTAAATGTGCATAAATGAATATCTGTTTTAATTTTTAATCAGTTATTTTAATGCCTTATAACACTTTTTTTGACAATATATTTTTATATCAAAATGAAAAGCATCGACTTTTATGTTTTTATTAATTCATTCATTTACCTCTATGTGTATTCAACTTTGATAGTTTTATTATTTCATATGTTAATAATTTAAAATTGTCTAAAACTAACATATAGTTTAAAAAATGTCATGTCTATAACGCAATGCATTTAAAAAATTATTGAATTTCTGATTAAAATGCAATCTCTTTTACTTTCAAAAGTTTAGCTTCAGTTTACAATAAATGTAAATAAATTTTTGTTCAGTCTGCCATTATGTTTATGATTTCAATAGACTGAATTAACTTTTTTGTATACTTGAGCTGTTCTCTAAACAATAATTAGGCCTACTAAATATTGTCATGAGGAATGTGGAATATGTAATGTGATTTCTCAAAATTGATTACTTTACATTTAAATACACTGCCCAATGTAATGAGAAATAGTTGAAATAATTAAAAAAGGTAATTGGGGAAAAATAATTTCTGACTCTGATCACTATGTAGCTAAGCAAGTTTTTTAAAACATCAGTTCAGCATGTTTTATTAAAATTTTTTAGTGTGCGAAGTTGACGGCTGACCGCTGCATGCTTTATCTTCCACATAATCTCGTTCTTCCTCGGATGTACGGCACCATTCAGACACCATGGGTCTTGACATTTCTTTATCACCGTACACTTCACATATTTGTCGATGAATTTCAGTGGGGTTATGATTTTTTGTCCACAAAAACCACGCAACACCTCGCCTCTCAATGTTGGAAGACCAATTCACACGACGCTCCATTTCGAACAGTCACTGTAAACGAACCAAACAAGATAGCGGTTTCATTCTCTCACGAAGAGATAGAGAATGAAACCCGGGTTCGTTTAAGTTGGAGTGTGTGTGTGTAGTACATGCGAGTGGTGTAACTTATTTATTGATCCTCCCTCACAGTTAATATAAGAACTGTTTGTGGAGAAAATAAAACTTTTTGATAAGCAAGTTATTAATTACAATTTCTAAGTAAATCTTTTTGCAGAGTTTTGTTAAATACTCTTCTTTTATTCCTCAATCTTTTGATTGGTGGCCAATTATCTGGAAAGTACATTACTTAGAATCGCTTTGCCTTTAAGCATCTCTAATTGTCGGGCCTTCTCTTTTATTAGCTCGTATTTGTTCATTTTTGTATCTTCCATTACTTGTGAAATGAATTTTTGCCGCGGCCTTCCTCGTGTTCTTTTACCATTTATTAGTTCTTCAATTATTACTTATAACTATCTGTTATTTCTTATTACATGACCTGTCCAATTGTATCTCCTTTCACTTATAATCTTCATTAAGCAGCGTTCTTCAGTAATATTCCTGAGCACTTCTGTATTTTTAATTTTATCCAACCAGTTAACTTTTTGCATTTTCCTCCAATAACAAATTTCAAACGCCTCTTTTTTGTCTTCATTTATTTATGGTCCAAGTTTCTGCACCATACAGAAACATACTCCAAACGTATATATTTATTAATCATTTCATAGTTCTACATTTTTGGATGTTGGCAATAATTTCTTTTTAATGAAGGCGGCTTTCACTTGCATTATCCAAGACCTTATTTCTTGATCATACCTGCCATCTTCTGTTTTTATTGAACCAAGGTATCTGTGTTTTTTTACATGTTGGAGTATTTCATTGTCTAATTTTATTTTTACCTCTTTATTATTTTTCATTTTACTGCATTTTATTACCGTGGTTTTCTTCTTATTTGTGGTCATCTTATAGCATTTAAAAATTGAGCTTAATTTAATAAATGCATCCGACAAGATTTTTTCACTTCCTGCTATTACAACTATGTCATCTGCAAATTTAAAGAATTTTACCTTCACTCCACCTATACTGATCCCACAGTTACTAGTTTCTCCCCAATGTTTAAACGCTTGCTCTATATGTATATATTGAAAAACAGCGGTGATATACTGCATCCTTGCCTTACTTCTTTTCAAACATTCGCTCTATTTCTAAGTTTCTACTTGTAATTATTAGTGTTTGTGCTTTGTATAGCTCTTTTATTATTTTTCTGCCCTTAAGGTCAATGTTTATCCTTGTTAAAGTTTGATCTAGAATTCTCCAGTCACATTTATCAAATGTTTTTTCTAAGTCTATTATTGCAATTAGACCGGTTGATTTACTTCCAACTTTTTTTCAATCACCATACATAGTCCTAGAATGGCTTCTCTGGTTCCTCTTCCTGATCTAAAACCATATTGCTTTTTGTTTAATTCATTCTCCATTTTGTTTTAATCTGCTTAGTACTATTTTTATTAGTGTTTTTGAGCAGTGTGACAATAAGGTTATCAAGCGATGTTCTGACAAATTTAAGCTTCATTCGCTTTTACTTTCATTTTTAAATTTTGAAATAAGAATACTGTAAATAAATAACTATGGACACATATGCAGAAATAGATTTATTTATTGCACCAATTTGTTTTCTTACATCAAAATCATACATTCTTACCTCATCTATTTTATTTATTATGAAATAATTTTCTCTCCACTGGAGAAACTTTTTTCTGTTAATGCTGGAGTGGTTGAGTTATCTTTTATTTCAGTTTTTATTTTCGCTTTTAATATTAATATTTTTATGATTTGGCTGAGAATAGTTCCTTTCAGGACTCTAATATATTTTATCATACTTATAAGTTAATTTAGTTTCATAACAAAGCAAGAAGTTAAAAACTTGTGTGTGAAAAACGTCCTGGAATCTTTTTCTATGTTAACAAAGATCTGAATTTTTTTATGTTAATTCAGACACTGAAATTTTTACCAACAATATAAACCAATTGAAATAATCTGTAGATAACAAGTTTAATACAAAATAGTATAAATAAAAAATTAACTAAAAAAAAAACATGATGTAAATAACATCATGCTTAATCACTGCAAAAATTTTAAACTGAACATTTAAAAAAAACATGTTATTCTATTATGTATGTAATTATAATCATGGGCGTCGCCAGCAGTGAACAGTGAGGCAGCTGCCCCCCCTCCTGGAGCCTTGAAACTTTTTAATCAACTGGCCATAATGAGTATTAATGGGAGCGTAATCATAAACAATTTGCCAGAAATCCGCGAAAATTATGTTTTAATTAAGATTTTATTCTTGTTTAATAAAATATTAAGCCTTTACAACTTATAAATTTTATTTTTCCTATAACTCATATCCTCTTTCTATCATCTTGTCCCCCTCCCCCGGCTCGTCGGCTGGCGACGCCCTTGATTATAATACTTAATTTTTTTAATCTATTTTATTAAAAACCTATTATCTAACTACATACATTGCTCATTTTTAGGAAACATTACTTTTAGAACAAAATTCCTTTTAATATAAAATTTGATTAATACAAAAATATTGTTAATCCTAACAATTTCATTATAAATTTTGACTACATTTAGTATATTTACTTTTTTTCTTTTTTCATATTTTGCCTTCCACAATGTATTCAGACACAGCTGTAAACATTTTATCTTTATTTTATTATCTTAATTACAGAGAACAAATTATGCATATTAGAAATTTTCTGTTTTTTAATGAAACCAAAAAAGCGCTGATCTTTAGAAGTGTACATTTTTCTGTTTATGTTAGTTATTAATTTAATATCCTAATTGCACTAAAAACTTATTAATCGCGCTTAAATTTTTTTTCCTTTTTGCATGCGATCTATCTGAAGAGACAATGAGTAGCAGTATAGAAAATAAATAGAAAATAAATATGGAATACGACCCATTGATGATTAATTCTAACGAGATAAACGACTGATTAGTCAGTAATAGTTGTGATCTATGTTGTAACTGAATCTGGATAATTTTTTTAAAGAGTTTAAAGCGGATACAGTTAACTGGCAATAGCGGTTAGCGGATTAACGTATTGATAGAGCCATTGTATATATTTTCCAATTAGACTTCTTATGGTTTCTTTTATTGTTGGTACATGTAAATCTCTGTTTATGTCATCGTTACAAAATACCAAGGCGCTAAAACTATATTTTGTAAAACTTTAATCTGAAACTGCTGGATAATGCGGACTGTCGAATTATTTGCTGTTCCCCACATTTCAGCTCCATACGTCCACACAGACTTTAGTATCGTTTTATAAAGTAAAACTCTATTTGAGAGCAATAACTTACAGTGTTCACCTATTAGCTAATTCATACTTCAAAGGTTTAGATCAAGTTATTTACATTTTGTGATGACGTAGTCCTTCCATGTGAGTCATTGGTCCAGATGTAAACCTAAAGGTAGAAACTAGAAACACACTGCTGTCACGTCATGTGCGCTTATGTATTCTTTCACGAGCCAAACTCAGGCAGGGATGAATCCAGTATTGGTGAGGTGGGGGTGGGGGCAGAACTCTAAAATTGTCTCCCCAAAAACTTAATACATGCTGTTTAAGAATGCAGAAATTTAATAGGAAATAAAATTCTTTTTATTTGCTTTATTTACAGTTATGTCAAAAGTTGCTGCCAAAATATTTTGAAATGGTTCAATTAGTCGTATATTTTTAAATTTCAAAATTACGAGATTTATTTTTGACGAGAAATGAAACTTCATAAAATAGGGATAAAAATAAATTATCTTTTAAAATTTAACTTCGACGTTTGCTTGTTATTCTATGAAAAACCCGATATGCTTTTATTGCAAATGTGCGAAAGATGTAAAATATTGACAAGTTGAAAAAAATATTCGCTGCAGTTAGTATTTTTTGTCAGCATAAACGGGAACTGTCACGGTTCACGTCGATCCGTTTATCATTAATATTAATAAGTCTTTTCGGTTTTCATTGATTCTTTTTTTTTTTAAAGCAACATAATCTACGGACAACTTAATTTCTGTCTCTGTTGCTTTTTTCTTGTTCTTTATTTCCGAGAAAAGGAATTTGTTAAAATGTTTTTACAATATGTTCTTTAATGCTACAATTAGAATTAATAATTTTAAAACCTATTGAGAAAACATTGTTGTTTATAATCGATTATTTTACTTGAAATTTATTGTTTACACTTGCTTTTTCATTATTTTAAATTACATAATAAAACTTTTTTTACATATTTGGTTTTATTCAGGAATATCCCAAAAAAAAATTCTCATTAAAAATATAAATAAAATCTCTGCCCTTCCAAGAACATAAATTGCCTCCATTCGGAAGCAGATTCCTGAATTCATCCCTGATGTGAGGTCATTCTGATCACAATGCTGGCACACTTTATTGATATTTCAATATCATTACATGTATTAAGAGTGGTTTATCTATATTTCACTATCATCGGTCCATTATCAACTACATAAAATACAAATGCGACCATATAAAATTTTCGAGTTTGACAAATTAAGCATCTACTATTACAATATAAAGTTATTTAGAGTTTGAAGGAACCGAGTTTTGGGAAAATTTAAGTTCTGATTATCTTACCCATCAATCAATGTTCAGTCTCAAAAAAAATTTTAATAGCATAATCAGAGGCGTAGCTACCGCCGTATCAGCCTTATCAATGATATGGAACCCCCAAGGTATAACGTGTGTGAGCAAAAATTCGTAAAAATGTAGTATGACTTTCGGAAAGCTAGTATTTTACTAAGTAATCTTTGAAATAGACCAAACGAAATAAGAAATCACAATTCGTTCCATGCCTTACTAAACGAATCCACAGATTTAGCAAAAGAGTGGGGAGTAACTAATGTTTTGAAAAATAAAAGACGGAAGCTAACGAAGGGTTTTTTTGATGAGTTAGCAGAAAATAAGTGAATTTCAGATCCGGAATCGTACATCAAAGTCAATGTGTACTATCGCTCTTTAGATATATTAATTTCTCAAACTAAACAAAGATTTCAGAGCCTCTGTGACCTGAGTAATAAGTTCGAAGTGTTACAACCGGAGAAACTCTTATTTTTTTCAAACAAAATGATAAAGAAGTATGTCGGAATACTGTCATTAAAAATATGACAAAGGCGTGACAGTTGATCTGTATTGTTCACAATCAATTGCTTTTAAAACATAATTAAAATCTGAAATTCAGAAAATTCACTATATTAAAGAACTCACGGAATTATTATTGATAAAATTCAATAGTCTTGCATCCAGTTTTCCTGGAGGTAGTAACAGCATGTTGTCTATTTTTGACCCTTCTGGTTACAACTGCCACAGCTGAAAGAAGTTTCTCGAAATTAAAACTGACAAAAAATTATCTTATGACTTCAACGGGGCAAGAACGACTTTCAGACTTGTCTTTATTGTCCATAGAGGCAGGAAATTTCGAAAAGCTGAAATCGTCTTCATCTATGGATAATTTAATAAATAAGTTTGCCGAAAATAAGGCGAGAAAAGTGTATATTTGATTGAAGTGGAATTGTTTGGATTGAATTGTAACTTAGCTCCCAGGAACATTTATTGTAAGTAATAACTTATAATCAATAAATATTTATTTTAATTTCATGCCAGCGTTTTTGTTTCTTTTGTGAAAAATCTTTACACTTTATTAGAGCCTCCACACAAATTTTGATACAGGGCCCGTCTAAGGCAAGCTACGCCACTATAGAACCACTAAAAGTTCTATGTCATCAACACTCGACTGTATGCATGATTGAATGATTATCATCCTATTTACTAAGTTAACAGTTTATTTTTGACTGTTATATTTATTTTTGCTAAGTTGTGTTGTAAATTGTTTGTGGATAAGTTTTGTTTTAAGCAATACTCTAACAAAAGTAATTTAAGAGAACATTGTTATAACCGTCATATTAAATTATTGATTTGCATGGAATATAAATGCTGCATTAAAATAAAATAAAATTTTACAAAAAAAGTTGAATTATAGAATTTAAAAATTAAATTTGTAGTTTTACTGATAATAATGATACTAATTGTGATCAGGGCTTGAAAGCCAACCGAAAGTTAGAAACTAAAAACTGAAAGCCAATCATTTTTAGATGTCATTAGCTTAATCCAAAAGCCATATTTAAATTTCCATAAGCTAAAAGCCTAAAGCTTAAGCTATATTCAAAACTTAAACAGCCGAAAGACGAAAGCTTAGGCTATATTTTTTAAAAAGCTAAATTAAGCTTTATGTTCGGCTTAAGCTTTTTTAAAAATACATGAAGAGCTTGAAAATCCGAATGAAAATTTGATCTATTTGACTATCATTAATAAAACAAGCGTACAACATTGTCAAATAGCCCTGATACTATCTCTATAAATAAAAATTAATTGAAGAACAAAAATATTTTTGATATTAGTGTTTTACAAATTTAAAATTTCTTGATTTTGCAATAATTATTTGCATAAGAAATTGTTTTTAAAAACGTTTTATTTTTTGTGCATAAAGAAAATAGCTTAAGTTTCAATAATAATGCTTAATAGTTTAATGCATAGTAATTAGTAAATGATTTTAATTAACTTCTATTTAAATTCATTGCGTAAGCCGAAAGCTGAAAGCTTAAGCCGTATTTTAAATTTAAACAGTCAAAAGCCGAAAGCTTACGCTGTATTAAGTTTAAGCCGTATTATTATTCGGCTTTCAAGCCCTGGTTGTGATATGTCGTGAATCACATTAAAGTCACAATATGTACCTCACGTTATGTTTTTATAGCGCCGTGATATCACATTTTTCGGTTCTGGAGATTTACATATTTTTCCAACGTATGGTAACATTTTATCATCGTTGACTTGAGATAGTATATTTTATTTTCCTTTGTATTTCAAATGGATGAACATCTGATGGAAGCAGTAAGTGGTCCATAAGTAGCCAAATTTAAAGAGAAGAAGAAAAAGCAATAAGGAATTATTCAATTTTTTACAACACAAAAGAGGGAATTCGAGAAGAATTAAAAATACCAGTTATTAACTAACATATAGTATAATATTTAAAAATTCATTATTTAATTAAACATTACATTTTTTGTTATGTATAGCATTTTATTAACCAATTAATCAATTTACTCAGTCTATTTAACATATATCTAAAGTGGTATATGTCGTAGTTCTTTAAAAATTAATTGCATATTTTAAAAATAATGATCAGGAAGGAAATTCTACAATGGACAAAAGGAAAAATAATTCCCACTCGGATCACTTACTGAGTGAGTTTTTCAAAACACATTTTAAGTGTTTCATATACATATTTCATATAATAGTTATTTGTATGACACTTCTTTGCCATTTTAAACTGATATATATTTATATATTTTTTGTTTGTAATTTGTATAAATGTTTGTCCCTTTTTTTATTTGATTTCTATATAATGGAAAAACTAATTAGAAGGGTTAGGATGTATGAATTTTTATATAATGCAGAACACAAATATTTTAAAAATGTAAATATGAAAAATAATATTTGGGCTGTAATTTCACAAAAACTTTAAATAAAAGATAATCAATTGTTTTTCGTCTGTATTTAAACTTTACATGTAGTTTTAAAATCTGTTGTTTTAAATTTTATTATTATATAGAAGAATCGAAATATCACTTAGAAAATTTTCATCAGTTTTATAATTTATTTTTGTAAAGAAAATTTTGAACTTCCGGAAATTGTCCATTAAAATTTAATAATGTTAAGTGATCAAATTAAATACAATAATTATATTGCAGTGTTTTAATTAGGATATTAAGCTAAAAACAAAAAATGATCATGCTTTAGTAAGACATTAATTATTTATTTTTTTGTACAAGATATTTAATTTTGATCCTACATAAATATATAAATATACGTACTACTAAGTTTTATATAAAGTGATATAAAAGTTTAGAACAAGTCCATCGTTATTTATAAGTCTAATATGTATAAATTTTTGTTGTTTCAATATTTGTAACATTTATATAGAGTTTGATTTTTAGTCTATTACCCTAAGTATTTAACTTATTGCCGATTAAATAAGTAACACTTATTACATAATAAACTATGTTAACACAGAAATCTATATTAAAATGAAAACAAACGAATAAAAATAAAAGTGAAAGATTGAATAAAAATTTGATAATTTAAGCGCAAAATATTATTTCCTCACTCAGTGAACTCGCTGCAATGAGCAGTTGAAAAAAATATTTCTCATTCTTTGCTGCAATGAGCAATGAGCCTAAATCAGTTTTTAATGATTCACTAGGAAAAATAAGATATTTTTTAGAAGAGGTTTTCTAATTTGTTATTTTAAACAGTTAAATACACATACACATAAACAATATAAAAATAAATTTCATAATTTTAATTATTTGTTTAAGAAGGTGCATACATAATGGCAATACAAAATGCAAAAATTATACATTTTTAAAAAACAAAAAACTACTGTTTATGAAAATTATACAAATTTAACAATTTTTAAAATCATCCTTATTTCAAAACAATAAAATTTATATAAACTATTCTTCATCGAAGTACACATTTAACTTATAAATATATGTTGAAACATTTATTTGCTGTAATTTGATGGACAATATTTTCGTCTATTAAAATTTCTGGTGCTATCTAATTTCTGTTGCAAAATATTCTAATAATTTTGTTTATATTTCAATTAAACTGACAAACATCTTAATGTACAGATTCACGAATCGCTTCTAACGTCAGAATTAGAGATAAGAAAAGTAACTCAATGCAGTGATTGACTTTTTTGAAACTGACTCAGTAAATTGATTCTTATCAATTAGTAACTCATTTGACTCACCAAATCAAAACAATTAAATCTGAAACATTGATTGAGTGATTTTCAGCTCTGACAATGAAACAGTAAATGAGCGTATAATGATAGTCAAAATTATTTTAGAGCAATTGCAATTGTAGGGTCTTCAGTTGACAGGTTTAGAAATAATTTTTGTTTACATTTTAATAAAGTACAATTTAAAAAAAAAAAAAAAAAACATATTATGCACTATTTTGGAGGAACGCAAAAGTTTGCTAAAGGTAGTGGTTAGTATTGTGTTATAATAAATAAGAGAAATAACTGATGATATAAGTTATAATTGTATTAATTTATATTTTATGTCAAGTTTGTTTTTATTATAAAAGCTACTGTGTATCATTTAAATTAACATTAGTAGAAAAAATAAAAAGCGATGAATTAACCTTTAACAATGTACTGCGTTTTTGTGAGAACATTCTTTATAAACAACGAAAAATTGAAAAAATCTAATACAAATAAAATTAGAAGTAAAATTTAGAAAAACTAACTACAATGTTTAATTAGTTTAATAGAACATAGTTATGAAGCTGTAATTGCAAAGAAATTTTCAAAAGAAGAAATATTTTATTGTACTCTGAATTTTGAATAATTTTAACATTAATTAAAATTAACTTTATTTAAAAAGTACGCAGTATTTTGAGTGGTAAAGTTAATTTCTATACCAAATTTTAATTACCATTGAAAGCAGCGGCGGACTAAGCCCGTCAGAGGCCCGGGGCGGCAAAGCTGAATGAAGCCCCCAGTTTAAGAAGTTGATGTAATTTTACAATCATTTTATTCAGTTCACATTTGTATGTATAAGTGTTTATGTTTATTTAATTATAATCTTGCAAGTGAAATTTAAATTCGACTTAAATAAACATACATAGAATACGGATATGGATGAGGAAAATAAAATACGAATCGATCGGCAAAAAAAAAATAAAGTAATAGGTAGTTTTTATTTTCAGTAAGTATGTAGCTATTATAGCATATTGTATGTGTTTTCGTGCCTTCATTTCACTAAACACCTCAATAACTTCAGTGAAATAAATTTCTTTTGAAACTTTTCTTTCAATTGAAACCACGGACATTACTATCTGTATTATCTATAATGATAAGATAACCTTTAGCAAAGGGCCGAGGATAGTAAAAAAGATACGAAGTGCAATACATAAGTGAAACTGGAACGAAAACTGTACAGACATTAGAAAGATTAGTAGTAGTAGTAATTTTATTTTAAAAATTGTAAATTACTGGTACAGGCTGTATTTATTTATTCGTGCTTTATCTGTAAGGGATGATATTTGTATGGGACCTCCCAACTCCAAACCACCTCCTAGATAGGTACTAAGCATATTTTTAAAGCTTTGTTTAGGATTTGATCAAGGAAACATGGAGGCGTTTGGCGGCCCCCAGGACCAGATGCCCGGGGCGGGCCGCTCCTTCCGCCCCCCGTTAGTCCGCCGCAGATTGGAAGTAAGGAAGTTCAACGAAATTTTATGTTACAGACCACAAATCTAAAACTCGTGAAATATTTAATTGTGTAATAACTTATTACAAAAATTAAATAAATAAATAAATAATCGCTAGTAATCACGTGGAAGGCAGCGGCAACCCACCACGTACACCATCATATGCGCGCTAGGTCAGTAAACAGCAGACACACACGGGCTAGCGGCTACAATCAGTTCCGAGTGTAATCTTGCGCGTGTACACCTGCGTTACATATTATAATAATTGCCAAGAACGCTACCTGTTCTGTACAGCTCGATTGTACAGATAGGTAGTCTAGACGCTCGTAATCGAGCTAACGAACGAATAGAATATATTTGTATATTGTTATGAAACCACGAATGCTGGTATGGTTATTTAAGAGCGATTTATTATAATTAAAAACAACTAAGAAAAATTAACGTAAAATCTGGCTCGGTTGTTCTCTGTCATATCTTTTCAATTATAATTCAATTCTTAATAGTGTATTCATGCGGGAAAGTAACGTAATTTTAAAGTAAATAACAATGAAAACAGAGAACAGGTTAACGTAAAATCAATAATTAAGGAATTCCGCACTTGTTGCCCGCAGATAAGACGGAAATTTTGAACCGAACACTTTCGGAAATTAAAGTAACAGAAATCTATTATTATTATTAATATTATTATTATAAAATATTTATCAGCGATTAAATAGCTACACTAGCGGGTTTCGGGGTTGAACAGCGGCGAGATCACATGCATCGACCGGGGTAAATCTGTCTACCTATATATAGTTTGTGTTGTCTATGTGCTTGTCGGACGGTGTGATCGCTGTTTATTCGCCGTGAGCGTAGATTCACTATTTGAGGCCAATATCATCGTCGTTTTATCGAATTTTTACGTGTTTTTGGAAACTAGTTTTTTTTGTTATTGAGTCGTTTTGCCATTCTGGCGCCCGAAATTAAGACACCTATATAGTACGGAGGAACAGGGTTGTTGAAATCAGTATTCCAGTTAAGGAAGGGTTACAACAATATAAAGTAATAATTATTTTATATATTTGAAGGTGTTAAATATGAAGATAAAAAGAATGGAACATTAAAGCAATTGATTGAAGTTAAACGAATATTTGGAATTAGAAGCTAGTTAACAGACCGTTTAAATTGTTTTAACAACAAATTCTAAATTTGTTTAGTTTTTTTGAAACTAATATGGCAAAGTAGTAATTATTAAAATATTTCATATAATATATTATGTAATAAACACCAGCCATCAATAATATATACTCATTTTAATATTCTCATGAAATACTCAATGTACAGTTATACAAATAGTAATTGAATTATTTAAGTATTGTTCCCGTGACTTGTAACTTTCGTGTTGTAGTAAATTTTTTACATTTTGTATTATTTTACATTTAAAGTACTACATAGTTTTGTTAATAATGTGAATAGCAGTGTTTTGTTAAAGTATAATTTAATGAGGTTGTATACGTTTACTGTTCTTTAACTTATGACTTAGAAAAAAATAAAGTGTTACGAAATAAAATAACGTGTCTTTATTTTGTTTTTATATACATTTAATTTAATTTATTTGTATAATATGTATATTTTTTATATTTTTTTTTAAAAAAAGTCTTTGCCACTACTTCAAACGTTTTTAATAATAATAAAATTAATGTGAACTTTAGAGAAAGCATATATTTCTAAATTTTTATTTATTTATGTTTATTTATGTAATGTATACTACATAAACGTTTTCTTAAATATTACTACATTTCATGCAAGTTATTACAAGATATTATTTTAATTCAATGTAAATTAGTGTTATAAGTTCTCGTATAGGCTAACATTTAAAAATCTAAGAAATATTTAAAATCATCAAATACTTTCTTTTTCATAATATTTATAATTTAACCAGCTGAATTATTTATAATTGAAATTTGTGAACTATGTTTACATTTTATTATGTTATCGCCTAATTCATTGAAACCATGCCACATTATACTTATACAGGGTGCAGTAGCATAACTTCCTTTTTTAAAATGCGCCACTTTTTTTCTACTAAATTTTTTAAAGAAATAATAACAGAAAATTGAAATAAAACTGCAAGAGAAGAAGCATACATATTGTCAATGGGATCTAGAGTATGTTATTTCGATTTTCTGTTATTATTTCTTTAAAAAATTTAGTAGAAAAGTGGCGCATTTAAAAAAAGGAAGTTATGCTGCCGCACCCTGTATTTTTAATTGAACCCATTTTTATAATGTTTTTAATGGTTTGCAATAGAATACTTTGAATTCAAATACAAATAACACTGGCATTCAAAAAGTAAAAGTTTTATAAATTGTAATTTGGTTTTAAAAATTCATGATTAGAAAAAAAAAATATATAAAAATAACAAATTATGTATTTAACTTAAATTATGATTTAAAAACAATATAATGTGAAACTTTATTATTTTTAAACTGATTTCTGTGATTATTAAGAATATATACTGCTTTTAAAAAGATTCGCTCACAGGGTACTGAAGTAGCCATTGAGCGAAGTCTTTTTATTATATAACCATAGGATGTATATGCTTACGTTCATTCCACCATTTTAATGAATCTTCAGTCTTCAACAACATTTCATCATCTAAATATTTTTCTAGCTCCTTAATTCTTGCAGAATTTTGATTTTTTGGTTTTATATATTCATTTAATTCATTATCAAATTCATTCCATATTGAAACTGATGATATAGATTTAATGAAAGTATTTGTTTCATGTGAAACAATGATTACTTCGGCTTCCTTGTTCCCCAATAAATTTTTTAAATTATTAACAGCCTTACCATATTGTTCTAAATTCTTAAACCCCAGCTTTTTAAATTGGGGGTCTAAAATAGTTGCTTCAACATATGGTGTATTCATTTCTACATTTTCAAATCTTTCTTTGATTTGTTTTTTAGGATTCCGTAGTAATGTACGGAATCCTAATAAAATGGTACACAAATGACAAAAATATCAAATAAAAATCAATAACTCACGAACGGCTTAACTTATAAACTTCAAATTCGGAACATAAATTACAATTAAAATTCTCTTTAAAACGATCTATAACTGAAAGATTTGGCTCATTGATTTGGAATTCTACATCTGCTGATTTAGTAGATAGAATCGAATGAGTGCAGATAAAGTTTATAAAATACTGTATAGATTTGGTAAATTCAGTGATGAGCATTTCGAATACGGCAAAACACTTAGACAATTAAACATAGAGTCTAGGGAGGAGGAGGAAGGAGGTAGCGCTTTATTTTTTGCATAAACTGTTGCATGATAAAATAAATTGTCCCAATCTCCCAGAGAAAATATTGATTAAAGTACCCATTTCAGGTGTCCCACCAACTCATATATTGGCAGTACAATTGGCAAGAATTCAGCAGTATGCATGTTCCCCTCTACGCTCCTTATTTATACTATACAACAAACTAAAGAAGGAACATCATGAACTAGACATATTTGATAGTCGTTCGGGAGAGTTTTTAAAAATCGTCAAGAGTTTGACGACGTAAGGCTGAGTTGTCCTATCTGCTTTCGTTGAGAATATCTGTATGTGTGTGGATAATTTGATTTCATCGGTGTGCTTGTTTGTGTTTGTGTGTGTATTCGTGCGTGAGCATGTGAGAGTGTGGATATATTTTGGTGCTGATTTGTATTTTTCATATATATATATATATATATATGTATGTATGTATGTATAGCTGCATGTGTGTGTGTTAACTAGTACTTTATATCAATTTTTTGTGCACATGCGTGTAAGGATATGTATTCCTTTTAGCTATGTATTGTTAATCGTACGATTTATTTTATTTTCTTTTTTATCATATTGTGTCGTGCAGTAATTGGCGTAAGGTGTTACACTGGAAAATTGTAAAATAAATAAATAAATAAATATTGATAGTTTGAATTTACTAGTGTGCACGCTGTTGTTAATTTTAACAGTTTTAATTACGTGGTTGTTAAACACAGAAGGCTACCATTTTTTCGTGCAACTGGGCTCTCAGCAATCTTTGGTAGGTTGGTCGTTTATAATGGAATTCACACATAAACAGGAACTTGTAAAAAATACATTCAAGTTCGGTAGCCTACAAACAATATCTGGTATATCGAGGTACTTTTCAAAATGTTTATGCTAATTTCTAGTTTCCTTTTTTTTTTAAATGTATCGTCCATTTTTATTACTTTATATAATCAATTAATACTAAAATTAAAGAATAAAATAATAAAAGATAAGGATTTATACTTTGTTATTTCATTAAAAGTTGGTGATGTTGATTTTATTTATTTTGTTAATAACAAAGTATGAGTTAACTTTCGGTGTTATTAGATTCTTCTATATTATTATTAATTGCTTATGTAAAGTATTAAAAGTGGGTTTAAAAATTGAATAAAGAAGACGAAATTGTAGTTAAAAAAAAAAACTTGACAATTAAATTACATATCAGACACTTTTTGTAGACTACCGACTTGGATGTACTTTTCACAAATTGTTTTTAGTTAGATATCACTAATTTTTATAGATTTCTGAAATTCTGTTCCTAGTAACATTGTTCATTAATTAAAATTCTCTATTTTTAAAATAAGATTTATTTAAAATTTTGAGGTATTTTTTGGCGTTGTGTTTAAATATTTTAATTTTTTTGTGTAACTTGAATTAACGCATACTAGTTGTTAAAAAAACCCTTTAAAATTTAACAATTTTGAGTTCATTTATGGCTTAGTATTTAAACATTTTTAGGTTTCACAATTTTCTGTCGTTTACAGATCAGAAGTGTTGTACCAAATAAATTTCGGCCTTTAACGTTTTATATTTCCAGCTGAGTATTTTGATTTTCATAAAAAAAAAAAAAAGCTAAAATTTTGGGAATCCAGGCACATTGGAGGTTTTAAGGTTAATATTTTTCGGGTTTAATAATTTTTCCCGTTGTTTATAAGTTAATGCGGTTTTACCTATCAAATTTCAGTTTTCTATGTTTTTTAGTTTTTACAGTCTACTTTGATTTTAAAATGAACACAAATGTAAGTGTTTGGGTCCGTTTTTTAGATTTTATAATTTTCCTGTTTTTGACAAAAGTGTTGTACGTACAAAATTTCAATTTTCTGCTCATGTAATTATTCCGGGATATTTTGATTTCCAGAGAAATTCTTAAATATTTAGAAATTTGATAACATTTTGGATTTCGTATATTCAAATTTTTGCGATTTATCATATTCCCATTATTTACAACAAAAATGCTTTACGTACCACATTTCAGCTTTCTGCTTCTTGTAGTCTGTTTTGGGTACTTTGATTTTTATAGTAATACCAATAAATAAAAGAATATGAGCCTAACTGTTGATGTTTTCAATTTTTTAAGTTTCATAAGTTGCTTGTTATTTTCAAATTAAAAGCGTTATGCATACAACATTTCTATTTACTACCTCTAATAATAATTACTGAGTATTTTGATTTTCTTAAAAGTACTTCAACATTTGAAAATCGTATATAAAATTTTTTAAATTTCATAATTTTTTCTCTTATTTCTACTCGTAAGTCAAGAGTATTAAACATATTGAATTTCAACCTTTTATGTTAAACAGACATAACACTGTGCATTAAAATTCTTAAGCAACATTTCAATATTTTACATTTATAGTTGTAACTGGATATGCAAATGGAAATCTCTTTCGATTGAGAAATGAGACAATGTTTCTTTTTTTGTTCTAGTGTATAATAGTATTACTCATTAAAACCACGCGTTTAATGTGAGATTGGGGGAATGTGCGATCCATATTACATATCTATTAAACTAAGAAAATTTAATTTATAGTGTTAGCGATTACGAGGTCAGCATTAGTATCGCCATAGTAAAAAAAAAATAATCTTATATATTATAATAGAAATATTATGTCTTTTGTTGTTGTTTTTTTTATTGAATCCCCTAAGGTGCAGTCTGTCGTAATTAACTGCTGCGGCTATATACTGTGCGGAGTTTGTGACTATATTACTTTAGCTATTCTGTTTATTCTAAGAAAATTAATGATTGAGTATGTCGCTGTCTGGGAGTTTGGTAATATCTGGGGGAGTGTTTTATGTGGTAGGAACGTCCGTGTTGATATGAATACTGTGCAATCTACTAATATATGCTGGACGGTTTGGATGAAACTTCCCATACGGAAAGGACATTGCATTAGAGAAATTTACCCATTTAGAAGATGGTCGTGCGAGATTGCTGTATGACCTGTCCGCAGTCGGCTGATTACACTGAAGTTTCTGTGGGAAAAATTCATTGGGGACACCATGGCTTGGTTGTTGACTTTACTTGAGACAGAAAAGTCTGACACGCGGTCCATTGTTCCTTCCATTCTTGTTTACTTTTCAGTAAAAAGAATTGTGCCATGGATGAAGGGGGAAGTGAATATCTGTTCTGCGTAGCTCGTAGTGCTGACTGTGCCATTATGTTCGCCTGTTCATTCTCTAGTGTTCCCACGTGACCGGGAACCCACATAAACGTCACCTGGCCCTCGGACTTCTGTGTATCGATGAAAATACGAAGGATTTGAATAGATATTATATTTCTGGTTTTAGGGCTGAATATGGCTTCTAGTGCTGCCAGAGAGTCTGTAATTATTAATGTCTTTTGTTAGACTTGCAAGACGAAATATATTGTAGCCCGTATAGGATGGCATACATTTCTGCGTCCAGTACTGTGCAGCCATCATTTTATCTGATACTACGAACGCACATGCTGTCGGCGATGTGATTGTGGTGGGTTTATTTCTAGCGCCATCTGTGTAGACAATGACGTGGTCGGTGTATTTATTTATTGTATTTTTAGCTGTTTCGATAACGTTAGTTGATAGCTGTCTAAAATTATTTTTAAGTGATACAGCTGTTTTTATTATTATTGGGGACTCCCATAGGGAGATTAATGTGAGATTTTGGTGCAGAGGGTTTATTGGGTTTATGTTGTTTAAATCTAATAGGTCGAGGACTTCGGGCACAGGATCATTTGAGAAGCTTGGTGTGCGTGAGGAATTAATACCAGCCAAAGGTTATATTAAGGACAGAAGAGAATTACATCGTCTATGGTAGTTTCTATAGTATGACAACGGTGGGCACCAATAGAAATATTATGTCAATTTAAAATACTTTTATTAAATATTTTGTATATAACTGATTAAATTCTGATTTAAAAAAAAAAAACTACTGTAAAAGAATTGTAAATTCAAATGCTTGTTACGTTGTTATAGTCAGATTAGACGGACAATTATTTATGTAATATTTATTGTTTAGCGAAGTTTAAGTATCAAGCACATGATGAATCGGTATTTATGTTTTATTAGACAACGTATTTTTTTTTAAATATAGAAACGTTAAAAATATTCCTAAAAATTTTTTTCTTTATAAAATTCTCAATTACTATTTCGCTTCCTTTACATTCCTTGCCTCTTTTCGAGGCTATGCTCGATATTGTATATAAACCAGATAAAACAGCATTTTATAAATTAGAGGAATCACTATTTCTTGCTTATTATTCTCGTGATGGAAATTACGGTAGATTACTATGCCTCTGCTAAAATCAGCGAGAGAATAGACTAGAGTGGGGTTAAGTGTATCAGTAATCGAAAAAAGAAGTTTTTCAAATGTTATGCTGCACGTTTTGATTTCCAAGATCACACATTGCTGACATGAATTGCCTATTGTTTTTACTACTTAAAATCTCTCATGTTTTTAACTGGCTGATAAACCATGGAATAAAAGGAACATTTTAAGTAATTTTTCATTATAATCTGTTCTATTAATATTTTGTTAATATAAAAAGTCAACTTTTAAATGTCATTAAAGTGATTGTATCAAGAAGAAAAGACAAGCGAAGAACGAAGAAGCAGGGAAGTGGAAATAATTTGGAGCAATTGTATATTTGATTTACACCTTTAAGACGCACCATATTCAAAATCAGAAGGAATACTCAAGCTGCTGAGGAAAGATCCAGATATCTATGGCTGGTAAGTTACATTAATCTAGTCATTTAATTAATTATTTTGTGTTATTTTATTGTAAATAATAATTTTCGTCGAAAACACTATATTTGTCAATTTTAATATTATCATCAAAACATCTTCTGATGAGTAATTTTATAAATAATGTTATTGTGATTAAAAACAATTAACACAGAAGTTTTATATTATTAAAATAATCGCACTAATTTTATTCTGACATGTTTCGGAGATCAGTACTCCATGTTCATGGAAAACAGTAATATATAAAATAAATTTAGAAATGTAAACAATGAACAAAAAATAGATTAACGAAATACAAGTCGATTTATGGATTACGCGTTGAAATTTATCAAATTTGATTTCAAAATAAATATTAAATTAATACATATACGATTTTTTATTTCAGTTAATAAAACGTAAATATTTATTAGGTTTTAAATTAATCGTATATTAATGTTTAATAATGGACAATTGTTTGATTTATTTATAATGTTATGAGTTTATTTTTGTTATGTTGTATGCTTTTGCGAAATTCAACATATCGTAATTTGTAATCACTTTTAAAATTTTTAGATCTCATTTTATTAATAATGTTATTGTATGTTTATTTTTATTAAATGCTCTGTAAGAGCCGATTTATCAATCTGTTTAGTTATATGCATAAATATATTCCCTGTATCTTACATTTAAATTTCTACGGACCTGTCCGATATAAATCTTATTACGAGTGTCACATGTTATTTTAAATATACCTGATTGGTTGTGTGGGTCTGAATCAGGGGCGGATCTACTTAAGGGCTTTTGGGCTGCTGCCCAGGGCCCCGGGATACAAAGGGCCCCCAGCCCCCATTGAAAACAATAGAAGTAAAAAAAAAAATAATATCTAAAATTCAGATATATATTTAATTCTAATTTTTCAAAATTATTTTTACGTAATATACACGGTTGGTACAAAAAGCTCCCGGACTATCGCTATAAAATCCGTACTAATGGTGCGATCTGTTGGAAATTCACGGTGCTTATACTTCAATGCTGTGAGAAGAGACGACGAAAGTTTCAGGTCGCTATCTGCATTGGTTTACTCAGGAGACCGCCAGTTGTGAGTGAACCTATGTGAACTGTGTCACGTTTGCGATAATGGAACAAAGAGCCGCGATTAAATTTTGTTTTCTGTGTGCATCAGAAACGTACGAGTTGATGAAAAACGCATACAAGGGTGTAAGCCGTACAACGTGTTTTGAATCGCCGATTTAAAAGTGGACTGAGCTCCTTGAAAGTCGATCCGCGCGAAGGACTACCGAGCACGACGACTACCGACGAAAACATGGCTCGTGTGCAAGCTGTACTCGCTGAAAATCGGCCAGTGACGTATCGGTTCATCGCAAATGAACTAAACGTGAGTATCATGCCCGTTCACAGGTAAAAAGAAACTGTGTGCCAGGTTCGTACCAAATTTCCCGTTATGGCCGAACAAAAAGAACAGCGCCTGGAAGCGAGCGAGACTCTTATTAAAGCCGCTGATATGGACTCGAATTTTTTAAAGACGGTCATTACCAGCGATGAGTCTTGCTGCTTGGAGTACGATCCCAGCACAAAACGAAGTACCACACAAAAAACAAAATTTAATCGCGGCTCTTTGTTCCATTATCGCAAACGTGACACACAGAGGTTTACTCATAATTAGCGGTCTCCTCAGTAAACGAATGCAGGTAGCGACCTGAAACTTTCGTCGTCTCTTCTCACATCATTGAAGTATAAGTACCGTGAATTTCGAACAGATGGCGCAACTAGTACGGATTTTATAGCGATAGTCCGGGAACTTTTTATACCAACCGTGTATATGAAAATTGTAATATTTCGAAAATGAGAGAAAATCCGCAAGTGTAATTAAAAATTATAAAATTAATTAATATTAAATAATTTAATTTTATTTATTAATGTAATAAAAATAAGGAATTTTTTTTTTTCAGATCCATTAAATTGAGATATTTTAAAAGAATGTAATAAAAGCGTTGGTCTAAAAAATAACATTTCGTATCAGTATCGACTAATGCCTTTATTTTAGTCTCCGAAATTTTCGAATTTCACAGACCTGAAAAAATTAATTTTCCTTATTTCTATTCCATTAATAAATAAAAGCCTTTTTTTAACTTTTTTTCATATTATTTCATTAACTCATGTGACTAATAAAATTTAATAACTGCATTGAACTCAAAATTCGTCTTCTCTTCTCACAACATTGAAGTATAAGTACCGTGAATTTTAAACAAATCGCGCCTCTAGTACGGATTTTATAGCGGTAGTCCGGGGACTTTTTCTACCAACCGTGTATATCATTCTGTTTCAGAATCTACTTTAAAGGATAGTTATAAGGAGCAGTCTTATGACAACGCTGATAATATGGCGGGTCACTACAATGGTGTACAAGTACTACTAAATCATAAAAATAAATCCGCGGATTATGTGCCGTGTGCTGCGCATTCCCTTAACCTAGTTGGTGAAGAATCTGTTAAGGTTGCAACCAAAATGGTGATCTTTTTTGGAGTAGCGCAAAAAATATACGTTTTCTTTTCTGCTTCGACCCATAGGTGGGAACTGTTAAATTGTGAAACAAAATTAAAATTTACGTTAAAAAGTTTAAGCCAGACAAGATGGTCTCTTGTCACTATGATGCTGTCAAAGTTTTAAAAAATAATTATGATGACATTATGAAAATTTTCAAAAGTTTCAGCGAAAATGAGGATGAGAAAGTTGAATCCCGAAAAGAGGCACGCAATTTATTTAATAAACTGGTGAAACTCGATACTGCAATTTTGATTATTTTTTGGGAAGAAATTTTGGAGAGATTTAATTTAGTTAATGAAAAAATACAGAGCCCTGGTTTAGATATTTGTGAAGGCAACAAGTTAATTGTGCCATTAAAGGAGTTCGTGAACAACTAGTGTGTGAACAGACTTCAGTGACATAAACAAGAGAGACTCATTACTTCAAAATTTTCGGATAAGTCTACAGATAAAGTCTCAGTTTACGGCGCAGAAAAGTTTAAAAGAGACAAGCTAAACGTTGCGTTGGATAAGCTGATTATGGATTTAAATAAGAGAAGCCAAGTCTATGAGACATATAGTAAAAAATTCAAATCTTTAACGGATTTGCAAGACAAAAATATGGAAAGCATAGATCTGAAAAGTGTACGTAATGTTATTGATTATTATCCGGATGACGTAGACGAACATTTAGCGAATGAGTGCATTCAGTTAAAATCTTACTTACTACAGTCTAAGTCAGAATCTTACACTTCTTGCAGTGAAATTTTTATACTAATTTATGAAAAGAAACTTGTTGATGTTTTCCAAAATTGCTATACCATCTTAAAGATTTTTTTAACGTTGCCGATCCTTAACTGTGAAGCGGGGCGCTCTTCCTCCAGGATGTGTCTCGTATTTAGAAAACAAATATAGGACAACGATGTAGAACTATCGACTAATCATTTATCAATTCTTTCCATAAATTGTGATTTAAGATAGGACTTATAATGAGATGAGCAAATAAAGGAATTTGCAGCACAAAAATGCAGAAAGGTTGCTTTATAATTTATATAACATCACTACGTATAACCCGGCAATTTCTTTTGCAATAATGCCGTACATAAGTTATATTAAATAAATAAAATATTTTATTGTCCTATTTTTTTCCTATACCGTATACATCACTATAGAAAACTGTTTTTTGATTAAAAATGGCAATTAGTTGAGTAATTAGGTAGGCCCCTAAATATAATAGCATTAGCCTAGGACCCCACAAATTCACGATCCGCCCCTGGTCCGAATTATTTTTTTGTGCTGTTATTAACATTGATTTATTGTATAGATTATTTGTAGTTGTATAAGATATTTTACATATTGATTGGAAAATTTTTGTGATTTTGTAAATATTTTTATTCGTGTATGTTAATTTAGTCTATTTTTTATTGCACTTGGTGGAGTTCTGTAATTGTTAATTATTAATGCATGATGTTTTCTTAATGTGTTTTTTATTGAGGTTGTCTATGTAAGTTGGACTGTAATTACTACGTATTCCGATTTTCTGTATTATATTTAGTTCCTACTGTTTGTTTTTATTATTTAACTAGCTGTACCCTGCCACGCTTCGCTGTGGCACATTGTGGTTGCATGAATGAGAAATGAGGAACGAAACAAAACATACGTTTCATATAAGGTTAAATTTGCAATACTTGTGGATATACAATATTTCCTGTTTTTCCATTATCTGCGTAGATATAAAGGCTGTCTGGTTTGCCGACACGGGAACTCGCAACATACAGTTGTCCATGTGAAAAGCAATTCGCATCTAAATCTAAACCACACAATTCTAAAGATTGACCTTGAGCTTTATTGATTGTGATTGCGAATGCCAATCGAATAGGGAATTGCAATCTTTTAAATTGAAATGGTGTATCGGTCGGGATCATGGGAATTCGAGGAATGAGGACATTTTCACCTTTGAAAGGCCCCGTTAAAATCGTTGCTTCCACTACGTTGTTCATCAATTTCTTAACTGCGAGTCGCGTACCGTTGCAGAGTTTTGGCTGATTAATATTCCGCAACATGATAATTGGCACACCTATTTTCAATTTTAATATGTGTGGTGGCATCCCTGGCAGATCAAGTGAGTTCAAAAATTCTGTTGGATAATTAACTACTTCATCTGCTTCCACAACGGTGTCTATCGACTTATATATAATTTCCTCACTTTGAATGCTGGATTGAATAACATTATTAAGTAGATAGACATCTTTATTCTTCGCGGCAAGGACAGCTCGTTCACTGAGCCAATCGTGATTCCGATAATTAATCTGAATATTCGGAAATACTTTATCGATAAGTTCTTCTTTTGATGTTACTAAATTACAAAAATTATCAGGAAATGATATTTTTCTTGACGTCTCATCGACTGGCAGCTGTTCGTTCCCAATGTCCAGTAACTGTCGTGAGAATACCTCGGCTGTTTGATCATTCTGTAGCTGGACACGCATATTCGTAGTCATCTGCAATGTACATACGCGTCGTCACAATGTTGAATATTTCAGGCAAGCATTTATTTCGTCCGCTGATATTGATCGAGAAATTACAGGCAATGTTTGCCTAAAATCTCCTGCGAGCAATATCAATGCATTCCCGAATGGTTGAACGTTTCCACGCAAATCTCGCAACGATCGATCAAGTGCTTCAAGCGATTTTTTATGTGCCATTGTACATTCATTCCAAACAATGAGTCTACATTTTTGTAATACTTTTCCCATACCGGATGCTTTTGAAATATTGCACGTGGGAGTCTCGATAAATTGCATGTTCAATGGCAACTTCAGAGCTCAATGAGCAGTCCTTCCACCTGGTAACAATGTCGCAGCTATTCCAGACGAAGCGAGAGCTAAGGCTATGTCATTTTTTGATCGAACCGTTGCTAAAATCAATCTGATAAGGATTGTTTTCCCAGTTCCTCCTGGCGCATCCAAGAAGAAGGTCCCCCCAACTCCGTCATTTATCATTTGCATTATGCGATCATAAATGCTCTTCTGTTCACGCGTTAATTTCGGAACGTTTGATTGGACATATGACTAGAGATCACCAGTGTTGTAACTCTGTTCACGACGCAAATCCACATGAAATGAAGTAGTCGCAGCTCGGGTGGTGCTGGCATTCCCAATTGACTAAGAACTTTATTTGCAATAGCTAAACACTTGTCTTCAATATTTATCAATGTTTCGTTGTAGATGCCTTCTGTAAATTCCATGGTCATATTAGCATTTTCTAGGCGTACTCTATGCAAAATATCCTCAGCCATATGCGATCGATATCTTTTCCATAGCGCTATGGGAGATGAAGGGAAGCAAGCGGTCAATATAATTGCGAATAATGCACGAATTTGGTTTGGATGTGCAGTGTTACATGCGTCATTAATACATATATCCCACTGTTGGTCGTTTTCTAATAAATTCAGAGCTTGACACGCACTGCGGAAAGTGGCATGTGTGACACCGTCAACAATTTTCAATTGTTGGAAAGATCTAGGACCAGGCACATTTACCAACAGCATGCGAAGAAAGAAACATTCATTTTGATTAGGATGCACTGTATAAAGTCTACCAATTGTATTTTCTCTGAAAATGCCAGGTTGACCGTCGACTGGCTCCCCTCGTTTGCGTCGTATGAATGCTTTTTTAGTTTCATTCCACGTGTAATAAGTGGGCACTTCTGAATACATCAGTGTTCTGGCGAAAGCGTCTTCCTGACATAAGGTGAAGAAAGCAGTTAGAGTTGTACCAGGTGGATTAAGGGCTCTTTGTTGCACATTTGCATCTGTGAAATAAACACGCTGTCCATTCTCTAAATGTATTGCTAAGTGAACCACAGCTGGATTGCGTTCATGCATGGGAAATGAAAAAATTCGCCATGCAGCCTCATTGCTGCTTATGTATCTTCCAGCCTGGTATTGTGCAATTTCATCGATAACTTGTACTGCATTTCTGTCACTATTTTCTGGTTGCAACCAAAAACAGCCATGTCGCTGCCTTTATTCACATACTTGCAGATGTATTTAATTGATTTGACGGAATTGCAATATTCTACGTTTATGTGCGCTTTGTATGTTTTTGACAACAGAGGTGAATATGGAACCACCCAACGGTTGTCTACATTAATAACACCATTTTGCGTGTGTATTGTTGCCGAATTCCCGCCATCTTCAGTTGATTGTCTTCTATACCGAGGATATCCATCCTCT
This sequence comes from Icerya purchasi, assembly GCA_039619475.1. Taxonomy (NCBI): domain Eukaryota; kingdom Metazoa; phylum Arthropoda; class Insecta; order Hemiptera; family Monophlebidae; genus Icerya; species Icerya purchasi. Next base: position 448,982,298 of record CM077116.1, on the reverse strand, counting down.
CCTGTTACTGTATTAGCTGCGAATGCTCGAGGATATTGCTTAGAACATTTCCCGTCTACCATGTATGGTGAATTCGGATTTAGTGTATCGCATGGTCCATGTATCATGTTTTTGATAACAACTGCATGCAAATCCTTATCTACGTCGGCCCGTGGAATCTCAACGCATATGACATCGTCGATTTCGTCTGAAGTTATTTTATCATAGAGCCAGATTAGTATATGCGCATTTGGCAATCCTCTCTTTTGCCATTCCACTGAATACATCCAGCAGCGCACAGATCCAAACACTTCATGTCTCACAATGAAATCTATCAGCGACTTAAGCTTTTATCTGAAAACACGCGCTGTGATGCCATGCCTATCCACGGTTGATTGCCATATGCCATTGCATCTTGAGCATATTCCTGCATGTGACGTGGACTGCCTATGTATGAAGACGGCAAAATAGTTAACTTTCCAACGTTGGTTATATTACCGTCATTCACAACTGCATCTCGCAAATGAATGTATTCTTCGGAGCGGAGTTTGGTCTGATTCAAACGAAGGAATAGCAAACGTTCTGTTTCAATTTTTGCATACATATCCACAATGTACTGGCGAAACAACTGACGGCATTTCAAAATATAATTATCCTCGTTCCTCCGAATCATTAAGCGGTATGCGTAAAAGTTCATTGCGCTGCACTTTTTATTGATTTCTCTACCATTCATTGGATTTATCATCTTCACATTGAAATGATATCCATCGGCACCATCCCAGAAGATAACTGGATATTGCAAAGCATCGTAACAACGGTGAGTTTCTGCAACGTTTATCAACTGATCGTTTCTTCGATGGAGAACAATATCTCTAAGTTGGAACTGATCTCCGACTATGACATTTGCTACTTCGTCTATAGTTGGAGCATTATATCTTCGAATATGTTCTCCAGCGGGCGTTTTTTCTGCGTGAATGACAATCTTGTGGGTATCTGATGGCATCATATCAATTGCTGTTTTGAACAAACGCACCAAATTGTTCCTTTCGTAAAGGAGCTTCTGTAGTTGCGAAATGATGGATCTTCTTAGCGAGATTTGTATTCCACAACGCGCATCGACTTCATCTCTATCATCACCGATAAAGTACATTTGAAGGAATTTATGATCAGTATCTGTGAACGGGAGTAGGGAGCCAGCTTTGTGATATATTTGTCCTTTGATTTTAAAAGTTGGCATGAATTGAGCAGTCACAATTTCTGCACCAAATTACGTCATTTGGAAGCAAGAGTTATATTTCCTAATGTTCGAAAGGAAATCTCTCGATTCAGCGGTAGATCCAGCAAATAGAGTTTTCAATGGCTCGGATGGTGTTTCAAGTTGAGGTAATTTGATTTTTCCGTCAGCGCAACACATCCCTTTTGTTTCATTATTAAACTTTAGAGCCTGGCAGTAGGTACAGACATGACTCATCCGGCCAATGACAACATGCTGACTTGAACTATAATCAACAGCTGGATTGTACCGGAATGCCAGACGATTCTATTGGAGATCCAGATCTGCTGTTCTTTGGGCACGTGTTTCAGCTATCCTCACCCTCTCGCGTTCATTCCGTTGAGAACGAACCAAATCTGTTGCTGCAGAACGCGACTGCCGTACTCGCAATCGTGCATCGTCAAGCCTGACTGCTCGTCTTTCTGCTGGTTCCGCGTTACGTATCTGGATGGTGCTTAATCTGTTCCTCTCTCGTACGGATGCCCGCTCTTCCGTAGTCATATTCGAAAACCGTGTTCTCGATCCTTCTGTGTGGCGAGTACGACGACCCAAATTCGTTTTCCTGCGAGGCATTATTTCAGTTTTCACTGGAACAGAAGGAAGGGATAAGATTATAACCTCTTATGGCTCTCACAGCTCTAGGTTGAAAATCATGAGAGATAGGGCAATAAATAAAATAGTTAAATAATAATTATAAAAAATTAATACTTTTTTCTGTCCATATCTCATACAAAACATAACCTTTACTTACGATTTAGCGAATGGCGCAGCTCAATCACCACACGATTTAAATAGAAATATTAGGGCTGCATACGGAGGCACTACCGTATTTTTCAATTCTAAATGTGTATTTTAGTTTACTTAATGTACTAAAAATCGTTCCATGTAAATATCGTTAACGTATTTATTTCATCGCAAGACTTCAATTTTCTATTTAACATAGTGTGTAAATAAACGAATTATTCTTTATTCACTATTAAATTTTAAAAATTCAAATATCATAAGATAGAAATTTTTAATAAATTTTGATTTTTTATGAAAATTTAGCTCAATCACCACATAATTACACAAAAGTACCTTAATCAATTAAGGTGAATATTTCATTCAAATCGTATAATAATCTGTATGGGACGTAAGTAGATACGTTTTTTTTTGTTAATAAACAGTGTAAATTAGGAACAGGTGAAAAATGTTAAGTTGGTTTGTGTACGCTTCATAAACTCAAAAAGTTCTGCACTGATTGAGCTCAAATTTTGACATGATATACAACCCGAAATATTAGTTAAATAAAATAGTTAAATAATAATTATAAAAAATTAATACTTTTTTCTGTCCATCTCTCATACAAAACATAACCTTTACTTACTATTTAGGGAATGGCGCAGCTCAAGCACCACACGATTTAAATAGAAATATTAGGGCTGCATACGGGGGCACCACCGTATTTTTCAATTGTAAATGATAACGCATTTATTTCGTCGCGAGACTTCAATTTTCTGTTTAATATAGTGTGTAAATAAACGAATTATTCTTTATTCACTATTCAATTTAAAAAATTCAAATATCATAAGCCAGAAATTTTTAATAAATTTTGATTTTTTCTGAAAATTTAGCTCAATCACCACTTGATTACACAAAAGTACCTCCCCTGGCATCCGGCAGAAGCCGCGGTTGCTGGTACATGGGAAATAGATAAAAACATTCTTTGAAGCGGGTTGTATATCGTGTCAAAATTTGAGCTCAATCAGTGCAGAACTTTTTGAGTTTATGAAGCATACACAAACCAACTTAACATTTTTATATATATAGGTTGTGAATTGCGCAGTCTACATAAATATGCCGTGGTAGCCGAGTGGTTAAGGTGCTTGGCTACCAAGTCGGAGGTCACGGGTTCGAGACTTGTCTCGTCCCGTATCCGAGTCGCTCCCAAGTTTACCCAGCCTGAAATAATTGGGTATCAGAGAATTATCTGGGGGAAAGTAAAGGCGGATCCCAGGTAGATAGAAACTCCCCCCCCCTACTCTCATTAGTGCCGTTGGGCTTAGTACCATTATGGAAAGCTTAACTTCACAATCCCCAACGCCCTGTCAAGGATATAGGACCTACTTTACTATATAAATATGCCAGGAATGTGAATCGTTTGTGTGCTGTGCTGGGTGGTTGAATGTGTTATTAATTGTTACGTCTTGATATTTCTAAATAAAAAAAAAATACTTGACATATTCATGGTAGACGAAACCGGTAGGACGAATTTTATATATATTTTGTGAATTAATTATGTTTTTTAAAACTTGTATTTAATTAAATTAATAATTTAATATAAATAAAGTTATATGTTTTAATGAATTGAAAGGTACTCTGTGTCCGTGCAATATATAAAAATATATAACATTTGTAACGTAATTTAAGGGTTTTTAAAATATAATATTTATAACTTATCATATTATTGAGACAAGCGATTACAGGAAAAAATAACACATAATGAACAATAAACTGAATCATGTCCCCGGAAATAAACAAACTACAAACTCCATCAACAGCTGTGATCATATTCTGTGCTCTCCCTTTTGGCCCAAGAAGATGGATAACTATATTTTTATTGGAAGTTCTAGAATATGAACTAGACAACGCATTATCAGTCCAAATTGTTTCCGTATCCCGACCAAAAACGTAATTTCTTTCATCACAATCGAAATCTATTCCATCTACGTCGTCATCGTTTTCAGGAAAAATCTTATCTTCTTCACGTCCATCGTCTGGTAAAACATTGTCTTCAGTTTCGCTTTCCGAGTCATTTATAGTACCATCGTCAACTTCAATTCCCTCCACTGGTTGTTTGAGGAGTTCATTTTCCATTTCCTCATCAGTTAAAAATCGTAAACTCATTTTTTAAAACACTATAAAAATTGTAACATTAACGACAAGGCAGTGTCGTCATCTTTAACCACAACTAGTTAAATACTTGCTAGGAGGGTATCAAGCATGTTCGATCAGAAATGGGACGTATGTGCAGTAAAGAAGTCGATAGGTGTCATATAAGACACAGCCTTGTCGTTCTAGGATTAATTAACAAAGTAGATGATCTTTTATACTGCATTATACGATACAGCACGTTAAGAATACGAAAATGTTGGTAACTAAATTTTCGGTAAAATTAGAATAGAAAGTAGAAATAAAATATAATTTAAGAAGGAAACTAATGATGCATTAGTTATCAATTAACTTAGAGACGAATAAACTGACCACTGTCTTATAACTCAAGTAATACGAAACATACCTTGCAGAACTGCAACAGAGAAAATTAACCAAGACAGTTAAATAAAAAATAAAGTGGTTGATTGCACAAGGAAGACTAGACAACTAAAAACATCCATTCCTCCTATTCACTGATAACTGAACTGCGCTGCAAAGTTGACCGCACACTGAAATACATTAACGTTGTTTTCTTTTTTCTCAACACCACCTCAGTAATACAACCTTGTGATCAGGGTACAATTCAAACAATGAAGGTGTACTATCGGCATAAGATGAAAGCCAGGATTATTCAACAATTAGATGATGACATAGAAAATGACATTTCCCAACTCCATTCTGACGAAATCATGAAAAAAAATAGCTTTGCTTGATTAGCTTAATTAGTTTTATTTCATTACTAAACTTTTTTTTTTTTTTTGGTCTTGTCAACCAGGGACTTTGCTCAGAAACAATAGGAAGAAGAGTTAACTAATTAAAACTTAATTCGATCGGAAATAGCTGAAATAAAGGAACCAATGGCAGGAACAACAGACCGAGAAGGAAAGGACAGGATATAGGAAGCAAGAAGCCTTAACTTTAAAATTGCTAAAGCATTTGGAACAATGTAAATCAATCCACTGTGAAAAACTGTTATGAAAAGGCTTGATTTACGAAAAATAAGGATGTATTACCAGTTCATTCATCAAGAATCAACGGTGAAAAAATCGTAGAACCACCTGTCGGTCTTACCAAACATCAGTTCGAGACGAGTGGATTGAAGTTAAAAATTCATCCACATCGTACTAGCCTACCGAGGAGGATATCTGTGAAAATTTTTCACAAATGAAAAACAGTCAACGAAAACACCAAAGTTCCTGATGAGTTGACAAAGCTGATACTTTACCTCCTTCACATAAAAATATGACGGAAGCTATTCAAATACTCAGATGATCAAGAATTCAATATTACGATGAGAACTCTTATTTACAATACCAGTATGAGCACTTTTATCACTACCACGTTGGCATCTAGCAAGCGCTAAACAAACATTATACGTTTTTGTAAGCCACTGCAGAAATGAATATATGTACACGTTAGACGAATACTACAGACATATTAAGGTTTATTTTAGAAATTTATATTTTACCATATTTAATATTCATTCTTATTTTTGAAATAACACGGCAAATATTATGTAATTATATAGGAATAGTATTTATTTTTCGAATTAAATTTATTTTTTCCCAGATTTGGACGGCCCCGTTCATAGTGATCATCCGTTTACAATGATCGAAAATAAGCGAGGCCTGCTGTATTTGAGTAGCTAATTCAAAAAATCCATTTGTCTTCCCAAACACTTCAAATTAAATACATCAATTTACGATTTACGATTTAGCCTATATCAATCCACTGCTGGACGTAGGCTTTTCCCAGCTTCTATCATTCGTTCCGGTCTTGCACCTTCCTAATCCAATTCTTTCCGCCGGCTGTTCTTACATTACCCTATTAAAGATCTTCTGCTTCTAACAATAAATTATATCTAAAAAAACATTGGTTATAATATCGTATTGAACGATCTATTTTAGAAAGGTTTGACGTTAAACAAATTGGCTATTTGTCTTTTATTTATCTTAAAAAAAAATCAGATTTTATTAGCATTTCATTTATTGGGTATGGTTAAAAAATACATTCGAGAGATAGCAATATTTTTTTTTTTTTAATAATGCATTTTGTAAAAAACATTTTTGACTTGCCTCCAGAAGGAAATCTGCAGTACACGCTAACGCTACTTACTGCAAGGAAAAGAGATTTTATGAGTTCTTATGTTATTACTTTACAATAAGAGCATCAAATGCGAAGTGATGATTTGTTGAAAAGTTTATTTATTAAAATTTCTGTTTTATTAAGCTACTACAGAAAAAAATGCTTTCAAGAGGTATTCATTCAATTGCCTGAAAGAAACAACAGATATAGCAGAATACTTTGAGAAATACACTTCTGTTGACTTTCAGTTAATGTCGGTATGAAAAAAGACGTAATCTATTGAATAAATTCTTTTGTTTCCATAAAGATTAAACAAACCAGTAGAGCAGTATGTATGGTAAAACAGATCCTATACCGGAACAAGTCAATAATTTATGAAGAGAAAACTTTTATTAATGAGTTACATAGTCATTTAAATAGACACGGTTTAATTTGATTTTTAAATCGGAATAGCTGTATATTATTGGTCTTTTTTGTAAAGCGTTTAAATTTCATACAAGTATATTTTTTACTTTCCGAAAAAACTACTACGAATCCTGAAGATCGCATTTGTAAACAAGCAAGTTATGTTCATTAAAAAAAATCCACTCCTGTTAATACTCAATATTGGTATACACATTTTAAAAACGTACAGGAAAAATAGTTAATAATTAGAGTGGTCACTTAATTCGAAAACCGAGAATAAATCGTAAATTCTAAATATCTGAAAAATACGGAGAATCGGAAATTTCGTTATAAAACCAGAAAAAGTAAAAATGACCGGAAGATGTTTTCGATAAGAGAACATAATATTAAGTTAAAAATAAAAAACGTGGAAACTTTTTTTTTATATACAGAATACATATAGATATTTGCAGGAAGATCAGGCTAAAAAAAGGTAGGAAGTGCGCTAAGAGAAACAAAATTTAAACAGTAGAAACAAAAACAATTTTTGAGTTCAATGCAGTTATTAAATTTTATTAGTCACATGAGTTAATGAAATAATATGAAAAAAAGTTAAAAAAAGGCTTTTATTTATTAATGGAATAGAAATAAGGAAAATTAATTTTTTCAGGTCTGTGAAATTCGAAAATTTCGGAGACTAAAATAAAGGCATTAGTCGATACTGATACGAAATGTTATTTTTTAGACCAACGCTTTTATTACATTCTTTTAAAATATCTCAATTTAATGGATCTGAAAAAAAAAAATTCCTTATTTTTATTACATTAATAAATAAAATTAAATTATTTAATATTAATTAATTTTATAATTTTTAATTACACTTGCGGATTTTCTCTCATTTTCGAAATATTACAATTTTCATATACACGGTTGGTATAAAAAGTTCCCGGACTATCGCTATAAAATCCGTACTAGTTGCGCCATCTGTTCGAAATTCACGGTACTTATACTTCAATGATGTGAGAAGAGACGACGAAAGTTTCAGGTCGCTACCTGCATTCGTTTACTGAGGAGACCGCTAATTATGAGTAAACCTCTGTGTGTCACGTTTGCGATAATGGAACAAAGAGCCGCGATTAAATTTTGTTTTTTGTGTGCACCAGAAACGTACGAGTTGGTGAAAAACGCATACAAGGATGTAAGCCGTACACAACGTGTTTTGTATCGCCGATTTAAAAGTTAACGGAGCTCGTTGGAAGACGATCCGCGTGAAGGACTACCGACGAAAACGTGGCTCGTGTGTAAGCTGTACTTGCTGAAAATACGCAAGCGACGTGTCGGTTTATCGCAAATGAACTAAATGTGAGTACCATTGGAACGCATTCGACGAGTTAGGCCCGAACTGCACGCGTCGAAACGGTGGATATTGCTTCATGAGAATGCGCCATGGCACCGATCGATCATCGTGAAGCAATTTTTTGCGGAACATCAGGTCATTGAGCATCTTCAGCGCCCTTACTCAATCTCGCTCCGGCTAGCTATTTCCTCTTCTCTAAACTGAAAACTGCTATGAAAGGGACTCGACTTGACAGCATTGAGGACATCCAACGTGCAGTGACCGAGCGTTTGAAGGCGGCACCGGTGGAAGACTTGGATAGCGCGTTTGACAACTTGTACGAACATGCGAAGCGGTGTGTAGATCGTAATGGGTTGTACATTGAAAAGTAAATATGTTTCAATCTCCTCTCTCTCTTCATTTTCTTTTTTTTAGCGGTAGTCCGGGAACTTTTTGTATCAACCGTGTATTATAGATTATTTTTTCTTTTTTTTTTTTTTTTTTAAATTTTCTACCGATGCAGAATTTTCATAAAAATTAGCCTTGCCGTTTTCGAGATCCTAGCGTTTAATGATTTACAAAAAGACAAGAATACAAACAGGAGGTCAAGTTAAATAAAAGCCTTTAAAAAGTACTTGTTAACCATCCTATATGATCGTTTTTTATGAAGCAATTTACAAAAAAGTCGTAAATAAGATATGCCTTATTTAAAATCATACCTATCTAATACAATTTTATGTAGTAAGGAGAAGTTTCAGCCAATAGCGCCAACTTAAGGAATATATTTTATTGATCATTAAATATAATAATATATTCTACTGTATCATGTTTTTATGAGAGTTTGAACGCCACTGCTTAATTTACTTTTAACATATGGCAATAATCAAATTCATATATATATATATATATATATATATATGTATGTATGTATGTATATGTATGTATATATGTACAGTCGACTCGCGATTATTCGGATTAATTGGATGGACAGCCGGTCTGGATAGCAAAAAATCCGGATACGCCGGAGTTCAAGGTTAAATACTGTAAATTAAACGAAAAAATGAAAATTAATTTATCCTATAAAAAAGTAAACATGAAAATTAATTTACGATACGTAAACTAGTTTTTAAAGAAGTCTGTGATTTTCGCTGCATTCCCTTTCTTGCCGATGTATCTCGCCACTTGCGTAAACAAATGATATTAGCCGGTGACGCTTCTTCTAGTTGAGTAATGTACTCCAGCGCTACTTCGATCGCCTTCAGTCCTTCATCGTGTGGTATAACACTTTGAAGGGGCTCGTTATCCATATTTTCTTCAACTGGATCCTCGTTTAGTACCATAGCCGCAATATCTTCATCCGCCGTTTCTTCGATATCGTCGCTGCCCATCCATTTTGTAACGTCATCCGTATTACACTATTCGTTTCACATCCTGGAATACTTTTTATTAGAGAAATAAGCTCCTCGTTGTCTTTTGAACTGTCCAAATAATCACGTTGTTTGTCAGTTTCATCCCATTTATCACTTACTTTATGATCTTCTAAAAATATTTTCCACGACCGCACTAATACTATAGAACTAATCTCTTCCCATTCCTCAGATAACCCCAAGTGATGATAACATCAAGCATATCAATACTGATTTTAAAGCAACCTGATACAGTTCTCATCACTTTCAACGCTTGATATTAGTCTGGTGAGAAGGCGGTGTCGATACTTTTTTTTTTTTTTTTTTAAGACCTCTAGGATTCCTTGATCCGTAAGTTGACAAACCGATGTAGAAATAATACTTTTATATTACCATCTTGTAACTCCTTAGTTGCCGGATGGGAAGGTGCATTGTCAAGAATAAGGATTGCTTTTCTCGGTAACCGTTTGTTGAACAAATGTTTCGCAACTGCGGGTACAAACTCGTTGTAAAACCAAGTTTTAAAAATTTCACAGCCACTTCATTTGCAGCGAATGTAAATAAATATTCAGATACGTACTGCATATAGTTGCAAATTTTATAAAAGCGCTTTGGTTTTTTCTTCTTTTCTTATTTATTTTTTTTTTTTTTTTTTTTTTTTTTTTTGAAAAATCGATCCGGATAATACGGAGTCCGGATAATCGCGAGTCGACTCTATATATAATTATTGAAGATTAAAAGATTAGTTATTAAATATTTAATTTGTATTTTTTTCTCTTTTAGTCTCGTAAAGGACAAAACAATTGGTCACACGCACATTTTAATTTAGTCAAATTTTCGAGCAGCATTGGAGCTCTTTACTATTTACAGCATTTCATATTTAATTGGTTAATTGCCTCTCCGATAATGAAGAGTATAATCTGTTATGAAACGTAAAGGCATGTACGAATTGACATAGTTTCCACTGAAAATAGACTTGCAGCAGAGCCGTGCCCAGAATTTTGAAAAGGGGCGAGTTTTGGAAAATTTTCTTCTCGTATTTATTTCATAAATAACAATACATTTTTCACTAATATTCATACTATTATTAATTTACATCATTTTGATTTATAACATATATTAATAATTTACACATTAATAAAAATTACGTATTTTATTGATTATGCCCGCAATAAAAAATTTCGCATAAAATATTAATAAAACAACTAAAAATATGGAGCGTATTTTTTCTTTTTTTTTTTTTTTTTAAATGTAAGAGCGCCCTAAAAAATCGTCGATATTTATTTTAAATTTTTGATTTTTTCCAGATTTATGTGAATTTATAATAACTATTTCAGTACTAATGGGAGGGGTTTAACCCGGGCCCCATGGACACGACCTTGACTTGCAGATAACTTGAACAATCACGAAAATCATTCTTAGTTTAGATCGCTAAAATAATTAGTCAATACTAAAACATTATATGAAAATAAATTAGAAAACCTGTTGACTTTTATATTTAATTTTTGTGTATGATTAAGTATGCCTTAAAAATTAACCAAAAAGATCGACAAAATTTTTACAGTTTTTGGCTTCGGACCGTTTAAGCACAAAAAAATAATTACTAATTTTTAGTTTGCTACATGACTTTTAGTTGCTGTAATCGAACTGTTAACTCCCGGACGAGAGTTAGATTATTCAGTTCGTTACTGATAAATAGAATAATTACTACGAAACGCGTTTTACTTTTAATATTGAAAATTTGAATTAAACTTGTTTTTTTTTTTCGGTTTTTGTTGCGCATATATCCATATATAGTCATACAGAAAATTGATTGTGATACCAGCATTGGGATTCAAGCAAGTACCTTGAAACTAGATGAACTGGAAGACATCACGCTTCCTGCACCGGAAAAAGACGGAAGAATTCGGACATTAAATAATATGGGATGTGTGACACAAGGGATGTATCAAGTCACACGGGATTTTATTGATTTTGCAGCTACTTGTACGCTACCTGTTTTGGATGTAGGCGCAGCTTATGGAGTTTCTACAATCGCGGCGCTTAAAACGGGAGCCAAAGTAATCGCAAATGATATTGAAGAAAAACATTTAAATTATATTATTAAAAACAAGTCCTTGTCTCAAGAGGATAGAACGCGTCTTTTTTTAAAGCCTGGTGCTTTACCCAATTGCATAGATTTTCTGCCACATTCATTAGGTGCTATACACGTTAGTAGGGTAATGCATTTTTTCCAGCCGGAAGAAATAGAAGAAATGTTTAAAAAAGCTGCAGAATGGTTAGCACCTCAGGGTCGTTTATATATTAGTTCTATGTCTCCGTATCATCATGTAGCAAAAGGATTTGGAAAAGTTTACACGGACCGTTTGTTGAAAGGTGAGAAATGGCCGGGAAATGTTAATTCTTTTATACATATAAATAACCATTTGTACGCATTAGATCCAATAATATTAACGCGACTCGCTGTGAAATATGAATTTCTTGTTAAAAAGTTAGAGCTTTTCGGACAATTTGACCCTAATGAAAATGATTATATAGCAGCTGTACTTATCAATAATAAGTCCTTGTAATTATTTTACTTCTATAAAGATCCTAAATGATTAAGAAGAATTTTATACCATTATTTTTAATCGGTTCTAATAGAAAATTATAATTTTTTGCAAAGGTATATTTCCCTAAAAAATGAATTGTTCTTAGTTAATTAAAGTATTCACCCGTGAATAAAATTTTTATTTAATCTTCAAAAATATAGAATGTTTTTAATTGATTTTTGATTGCCTCTATTTATGTTAGCTTATCTGTACTAGATTAATTAATACATTTATTTGGCCTATCTTTCATGTGTTTTTTTTTTTTTTTTTTTTTTTTTTATATATATAAAATAATAAATTTGCGGGTCCCACAAGGCAGAAGCCCGTCTGTGAGTTCCTAACATAATTATATCATTTATTTGTACAATATAATATCAACTTAACTTAAGTACAAAATGTTAACTTATATATTACTATACTACAAAATCCACACTCTCATTATTTATCATTTATATTACAATTATACCATCATCTAAAATAATATTTCCTATTACAATAAACTTATATATGATAACTTACATATTACAAGAATACAATATGATTTTTATATAACTACCACTCTCTCATTAGCAGCTTAAAGCTGGAGATAGTAACGAGTCTCATGTCAACGTAGTGTCAATGTTATAACTGGATATTACTAGTATTACGATAGTTTTTTTTTTTTATATATTTTTATTTATTATTTCTATTGCTCTTTACACCATGCTATCAACTAAATTTTAACCTTGTTTTTCTATCTCTAGATTTTTTTCATTTCGAATTTCCTTTGGTATCTCCCCATTAATTTTATTAATACCTCTTGTTCATACTTAATGTATATTATTTCCTGCTGCTATTGGCTTTTAGCCTATTGTGGACATAATAAAATTGTAAATAATTAGTGTAACGAACCAAACAGGCTGGTATTCTTTTAATTTAAATTATATAGGGAAAATGAAGAATTGTAAATAGTTTGCATGTGTATTTTAAGTTAGGTTAGCGATGTACATACGAAGTCTGCCCGCGGTAAGTTCGTAGAATGATTTTTTTTCTCCAAAAGTGGTTGCATCGAGAGATTGTCAATTAATCAGCTGTGTAGATATACCCCTTAGTGATATTCAGTCTGAGTTTTACCTCGATACAGTTTGTAGTCTATGTATGTAGTGACGTTTTGTGTTAAGCCTCGGTCGAACTTTTTAAAAATGAATTTCGAAAAACAAAGATGTATGATTAAGTTTTACGCTAAAGCCGGTAGAAGTGGTTCGGAGATCGTGGAAACTCTTTGCATGAAACATTAGGCGAGTCAGCCGCGAAGCCTGCGACGGTATACAAATGGATAACACAATTCAAGGAGAGTCAAGAGTCGGTAGAAGACGATCCGCGAGAGGGGAGACCCGTTTCAGCGCACACTCCAGGGAACATTCATCGTGTAGAAGAGTTTTTAACGCGAGACCGTCGGGTATCAACTAGACTGGTTGCAGATTTATTTGGAGTGAGCAGAGAAGCAGTCCGAGAAATATTTCGCGACGATCTAAAGATGCACAAGAAGGTGTATGTGCACATGGTTCTGAAGCTTCTCAGCGCTGATCAAAAAAAGTACTCGCATTCGCTGCTGCAAAGACTGGACGGAAACGTTAGCGGAGGACGATTCTTTCGTACGACGAGTGATTATGGGTAACGAGTCGTGGTATTTTGAATACGATCCCGAAAATAAGAAAGTAAGTTTGACCTGGGTGCGAGAAGGGGAGCCGAGGGTGAAAAAAGCATAAGATGTCAAAGTCAAAAGTGAAGTGCATGCCCATTGTTTTCTTCGATTACCGCGGCATTGTGCACAAGGAATTCGTACCTGAGGACCAGACCATTAATGAACAGTATTATTTAGGCGTGATGAAACGCCTGAACGCGCGTGTGAGGCCGGATTTGGAGGCGAATCAAAGTTGGCTTCTCCACCAGGACAAAAGCACCTTCACCCAATTGTCACCTCGTCAAGTCGTTGCTCACGAAAAGTGGCATCACGGTTTTGGACCACCCTCCTACTCGCCCGATCTGGCTCCCTCGGACTTCTCCCTGTTCTCCAATGCCAAAAAAGACCTCCAAGGGCACCACTGGGGGTCCCAAGAAGAGGTTATTCGAGTTACGACGCGAGCTTTAAACACCCTCACTTCGGATGACTTTAAGGAGTGCTTCGAGCAGTGGCAGCGACACTGGGCCAAGTATATTTCGTTGAATGGAGAACATCTCGAAAAAGATTGCGTTGATTTACTGAAGTAATGTATTTTTGTATTTTTAATAAATTGTTTCTACGAACTTACCGGGCAGACCTCGTATGTAGCGAGTTCGGAAATATGGAATTTTGTTACAACGTAATCGCGGGTTGCATTAGAGAAATTCCGAGCAATCTAGCGAACTCGCTGACACGTAAGCCGGCGTGTGTATGCTTGTGTCAGTAATAAATGCGAGTGTGAATGTCGTCACGGTGTGTGTCGAGACTTGCGATTAAGTATTAGTAATGGTAAAAAGCTATTGAAGGTCGCGGCGATTTCCGATTGATGGGAAATTTCGCTTTAGAAGCGATGCCTAGACAATTGTTCGGCAGCGCAAATTATTGCTTATAAATACACGCGTCTTTCGAAGCCAGGGCTTCTTTTTTCCTCGCGGTCCGATCAACGTCGTGGTTGATCGGTAATCGTTTTTTCGCACGTTATATTTAGAAGAACTAGTTGTATAGAATAACCGCGATACCGGAAATATATTATTTTTTATTTATTTAATTTCGCTTTTTTTTTTTTTGTTCTTCCGATTTTTTGGTCCAATCCTCGTGATTGACATTCACGTAGTAGACATATTGAGCAAGGGACACTGTAGACCGCTCTGCGGTGGGTAGAAAAGGCTTCCCTTTCCTCTTTCGGCTAACCTGTTTTATAATTTTGAAGAATTTTTTTCTTCAAAGGCGCTAGAACGAGTTTTTAATTGAAGAAGGCGGAACCGCAGCAATAAATAAATAAGGCTTATAGTTGCCTTTAATTTTAAAAGCTATTGTTAATTTTTGATAATTATACCTCAGTTGAATTAATCGAAAATTGCAAGATTTAATTTAAGCATAATGTTAAGATTTTGTAAAAATTTGAAGTTTGGCTACTCTAACATTCTCCGTCAGTTAGTAAGAGGAAAAATTATGAAATCTAAAGTGCTTAAATATAATGCTCTAAGTAAACGCGAAATTCAAGTTGTTACGTATTATTTTGAAAATTAAAAAAAAAAAACTATAAAATCGAAAATATTTTTTTAAAAGTATAATAACTTAAGTAGTCTTCAAAACATCGTAATTTTTAAAAATTTTGAAAAAATACTTATAACAGTGTTGCAGAAGAGTTCAAGTTTATTTTTTAAATTAAAATGAGCTGCTGATAACTTAAAATAAAATCTCGTGATTTGTCTACTGTCTGCTTTTCTTTTTAGTGATATTGATTTAAATTTTTTTATTTCTTGAAAAAGTAATAGTAATAATTAAAAACTAACATCAACAAGTTTTGAATAAATAATGAAATATGACTTATATATTATCACATTCTTTAATTTTACTATTAACCGAATATATAAAGTAATAAAAATAAGAGATGTGCTTGAAAAATTAATAAAAATAATTGGAAATTAATATAAACATGTTAAGGACAAATAATTTGGCAATTAAATCATGGACGAAGTACTTTTTAAGCTACTGAACTTGTCTGTGCTTTTTACAAGTTCCTCTTTTTGGTAACATATTTAATTAAAATTCAGTATTCTGAGAATTAAATTTATTTAAAATTTTGTAATTTTTTTTTAACTTCGTGTTTAAATGTTTTTTAGATTTCCCGTTTCTTTGATTAATATTATTTAATAGTATTTATAAATACTATATTTCAATAATCAATGAAATATATATTGAAATAAATAAATTATAATATTTTAACTACCGCTATAAAATCCGTTTATACTTTCAAAATTTTAATTTTGTTTCATAATGCACTTCTATTAGTATTACTTTAAATTTTTTTAATATAAACTTGTTATTTTCGAAACCAATAAGTATCTTGTTATTTTTATTGCACGATATAGATATTTCATTTAAAAATGTGTCAATTTACTTATTTTTCTGTTTATTACCCATTAGGAATATGTACCAAACTTTACTTTCATAATTTGGCCTTTTCAAATGAATAAAATTGTCTTTTAGCGAAACACAAATTTTCAGGTTTTTTACATGATTATTTTGTTACCACTTACTATCTTTCGTACCGTTGAAATTAATGAAATCATTTTCACACCACCACGTTTCCAATATACAAATCAGAATGCGGTGCTAGACACTTTATGATCCATGACTTTTCCCATGATTCGAATTTGAAAAAACAAAATTATATTAAAATTATTGTCTCGTATTTTTAATTTGTAATGCGCGATAATTATGGAACTATGTTCCCGAAACATGTCGGTAATGATATAAATAATTTTAATATATAATTTTCTGAAAACCTAATGTAATACTTTCTCAAATCAAGATGGGATTTTTCTGATTTTATAAGAAACTCATTTTGATTTAAAATAAATTAAATTTCTTATATAACGCTGGTGCAAGTATTTTGTCGAAGTTTCTGAAAATTGTGATGTTTTGAAAACCACTTAAATCATTACACTTAAAAAATATTTTCAACTTTGTACTTTTGTATGATTCTTAATATACTGCTGTATATTTTAGGTTCTTATAACAATACCTTCAAATTTTTAATTATAAGCTCATTTGGGGTTTTGTACTTACACATTTTCAGATTTTATAGTTTTTGCTTTTACTAACTAATTGGGTTACTATCTGCTCCAAATTTCAAATTTTTCTGTCCTATTTATTATAACTTTAAAAAAGAGGTACTTAAAATTTGATAATTTGAGATTTTGGGCTATATATTTGAAATCGTAAAGTTTAGTAATTGCACCAAATTTCAGCTTTCCACACCTCATATTTATTGCTGTACATTTTGATTTTCATATAAAAACTATTTTGACTCATTTGGAGCTTTGGATTTATAAATCTTTTGACTTCGAAATTTTTCTATTATTTAAAGTCAGGAGTGTTGTTATAAGTCCAGTTGATATTTTCTGTTTATATTCTGTTTTTGTTTTTATTAATATAGGCAGACTTTGATGTTGTAATAATTAACTTAAACTTAATAACGCTTAAAGTAATATTTATTATTAATATTCAAAATAAAAAACATCAGCTATCAATTACGACATCATTATTTGCATAATCTACGTGTGTGCGTTTATATATATGTAATAGAAGTCCCGTCCATTAATAACTTATGATGGCTTTCATTATGAACAAAAAACTGATATTTAATGCAGAAATTCATTTCAGTATTACGAACTTTTCGCTAAGGTATAGAAATTACCATTCTTCCGTAATGCGAATTTCACTTGTTCATTGAAAATGAAGTATGTACTATATTTCGATTTAAAATTCTAAGAATTAAAAATGCTGATATTACTAAAGTATTGAAATTTATTAACATTTAACTGCGCTATTTTAGATCGTGTTTTAATGATATGACAATTCACACAAATATATACTTTTCGATTTTAAGAGTTCAAGTTTGAAATGGTTTCAATACAAAATCAACATAACATTTCTTTATTCCATATAATAAAAACCAACTTTAGTGACAAACAAATATAAGGGTAAAAATAATTTATAACAATAAATTAAATAAATACCTTATTTAGAAACGTTTTCGAGGATAACCCATCATCAGCTAAAACGAACATAATCAAAACTCAAAACACACCGGAAAGAATATAAGGAATACATGTATATATATATATATATATGTATATAGTAAATGCAAAGGAGGAACAAACATAGAAGGTATAAAAATCAAAGGGTGAAATTACCAATACTCAATACAAAATATAAAATAAAATAGAACAACCTAAAATTAAACTTTTATGTTAAAAAGTGGGTTATTATTATTAGGTAATTGATCGTTTAAAATAATATTTTTATATTTATGTAATAATTTTCTGCAATATTCATAACATTTCCTTTGCCATAAGTGGCCAAAACGGTTACAGTATCATCTAATGAATTAGGTTTATGTTTCAAATATTCGGCATATGTTGATTTTTCTATTTCATTATTATTAAATGATTTTATATGTTCTTTATATCTACGTTTAATTTTTCACCCTGTTTAACCAATATATGATTTCTCACAATCAGTGCAATTTATTTTGTATATACTGCTATTTTCATAAATATTATTTTTTAAATTTAAAGTGTTTATTTATATTTTAAATTATTTTTAGTTTTGAATGCTACATTAAGCCTTGTTTTTTAAATAAATTGGTTAATTTATATATATTATTGTTTATAAATGTAAATGTTATTTTATTGTAACCAATTTATTTAAAAAACACGATTTTTTTTTAATTTTATTTTTTCCTGTTAGGGAATATTAACACGCGACCCACATTCAGTATTAGGTACTCGTATCAAGTATTATCTGGAATTTAATATAGACGAACACCGATCATATGGAAACGGGGTTTACATACCATTCGGAGAAGGAAGACGTAGGATATAAAACCTGCAGTGAGAAGTAGAAAGACCATGATGGTATAGAAGACAGAAACATAAATCGGAATATTCAAGAAGAAACTATTATTAAATTAATTAATCTCTCTGTATCAATCATTCAGTTATTATATAAAAATGTAAAACTAATATGAGTATAATACTAAACTAAAATTATTAAAACACAGCAATAAACAAATTTAAAGTCGAAAATTTATATAAAAATGAACGAATCATCCGAAAAAAATAAATTGATTCGTATTCATCCAACATCGTATTAAATCGGATCAATTTACCGAAATCGGTCGATGCTCATGTGACATGTTACTATTTGTATATATTTTAAAAAGTCGATCAGTTCGAACGTGTTTGGCCAACTAATTATTCGGCCGAATACGATTCCACTGTGTCTAAGGCATAAGTCCGTTACAAGTCTGTTACATCCATTCCACTTGTTACTAGTCACCTGTAACCATCATCACTCATTTGTATCGCAATATCAATGTAGGTACTAGTTTCTTCTCATTTATTGTTTCGTTTTTTGGGAAGTTTTCTCATTTTTATTTTTTTTTATTTATTTATTTTTATTTATTTATTTATTTATTTATTTTGAAACCATGCAGAACGAAATTAAATTGTGCGACACGCTGTATAACCTCACATGTTGCCATTCTTCTCCAGTTTGGTGCATAAACAAATGAGCCAATGTAGGGGGAAGAGGGGGTTGTATGACATTAGAGAAAACAGTGTCACCTGAGCTGCTCGATTGACACGCTCATTGCCTGGAACCCCAACATAAGCCGGCATCCACAGAAAAGACATTTCAGAGTTTAAATGTGATAGCCTGTATAATAGGTAATGGACCTTCCTTATCAAAGGGCTGTTGGATTTAATCTTTGCGATGAGTTGAAGGGAGTTTAGAGAGTCAGTTATGAGTAGGGTCTTTTGGGGCTGGGGGTTGCTATCGGTGTAGTGTTGGATGCAGAAAACCATCGCGTATATTTCGGCATCCAGTGCTGTACAACAATCATGCAGTCTGACTGACTCCGCTGCCCCTGAGACTTCGGCGGAGCATGCCGCCGGTGACTGATAACCTATTGCCTACGCTTCATCTGTGTAGAGGCATGCATGGTCTGTGTAGCTCGCTATGTTATTTTTTGCTATTTGCACTATGTTTGGGGGATCATGTGCTTTGTTATATTGTGTTAGCGATACGTTTGATGATTATTCTTAAACAACGATAATATTTATTAAAAATTCCGATATACCAAATTCAAATAGAAATAATTAAAAAACCACATTAAACGCCTATAAGAACATAATCACTCGTTTTCCATAAACCGAAAATTGGAGATATCAAAATTTGATGTCTTTTTTAATTATTGTTGCAATTTGAATTTGGTGCTGATTCTAAAAAGTATTAATGCTGTTTATGAATAATCATAATAATATCCCCTTATGGTATATATTTTGCTCTAAAATATATCATTTTTTACTGTTTAGTGTATTCTTTTTACAGGCACCGTTCTGCAGTATGGAATTTTTTTTTTGTCTTCTCTATGTCGACTAATAAAAGACAGTTTTATACAGCTACGATCTATCACAAGGATGTAAAACGGTTAGTAAACGAGACGTATGTGGTTTCCTTTTTGTTTAGCACTTTTGCCCCTACTTTGGGCATACTTTTATTTCCTTACAGATTAATTGTTTTATCAGTTCTAATCCTACCTCTATTATGTTCTTTTTTCACTCTCCCAGTAGTTCTCATCATCCACTTTTTCTTTGAATAATTTCTCTAACAATCTCTCTTTATTTTCTTTCTGCGCTTTCGTTTTGATGGGTAATCGTCCACTACTGACGACAAGCGCAATACAATATAAAAGGAACAAAATAACTCGGAGGAAGTTTTGAAGTCGGTCTTTTTTCTTTTAAATCATCTTATTTGACAATTTTTAGTATAAACATTTTTGAATGACAACACAGATAAACGCATCTAAAATGTATAAAGCTAGATATTGGTTCAGGAGCGATGTTCAAATTTTATCAGTGATGAACTTGTGAGTGGCGCTTTAGCCGTTTCAAATTCACATATTAATAATACTTTAAATGTCCACGACATTCGTCGCTGCTTTAATTTTAAAATTTTGGGCGTTCGTATTTTCCCTGTATTCAAAATAAAAAATATTGTAGCCGATTTTAGTCTAGTTAAATTAAGCAGAAAAAAGTACAGCTCTAAAAAGAGACTAGTTTTTTAAACTTTTATTTTATTATTCAATTAATATGGCTCACTAATACGATACATATATGGGACCACCACTGACTGTTACAGGTTCTAATAAACAAAGGATATCATCGGGGTCAATCTGCATGGTCAAAAGTAATACGGAGTAATGGTAAGATACATAAAACCTTTCATCAGTGATGGATATGACGCTGTGCGGGTTTCACTTTATACGAATCTACATTTATCGGAAATGATTAACATCGATAATATATCAATTTTTTGCCTGGATATATTAGAAATTAGTTTTATTCTAATTTACCATTCCACGCTTAATATTGATAAAGTTTAAAGCCAATCACGTTTGTTATATTGCCAAAAATTAAAGAGAAGGCCAATTCTTTTTTAACGTTTACTTTAATGACTACCAAGAATCTATGATAATCGATACTTATCGATCCTAATGCAGTACCATCACTGGTCGATGACACTTTCGAATGAAAAAATCGGTTCATATGGACAGAAGTTATGCGCAAACAAAAATGTGAAAAATAAATATTCGCAACGAACGTATAGCTTCCATTTTTTAAAGTTAAGTTAAAGTTACTATACTATTTTTCTCTTTTACATTCTAGTTAACTAAAAACAGAGCTCTCAAGATAACCATAGAAGCTTTTCGGTTTTCTCCTATATCCAGCCTTCATGTTGATATCAATCAGCTTCCACTAACCATTCATCGTCAATACGTAGCTCTTAACCACCTCCTACATATCAGTACGCCCAACTATCTACCAATTAAAGCCCCTATCAGAATTTTACCATCTGCTCCATATGCAGCTTCTAACTTCCACTTCAAAACAGCATAAATTTTAAACTCTCCCGATCTTCAACTACCCCCACTAAAACACTTTCACCTTGCAGCCATAATGGTCCAACTTTTGCATCAACATCGATCTTTCTCTTACTGTTCTTTCAAGAGAAGCTTCAGCGCTCGTACTTCGCCAAAACTTTCAAGAATTACTTCATCAATTCCATAGATATTCAATCGTATATACGGACGTCTCTTCAACATCAGCCGGATGCGCTGTCACTCTGGAAGACTTCCTCCATCTTTTTGCATTTTACCTACAGAACTTTATGCCTTTTACTTGACTGTAGACTACATAGCCTCTAAAGAAAACGGCAACCAGAAATATCTGCTACTAATCGACTCCCTATCTACACTGTTCGGCCTACAAAAGCAATGTGCAAATCAACAACACTCCCTCACCAAAATAATCACCCAGCTGCTCTTCTCAAACCCGTCTTTGCATGTCACTTTCGCATAGATACCCGGCCACAAAGGCATACCGGGCAACAACCTGGCTGACAAAACCGCAAAACAAGATGCTATAAACTTCCCAATTCCAAACGTTCCAGGTCCCTTAGCCGATTTCCGACGCACCGTCAAACTTAAACTAAAAGAACGATGGCGGGAACAGTGGACTAACTTCGGTCGCTACCATCTTCGTTCGATAAAACCTTCTATTGGAAAATGGAAATCAAACCTCTCATTTGACAGAAGACACCAAGTTGTTCTCGCACGCGTCCGCCTCGGCCATACTTTTCTCAACACCTCGCCCAGTCTGCTCGAACTGATCAGCCGCTTCGATTTCTGTTTGTCACCTTCTACTTGACTGCTCAGGTCTTCTTTTTTTGCAAAATTTTGATTAACAGGTTTTCTATATAATTTTGTATTTGTTACGTAAAATCAACTCTAAGCTGTACCATGTTCTAAAGCTGCAACATCTGCATTTTAAATCTTGTTGCCAAAAATGACACAAAAGCTTCTCCACCACATCACTCCTACAAGACTCAGACAACTCTGTTTCTGCCCTTTTCAAGTTTCTCGGAAATCCTAACCTTTACAATCAAATTTAACCCACCTCTCAATGTCGCACTGCTATCCTGTGATGCTGTAAGCACATATGAAGAATAAATAAATAAAAATCTAGTTAACTAAAAGTGATGAATAATTTAAGGCTAAAAGTTGCAAAAAAAAAAAATAAATATCAAAGTTCGTGTACGTACTGTTTTGAAATAATATTTGTCGAATAATCGAACTACACACTAATTTATGTACTTTTCGATTCGTTTCAATCCAATATTAATGTGATCATGAAGCCGCTGATAATAAACTGCGATTGCGTTTTGAACGACCTTTCATTGACAGTTTCTATTCCACGGACGCGATGTAGAATGTCATTTCGAATGTACGTATGCACTTTAAAAAAAAGAACCTATGTACTTTTTTAAATTCTCGTCTCTTTGCTACTGCTATGTGTGTATACGCTATTGCTATATTCATTCAGCGCGTTTATTTAATGTCTTAATTTCAAATTCCACTGCTGCCTTGCACACGTATTTAATTTGTTTTTATCTGCGAGATTAAAATTAATTCATATTGAAATATATTTTATTTCATTTTAAGGCGGATAAAATTAAAAATGAAGGTTTATTTTATTTATAAACTTTGAGATTGCAAAAGTAAGCTTCCTTTTACTTTTTTAATTTGTGTTTACAAAATGTTTTTTCTCAGTCTGACACAATTTTAAATTAGGAAACACTGCTCTAGATTGTAAACAAACCTATTTCGGGCGACATGTGGAAGTTGAACACATTTTAAATAAACCGTATTTAATCAGTTTTTGGTCAATGTATGCCACTTTAGTTCAGTTACCTAAATCAATCGTTCAAAATTGAAAGGAGTCGGTAATTTTTAAAGTAAAAAATTTTCAGTAAATGTGAATGTTATAGTACGAGTATATTTACGGAAGTCAAACATTCCGGAGTATGTTGAAGCGTTTGAATGATTTATACATTTGGTGGTCTGATGTACAACTCCATAGTTGTATCCTGCGTAAACTGCCATACCGGTCGAAGGACTGCTTTTGCGGAGAAGTAGTTTCCATTCATTCGAAAGTTTTGATTGTCAACTTTTAAAACAAAGTTAAATAATCAATAAATACAGAAGTGTACGCGTTACATAGAGAAAAAAGTTAACCGGTATGTAGAGTATAATTGTATTTCTTCAGAGTCGGAGTAGAAAAATCAATATGTACAATGTAATAAAAAGTATCGTATAAATTATTTTTTTCATTAACACGCATACGGTAGTCGGACAAATTTTAAACAGAGAATACTCGGTCAATATTGAATTTTAAACAGAATTTTTGATGCGAAAGGAAAGATCAATGAGCGCCATTTTAGTTATGTTGTTTCTTAAATCGAGTATTCAGAATTGATATGCATGAGAGGGAGATTTTAAAGCGGACAAATTTTTCGATTAAATTTTAAAGTTGCGGTAAATTTAATTTGTATAAAAGTAAAGATTAGTGCAAGCAGTTCGGATTAAATTACCCGTTTAATTGTAAAAAATAATGTCAAAATGACGTCCATGGCGTTTTCAATTCTCCGCTTGTAATTTTACATGACAGGGCTGACACGTGTTAATCGATCGTAGTCGTGTTCTTTTAATGATAATCAACTCTAATTCATTGTACGTATACTACTTGTGGTTTTTAATGTTACCCGGAAAAAGGAAGAGAGAGAAAAAAAAGAAAGGATAATTATGGGGACCTTGTAGGAGGGGTCACGGAACATCATTAAAACGCAAAATGAAGCCTCCAGGAAACATGTGTCGAAGAACGCTGATTGCGGCACTCCAAGTGTGCGTTGGGACGAAGTATTGTTTAAGGCGACCCGTTATCTTCGCAATTAAAAAAATTCTAATAGACGTAAATATGATAAGTTCAATTAACAGTGACTAAGGTTTTTTTCAAAAAAATACATACACATTCTAATAGGATGCCAGTACAAACTAACTGCACACCACGCTGTGACGACGGGACCCGAATGTAGAAGTCTCTAATGAATGTTGTGCGAATTTTTTTAGGAGTCCGCTATCAAAAATTATGTTCATTTACGATTCCATTCAAATGAAAACAGCCTTGATCGTTCATCAATAACAGGAACGGTTTTTATACGCGCATCAAAATCTAAACCGTTTTTATAATCTCTCTATTTCAGTTATCGCATAATTTTCATTTCAGCGAACGGAACCTTAATTTTTTTTTTTGCAAAATTCACCTACGACTGATTCACGATTAATTTTTAATTCATTTACGTGTCACCTAACAGAGATCGTGATAGACTTCTAATTATTGTTTTTTTCTCACTGATTTAATGTTTTTCACAGTAATAGCACATCGTTCTAGACTTAGCTGTTCCGTATTTATGATGCTTCCAATTGATCTCTGAATCCATCTTAATATTGTGTTTCGATTTGGAATCATTTCTCTTTGACCAACGTTGAAATGTAAACGAAATTGTCATTGAGTAGCTGTAACCTACTTACCATTTCTAACGAAATATCGTACATAAACGACCGATGTTGCTGCGTCCGACGAATCAGTATTACCAAAGTGTCAGTCTGTTTGAAAAGAATGACTACACTTTACACGGATTTCCATCTAAGCGTATAAAAAATGATTTTAGTACATGCCTCTAGTTGAATGTCCTTCGCAACATCTGGCCACCACGTCAACGAAGTAAATATTATCCGTTGAAAAAACGGCCAATTTTGAAGTTATTTTAACGAGTATCTTAACTCAAACGGTGTACGTTAGCTTTTACTTTCGTGTAAAAAATCTAAAAATTAACCGAGTACTCTTTACATAAAATCTATTTGACTTCCGTAAATATACTGCGCAACATTAAAATTTACTGAAAATTGTTTAAAAACTACCGACTCCTTTCAATTTTGAACGATTGATTTAGTTAAGTGAACTAAAATAGCGCACATTGACCAAAAATGTTATTTAAAATTCTGAACTGATTAAATACGGTTCACTTAACCTATGAAAAAAAAAAAAAAACGCCTTCGAAACAGGCCTGTCTACAATCTAGAGCAGTGTTTCTTAATTTAATGTTGTGACAGACTGGAAAAGGGATTAACACTTTGTAAAATAGAAATATAAAAAAAAAAAATACGCGACGAACGTATAACTTCCTTTTTTTTGGAAGTCGGTAAAAAGTAAAAGGAAGCTTACTTTTGCAATTTCAAATTTTATAAATAAAATAAACCTTCATTTTTAATTTTATCAGCCTTAATGAAATAAAATATATTTCAATATGAATTCATTTTAATTTCGAAGATGAAAAAAACAAATTAAATATCGGTGCAAGGCAACAGTGGAATTTGAAGTTAAAAAATTAAATAAATGCGACAATAGCAAACAAGCAGAGTGGCGAACATTAAAAAAAGTGCATATTTTAAAATTTGATATCTTTATAGAACTTTTAATATTTCACTTGTGTCATGTCTAATCTGTATGTTTAAAAATTTATTTACGAACCGTTATCAAAAGCTTGAACTTGAATGAGAACAATACAATAAATATTGCCTTATAATATGACAATGTGTTACGGGGGAAGAGGAAGGCAAAAAAAGTACAATAGTATTAATTTAAAAAATCTTTTTGTGGTAATAGAACAACCAAAAATTCGAAATTTATTATTAATCACCAATAAAATTATTGTCTAAAACGATTTTTATACGCTTTAAGCTTCACTGGTAACTTGGTATGTCTGTAATGGAATTTCGGAATAAATTTTTCACCCACTTCCCGATGTCCGAATGATTTTTGAAATTTTTAATAATTGTCAGGACCCGATGATAATGCAATATTATGATGCAGGAAAAAAAGCAGACCCACAAATAAATTTCAAAAAATGTAGATATTTATTAACGGAATAATTACTATTTTCCCACGAAAACACGGTAGTTTGATGGAAGCAACTTCAGCCGCTCTCATAATGTTTCCCGCCACGATGCGGCGGCTTGGAGAAAAATACCGTAGCCGGTCTCGCTGTGCTTTCTGCCACAGCGTCTTTTTCTCCAAGCCGCCGCATCGTGGCGGGAACGTAATGAGACCGACTGAAGTTGCTTCCATCAAACTATCGTGTTTTCGCGGGAAAATAGTAATTATTCCGTTAATAAATATCTACATTTTTTGAAATTTATTTGTGGGTGTAGGTACTTTTTTTTCTGCATCATACTATTGCATTGTCATCGGGTTCTGACAATTAGTAAAAATTTCAAATCATTCGGACTTCGGGAAGTGGGTGAAAAATGGATTTATATTGCTGTATTGTATTGTTGAATTTACAGAAAGGGTGAACATGCAGCGGAATAGCGTAATTATAGCTATAGTTAAACGCAGAAATTATCATAATCAAATATGATCCTTCCGCTACATTTACTTCAGGACTAAAAAATAAAAAATAAAAAATTATATTTAAAAAAATTAAAAACAAACGCTGTATATATGAGATACGCTAAAAAACCTTAATTTAATTTAAATTCTTTTACAATACTAACCTAAGAGTGAAGAGATGGACATTAATAATTAATTTTAATTCCCAATGAAAATTTAAGTTCCTTTACAATGTTAAGCTAAAAGTGCAGACATAAATAATTAATTTCAATTCGAAATAGAGCATTAGTTGGTTTTTGTATCATTTACATTTGTTGACGGACTGCATGGACTAGTGATAAAATGACCCCGTGCTTTATAGTGAATTAAAATTAATTATTTATGTCCACTTCTTCACTCTTAAATTAGTATCGTAAAAGAATTTAAATTATTTTATAGCGGAGCTTACATATAACGCTTTTGTTTTTAATTTTTTAGACTATAATTTTTTTATAATTATTTATTTTGATTATGATGCTTCTATTAAATTACCTTCCTTTCATCGCAGTAGTTTTCACTGGAACTCAGATGTAACGCCGGCTAATATTTTTAATGGAAAAGAACTGTAAAAACAGCAAACGATCTGGACATAATTATCATTTATTTCGTAATGTATACTGTAGAAAAGATGTTTAAGTTTTGACCAAAAATGTGTGATCTTTGCCAAAGAAAAAATTTAAATCTTCGTTTAAATATAATTAAATAAAATAGAATTCCAAGAAGAGGCAAAATATTGCATATTTAAAACAAGAAACGAAGGTAAAAAAAATATATATATAACTATATTAAAAATTTATTTTTTACAATTAAAAACAATAAGCTGTTCCAGGAAATTCTCATTATATTAATGCACGTAGTTTGTTTGCAATTCGAATGAGTTTCATTCGCCAATATTCTCTTATTTTTAAAAAGCATAACCACAAACTATTTCTGTACTCTTCGCAAACCACAGACTGGGAAGCATTGATCCAAAATGTATGTTACGTATATTTGGGTTCTACTTATATCTATATTACTAAGTAATATTTTCTGGAAGAAAAAAAGAGTCGTTTTCTTAATTTACTCGTATTAATAAAAAAGAAAAAAAACACTCGATTAATCGTAACATACTCGCAATGAAAAAAGCTCATTCAAAACTTCATTAAGTTCGAAATAGAGCCTCGGAGTTTACTATAATATTAATAATCAAATATAAACTAAATACATTGTGAAAGGATTTATTACGTACCAGGTGGTACGCACACTTCAATCTCCACGCATGATGTAGCCGAGGCCGTGAATGAATCTGCATCAAAAATAAGGGAAGGTCAACTAATATATTGTCTTTTAATTAATCGTATGTTTGTTCTCCTGTTTGAAAAAGCAATTGTTCTGCTTATTTTCGACCAACATTTTTACAAATGTACATTATGAAAGAGAAATCTATGTTTCCGATATTAAACCTTTATAGTTTCGCAATCGCATCACAGATTGCGCTAAAGATTTTTTTTACAACCGCTAGGTATAGTGATGGTCTGTTCGGGAGCTTACTGTTCTGAAAGAACAGGTTTTAAAATAGAGCTGGTTTCACGAACAGTTCTCAAATAATTGTACTTAGCTCTTTTAACTTACTGTTCAATCCGTAGAAAAAAATTGTAGCATAGATAGGGGCAGTGATGGCAGTAAATTGAACAAGAACAGTTGTTTCTGTTCGAGTTTTAATGATTTTCGTTGTAGTAGAACAAGCGAAGAGTATTGAACGGGCTTGAATCGCGCATACCTCAATGGTAAATATTCATAGTAATGATGTGTCACTGTCACTCTGGCATCGTCGTATTAATGCGAATGGAATTCACTCGATGATCTATGCATTTTGTGTGATAACTCCGTCTGGCGTGAATATTTCGCTTTAACCAGTCATTCAATTCATTGCTATTTTAAATCGACAGACCGTTGCGATAGTTACGCAAAAATTTCAATTTTAAATAATTTAAAATTGATTTTGCTAAAAAAAAAGAAAGATCTAACCTGAAACCACAACGTTATTAGCAATAACTAGCAAGATACGCTGGTTCAAACTGTTTTAAGCAGATACCTGTTATAACTTCTATTCTCGATTAGGCATGGACAAAAATTGTGGTGCGGTCTTATCGTAAATTGCCGTATTGCTTATCTATTTTTAATCAATGAGAGCTGAAACAGTGAGATGAGAACTATTACAGTAGAGCTGCCGTACTATCTATTCAAGAACGAGTTATTACAGAATCGGGAGTCAGGAGCTAAAAGAGTTGGGAACTGATATGAAGAATATTCTTTAAAATAAAAGCGAGAATAATAAGAACAGCTATTTGAGAACAACTGTTTCGGTTATCACTACTGTGCTAGGTCCTACAAGACTTAAACTATAGGTTCCCAACCTGTTATCGTACATTAAATAAATGATGTAAATTTTTTTTAAACTATTAAAATTACGCATACCACACGTTAAATGCATTAATTGGATCTTAAACATTACCCACGCAATGTAAATTAATAAATATACCGAAAAAGAAGAAGCAATTCCTATCAAAATTAATTAGATGAAAATTTTCGTTCCACTGAACCATGTTTAATTTGTGTACGTATTTGATATTGTAGAGTATTAAATTTCTGTTCATCTCTTCATACGTAAATAGTTAAATTAGAACAATAAGCCGAAGGAAGGTGACTTCATTGAAAAAACACAAAATGAATCCGAATCTGGAAATGTAATATTCTTTTACGGAAATGCACTATGAAAAGCTTTAGTGGAGAATAAAATTATTAATGGAAACGATGAAAACCAATGGCGCAACAACCTGACATTGTGAGCGGGCGTTCAGAGCATCAAAAAAAAATAAACTAAAAAAAAAAAGAAGATAACAATTTTTTCAAAATTACAAATATGGAGCCAGGTTTAAGTGTATTTTTTTTCATCGATTTACATAGTTGTTCGATTTTCATTAGATTCTGTGCGCTAACTGTCCAAATGTAATTTTACGATAAAATTTGGTGTTGCATAGAATAGGTGTTAAATTAAAAAGATTAGCCTTCGCGAGGGGTGCCCATCACAATTGAGTGGGTGCCTGAGCCCCCTTGGACCCTCCGTTCTGGCGCCCCTGATGAAAACTATTTGTCGACAGATAGCACCGTAGATCTTTATTTAAATACATTTATTATTGTGCTATTTTCTTTTCCATTTGCTTATCTGAAAATAGCGATTTTCCACTTTAAAAAGGAGAAAAAAATAGTATTAAATGAAACCAATACACCAGCGAACAACAATCCACGCGTCCTTTTTTAGTTCAGTCCGTGATCTGTACAATTATTTCGACGAAAAGAAAAAAATGAACAGCAAATGTACACTGCCATTTTCGACTAATGAATGCACTAATAACAGAAAATCGGTAAAGAGAATATATTTTCTGTTTTAGAATCATTCTCTCAGATCCGAGTAATGATGTGTAAGTTCGTTATTTCTTTGGATACGGATCCGGAACTGAATCGCAGGTTCAAGAACTGCATCCCGGATACGTATTCACATATCGGACTCGTATGGATCATCCGGTGTTTATGTACGCAGTACACTCAGCGCTAACACTAGTTAACACTGAATTTCACTGTTAAGTTAAATTAAGAAAGAGAGAAGAAAATTGCAAAATAGCTAATAGTATGATCGTAAAAAAATTTGTCTACAGGAAAAACTATAAAGTTTCTTTCTCGTTCCCATGTTATCATTTTTCACTTTTCTGGCTGATCTGGCACATTTCTGTTCAAATATTCATTCCATATGAAAAACGCAGAAAAGGACACAGGCGGTCTCTTTTTCTCCGTTTAAGGTCTATATTTTAGCTTCTATAGCGAACCGGGTGAACATCTGTATAACATTTATCGATTTAGTATTTGAAGGGTCGGAGTATACGTCTCCCGGAACTGTAGTTGTAGTTACATCGTCAACTCTGCTATGGGATATCTGCGGATTCGTATCCCTCCAGGCTTACTCATCACTAGCTCCCAGTGTTTAACGGGTTAAATTTCACAGAAGTGGTAGAACGGTTATGCTAGCAGTGCTGCCAATTTTATAAACGCGGCTAGTTAAAATTTCCAGTGCGATAATTTTATTATTATGTATGTATCTACGACAAATAAGAAACATCCGAATTTTTCATTATTTAGTGTCGTCTATAGGTTCATATGCTGCTCGCACGTATAAAATATTTTTACTCCTCAAATACTCGAAGTCGTTAACTCGATAATTTTATTATTAAATACATACATTACATTTCAGTAGTTCGTATTTTTTTTTAAAGCAGTAATAGAATTCTTATTTTTTTGTGCTGGAATTTTTTTCATTTAAATTTAACTATTTGTAATTTTACTTACTAGTGTGTAGGATTAATTCTTAAAAAGAGAAAAGTCAGTGAAGAACACCATCCTTTCAATAAAAAGTCGACTTTTAATTATTTCTCACTTTGTAAAAATAATATACAGTTTGTTTAGTATGCTCGGAAAAAAATACATCAAAAGACATTATTAAAGTGAACATGGAGAATTTGAAAATTTTTAAAAGTCGGCTCCGACGAGATAGAAGATATTCGCTAAACAAATCTTAAACGACAACAAAATGCTCTTGAGACTCACATTTCTAAATCAAATAGAGCAGCTGTTGTTCGTACAAATTATACGTACTCTTAGTCAAATTGTAGCAAACAAATTAAAATTGTGTTTTCTGATAAACAAAAAACAAAAGAACGTTTAAAAAATGTTGTGAAAATTTTGATTTTTTAGATAAAATGGATGTTATTGGACATATTCGTTTATCGATATATGTACATTACAAAGGGATTTACTAATATATATATATATATATATACATATCGATCATTGGCAACTCAAAGAATTTTTATAAGATTCAGAAAGCGATTATAGAGATCTTTACCAAAAAACCGCAAATGCACAGACTCTCAAGGAAACGAAAGATTACTCTTTTTAAATTTCAAGGGCAGTATTTGCCGATGTGCCAAGTGCCTTCGACAGCGCTTATCTCCCAATTCTTCGAAACAAAATGTTCTCCATTAATTTACCTGCCCATTTCATTTCCTTAATTATGAATCTCTTCGGAAATAGAAGCATTCATTTAAGTTCATCCGATGAGTTAATTACACGAAGAGTCTTCTGCGGTATCTCACAGGGGTCTTGTCTTAGCCCCACTTTCTTTAATATATATTCTCTTAATATCGCTTCGCTTCCTATACCTTCTTCCTCACTGTTCTTTGCTGACGACATCTTTCTTTATACTGTTGCTCCTAATATTCTAGAAGCTCGCCATAAGTTACAGGAGTCCCTGTGTATTCTGGAAAGCTCCTTATCAGAAGTCCACCTTATGATCGTTCCTCTAAAATCCTCGTGTACTATTTTCACTTATCGCCCCTACAATCCAGCGTTAATTAACGTATCTGCCAATAATCTGCGCCTACCCTTTGTTACCTCCTTTCGACATTTAGGGATCTATCTTAATAGTCGACTATACTTCTCAGAATATATAAATTATCTTCATTCATCTACACGAAAACGGTTGAATATCCTGAAGGCTTTGTCGTCTTCCAGTTGGGGCGAGGCCCCTGTGGTACTCCTTATGCCGTATAAATGTATTATCCGCTTTAAGTTTGATTACAATAGTTTCCTCTACGGTCCCATTCTCTTTTCTCCAAATTGAATATGGTCCAGAATGGAGCCCTCCGTTTATGTCTCGGTGTTTTAAATTTCACCCCTATTTCTGCGATCCTGGCTGAGTTTGGTGTTCCTTCACGGATCCTACCTTGCCTATCAGTTCCTTATTAAGCGCCTTTCTATCCCCTCAAATACTCTCATCTATTTATATTCTTCCTTATTACAAGATTGGCGTTTTGTCTCCAATAAAAGCCCCATTCTTTTCCAGGCTTCCGCTCGTCCAATTAAATTTGCTCCCTTTGTTTTTCTTTTGATAAACATCCGTATTTTCACTTCAATTTTTTTGACTTTATTCATTCTCCGATTCTGTTCTTCTTGCCTCTCGGTTTGTAGTCTCTTCCTCCCTCATCAGCTATTAATGAATATAATCAGCTAATAACATATGTTTTCCCTAACCACATACCCGTATACTGATTGATCTGATTGATCTAAAATGTCCCACAGGGTGGGTGCATCGGTCTTCATTCCCAAGCTTAACCACTTAAATGTATTTAAATTATCAACACATTCTGCTCCATTTACTATGTGGAATCGTTTGCAATTCTATATAGAACTCACTCTAGTTTTGTTCTTGACCACAAAAATTTTCTTTTTGAAATCTGACTCTAGAAGCGTTCTTGATTGTATTTCCTCTCCGTATATTCATCCTTCTTCAGATTCAGCCATCCTACATATTCGATCTTTAATTTCTCTCCTCTCTCGCTCACGTTCATTATTGCATCTTCCTGTGGGTCCCCAGCCATGCTGGGATCGATAGTAATAAGAAGGCTGACTACCTTGCTCGTTCGGCTATGGTTTTTGGGCGTCTTATCCGGCGAACTCCCTCCTCTAAATTGCTAAACATAGAAGAAAAAAATTCAATCCGAAACTTCCTCTTTGTTTTTTATGCACAGATAACACACTCGATTGTGGCGCTGATTACATTATCTTCGAGTAAGCATCTAAGATCACAGTTCTATACTCAGATCTACTATCCCTTAATATCTCCACGCCATACTGTGCATCATTTATTCTCGCCTTTCGTCAGTTGTTCCTACTATTGCTAAATTTTGTGTCGCCGCCATATAAACATTTAAGAAAGTCCTCCATCTTCTTCTTATCTTATTATTCTGGTTTCCCCGCCGACTTTACCTAGTACATTGTGGGTCCCTTTGTTCGGATGATGGCTATAGTGATAGTGGGTCACAAGGTGGTGTGTATCTTCCTGGGCTAGTATGAACTCTGCGCTATTTTTTAGCTGGTCTCCTCTCATGTAGAGTTGCTTTCCTTTTTATGCTTAATATATCGTAAGCTTGTTGTCTGCAGCTGCCGTTTGAATAATAAATTAACAACCATTTTGCTTTTCTAGACGGATATATTGAGAACGGTGCTTTGCAGTCACAACTGTAGCGCGAAATAACAATTTCTTGTTTCTTGTTCCATCGGGCACTGCTTTAGCGGTCACAGTCACGGATAATGACTTCTTCTCTCTTTATGTGCTGGTTACATCGCATATAATTTTATATAGATATGATATATCATGAACAGGTAAAACGGCTAGCAAGACATGAGAGTTTCCCTTTCCTATAGGACTTTCCTCATATTGCGCCCTTCTCTCAAATTTGGAAATTGGCTAGAGCGTTTAGATCTCCCCTTTCCGAGCGACCTCTTTTCTGCAATGCATCTTTATGGCATCTTCACCCTTTCTTGGACTTTACCGCGCTCCTCCCTCTTATGTCCCTTCCCGTGAGGAAATTTATTTTCCCCTTCCCCATTCTATCATTGTAGACCATTTTCGGTCTTCTCCTTTCCGTTACGATAAACTGTTAACCGTTCTTAATAAATCAAATAATTCTGCTCCCGGATTGGATGGCTCATCGTTCTTGATCCTTAAAAATCTCTCATCATCCTCGTTGCACATTCTTCTGAGCATTTTTAATTCCTTCCTTCTTTCTGGTTGTACTCGAAAATTCTGGAACGACTTCATTATTATCCCTCTTCCTAAAAAAAATCAATCTTCTTTCTGAATCTGGTGGCTAGAACGCAATAATCTTTTCCCCCCTAATATGTTTGGTTTTCAACCTGGCCTTGGCCCGATTGACTGCATCAGCTCTTTCCTTTCTGACATCGGGAATAGGTAGAGAAAGAACATAAGAGGCGTTGAAAGGAACAGGAAGACCTAGCTTTAAAAGATGATAATAAAGTAACTCACGCTCGCGAGATAAACCAGTACACTCGGAGAGCACGTGATTCGCATCACAAACATACTGGGAACCTTCAGGATCCAATGGAGAATTAGGAGATGCAGCCAAGGAAAAGCGATTTAGAGAAGAAGGAAGGAGACTATGCGAAAAACGGAGGCGAGATAATTTAGTAATTATGGACCGACGCAAACTGGGGAGATCATAGAACCAAAAGGAGGAACAGGAGTAATCAAGAGATAAAAGGAATTAGGATTAGCGAAAAGAGAAACATAAACAGGGTGCCTAAGATGGCAGGATTTAGTTGGAAGAAGAATATTGTGTGCTGGAACCATACTAATAAAATTTCCATTGGAAGCAAGGCAGAAGTTGAATACGGTTAGCTGAAAAAGACATGGCTATTTATTGTACAAGACAAAACTACATGCTTCAGATAAAGGAACTCGATTGTTAAAAACGTGAAATGGCAGTCGCGATAGCCCGTGAACTCTCGATTATTAAAATAGTGGTCATGAGTTCGATTCTCAGCGACGGCCAAAAAAAAGAAGTATAGATTGATTAACTGAAAAGGTTAACTTAATGATTAGTTAGTGGCCAGATGGTATTTAAAGCCAGGCCAAAAAAAAAAAAAAAAAAGGAAAAAAAGGAAAAAAAGAAAAATGTGAAACAAAACTTGTTTTCCATTGATTTTTCCGAACGAATGTGTTTTCTTTCCTTCCTCTATCATTTCATTTTATACGGTTTCGATCACCAGGTTATAAAATACAAAATAACTAAAATAAAAATGATATCGCTCTAATATTACTACTACGACTAAGCAAGCATTGGATTGCAAGGGGATACTCTTTATTCACATTGTTGAGAGAAAGGAACTGGCCGCCCCCCTACTCACATTAGTGCCGTTGAGCTTTATATACTGTGAACCTTAACTTCACAATCCCAACGCCCTCCCAAGGGTATGGAACTCACTTTACTTTATCTATCAGGCCCATGCCCAAAACTTCGAAGGGTGGGCGAGGAGGTTGAAAATTTTCTTCGCATATTTATTTTATAAATAACAATACATTTTTCACTAATATTCATACTATTATTAATTTCCATCGTTTTGATTTATATATTAATAATTTACATAAATGAATTACCCCGTATACAAACATTAATAAAAATTACACATATGTTATTAATTATACTCGTAATAAAAAATTTTGCGTAAGATAATAATGAAGTACCTAAAAATATGAAGCATATTTTTTCTTTTTAAAGGTAAAAATACCTTAAAAAATCATTAATATTTATTTTAAATTTTTGATATTTTTTAGATTTTTGTGTATTTATAATAACTATTTCAGTTCTCATGGTGCCCCCCCCCCCCCCCGTGGGTACGGCCTCGTTACCTATTACAAACTGGCTAGACTCGATTCGCAATGCTAAAAGGGACCATTTGCAACGTGACACGATCATACCATTTTTTTTGCTTCTTTCCATGTCCGCACCAGTAGATGTTAGCTGTACGCCGGTGTCCTAAAACTGTTAACAATTAACATTTATCGGGTTTTGCTGTAACTGTGGAAGTTTGAATTTCAGTGTTCTAATACATTATAAAGTGTATGATGTATCCCATACTTGTACTGCATAATTATATTAATTGCATCCGAAAGCACAACTATGAATATTGTACGATATATTCTACTACGTTACTCTTTGTATTGTAATCAATATAAGAATAAAGTGTTATAGTTCAACTTTTTAATTTGAAGACTTTATCCCAGCTCAAATATTACACAATATTATGCCATTGAGCGAAAGATTATATATATTTACAAAATAATTATAAAAGCGATTAACAATGAAAATTTGAGAAATTATCTTCTACATGCAGTATGTAATGGTTTTCAAATCATGGTTCCAACATCATAGAGGTTTGAATATTGAAAAAGAAGTTGTCGATATATAAATGCATAGTTAAAACATTACAGTTATTATTTAAATATACCTATATGGTTAGGAATTTTTTTAAGAGACATTTTGTAATAATAATGATGAACAGAAATAATGGTAATAAATGAAATAAAGAATCAGAGGCAAATAAAGTTCAGAATAAATCTTACACGGCAATACAACAAATTATTCAACTAATAACAATCTCAGAAAACATAATTATACCTTCGAACGTAGAAAAAATTTTGTCTATTATTTGTACACTTATTTTGTATTGTACATCAAAAAATGCAATATAAACTGAGACACAGGATTTTTGAAGTAATTAAGGTGCTTTAAAAAAAAATTATAGTAAACGATCTTTACATAATTTTTACAATTAAACTCAATTAAAAGTTGTCTACTTAACCATTATCATTAAATACATATTCGAATATGCAAATATAAGAACAGAACGATGAAAATGTAAGTTGATGTACAATTATGATAAAGAAGACGTGTGTTTTTATAAAAGAAATACATATATACAAGAAAATAAAAACTCGCAAAGCATCGATGATTTTAATAAAATGTTATGCGAGTTCTGACGGCTAATCTCTGCGGAAATTGTTCCCGTAAATAAATTTTTTTAATTCGTTTTCTTCCGAAAATAATTATTAAATTTATGTTCACTTCAGTTGAAATTTTATAGGCTTTGCTTTTCCCTCCACTTCACATCTTTTTTGTAACCTTCGCTATTTTCACATAATTATAATAAACTAGTTTTATTTTTACAATTTTTATTTTGCACGTATTTATTTTAAATGATTTCAAGTTAAAGTTAGTAGTAAGTGTATACAAAATATTTCACATC
This sequence comes from Icerya purchasi, assembly GCA_039619475.1. Classification (NCBI taxonomy): domain Eukaryota; kingdom Metazoa; phylum Arthropoda; class Insecta; order Hemiptera; family Monophlebidae; genus Icerya; species Icerya purchasi. Next base: position 448,944,528 of record CM077116.1, on the reverse strand, counting down.
GTTTAAAAATAAAACAACTACGAATACCGTCTATATATAATTTATTATAAAATTAAGTAAACTTTTCTAATATAAAATATATAAAACATTTGTTTAAATATTTTAAAATAATAAGTTCGCCTCACTGCTGGTTTTGACCTTTAGTTCACATACGTTGATAAATTCCTTAAGCATTAGACTCATACCCATTATCCCAAGACCCCCATTTCACTTCTGCGATTAAATCTAAAATATTATAATATAGTATATTATATATACAACTATTGTGATCGTGTCGCGTTGCAAATAGTCCCTATTGGCATTGCGAATCGAGTCTAGCTACAAACTGTGTTCTTTTTATCATTCATCATTTTATATTATTTATTTTACTTCCCCTAGTTAATTTATTGTTTCGACGTTCGGTCGCTAAGTTTTAATTCAGCATCATGGTTATCTGCGACAGAAATACTTTTTACGTTCACACTATAATATTAATTTTTTATCGCTGTTTTTATTGTTACTCGTTAGTTCTCTCATTTATTGTATTTTTATTTATTCTTTCGTGATTATTCGCCGTGTTCTTTTTATTATTTTTTACTCGTATTTTACATTATTTTCGTTTTTCTTTTCAAGTCCTGGATTATGAGCTGCTGTTTCACGCAACATTGTTAATAATATGCTCTGATTTTCTTTTCCAGCTACTTATTTAAGTTTTCCATAGATTCTAAACATTTAATATACACTAAATTTATCTTTGTTAGTAGATCTTTTTTTTTTTTTTTTTTTTTTTTTTTCTAGCAGAAGATAGAAAATTCCCAAAGGCGTTTCTAATATATTAATTTATGTTTATTTGTTGTGTTCGGTGTTTATAATTTTATAAATTATAAATAATTTATCATATAGAAATGTATGTAAATTTTATTCACTATTTTCATGATCGAAATTAGTAATATTCTATCGTATAATTATTTTAATTTTTTAAATAGCTATGTTTATAAACAGCAACTATATCAGGAAAATTGTATTATTTATTAATAGAGTTTTTTTCTTTTCTTTTCTAAGTAAAGATAAAAGATTACGGTTTAGATCTCCTTCAGATTTCAAAGTATATGAATCATATTTATCTTTACTAATATTTCCTATCTTCTCTGGCCGAAGATAAACTATTCCTAAAAATGTTTTTAACATATAAATATTTTTATATTCATGTTTTCTTAGTTACATTTATAATTCTGCGTTATTTTATTTTAACTAATCAGCAAACCGGAAATAAAATACATTTCGATTTCATTTAATTTGATTAGGAATTCATAATATTTTCTCGTAGCCATCAGCAGAAAAAAGGCAAAAATAAAACTAAAAAAAAAAAAAAAATCGCAAAAACAAAATAAAATTGAAATAATCCCCGCGATTACTTTAAGGGCGGTTAATTATTCCGCTTTAGTAGTGTCTCATTGAGATTCTCAGGAAGAGGACTACATGGAAATTGATAAGAATATCGACGACCGTGTCGTTATGGGGTCACACGAATTCCGCACCAACCCATAACGCAGCGGGAAGTCGGACTCGAATTGCTCACCGACCCGAAATAGTCCGCCCGCTGAGAACTCGAATTGCGCACCGTCTTCTAAAAGAATACTCCGGATTTTATAAAATCGACAAAGGAATAAAATGAGTAAAAGTGTCGTTCTTTCGTGACTTCCAAAATGTCTTATCATATCTCGATGGGGGGAACGTTTGCTATTTGGAATAATATTTCAGTTGCTTAAAAAAACCTCCTTAAAGGTTTGTGAAAAATAGGCTATCATCCCGTTAGCAGTACGGTTCTTATTCTAAATATTTTTAACAATCTAGGAAATTTAAGGAATGTTGCATAAAATAGAATAATTTTTTGCACGAATATTGTTTAAAATAATGTCTAAATTACAATAATTTCTAACTGAATAGATAGAATTTTCAGCACACGGCATATTATGTTTCATGAAGCTTATGTTTTGTCCATTAATACAAAATACTTTCGTATCAGCCGATTAATTTACATAAAATACAAATGTGACCATGTAAAATTTTCGAATTCGACAAATTAAACATCTATTATTATTATTATTATATAAAGTTATTTAGAATTTGAGGGAATTGAGTTTCGGGAAAATTTCAGTTTTGATTTTATCTTACCCATCAATCAGTGTTCAGTCTCAGTTATAAATTGTGTCATTTGAATTATTAAAAGCAAAGGGTCTAGCCAGTTAAGGGGGGTAAAAGAACCTTTGAACCAAACTTTATAAAAAAAATATATACATCTAGGGCATGAAAAAAGTAGTTGATGCTGAAAGTTTCAGACCCCTAGTCCCACAGGAGGCTGCTGTAGTCATCGTTTTGTGATTTTCGTTTCTTTTTTACGATATCTCAGACATTTTTCAATCGATTTTAAAGATTCTTGTTGGAGGTTAAAGATAATGGAAAGTTCTATAACGGTGCTTTTTTTCAAATTTTTTAAAATTCGTGCAGAATCTCTATATTTTTTTATTTCTTAAAAGCATTTCAATTATAATACATTAGTTTAAATACATCTGTCATATTTAGAACAAAGAAAAACCATAAGTTTTTTCAACATTCTTTAAAAGTGAAAAAATGGGGAAAAAAATCGGAAGCCATCGTTTAATTATTTTTTAATGATTTGTAATAGCTAAGCTAGCTCAGAGCTAATCCTGTGCAATAAGAATCACAGAAAGAACTCTTGTCGATTTTACACGTAAAGTTTCAACTACAGACTTTAAAAATACGCAAAAAAGCTACACAGATACAAAAATATGTTGGCGCGCGAAATAAAGAGGCATGCTATTTTATATGCGCATGTGCCAGAACTCTACGAGAGCCCGCGAGGGAGGCGACTCTCTTCAACTTTACGGTTTTTCTTCGTTCTAAATATGACAAATGTATTTAAACTAATGTATTATAACTGAAAAATAATAATGTTTTTAAGAAATAAAAAAATATAGAGATTCTGCACGAATTTAAAATTCCCATAATAGCAAATTAGATAACACAATGATACAAATTATGTAACTTATATTTTATGGCTTGCTCCCAGTTGAAGTTTCCGAGTTTTTTCAGCCAAAAATGCGTGTTTTAATTTTTTTAGACTTGTTTCATTTGTTCTAAAAATCTGAAAAAATTCAGAAAAACCTTTTTATTATAATATTTGTAACATATATCTTTATTGCTTTGTTATTAGTTGAATTTCAAGAGCGGTTTCTGCCAAAAACGCATGGTTTTATTTATTTTTTGACTTGTTCCACTTGTTCCACCCATTCCAAAAATCTGAAAAGATTCAGGAAAACTTGTTATCTTCAGATACGTAACATATATCTATTCCGTTGTTATTAGTTGAATTTCAAAGGGTTTTTCAGCCAAAAATGCATACTTTTTTTTTTTTTTTGAACCTCTTCCACCACTTTTAAAAATCTGAAAAAATTTCTGTAGATAGTTTACATTACAATACATGTTATATATTTTTCGTCGTCGTTATTGAATTTTTAAAAAAAAATTTATGACACTTCAAAAATTTTGAACGTTTCTAAAAATCTAGCATCTAAAAATCTGGAAAAAAAACACCGTTATAGAACTTTCCATTATCTTAAACCTCCAACAAGAATCTTTAAAATCGATAGAAAAATGTCTGAGATATCGTAAAAAAGAAACGAAAATCACAAAATGATGACTACAGTAGCCCCCTGTGGGACTAAGGGTCTGAAACTTTCAGCATCAACTACTTTTTTCATGCCCTAGATGTATATATTTTTTTTATAAAGTTTGGTTCAAAGGCACTTTTATCTCCTTAGCCCCGGCTAGACCCTTTGTTAAAAATCGTAATTTTATCATTTAGTGTACCACCAAACAATATAGTATCCTTCTTGCATTTTAAATGACAACACATAAAAATGTACAATTAGTACAAACTGACACGTATACAAACAAAAATGTACCTATAACGAAGAAATTAGCCCAATTGCAAACTGGGGAACTAGATAGATTGCATTTTGCAAAATGTTGTCACTATAAAGCAATTGTCTAGGTTCCTTAAGCCGTAATAGTCTATTTATAGTTTTATTTTAAATTTTATCATAATGTTCATATTTAGTTCTAAATTTTTATTTACTAGATTACATTTAATTTACATTTTTATTCATTATATAGTAATAAAAAATCTGTGGGTTCATTCTATTTTTCTGTTAATTTATTGACATAATGATTGTATATTATTTACACAATTTTACTTTGCCGTTAAGGAAGTGTTTTTTTTAAGTTTTTTTAAAAACTTGTCGGAAATTTTGAAAGTTCTTTTAAGAAACTGAAATATGGTTTCATTAAATGTAGTGTTTTCTTTTAATACACAATACGCCCGAGAAAAATGTATTTTTTTTTTAATTTCCAACACCCTCCGGTAATTTAAATTTGAAGCTAAAATATCGCTATATTTTTTTTTCCAAAGTATCCCTCTATATATATTTACGAAAATTACGTTTTTTTTTGCTGTTTTTGGACCCAAATACGGTTTAAATTAAATGGTTATTGAAAATGTTTATTGTGATGCAAAGTTTGTTGTTCGTTGAATATTTTAAATTTCAGGAATAATAATATCGGTTGGCGAGTTATACACATTTTGAAGTGATTTTTAGATAATTTTAAATTCGTCATATTATGTACTTGTTAACTTTTTGCGCGATTTTTAACGCTCCTAGGGTTAGAAGAGCTGTTCGAACATAACGCATTTTCTGAAAGAGCATTTTAATACTATTTTTGGACATAACTTTACATTTAAGTGTGTAACCGTCGTAATTTTTCCTCATAAAAAAACATCAAAAATCATTCGGCTTATAATAAGTACATCACAGTAATTCGACACTGTTTCTTCTTATTTTACAGCGGCTTTGTAGAATTCCAACTGTTCCAGAAATATATTCATTCCTCTAATAATAAAACTGTCAACATTGATAATTGCTTAACATTAATGGTAGCACGAAATTAACATTATAATATATGAATAATAAAGAATTTGATTTACTTAAATTTTCATTGGGAATTAAAATTAATTATTAATGTCCATCTCTTCACTCTTAGGTTAGTATTGTGAAAGAATTTAAATTAAATTAAGGTTTTTTAGCGTATCTCACATATACAGCCTTTGTTTTTAATTTTTTTAAATATAACTTTTTATTTTTTAGTCTTGAAGTAAATGTAGCGGAAGGATCATATTTGATTATGATAATTTTCTGCGTTTAACTATAGCTATAATTACGCTATTCCGCTGCATGTTCACCCTTTCTGTAAATTCAACAATACAATACAGCAATATAAATCCATTTTTCACCCACTTCCCGAAGTCCGAATGATTTGAAATTTATAATAATTGTCAGAACCCGATGACAATGCAATAGTACGATGCAGAAAAAAAAGTACTTACACCCACAAATAAATTTCAAAAAATGTAGATATTTATTAACGGAATAATTACTATTTTCCCGCGAAAACACGGTAGTTTGACGGAAGCAACTTCAGCCGGTCTCATTATGTTTCCCGCCACGATGCGGCGGCTTGGAGAAAAATACCGTAGCCGGTCTCGCTATGCTTTCTGCCACAGCGTCTTTTTCTCCAAGCCGCCGCATTGTGACGGCTGAAGTTGCTTCCGTCAAATTACCGTGTTTTCGCCGGAAAATAGTAATTATTCCGTTAATAAATATCTACATTTTTTTAAATGTATTTGTGGGTGTAGGTGCTTTTTTTTCTGCATCATAATATTGCATTATCATCGGGTTCTGACAATTAGTAAAAATTTCAAATCATTCGGACTTCGGGAAGTGGGTGAAATATGGATTCCAAAATTCCATTACAGACATACCAAGTTACCAGTGAAGCTAATATACAGCGTATAATAATAAGAATTGTTTTTGAGAAGAATTGTTAAAAAAGTAATGTTTAGATTTCAATTTATTAATTTCTCGCTAAACCTCCTTTCGAAGTTGAGATTTTTTTACACGGTTCTTTAAATAGTTTCTTTAATTACTATCAAATATGATAAAATCACACATTTTGAAAAATTAATTTTTATTTATTCATTTTTTGTTGTTTTTTTTCATAGAAAGTTATAAATTTCGTCTGTTAATGCTTCCCCAAGATAAATTCATCTCTGTATTATATGGTAATGATTTTTTTTTCTTTTTTTTTTTTTTTTCTAGACAAAAGTACTGTATTTACATCTCATTTATTTCACGAAAACAGCATTATTAACATTAATTATTATCAGTGTAGTTATTATTTTATTTAACAATACATATATTTATTATTTGTTAACCCGACAAAGGCAGCTATTACGCGTATATTGTGTATATACAAGTTTGGCGCTTTTCCACTTTCCTATGCTGTGCGTAACCGGAGAAGAAAATTACGATTTTTCATATTATCCTGCCACAAATAAAGTTCACAAAAAAGCATAATAAAAACTCGATTTTAACACGTGAATTAAGCCAGGGTTAAATGATTCATTAAGTTTATAATGTTAGAACTCGCGAGTTTGAATTCTTCACATTAATATATATATATATATATATTAGTAAGAAAAGATCCGAAATGTCGGTATAATTTTTATGAATATGTAGCGCACTTAAATAATTTAATCTTTTCACTCCGAAGTAAAAACTGCGAAGCAGTCGCTTTATGCGATGCAACGCAAAAATCACATCGTTGATGTCAGGTTGCTGCTTTTTCCTACCTCTTTTCTTAAGAAAAATCCCGTCCTTTAATCTCCTTCCGCTGTGTAAAAGAGTTTTCATCTCAGGTTTTGGTGTCGGATATGTACGTTTCCCCTTTTCCTAACACAATTGTTTCTTTCTATGAACTTGTTCAACCTAGTCTTTCTGCCAATCCGTGGTTCCCTTTGTTTTCTCTACTTCACCGTTCTGTTATTGTCTCCATTATTCGTCTGCGTTCTATTATTTTCCTTTCGTTTTCGTTTTTCGTTGGTTTCTTCTCCATATTGTCCTCTCAAGCGAAGAGCATGTTTGCGATGCTGATCATGTGTTTATTTAAAGATCTCGTGTTTCTTCTTCCTTAATTATTGGCAGTCCGATTCCTTTGTCCGTTGGTACTGTGGGCTCTGTAATTGCAGATGTGGCCATGGTATGGGACAACTAACTCCTTTTGCTCTTATCTTCGACAGTGTCGTTCCTTCTCTTTTCAGGATGCATATGTTTGGTATTTATCGACGTTGATTGTCATTGTCTCTTCATCCTTGGTATAGCGTTCTCTGTCAGATTTCCATTCCTTGTGGCTCCTAATTGCTGCTATTTACACGTGTTGATAGGTAACCGCCCGTTGCTAACAAGCCCAGGGAAAAACCCAAACAAGAAAAAAAAAAAAAATGTGTTTATTAAGTTTTGATTTCTTTTAAATTTCAATTTGCTTCGATATTCCTACTCCGTATTGTGTCTCCTATATTCTGTCTTTTCCTTCTCCACATATTGTTCTCATTGTTTATTTCCTACTAACAATATCTGATCGCAACAAAATATAACTGATTCAGTTCCTTTTCTAATGGTTTTTGGCTAAAGATCCCACGGGTCACCAAGGGTAAAAAAAAAAAAAAAAAAAAAAGGTACCGAAGGACGCGACCAACTTGGTAAATGCCAGTATCTCAAGCAAAAAGTTTTTCTCAAGAATAATACAGCATTATGAAGAAAATTAGGCTCTTCCTTTTGCGCCGTTATTCATAATATTATGTAACATAAGATTAGGAAGTCACGATCAAAATTTTCTTCACTGCAGAATGCATTTTATCAATTGGCACACGAATCAGATATTCGTCATTTTTAATAAGAAATTTTTCATTCGAGAATAATATAATAATTCCGACTGAAGCCCCCTCTTCAGTGATTACCTTTGAAAAAATTCTTGCCCGTAATATTCTTCCGGTGTTCTAAAATCAACCAATCGCTATTGTAATTATCTCTGCTACACCGACCAAGTCAATATCCGATTTTTCTTCATCATTTACGTCACCACTCCGGAAAATTCTAAAATGATCACCGTGTTACTCTATGATACGTTTCGGAAAAGTACTGTCTGAACGTGTGAATGCAGTTCTTGAAAGTGAATTTTCCGAAATATTTCGCCTAAATTTTCTACTCGCTCAAAAATAATCAAACATGGCGCATAAAACAAAAATAAAAAACTATTCAAAATTTTACTGCGGTGTAACGTCACAAAAGTGTAGCTATGATAGATGCGTCATAGTTTGAAGCATCTTGCCAATTCTTGTAATCTTTTCGTGTCTTACATTTTTCATTTTAGATTTATGCGCAATAGTTGATAGCTAATATTTAGGCCGCGGTTACATTGGATCGGAATTCGTACGAAAAATCGAAATTATGTGAATTCGTACGAATAAGGTGGGGGGTTATTGTTCGTACGAATGTAATGAATTTACAAAAGGCAGTAGTTGCATTGTTCGTCTTTTTTTATAATTTTTTCGACAATTTAGTAAAATAAATCCATTATCCGAAAATGATTATTTACCGGATACCCCTGCAATTCGATACCTTGCAATGGAAAACTGGAACAGGCGTGTATGGGTTCACGATTATTTTGCATCAAGAGATGGAGAATTCGAAAGATCTTACGAGAAGAGCTTAAAAAAGGAAGTGATCAAAAATTTGTCGAATATGACATTTTCTTCAACTAGACTGATTACTTTTTCACAATCCGTATCGTGGAATAAACAAAAACAAGATCGCTAAAAACAAACGCTATAGCATAAACTTTGCAGAAATTCTGATGAAAAAACAAAATATTTATATTGGTCGTATGAAACTGGTCTCGTACGAATTCATACGAGTTCGTAAGAATTCGTAAGAAAAAAAGTGTAAGCAATGTAACCACGTCTATTACTCCGTACACATTTGTTCCTTTCAGACCACAAGTCGTAAGAATTCGTACGATTTCGTACAACTAACTTTTCATACGAACTCTGATCCAATGTAACCCCGCGGACTTACGTAGCTGCTGCACGAGTTTTATAAACCACATTGGTTTCAGGTTCCTCAAACTGAAGAATAAAACTCTAATATAGGACTGAAAAAAAAATCGGTGCAACGAAACATTTTCAGTTTTATTGACTTTTTTTAAATTACAAAATTACCATGTTGTCGACCTTTTTTCGAAAGAATGAATCATTGTCAATTTTTCATAATATATTTTCGTAAATCCTATACCGTGTAAATCTAATTTCATTTGTAATATATATTCCAACAAAGTTTCCTAGTTATATTCCCTCCTTAGTTGTCCCCGTCACCGGTAGTTTACAACAAGAGGATATTATTCATAAACATTATTTGGTCGGATATTAAAAAAGATTTTGACGAAGTATTTTTCAGTGTTGCAGCGTATTATTTAGGCAAAATTCCCATTTTCTCCGTATGCTGCTGAGATCGGTATATGAATAAAATAATATTAAGACTGTAATTGTACACTTTTTGTTCAATAAATTGTTTTGGCAGCAAGGAGTGGTGACGCAACTGCGTATAAACCCTATTCCCCTTCCTAATTTTGAGCTAAAACATTGAAAATGTCAGACATTATTTAGCTAGATTTTATGAAGTGCATATCATTCTTGAAAGACTTTGTCTTGACTCGGAACATTTATTTTACTCGCGTAAAACGTACGTTTTCTCGTAGTTCGGCGGACAGAAGTCGTGAATATATTTTTATTACAGCGTATACAGAACTGACTCTACAGCAGATCACCTAGAAGCGAACGTTAGTTTTGAAGGGCGGAATGGCGTGTCGAAAATCTTTGAAGATGGAAATCTGGTGAACTATGCAGCTGGATCTATTAAGAACAGTGCGCCTGATTGTGAATTATTTAAATTGTCAAACAAGGAACGAGAGAGAAAAGATTTTAATCTTCAACTTGCTTCTCTAGTTTCATTGCCAACGTTTGAGAAGAGACCATGTTTGCATCTTACCCGTTGTCTGCCTTCTTCTTTTGTCGCTTAATTGCAAAACTAGATGACCTTGTTTAATTTTTTATTGCGTCCTTTTCCTCTTCTAGAATTTTCGATACTCATTTTCACCGCACTCGCTATTTTTCCAACTTAATCACAAAACGAACCATCGTATTCCTCCTTCGAATTTTTTTATTACAAAAAAATGCAAAACTATTAAATGTCCGCATCAGTTTTTCTCTTCTCTTCTGTACAAAGTACCGCCTCCCCTCGCCTATTTGGCGCAATTTTGAAAAAAAAATTGTGTTTCCCTATTCGTCGAATTTCTGCATTTTGCTTTTACTGTGTACTTTCTTAAGTTTACCGTTTTTTTTTTTTCTAGGTTCACCAAATCTACATATACATATTTTTCAAAAAAAAAAAAAAAAATGAAAAAAAAAATCCGAATTTTAGAAATTAGAACGTTTCAATGTTGCGACATATTCACCCCGACAATACAAATACATTTTAGGCGTACCCAGGGGGGGGGAGGCATTTTGATATTACCTGATTAACGTCAAAGAGTTTATACTAAAAAAAATTTATTAATATATAATTTATTTATTTAAAGTCGCTGGGCAGCTGGTGCCATTTGTGACGCCGATAAGTTCCATCTTATAAGTAATAGACTAATAAATGAAAAGTGCAAAAAAGGAAATTAAAATAAACAAAAAAAAAAAAGAGAAAAAAGAAAAGAAAGGAAATGAAAAGAAGACGAACGCTTATATACATCAAAACTATATAAAAGGGAAAAGTCTGATAAGCTTCAAAAATTTTAAGAAATGTTTCCACACGCCGTTTTATTATCCACCAGAATTTCGTCCAAACCATCATCCTCCTCGAAACATGCAGCTCTCTCTTGTCGAAATTTGCGGCACGAGCTGAGGAGCTGCTCCACCGTAACCGGCACTCCACAAATTTCACATATTATAAGTTTAGGTTGTTTTTGATACAGCTATGTGTGTAGAGGCAGTATGCACAGGCGAGGAGCTAATATTGTTTCTTCATGTCGGCATGCGAGTCGACGGTTTAATGTCCAACAAAGTAAATTTGATGCGGAATTTGGTGATAACAGCACGAATTGTTGATTCACCAGGTCGTAACAAACGATGCACATTTTTCACAGAGCACGAATTTTGATAATAAATTTCAACCATATCACAATCGTTGCTCGTTTGTGTAAGTCTTTCCATGATGAAATGGCAGAGTATACTGAAAACTTTTCACTTTGACAGATGACGTTTGGACGCCAATAGCAACCAGTGCTGCCAACCTGAAAAACTTAACTCTTAAAAAATCACCCTATATATATAAGATAAACCCCTAATCAATAAAATTCCTGTGCAATGGGTACAAATTTGAAATTCGATACATAGATTCCATTCAACTATTAGGTCCTGACCAACAACGGGGGATTTTGAAAAGTCAAAGTGCAGAATTAGAAGTCGCGAAAAAACCACAATCCAGAAAAAAGAATACGATGTGGACAACGCATGACTTCTTTGTAAAACTATTAAACGTTAAAACGAATGAGTAATAAGCAAATGTTGTAACAATCTCGAGTCGTCCAAAATTTAGACTTTCTACGACTACCCGTTTTTGAGTCATGTGAAAAATTCCATGAAATCCTCCAAGAGAAGTGCCCTTTGGCGCAACCGATTGTAACTACAATGGAAGGCGCACAACTAGATGTTAAAAGAATTCTAAAATTTCAACTTTCTGCGACTAGCCGTTTTTGAGTTATGCGTGATACATGCATATATATATCTACATACATACGTCACGAAAGACGACTTAAAAATAGATTCAGGCGGGGTCAAAATGGATATTTCTGTTGAAATGTAAGATTCAAAATACTCCACAAACACAGTACTTCCTTTTACAATCTGCATAAGAGTAAGTAATTTTAGAAACTGTCAAAATGGTGTATATCCGTTGAAATATAGCATTAAACATTTTTCATGATTGCAATACTTCCTTTACTACGTACAAGGAATTTAAAAAACAACAAAAAGCGGGGGTTAAAAACACGAAATCCCAGGAACTAAAAGCACTGGAAATTCGGTGTGTACGTTCCTATCGACTGTGTTCCATAAGAAAGCATAAAAAACATGAAAATCGAGAACAGTTATTAAAACTCTTAGAACCGCAATGCTAGTTTGGATACATAAGTTTTCCTTAGCTATTTAATGCTCACTAAAAGGGAATTTTGACAAGTTCAAAGGCAGCGTCAGAAATTACCAAAATATCAAGATCCCAAAAAACGAAAACAAAAAGAGAGATTAAAAACACGAAATACCTAGAATTACATTGTACATATTAACTTGAAATCTAGTTCAGAATTCGTCAGCAAATTTTTTTTCCATGCCCTGCTGTAAGAAAAAAATTAATAAATACAAGTACAAAACACAGAAAATATATAGTCACTTATTTAAAAGTAATGTAAAATAAAAAAAAAAAACACTTTCAGTATTACAATACAGCCGTGGTATTTGTAAAAATGTTACATTCAAAATCGTAATAATTTTTATTTAATTTTTAAAATGCGAGCTATGCAATTTAGTAATTACGTCGTTTATTATGTTCCGTAAAGGAATGTACGAGTATTTCATTAGAATATTTTACTAATTCAAGTTAGACAGGAATTATACAAAAGTATCCTGAAAAGGATTTTCATTTTTTTCTGGCGATAGAGATATTATTTGTATGGAGTTCGTACACATTACTTCCTCCACATATCTCTAAACCTACCACCATTTCTAAACTTAAGGCGAACGGAAAATATCCCTTTACGAGTTCCGAGTATTCCGAGATCGGCTTTGACAATGCTACGAACAGAAAGAATAAGATCTGTTGTTGATTTCAGGGAAGACATTTTGATGTTCCGTAGTTAATTCCGCAAATTGTAATTAATCACGACAAATTTTCGCCACCAACAAGCATACGGAATAATAAAAAAGTTCTTCCAATTTGGTTACTCAATTGGAACAAATCCTGTCTGTTACTTCCCTAATTTTAGATGAATCTTCTAAGAGCTTTTATTACTGATATTGTACTAGGTGAGAAAAAGATATAGATGAAGGTTCGATAATGCCATTACATTCTACATTTCACGCTACGTCTGGTGTAAGTCACTTAGCTTACTGGAAGACGATGCTCATCGGGAAAACATGGTTCAAGAAGCATGTTTAACATAGTTTCCTCACAAAATATGCGAGCTGTTAGTTCGTCATGTTGGCATTCTTTCAATTGCAGACTCCGTTGCGAGAAAAGTACAAAGATGGTCTAGTGGAAAATATGATAAGGCAAACTGAAAGAGTGCGCGGTGATTCTGTACTAGTTTTGGATGTTATACTAACAAGTCTCATAGATATTTATGGCAAAACCATTTTATATTTCCAACTTTCATCACCATTACGTGAGCGATGTATCTTAATATCTCGTGAAATTATACCGTTCAGCTATACAGTAACTAACATTATTATGAAATTAAGTTACGAACGAAACAAAGCATACAATGAAATCTCATAAGGCACTAATTAAAAATTCTAGACCTCTGTTCATCCTTGATGCTTCAGGTGGTACTGAAAAAACTTTTCTAATAAATTTGTTTGCTGGCAACTGTGAAAAATGAAAAGAACATCGCCATTGCAGTTGCTTTCTCAGAGCTATTGCAGATACTAATTTGTTCGAAAATGGAAAAACGGCTCACTCTGCATTTTTACTCTGCATTCCGGTTGACCTTCAACTTAAATAACTCTGAAATTCCATTTTGCAACGTTTCTAAGCAAAATGAGATAGCCCAAACATTTCGAAAAACCAAACGCATTATGTGGCGTAGAAGTACTATAGCCCATAACGAAAGTGTCGAGGCTCCAGATAGGACATTTCAGGACATACGGAGCTACTGTTTCTTTTAAGCGGATTTTACCTATGACACCGCGAGATACAAGTGCAGATGAGGTTGAAGTCTATCTTAAATTATCCTTCTTAGGATCGAAAATCAAAGTTTTGCCTCTGAAGGTAAATATACCAGTACTCCACCTACCTATAAGGTGATTTAAGTAAAAAAAAGTTTTTAAGATTATTTCTACAAATTCATGATGGTCCGGCTACTATGGCGTAGTTGGTAGGGCAGCTGTGTTTCGTTCAAATAGAACCTGGGTCGAATCTCGCTGCCACACATTGAAAATATACAAAAAATTCACTTGCGCTGAGTTAATGCCCACAAATGACGGCCCAAAAAATAAAAAAAAAATGGCGATGATAACATGACGAAAGAGGAAGAAAAAATACACATTCCTAGCAATCTTTGTGATCGGTCATCCTGTTTGGGACATAATCGTTTGGGCGGCATCGATTAGGCGTGAATATTTTCTGTAGAAGTTTTTTTAACGTGAATCATTTAGGCGGTAGTGAGTGAAGAATTTTCAATCACAACTTTATATGAATTACCTACGTTGTTTTTCTGGTATATTCCGTTAAACATTATAATTTTTTTTTTTTGGGGGGGGGGGTTGTCAATATGGACATTGGCCTAAGAACAATGGAACAGCGGGGTAAGAGAGACTCAGCTCCTTACACGATCAGAGATAGCCGACAGAAAGAAATTAAGAGCTAGGATAACAGAAGGAGAAGGAAGGGAGATAATGAATGAAGCACAATATGGAGCGGGAATACCGATTTGTAAAAGGAAGGAATAAAAAGAAGCTTGTTCAATTGAAAGCGACGAACAACCGAAAATTATATGATCGGGATCACAAATAAATTGGATATTGGGGGGTACAATGGACAATAAGGAGAAGGCGCGAAAGAATAATGGAATAGCGAGGAAAGGAGCAAACTCTGTACAGGCGGCAAATCGCAGAGAGGTTGGAACGGCGCATAGAAGGAAAGTTAAAAAACCAGGGGAAGCGTGGAAGGGAAGGTTGAATGGACAAGAAAAAGGAGTTCGGGTTAGAGAATGAAGAGACTTAGGAGTTAAACTACAGTCTGGAATGAGTAGCTGCATACAGAAGATATTGAAAGCTGAGAAGGCAGGAAGAGACCTACCGCAAGAGGAAGATAATCGAGCGAATGAGTGTCAATTAATTCATTTCCCTCAATTCCGGCATGACCGGGAATCCAAGAGAAGTCCGTTTGGATTAAGATAGGAAGAGATTATGAATCAAGGAACGAATAAGAAGAATGACGTAGTCGGTTGAGTGAGAAGGGAGAGAAGATGTGATAGCCTGCAGCACGCTTTGAGCATCCGACAGGATAAGGAGATTGCGAAAGGCAGGTGAAAATCTGATAAAAAGAAGGGCACGCAGAATAGCAGAAGACTCAGCATAAAAGATTGAACAAAAGAAGGGAAGTTAAAAGGACTCGAAGTAATTAAGTGAAGGACAGAAAAAAGCTGCATCAACACCATTGAGTCCCTTGGAGCCATCCGTGAAGATCAAAAAAGTAATCGGGGAGAAAAGAGCTAAGATTCTGTAGAAATACCGATCTAAAACAACGTGATGAAGAAAAGGTTTGGCAGGAATAGGTGAATAAAAGCAGTTAATAGGATGAAGTAAAAAGGAAAAATTGAAGGAGAAATAAGGGAGTTTATCGTGAGTGTAGATATACGGAGAAAACTGGATAAGACGGCCAGCGATAAGAGATAGGAGTTTTGTTAGCAAAAAAAAAAAACGCCAGTTACGCAAGATGAAGGAATAAGAAGGAATAAGAGAGACAGAGGAAATAGGCAACCGTTTGATGAGGAAACGATAACCCAAGAAGGAACGTCGAAGGAAAAGGGGAGGAATGTGACATTCAGTGTGCAAAGCTGGGATAAGAGTAGACTTTTGGTCCCCAAGCGAGAGACGGAGACATGTAGCTTAGACAAAAGGAATCTAGAAATCAAGAACAGAGCGAATAAAAGATTTGTAAAACATAAACAGGATCACAGGATCACCTCCCCAGACAGTGTGAGAAAGGGAATTAATGAAGTTGAGCCTTTTAAAGGAAGACACGTAACATGGGTTACCGGATTTATTTTTAAATCACTATAACGCATTATTCATTTACTTCTGTCAGTAATTTCGCGCAAAAAATACTGCTCCTAATGAACAATTTAATTTTTAAAATACGAGTACAATGCTCTATTTCGTCTTTATATTCTTTCGATGCGTTAATGTTACTCCACTGCTATTATTTTATCGCATTAACCTTCCTAAATCCCAATTTTCTGTTGTTTGTCATGAAACATGTATACATTCAAATGTGTACGTACATAAATTTATTAGATTATTCATCCTTTTTAAATATTTATAACCTATTTTTGTTTTTCAGAATTCCATACACATATATTATAATGTACGGAATACCAGTAAGATAGTTTGAAAACGACAAAAATCAAATAAAATCCATTGCCTCAGGAATTGGTTGATATATAAACTTAAAAATTGCAATACAATGTAAAATTAAAATTCTCTTTAAGACAATCTATAAATTTAAAATAATTGATTACCGTGAATGGTAAAAAACGCAAAAAAAAAACAAAAAACGTGAAGAATATGTAATGTGGAATTTAAAACCACATCAAAAATTACTGAAAAATTCATAACTCCCACCAAATAACCTTTTAAAAATAGAATTCAAAATATAAAACGAAAAACACAAACCCTTTCATAAAATAAAAAAACTACCGATAAATAATTATTTAAACGCTACTTTTTGGACAAAAAAGAAACGCCAAAATAATATATTCATATACATACGAGACGGAATGAAAAAGTAAAAGAAGCCAAAATATATCTCAAACATGTACATAACAGAGAGTGCTTTAGACGAAAAACATGGCTAAACTTTCAACTTCATACAAATGAAAAGCTTGTTTGCGATGCTGATTATGTGTTCTTTGAATTATTCTTATCTTTCTTTTGAACGTTCTACATTGTACTCCAGTTTGCTGCGACTTGGGCCTCCTACCCCACATTGCACCTGTTACATTTTGTCTTTTTCTTCTCCGTACACTGTTCTCGCTATTTGTTCCTTCCTACTAGCAATATCTGATCGCATCAAGATATAATTGATTCCTTCCCTTTATAATTGTTTCTGGGTAAAGGTGTTGACGAGCCCACAAACACAAAAATACTTCTTTATCTACTCCCTTTTGCCGCACTGCACTCTCTAAATACCAACTTTGATAGTGACGCTATCAAATGTTTTTTTTGGTGTCTTTCTCTATCTCATGGACATCTCCCTTATACTCTCAAATGTTCTTAGATTTAATGTTCCGTCCTCCTGCAGTGCTTCCTTTCTTCTTACGTTTCCTCATCCTTCAGTTGCTCAAATACTTTGTTTATCCTCGGTGTCTATTTCGATGTGTTCCCCTTTTGAGGCGCGAGTTATTTCAGTTAAAAATTTTTGAAGCATCGGGATTTCAAAAAATTATTAGGCTCCCGAGCCGCCGAAAGCTTCAAATTTTGGGGAAAAAAATTTTCTCCGAGCATCTTAATATCAATGAAAAGATCGATATATGATAGGAACGAAACCACATTTCATTAGGCGTTCTAAAATTTTGCCTTTATCATTCATTAATGGAAGTATATAAATTATTGTTGTCAGTTATTTACTTTTTTTTTTTTTGCGGAAGCGATGGTAACCTAGAACTTACGAAATTTGAAATAGGATTATTAGAAATACAAATAAACTATTCACATACATTATCGCGAAGATTTATTCTTTTTATTTTCAAACGGAACAACTGAGGGCGACGATGATTCGAGGTTTAATATATCTAATATCAATTAAGGAGCTACATAAACACCAGAAGTCAAGCGCGAATGCAAAGTAGATGTAAATGAACAGAAACAAAAAAAAGGTAATGATAATCCGTTATCGTAAATAAAGCAGCGACCTGTTTTGCACCGTCGTTCGATCTACCTTTGAAATAATAACTTCTTCGTTATGAAGTATACATAAACAGACTTTTGCCGCGTATATTTAAGAGTTGTATTAACGATAATAAAATGATTTTTTACAAAAAATAAATACCCCGATACTTGAAGGTTTATTCTAAAAATTTAAAAATGCACTAAAAAGTAAAAAATAATTACTCCCGATAAAAAATATATATATGTCAGAGTGTGATA
Source organism: Icerya purchasi (assembly GCA_039619475.1). Classification (NCBI taxonomy): domain Eukaryota; kingdom Metazoa; phylum Arthropoda; class Insecta; order Hemiptera; family Monophlebidae; genus Icerya; species Icerya purchasi. The sequence continues at coordinate 448,926,389 of CM077116.1, read as the reverse complement.
TAACACTTAAAGGTGGCGACATTATCGTAATTATCATACAAAACATCGATACCTTAATCAGATTAGGATTCATATTACATATTAAAATATCTAGGAACAATTTAATGAACATTTAATGCAGTTTTTAATTACTATTTTAATATGTAATATGAATCCTAATCTGATTAAGGTATCGATGTTTTGTATGATAATTACGATAATGTCGCCACCTTTAAGTGTTATATCACACTCTGACATATATATATTTTTTATCGGGAGTAATTATTATTTACTTTTTAGTACATTTTTTGAATTTTTATAATAAATCTTCAAGTATCGGGGTATTTATTTTTTGTAAAAAATCATTTTATTTTACAATTTTTAGCGTTATGCTTGAATTTTTTTCTTGTTAAAAATCAATTTTTTTTCACATTATTCTCCATACTTCATACTTAAAAAAAAATAATCGATTTCGTTATTTTGAACTGCATTTACACGGTGTAAAAACATCAAAAGCTATATTTCCGTGGTAATTTGGAAAATTTATAGTATTTTAAATGAATAAATCTAACCCGACGGTGAAACCAATCATAAATGAAAAGCATCCAAAAAGCTTTAATCTCCCGCATTACTATTAAGGATAACTCAAAAACTATCGGTCAGATCTTGATAAAATTTTTAAATGGGACCACATGAGAAACGCCACCTTTTAAATAAAAGGGGAATCATCAAAATCGGTTCACCTAGAAGAAAGTTCTGAGGTAACACACATAAAAAAATACAGTCGATTTGAATACCTGCTCCTTTTTTGAAGTCGGTGAAAAAACAAATGAATATGAATAATATTAACAATCGGGCAAATGCACATCATTATCCAATGTTTCTTTTTTCTGTTTTTTTTTTTTTTTTTTTAATTTACTATATAGCCAGTCATATTAAAAAATTATAAACTAACAGCTCTTTGTCATTTAAAGCGTGACATACATTGATTCTAACACACGCACACTCGGTATTTTAGTTTTCTTTTTTATTCGTACTTTTTGGTGATATGTTCACGGAAGTTTCTTTTATTATCTGTTATTTTGATTATATGTGATTGCATTTATCATATGTACGAGTATATACATGTGTACAGGGTCGTATCTAGACCAAAATTTCCGGGGGAGGGGAGTTACGGAAATATTTTTATAAATATACATATACAAGGTGTGCCTATAAAATAACGAGACTGCGCGCGTGCTATGGGTGCCATAAAGGAATAAGGAGAGATACAAGTACGGCAGAGTGTCTACCATCGCAGTTCCAAACCACGTATTCGTAGCTATAGTAGTATTTTTTCTATAAATCCTTTTCCCTAAAGCCCTTCAAAGGTTACGCTGTTTTTTGTATTACCTCTTCCATTGATTCAAAATGAGTTCATTTTTTATGGGCAGACTTCACCTTCGGAAACAAAAAGAAGTCGCACGGAGCCAAGTGTCTCCGGTGAATAGGGCGCATGTTCGAGCACTGGAATGTTTTTATCAGCTAAAAACTGCTTCACAGACAGCGCGTTGTCTTGATGCAGGATCTATGACTTATTTCACCACAACTCCCATCTTCTTCTACGAACAAGCTCTCGCCGGGTTGCCAACAGTTGCAAATAATAATCTCGGTTTAAAATTTCGACCCTCTGGAAGCTCAAACGACGATCTGCGCGCACAATTTTATTGATTTTGGCAACGGATGCAGGAGTGCAAAACGAGACAGATCGACTGTTGGTCATCTTCAGCACTCTACCTTCATAAAATCGAAAAAAAAAACCCGTGCACGTGACGGAGAATTCTCACCGTAAGCGTCTTTCGGTAATGCATAACACTCGGGATTGGAATTTTCTTCAATTTCATGATGAATTCCAGATTGATATTCGTGTTTTTCGTCACACATTGTATCCGGCAGTCAAAAAATCACGTACTCTTCAACGACTCGATAGAAAAAATCCTACTATAGCTACAAAAACGTGGTTTGGAACTATGTTAGTAGACACTTCAAGGTCTCTTCTGCTGTACTTGTTTCTCTGCTTACTCCTCTAGGACACTCATAGCGCGCGCAGTCTCGTTATTTAATATCCACACCTCGAATGTGTGTGTGTTATCATGAAATATATTTATTTATAAATGGTACACTAAAGCCTTGTAGTCAATTATTGTATATGCAATATTTGAACACTACAATAAAAATAAATAAAAAATAGTCGTTTTCATATAAATCATGAAAATTTTAATTTTCTTTTCTTTTGTCAAAAATTGAAAAGAAATAAATTTATTCTGGTATTTTCATTCCATTTAATTCAAGTAGTCATTATTTCGCAGACATTTCGGGGGGGGGCACTCCCTCAGATACGGCCCTGCATGTATATATATATATATATATGTTAAGATTCCGTATACATGTAATGTACGGAATCCTAATAAGATGGTTCAGAAACGACAAAAATATCCAATTAAAATATACAATAGCTCACGAACACGGTTTGATTTATAAAATTCAAAATCGGATCATAAAATTACAATTAAAATTCTTTTTAAGACAATTTATAACTTCAAGCTAACCAATTATCCTAGCTGGCAAAAAACCGCCAAGAATATATAATATGAAATTTAAAACCACCAAATAACAAGTGAAATCCAAAATACAAAAAACGCAAAAGTTCTTTCAAAAAAATCAAAAAATTACGGTCAAGAAATTATTTAAAACTCCCCACTTGGGGCCAAAAACCGGTAAGAAAAAGAATGTTCCTGTAAGCAATAGCCCGAGTAAAAAAGTTGTAGAAACCAAAACGTATCTCAAATATTCGCATAAATGGCCGCTTCATAGAAAAACTGTAACCGAGTTTACAACTCTGTATATTTAGGCCCTCAGAACAGCCGAAATTTAAAAAAAAAGTATATTTTTTTTTTTCCGGGCATGACATTAATGATAGATTATTCGATTTATCTGGAACGAAACCGTATTTCATTTTTCCTTAATGAAACTTTCAAAGTTAGTGAAAAGTTCAAAAAAGCGCGAAAAAGGACGCATCCCTCCCTTTTTGCGGCGCGAAAAATCTGATTTCTTTATTTTGAATTTAGTATCTATTATGTAAATGTAAATTATAGTAATTTTTAAGTTAACATACGTAATCCTCAGGGCATAAAAAACAACATGCACGACTGAACTTGTTTTTTTTTTTTTTTTTAATTGTGTTGTTAAAAGAAGTTAAACCAATCATAATACAGTATCGGGTATATTTTTTCCATCATAACGTAATAAAATAATTAAATTTAGAGAGGTTGCGAATCATACTTCGATTTCTTAACGAAGCTTCTTAGGTTTTAAAAAAAAGTTTGAAAAAGAGCATTAAAGCCGGAAAAATTTTTTAACGCATAAATATATACACTTCCAGGAATACTGGATGAGAAATACAAAATCGATTAGTATCTTTGTTTTGAATTTAGTATTACGTTTAAGACTAGGTGTAAAATAGCAGGATATATTAAAAAAAAAAAAAAGTATTACGTTAATATAAATTATGGTTATTCTTAACAACACAAGAACGGAATCTTCACTACATGAAACTTTAGTTAACCTTGTTTTTTTCATGAAATTCATTTGGAAAATACGGTGCAAAGATAATTTTCGATCCCCCCCCCCCCCCCCCCCCTTGGGTTTGCTAGCAAAGAGCATTAGCCCAGCAAAAAGGAATAGATACATGGAATAGACTAGAAATTATATTTTAATTCTGTCGACAATGGAATCAAGGAACACCCCTAGGACAGGAACAACAGAGATAGTAGGTAGAGAAAGAACATAAGAGGCGTTGAAAGGAGCAGGAAGACCAAGCATTAAAAGATGATAATAAAGTAACTCACGCTCGCGAGATAAACCGGAGCACTCGAAGACCACGTGATTCGCATCACAAACATACTGGGAACCTTCAGGATCCAATGGATAATTACGAGATGCAACTAAAGAAAAGCGATTTAGTGAAGAAGGAAGGAGACTATGCGAAAAACGGAGGCGAGATAATTTAGTAATTACGAACCGACGCAAACTGGGAAACTCATAGAACCAAGGACGAGAAGAAGGAATACAGGGTTAATCAAGAGATAAAAGGAATTAGGATTAGCGAAAAGAGAAACATAAACAGAGTGCCTAAGATGGCAGTATTTAGTTGGAAGAAGAATATTGTGTGCTAGAACCGTACTAATAAAATTTCCATTGGAAGCTGCAGTTTTAGAAAGGAGGTCGACGGCTACATTTCCATCAATGCCTGAATGTCCGGGAATCCAAAGAATGTCAATCCGGGTAGATAGATGATGGAGAAGAGAACGAATAGAAAGTATGCTAACATCAGTGGAAGGAGAAAGGAAAGGTGGAGATAGCGCTAGAAGAACACTTAAAGAGTCGGAAACAATAAGGAATTTGGAAGGACTTGCAGAAGAGGAAATATAAATAATGGCTTGTAGAATGGCAACAGATTCTGCAGTAAAGACAGAACAAAAGGACGGAAGTCTAAAAGACCGAGAATGAAAGAACTGAGGGCACGAGAATGCCGTCCCAACTCCGATCGGGCTCTTCGATCCGTCAGTAAAAATTAAAGAGTGATCACGGAATAGAGAATTTATTGTGTTATTAAATTCCACGCTGACAATATGAGAGGGAGAGAATTTAAGCAAACATGGCATGAAGATGATATTTGGTGACTTTAACAATTTGGAATAGACGTAAGAAAAAAATGGAAGCTTGTGATGAGGAATTGCAAAAGGGGAAAATTTAGAAATTTCTTGATGGGTAATCGTCCGTTGTTGACAAGCCCAATAAATGAAAAAAAAAAAAAAAAAAGAAAACCTCTTGAGAGAAAAACCAGAAATATAATTTATAGGGAGGTTCTCAATGAATAACCAAACGGAAAAATTTAATTGGCAACTGCTATCTAAGTCAGTTGCTACGTTTATTAAAAATAAATTAAATATTTATCATCAAACGAGTACTGTATGAGTTACAAATATCCACTCGCTTCATTGTGTTTTAAATTTAAAAGTTAAACGTAGGAAAAAAATCAATTAATGCGTTTTGAAAAGAGAAATATATAGAAGAAAAATATATAAAAAATAATAGAGGGAAAATTGGAAAAAAAAAAAAAAAAAGAACGAGTCGTTGGCCGAACAGCAGGCGTGATTCTAAGCTTAGAATATGTAATTTCGTTCGGTTAACGGGGTAAAATTCGTCAAGTAGTATACCGTTTCATTGGCGTAATCATTGCGGATTACTATGCAGACTTTAAGTGTCTACATTTTATCGTGAAATAAAATTTCGGCCTTACAGAAGAACAGGAGGAGAAATAAATTTTCTTTATATTATTAGTTAAAAAACTCCGATTACATTATTTTTTATAGTCAGCAGTGTAACTTTGAATGAAATTTCAATTTTCACGAATTATTTATGTTGCACATAAAGAGCATCGCCTTTTTTATGTATCTTTTTTTAATGATTACAATGTCATTATTATTAATCAGCGAATGGCTGCTATTTTTCGATAACAAAAAATAATTGACCTTCAAGAGATCAATTATCTTATGACGTTGGAACTGATAGTCAAAATATTCGATACAAGCCTTAAGAATTACACTACGGACTGAAGATTTTCATTTAATTTAACAGTTAAACTTGTCTATTTTTGTTTTTCTTTTTAACACACAATAACCGAGTAAAAAAAGTTATTTCCGTGAAGTAATTGCAGGTCCGCTGTTAAAACATCACTACACGCCTATATTGTTACACTTTTTTCCCCGTATTCCACTCGTACATTCTCGTAGCTAGATTTGTTAATTGACTGGCTTAATTGAAAAATGCTGTCGATCTCAATTCAGCTGAAAAAGCGTTAGTAAAATTATAGAATACGAAGAGTAGTTACAAAATGCAAAATTGTAGCATCTCGAAACGTCGTCATTTTCAACGTGTCACCACGTTTTTCATCTAATAAATTTTCTTGACGAAATAGATCTTCAGCATTATCTCTAAACACCATCAGAGTAACTTAACTAATTTTATTGCGGTTAAAATATTTGTATACGTAAAAAACGTTTGATACATTATTACACCTTTTTTTATTATGTTTTCCGCTGATTGACGTACGTAAGCCTCCTGTTTATATACGTAACATGCAGGGCGAAATGAATTTTTAATTGAATCACCGTCATTGCAAATAATCGTATAAATTATAAGATAATGCCCCCTCATCTTAACCGATAGAGCAACCCGAGCGATATCGTGAACAATATTATTATTTTATCTATTACAAGTATCTAACGACAATTTGAAATCAATGGACATTGCATCCAGTGTGTAAGCAATACACTTATGCGATGCAGTTGCAAAAAGTGTGTGTAAACTTTTATACTTTTGTTCAAATCTCTTTTCGAGCTGTATATGAAAGAAACTGTTTTAAAAGAAAACCCTAAATCTTGCAAACATGTCTAACTAGAGGACCTAGTCATTACCAGAAAAAAATCGTTTTAACACCAACTGTCCTAAAATTTAAATAACTATTATTATTATCAGACCCGCCACATAAACTTGGGAACCCGGTAACCCCTCTTAAAATTAAAAAAAATACTAAATATTTTTCAAAACCCACTAACCCAGTACTTCTTCAAATAAATAAATAGTAATATTAATGAAAAAAGATTAAAAAATAAAATATTCCCATCAATCCTGGTTTGGAGTTACTCCTCTATGGCTGGACTGTCTTGTTTTCCGTGCTAGTTATTTCGTTCAGTTGATTCAAAATCAGGTACACCTAAGTTTGTTACGGAAGGTAGCGGTTATAATAAGAATTGGAGAAAATTCTGCGAAAAAGTTCCAAGTCACGAAATTAACTCCCGGTAGCACATTAATAATTATCTTCGTGTAGAAAGATCGAAAGAATAATCTTTTAACTGCAACAGGTATCGATAGAGCTGTTGAAAAAAATATTTTACCTAGCTTGATTGATGTTCACTTTTCTTAGCTGAGAAGAATTTATTGTTTCCAGGCGAAAAATGTACTATTGAACACGAAAATTGTGTTTTATTTTTATCAACGGTGAAAAGATTTATGGGGCCCCTTTTCATCTGGGGCCCGGAGTAATTTGTCCCAGGTGCCCCCCCCCTCCCCCCTTGTGTGACGGGCCTGATTATTATTATTGTTATCATTACTATTGTTATTATTATTAATTAAACTGGCCTGTGTACTGTAGTGTACCCTGCTGCTCATGCATTTTGCATATAAGCAGGAGTTAAGTAAAATTCTATTTTATGTATGTATTTTATGTATTATTATTATTATTATTGGTATTAGTGTTATTAATATTTCTGTTATTATTTTTTTAGTATTATTATGAATAGGCTTTTAAATCTGGTCAAGACGAGTATATTTAACATGAAACCGCTGGGTTTAGTCATATAGCTAGTTTTATTTATAACATTACATATGTTATATAAGAATTGTAAACGTATATTAACCAGAAAGTATATATAATCGCACAGGTAAAAGTATTTTCTTTTATTTTCATTAAAAAAAAATGAATAAAAAAAAAAAAAAATAATAGCAAGTATTTGCACATATACTGGGTTAATAAATGTAAATAATGAATTGTAAATATATTGTAAATTTTTAAATTTTGTAATTTTTTCCAAGAATACGTCGAAATTTCGTTTTGTTATATTTATAAATTTTGCTTTATGTTACTTGGGTCTGTTCTTTTCACTTTTAATGCCGAATATTATTTTATTTTAAATTTAATACATTTTATAGTTATATTTGTTATTTAATTTATATGTATTTCCTGCAATGAACGTTCTATTTTATGTATCGTATATTAGGGTACAAGCTTAATTTGATTTCTTAGTGCCCGTTTTAACTGTATTTTCAACCAATAAATTCGTTTTGAATTTTATCCACTATTCGCGCTTTGCAGTACATTTGTGGATTTTCTTTTTTCTAATGGTAATAATAATAAATAAATAAATTGAAATTGAAATTGAAATTGAAATGGCAAAAAGCGACATTGCAGCCTTGAAAACTAAACTAGTTGAAAAGAGAAGTAGAAAAAAGCAAATTTGTCCCGGCGAATGTGAAACTTCTTTATATTGCGATATATTGGCTATAAACAGGGGCAGCATTTGTATGGTGTTTTAATTTGACCTTATCGTAAAATGTCAATTAATGACACGATATCATTACGTATAACGACGATAGAAAATATAAAATATACGTAAAATACAAAAAAAAAATACATACATTTACAATAAAAAAATCTAAAAATACGAAAATGGAAAATACGTATAAAATACTCTTCAAATCGCTAAAATCAAGTGCAAATGTTTCATTACACATTTATTTGCACTAGAAATTTTATGTAAAAAACCATGGAGCCTCCTGATTTCTTCGTCCATCGCCGGGCTACTCACTGCTCTGTGCATTTGCTTCTCGGTCTAGCGATGTTAATTAACAATTAGGCGGTAATCAAACGTCCGTCATATAACATACGGCACGAATAAACGATTGCGAAGATCATTGAAATATTTTAATTTAAGCCTACCGAATGAAGCGTGCGGAAGGAATTGTTTTTTGACTTCTGATACTATTAGATTTTAAAGTTCTTCAGTTTTTTCTAGTTTATTTTGGACATATGCATTGCAAAAATCAAATCCACCTTTTTGTCCTCACTGTAACATACTCACGACGCGCCGTATCTTGTTCGCAGTACAAGAAATGACATTCAAGCGAACAAAAATCATTACAAAAAATTCGATCAATTGACGCAGTAATGATTTTCTTAAGAAAAATTAACATTTTTAATAACATTTAAGGCACCTAAGACACGGCTATTTTTGATCACTGTAGTAATGCATATGATTCGGTATAAAAAAAAAAAAAAAAAAAAAGCTAAGAAATGCCCAAGATCTAAAGCACTACTTTTTTAGTTATTTCCGTATCGGTCGCTGTAATTCTTAAAACTTGGTCACTAATCGATTAATTTATTTTATTTTTATCTGGTTTTTAATTTTTTCACTTTTCAAAAAATTCTCCCCCGTCTCTCCTTACTACTCGTGTTACCTTAATTATTGCGATTAATACCCTTGCTCCGTAAGGAAAATTTTGCGAATAGTTTCGTTTCAAAAACCTTTATTTAATTTCAACAGACGATCTCGATATTATTTATATCATCTCGAGCGTCTTACTTATTAAGACTAGTTTTAAGAGATATTTGTGTAAAAAAATATATTTTTTAATTTCAATCGAAAATTGATTTAAGAAAAGCGATATATACACGACACGTATAAGACGCAGTTCTTGTCAATAGTTACATACGGTGTGAACGATCAGCGAGCCCACCCAGAAGCGGAGCTCCCATCGCGCTCTCTAGCCAGAAACAGCTTTGCTGTGGTGGACACACTAATCGCCTACGATTCGGTCGTTACTTTTATAAAAACGGAGGAACGACCATCTCTCATCTTGCTTTAATATCCTTTGGCCGCTGTCCACTGCATACGGCAGTTCCACTTTATGCTTCACCTCCATATTTACTACTTACTAAACAAGTTTATAATTACATCGGCATTGTTACATATTCTAAATAACATCTTAGTTAATTAGAATTTGCCGAAGCCTATCAAAAACTAAAAGCGTTCTAAAAATGTACTGGGAATACTTAAACAAGAAATATACTTCACGTTGAATTTTACAGTGTTATAGCTAGTGTCAACATTCAAACTTAATTGTTTTGTTTTTTTTTGTTTTTTTTTTTTTTGGCCCGAACAGAACAGTTTATTTGGCCAGCAAACTACGCCACGACTAGATATTGAAAAAAAAAAAAAAAATACTAATCATAGAAAATTCAAGAAGAGAAATTTCATTCTACAGTATGGCCGCAACTGCTAGCAGTGCCCACAATGCTCAATGAAACAAAACAAATACAAACAAGATTTTTTCATTCTGGAAAAAGGAGCAAAAGAAAAAATAAATAAATAGATAAATATTTGTATCTCACATTATGACCACAGTTGCCCGGCAATGCTCACAATGCATTATGAGAAAAAGGAGGTAGTCACAGCCACACTGGACAAAGACTACAATGTAAGAAAAAATTAGTAAAAATAATGGGGGAAATTCTTCGCTTGTCCAAAAATCATTAACAATTCAAAAAATCCCTTTCAATCAGTTGCAGGTTAGTAACTAGAATATACAACTTCTCTCACGTGGAGTATGTTCATTTTTAAAATGCTGAATACTTTCACCTATCTTTAATTAATTTCAACGTGTTTATTTTCCCTCTGGATTAATTTTTCAGAATTCAAATAGAAATTCAGTCGTGCGATTTATTTGAGAAAAAAAAAAAAGAAAAGACAACGTCGTCTTCTATTTCAGTTTTGACATATCTTTAGATAAAAACCCAACACAAAATTCATGTTCAATATACTAGCGACGAAGTCAAAAAACCTTGGTTGAAAACGGTTTCTAAACAATAGATACTTGATTATGTACAAAATATATTAATACGCCGGATATTTCATTAATGAGAACACTTGTACAAATTTAAAAAATATAAACGGAGAGCCCGAATAATTGTATAGAACACGCTCTACAGCGTTAGAGTAGGCCATTTCACTTTAAAATATCCTAAAAATCTTTTTGTACTATTTGTTTCTTCTGAAAATTAAGTAGCCACACGAGCGGTCAAACGATTAAAGTATATAAATATAAATTGCAGTCATCATTATAGTCTCTAGATTAATTCGAATAGCATAAAGATCGTGCTGATTACGTTTAACAAAATATATGTTATTAGTATTGTCTTTTGAAACAAATCTCGCGATTTTACACATACACATTACTCACCCTTATGCGCCGAAAAATTCATGTTTGTACACAGTTAGCTCTGTTAATAAAATGACATTTTGGATTTCAAATTGTTTTTCTTTATTACTCCGCCTGAACGATATAAAAAAACTGCTTCTAAATTGAAAATTTTTACTCGAATAGTCTTGGTAACAATAAAACATCTTACCAACATAATCAGGGATGAATCCAGTGAGGGTTTTTTGGGGGGGCATTGCCCCCCGGAACTCTAAAATTGACCCCCAGAACTAAATACAAGTTGTTTAAGAATGCGGTAATTGAACAGGAAATAAAATTCCTTTTATTCGCTTTGTTTACCGTTATGTCAAAAGTTGCCTGCAAAACATTTTGAAATGGTTCAATTAGTCGTATATTTTTAAATTTCAAAATTAGGCGATTTATTTTTGACAAAAAAGTAAAACTTCATAAAATAGAGATAAAAAAAAATGATCTTTTAAAATTTGACTTTGACGTTTGCCGGTTATTCTATGAAAAAACCGATATGTTTTTATTGCAAATGTGCGAAAGATGTAAAACACTCACGAGCTGAATTTTTTTTTTTTTTAACCCCCTTGGGTTTGCTACCAAAAAGAATATTAGCCCAGCAAAAAGGAATAGATGCATGGAATAGAATAGAAATTATATTTTTATTCTATCGGCAATGGAATCAAGGAACACCTCTAGAATAGGAACAACTGAGAGAATAGGTAGAGAACGAACGTAAAAGGCGTTGAAATGAGTAGGAAGCCCGAGCTTTAAAAGATGATAATAAAGTAACTTACGCAAGACAAAAACCAGAACATTCGAAGAGCACGTGATTCGCATCACAAACATACCGGGAACCTTCAGGATCCAATGGATAATTAGGAGATGCAGCCAAGGAAAAGAGATTTTTAGAAGAAGGGACTATGCGAGAAACGGAGGCGAGATAATTTAATAATTATGGACCGACGCAAAAAAGGGAGGAACAGGATTAATCGAGAGATAAAAGGAATTAGGATTAGCGAAAAGAGAAACATAAACAGAGTGCCTAAGATGGCAGTATTTAGTTGGAAGAAGAATATTGTGTGCTAGAACCGTACTAATAAAATTTCCATTGGAAGCTGCAGTTTTAGAAAGGAGGTCGACGGCTACATTTCCATCAATGCCTGAATGTCCGGGAATCCAAAGAATGTCAATCCGGGTAGATAGATGATGGAGAAGAGAACGAATAGAAAGTATGCTAACATCAGTGGAAGGAGAAAGGAAAGGTGGAGATAGCGCTAGAAGAACACTTAAAGAGTCGGAAACAATAAGGAATTTGGAAGGACTTGCAGAAGAGGAAATATAAATAATGGCTTGTAGAATGGCAACAGATTCTGCAGTAAAGACAGAACAAAAGGACGGAAGTCTAAAAGACCGAGAATGAAAGAACTGAGGGCACGAGAATGCCGCCCCAACTCCGATCGGGCTCTTCGATCCGTCAGTAAAAATTAAAGAGTGATCACGGAATAGAGAATTTATTGTGTTATTAAATTCCACGCTGACAATATGAGAGGGAGAGAATTTAAGCAAACATGGCATGAAGATGATATTTGGTGACTTTAACAATTTGGAATAGACGTAAGAAAAGAATGGAAGCTTGTGATTGGAAATAACAACAGGGGAAAATTTAAAAAGGCGAATATATATATATATATATATACATATATGAGATAGTATAGGAATTTTATTGGAGGAAAAACGCCAGTGACGAAGGATAAAAGAATAAAAGGTACTGATATTTAACGAAAAAGTGGAAAAACGTTTGATGAGAAAGCGATAACGCAAATAAGATCTTCGGATGAACAGAGGACAGATGTTGAATTCAGAAAGAATGGCTGGAATAGGAGATGACCTCAAAGCTCCGAGACAAAGCCGAAGGCAACTGTTTTGGAGGCGATCTAATTTGTAGAGAACGGATTTGGAAGAGTTTCCATATAAGAAACTGCAACGATCCAATCTAGAGCGTACGAGAGATTTGTACAACATTATTAAGCACAGAAGGATCCCATCTCGTAGGTGTGAGAGAGAGTTTTAAGAAGGCTTTTAAGACTTTAAGCGAGGAAGCATATAAATGGCTGATATGTTCATGGAAAGACAGACGATAAAGTGATACCCGGATAACGAAAAGAACTGACTATTGGAATGGAATGATTTTTTAGATTTATCTCAAATGAGCCCGGGTTATAAAGCCGAAGGGTGAAAACTATAGTTGATGATTTGGGAGCGAAAATGAAGAGATGAATGTTAGAAAGGGCCTCTTCTAGAGTTCTTTAGGAGCTGTTTAGTTCCTCATTGGCAACTAGAGGATTACCGGAATAGGAGTAAACAAGGATATCATCTGCAAAAAATAATGATTTGGATTTTAACGAGAGAAAACCAATTTTGGAAACTTATATCGATTAAATAAAGTAGGGCTAAGGCAAGAACCTTGCGGAAAGCCCCGGAAGACCTTCCTTGAGGCGGAAAAGGAAGGAGCCAAAAAAGGGAGAGTTCTATTTTGAAGAAGATTGATAATTAGGAAGGATATGGATGCAGGGATATTTAAAGAAATCATAATGTTTTCTAGCGTGGGAAGATGGACGCTTTCGTATGCACTGGCTACATCAATATTAACTGCAGTTAGTATTTTTTGTCAACGGTAACTGTCACAGTTCACGTCAATCCGTTTATCATTAATATCAATAAATTGTTTTTAAAGGTTTCTCTTTTCGGTTTTCATTTATTCCTCTTTTTTTTTTAAAGCGACATGATCTATAGAGACAACTTCATTTCTGTTTCTGTTGATTTTTTCTTGTTTTTTATTTCCAAGAAAAGTCCCCATTTATAAAACAGCTGAAACACCACGGCGTATTCGTTTATTATAAAAAGGTAATGAACCCCCCTTAGAATGTTTTTACAATATGTTCTTTAATTCTACAATTAGAATTAAAAATTTTAAAACCAATTGAGAAAACATTGTTGTTTATAATCAGTTATTTTACTTCGGAATTTATTATTCACACTTGCTTTTTCATTATTTTAATTTACATAATAAATCATTGTTTACATATTTGGTTTTATTCAGGAATATCCCAAAAAAATTTTCTCAGTAAAAATATAAACAAAATCTCTGTCCCCCTCCCAAGAATATAAATTGCCCTCCCCCACCACTTGAAACAGATTTCTGAATTCATCGCTGCAGCATGATACAATTCAGTTACGATTTAATGCATCAGATAAAACCATTACAAAGGTTTTCCATGTCTTTTGAAAGGATTTGTAAATACTGATTTAATAATAGCCTCACATTTTATACTGGCGTATGAAAATTTAACATTGTAAAACTTTTTCACTAATTTAGTTGTACAGTCTATATAACGAAAACTTTAATTGCGAATTACAGTATGAAATACAAATGTTCACTTCAGCTGTTTTTATCTTCAGGATGGTTTAAAGTCAAAAAAAAAAAAAAAAAAAAAAACGTTGATGCATCTAATGTTTAGTAGCGATCAAGTGTTTCGCAATAGCTACTCTTATAATCGCGACTTGTTGCGCTGAACAGTAACAGGAAATGTGATATACTTTGGTGTACAGACACAGTGAAACTGACGTGTTATTCGATGTTAATACGCTGTGTTAATACAGTGTCACTTCTTACATTTATCGTTGTTCTGTGATCTGGTACGTTTCAAACAGTTCTTGAGTTTAGGAACAAATTATTTAAAATGAATAAATTTTTAAAATCAAATTTTAAGCAGTTACTTACAATTTTACCGATAGAATTGATACTTCACACAATATTGCCAATGGTAATTTAATGTAAACGAATAAAAAAGACTATAGAATTATAACCACTTCCAGTATGGAACTTAGATTATTTTCTCAGACATTGAAGTTTTTATTTTTCACTTTAATTTTTGTTTTTGGTAAGTACACAAAATTGAAAATTTAAAAAAAATAAATACTTTCTAATCACGCTAATTGTTTCTTTCAAATATTGAAACATTGAAACATTGAATAATATACACATATATGTATAAATTTCTATCTGTATGCTCGTGACATATTGGTCAATGAATAGCTCTTAAACTTTGCTATTTCATTGTTGGTAGAACACAAAAAACTATATTGGATATAAATTTAGGTAATTTATATTTCTCTCGCGGACGACATTGCATGCTCAAAAAATAAAGAAATGTAAAATAAAAAATAAAAATTGACCGCAATTCATTCTTTACGATTTGTTTCCTTTTTTATAACGTGGTTATAATTGTAGATTGGATTTCTCAAGTATTATCAAAGAATTATTTATGTTTTGGCGAGTTTGTTTGTTATTTCAGATGATTGCCGAAAAGAGCGTTAGGGAAATCAGATTTATCATTTTAATTCTTATAGAATTTTTTTTTTTTTTGTAAGTAAAAATTTTAACACGGGGAAAATCGTAAGGTGATGAAACGTTACTTTCGCTGTTACCAAAGTGTTATATGCGTGTGTATAGAGAGTACGAAGTGTTGCGGGCGACTGAAATCGTACAAATAGGAACAACGCATTCGATAAACGTGAGCGATGAATATACTAATGTCTCTTTTTAGCCGAGCGTTGTAATCAGTTGTTACACGACTGTTTTTTCTAATGCATTCAGCATGACAACAAGGAAAAAGGAAACAGAGTAACATTCACATGCGTAATCAACAAAGGCACCGCCTGGAACCTGGTCAACAAAAGAAACCGGAATCTAAGAAATCAAAACGCGAAACAAAATCACAACAAGGAATCGCTTCTCACCACTGATGAAAACAGAAGATGAAACAACAACATCATTAGCTAATTCTCACGTCCGAAAAGAATCAACGAGCGCGTCGCAGCAAGAGGACCGAACAATATCGAAAATGGTAAGCCGTGATTGCTTCCTCCTACTGTATTTTAAACATACTTTCTCACTTAAATAACCTAAAATTTATAAATGAACTACAAATACACCGAAAAGGTAATGCCAATATAAAAGTCAAAAATAAAAAATATACCTTACAAACAACAAACGTAAATGCCTATATTTCACAAAATAAAGTCAAACGCTATTACACTAAAGTTTAAAAAATCCATAAAAATGATATTAAAAGGCCTTCGGCATAATTTGGAGACATAAGAAATAAATGAATACTTTGAAAAAAGAAAATTAAATTTATCGATATTAAACAATTTAGCAAAAAAATAAAAGAAACACGAGAAACAAAACTCTAACGTATCTTGCAACTTTTCCACTCAATCCTAACTTTAGTCAAATAAATGAAATTAATGAAATCTTTTATTGTTTAGTAAGATGGGAAAAATTCTACTATAAACGAACAATTATTCAGTGTTTTAAGTGCTTACAACTGCTATAAACAACCTAAATGTCTAAAGTGTAGCGGATAATATAATTCAAAAGATTGTAACGAACTGTAATAAAAACTACACCGCTAATTCTAAAGAGTTCGTAGTGTATAACGAGAAATCATGCGATCGATTAATAACAAAAAAAAAAAAAAAAAAAAAAATCATATAACATACAGGAGCAAAATATTAATAGCAATTTAAGACAAAATATAAATTTCCTAAAACAGAATAAGTATAACGGAATTAACAATATCTCGAATAGAGCACTCCCCCTTAATCTATTCTGTGATAACAGATAAAGTAAACGATAAAAATAAGTTTAATAATAAAAATACAAATTACTCAGACCTAACATTTTTAATTGAATTATTTAAAAACCTTTTTTTTTTCTTTTTTTTTTTTTTTTTTTGGCTCGTCAACCAAGGACCTTTACCCAGAAACAAAAGGTAAGGAAAGAAGTCGGTTATATTTTGATTCGATCAGAAATTTTAACTAAAAAGGAACAAATAGCAGGAATAATTAGTGGGGAAGGAAAGGACAGGATATAGGATGCACAATAAGGGGTAGGAAGTCCAAGCTTAAGCAAATAAGAATATAAGGCAGAACGCTCCACCGAGAGGGATGAACACTGGAAGAACACATGATCGGCGTCGCAAATAATTGCATCATCCGGATGGAGAGGACAGTGTGGAGAAGAAATCAAGGAGAAACGAAATCTGGAGGAAGGCAGCAAAGAATGGCCAAAGCGCATACGAACAATGGAAACAACTTCAGAACGACGAAGGGAGGGATGCAAAAGAAACCATGAATATGAAGGAAGAGTAGGCTGGACTGACAGGTAAAAGGAACAACTGTTGGAAAAAGAAGAAACATAGGTATCCGACCAAAATCGGATATGAAAGCTTTTACAAACTGATAGCAGGTTAACGGATGGAATTTTTTAAAAAAAAAAGACGAGAGGAAGCAGCAGCAGGCCGAGCCAAGGAATCAGCCGCTTCATTGCCAAATATGCCCGAGTGGCCAGGTGCCTACAGCAGATCAATATTGACTGAATGGAGATAGGAAAGATTGTGAATGAGTGAACGTATACGGAGGATAACAAAGTCACACGAATGATCAGGAATGGGAGAGGATATGGCCTGAAGGGCGCTCAAAGAGTCAGAAATAATTAAAAACTTAGAGGAAAATTGATTCGAGGAAATGAAAATAATAGAGCGAAGGATAGCCAACAACTCGGCTGTGAATATGGAACAGAAATAAGGAAGTCGAAAAGATTCTGAGAGGTTAAAATCAGGAAGGATGAAAGAAACACCAACACCACCAGGCCCCCTCGAACCATCCGTGTAAATGGTAACATGAGAGGGAAATAGGGAATTGATAGTGCTGTAGAATACCTGTTTAATTACGGCTTGGGGGAAATTTTTTGCAAATGAGGGGAGGATATATACCTTAGGAGGATGACAGATGTCAGCGAAGTCGAAGGAAAAATAAGGGAGATTATTGAACGAGATAATATACGGCCAAAATGAACCGAGACGATGTGAAATAAAAGCCAGAATAGGGGTTTTGCTGGGAGTGAAGCGCCAGCTATTATAAATCGAAAGATAAGACTGAACAAGGGTAGAGGATGCGAGAGGAAGACGTTTAACAAGGAAACGATAGCCTAAATAAGATCTACGAATGGATAGGGGTGACGAATTGGATTCAGCAAGAATAACAGTGGTTAGAGAGGATTTAAGAGCGCCAAGACAGAGACGAAGGCAAGAATTCTGAATTACATCTAGTTTGGAAAGACGTGTCTTGGACGCACTACCATAAATAAAAGAACAATAATCAAATTTGGAACGGATAATAGATTTGTAAAGGGAAATAAGAATATAGGGATCGCCACCCCATTTAGTTTGGCGACAGGGCTTTCAGCAAGTTTAACCTTTTAATAGTGGAAGCAGAAAGATATTTGATGTGTTCAGAGAAGGACAAACGACTATCAAGAAAGACACCGAGATAACAAAAGCAATTAACACGGGAAAGAAATACATTGTTTAAGGATAGGTTGACCAAAGCAGGGTTATAGGGACGGAGGGTAAAAATAGTATAAGAAGACTTAGAGGGAGAAATTGAAAGATTAATTAAGGAGAGAGAATGTTCCAGCACAATGAGCGACGAACTGAGTGCTTCATAGGCTGCTAAAACATCCTCAGACGAGGAAAACAAGAGAATGTCGTCCGCAAAGAATAAGGAATAGGAATTTAAAGGAAGAGAAGCTATACTGATAGTATAGATGTTAAAAAGAGTAGGACTGAGGGAGGAACCCTGAGGAAGACCTCGGAAAACCTTTCTTGAAGCATTAAGAGATGGAGAGGAGAAGTGGACAGAACGATTTGACATGAAATTGATAATAAGGGAAGAGAATTTAATTGGGATATTAATTGCCGTCATTTTATCTCTTAGAGTGGGAAGATGAACATTATCAAAAGCAGAGGAAACATCAATAAAGGAAGCTAGGGTGAAACGTTTTTGGATAAAAGATTTGTATATGTGGGAAACGAAAAGACTAACACAATCAGAAGGGCCAATACCAGGCCGAAAGCCGAACATATTAATAGGGAATATATTATTATGCTCTAGCCACCAAACAAGGCGCTTGTTGAGCATACCCTCAAATAGTTTTCTAATACAGGATTCCAGGGAAATAGGACGTAGGGAAGAATTTTTCTTAGGAATGGGAATTACGATAAAAGAATTCCAGGAGGAAGGAGTTATACCCTTTGAAAGGAAGGAATTGAAAAGACTAAGAAGAAAACTGAGGGATTGTTCAGAAAGGTTTTTAAGGGCGAGATAGGGTATACCGTCAAGCCCTGGAGTAGGGCTAGACGATTTGGAGAGAACAGACTTTAATTCATTAAAATTGAAAGCCGAAGTTAGGAAGTGAGGAGGAGAATTTTCCGGAAAAGAAGAGTATAATTCATCAACAGAAGGAACATAAGCTGGAGCGACGGAATCAATAAAAGGAAAAAGGCTATCGTCGGGGATACTGAAGGTGGAAGGGCGAGAAGAGGATGGGAATTTGAAAGCTCTGGCCATTTTCCAAATCTGCGAAAGAGGAGTAGTTCTAGAGAACTTGGCACAGAAATTTTTCCAAGAGGACTTCTTCGTGGATTTCAATATAAACCTAGCTCTCGCATTTGCCCGTTTGTGAGCGAGAAAATTTTCAGTCGTAGGGTTACAACGGAAGGTTCTAAAGGTTTCGCGACTGATATTAAAGGCAGTGTCGCATTCCTTGTTCCACCAAAGTGAAGAAGCCTTACTGCGATGTACAGAAGATGACGTATGGCGGGGCGGAGAAGATAAAGAAAGAGCAGAAGTTAAGGAATATAAAAAGGAATTATAGAGAGGTACCGGATCGTGATCCGGTTGAAGGAGAGGGAGAGACGAGTCAACCAAGGAGCGAAATAGGGGCCAGCTAGTTTTGGAAAGATTCCATCCTGAAGAATTGGTATAATTGGAATCAGAAGGAGGAGGAAAACTGACAGGAGTTATTAGGATAGGAACATGGTCACTGCCGAAAGAGCCCATAAGGGTCTTCCAATTATAATTAAGACCAATAGACGAAGAAGAAAAGGTTAGGTCGAGGGAACTAGAAATGGAAGCATTCCTGTAGTATGTGGGGGAGAGATCGTTGAGGAGAACTAAATTATCAGAGAGGATGCCATTCTCAAGGATGGAACCATTGGGATTGTAGGTCGCACAGCCCCATAAAGGAGAATGCGCATTCCAGTCACCACCGATGATAAAAGGATGCGGAATAGAATTAAAAAACGACGAGAAGGGGAAAAGACGAAGATCGAACCTAGGAGGAACATAGATAGAAACAATGCTAATAGGACGTACAGAGGGAGGCTGAATGGAGATGTGAACAATGTTAGGTAAATTGGGACAAGAAGGAAGATTAAGAGAGATATCATAAGAGCAGAATGGAATGTCATTTCTAATCAGGATTGCAGAACCACCATAACCGTCATCGCGATCACATCTAACTACCCTGAAATCTCTAATATTGAAATTTATGTCCGACCGAAGCCACGTTTCGGAAAGGAGAGCAACAATGACATTATGTAGATCCAATAACCCCTCCAATGAGTTTTTATTGGCTCTTAGACTGCGGCAATTCCACTGTAGAATATTTAGCGCAGCCATCATAATAAAACAGTAAAAGAATAGGGCATAAATGAAGTGGGGAGGAGCAGGGGAAAAGACCATAAGAGCAGACAATGAGGTGCATTTGTATAGAAGGAACTAAAATGAGTGAGAAACGGAGAAAAGAAAAATGAAGAACCGCAGTTGCAAAACAGGAGGAAGTAATTCGAGGCTGTTAAGTCGAAAGGAAAAACAAAGAGCATAGTGCAGAAGAAGATATAAAATAATTTTAGGATAAAAGAAAAAAGAGTAAGCAATATTCGTGCAGAACCGAAGCAGCCAGTGGAATGCAAGTTGTACTTCATATATAGGCGTGGTACATAGCCAGCGCTATACAACTCCGACAAATTCATCACAGTGCAGTTAAAACAGCAAAGGTGTGTACGGAGAGTGATAGGAATGGAACTCAGTTCAGAGATTGAGTGTATCAACTCAACATGAGCCCATCCCCGAAAAAAATGTGTATAGAATATACACCAATGCCTGTTAGAGGTTGAAACCACTTCTACATAAGCATAAATGAAGATAATTATTACGATAAAATCGTTAACCAACTGGTTAAAATGCTTCGCACTGAATATTGTAAAGAAGATTACACGAAAGGGAAAAAATGTAAAAGAAAGAAAGGAAGCAGGGGACAGAAAGTAACATAATAAAGCAAATACAGCCTCGATATTTATTTCCATTTTTTTTTTTTTTTTTTTTTTTTAAATTAATTAATTTAATTTTTTTTCGTTCGGTATAGGAGGAGGGAATTAATTAAAACGGATATTATTCGACAGGAAACAAGAAAGGGAGTCAACAAAGGATGTAGAGGGAGCAATATTGTTTGAAGAGAGTAGTTCAATGATGGCTACCGAAATATCCTTAATTAAAGGCGAAGGGGTAGCGGAAGGGGAATTAGGAGTACATAAGGAGACGGGAATAGCAGGATTTGGGGGAAGGTGAGTATTTGAAGAGGAAGATTTGTTAAGAGCCCAACCATTAGAGGGGGTTGGGAGACGATTAGATGGGAGTGGGGGGAATTGAGGAGAAGAATTATGAAAAGGTTTGGAATTACGGGATTTATGAAAGGTGGGAGATTTGGGTCGGAAGTGAGAGGGAGCAGTCAACGGAGGAATGGAAGAAGTATTAATGTAAGAAGTGGAAGATGAGGCACGGTCGGCATACGAAAAAGCCTGAGAGACTAAATTGCTTTTTTTAAATTCAGAAGCCTCTTGGAATGTGATATTTTCAAATGCCATAATTCGTTTTATTTCTTTTTGTTTGAGCCACTCGGGACAAGCACGATCATTGGCACTGTGGGCGCCTTTGCAATTACGGCAAGTGGGAGGAAGTTGTAGACTGCTGCATTCCGAGACTGAATGCCTGGAAGAACAGTGGGAGCAGATGGTATAGGAACCACGGCAGTGCTTCGCAATGTGTCCAAAAAGGAAGCATTTAGAGCACTGCGTAGGTAGACGAACGCTGGGAGAAACCAGAAATCGAATTTTAAATATCGAAACGTATTCTGGGAGAGAAGTTTTATGAAATTTGATTTCAACAGAACCAGTTGGAACTTTTTTACCTTCAGAAAAACGATGTATACGACGGATAGAGGTGATAGGAATAGTAGAATGGATTCCTTCCAAGATTTCATCTTCAGAAAAGGATGGATGAATACCGGAAATAATGCCCATTCTGAATAACACAGAGTTTGGAATGTACGCTTTGATATTATGCGACGCAAAAAAATTAGGATGAGACAGAAAGGAATTAGCGGAGGAGACGGAGGGAAACTTGACCGAGACACGACCCCTACCTTGAGGGACAATGCTCGTGGGGGAAGAGGAAAAGGAATTGATCAGCCTGGCAATTGCTAAAGGATGAAGGTTGCCTAGATTTTTATCCGAGGAACAGCTTTCGACGTGAACGGTGAAAGGTCCTGGATGATCGGCCGAGAACAATAAAGTATCTTTACTATCATTATAATTATTTGTACTATTACTGTTATTATTAGTGCTACTGTTATCGTTATTGTTACTATTATTATAACTGCTGTTGTTATTAACATTACTATTATCATTATCATTATTATTATTGTCATTACTAATATTAATATTATTATTATTATTGGTGGTGGTGGAGGTGGTAATGATGTTATTGCTGTTATTATTATTGTTGTTATTATTATTATTAATAATATTATTATTATTATTATTATTATTATTATTATTATTATTATTATTATTATTTTTACTTTTATCGATAATAAAATTCTCGACAGCTGTATTAGCACTGTTGTTAGAATTATTTGATGTGGCGAGATTAGGCGAATCGGGTTGAGATAGCCGCAGATCCTTGCTTGGCAAAATCGCGGACGGCGAGAGAGGGCCAGAAGGTTTACGCTTACCGACAGCGTCAACCTCCATCAAGTTTAGCGATACATTCGGTTTCGCTTTTAAATCTTTGGAGGAGGCCGCCGGGCGGCCCCCACTAGACGAGCTCATCAATCAACTGACTTGAAAAAGAGAGAAGAAAAAAAAAACAAAAAAAAAAAAACAGCGAAATGAATTTAAAGCAGCGAAAGGTAAACTGAAATATTAAAATGTAAACTAAGTAAAAGTTAAATGCGACAGCGAAGAAACCGAAATTATTTATCTAAATAGAAAACAATGAAGCGATCTCACCGGTCTGCCGAAACAACTGATTACCGAGCTGATAACAGGAACGCGAACGCACACGAGATAACGATTCACATATAATAGAATGATGATCAATTGATTTAAAAACCTAAATATTACAAAGATAACGGCATGTATAAAAATTATTTAAACTAAATTAAGATCGTCAGATGTATTTACCATAATAACTATTATATTAAAAAGGGGCAGTAGATGTGTTCGCGTGAACGATGCAAGAAAACGTCACTAAAATCAATATAGTAGCGTGGAATGCTAGCTCCATTAAAAGTAGGATGATGAAATTAGAACACTTTATAGTAACTAATGATATTCTAATTACGTGAATTTGTGAAACAAAAACAGATATAACCTGCAGTCTAAAACTAACGAATTACCAGATTTACTGAAATGATAATACCGCAGTGAGTGGAGGGGTAGCTTTATTAGTTCATAAAAAAATAAAATGCGTACCTTTACCGAAGCCTAACACTGAGCAATTTTATAGGCAATAGGAGTAAAAATGAAAATAGGTACCCAAAAAATAATTTCTTTATACATGGCATATAGACCAACACTTAAACCAAAGCATTTGGAATCTGATTATAATAATATATTTAATCAATACAGACACCCGAGTAATTATATTAGGGAATCTGAATGAAAAAAAAAAAAGAACATGGAATTGAGTGCAGCGCAAATCAGACTAGATATATATATATATATATATGCATCTAGCTGGACATTTAAATTTACAAATAAGTACATCATTTGAACACAAATTCTCGGTATACAATATATTAGACCTATAATGTAACTTAAGTGAAGTATTTAAAAAATTAGTATTAGTAAGAATGCGAAAGTTTAGCGAAGAACACCCGATCTTTACAGATAAACAATTCGACTTTAGGCTTAAATTAAATATTGTAATACAGCTCGACAAAATATAAGATTTCTGATAACTTTGACAAAAACAAGCATACAGCATTAGTTTCACTAGGCATAGAAAAGGCTTTTGATACAATAAGGCTCGATGGAGTAATTTATCAACTAATGAAATACAATTTTACCCGTCGTACACAATATATTTAATAAAATCTTACTAAATAGAAAATTTTACATAAAGATAAAAAAAGTTAAATCCTCTGAGAGAACAAGGAAGTATTCTGTGCGACCTTATCTATTAATATTCCACATAAATGATATACCCTTAGCACATAATGCAGATGACACTGCGTTAATGGTATCTTCTTTTAGAATGGATATTGCCAGAAACAGACTAAGCGGAGCTATTGCAAGATTAATAGCGTATTTAAAAAAATGGAAGATGAAGATAAGTAAAAGCAAAACTGAGGCGATTTCAATCACACTATGTAGACCATTTATGAATCAAATATAACAAAAATTCTTAACAGTCTGAGAGGCAGCCTTTAGAGTACTCAGGTATAACTTTAGACAAGAGGCTGACGTTTACACCTTACTTGCGGCAACGCACCTCAAAAACATAAAAGAAAATAAGCTCTCTATTTCCGATATCTAACAAAAAGCCTAAGCGTAAAAAATAAATTTTTAATCTACAGATTTAGTCGAACGTATATACACACTTCCGCCTTTTTTCTAATAGTCACTCCTTTTATTTCTCTGTTTAACCTAGCCTTCCTCCCAATCCATGGATTCTTCTGTTTCCTTCACTTCCTCGCTTTGTTGTTATCTCCATTTTCTCGCTTTTGCTTCTCGTTAGGCTCTTTTGTTTTCCTTTTTTTTTTCTTTTTCTTTTTTTGGCTCGCTGACAAAGAGCATTGACCCATGTTCGATAAGAAAGAAAAGTATCGCTGAATTAATTATTTAGATTCGTCTGCGGTCAGCTATAGCATCAATGAAGGGTACAAGGGGAGCGACAACAGATAGCGAAGGAAAGGTGGGAACAGATGTAGCATTATAGGGAGCCGGAGTATAAGGTCTCTCAGAAATTGAGAGTAGAGAAGGAAACGTTCAGATGACAGAACATTCGAAAAGGATGTGGTTAGAATTACATTCGTGGATGTCATTAGGAGGATGTAGCGGACAGTAAGGAAAGTCTGAAAGTGAAACTCGAAAGCGAGATAAAGGAAGCAAGATACGATCGAAACGCAACCGATATAAAGAGGAAATAATACAGCGCTGCAAAGACCGGAATTTATGAAAACAAAAATTAACTGGAAGACACGGCTGAATAGAAAGATAAAAGGAAAATTAGTTAGAAAAGGAGGAAGGGTGTAAGTCTGACCAAAACCTCTAATGGAATTTTTTAGACAATGTAAGTAAATTATTAGCAGTGAACTTATTAATGGGGAGTAGCCGCACCTCGAGACAACTGATCAACTCCTTTATTTCCTTCTATACTAACATGGCCCGGAATCCAAAAGGACTCAGTCTAGACGTGGTTAGTTTGGAAGAGGTTATTGATAATCGAACGAATACGAAGAATGATAGGATCACAAGAAGGATGAGGAAAAAACAGATGAGGTAGTCTGTAAAATACTCTTAGCATCGGAGATGATTAGAAATTTATTATTGTCTCGTACTAAGGATATGTAAAGAATGGCTCTTAATATCACAACAAACTCTGCAAAGAAAATAAAACAAATTGGAGAGAGTCTATAACTTTCAAAGTAGTTGTGAACAGAATACAGGAAGCCGTGAAGATTCTTCGATCCGTCAGTATAAAGAAGAAAATGAAAAGGAAATAGAGAATTAATAGTATTAAGGAAATTTTGATTAAGTTGTGGGAGGGATTTAGAGTAAGGGGACAACGAAAATAAATCAGGAGGAAAGAAAAAATCTGTAAAATGAAAGGTAAAGTAAGGAAGTTTGTTGTGAGTTATAATTTGTGGAAGAAATTTGGTAAGTCGATTTGAGATATGAGAAAGAAGGGAAATTTTTTCGGAAGTGAATCGGCAATTCTGAAGTACGGTCGAGTAGGACGAAATAAGTTTTGAAGAAGAAATTGGAAGACGCTTTAAAAGGAAGCGATAACCCAAGTAAGATCTACGCATTGGTAAAGAGGGAACATTACATTCTATTCTCTCCATTCAAATGATGCAGTTGTTTGTGAGGCCGATCATCACGTGTTTTATGAGTGCTCAGCTCTTTCGGTAGAGCGTTTGGCTCTGTACTCCCGTTTGCTTAGGCTTGGGCTTCCTGCTCCTTTTTGTGGCTCCTGTTGTATCCTGTCTTTTCCTTCTACATTTATTATCCCTCCCGTTGTAACCTTCCTGTTGACGATATCTGATGATCGTCTTATTATATAATAACTTTCCTTTATCATTTCTAATTGTTTCTGGGTGAAGGTCCCCTTGATTGACAAGCTCAATTTTCTGCTTTTTTTTTTTTTTTTTTTTTTTTTTAAACAAAAGATGTAATATTGCTCAAATTACTTTATGGTTCACCTGTGTGGTCCTACCATAAGCAGAAACAATATTCAAAAGCTGCAAAGGATGCAAAAGCACTGTTTCAGAATAATATTAAATAAACTGCGCTACACAAGCATTAAATGGATGCATGAAAACCTACAATTCCCATTTGTTAAAGAAATTACAAGGGAAAGGACAAAGAAGTTTTTTGAGAAATGTAGCTCATCAAAAATACCACAATTGTAAAAACAAATATAAAAAGTATAATTATAAACCTATTAAACATATACTCCTGACATAAGGTCAAGAGGTTCCAATTAGTGTCCGACTGAAACAAAATTATTAGCGGGAACAGAAACCGAATTCCGTTTTTTTTTTTTCTAGTTCCGGACGAAACCGAAATTTTTTTTATAATTGTAACTACAGTTTAAACTTTAAGGTTTTTTTAAAATAAAATTCAAACGCGTTTATTATATAATAATTAAAAAATAATAATAATAATAAACCTTTACTCAATTAATAATCGTAATTAAACAGTCTAATATTATAATTGAAAAACAACGGTCATTTCTACTTATTGCCTGTTATTGTTATAAAAGCAGAGCAGTTTTTATTAAATAAAATCAAAAATCAAATATTTTAAAAAGGTCATAATCCTTCTTTTTTCACTGTTTTGCCGGAAACATATTTCATTTTTCTGTTAAACGGAATAAAATATATGCTAAATCGAACGGGTTACATCGTTTGTCTATATTCCCGAGGAAAAACTATTTCGTTTAAATATATTAAGTAAGCGGTGGTCATTGAGACTAATCAATTCAAATATGAAAAATGCTGTTTCATGTTTAAAAAGTACACAAAATGGAATAAAATAAAGCATTACCACCATTAAAGTTTCAGTTAAAGTCGGAGCTTGTTCGGCTAATAACTTGAATTGAAACCGAAACTTGAACTGAAATTCATATTTTAAGTCGAAACTGAAACTTCGGTCAGACACTAGTTCTAATCCTTACTGCAGAAGCAGTACATGCGAACCTACCACAAAAGTTCTGTACATATTTTAGGTGTAACTGTGTAAAAGCATAACTATAAGATCATATATAGTGCAATGCAAACAGGTTTTTTTTGCACTTTTTCCTGTCCAACATACTCACGAGTACCATCTTACATACATTATTACTGCGATAGGGAGAACATGTGACATTTGAAATAATTAGCGCCGCGGGGTATGAGGAACGCAAGGGGAAGTGTGGCGCCATCACCCGAAATCTGTGTACAGGCGCAGAAAAATCACCCAGGTCTTCTTTCACAGGTCGAAATTTAACCTAAATTTTTCTACAGAGCCTGGAAAATAACCCAACACCCGATCAACTGCCTAGGGGTAATACTCCAGGCAACAGGAATCCACTGATCCGGAAAATATTCTGGAAAATAACCTTAATCTTCCTACAGGTGTTAAAAATTAACCCAATTCACCCACAGTCATACTCTATCCAGTAATCCAAACACCTGCCTATGGGTATGTGCCCCGTCATTAACTCCCAGACAACAACAGGAGTCCACTGGTCCAGAAAATAACCCAACTCCACCAAACAACTTCCCGACAAAGGATGCGAAGCCCCCGCCCCCTAAATTACACCTATTCAATGGCCTGAGGTCCGAGCTATGCTCCCCGTGTGACAATGGCGACGGCGATTATCGGTCCTTTTTTTTTTTAATAATAGTACGATCTATATCAATTTGACGACGAGTCAATAATTATTTTAGAAATAATTCGACTACTTATTATTATTTTTCGTCTTTATTAATATTAAATATAACACACTTGGTAAAATTTTTGTTATACCACCTCCTAGTCTAGCGGATAGAGTAACGTCAGTATTTTCAAGTAAGGCCGTTTTCGAGGCCGTTGTTACACCGAAGTACTTTTCAAATATTACTGTAAAGAGGTCGTTCAACCACCAAATTTCAGTATCATCGAAGCGTTTAAAAAATTTGATTTTTTTCGCGTTGAAATCTACCGATTCTAACTTCGCAATTAGTTTCGTTTTCCATATTATAAAAAGAAAAATGGAAATTAGTCAACCTTTTCGAGTATTTTAAACGCAAACAGTAGCAGCAACAACGACAACAAAAATGGTGATAATGTCAAAATGAATTTTTATCACAAACTATTCGGCGAAGATGAAAATACGGATGCAGATGATAAAGAAAAATACGTTAAGGAGGAGAATGAGGAAGAAATTGAAATTATTGTTCTACCCCTACAAAGGGAATTAAAGAATGCAATTATTAAACAGCGTAATGCCATTGTGTACATGAACGATCCATTCTATGTAATGGATGTAAAAAGTTTTGCATTTGCAGTTGTAACGCCTATCATACTGGTTTATTTATGCCCCCACGGATGCCACCATAGTCACTTGGACGTAAATTTATATTATTGATTTATTATTATTATTATTATTATTATTTTTATTATTGAAAAAAAATCGGATTGTTCAAATTTTATATGCTGTATTAAAATTAGACCTACACCAGTATTTCAGTGCCGGTCGACCGCTAAAAGAAACTCGATATTAATTGCGTATGAACGACAACGATACAATTATAAAGAATTATTTAAATTTAAAATAAAATTGTACGCATCACTGTGCTGGTCAACGCTGCAATGACGAGTGCCAGATACGCAATTGATCGGTAAATTCGTTATTGGCACGGATCATCTGGCTTTTCACGCGTAATTATTTAAACAATTTAATTTTTCTGTCGGGCGATCTTTTACTATTTCGCCGTGAAGACGTTATAGCTTACTAAAACGAAACTGTTGTGTTCTCGAGGGTGATTAATTGACGACTGACTTAAAGATGAATAATTACTCGAATCAAAGGTAAATCACGACTATGACTTTAACTGAAAATATTTTAACTAAAAACTTTAACTCGAAAATCACAGTCCGATCTTTTTTCATTTCTTCTTACTTTCTGTCCCGTGACCGTGCTCTGGCCTTTATTGAATCAGGTATTCGCTTCTTCTTGCGTTGGTCGATGATTGGCTATTTCACGTAAACGTGCATATCCACTTCTTCCGAAATAATGTTGTATTTTTATTTTATATTATTTTATGTTATTATTATTATTTTTTTTAATTTTATATATCCTTTAACCTG
Organism: Icerya purchasi; assembly: GCA_039619475.1. Taxonomy (NCBI): domain Eukaryota; kingdom Metazoa; phylum Arthropoda; class Insecta; order Hemiptera; family Monophlebidae; genus Icerya; species Icerya purchasi. The sequence continues at coordinate 448,896,714 of CM077116.1, read as the reverse complement.
TAACGGACACATCGCGCAGTATTGGCAAAATTCGTTATCTCCGTTAGACGAAGTTTCGTTTATTGGAAAAAACTTTACGACTTTCAAGAAATTATCGAATCCGGAGTTAGAACCGTTCGCGATATAACTCGAAGACCGAAACGGCGTTTCGATTAATTGTATAGAAAGCGATAATTCCGAAATACATAACGCAGTCTGAATATACATAACATCGAGGTGATAAAAGCAAATGTGTGAAACACGTAAGTAGAAGCATACGAATATTCTGTACCAGAAGACGGATTGCGTGATTTCGAGGTGGATAGAGGACTTTTCTAGATTAATGAGAATGAAAAGAGAAGGAAGATATTTTACGATATTTTTGTTTAAAATGTTCGCCGAGTTGATACCGGCAGAAACAGTGTGGATGATAAAATGAATTGTGGAAATTCTGATTATAGTTGAATAGTACGGACTTACGAATTTTACATTTTCATTTTTTCTTTTTTTTTTACGTTGCTAAGTATAATCATCGCGAAATAATAGTTTATCGTTTTCTATCGTTTATATTGTAATGTGTACATTGCACTGTACCGAAAAGAAATAATAAAATAAAATAAAAAATAGAAATAAAATTTTCTCGATAAATATGGCAAGAGAGAAAATGTGCGTTTGTGTGTGAGATCCTGTTTGTCGGTTGGGGGTATCCAATCATCGACCACTGCAAGAAAAAGCCTATACCTGATTCGATAAAGGGTAGCGGTCATGGGGCGGAAAGGAAAAAAGAAATAGATAAAGATCGAATAAGGATGTTTAGAGCCGGTCAGTCGTCACGGTTTAAACTTGAAAGAAGTAACTCCTCCGTTTTTAGCAAGTCGCTTGTTTTTAACTCGCTCCTGGATAATTGTCCATTTTGAATTTATAGTTTGGATACAGGAAAACATATCAGTCGGAACCCGTGGCTACTCAGCTTTTAAATTGCGGTTGTTAAAAAGTCCGTATTAATAAAAGTATTGTTCGCAGCTTACGCTTAAATTTAACTAATAAACGGATAAATAACTCTTCCACTACCGAGATCATCGACGTCGCAACAGCAACGAATTCCGTTGTATCCTGCCGTCATCGTATTCTCCGCCGACTAACAATGATACGAACCACATTCTATTTATAATTTTTTTTACGCCGTACGTATATACATACATACATACATACACATATATATATATATATATATATATATATATATATATATATATATATATATATATATATTAATTACAGCGTAATTCTCAGGCTACTCCCCATTAGAAAAAATGTCACAAATATATGTCCCAATTTTATGTAACGCAAAATGTCCCAAAAAAATGTTCCAATTTTATGTAACGTTTGTTATATTTTATAGGATTTTTGTTATTGTTATTTAAAAAATGTCACAATTTTAAGTAATGAAATATGTAACGAAAAAATGTCTTAATTTTATATAATGAAAACTAAATGTTAGGATAGGATTTTTGTAAAATTATGTTATATTTTTTTTGTGTTGATGCCAGTAAGAATTATGTTGTAAATTTGGATCATGTTATACAAAGTACAGAAGAGAAAGAGATAAAAATGTAAGCAAGAGGGGTCAAGGGGCACAGCCCCTTGCGAGGCCAAAATGGCTGAGTTTATATATATATATATATATATATATATATATATTAATTACAATGTATTTCTTAGCCCCCCCCCCTCCTCCCATTTGAAAAAATGTCCCAATTTTATGTAAAGTTTGTTGTATTTTAAATTTTACCGACTTTATATATATATTAATTACAATGAAATTCTTAGGCCAGCCCCTATTAGATTTTGTAACGAAAAATGTCACAATTTTATGTAAGAAAAAAAGTGTCCTAATTTTATGTAATGAAAGTTAAATGTTAGGATAGGATTTTTGTGATTATGTTACTATATTCATATGAACCGACTTGGAATTAGGTTGTAAATTTTGATCATGTTATACAACGTATAGAAGAGAAAGAGACAGAAATGTAAGCAGGAGGGGTCAAGGGGCACGGCCCCTTCGAAATGGTCAATTTTATATATATATATACATATATATATATCGTAATAATTGTGGTCACAGAAAGATTGGTATATACTTTTAATATAATATATAAAAATCTAAATAATTTTGCTTTTTTAATAATAATAATCATAAATCAATATTATAAAATTACGTCCACGGTATTTAAGGGACCGTGGTGGCATCCCCGAGGGTCTACTAAATGTGTATAACCATTGCAATATACACATTTTATATTTGTGAATTATCTGATTTTTTTTCTATACCGTGTAATCTCTTCAATGTATTAAATTAAAATTGTTAATGTTTAATTGTATACCGTTTTTTTCATTCTCATACATTGTATATTGGCAACAAGCCTAATTTTTTAATAAACAGTGCAATCTTCAATGTAATAAATTATAAAATTGTTAACGCATAATTTTCTATCGTTTTTTCATACATTGTATATTGGCAACAAGCCTAATTTATTACATTTCGCATATTTAAAAGTTAACTGTACGCCCATAAGGACCTAAAAATAAATTACGTGAAGGACGAAATCGTACGAGCAGCAAAACAGTACGCTGCAAGACTGGGGTCACACCCCAATGCTATGGCAGCCGCATTGTTAAATAATTCTGCTGATACTCGCAGACTGAAGAGGACAATAGAGTGATGGACCTAATATAACCTGTATCTGGTACATATGTTAAGTGAGGCCCTGTCACTGGACAGCGCTCTTTAGCAAGTCATTTTTACTAAAATATTAAATTTACTAAATAGCCCATAGTGCTAGTTGTAAATTAGCAAAAAAAAAAAAAAAAACAAAAAAAAACCGTACGCCTATTGCAATAAAACACTTAAAAAAAAAGTTTCTGTCTCTTTCCTATATAACAAGTAAATCGGTGATTAACTCGTGCAGAGATAATACTACCGGAAAGCGATAATTGCTTAATGAAATTCTAGAATGTTCGGCGTATAACAAAAGCCCATAAATGAGGGCGTACTTTTTTGATATAACCAGAGTTACTGCGATTAATATAATTTTACGCGGGTGCTTCCTTTTAAACTTTTCCATCAACTGATAGTAAGTTCTAAACTTATTTTATTCGAATATTTTCTAAATATCCTACTCGGTTATAATAGATGGTTAACTTTTTTGCTTTTTCTGTATTTACATAAATTCACCTGATGTTTTACTTAAATTTATCTATTTTACGATAAGTGACGAATAATTAACACGCTGCTTTTGGTTCGAATTATTTCTTTTTTTAGTAAAAAAAACAAAACAAACAAACAAGTACTACCCTTTACATGCGAAAAAAAGTTGACATATTTACACCTAAATTGTGCTGAAATTAAAAAAAAAAAAAAAAGTGTAATAAACATACTCTTTTTTTTATTCGAAAAATAAGAAATTTTTTTCTATATAGTTATCAATTATTTAACGGAAAACGAGATATTTACTTAAAACTTTCAAATAAAAAAGTATAGCCGATATTTAAATAAAAAAAAAACGTATATTTTCAATAAAGTATAGATTAGGTTATAATAACATGTTTCGAGTAGTTCGCACATACATCGATTATTTACAAAATGTCACAATTTTACTAGTGTTCGCTTATTGGTCGAAATTCAACCGTAATTATAATTAAAAATTTGAAGAAAAAACATATATATGAATTTGCATATTTCCAAAAAAAAAATTTTCTACTCTTATACACATTCGTTCATTGTGTACATCTAAAAACATGACACTACTTTTATATGTACTTACAATACAAAACAGTTCAGTACCATTATAATTGAATAAAATGTACAATAAAATAATAGTATTGAAAAACCTCATTTATTGATATTAAATTTTTTTTTTTTTTAAATTGTTATTATATTACACAAACTGGCCATCTAGGCGATTTAGCAATATATTCTTAACAGGGAAATATTTAGCATGAAGGGAGAAGTACCCAATAGTACCTACCCGATAAACTTTACCTTAAACAAGGTCATGGAGGTTTCTTACACTTCAGTCGCCTCCTATCATTAGCAGTATGTAGCAGTCCAGCAGCAAGTTTATTCGGATGACATTCAAGTCTTTTTGCGTGTCTTCGAGCATGAGTTTTAATAACATCTGCCACATACCCTACTATCCCTAAATCTTGATGCAAAGTTTGATTTGATACATACCATGGCGCCTTGGTTACGAGCCTAGGAATTTTATTCTGCGCGGTCTGTATTATCTTCAGATTTGTCGGTTTAGCACAACCCCAAAGCTGTATTCCGTAGGTCCAAATAGGCTTCAAGATACTTGATATTAAATGGCACACCTTATAAGATTTAGTACACTGTAAAAATAATGATGATTATTAAGAAAAATTAAAACATTTCAATAAGAACAAATGTATACACCGGCTATAGCGATTTCTTTTTTCATTTTTTGTATTCATTTTTTATTTAAATAAAAAAAAAAAAATAACTGTTTCCAAAATATTTTTTACCGATAACACTAAAAATTATCAATAGCTACTAAATGAAAATAAACAAGAAAATCGGTTAATAAACAGAGGAGAAACAGGTACCGATTTGTCTTTACCTATTTTTTATATATGTATATATATATATATATAGATTTTGTACAAAAGTTTTACACTGACAACAATGACATCTGAAACTAGCACATGGACGTCCGCTCATATCCTCGGCGTAATAAAACTTTTGTTTAGAACAACAATAACTCGCGCCTTTTGACATGTCGAACGATCGACAAATATACGTACGTAACTGTACAGAATATCATCCGATGGACTACAAAAAATTACTATTCGCACGAAACAATATAAAAACAAATAGTAACGAGACTTATAACGAATAACAACATTTTTCGCTATTTAAAAAAAAATTGACGATATTTGCAATCCTAGTCGCACTTAAAATTAATTCTTCAAATTAAAAGTTACTCTATTCGTTTTATAAAGAGGAATAAATTATCGAAAATTTCAAACTGACGAAATATGCCTCGTAGCGCAACTCGCTGAATTACGCCGGAGACATATTTGAAATGTTGGGGCATTTCGTGAACTGTTAAATTTTTTTTGTAATAATACAAATTACTCGAGATTAAAATTTATAATAATTTATCTTTCTCATATTCTAAATCTGATTTTCCTGTAGGATATTTACATAGGCCTTTAAAGTTATTTCGACTAGGGGGCCTAAAATCACAATTAAAAATTTCCCTACTTAGCGCTAGGTAAAGGATATTTGTTGTTGGTCCTCTTTAGTTTGTTAAAGTATGATTTGTATGTGTCATTTAAGATGCCCTCCCGAACATGGTGCGGCAGCTTCTACGGCTGTTCTATGCCGCCGAAGTATCGTAATAGAAATATCCCCCGGCCACATTTCTACTACACACAAAAAAAAAAAATAATAATTTCAATTAAGTTCGTTCATTTTATTAAACGGTTTCCTTTATATCTCCACTGCTCAAGTAGAACTTAACAACTTACTGTCTATAATCTGCTCTCTCAAATCTTCATTCTGACATGTCGCCGTTCGAGTGGTCCTGTTTAGCTTTTTTTTAACCTACGTCCTTTCAATCCGTCCACATTAATATATTCTTAAATAAAAGTTCAATCCCTTTAGTCAATACTAGTTAGGATTTAATCGTTATAATACTTTTCAATGTCTTCTCGTCCAGCTCCACTCGATTCTATCATCTAACTTGCCCTTTAGGTACTGGCGAATGTTGAAAACTACATAACGGCCTTCCTTTTGTGGCGCAAATGACTTTGGCTAAGCCGTCGCTGGTTGCTTGCGGTCCGCGTAATAGCATAACATCGTTAAAGAATCCTATTCCGAAATTCTATCGTTATTAAGCATTTAACGGTATTGGAGCCGAAAAAAGCATGGCTAACAGCTTAGTGAACCTGCTGTCGCCGCCTGCCTGCAATGACCAGAGTTAGTAGACACATTGTTTATTCGACAAAAAAAGCAATTATTATACGAACATGTAGCGAAATTGTTTATATAATTTATTGTTTTAAGGTAGGGTCTCTGTTAAAAGGAATAAATCCAACCTTCGCAGTTGGCACTATTGTTGTATCGGTAGACGTCAGCGTTGTCGTTGAAAATAGGCGAATAGTTCTTCTAGTGGCTGAGGAATATTACCGAAACAGTTGAAATATTCTACGCACTTCGGATCCAACGTGTGTTGTTCGTCCATAGATGGGATATTAACAAACAACAGCTGTTTATTACGTCTTGGTTCGTCCAGTATACAGTCTATCAAAGATTCCTCAGAAATGTGAAGTGCACCGTCGCCTAAAATACGTTTTTATGTCTACATTAGTTGAATATCTAATTATTCCGCTAAATATATAAGTCGACATTCACAAGCTTTTTTCAGGGAGGGGAAGATTTTTCTACCATTCCACTGCACAATCATATATACACACACTCATATAAATTTTGTGCACTTGAATTTTATTACGATTTATTTATTTACATATAAAAATACATACACCAACTTTCGAACTTATTAGATTATAGTAACCATAAATTTATAATAAATAAGTGTCGAAAGTAACTGCAACATGTGACTTACAGATATGTGAAAATACAGCATAGAAATAATAAATGTGACCGTAAATGATTAAGTTTACTTTAGAAACTGCAGGCGTCTTGGTTTTTCAGCAAATATATCTATAACGTCGTTTACAAATGGTTTATTTTTCGTCTATGTGTACTCTTCTCTAAAGACCATTCAGTCGATCTTCCGGATATGAGCCATATTTTTATCTTTTGTCATCTAGAAAAAGAACCTTTCAAAATAGTACACGCTGAAACAAGAAACGTTATTGTGATTTGTGCGACTATCTTAATCGAAGGCTAATGTATACTCTAGTAAAATGTCAATTCCTCAACGTTTGCAACCGGTATCAAAAATCGTCTAAAAAACCTACACCAATTTACTGCTTCATGAAGGAGATATTTTCAATTCTGTATCTCTATTTATTTGCTACTTTCACATCTGTTATAAGTTGATCCGTTGATGTAATACTTGTTGGCTGGATTTTAAAAGTTGAAGTAATCATCGCATTATTTTATGAAAATCTGTAAATTAAGAAAATCGATCGATGAATCCAAAAATACTGAATGAAAACATCGAATGAATTACGTCGAAAGTATTTTTCTACCGTTAAAAGTTCGCCAAACACAATACATTGCCTTTTTAAATTAACACTATCGGTGAATTTTATACATTTCTGCCAATTTTTTCATTAACTTATTCACAAATTTAGATTGCGCGTTCTCACGATGAAATTTTAATTCCGCTATCGCATATCCACTGGTGGCATTTATCAATATAACGAACTGAAATGCGACTGAAACTAGTTCCAACATAGCAGAATATTGCGAGATTATAAATAAAGAAACAAAAAACATCGATATGATCAGGGCACGCCAATAACAGCTGATTTGAAACTTATTTAGTATATTATTGGTTTTACCATCGAGCAATAAACATTCAGGTTTCTCAATTATTTCAAAAAAAAAAAAAAAATGTTCTTTAAATAAACGAATGCTTGCATGCTTTTTAGTCGCATCTTTTTTTTTAACATAGTAGGGAAATAGTTGATACCGAAGTATATACGTGTAGCATTGGACTTTCTCTAAAAAAATTTAATAATTTATTTCCACTAAACTACGAACTTCAGCTAATTTATTTAAACGACTTAATTTACGGGAAGGCATTGTGCACGAATAAAACTGTCAAATACATATTTCTAATAATCTTTCGAACTTCTTTACTGGCCATAACGAAACATCCGTTATAGCCTTGTCCGGTAAGTGAATTCGTATTTAAGCCGAATTTCACATACAATCGAATGATCAATTTTTTCTGCACTCTGATCATTTTCAGTTGAACGAAGGGTAAAAATTCTTCTTTTGATATTTGCGACTTGCAGCAAAAAAAAAGTTGTTCCGTACTTCAGATATCAGCTGTTTCATCAGTTAAAATCAACCGACACACTAATTCTTTGATATCAGCAATAATTTTTTTTTTTTTTTTTTTGTAAAATATTTATCGAAATATTTTAGAATTTTTGATGACACGTATTTAGCGTTTCGGGAAAAATTAGCTAAATAGCCCTTTAATGATACATCCCCAGCATCGGTTCTGAAATAAATCAGTGAAATTATCGGTTTTTGATGATTTTTCACAAAGTGTCACGTGTACCAAAAAAAATAATCGTAGAAAAAACAGAAGACAATAATTTATTTCGATTCTCCTCCATTGTATGCTTATCTAGCCGGTTGTCAATAGATGAGTTACTTCCCTTAATGACTTCAAGAAAATTAGTTGCATCTTTTGAAGCATTTTATGCCAAATACTTTTTACACGACATTGCACATATTCACGGAATTTTTCATAATTATCGCAAGGTTGAATGTTTCCTGTGAACTCCGTTCAATTTTCTAAGGAAATTTCATAAAATATACAGACACACCTGTCATTTTAAGCACTGTAAATACGCCAACCAAACGGGTGTTAAACACGTAAAAATAAAACGGCTTGCGATTGTCCAAGAATATTTATGAAAATCGTATGACCGATTTGGTTTTCGACAATTTGTTAAAATTTCTAAATTTTAATTATTCCACTGGCGATTTTTCATTTAAATATTATCCTATGTCCAATTTTGAAGAGGCATCGAGAGAAAATATAGTATCGCTATTTGGAAATAATTTCAATACAGATTTGAGTTCCAAAGAAAGCACACAATATCAAGAAGGGTTTTTTTTTTTTTTTTTTTTTATTAAAATTTTCAAACCGTGGTTAGACCCCGGGCCGTGTATAATATCTAGACTATTACGGCCCGAGAGTCTCCGGTTACAGGAATGCCCCTAATCCACTGTCCCTGACGAACTGGAAGACTGCACTTTGGTTCGCTTCTGAGTTTGAGAGAACATGGCTGAGGTTATCAACTCCGTGTGTCTCGTTCTGGAGGATTGGAATGCAGGGCAGTTTATGAGAATGTGCTCAACCGCCGGTGGCTCTTGTGCGCGACAGAAAGGACACGTGGTTGGAGGGTGAGCGCCTTCCAACAGGTAGTCGTGGGATAGTCGCGTGTGGCCCAGGCGTAAACGGTTGAGCGCGCTATGATAAACTCGTAAGGTCCCCTGGGGGGGGGGGGGGCACCATGGCTCTGCGGATTTCTTTATATTCTGGTCGGTCGGATGGGGTGGAGATGTGTTCTTGTTTCCACTGTTCCATTATTTGTATTTTTACAGCTTCTGATATTTGAGGGGGCCCAAGTATGCTTTGCGGACTGGGAGCTGTAATGGTTGATTGAGCTGCTGTGTTAACCCTTTCATTTCCTGGGATTCCCGCGTGACTTGGGACCCACAACACTACTAGATTATATCCCTTCGATTGTAGCCCCATGATGAGTGCCAAGACGTGGTTTGTTAACCCCCTCTCCTAACATCTTAGCCGCCACTAATGAATCTGTTATCAATAGGATGTCATGGATTGGCTCTGTGGACGCCAGGATTATTTCCAGACATAAGCGTATTGCATATAATTCTGCATCTAGGATTATTGAGCAGTAATCGTTCAGACGGATGGTTGTTATTGCTCCCTTCACTTCGAAAGCGCACGCAGTTGGTGACATCCCCTCGACGGGTGCTGCTTTGGCCCCATCTGTATAACATTGGATAGCGTTGCTGTACTGTCTTATTGTTTCGCACGCGTCTTGGGTAAGTTGCTCTGACATGCCGTAGGACTTATACTTTTGCAGAACCGATAGGTTAACTGCTACAGGCTCAAGTTGCCACAGATGTAACGCGAGCCGGTAGCTGCTGCCTGGCATTCTGTGGAGTCGTTGACATTGACATTCTGAAGTAGCTTGGTGAGAATTGGTAGTGGGTCGTTAGTGAACGCTGCGAGTAAGGGGGTTTCGGGATGGATATAAGGCAGCTCTAGGAATGGAATATTGCACCGCAGGGTATGCAGGGAGCGATAGAATTTCAGTGGGGGAGAGCCCGTTAGTGCACAGATACTCCTACACGGTGTTGTATAATGGGCTCCGGCGATGATTCGTAGTGCACAGTGGTGAATTGCGTCCAGTTTTTTCAGGTTACTTAGAGACGCTGAGGAGTACACCTGGCACCCATAATTTATTTTACTTAGGATCAAGGCTTTGTAAACATTAGAGATTAATTTGGGATGAATATTGAGTTGGGGATTGGAGAGGTATCGCATTATTGACAGTAACTTTATACATTCGGATTTTAGCTTATTAATGTGTAGGCGCCAAGTTAATCTGCTATCAAACTCCAGGCCTAGGAACCTGGCTGAAATGCAGTTCGGAATTATGGTGTTGTTTATTTGGAAAGGATTCCTGTTGGTCACAGGCCGTCCCCTATAGAAATCGACACATACCGTCTTTGCGGAGGAAAAGTTTAGACCATTGACTTCTGACCATTTTTGGAGTTTGGAGATAGTTTTCTGAAGGATTGTGTGAGATATGTGCGGATCACGAGACGCTAGGGAAATGCTAAGGTCGTCAATGAAGAGCCGGGCCGTTACTGGTGGCTGAACACAATCAGCAATGTCATTGATGTACATTATGAACAAGGTTACGCTAAGCGCAGAGCCTTGAGGTATGCCGTTCTCGATGCTCATTGCATCAGAGACTTGAGAGTCGATTCTGACCCGTATAGTTCGGTCTGATAAGTAGTTTTGAATGAATCTTATCATTCTACCTGTCACCTGCCATCTTCGTAGTTTGTTTATTAGGCCTTGCCGCCATAGGCGGTCATAGGCTTTTTCAATATCGAAGAATATAGTTATCAGGTGCTGTCGACTTTTGAACGCAGATAAAATCTGCCTTTGAAGGCTCACCAGCTGATTCGACGTTGATTTAGCCTTACGGACTCCGGCTTGTATTGCGGAGAGGATATTTTTGGATTCACAAAAGGAGAGGAGACGTCTGTTGACCATTTTATCCAGGGTTTTGGATAAGGTACTCATCAGTGAGATAGGACGGTAGCTACTGGGTAGTGAAGGATCCTTATTCTGTTTTAAAATCGGAATAACGATTGCCTCTTTCCATGAGATCGGAATGTTACCTTGTTCCCAGATCTGGTTATAGATGTTTAGCAGATATAGTCTTGCCGCCGTGGGAAGGAACTTTAGCATGAAAGGATGGATGGAATTTGCGCCAGGTGCACTTGCCTTCAGCTTATTGTCTAAGACAAAATTTAACTCGGACAAGGAGAACGGTCGATCGTACCGATCCATGCTGTTGGGCGATAGGAGAGGAATGACATCTTTCTTATTTGCGTGGGACAAAAAGGATGACGAGTAGGAATTGGTTGAGGAAGCATCGGAGAAATGCTTTGCTAGTATGGACGCAACTGATGCCGTATCTGATATGATGTTGTTATTGGACTTGATATAGATTGGGGTTGGTGGCCGCTGTCTTCCGTTAAGGGATTTTATTTTCCGCCTATTTACGAAGAGATCCATTTTAAAATAATTAATTTTTTGGAACAATAAGGATTAAAATATTAACTTAATACTAAACGGTTAGAAGGAAATCGACATAAAAATCGAAAACTGGAAAAATTAAATTCAAACAAATAAGTAATTGCAAAAAGACAACATTGGTGTATACGTACGGGCGTGAGTGCGTGCACGTGTGTGTGTGTGTGTGTGTGTGTATGGGCAGGGTCGTATACAGACTAAACGCATATTTCTGCAGAATCTCATGTTTTTTTTGTTTGTTTTTTTTAACTAAACGTGGCAGAACGTAAAATTAAACAATAGTAAATAATATAATAGCAAAAAATGTATATACCGTTAAATTACAATTAGCTTTATCGATCGAATAAACACATTTTGAATTTCGGTCTGTTAAATCCAAGTAGCTACTATTTCGTAGGTATCGCGAGGGATAAGCTAAAAAATTCTCGAAGACGTCCCTGCGTGTATTTAGTATATTATACAGAGGTTTACAAACGGTACTACTTCTGTCGCCGAATGGGAAAAGAACGCCTCATTTCATCTTTAGCCTAATTGCTAAACCAAAATAAAAAAGTCAGGATAAATAATACTTACTATTACTAATGAAAAATACTGAATCTGACTGATAATCGACAGAATGATTAATATATATATATATATGTTTAAAACAAGAAATAGAAAAAAAAACAATTATCAACTGAACACGCAATAGATGACAATAATAAAACACCGTAACAATTTTACAATAAACGGCGACCCGTTAAAATCGCGGCATTCCATAATTTCGCTATAAGTATGGCCTTGATTGTAGAGCATTTTCACGTCAGCTGGTCATCTCGCTGGTTCTTAGCGGTGACTAGGATGGAAGCACAGTCCCAAACGCCGAGATTTGCGATGCGACAGGATCGCACCGTTTGTACGCGTAATACTATAAAACAGTATTTTAGATCCGTTTAAGAAAGTGAAGTCCTGCTCGTTTGGCTATTTCTTCTGGGCGGCCAGTCGGACGGTTTCCTTCTCATGAATTATTAAATATTGCAAAAAATATCCAAAAGGCCAGTTGGAAATCTTTTTATAGATCATCCTTCCCCAATCCTAATTCACAATATTTTTCCATTCACCCCAATCCACCTGTTCAACCATGGTACTTACATTTTCCGCATCTTCCTCGTTTCATCATGTCTGCTATCTGTCGTCTTCGATCTGGTCACAATCTACTTTCTGATTCATTGTATCGTTTCTCCATAGTGTCATCTCCTATATGTCCGCTGTGTATTGATAACACAGTCGTATGTGACTCTGATCATGTTTTCTTTAAGTGCTCTTTTTTATCATCTGAAAGAGCAGCTCTATACGTGGAGCTGCCCTTTCAGATGATGTTCCAACTCTATATGGTGTGTCCTTTATTCTTTCTCTACAGTCAACGTTGATCATGCCAAATGTAGCAAAATTCCTATCTTCTATACTTCATCATATTAAGATCTAATCCCTTCAGTACTTCCCATTTTGATATATACCCAACCTTATCCAGTTACTTCTAATGAACTCCTTTCTAAACGAAGATCACGCTCCGATGTTGCGGTTACAGTTACAAACATGCACAGCTCGCAGTTAATATTTCGGGCCCGCTGTCGCATTTACGGCCCTAACGTTAAATAGTGAACTCCTTGTCAGCCGGCATCGCGGGCGTTGCTGTTGCAGTGTGGCCATAGTGTTGGGTGTAAATTTTATTAATTTCCTTTTGACAAGATGATAGGCACGATTTTTTACGCAGTCGTCGCCATAACTATTATTCAATTTTCATAATTAAGAATTATAAACCCTGCTTTATAGCAGTGGAGAAAGTCATTGAACATTCGGATAACTCTTCACGGAATGCTAAACGTTGTGGGCTATATAGCTTTGGTGCTTGATGGCTCTAACTGCTTTTTAAACATCCAGTGTTCCTTCTTCCTTAATTATTGGCAGTCTGATTCCTTTGTCCGTTGGTCCTGTGGGCTCTGTAATTGCAGATGTAGCCACGAGTCGCATCGTAAATCCCGGCGTTTGGAACTGTGCTTCCATCCCAGCTTAGCGGCGGTAGTGTGCAATGTGATGATATACTTAGCAAGAAACCGATTAACACATATAACCGTCGCTGCACTCATTAGTATCTACATGTGTTTGTGACTATAGTATTTTTTGTTAGGGGAGTGAGCGCGTCAACAATGGACATTAACCCGACACAAGTGAAATTTTTGGAAGTTACAGTTAGTGGCGGCAGGATATTCTACCCGAACGAAACACAATTAACTAGGCTATTTTACTATAGTACGTCTGTTGACTTTACGTGTGATCTTTTTGTTTTTTTGATTTTCCATATTTATTTAAAGCAACGAATGTATAAGTTGGTTTAGATTTTAAGTTTTGTTTTAGCCAGGAGGCAATTTCCTCTCCTCCTTCACCTCATGCTGGGTACTCTCAGTCGACATTAATAATTTTTTACGTGGCTGTTCTGAGTCCTAGCCTTTATTAAATTATAACCAGGAGACTTTTTGGATCCGCGTTTTTGACGACTAAATACAATTTTTCCGCAGGGGGCCGGTTTGGACGATGGATATATACTTATATTACAAGTAGGATCTGTTAAATTTTCATTTCCCGCGTGCGGGCTGAATATACTCTTGTATGCGGTAGGTATTTACCAAATTAATCAGTTTTTTTTCTTTTTTTAGTTCCCATTAAAATTTTTAAGCGGTCGGTTGTTTGTGTTTTTTTCAAAATGTGCGCTGTTTTCCAGAAAGAATAGTCACTGCTCCGATAACATAATGAAAATATGAAATTTTTAAAATATATATATATGCGCGGAGGAGTGCGCGCACGTGTGTGTGTATATTTACTGTTTCGCTTGCGTATTGATATTCGTACAATCCTTAATTCAAAATTTATTTTCTTCAACCACTGTTCTTTATTTCCTCTACTTAGTTTTCTTTTCTTTTGGGTGTATTACTAATATATTAAAATAAACTTTAAGTACAGTCCTCAACACAGTAATGATACTTTTTTAGGTATCAATAATACAAGGAAATCAACGGTTTTTTTTTTTTTTTTTCAGTAAGGCTTACAGTATTTCAACAGCTTATTATTATTATTATAAAAAATGAAGATTATCTATGTAAGGAAACATTTCTTTGTCAATGTAATTAAATATTTAAATTTATTAAAAAGATTACAATTACTCTCTTACAAGGGGGGAGGACACGACCTCCGAAATTCATTTCGAGACAAGACTCTGTATAATAATAATACCTACTCCCTTAGGATATTCACCGTTTAATAATAATAGCAGCGTCGAATGGCCAGTCAATTCTGAGAAAAAAGCCTTTGCAATACTAATAACGTGCTCGACTAATTTTTTTTTCTCTTTAAATTTGTTTAATTAATTTTTTTTACAATTAAATTAATTTGTTGTCTACAAACATCAATAATTTAAATAAAAATTATTTTGTTTAGAAAAAAGGCTTATTAAGTAAAATATTTTAATTGTGGTGACTATTTTCTCTTTTAAAATACAAAATAACTAATATTTATGATAATGATACATATACTAAATAGTAACTGTAATTACTTCGATCGTATTAAAATCTAAATTTATGACGTTTGTTTTCCAGCTGAACTTCTTAAGGAACATTGTTCTTGCAATAATTCCTCTTTTATTAATTGTGCTCGATGTCAAAAAATTTACTGTTTTCCACTTCCCGCTTTTTTTTTCAGTACCTTGTTCTTATTTCGCGATTTGTAATATGAACTTGTGAAAATACATTATTACTGAGCATCTAAATATTATGTTTGTATGTATAGTGAATCTAGGGGTTCTAGTAATCTTTCATTTTCTAGTCGAGGAATTATCCAACATTCTTTCACAATCGATCCTTAATAGCCTATAGCGAGAACCTACATACCAAATTTTCACTTTGTATGCATTGCGGCTTTTTAAGTTCTGATGATTATTTCGTTTATCATGTGTATATATATATATATATATATATATATATATATATATATATATATATATTTATATTTTTCGTTCCATGATCATCTCCCGTTACATTATATAAAATAACAACGGTTGAATGCTATGTTGTACGGTTGCTAAGATATTTTTTTTTTATTAAAAGAATGGCGTAGTCAATTGAAAACGATTTTTTTAAAAAAAAGATTAGATGTCAAGGGGGTTTGCCATCTTATAAGGCCCGAAAGGCAGAGTTTTATATATACATACATGTATGTATATATATATATATTTGTATATGGATTTGTAGTGCGGTAGCTTAGTAGTTAACGTGCTTGGCTAACAAAGCAGAGGTATCATGGGATTTCGTAAGTTATCTCATTCCGGATTCAAGTCGCTCCCAGGTTTACCCAACCCCAAATAATTGGTTACCATAGAAATCTAGGAAAGTAAAGGCGGCCGAGAAAAGGTTAGTCTTATCACTGTGCCGTTGGGCTTAGTACATTATGAACCTTAGCTTCACAATTTCCAAAGCCCTATCAAGGGTATGGAACTTACTTTAATATATATATATATATATATATGAATTCATGACCATACGTAATTGTTACTCTGGATGTAATAGGGAAGTCGTGTTATCTGTTACTAACTTGCATTATTTTAAAATTTTGCTGCAGTTTAAATTAATACATTTCAAAAATAGTAAAATCATTATTTCTTTTTGCCAAGAATGACATAGTCAGTTAAAATCGACTCTTCTATAAGTATTATAGAAAAAGAACTACCATTTGTAGGTCCAGATTGGATTTCCTCTTTTTTTGTTTTTTGTGATCCGGTTTGAAAGCAGAAAGAAATGTTTTTAATTTATTTATGCATTCCGAAGGGATGATATGTGTGTGCGCATACGACACTCGCGCACCATTACACAGCGACCTATTATCGTTATTTACTCATTAGCTAATCGATTTTTGTATTTCTGTATATGTTTACCTACACATATATATTTTAAATACATTTAGTTAAAACGAAAAAACCTGTAGTTCTCAAAGTGCTCCAGATACTATTCGAATCTTAAAAATATACAGCAGTATACTGTATGAGGAAAGTAAGTCACACTTGGCAACAGAGCCGAGAATTGTGAGAAGTTAAGGTTCACAATATACAAAGGGGCTATCGGCACCACTGACGAAAGTAGGGAAGCAGCTGTTGCTTTCTCTCGATCCTCTTTACTTCCCCCGGATTTCTCTGGTGCCCAATTATTTCAGGCTGGGTAAACCTGGGAGCGACTTCTGGAACGAGAGACAAGTAGTCGTAACTTCCAGTTCAGTAGCGATTAATGTAAGCTAGCGCGATACACTGCGTAAATCGAACAAATATGATCTGTCGTTACTACAGAATGCTACACCCTGATTGATGTACTGAAATTGACAAAAGTAACCGCGCAATTACAAGTGCTCACAACTAAATTGAATAAACTGTACAACCGCTTTAACAAATTATCGGACCGCATTATTGTCAACTGGCCGCTAATATTTGTGGCATCATCGCAGTCAGGCCGCGAAAAGGGCACGCAAGGCTAGAATGGTTTTATCGTCGTCCGAGTGAAAGGACGCGCGTTGCCTTTTAATCCCACTTGGTTCTCCGCAGAATCGGAGGCACCGAGACCAAAGTGTCGTCGAGAGAAAAAGCGATGCTCCCGCTGCTTTCCAATCATCTCTGGAATCGAACCCTCTAATTAACCGTTTTTAAAGGAAACCCGTCCACCTTATCTGCGCGAAGGACTAACAATCTACTTTTAAATATGCAACATCTACTCCGCGAACACATCAAATAGGTTTCGAATTCCGAAGTAGGGCGTTAGTGTAAGTTAGCACACACACACACACACACATTAACACATCCTCTTTGTTCTAATCCGAGCACAGAACGAAAATGGATTTCGGTGCGGCCAATGCGAAATCCGAAGCGAAGAGGATTATGCGAAATAATATTGCGTAATTTCACCAACGCGAATCCGTCAAAGATTGATTTCAGTTCCCTATCGTACGAATATCGAGCAACAAATAGAGAAACCATCGACAAGATCAAGGTGCTCGCCCCCCCCCCCACACACCTACATCCTATCTCGCAGCAATACACACAATGCCGCGCCAGAATCATCGGTGGCCACTTACGGAATCGGCGCGGGCACTGCGAATGCATTGATCTGCGAGGAAGCGACAGTTTCAGACTATAGCTGATGGCCAGGACGTATCGGGAGACGCGGACCGAAGCAGCGCGACTTTGTCGGTCACAGATTCGGCACAGAAGATGCAGATGATCACTCTCGCGCTCTATCGCACTATTATCGTGTGACCGCATGGCACATAACCCTGAATATTCGCGAACGAAATCAGCAACACTTTCAAGGACACTGTCGCTGATTCGCGAAATAGAACGGTCGACGATTGCCTAGAAACGCGGCGCGCGTCGACGAGGCGCGCCGCGCGATGCCGTTATGTGCACGAAATCGGCGGGAGAGCGGCGAGTCGCTATCGGACTTTGACGAGCAAGCGAGCGGGTTACCTCGGTGCGAACTTTCTGTATTTGCACCTTCAATCGTTCGCACACACACAGCAAACTGCACTGTTACACAAAGTACCGAAATAACTTGGCCACTATGTTGTTGCCAAATGTGCCGCGTTTCCCTCCACCGCCGCCGTCACCTGCTCCTCGGCATTCTGTCGTGCCAGGGGCACCGGTTTTTTCCTGCACACAGAAATTCGCGAGCAACAGCCGCAATCGCATTATTACACTTTGCAGTCACGTGCACATGCACATTCGCCGTTTCTGCGTATTTCGTGAGTGTGGTCGTGCGCTGGTAAGAGCGATTTTCGTTTTGCGACTACCGGCAGCAATTCAAGACGTCACTATTCAGAATTGTAGGCGACATGTATTTCTCGTGTGCGGGACAGCGACGTTCTCCTCGTGTGTGTGTGTGTGACGACGGGTATGTATTTTTTCCGATGTAGACGCGCGCCGCGTGATTATTTCGTTGTTAAATCGATCTTTTTCGGTGCGAATTGAAGGGGATCCTTAAGCGGTTTTCAATCAAGATTCGGACAAAAAGCTATCTGTGACAATGGAACCATTTGTTTTTAGTAGTTTAGTCAGAAACGTCGTTCACGAATTAATTGTTATTTTCGTTTTTAGCCTACTAGTTACTTATACATATATAGAGGATGAATTTTTAATTATATAAATGTAAAAACGTTTATTGGTTATATATGCTGTATTTTTTAAAGTTGCCTAGAAATATTATATTATTCCTTCGATTGTTTGTTTCGGTTCTGTTAATTGCGCGAGGCATTGTGTGTGAATCTTATTCTCATTCGTTTTAGACCTTTCGAAAATAATTTCGATGATAATTTTCTCAGCCTCATTTCCAAACTTTTCTTTTCAATTAACATTCGTTTTTTTTTTTTTTTTTTGAAAAGTGCGAGATTTTTTATTTTTTTTCATTTTTGTTTTGACCCGGTTTTCCCCATTTAGCCAGTTACCATTCTCGTATAAATTACGCTTCAATATTACACTAAAACGATCACCACGTCGGAAATTAATAATTGTATGAGATGAACCGATTTCGTACACTATATTAAACATAATTAACCAACTGAAAAGTGCTTACCATAAAAATGTGTAATTAACATTTCCGCCGTGTGTTTATTTACAAGTATTCTCAGTTGTGTTTTCATTTTCTAGAAAATACATTTTCTTACATTATCGCGCAACGCTACAATATTTAAATAACTCGAAATTTTCATCTTTAAAATTTGTTAATACCGTTATAAAATTTAATTTTTTCCAAATTACTTTTCTAATTATGCAATTTTAACAAATTATTCGGTTCTCTTTTCCTGAATAAAAGCAAAAACACTATATATATATATATATATATATATATATATATATATATATATATACTTAATCAATAAAAACCGAAAAAAATACTAACGAACACAGGAAGGCAAACTTGATACTATATTTCAATGTCGAATGCTTTCTTACATAAAGTACGGCATGTTCCGTTCTACTTTTTTTTTTTCTAACGTCAGTTAGTTAGCCCTGTTATCGCTAAAATAAATACTATTTACAATATAACACAATATCGTAACGATTTTTTTTTTTTTTTTTTTTGGCTTCTCCCTTTTTATTTTGTGAAATCTGCAAGCTCTTTGTAACTATATGCCGTTTCAACCAGGTTTTTATCATATTATTCGTGTAAGTATTAAGTAATTTTTAAAAAATTGTGTTTTATATAAGATTAATGACCTAATCGCGGAAACATTTTGAAATTTTTTTACTTAACCACACTTGCAAATAATTTTAAACGATAAACAATTTAAAATTTCAAAATAATTTTATATCGATTTACATAAACTTCGAGTGAGAACGAAGCAAAAACTTATTGTTTCGAAATTTTTACTTAGCCTTTCACTTATAAATAATTTTAAATGATGAACAATTTAAAATTTTACAAATAACTTGATATTACAAATAATTTTACATGATAAAAATTTGAAATTTTAAATTATTTCATATCGTTTCACATTAAAATTATTTCATATCGTTTTACATTAAAATTATTTCATATCGTTTTACATTAAAATTATTTCATATCGTTTTACATTAAAATTATTTCATATCGTTTTACATTAAAATTATTTCATATCGTTTTACATTAAAATTATTTCATATCGTTTTACATTAAAATTATTTCATATCGTTTTACATTAAAATTATTTCATATCGTTTTACATTAAAATTATTTCATATCGTTTTACATTAAAATTATTTCATATCGTTTTACATTAAAATTATTTCACATGGAATTCCTTAAAAACAAACTGAAAATCAAAATGTTTTTATATCCCGAACATGAATAGTTCAAACTGCTTCGAATTGTAACATGTATTAGTTATAAAACAGCGTTACGATCCAGCCCCATTGCAAATTTCTCTATAGATTCAGGCTACTCTTTCTCTTTCTGATTAATGCGATTCCATTTCTACCTAAAATCATGAAAGCCAGTTGTTAAATATAAAGCACCTGCTAGTTAATCACTCTGATATTAATTGAGTTGCATGTTTTTGTTTAAAGTACACATAATTTTGCAACCCATTTTCGACGCCCAAAAAAAAAAAAAAAAAAAAAAAAAAACCCTTAATAGTATAAAAAATATCAAAAAACATCAAGGCTCAACGTATTTAGCACCGGTGAACAGCGGTTTTTTATTTAGACTTTTTTACCAATTAATTAAGATATTTTCTAAACTTCATCAGCTAAACACTGCTGTTTGTGTTTATGAGAAACATGTTCTGGCCAAAATTATCTTTTTACATCATTATAAAATATTCAAGGAATTTTGTGCAAAAAATACCGTCCTTTGTATATACATATATGTACATGTACACACATATAAACATGTATAACATTTGTTCCGTAATTTTATTTTTTAAAACCTATATCACCTTAATTTTTCTTTAAATTGAGTTTGTCTACTAAAAGTCCATTAAATTCGCGTAATTAGATAATATTAGGGTTCCGATATTGGTGATAAATGTGAAAGATATCTATTAAAAAAAAAAAAAAATCATATATACCGCAAATTGTTTATAGACATGTGACGGTCTCTAGTGTGCAAAAAATTATACACACATATGTATATGAGATATTTCTGTAGTGAAATATTTTTAGAATAATTTAAGCGTTTTCGAAAAATGTTTTAATTTATAAACAGTGGTTTTCAGTATCATAGGCGCCCTCATTTGCACAATTTTACATATAGTCAATTACGGGAAGAAATAAAAAGATCATGCAAAAAAAGGTAATTTTATCGGTTTTTTTATTTTTTCCTGGAATTAGCCAGTATTATGCGAAACGGTGCAAATGAGGGCGGCTATGCAGAAAACCGTAGTTTTATTAATTAAAACTACTCAAAATCATCCCGTTCCGAACGATTTATTATACACTATTGCTCGTTTTTAGAACCATTATGAAAATATTTCGCTGTAGGAACGTCCCATATGCGTGTAATTCGTCGCTACTACCACGCGTTTATAAATAGTTTTCGATATGTGATTTTTACTTTTTTTTTTTTTTTTTTTTTTTTTTTAATAGATATTCGCCAAAGCACATTTATCGGCAATATTCCAATCGCACTATTGAAAATATCGAAAATTATCGCTTGCTCGAATTTAATGGCCCTAGTGTACTAGAAAAACTCGAATTAATTTAAAAAGAAAAGTAAGATAGGTTAAAAAATAAAAATGAATAATATAATAAAATTATGTAAAAAATGTATTTTGCGACTATATAATATACACTGCGTACACACACACGCACACGAAGCTGCAAGGCCAAAAGGTACAGCGTGTTCTATAATCCCCGGAATTAAGTTTTTCTTTATCATCCGGCATATTTTCTTCATCGGACTATAGAAAAACTATGAAACTCGAAAAAATTATAAAATTAAAGAGCCCCCAAATTTTGAAAAAAATTGAAAAACAATTTTTAAGAAATAAATTGAAAAAAAGAAGCACAGCCCATTTGGTGAAATTGGTTTTCTTTTCTATCAGCGTATTTTTGTTCCTAGAATTCCCCTAAAAATACCGAAGTCTGAAATTTAAGAGCCAAAATTAAAATTTGGGAAAATATAAAAAGCGAAAGACCCGGAAATCAAAAAAAAGCTCGCACCCCCCTTTACAAAGCCTCAGTATTTATACATCACCTCTTACAAATCAATATAACTAATATATATATATATATATATATATATATATATATATATATATATATATATATATATATATATATGTATATATATATATATATATATATATATATATAATAAGAATAAGAGTAAGTACGCAATAATATTAAAAAAAAGAAATCATTAGTTCTATATTTCCATGGTTTTTTTCGGGGGGAGAGTCAGGACCTTGACAAGAAACAAATAGAAAAGAAAGAAGTCGGTTACATTTTAATCTAATCAGAAATCTTTTTGATAAAAAGGAACAAATAGCAAGAATAACTAGTGGAGAAAGAAAACACATAAGAAATAGGAAGCCCAAGCCTCAACAAATAGGAATAAAAAGAAAAACGCTACACATAAAGAGATGATCACTCGAAGAACACGTGATCGGGGTCGCAAAAAACTGCATCATCAGGATGAACTGTATGGGGCAAAAATCAGGGAAAAGCGAAATCTGGAGAAAGGCAGCAGAGAATGGCCACAATGCATATGAATAATGGAAACAACATCAGAACGTCAAAAAGAGGGATGCAAAAGAAACCAGAATAGGGAGGGATAGGCTGGGCAGACAGATGAAATGAATAATTATTAGAAAAGGAGCGGGAGTAAACATCCGATACCATGATCTGAAACGGAAGCTGTTACGTATTCATAGGAGTTTAGCGGAAAGAATTTGCATCATTGGAAAAGAAAGTCGAGAGCTCGTTTTTTATGAGTTCGTTAATGAGGACATAAACGCGAGAAATGGAAGAAGGAAAAAATCAAAAGTTCCATTCTTAAACGTGTAAGGATGATAAAGATAATTCGTGGGCAGAAATAACAGAATCAAAATAAAATGACAGAAATAATAAGTAGCACCGATGTGAGCGGAGTAAGGATACCAAGTTTTAGTAAAGAAGTACTAGGGGGATTGTTCAGCAGAAGAAGTCGAACACATTCAAACGAAAAATATGATCAAAAATACGAGGAATCTATGTGGAAGGGAAGAGCCCGTTTTATGCCAGCTGATGAATTTTCATTTTTAGAATATAGGAATTTCAAAACCACGCAATGATAGCGGAAAAACCGCGGGTATAAATAAATAAAGAGTCAAATAGGAAAGTGGACGAAATTATAAAACAGTACTTTTGATTAGGTCGACGAATAAACGAAATCGCAAACAACTTGTTAGGAAGAATTCCGAAATGCAATTAACTCGCCATTACAATATTTTGAATGAAAAGAGAAATAACGAGTGGTGTCAAGGAGTGTTTTTCAAAGTTATTTAGAATACGGGGGTATTGCTGTAAACATATTAAACGTACAAATCGATATTTTAGTCGATTTTTGCTATTGTTGTAAACCTGTCGATTGCTGTCGATTGTTTTTATTTCGATTCGATTCTCTCGATGGTCACTCGAATAATCTGTGCTTTTCTCTCGATTGTTAAAAACACTTTGAGATGTTTGTCCCATCACTGTGATCATGATTAGCGTCAACGTAAACAATCGATCTTGTACTAAATTTAAAAAACCTTCTCGATTATAAAACTTGAAGTCCGCGAACGACTCGATTGTTTTTTTTTGTTTTTGTCTGATCGATGATGATTCAGTCGATTGTTGTTAAAACATCTCGGAATCGTCCGTCATTGCGTGCAAAGTGAAAAAAGTGAGACAAATAAACTGCAGGATGCGCGGTAATCTGACGCCTATGTTATTCATCGTATACGGAAAAAATTGGCGGTTGATTAAAATACAGTAAAATATTCTCTTTTGTCGACGACATAAGTAATAACTGATTAACAGAAGAAAGCAAAGAAACAGAAACAATAACATAAAGAGGGATAACACAGTAAGCGGGCTCATATAAAAGCTCTTAAGGGGGTTTTAAGATCCAAAGGCAATGAGATTTTTCAGCAAATATGGCCATGTACACAAATGAAGGTGTTCATTTCGTGTTCGAAACTAATGAATGTGGAAAGAAAAAATAGAAACATATTTTTACAAAATAAGTCTACAAACGACGGAAACTTAAGAGAAGAACTGCGTAATAAGAGGAGAACGTTGTACAACTCTGGTAGAGTCAAGATTTAGATACGGCATCAAAGCACGAGTGATGGCAGACTTTTGGATAAAGTCGAGAAATTAAAGATAAATTTCCCGAAACTGATAGCAAATCATAAAAACAACTAAGCGTAAGAGTAAAATAGTTAATGGCTAAGCGTAAGAGGAATGTGCTTATTAATATAATTGACAACAGAAATAAAAGTTTGGAGGGAAAAAAGGTAAACGAAACATGAAAAAGAACGGTACTGTGTGAAATGTAAGGTGTTGGAAGAAACCAGTAAGTATATAATCAAGACGCGATAATACAGCGAAGGAAATTATAGTGAAGGAAGAAATCGAAGAACACAACTAAAAAGGAATTTAAATAAGCGGTTACAGGGGAAAAAAAAAACCATTAATAATAAGAAACAAACAGTAGCGAAAAATTAAAAGGAAATTCGAAAAGAAATCTAAAAAAACAGTTTATTGTAGTTATTAAATATTTTAAGATCCTATTTGTATTTCCACGATACATACACGAACTTAAATATTAAATGTAAAATTAATATTAAAATATGCGTACAGTGGAAAATTTGTCGCCGAGCTTCGAGGAAGGAAAAATATTATAAATATAGAAAAGTACATTAAATTAAAAAAACACAAACTCGTAACGTAGTTTTTAAATAAACGTGTAACATTGATTTTTGCAATTTCACACGTTGACAATTTCAATGCACAACTCTAGAAGCACGTTTATTGGTTATTTTAATCGATGGTCGTGTAATTTCCAAAACCACTTCCACATCTCCATATTTAACCCTATTATCATTTTTAAGTAAATCACACTCCATAAATGGAGAAATTCAAATACTTTACTGACAATGTTAAAATGAAAAATGAATTCCAGCGAATCCACGTAGCGATCGATTCGGAAACTCTTTACTTCCTTATGTGCTGTTCGCGCGAAAGTGATAACATCAATGATTATTCTCTATATTAATTGGAAAAGTGTTTTGGTCGTTTTAATGTTTCAGAAACAGTTTTAAATCGGTCGTTTTTTGTTTGTTTTTTTTTGTAATAAAAATGCTTAGATTATCAAAATTTTACAATTACCACCAGGTGTCCGGCCGTTAAAATAACTTTTTTTCTTATTGCCGATTTTTTAATTTTATTCGCCTGGTAAATTTAAAATAGTTTATTATTCTAATTGAAAAAAAAAAGAGTATTTTAGTAGTTCATCGTAATTTTGAATTTTTCCCGGGTAAAATCAAACAGAAAAACGCGTAATGGAGCGTGTCTTTTTTTTTTTTTTTCAGTTGGTGCGCGAATATAAATATTTTTTTGAAAAGTGCGGCCAAAATAATCTTCACGACACATTTAAGCGATTCCATTTTGTTCGAAATGGATGTTGTACGAGTAGGGGATATTGGAATTGCATATATCATGAAATGGCAAAAAAATTGCAACCTTTTCATAAATTATATAACGATACCGTCGTACAATTTGTAAAATGCGGACGAAATTTTAAGCGGTTTATGTAATTTGCATAATCGTTCTTTTTTCACGAATTTTACGTTATTTGTCACATATTATACACCTATTAATATTTACTGTGTACCGAAAACATTTGAATCCCGAAATTTTTACAGCGTAAAATTATTTTCTCAAACGGTTTAGAAAATCGGCGTTTCGTTATTATTATGGAAGTAGAGTTCGTATAACTTCCAAAAAACCGGTTAACACTTTTATAGTAGCCTATTAAATTTGTTTGTTATTACTGCTAATGCTGTGTACGCTGTTGTTGTGTTTTAGGCAAGCAATTTAAATACAAAAAAATCCATATTTCTTCAGTTCCAAGAACTCTATACAACACGTGAGATAAAAGCCATTGTGTGTATTTTAAGAACTATTTAAAATTCTGCACATTTCACAAATTATATACAAAAATTTTATACACAATTTGTGGGATGTGCAATTTTCTAATCATTTCTGAATTGCGTAATTTTATTATCTGAAAACATTGAACAGGAGGAAAATTTGCACACTTTTTTGCGAATTTCAAGTCTTCCCTAGGTTGCTTAAAAATCGAGACGGAGGAAAAATAACTTCTTTAATTTTTAAAAAACCTGCGTCAATTTTTTTTTTTTTTTTTTTTTTTTTTGGCCTGAATAATATATAATTCACTTGGCCAGCAGGCTAACGTTCAAATCAGACTAAATGCACGAAAACAAAACAAAGTAAAAAAAAAACGTCAGAATTAACTTTTAAAAGGGAACAGAGTAGTAATTTAGTTACAAGTTTTCTTATAATGCGAGTAATTAACTAAAAATATACGGAAAAATACATTTAAAATCATAATGGACAACGATAATTGGCAACTTTTTCGAACCACTGTGTTTCAAAAAAAAAATTCCGAGGTGTCGATTAAATATTTCGTTATTATTGCATTAGTGTGAATTAAAAATTTTAAATAATTATTCGTTTGGTTTGATGTGATATTTTTTGTTGCAATCTAAAAGTAATACGCGCTGAATTTCAACCGAACCGAACAGGTACAAGAATTTTACCTTTGGCGAATGTTAAAACCGGTTACTATTTTTTAAATTGTGATGTTAGGTTCTACTTTGTATACGTATGTGTATATATATATATGCAAACCCGCACACCAACCCACACACATACACACACGCATGCATATATATATATATAACTAGGCCATTTTAGCTCACCAGGGGTGCGCCCCTTGACCCCTCTTGCTTACATTTCTGTCTCTTCCTCTTCTATACTTTGTATAAAATGATCAAAATTTACAACGTAATTCTAAATTGGTTCGTATAAATGTAATAACGTAATCACAAAAATTCCATTAAATATAACAAACACTACATAAAATTAGGATATTTTTTTCTAATGGGAGGTAGTCTAAGAATTACGTTGTAATTAATATATATATATATATATATATATATATATATATATATATATGTAGGTAACTAAACAAAAGATGAAAAACAAATTTTTCTTTCTTGGGAAAAAAATAATTTCCTTAAAATTTCTCCCAGTGAAACGTATTCGCCGTTACAAACTTCACTAGCCTTTATTGAGAGGCAATCAATTGTTACAGTTCCGGATTATTTTGATATTTCGGAAATAGCGGGATTTAACTGCTCCTTCTTCTTCTTCATCCGCCGTCTCCAAATTGAAGGTTTTTTTTTTTTTTTTTTTTTTCTTTTTTTTTGGGCTCGTCAACCAAGGACCTTTACCCAGAAACAAAAGGTAAGGAAAGAAGTCGGTTATATTTTGATTCGATCAGAGATTTTAACTAAAAAGGAACAAATAGCAGGAATAATTAGTGGGGAAGGAAAGGACAGGATATAGGATGCACAATAAGGGGTAGGAAGTCCAAGCTTAAGCAAATAAGAATATAAGGCAGAACGCTCTACCGAGAGGGATGAACACTGGAAGAACACATGATCGGCGTCGCAAATAATTGCATCATCCGGATGGAGAGGACAGTGTGGAGAAGAAATCAAGGAGAAACGAAATCTGGAAGAAGGCAGCAAAGAATGGCCAAAGCGCATACGAACAATGGAAACAACTTCAGAACGACGAAGGGAGGGATGTAAAAGAAACCATGAATATGAAGGAAGAGTAGGCTGGACTGACAGGTAAAAGGAACAACTGTTGGAAAAAGAAGAAACATAGGTATCCGACCAAAATCGGATATGAAAGCTTTTACAAACTGATAGCAGGTTAACGGATGGAATTTTTTTAAAAAAAAGACGAGAGGAAGCAGCAGCAGCCCGAGCCAAGGAATCAGCCGCTTCATTGCCAAATATGCCCGAGTGGCCAGGTACCCACAGCAGATCAATATTGACTGAATGGAGATAGGAAAGATTGTGAATGAGTGAACGTATACGGAGGATAACAAAGTCACACGAATGATCAGGTTGGCGATCCACGATTGAAAATTTTCTTTTACAATGGCCGATCGGAGGAGTTGTATAGAAGGGCAGTCGAATCAGTTAATAAGATTGTCCATCCATGAATTTTGTCGTCTTCCTCTCGATCTCTTCCCATTTATCTTTCCTTCCAAAATGACCCTAGGCAAATGAAAAAAAAACCCCAGAAAAACAGAGTTCGATAAGCGATTATTTAAAAAGAAATTAATTGTTTTTTTATTTTTCTTCTTATAAAAATTATTATTTTGCACGTCATTGATAATTTTTAAGAAAGTTTTCGGATTTTCTTTTTATAAAGAATATTCGCATTTTTTTTTTATGAAGAATACACATTTTACAGACCGTAAGAGTTATTTCTCTTCTAATAAAGTTTATTAAAGGTATATTCCTATTGCACACTTTTTTTAGATTTTTCTCTGTAAAAATACAAATTCGGATTGACTGACTTTTGGTGTTTTTTGAGCTTCTCCTCCTGCCTGCCGCAATGAACTCGGTTAATCGGGGGTCTGCTGTTTTTTATATTATTAAAAGCGACGCAACCAACATTATCAGCGGGGGGAGGGGGAAATCGTTCTCTCCCCATCACCGAATAATAAAAATTTAAATTTATAAAAACCGATGACAACTTCAGGGGAGAAAAAGCGATGAAATATTAAAAACAAAAAAACTTCGAAGTTATAAAAGCTATATGCCCGAATTAATTAATAGCAGCGCTGAATTAGATATTAATTAGTAGCGGCTACTTCATTATACAATTAGGAAATATACTTGTTTGCACCTGATTTTGAGATTTTTTTTTTGATCCTTTGTAACGAGTCTGATCAAAACTCGGAAAGATAATGAGTGTGTACATTTGGAACATCTTTTCTCAAACAAAATTTCTGATCGGAGTATTTGTCACAGTTCACGCAGGGAGTTCCGAGTTAGCGGGCAAGCAGTTGGTACCACCTTTTACACTCTGTTTTACCTTAGAGCGAGCCAGACAGTGACCTTCGTTATCTAATTAAAGACACGCAAAAAAAAAAGCAAAAAACAAAAAAAAAACCAGACTACGACGTCATACTATTCAAACATTAGGCCTTATCGTAGAGATCTGTATCTAACACGCTCAAAATTCCCGCGCCACTTACGTGTACGATCTAACAATTACCACGACATTCGCCATTTTTAGATTCCGTATTGGGTATTTCTTTGAATTCGGCCATTTATTCACATCCGGCGGTAATGAGTCCTGCGAAATTATTAAGACGGACCACTTGTCACATTTTACACAAAAACGACTGTGTACTATTTACTCACATCGGAGTAATGCTAACTAGCAAATATATTTGTACGTAACGTTACGATCGTTAGAAAATAATACGATTATCATCTCGTTTTCATCAACCCGAAAAATTAATAATTATCAGATTAAATGTTAAAATTTTTCCATCTTGTTGTTGATAATTCATGTAAATGTTATAAAACTTAAACGATTTCTAAGACGCATATAAGAAATATTCGAGAAAACTTTTTCAAAAATCATCATCGATGCGAATAGCTCTGAAAAAAACGTCTATTTTAAGCTCATTTAGTTGATGGCCGAATACGATTGTCGAAAATGTTTCTTTTTTTTCCTAGGTGTTTTGCGGTATTAATTTACGCGCCAGATATTAAAACGTCGGTTCGATTTATTACCATTGCACGAGTATCACGGTGTAAAACCATTATTAAATCATGATATACAGACAATACAAGTTGCTTTACCTTTTAATTAAAAAAAACACCTTGCGATTAAATGAACTAGAAATCTTCAAGAGGGGACAAAAAGAAAACAGTTTGAAACGTTGATAAACTATTCGATGTTTTAACTTTATTAACTTTCTTGTCCGCAGTATCTAACCGTATTCGATTCTAACTTAAATAGATTAATTTATTATTTTGGAATGGGTTAATGCCTATATTAAGGGCGAGCCCCCCCCCAAAAAAACAAAAAAACTCTATTAATGCATTGTAAACATCTTGCGTTTTTCGCATTATTATATTCAAAAAATGCTAAAAACCGGTCAAAAAGCCGAAGTATGAGACTGAGAAAAAAGAGAAAAAAAAGCTTATCCTACAATTTTATTCTTTGATATATTCGTACGAATACACGACGACTTAGCAATCGTAGTGCTCGATTTCGAATTGTTGTGACTCTTGTACATTCCCGTTGTCTTGATAAGCGAATGTTTGGCAGAGTAGACACTCAACACTCAAAACTGATTCTGTAAATGCAAGGGCGTTGCCAGCCGATAAGCCAAGGGGGGAAAGATGAGTTGCCAGCCGCCGGGGGGGGGAGATGAGTTGCCAGCAGCCACGGGAGGGGGCAAGATGATAGAAAGAGGATATGAGTTATAAGAAAAATAAAATGTATAATTTATAAAGGCTTAATATTTCATTAAATA
The DNA here is from genome assembly GCA_039619475.1 of Icerya purchasi. Classification (NCBI taxonomy): domain Eukaryota; kingdom Metazoa; phylum Arthropoda; class Insecta; order Hemiptera; family Monophlebidae; genus Icerya; species Icerya purchasi. Next base: position 448,865,957 of record CM077116.1, on the reverse strand, counting down.
AGAATCTTAATTAAAACATAATTTTCGTGGGTTTATGGCAAATTGTGTTCTACTACTTTATTATAAAAGTCTTCCAAATTGTCCATGATTACGCGCCTATGAGTACTCATCATGGCCAGTTGATTAAAAAGTTTCAAGGCTCCAGGGGGGCAGTTGCCCTCCTGCCTCCCCGCTGGCGACGCCCACGTGTAAATGTTTAATTCGTGATTGTAGAAATGCGGTCGAAATGCGTGCGTCTGTATGTGCACTAACCGGCGAAAACGGTATCGGGTTACCATTCTACGCGTTCATTCATTAATTTAATAATTGTTTAATTAAAATAATAAACTGGTAACTACAATAACAAACATCTTAAGAAATATTCTAGAGATGTTTTCAGGTATTTCCCATCTTCAGCGAGAGAACAGAAAATACTAATGAAGATGAATCTGTTTTTTTTTTTGTGTTTTTTTTGTCTTCCATCGTAATAATATAAATGGGACTTGAATAACAACCTATTTTCATTTAAAAAAGAAAATTAAAGAATATCGTAAAAAAAATCAACCTAAATTTCGTCAGACCGTTTTTAAATATTTTCGAGATTTATGCGGATTTCGATTAATGAACACATCAATGTCGGACGAGCGCCGCAATATATAGTGCGTACTACTTGTCTGCCACTCAATCTCAGCTGTTTTCTCAGCTTGGAAATTCAATGTGAGCAGAGAGGCGTTTCGAAGAGAATTTAAAGGGAAGATGATAGAAACGGTTCGAGGAAGTGAAGGCAAGTTGAAATGTTAAAGCGAATAAAATTATCCAACCCCGAATGAATGTCCGGAAAAGTGTAGTGGCAGCCGGATCTTCCATTTCGGCAAGACGATTGGAAGACATGGTTGAAGAGTAAGAAAACAAATGTTGTACTAGTAATGTTTAATGATGTTGAGCAACGGAATACGCGGCGGAAGTATAAAAAAAAAATACTCGCTAAATGCGAGATTATGACTTGCTTTTTGATTATTTTTTTTTGCAATGCCATTTTGAACCGCTACGGCTATTACGGTATTGGATATTTAACGGATTATGCGGGTATTCGTTAATTCGGTTGATCTGAATTCGCGCTAATACTAGCAACCTCGCGAGGAAGTTGCAAGCCAGATGATCTGTTTTCGGTCTTGTTTGATGCGGGACAAAGCGAACGCCGAGCAAAATCGACGTTATATAGTGGTGGCGCAAAAACAATTCAATATGAGGAAAGAATTCATTTGCATCGGCTTTAATGTTGTTGTTCTTTTTTGGTCGCTGGCCATGTTAAGATATGTGTGTATTGGCGCGTTTAGTTTTCGCCAATGTCATCTAACAGTGCTACTCTTCCAGCGTTCTTCTCACAGACCTCTTTCTAAGCGATCGAAAATTGAAGAGTCAGAATGGATTTCCCAATCTCTCCCGAATAACCAACTCGAAAAGTAACTTTGACGGTCGCTGGATGATGTGACGCTCATAAAGAATTTTACGATAGTGTGTCGTGTGATAAAGGCGAATAGACGGCTTAAAGCGCAAAAATAATTCAGAGTCAGACGGCATCTGGAGGAAAGTTCTGTATCGGGTTTGATAATATTTCGGAAGGCCGATTTAGATTTCATATCATTTAAGAAGAGCCCCTCCTAATAAGGACACCGGTGTTGTAGTAGAGTTATACTAGTGATGTCAAACGCGCTGTCATATCAGCTCGCGTTCTGACATTGCAACGCGGCCAGGGACTAGGGTTCCCAGCTCTGTCGGAATTGAATGTTGAAAGTTAAAATCTCCCGGCTTCCGGAAGGAATTGAAAATATACCAAAAAGTCTCCCGGAATTTCAAGTTGCTCGAAAATACCGGTGGGCACGGCCGAAATGGCTGAGAGCGGGGGAAATCGTATGATTGCACAATGTTATGCTTGAAATCCGCCGAAAAATAACAAATAGAAAAAAGGACAAATTTTATTTTTTGGTAGTTCCGTCAAAGATCTTTTAAACGAATTAAATGAAACGGACTAGGCTATGTTTTACTACAAAGACGTAGACACATTTTCCTTGAGAGACGTTTAGATAATGGTACGATTTCGAAAATTCAATGTACGGTTAATTGAGCGTATTTTCAATGAAAACTCCGATAACATTGGATGGTTTGAGAGATTTGTTCATTGATTTTAAAAGATCACCTTTGATGAGAATAAACTCTTTATAAAATATTTCTGTATTTTAAGGGAGGTTCAAGTCAGCATTGTTAAAAATCAAATTAATGAGTGGATTTGAGGTGGGCCAAATTTTTCTTAACAGTCGCAGTTGGAGAGACATGTTGAAGAAAATAATTTCCCCTTCCTTTTTCATCTGTACCGCTATCATATATAGTATTCGGAAAGAAACCGTTTAAACAGGGAGAAATCGAGTCGTTTTTCAATTTTAAAATGAACTGCAAAGAATTTTTTACCTTTGTGTCAAGTCCAGACCAGATTTTTTTTTTTGAAATCTGTACGATCAGATGTAAAATATAAGTTCAAAATAAAATAAAATGTTATGAAAATCGACTTTTTTTTCTTCTCTCTCTCACGGATTTAGACAGCCACGAAGTGGCAAACCTACCCGGGACCCGCATCTACTCCATTTTGTCCTTCTTTGATCCTTCTTCCACGTACATTCGTTGTGCTTTGGATCATATTTCATTTGAATGTGTTCCTACCGTTTCTGCTGAACAATCGTCCTAGTACTTCTTTACTAAAACTCGGTGTATCCTTGCTCCGCTAACATCGGTTCTACTTATTATTTCTATTATTTTATTTTGATTCTATCATTTCCACCCACGGAATTATTTTTTTCTCGCCTCTATCCTCATACGTTTAAGAATGGAACTCTTGATTTTCTCCTTTTTCCCATTTCTTGGGTTCATGTCTTCGTTGTTGACGGATCCTAATTTGAAAGTGTAATCAATATAATTAAAAGTACAAAATTAATGGGCGAGTGCGCTTAATTTCAAATTTTTAAATGACGAGATTTTAGTTGTTTTTGGTTCTTTTTTTGTAACGATTTTTAATGTTTATAAACGCATTCAGTTAAATCAGGGAAAAAAATCTTCTATCGCAACAAAAATGATTTTTTTTTTTTTTGGGCTTGTCAACCCTTCACCCAGAAACAATTAGAATAGGAAGGAATCACTTATATCTTGATACGGTCGGATATTGTTAGGAGAAAAGAACAAATAATAGGAACAATCTCTGGAGAGGGAAGGGATAAAACATAAGAGGCGCAATATGGAGTGGGAGGACCAAGTATCAGTAAAATGGAATAGAAAGCAGAGCACTCAGCAGAATCAAATCAACATTTAATAAACACACGATCCGCATCGAAAACATGCTCTTCGTTCGAGTGGAGAGGACAATATGGAGAGGCAACCAAACTGGAGGAAGATAATAAAGTATGGCTTAAGAGCGCAGACGAATAACGGAGACAACAACAGAACGACGAAGTAAAGGAAACAAAAAGAACCATAGGTTAACAGGAAGACACTAGATTGAACACAAACAGATAAAAAGAACAATTGTTAGAAAAAGAGGAAATGTATACATCCGATACCAAAGTCTGAGATGGAAACCTTTGCACAGCGGAAGGAGATTGGACGATGGGACTTTTTTAAAGAAGAAGTGAGAAGAAGCAGCAACCCGAGCCAAGGAGTCCGCCACTTCATTACCGCAGATGCCCAAATGGTGAGGAGCCCACAGAAAATCAATTTGAATGGAATGAAGAGAAGAAAGAACGTGGGGATAAGTGAGCGTATGCGGAGTATGATAAAATCACAGGAATGACCTTTAGGGGAGAATGAATTAAAGGGCGGTCATGGAGTCAGATATAATCAAGAATTTAGAGTAAATAAGATTGAAGGAAATGAAAATAATGCAACGTGGGATAGTCATTAATACGTTTGTGAATATGGAGCAGAAAGGAGGCAAGTGAAAAGATTCTGAAAAGCCAAAATCTGGGAGGATAAAAGAGGCACCGACATCGTCCGGCTTCTTCGAGCCATCTGTAAACACGGTTGCATGCGAAGGAAAATCAGAATTGATAAAACTGTGGAATTCCTATCTGATTAGGGCCTGCGGAAGAAACTTAGAGAGTGTAGGAACAGTAAACATCATTGGAGGATGGCAGAGATCGGCGAAATTAAAAGTGAAATAAGGGAGATTGACAGAGGACATTACGTAAGGACAAAACGAACTGTGAGCCGGAGAGAAATGAGAGACAGAATAGGAATTTTCCTAGGTACGAAACGCCAGTTCCTAGAAATGGAAAGATAGGAATGGATATAGAGGACGTGAGTGGGGGAGACGCTTAGTAAAAAAACGGTAGCCTAAATAAGATCTCCGAATAGAAAGGGGTGGTGTATTAGATTCGGCAAGGACTGCTGGAACTGGAGAGGATTTAAAAGCACCAAAACAGAGACGAAGGCAAAAGTTTTGGATTACATCCAATTTAGAGAGTCGGGACTTAGAGGCACAACCATAGAGAAATGAACAGTAATCAATTTTGAGCGGATGATAGATTTATATAGAGAAATAAGGACATAAGGATCACCACCCCATTTGGTTGGAGATAAGGCCTTCAGCAGGTTTAGTCTTTTGGCTGCTGAAGAGGAAAGATACTTGATGTGTTCGGAGAAGGATAACCGACTGTCAAGGAAGATACCAAGATAACAGAAACAATTAACATGAGAAAGGAGTCTATTTTCTAGGGATAGATAGACAGAAGCAGGATTATAAAGTCGAGAGTAAATACGGCATAACGAGATTTAGAAATAGAAAGGTTAATTGACGAAAGGGAATGATCCAACACGGAAAGAGACGAATTAAGTGCCTCACTGGCTGATATAATATCATGAAATGAGGCATAAAGTAGGATGTCATCAGCAAAGAATAAAGACGAAGAATTTAGAGGAAGACAAGCTACACTGATAGTGTATATGTTGAAAAGAGTAGGACTGAGGGAGGAACCTTGAAGAAGACCTCGAAAAACCATTCTTGAAGTGTCAAAAGAAGAAGCAGAGAGGTGGATAGAACGATTCTGCATGAGATTGATAATAAGGGAAGTAAAGTGCAATGAAACATTAATTGCTATCATCTTATCTTTTAGAGTGGGTAGATGGACATTATCAAAAGCACAGGATACAAAGATTAATGCAGTCGGAAGGACCAATACCAGGCCGAAAGCCAAACATATTGCTAGGAAATACATTATTATGCTCTAGCCACCAAACAAGGCGCTTATTTAACATACCTTCAAACAATTTTCTAATACACGATGCTAAAGAAATAGGGCATAAGGAAGAATTTTTTTACGAATAGGAAAAAGAATTCCAAGAGGAGGGAGTTAAACCTCTGGAGAGGAAACAATTAAAAAGATGTAGGAGAAACGCAAGGGACTATTCAGATAGGTTTTTAAGGACCGGAAAAGGTATACCGTCAAGAACTGAAGTGGGGCTAGAAGATTTGGAAAGGACAGATTTTAATTCATAAATATTGAAAGCAGAAGTTAGGAAATATGTCGGGGAATTATGCGGAGGTGGAGTTAGATACAGTTCGTCAACGTAGGAACATAAGCAGGAGCAACTGAATCAATAAAGTATTCTAATCTAACTTTAGAAAGATTGAGATTGGGAGGACGTTCAGAGGATGGGGATTTGAAAGCTCTAGCCATTTTCCAGATATGAGAAAGAGGGGTATTCCTAGAGAATGAAGAACAGAAATTCTTCCAGAAGGACCTTTTTGAGACTTTAACTCGCTTATGAGCAAGAAAGTTTTCAGTTGTAGGGTCTAAACGAAAAGTTCTAAAGGTGGCACACGACTATAGTGGAATGCGCGGTTGTATTCCTCATTCCACCAAAGAGATGAGGCTTTATTGTAGTTGTTAGATGTCTGAGGATGGGTAGGTGAAGATAGGGAGAGAGCAGACTCAACGGAATTTAAAAATGAATTATAGAGAAGTATGAGATCGGAGTCGAATTGAGTACTAGGGAGTGATGAATCGACACATGAACGAAATATAGTCCAATTTGCTTTGGCGATGTTCCATCGAGGAGAATGTAGAGGCCTGAAGCAAGTCGGAGAAGAAAAGTTAACAGGAGTTATTAGGATAGGAACATGGTTACTACCGTAAGAACCCATAAGAATTCTCCGGTTATAATTAAGACCAATAGTGGAAGAAGCAAAGGTTAGATCAAGAGAACTAGAAATAGATGAATATCTGAAATAGGTTGCGGCGTGATCATTAAGAATAATTAAATTATCGGAAAAAATACCACTCTCAAGGACGGAACCGTTTAAATTGTAGGATGTGCAACCCCACAAGGGCGAATGGAGCATTCCAGTTACCCCAGATAATAAATGGTTGCGGGATAGAGTTGAAAAAAGTGGAAAGAGGGAACTGACGAAACTTCAAGAGATCCGTTTATAAAACTGTAAAGAAAATATATTCATGTTTTCAAAATGGAGACAAGCGAGACATTTCTAAATTTAACTTTTCTGATAATTTACAATTATTATTAATATCATCCAATTTTAACTCTTAACACTACTATCACATTCAAATTTCATATATTTTCATCCATCCACGTAGTGTATTACGTAAATATTTAATATAAAAAATTAACCATAATTTACATCACCAAAATAAATAAAATAAACAACTTAATATTTATTATTGCTGCATGCAACAGCTAAGTACAGCCATACTTTCTGTTTTTATTTTATGTTCATTTTTGAACTTTAAAACTTTCAAATTACAATCATATTATTATTCCATACATACCGCGACAACAAAATGAATTCTAAATCCTATCTAAAATCAAAATAACATAGTTGCCAAACGAGAAAGCCTCTCGTCTGATATATAGATATAGGCATCGTGGTCGAAATAATACAATGAACATTATTGTGCTTAGCTTAACTAATAGGAAAATGATAACCACGAATCCATGCTTTATTTGTAAAATATGTTCCGTTCTTAAATAGATTGCAACTCACATCAAATTCATTCTAATTTGTATGTCTTTGTTTTTCCAATTCACTAATCCCTTTAATCATACAACTTTCATAATTTTGACCCACATTAAATGCATGATTGGCTGAAAAAACACTAATCACCTCTTGTTGCTCGATGTTTCTTATTAAATTTACAATTTCGGAATTTTTCCTATATAACTCCTCTCTTATCGATTCTGCTTCTGTTCGAACTTTTCTTTCTACTTCTTGTGCTAATTCGTCCCTTACCGTCGTTACATTGTTCTTCATTTGATCTTCCAAACTTCGATCTATCTCATTAACCTGACAATTAAATTTCGTTTCAAGTATAACTAAGGTTTTATTTTGCTGTACTAAATTATTATTTATCATCGAAATATTTTCTCTTTGCTCATTTAAATCTGTATTTAATGTTGCTACCTGACTATGTACTTTATTAATATCATTTTCCAGATTCCGCGCTTTATTTTTAAGTTGTTCTTCCATGTTTATTGTAATTTTACCTAGACTACTTTCCAATTTCTCCTCCATATCTGCACTTTGTACTTTAAACTTTTCATTTAAATCTTTATGTAAGTTTTTAAATTCATTTTTCAATTCATTAACATTATCCCTAAAGGCTTTATGCTGAAATTCTATATTTTTTACTTGTTTACTAAATGTTTCGTTTTGTTCATCAAATTTATGGCTAATTTCTTTATTTTGTTCATCAAATATACTATTTATTACATTAAATTTACTATTCATATCTTACTTAATTGTATTAATTGAACTAACATAACATTTTCCTCTTTACCTTTTTGCGATTCTTCTCTTTCTTCCGTCACTATCGAATTCATTAATTCTACACCTGAATCTTCTATCACATTTTCCGCCTCTACGTTCACTCTTCGTGTCATGACACATTCTCCTTTGTAAGGAGTATACTTCCCAAGGAAGTTCTTCTGAACTCACTCCTCAGAACCCGTCTCTCTGCCATTATTGTCCGCTCCACTAATTGTAATAAAACTAAAATTTTTTACAACTAATGAATCCCACGTCGTGATCGCCAATTTATCACGCTACCGGCCACCAGAGGTAACCAGTTACGTGACAAAATATTTTTTTTTTCTTGTTAATTTATCAAATTATTTTCCCCCTTTTCACTCTTTTATCTATTTATAGTTTTTTTACTGTTTATCTCTGCCTTTAATTTTTCAACTCGGTCTCCCGGAAATTACTTTGCACACTCACAAGTAATAATCAAACACTTCGTACACAAATTTTCTTTATATCTATCTATCTATATCACCGAGAGACACTAAGCGATTGGCAAGTGCAGCTGCGTAAAATGTACACAAATTAATATAAATCATAAAAAAACATATATACTATACACATATAATCTGGCCTATACTCATTCAGACTGCAGTACTCACAAATTATTAAAAAAAAACAAAAAAAAAACAATATAAATATAAATGAATGAATAAAATCTGGCCTGTATTCTTGCGTGACTGCGATGTATCCGTCTGATTAAGTCACGAAGGCTGGACTTCTCAGCTCCGTCAGTAGCTACAGTATAGACACTGGTGACTTTTGAGCACTTTTGTCCACCCTCGGTCTTTGAAGTTTTCGACCTCCGACTGTACTATATGGAAGCTGTTCCTTCTTCTTTTTGAACTTTTATTATATTTAATTATCGTGACTGCTTCTTAAAACAATTTGCTTTTCGTAGTGACGAGGATGATGATGACTTCCGATGCAATGAGATCGTTATATACAAAAATGACTAAAACTGACTAGAAAAATGAAGGTACGTATAAGAACGCGTTTAGCGCGTAGAGCCGATTCACACAGCCGCCGGCAAAATTAAAGTAATTTCCGTGCGCCGAGATCGAACAGATTCAGCTCTATTCTCATCCGTCTCTTATCACATCACACACAGTCATTTTAGAGAAATTCCCTTTTGATTTTAGATACGCCGCCAGATGATCAGCTGTACGCTTACGAATTACCAACGTTAATGGAATTTTTATTTTTATGATATCCTAGAAGAAATTGGAGTACCAAACACCGAAGCTAGAACAATTAAAGCGTTGTACAGGAACCAAATAGCGGAGTTCAGAATTGGGAAGAGTATAGGTAAGGCAGAAATACGTAAGGGAGTTGGACAAGGCTGCGTAATGTCACCCTCCTTATTTAATATTTATATAGAAAAACCGATAAATCTGATAAAACAAGAGTTGGAAGAACGGAAAATTGGTGTGCAAATACATGGAGTAACAATATCAATGATCAGATTTTGCGGATGATATAGTAATCTTAACGGAATCGGAAGAAGAAATGCAGGCAGCATTAAATATTTTAAAAAACCACCTAGAGTATAATATGAAAATAAATGAAGACAAGACGAAAATACTTATATGTGAGAAAACACGTACACAACAAAAACAAGATATTATAATTAACAATAAAACTATACACAGAGTCAAAGAGGCAATATATCTGGGAAATCTGATAACGGAGAATGGAAAAAGCACAGAGGAAATAAAGCGAAGGATCAGTCTAGCAAAAAGCGCCTTTATGCAAAAATACGCGATGTTAATCAGCAAAAGTATGGATATGAACCTAAAGAAAAGAGACTAATTAAATTGTACATATGGAGTGTAATGTTGTACGGGTGTGAAACCTGGGTGATAAACGAAAGCGAAAAGAAAAAGCTGGAAGGGGCAGAAATGTGGTTCTGGAGGAAAATGTTAAAAATGAAAATGGACCAAAAAAGTTAAAAATGAAAATGTCCTTAACCGAGTGGCGGAAACTCGCAGCTTATTGAACACCATCAAGAAGCGTAGAATGATCGGTCATATAGTGCGAAATGATGGAAAATTATCGAAAATTATGGAGGGAAAAACAAGAAAAGCCCGACAGAGAGGAAGACCGAGAAACAGCTGTATGTCTCAAATAATAAAAGATATGAAATGCACAACGGGCAGCCGATTAAAAGCAGTAGTATGGAATAGGAGCGAATGGAGACAACGAACCAAAGGGTTCAATGATTGATGATGATGATGATGTATATATTTCGGATATAATTCACTCGCCTGCATTTTAAACTATTTCATCATTTCTTAATTCAAATAAATTAGATCACGATACTACTAAGGTCACTACAGCGCATGTACAGAGGTCACTTATATAGTTGAGTCAAACCGCCTAACGAAGGCTATAACGCTTGTGACATTGGTTGTAGTATTAGCCAGACAATCTTGTGTGTTACTGGGTAAGCCATATTGCGTTCGGCACATGGCGAATTTTGGGCACGTGAGAAGAATGTGTTGAACTGTCGGTATACTAGCCTGGCCGCAGACGAAGCACATAGTGGGAGGCGAAGATTTACACTAATTATATGACCGTGCGACATAGTGACGTGGCCGATTCGCAGCCGGCTAAGACTCTTAAAATCATGCCGAGATATTCCCTCCGGTGGCCACCATGGTTCGACTGTGGGCTTAATGTTTTTTAAGAACGTTGTCGTAGCTGCCCATTCTGTTTTCCATCGGTTCTCGCACTTCTTTTGAAAAATATGCATCATCGAGGATGGTAGGTCCGAGTCTTCTGGCATTGGCGAGGCCAACGCCGAGAGCGCTTCCACATCGACCCTCTCATTACCAGGTAGTACCCCGACCTGTCCAGGGACCCATATGAACGTCACCCGACTGTTCGTTTGGTTTAACTGATTTAGAAGGTAGTGTATTTTCAATGTTAGCGGGTTGCTGCATTTTTGGTTGTCCAGCATGTATAACGTCTGTAGGGAATCAGCGACTATTAGAACTTTTATAAATTTGCTGTAATCCGTGGCTAGGTGCTGTAAGAAATTCCGTGCAGTTCTGCATCCAACGCATCACAGGCATCGTTAAGTCTAGCTTGGTGTGAGATGCCCTGCCCCACGAAGGCGCAGGATACCGGTAGTGGTTCTGCTTCGCCTTTTGCCTTAGCTTCATCTGTGTAATATATTAGGTGGTCCACGTATTTGCTAATTGCTTTGGCTGCCATTTCTGCCGAGCACTGGAAATTTTTTGTACTTGGGTTCGATTTCAACGATGTATCGGTGTTCGTTTTTTTAATAATAATAATAATTTCTTTTTAATTATTAATAAATCTATATGTAGTTTTCTACAATTAAGTAAAAGATGACAAAGGGAAAAGGTGTTAAATATACATGCTGAAAAAACGAAAGCCGGATTTAATTTAGATAAATGATCGATAACAAAGAAGAAAGAAAAAATAGGATAAGATAGGCAACTAATCAACGAATTTTAAAAAAAGGGTGAAGGCGAAAAGTGCCAGTTATCTGTGAAAGAATAATTCTAGTGGTATAACTCGGCTGTGTCTAAATCCGCTAGTTAATTTTACAGTTCCCATTTAAAATTCAAAAGCGGTTACAATTTTACCTGTAGAATGTTCTCCCTCTCCTTTGTTAAGATGAGATACATTTAATTGCCTTAAAAAATAAAACATAAATTAAAAGCATTTTCAATTAAAAAGCTGATTTGCCAAACTGTGCAAAAATATATCTTCTCGTTTTCAACTGAACAATTACACACAGTTTCGGTAAATTTGATCATTCTATTTATTAGGTGAGCGGCTATTCAACCCGGCAAGGTCTGTATAGATACTACTTTAAAATAAAAATATTTTAATTATGTTATAAAAGGTGTTTTTTTTTAGGGGGGTGTAATCGTTTTAGTCATTAAGGTACGTGAGCTAAATACGTATTAAGTAATACTTCTTTTAATCGGCTAAAAATGTCAATAGTATACGTGTGCAGGGATCTCTGTCGTTTCGGCTTCGCTACATTTCGGCCTCGTCCTTTTTCCAAATAGATTTAGTTGTTGGTGAATTTTTAATTTTATTTATTTTTTTAAATTAATGTAAGACTTAAGACCTAAAAACCATTGAATTAAAAAAAAACATCCGAAAAAGTAGTAATTAATTTAAATTTAGATTATAGTTGTTCTTTTCCATTTTCTGTATTGTCATTAAAGTACAAAATACACGCGCGTATGACAGAATAATCACCGGCATGTTATGTGGTATGTAACTCCGAAACACATGTCGGTGATTAATATGTTTTTAAAAATATGTCTGTCATACGTGTATTTTTAATATGTTTTTGTGTTTAGTAGTAATTAATTTGCTTGGAAAATAAATCAGCGGTTTTGAATGTTCTTTTCCCGTTCACATATATCGCTTAAAAAATGATTTCCTCTTATAAAGACTTGAATATTCATTCAGCGGGTTATTTTAATAAAAATTTTCGGATAAAATTAGTCGATCTCGCCAATAATTTCCCATTAAAGACCGGTTTTTTTGATTTTTTTTAAACAAAAAAAAAAAACGTGTACCTTATAATAAATGTTTACTATTATAAATGTAAATAATTAAAAATGACTGTTAACAAGGACACGTCGCCAGCTATGAGCCAGGGAGGAGGGCAAGATGACAGAAAGAGGATATTACGAGTTATAAGAAAAATAAAATTTATAATTTATAAAAGCTTAATATTTCATTAAACAAGAATCTTAATTAAAATATAATTTTCGTGGGTTTATGGCAAATTGTGTTCCACTACTTTATTATAAAAGTCTTCCATATTGTCCAACTAAAATTTCGAAGCTCCAGGGAGGGGGCAACGGCTCCCCCTTGGCGACGCCTTTACTAATTTTATTATATTTTTTATGGTCCATAGCGTTATATGGCGCAGAAACTTGGACCAGAAACAAGCGAAATGCAGATAAACTACAAGCTTTTGAAACGTGGTGCTGGCGAAGGATGGAAAAAATAAGTGTTGGATGGACAAAGTAAAAAATCAGGATATATTAAATAGAATATCTGAAAAGAGGTCATTACTTGACCGGGTACGCAAGACACGGCTAAATTAGAAGATGGGTCATGTCTTATGACGGATTACTTCGAAGGAAAAATATCTCTGGTAGACGAGGACGCGGAAGGCCACGAAATTCGTTTGTCGCGACATTACTAAAACATACAGGGCTGAACAGAATTACACGGATTTAAAGAGGGCTGCGGAAAGCCGGGAATACTGGAGAAGGATCATCATGGATGGAAACCAGTTCTAGGATTGAACCATGCAGATAGATAGATTACTCGAACAACATTTGCAATTTACGGAAAATATATAACATTATTTATATTGTAATAAACTTAAAATTTATTCGAAATACATTAAAACGAATGAATAATATAGTATGGAAAAGTATGTCGCATAAATGACGAAACCGGGGACGAACTATTTTATTGTATTTATTATTTTTATATATATTACTAGCTGACCCGGCGAACTTCGTACCGCCCCAGAACCAATAAATATTGTGTTAACTTATCAGCAATCAATACTCAAAAAAAATTAAGTTCAATAAATGTACAAAAATCAAAATGAAAAGTATTTTAATTACATTGATATAAATGTAATTCACGTGGTAGCAAGGCATTATCCCCCTTAATAACAAAAATCAGTATAAATTTACTTTGAAAAATTAAAGTAAACTACTTTTTGGAAACATGCTTTTTCGGGCTATATCATCAGCTAACAACACATAGTACACACTCAATTTATATACTTTTTAATAAAGTGTGTACTCTGTGCAGTTAGCTGATGATGAGCTATACACGAAAAAAACGTGTTTCTAAAGTAATTTAATTTCTTAAAGTAAATTTATACCCTTTTTTAGGATTCCGTACCCATATAATATACGGAATCCCAATAAGAGGGTTCAGAAACGAAAAAAATATTCTATTATATAATAACTCGGAAGCGGTTTGACTTATCGGAATCAGATCATAAATTACAATCAAACTTCTCTATCTATGACAATTTACAACTTTAAGCTGACCGATTATCCTGGTCGGTAAGAAACCGTCTAGAATATATAATATAGAATTTAGAACGACCTCAAAAATCGCCCTTAAAAAATTCATAACTCATCATCAGATAACCGTTTAAAATCGAAATTAAAAATATAAAACAAAACACAACAGCCCTTTCATAAAATTTAAAAATTACGATTAAAAAATTATTCGAACTCCCCTTTTGAGCCAAAAATAGCAAAAAAAATGAATTTTCTTCATAATTTTTTTTTTAAATTTTGTATTCTGCTATTCGGGACAGACACAAATTCAACAAATCAAAGATCATAAAAATCGGTCCAGCCGCTGATTTAACTAACCCGACTTTGTTTTATATACAATGCCTGTCCCATAGGAAGTGAGAGTAACTTTGGTCTAAGTAGGCACCTACTCACAGCGCGTTCGCTCCGGGTACATCTTAAAGCCCATTTAATTATCTATCGAATGCAACAAACCGGGAGTTTCAACCTCCCGGGGGTTCGCCCTGCAGCATCGATTTGAAAAAAAGTGTTTCGTCGACCGCCACCGTTTTTTTGGACAAAAAAATTACAACATTTTGGAAGAAACTGTATTTCAAAGTTTTTACATAAATTATTACCCATCTTCATTATTCATATTAATCTTCTCGAAATAGGCACCTCTCGCTTGTAAAGGTCGCTTTAAACTCGCCGACAGGTGTTCTGTTTAAAATGGTCTGTACCGCATTCACGACTTCTTGATCAGTGTCGAATATTTTTCGAAATCGCGCTATGCTATCGAAATATTGTTGAATTACCGAGTCGAATATCATCAGGATACGCTTCTTTTTTTAATAAATCTAACGTCTCTTTAGCCGTTTTTTGCAACCAACAATAATAACGAATCACATACCACTGTTCTTGCTCGATACCTTTCTTATCCATGTTGACAACACAACACTGCACGTGGTTTTCACAATTTGAGCCTTACTCTTTCGACTATAAAACACGTAATAATGCTCGTAGAAACGTTCGGTTTGTTGCATTTGACAGCTGATGGAATGCCCTTTAGGATTATCTGAGTGCGAGACCCGTTACGATGCGTTTTCAACCTGCCCACTCCGCTTGAAAAAAATTGTAAAGGTTGACAAAAAACTTTTTTTTCAAATCGATGCTGTGGGTGTAGAGGCGAGATATGAACTTCCGGTTTGTTGCATTCGATAGCTAATTAAATGGGCTTTAAACACGCTGTGAGTGGTTGCCTACTCACACCAAAGTTACTCTCACTTCCCGTGGGACAGCCATTGTATATAGATAGTAGACCCGGCCACGCGTTGCTATGGCTCAGTTGTAATACGTTGAATTAATATTATAAAACTAATGCTTACTGATAAAGATAAAAACGATTTAGCCAATCTAAAAACACACAGGATTGAGCCTTCGAATTCACTTTCCGGATGGTTGGAAAATGTTTTCAATGACTGCACATGTTGATTTTTATAAAAATATTTCTATATGTTTTTTACGGGCATTTAGCAGTTAAAGTGATAGACGTCTTTTTATATGTAGCTTTTTTAGAACATCTTAAAATTTTTTTTCTTGCTGAGATAAATAATAAATCACAATATTTATACGACTGAAATATGAAATTGGCACTCACCGCACAAATGTGAATATATTCATACAATATTACTGAAAGTTGCGAAAATACCGAACACATTTTAAAAACGAATACATATGGATAATATGCGAGTATCGGACGGGCAGATGAAGCACATTTACCGAAACGAAAACACGAATAGATCTGAATAACTCGGAACACGAAATACATGCAAAAAATGGTTGATGCGCTTATTGTAATGTTTCCGGTCAATCTTTCGATTTCCCGTCGGTAATTAATTTTTCGGATCAAAGACCTTTCAGTTGTATAAATGTCTCATTATTGGGAAAATCTCTTTGTGCTTCTCAAATTTCTTTCGTTACCTGATTGCCGGACATGTGTTTCATTTTTTTTTTGTCATTCTCGCGGTACTTGTGAAGTCGGGTTGTTTATTATTTTCCTTTCTTTTTCCCGATTTAGGGTATACCATGTTTAAGAGAAATGCAGACCGGTTTGCACTGTACTCGCTAAACGACCATTCGCCTACATTGTTCTGCTACATATTTTGATTATATTTTTAGTTTATCGTTGCGACCATTTAATGACGGAAAATTTAGTCCGCTACAACTCACAAATGTTAGATGTAAGCACGTCTGTGATCCAACCAATTTGAAAAAATTTCCGACTAAATTACTGCAAAATGTAATAAGAATATACTGCACATAAGGGGAGTTTTAAAATGTGCACAACACATTCTCAGTAATTCATTTTCACAAACAAATATATAAATACTCAAAACATTTAATATCTGCATATAAATAGGCAAAGCCTTTTTTCGTTTATTAACCGATTTTCTTTTTCATTTTTTGCTTGGTAGCTATTAAAAAGCAGTTTTCTTTCTTATTTTAATATAAAATTTGTACAAAAAAAAAATAAAAAAAGAACTGCTTGTTACGATATTTTTGATTCAATTATGTTTTTTTTTTTAACTGCATGCGTAGCGCATGATTTCCGTGCCGTCATTAAGCGACCGCCCGCTGATCGGCTGAGAGTCAAAAACCGACACCTTTTTTTGCTTATTCGTTCCTCGCCGTTTCCAGGTATCTGAAATTACCCGCTCGCCTGTTTGGCCTACAGCATGTTTTATTGCTTCACGTATTCTAGGCGAATTTTGTAATTTCCGTGCAACTTTTTAAAATTTTTTTTTCTAGGAACCTAATTTAAATTTTAGACAATATTTTAGAAAAAAAAATCAGCTAAATCGGTCGAGCCGTTCTTGAGTTACACTTTTTTGCGAATTGTGCAATTTCGGTGCGATTTTTGTAATTTTTTTTTTTTTTTGCAAACCTTCTCCTAAGAACTACGAATACAACAAAAAAAAATTATTCAAATCGGTTCAGCCGTTTTGGAGGAGAAGCGAAACCCACATAAGGCAACTCATTTTATATATAAGATATTGTATCGTATACAATAATAATCACAGAAAAATTAATTTAAATGAATAAATAAATAAATGCATAATTGTTATTACCAAATTAAATGAATGATGAATGACTATGGAAAAACTTTGAAAAATTTTTAAAATCACTTTAAATAATTTAAATACGCTGAAAATGTTTACTTCAACGTTTACAGAACGAAGACACAAATTCAAATGATCGGGGAATTTGAATTTTCTATAACTAACCACCCTCAAATTTAACAGGTTTCTTCGATGCATATACCTACAGAAGTCGCTTTCGCAAATTTCGTAGAAGATCGGCATTGTAGCGGTACATTTACAACGATTAGCCTTACAATCGGACCGGACGGAAAAAATACTTCCGAAAAATGGTTCTTTATGACCCTTGAAGGTTGCGGTATAATATTCGTTCTTTTGTATCGGTGACAATCGTTAACCGCTTTGTGCAAACGATGATGTCGGCAAGGGACAATGAAGAAAAAAGGATCTGGTCTTTTAGAGGACAGTCTTTTTTTGTTCACTTTGTTAATTGTTCATCGATAGTCAGACCCATCTTCGTTATTTTTTACGATGACACTGATGCGACCGAGAATATATCCTTCTTTCTTACACATATACATATACATACTCTCTCACTCACTTTTCATATTATGAGACTTTAAAGCTTTTACAGTGAACTTTCCCAAAATTTTCTTTCACACAAACCTTCTTCTGGCAATAACGAATACAATAAAAAAAAAATTAACCAATTGGTCATACTTACACGAAAGATACTTCTTTGTGAAGTATGGAGATGACTCATCAGATATATATCCGATAAAAGCAGGCGTTCCGCAGGGAAGTGTGCTGGGGCCACTACTCTATCTCATATACACGTCAGATATTCCTACGCCCTCCAACGTGCAGGTAGCAACATTTGCTGATGATACCGCGATCTTATGCTCGGATGTATGCCCGGTTAAAGCGCGTAACACCATTCAAGAAGCTGTTACTGAACTCTCATCGTGGTTTAGCCAATGGAAGATTAAAACTAATGAAAGCAAATCAAGGCGAGTAATCTTTACTAACAGAAGAATTGTGCCAACGGAAGATATAATCCTGAATGATGTTCCAGTTCCACAACACACAGATGTAAAATATCTTGGTATGTATCTCGACCAAAGATTAACATGGAAGAAACACATAACAGCAAAACGGATCGAACTAAATGCAAAACTGAAGCAAATGTACTGGCTATTAAACAGAAAATCAGAAATATCTCCTGAAAATAAACTATTAATATACGCTCAAATCCTAAAGCCAATTTGGCGGTACGGTTGCCCCTTATGGGGCTGCTCGAAAAAGAGCAATATAGCGATCATCCAACGGATACAGAATAAAATCCTTCGAATGATAGTCAATGCTCCGTGGTATATCACCAACTTAACACTACATGAAGATCTAAAAATCAAGACCGTGCTAGAAGTAATAACTAATGATGCAAAAAAGTATGCTAGCAGACTGGAGATACATCCAAATTACTTAGCGATCGTATTGTTGGATAATTCGATGGAAGTTCGGCGGCTTGACAGAGTCAAGCCGATGGACTTAGCCTAACAAAAAGGAAAAGTAATCTTCTGCACCTATCGCTGGATAGAGTGCTACTCAATGTTACGCTCTAATACTAAAATTGCCAGATAGCTGTTATCAGCTAGGAGCAATTTGGCAAAAAAAAAAAAAAAAAAAAAAAAAAAAAAAATTCGGTGCAGTCGTTCGCAAGTTATGGGCGTTCATACTAATCGACGATTCATTTTTATATATATAGATTCATTCGTTTTTACGTGTTTTGAACAATTTTAAATTTATTGCAATATAAATATTGTTATTAATCATTTTTTGTGAGAAATGTTGTTCAAGAATTTTAAAAAAATGCAACATTAGTAACCGCGTATTAACAATTATTTTCAATTATTTACATTTATAATATATAGAGTGGTTTACGAAGGAAGGAAAACATTTATAATAAATTAAAAATTAACTTTAATGATTATGATTGAAAACTCACTAACACTAAACTAGATCATCTCTATTGGGAAAGAAGACGAAGCTGAAACGATACGGCTACCGTGTATAGTTCTATATCAACGATGGAAGAGTCTCTGTTTACAAAATAAGTGCACCAAATTAGGATAAAATGATTAAATAATTGAACTTCAGTTATCTATGTGGAATTATTTATATTAGTCCAATTTATGACTTCTTAGTGTCGTACTCTGAATTATATATTTTTTCTACCAGTAGTTGGTGATTTTCGCTAGATAAAATAAACGATAAATGAAAAATAATATGTGTAAATCACTCTTCCATTATATAAATAAATTATCGTATATATATAAATAAGTTTTTTTTATTTATTTATTTAGATTTTTACTGCCTACATAGGCTATAATCTACTTAGTCTAGTTACAGTACGGTACATAGTTTCATAAAACTAAGTGTAGCATTGTACGTTTAAGAAATTTGATTATGTTATTGAGGTCCTTGATGTCCAAAAAAGCGTTGAGGTCCGTGGCAGTTGGTTGGTTGGCGGTGAACTTGGAACAGCATAGTACCAGGTGTTGTATGGTAATTCTTTCACCAGGGCATGTTTCAAAATTTGTATCATTTTATGAGCTGTAATAAAAATTACGCGACATTTTAACACAAATTTTAGTTGTTCTTTTTACAAAAATATGTTATTTTATTTTGTTGTTGTTGTTTTTTGTTTTGTTTTGCTTTTTTTGCGTTCTTTCGACAGACAGTGTTTGTTCAAAAAACCACTTTGGTTTTGATAAAACAATTTGTTTCGGAAGGAAGAAAAAAAAAAACAGATAATAATAACGTTGAGAAGGCAAAAAATTATGTTTTTAAAATTGCGTCACAATTAATTAATTAGTCTTTGTAAAGTGGTAATTGGAAATGTTTCAAAAAAAAAAAAAGCATACAAGTAAAACTCGAAAAGAAAGCTTAAAATGATATCTTGAAGAAAGACGCATTTTATTACGTTCTTCTTCTTCTTTGATTTGTGACCATGCCGTATCCTGCAACTTGGGCCACAGGCACGGAAGAAAAGGTATTATACATACTAGATTAAAGGTAGGATATTTGTATTATTAAGGAAGAGGAGGAGTTTAGCTTCGACGGAGGAGGTGCGTTGCAGTATGTTAGGAAGATTATTGGGAAGGCCAGCGAGTTAGCTTTGGAAAGTATAAGTTGAGCAGGAAGTTAGGACGTGGGTGATGGTAAGGGGAACATTACATGTAGGACAGGTCGGCTGTTCTTCTTTTGCAAGCAGGAACTGATGCGCAAGACGTGTATGTCCAGACCGAACGCGGCAGAGTACTACATCATTCCGCCTGAACTTCGACATTATTGGGTTTGTCACGCTAAAGTCGTAGTGAGGAAAAATAGTGAATCGTTCCATTGCTTTCATTTTTACCTTACTCCAAATATATGGGTCAGGATATCTTTATCCAGCGTTGGTATGAACGGAATCGGTGTTATATTATATGATTCTGCTGCCGCTATGTCAGTTTCGTTATTTGCTCCAATATTGCTATGTCCAGGTATCCAGGCGAGTACAATTTGGCCCGAATAAGTAAACGCTTCTTTTTCCGATATAGTTTTCGCGAAGGGATGTTGATGTTCGTGTCTGTTCTGTATACATCTGATGGAACTAAGGGAATCTGTGCAAATTAGTATGTCATACTTTAACTCCGATTCTGCAGTATCAATTACGCAAGAGATGGCATAAAGCTCTGCCGACAGCACGGAGAACGTTGATGGATGTGCACATCGAATTGTCTCATGTTTGTAAACGACGGCGCAACCACTGCAATTTCCTTCTTTTTTTTTTTGCTCCGTCCGTGTACAGTATTTCATGACCATTGTACATAATAAAGAATCTTTTAACGTCCCGTTTGTTAATTATAGAATATAGTAAGTTATAACAAATACAAATGTAACAAACAAATTTTTTTTTAATTTGTTTGTTACATTTGTATTTGTTATAACTAACTATATTATTGTACATGTTCAGAAGATTCTGGAACGAGTCCGGAATAGTCGGATTGTGGTGGTGAGCCAAGGTTTAGGAAAGAAGTGTCGTATACTATGGAAATGGATATCGAAGGGTGAATAGGCAGTTAGTTTGTTTTGCAGAGAGAAGGCAGAAGGTTATGAAAGATGTTTGTAATGTTGTTGTGAAAGAATAAATTTAAATAAGGAATAGATATCGGTAGTTATGGTGAAACATTGCAGAATCAGACAGGTCAGGAGTTGTGTGAGTGAGTGAATGTGGAATTTAAGGAGGATGAATAATGAAGGTCATTAGCAGGAAGCTCTCTAGAATTGAAAAGCAGACGGTTTATTGGCGGTGATCTCAATGCACCAAATGCTAGGCGTAAAGTGGCGGACTGAGTTTAACCGTTTCAAGGCTGTTGGCGTAGCGTAAGCAGGAAAAGCTGTAGTCATATTTCGATTTTAACAAGGCTCTGTATATTTCGAAGAGAGAAATTTTCTCCGCAAAATAGGTAATATGTAAAAACTTTTTCATCAGATTTAGCCTTTGCGTGCAAGCAATTCTGAGGCAATTTGTATGATATCCATTCGTGTCAGCCTTCTGTCGAAAATAAGTCAAGATAAACAGATTTTACGGCCTCTGATGGTAATAGCCACCTGCTGCTGGCAATGATGAATTCTACAAAAGTGCACCCTGTTTTAGTTTTTGCAGGTGGGAAGGATTGTAGACAATTTAATAAGCTTCTGTGTGTAACTTCCTGAAGCATGGTTTTGCCAAGTTGTTTATGGTCATGACAACCGATAAAGATTACCAGGGTATCTGCAAATAGTACACTTCGGATCATTGGATATTGAGATTATAGCAGTGATGAAGAGCGTTGAACTTGAGACTGAACCCTGCGGTACACCATTTTTTAATTCAAGAGGCTTTGAGCTAACATCGCCAAAAGTCACCAAAGTTCTTCGAGCGTTAGTAATTTATTCAACTGTTGATGTGAGTGTCGGTCTGCGTTGTTATGGTCAGGGAAGAAGGATTTGAAGCCAAAGAGAAGTAGTGATTAGCAAAGTCTGTTGCTATGGTTTCTGGATCAGCAATTTTTATGTTATTAGTGGTGGTAATGGATGGTAAACGATGTGTGTTGCCTTGCTACATCGAGTTGATCTTCTTGAATAAACGTGTGACTTTTCTTGTTTTTTCAGGACAAATAAAATTATAAAATGTTAAAATTTTGACTACTAAATTATAAAATGTTTAAATTTTATGATTAAAACACACACCAGCTTGTCTTGCAAGATAACTTTTGACTAACCTATTTTATTGGAAGCACTTTCTCTTCTTTTTCTTTTCTTTTTAAAGTATAAATTTATGCCTTAACTCTGTGCTCTCGAAGATACGACTTTAAAAAAAAATAGCTTCGTAATTGTTCAAACGGTGTTGGTCCACGAACGTTAATCAACAACAATCGCAAATAAAAACATACTGCATTATTTGGATGTACGGTGTATAATCGACCTAAAGCTTCTGATGAAAATAAATTCGTATGACCTTCAACTGTTTTGCCTTGTTCGCGTCGTTGAGATATTTCTGTTGATGCTATTCCGACTTCACAGCAGAGCAAAATAAGAAAAATGCTGCTAACGTAGTTCGCGATGATCCTGCTGCTCACTTTCTTGACATTTTCGTTTATAAGGTACACACGCTGACCATTTCCTTAAATGAACAACTGCTGTACGTCATGCAAATGACTACGACATACTGTTTCATTGCTACTAATATATATATATATATATATATATATATATATATATATATATATATCGTGCTAGTTGATATAGTTCGATCTCATTTGCATATCTAATTTGCCCATCCGAAAACGGTTACGACGCTTCCTTTGTTCACATATTTGAAAATGTATTTGGTCGATTTAGTCGAATTGCATATATTGATGTTTGCTCTGATAGGTTTTGACATCAATAGTGAACACGCTACAATCCGACGATTATCAACGGTAATATCATTATTTCTTACGGTTGATCGACGACAATATACTATGGATAACCAGCATCATCGATAAACTGGGTTCTCCTAGTAAATCTCTCGACAACGTTTTGTTTATTTTCCACGAAATGAAAATTTTGAACCCTGCACGCACCATGAATCGTATTCTTAATAATGACTTCGGATAATCCGGATATCGGGTATTTCAGCTGAAAGCAGTTTGATCCGGGGTAATTTTATTGATCAACCAAATCAAAATGTGCCCATGCGGCATCCAAGTCATTCTATGGAATACATCCAACAACGTACCTCTCGGAAAACGTGATATTTTACAATGACACAACGCAAGAGAGATTTTAATTTCTATTTCAGTACGCATCATATTTGTAGCTATTCAATAATAATTCATTGATTTCAGCCCATTTTGGATTACTTGTGAAGGTAATAAACAAAAAATCCGGACGACATCTTGCGCGTATTCTGGCGTATTAGCATTTTTCCGGTTTCATTGGCATTACCACCATTGTGTTGACGCCATCTGTGTAAATGGATATACTTTTTTGAACGTAATTTTGACTGATTTAATCAAATGTAAAGTAGAGTCGTTCAATTTCGATTTTTGTTTGCATATTGACGATGTATTGATGGGGAGCAATTGGCGGCATTTCGAAATGTGATTATCTGCGTTTTGTCGAATCATTAATCCGCCCGGATAATAATTAACAATTTTATCCATTTCTTCATTTGTAAAAAAATTACGCGAACAATCTGAAACAATGAATTGAACATTCGAAAAAGTGAACCGCAGCTATTGAATATACTTTTCTTTAATGAAAACGTCTGAATTCCTTTTTAACACCTAAAAAAAAATAATTAAACATCAATTTTTCATATATTTAGTTTAAACGCCACATTACAAAAATACTTTTTTTCTCTTTATCCGGATTTAGACACACCAACGCTTTAATTTTTTACTTGAACGTTGTTGTACAAAGACAATTTTTTCCATACATTCAGTACGCTAAAAATCTGTTATATATTCAGATTTATAGACATCAGAAACGAGTTCGATAGCTTTCACTTTTTTTTTTGTAAAATAACGAATACTTCATATCAAATTTATTTACTTGTGATTCGATTTTAAAGTTTGATATTGAATCGGGGGTATCCCCATCTTCGGCTTGCCAGAATATAATATGATCGACGAGTTTCAGTAACACGTTGAATAATATTAGAGGACATTCATTAATTACGTAAGCTTAAAATTGAGGGGGGGGGAGCAAAATCTCATCAAATCTCATTTGAACTGAGGGGAGAATAATTTAAAATCTCACATCAACTTTTAAAAAATGTACATTACTCTATACCAGTGGTTCTTAACCGGTGGTTCGCGGACCACTGGTTTTGGTCCCTGGAAGCACTCAAAGTGGTCCGCGAAGCCATCCTAAAAATATTAAAGCTATAAAAGTAGTTAACTTCATTAAAAAGAGTGCACTTAATACACTTGTCTCCTTAAAAAATTGTGCTCAAATATGAACTCTGAACACGAAGAAACTCGGCTTTTCCATTGTCGCGGTTGTAGGAATTGAAAGAGGAAGTACAAATATTATTAACTAACAAGGAGAACAAAGAGTTGCTAGATCAGTTCTGCGAGTCCAAATTTCAAATGTGTTTTGCTTATTTAGTTGATTTTTTCGCGCAACGAAATGAATTGAACCTTCAATTGCAAGGGTCATGAAATTTGAAGTTGCAAGGCGCAAGCAATAAATTTGCATATGAAGATAAAATTAGTGAATTTATCACTAAAATCGAGCTATGGATCGACAAGGTTGGAAGAAAAAATTTTTCTGCGTTTGATACGTTGAATCGAATTATTGACAGGCAGCGTGCTGAGATTAAAGAAGAAATACAAAAGAACATGATACTTCATCTGAAAAATTTAAAAAGTGAATTCAGTCGCTATTTCCTGACTACTGTAAGGACGAAGGTGTGTTCGGAAAGTAATCAACGTTTCTGAGGTGCCTGATGAAATTCAAGAAGAAGTGATTGAAATGCAACACAATAGTAACTTGAAAGATATATTCGTGACAGGAATTAATTTTGAAAATTTTCGGACCAAAAAGGCAATTTCTTTCCCCCAAAGATTCAAGAAATTCGTGTACGTTACCGAACTTTGTTATCATCGACATATCTATGCGAGCAGGGGTTTTCGGCGCTTTTGATAATTAAAAGCAAGCACCGAAATCGGTTGAATGCCAGTGCCGACATGTGTTTGGCTTTGAGTAGCACTGAACCAAGGATTCATAAGTTAGTAAAAGGTATGCAGTCACAGAAATCGCATTAAAATAATATACTTACCTCTATTCTGTAAAATTTTTGTAAAAAATATTAAAATACTGCTGGCTTTGAACAATTTGATGCGTGTCTTATTTACAGATAGATGGAACAACCCTTTATTTATTTACATTTATACTGTATATTACCTCCAAACAGTTGGTGGTCCATGGCAGACAGAAATTTTGTCAAATGGTCCTCATCGCTTAAAGATTAAGAACCACTGCTGTATAGGGATAATAAAAAAAAAAAAATTATTAAATTTTTTATTACATTTTCTGAAGTGTCCCATTTTGCCCGCTGAAAAAAACTCAAGGCTATTAAAAACATTTATTTCGAGAATAAAAGAAATTAAAAAAAAATGTAGAAAATTTTTGAAAGAAAAAAAAAACAAATCGGTATAGAGTACATGAATGCTCACGGAGTGAGTGAAACATTAGAGAAGGTAATGTTGTCTGGTTTTGCTTTTAATTGTACTAAATTTAAATAAATTCGTTATAGTACGCTGCTTAACGTTGTATTATTTTTCTGTTTTATGAAAATAAATTTAGTTCTTTAGTGGAAAGGGTCCCACCAAGTCTCACTAAATCTCACCTAAGATAATAGGAGGTTCGAAATTCAAAAAAAAAAAAAAAAAAAAAAAAACAGCTCACCTAATTATTGGAAACTCCTTTATTTCGACGAGCAGAATGATATCACGTGACTTAAATCCTTCTAAGAGTATAACTCTATTGCAACTTCATCAACACTGTTGGGCCATTGTACCAATGTATATCGTCTGTTCTCCAGTAAGTACTTTATCCGATAGCTATTTTGTAGTCATCCACTGGCATTTGTTCAGTTGCCGTTGTGAATAATCGCACAGCAGTTCGTTGCGTTCATGTAACAAATTTCGTAATGATTCAACAATTTCTTTTCTTGCGTCTGCGCAGCGTTGATCACAACTTGTTCATTTGTGTTTCCCGTAAAATATACATTTGGAGAAATTTGTGATTGGAATCTGGTAATGTGCTGGCAGAGAGTCAGCGCGATGATAAATTTGCCCTTTTGTTGCACCGTAATCGAACTTGCGTCTATTCGCCGGAACAAAAAGAAAAAAAAAAGGATTTTGATTCTGGTGTAACATTTAAAACCAGCGTATATAAATAAATGTGTTTGCGAATTGATGAAGCACACACAGAAAAGTCAATTAATATATGCCAATAGACAGCTTTTTCTAAAATGACTACCGCAACAGTAAATTGAAATACTGACAAATATAGTGGTCGACTGTGGTACTAACAAAAAATGCTTTCGAAACAACTGCCGACGCATTAAAACTGATTCGTTTGAGCGCAATTAACTAATTAATTGACCTCGAACTGATGCTAATAGTTCGGGTGGAAAATTTATTTCTGGTAATTTTCCTTTACCATTTATACAATAAAATTCCGGATGTTTCATTTTGAAATTTCAATCCATTACAATAAACTTTGTCTATCGGTCCAACAATTACAAACTGTTGTTAATCGATTTCACGATTACATGCGAATGCGCTATATACAATTGAACGATGTCAAATTTTGTCTACGATTTGTTTGCATTTGTATGCGCGAGTGTTCGCATTTTGTAGCTGACGATTTTCACGCGCTAGCCTTGCTCGCGATCGTCTCCTATTTAATCGATCATTTTTAAATCACAGTGCATTTCATTCGCTGCCTCCATCGAGCGATTTGATTCGACGTGTTGCTCTTCAGTTATTTCGCTGAACTCTTCTTTGTTGATTTCTACGTGTGTTTCAACCAATATTTTGTCGTTTTGGTGCCATTTTCTTGAACGTCCAGGTGTTTCACTTCTTTGTCTTTAGTTAACGACAAATACACAAACTGCGCTCAATGATAATTATTCGGCTAAACGATTATTTCACAGCATGGCAGCTCCGTCGAATTTCAGTAGATCGTGAAATTGACTATGAAAAAAGTTCTTCTTCGCCTTCAATCGGCAGCAGATATAGCGAATTGTGCATCTCGAAACTGGGAACATTTTCGAAGAGAGGGCTCAATGAATGCCTCTGAAAAAAATACAAGATAATTTTTAATAGCTATAATTTTTGTACGTACCGACTTCCGCACAGTTGTTTAGGAAATTTGCTAGGGAGCTTTTTATTTTTATCGACTTTAAAAAAGATGGGTACGGGTTCGTCGTATATGTTTTTTTTTTTGTTTTTTTTTTTTTTTACGTTTATTTATTGATCATGTAGACTGATTTTAAAAGTTCTCTGTTTCAACGAAAGCACAAAACGTAGTCGTCGAAATACCGGGAAAAAAAAAGGTCACTTTAGGGAAATTTTTAATATAATTGTAACAAGTGTAATAATGTGTAGTAAATAAAAAATAAAATATATATTTAATAAAATTAGAACGTGTTCAGATAGCAAGCGTGTGAATATATGCGAACCGGTTGCGGGCTAAGGGTTGACGGAAAGAGATTTATCTTCGTCTTTAAGGGGTGCGCGCGATGATCGGTCACCCGAATGAACCGATTGGCAGATCGGCTATGGAGGAGGAGACATAGTACGTAAGAAGAAAACAAATAAAAAGATTCACCAGGTCGCAAGACAGTGTTCGCCAAGACAGGCAAGAAGAGGTGTCGCCAGTGTTCGAAAACTGGTGTCAGGATATCCGAAAGAAGTCACGATCTAGTAACGTCAAAGTGACAGAAAGTCAGTTTTGTTATTTGTGACGTCCGCGTAATTAATAGTATACAAAATTCGAGTACCCTTCACGTCATCGAGAACCACTCCAAAATACCAACGTGTTTACTGATCAACCCAGCAGCCGCGGCAATATTATACACGTATTAAATATATTTATAAAAATATTTTGTATATACATATATTATTGTAAGGTTTACGTTTGGTTTTAAAATGCTCTCAGGAATGCGCCACCACGGTCTCAGCTGCACACCGTGGACGTAAATTTAGATTATTGGTTTATAATTATTATTACGATTATTATTAAAAACAGATTATTTAAATTTTCATACGTTGTATTAAAATGTTGGGCGACCGCTGAAAAAAGCACAATTATAAAATTTACGTAGATAAATTAATTAAAATCTAATATAAAAGTGTACATATCACTAGTGTTGTCGGCAATCCGTAGTCAGTTTTCCGATGATTAGCGTTGTGACGGTCATACGGCACAATAATCTAAAATGTTTCCAATGAGGAGCTGTTTCGTTTCGAAATATTCCCGAAATTTGCGGGGATCTTAGATAGTGAATTAAATCAATACTTACGAAAATGTTAAAAATAATATTATATTTTTCGAAAATTAATATCGACTATAATTAAAGAGTACTATTTAAAATTTTTTTTTTTTCCAAACGATATTTTAATATATATGAACGGAACTACTAATTTTTTCTTTTAGGTGAATTTAAATTAAAAAGCCGCGTAAAAACAAAGAAAATATAATGTTGCTTGATCGTATTATCATAAAGCCAATAAATTTCGGGAATATTTCGAAACGAAACGGCTCCTCATTGGAGCCACGTTTTAGATGCTTCTGTCATACGGCGCGAGATCCTTTAATCTGCGGTTCAGACGGAAATTTTCTTTAACGAATCTAAATTAGACACCTGCCCTAGCGGACGATACTTTTTTATACACGTTACTCGATATGGTTTGAAACGTTAGCCAAATGTACAGTCTTCTCTTGACAGGTAACAACGGTGACTCCTGGCCACGATGACAGATGTCTAGAGCGAGAACGCCGTGACGTCTAAAGCGCTTGCATAAAATTTTACAATTCATATTAATTCTCGAAATGTAAATGTTGTACGCACATGCGTAGAACTGCAAAATGTGTTGAACATTCATTAGTTGTAATATTGCGAATAGTTTTGATTTAGAAACAGCATTTTTGAGTGCTATTTGCGCTTTTAACACAGATTTTATCGTAAGACTTTTTTTTGTATAAATTGAGTGGTATTAAAGTTGAAAATGAATATATTATTATAAAATCTGTTACTTTTTCATATGCGAGGATAATTACTCTGTACTTTTTTTTTAGTCTGTCAAAAAAATCATGGATTTTTGAAGTTCCATAATTTGGAAAAATCCTATTAAAATTAATCGGTTCTGTTCGAATACGCTTCATTTTATAGAAAAATAGAATAAAACTACTGAATATCATTTGTATTTAGCTATTTTTATTCTTAAATGTTTGATACTAATCATACTGTGTAGTATTTTAAGCGATTGATTTTTGTTAATATATTCTCGATTTGAAATTTAGCGCAAAAAGCATGTCAGCAATACATGTATAATACACTTTTTTTTCTTTTCTTAAATTATATTTCGAGTCAAATTTTATGCACAAAACCGATTAAAAATTTAAATGCAATTTTTTTTTGCCTTAATTCACATGTTCGATGTCAGTAAAATGAAATGTTCGTAATTGAGTTCCTAAAATATCTTTTTTTTGATTAAATATACTTATGTTTAGTTAAAAATTAAGCTGTGTAGGATTCATGCGAAGCATCAAGCTAATTCTTAGAGGCGCTTATGTGCAAAATGTTTATTGACATCGTCAAAAATCTGCCCTTCGTCAGTTCAGGTTTAATTTTACTTGTACATTCAAATAGTTTCAAAGTCGACTGAAATTTCCAATTCGAAAAAATACTATTTCACAAATGTAAAAAAACAATTTTTCAATTTTTTCATGTACATAAGCATTTCATTGCGGCTATAAATCTCAGCACCTATTTAGACTTCATACATTACACATATAATTGACACAACCTTGTTTATGTATCAGAATTTTTAAGTATAATACCATGTTATAATAATCAGATTGTAAGATATTATTGCGGTTAGAATTGCAACAAACAAATGGAAATGGGCGGGACATATCGCAAGGCTAACGGACAGAAGGTGGACTAAGGAAGTGCTGAACTGGCGGCCATACGCAGGAAAACGGAAGCAAGGAAGGCCCCCAAGAAGGTGGACAGACGATGTAATAGCACAAGCCGGACATACATGGATACGCGAGGCTTAAAATAGACAACGATGAAAGAATTTAAAAGAGGTCTACGTCAATTACTGGCGTCAAAAGGTTGCATAAAGAAGAAGAAGAAGAAGAAGAAGAAGTCAATTCTAAATATCTTGTCTTTCCTAACGATTTTAAAAAGCAGTTAAAAATTGGTTTCGACATGGTTAATCAATTTTTTGTTCGGCAGGGATTGATATTAATTTCAACCGTAGCAGAATAATATAAAAAAAATATGTATTGCCAAATGTTGATCCACTTTTTATTATATTAATAGTCACAGGGAAAAATGTTTAATGCGCATAATTTGTTATTTGTAATTAAATTCAAAAAATAAAGACAAAATGTTTGCAACAGATATCAGATGAACAGTAGAATACCAAAAATTAAAGAATAAAAGAGGACATGCTAAATATAAAGTGAATCTATTTATTGATGAAGATATGGGAATATATTAACAGTGGAAAATTATGTAGAATTAAAGGGAAAATATAAATAAAATATAATTTTAGAAGGATACTAATACATCAGTTATTGTTTAGTAACACGAGGAAGAGGATACAGACCATCCAAAACTTCAAACA
This sequence comes from Icerya purchasi, assembly GCA_039619475.1. Lineage (NCBI taxonomy): Eukaryota > Metazoa > Arthropoda > Insecta > Hemiptera > Monophlebidae > Icerya > Icerya purchasi. The sequence continues at coordinate 448,835,020 of CM077116.1, read as the reverse complement.
ACGGATAAAATGTCCTTAGCAAACTATAGAGAACAATAAACTGAGATTGCCATGTAGAAAATTAAGTACAGCGAAAATCTGTTATAACAACATTGAAAGGGGTAAATTATTATATTCAACATTACATAGAGTTTCACAGTTTTTAATGATCAAGATTTGCTGATAATGAACAATTACTATGTTATAAAATATTTTATGGAATAACTTTTTAATAATCAAATAAATAATAATTTATTTATAATCATAGCTGCACGTATGTTCTTAATAAATTTATAAAAGCAGAAACATCAAATTTTATCTTCATACATGAAAATTTAAAGTAATGTAAAACAAAAACTAAAAAGAGAAAAATAGTTGTATAGATTTTTCTTACTTTTGAAGAAATTTTTAATTCTTGACTTCTTATTAAAATAAGTAGCAGTCTTTTTCTAATACTGTTTATAATAAATTGTAGGTTTTCATCAGTTTCGTTAAATTTACAAAAAACAATATCCCGTTTTTTTCTATTAAATTCATCTTTAGAAGCCTTTTGAATCTAAATATTGTTCCAAGTTGTTATAAGCAAAATTCATGATTTCCACTGGCCAACACGACTCAGTTGTGGCTTCAATGGATTTTAGAAACGTCTGGCAGGAGACCCAGTGCTCTTTCCATGCAGGCGAGCATTTGGTCAAGAACAAAGTTGAAAAAGAAGGTAGAGAAAGTATTTTGTTAAGTCTCGCTGTTTGTGATACATCGCATGCCCCAAAAGCACAGGCAGTGGGCGATGATCCGTCAGTTGGGTGGTTTTTAGTTGCATCTATGTAGAATATTAGATGGTCTGGATATTTCTGTATTGTAGCTCGTGCTATATGTATGATATCAGGCTGTTGGCGTTTGTTATATTTCATTATAGAAAAATCAACATTCGAGGAAATTAATTTTGCTTATTCTCTGGTCTGACAGGAGCTCTATAATCTCAGGTAGTGGGTCGTTAGTGAAATTTCGGGTACCGGTGAGTTTCTTTGAGTGGCTAGGGGGAAACAGATTAGATGTGAAATGCAGATAGGTTTCTCGGTAACTGTGTAAAGTTTTCTGATGTATTTTAAAAGAGGAATGTCTAGAAGGGCGCATAGACTAGTGGACGTGGAAGATCTATCTGCGCGCAAAATTGTGCGAAGGGCGACGTGGTGCACTGCGTCAAGGGATTTCAACAAAGAATAGCTGGCTGATGAGTAGACCTGTGACCCTCTGGAGAGGACCAAAGACTTTCAGATAGAAAGGAGGGGTTTTAGGGGGGACATCGTATTTATATTTGCCAAATACTTGAGGATTGATAAATATTTGTAACAATTAACTCTGAGGTTAATTATGTAAAGACGTCACGTTAGTTTATTATCGAACAGTAGCCCAAGGAACATAGTAGTAGGCTGGAAGAGAATTGTAGAGTTTTCAAGTTTTAAGGAAATGCTAGGAGTGGTCTGACGCTTCCTATGGAACTCAACACAAACAGTTTTAGATGGAGAAAGGGTAAGACTATTATCGATACACCAAGATTGCAGTTTATTGACAGTTTTTTGTAGAATCTTTTGAGCACTAGTTGGAAGGGAGGAGGACAAGAAAATGTTTAAGTCATCAATATAAAGCCCGGCAATCACAGGCGGCGCGATATATTCAGCTATTCGGTTAATATAGAAAATAAACAAGGTTGCACTCAGGGCAGCCGGAGTTTGGATAGTAAACCATACCGCTACAATCAATCAAACGCCTTTTCTATATCTAAAAGGACGAAGTATACATGTTTGGTCATATAAAAGTCATGAAGATAATTCAACAAATGTAGAAGAAATCACCACAAAAAAACCGCTTAAATCAAAAAATCAGAATTTTTTAGGATTATTTTATAAAAACCAATATAAAAACGAAAATTTGAAAATATTAAGAGACATTACCAGCAGTTTCTAAATACAAGAAGAAACAAAATGGACTGAAAAAAAAAAGAAAGTATAAATATACTAGAAATATTTAAAAAATCTTAAAATCGATCGTCTTTAGTGTGTTTTGCAAATAAACTAATTGATAAAGTTTATTATGTGTTATTTCTTCCTGTAATCGTTTGTCTCAATAATATGATAAGTTATATATTTTAAAACCTTAATTTACGTTACAAAAGTTATAGTTTTATATATTACACGGACACAGAGTACCTTTCAATTTATTAAAACATATAACATTTATTTATATTAAATTATTACTTAAATTAAAATACAAGTTTTACAAACATTATTAATTCACAAAATATATATATAAAAATTCGTCCTACCGGTTTCGTCTACTTGACATATTCATACACACACACCGATCACATCAACGCACGACACAAGTCTTATCAGCAACTCCGACAAAAACCAGTTCACCACACAAACAAACCCGCAGCGTTCAGCTGATTTATCTCTCGTGATAAACTCGCGCAGCCAGCCGTCTGCCGATTTTAACGCTGATAGCTCCGCAGCGACCGCGGTAAATGACAAAATCCAAAACAGCCCCTCCGATGCAACCCTCCCGACCGCACCGAGTGTACCAACATCCTTCTCCGAAAAATTAAAAACTATAAAGAAAATAGCCCCGCTAACCGACTTCAATTACCCAACAGAGGAACATGGCGTAATATTCCCGTACGTTCCGACAAGCAGCAACCGCGATTACTTCTTGGCATTAAAAGATTTAGTTGGCGGACCATCTAACATAATAGCAGGCTCGAAAATCAGCAGAGACCGAGTGGCAATATTTTTTAAGTCGAAATCCAATGTCGAAAAGCTATTCGAACATGGAGGAAGAATTAAAATAGGCTCGCAAGTGATCACTGCCCGACGTTTAAAAAATCCATCGAATAAACTAATCATGTCAAATGTCTCTCCTACTATCCCGAACCAGCTCATAGTCTCTCACCTTGCCTCAGTGTTTTCTTTGAAATTAATCACCCCTATAGCCATCCTTCGGGTCAACCCAAACGACGCCGAATTCGGACATATTGTCAGCTGGCGTAGACAAGTCTATATAGAGCAGGCCAACTGTTCCAACATCCCTGAGTCCTTTATACTAACCCACAATGAACACGAACGCCGCATATTCCTCCACTTAGACGACCACTCATGCCACAGCTGTACAAATAAAAAAGGAAACACTAGCCAACCAACCATGCTACCTACTCCCCCCCCCCCACAACACCTAGACATCGGCAGAGCAATGGAAGTCGACCAAATAATCCCAAATGCGAAACGCCCCCACCCAGCAACACCAGACTCTTTGCCCGACGATCCCACACTATCAGCGACATCTCAGCCTGCAACAAAGAAAATTAATATCCCGTTACCAGAGGACGACATCAGCCATACTGCACTATTGGAACAAACAGATAGCTCCCCAATCCAATCAGAGCTGAAACATACTTTGAAATCACAGCCAGAAGAGAAGGACTTTTTGCAGCAACAGGCAAAACAGAAAACCGATTTCAAAACACCGCCAGACGTGCAGCACATCACTGAGTCAGCTAATCGGAAGCCAAAACAAAAAAAAAAACATAAACATCGACGAAGCAGTTGAGAAGGTCAGACCGATGTTTGATAACGATCAAGCCAACTTCATCATTAACTTCGACAATTACAAAACCTTCATGAGAAACATAACTTCTAAATCTGACTATATAACCTACGCGCACAACTTTACACAGGATAAAGACGGACTGATTCACCTAATTGCAGCAACCAAACCACACCTGAAGAACTCGAGCTTAAAAAATAAATGTACCCGCATACTAAAAAGTCTGAGCTGCCTATCCACAGATGGCAATACGTCAGAAGGGAGCTCTACCCACTAACACACGAACCCCATGTGAACCCCAATATTAAAGACCGACCAACAACAGCCACTGGCTTCACGAAACAACATAGAAACACCCAGCATGGCGAGCAACAATACAATTATGCAGTGGAACTGCAGAGGCTTTATCAATCACCAAGCCGAACTGGAACAACTATTAGCCACATATTCTCCATCGGTAGCCTGCTTGCAGGAGACGCACTTGCGGCCTGGAGACAAACCAAGAATAAAGGACTACAGCCTATTCCGATGCGATAATATTGGTGGCAACCGAGCAAGCGGAGGAGTAGCAATCCTAGTGCATACGTCGGTCTCAGCTGTATCAGCCAGAATAGACACACCTCTTCAGATGGTAGCGATATCTGTATTCTTACACGGTCCTCCGAGACTTTCATTAACGATCTGCAACTGCTACCTTCCCCCCAACACTATGGTACATTCGGTAGATCTTCAAAACGCCATATCCCAAATAGTAAGCCCAATGGTCATACTTGGAGATTTCAACGCTCACTCCCCACTATGGGGAGCGGCGTCAACCAACAGACATGGATCAATCATCACTAATATATTAATAGAGTACGATTTGTGTACCCTGGTCCCACCTGACCACACACATTTCAACCTCTCCCACAACACCTTCTCGACTATTGACTTAGCACTGGTATCCCCATTACTCCTCTCGAAACTTAAGTCTTTTATCCATGACGACCTTTGCTCCAGTGATCATTTCCCAGTATTCCTACAGTTCGCGGGATACCATCCATCACCGCTAATTCCAAGACCCCCGCGATTTTTGTTCCACAAGGCGGACTGGGCGGCATACGAGGCCGGAATCAAAATCCCAGCTCCTAGCGAGTCCCTATCAGACAATTTAAGCACGTTTCTGAATGCCATTCTACACACTGCCTGCTTATCAATACCCATCTCTCACAATTCCCGAGCTAAGAGAGTACCATGGTGGTGCAAAGAGATTCATACCGCAATCCAACAGCGCAAACGAGCACTCAGAAAGTATAAAACGTCTCGGTCGCTACCTGACTTAATAGCCTTCAAAAAGTCCCGAGCTCTTGCCCGTGCTCTTATTCGCGGCAAAAAACAAGAATGCTGGGAACAGTTTATCGCATCGATCTCTTCGTCAACGTCAAATAGGACCATGTGGAACAAAATAAAATCCATCAACGGAATCAACAGCGCCCCAAAACGCGTTCAACTCAGAATCAATGGCAGCCAGATAATGGATGAAGCGGACGTCGCCAAAGCCTTAGCCAGCTACTTTGCCGCAGCATCGTCGTCAGAAAAGTACCCTCCCGCCTTCCGCAGCATGAAACACCAAGCAGAGCAACAGCCAGTGCACTTCCCGTCCGAATCCAACGAAACATACAACAGTAACTTTACCATCTCAGAATTAAATTTCCAACTCAACCACCACACATCCAACACTGCCCCTGGCCCCGACTGTATCCACCCGTACATGCTAAAGTATCTCCCAATTTCCGGCAAACATTTTCTCCTACATATATTCAACCAAATCTGGAATTCCGGAAACATTCCGGCACAATGGAAATCAGCCAATATCATTCCAATACTAAAGGAAAATAAAGATCCTACTCTTCCCGAAAGTTACCGTCCTATTTCATTGCTTAGTGTCATTTCCAAAACGCTGGAGAAGATGGTTAATAGGCGCCTCATGTTTTTCCTAGAACAAAAATGTCTTCTATCTCCTAACCAAGACGGCGGACGAGAGGCAAGATCGACGGTCAGCCAGCTACTTAGCCTGCAAAGGCAGATTTTATCGGCGTTTCATCGCCAACAGCACCTTTACGCAGTATTTTTCGATTTAGAAAAAGCATTTGACCGCCTGCGGCGTCATGGCTTACTACTAAAACTGCGAACGGCGGGAATCGCCGGAAAATTGGGTAAATACCTACACAGCTTCTTAGACAATAGAACGATCCAAGTTACGACTGGTTCGTCAACGTCTGAACTGATGCTGTTGGAAAATGGTGTGCCACAAGGCTCTGCTTTAAGCGCAACCTTGTTCATATATTATATCAATGATATAACTGACTGCCTTGCCGCCCCAGTAACGTCCCGGCTCTACGTTGATGACCTGAATATATCCTTATCGTCCAACCATCCTATAAACGCTCAAAATATCCTCCAAAAATCCATTGAAAATTTACAAAAGTGGTCCAATGATAACGGTCTGACCTTTTCCTTAACAAAAACAATATGTGTTGATTTCCACAGGGGACGCCAAAACCCACTTCCCAGCGTATTCCTGAGTCTAAATGGTTTTCCTATCCCAAATCGTCCATCAGTCAAGTTTCTAGGCCTAATATTTGATAAAAAACTTTCCTGGCGCTCTCACATAGCTGAGCTCAAAACCAAGTGCCTAAAATCCTTGTCTATCCTGAAATATCTATCAAATTACAAGTACAATATAAACCCAAAATTACTCCTTACAATCTACAGATCGATTATCCTTTCACGAATTAATTACGGGTGCCAGGTGTAATCCTCAGCCGCTAAAAGTGTGCTAAAATCCTTAGATCCTATACATTCTGCTGCCCTCCGGTCTATCCTTTCTGCTCATCCCTCTTCTCCGGTTATAAGTTTGTATGCACTGGCAGGTTGTCCCCCGCTGTCCTACTATAGGAAGTACTATAACTTTAAAGAAATGAGCACCCTCCTTAGTAGTACCAAAACCCCGACAATATCTCCTAATATGAGGTTTGGGAATGACCCAGTGCCCGAACTTTTTTCGGTTATGGGTCGTTTCCAAATCTTTTCAATCCCAAGAACTCTGCCAGACTTCGCAGCAACCGCACCACCTTGGAGTCAGCCAATCACAAACATCAACATATCGCTGACAAAATTTAACAAAGCTCAATACCCCCAACAAATATCATAGTGAGCTACACAGACCATGCATGCCTCTGCACAGATGGAGCGAAGGCAATAGGTTATCAGTCACCGGCGGCATGCTCCTGCGAAGTCTCAGGGGCAGCAGAGTCAGTTAGACTGCACGATTGCTGTACAGCACTGGACGCTGAAATATACGCGATAGTCTTTTGCATCCAACACTATACCGATAGCAACCCCCAGTACCAAAAGGCCCTACTCTTAACTGACTCTCTAAACTCCCTTCAACTCATCTCGGGGATTAAATCCAACAACCCTTTGGTAAGGAAGGTACATTACCTATTATACAGGTTATCACATTTAAACTCCGAAATGTCCTTCCTATGGGTGCCGGCTCATGTTGGGATTCCAGGCAATGAGCGTGTCAATCGAGCAGCTCAGGCGACATTGTTCTCTCCAATGCCACACAACCCCCCTCTCCCCCCTACATTGGCTCATTTATTTATGCAGCAAACTGGAGAAGAATGGCAACAGGAATGGAGATCTTCAAGTACATTTCTCCGAAGCATAAAAACAACCACGGAGCCTTGGTGGCCCACAGACGGAGTTTCCCGCAGAGATTTTTCTGTCCTGAATCGTCTCCGAATAGGACATACAACCCTCTCGCACGGCTACATATTCACGAGCCAGGAACCCCCAAATGTCTGCCTCTTTTGTAGTCAACCGAGCGCCCCATCCACCAATCACCTACTTCTCGAATGTCCCTCTTTTGCAGTACCACGATCCATGCACTTCACCACTTCCTCTACTTCTACGATACTGTCAAATGCTCCGCCCGCGGTCGCAGCTGTATTAGCTTACATGCGGAGCAGCGATCTGTACTATCGCGTTTAATCCCCTTAAGTAGGCTCCATGTGCTGTAATAGCCCCAGTAGTTAAACACGGCACATGGAAACCCTCATATACAATCTTAGAAAAAAAAAAAAAAAAAAAAAAAAAAAAATATGTTATATTCTTAATTCTTTATTCTTTTTGGTGTTTTTATTATTAGTTCACTTAACTCATTTTCTCTCTTAATAATTCAAGTTCAGTTACTTTCTTGAACTCGTTCTGTAGCACCGAGTTTATATAGTCAAAGTGAAAATTGGTTGTTTTTATCTAAACAAGGCATATTTTGTATAAAATGTTTTTTTTTTTTTTTGGGGGGGGGCTTCTCAACCGGGGACCTTTACCCAGAAACAATTAGAATAGGAAGGAATCAATTATATTTTGATACGGTCAAATATTGTTAGGAGAAAGGAACAAATAATAGGAACAATCTGTGCTTTTTTCCTCTAACATTTTTTAATTTCAAAAAGGCTTACTTTGTGTGAAAATAGAACTTTGGCGACATTGTGTACTTCTTATCGCAACATTCCGTTTATTTTAAACTAATATCTATAATGGGATGGTTTGGGGTGAAAAAAAAGAAAATAAAGGAATGATTGCACAAAGCGGGAAATATAGGAATCATTAAATAAGAGAAAAGGGTACGGAAATAGTGACAAATAAAAGTGAAAACAAAGAGGTAGGAAAAGGGATGGAAAACAAATAAAATAAAATAAATAATAGATTAGTTATAGATAAGTTAGAAATAAGTAAAAAATAGTTTAAGTTTGTAACAAAATATTTGCGCGGCGATAAGTATGTATATACTTGTAATATAAATAGTATGGTGTAGAAATCATTAGACGTAAGAAAACTGGTCGACAATATAGCTTGACGAGAAAATGTGTAAATAATGATATATACATATATATATATGTATATATTTCAAAAAAAAACCAAAAAAAACGGGGATATTTACAAAAATTTTGGCTTTGTGGTTATATAAGAAATGATGATACAGTAGTTGAGGTGAATTATCGGAGATGTTGGTTAAGAATAAAGCTATTGCACTGTTTTTAGGTGTCAAAGTAATCATTGACTTCTTACAAAGCAATTACAATATTATCATATAAAATTAGTTTTTACAAGTTAGCAAATACATTAAACATATACAAAAGCAGACAAGTATACTCTGTCAACAACATCTTCTGCCCTCAGAAAGGTTGATATGATGGTTATTTTGGTTAAATATACATTGTTCATCTTTTAAATTACATAGACATGAACAGATACCTTAAGCAGCGATTATACATCAAACTATTATATATATCTGTGAATTGTTTTTTATATTTTTAAACTTATTGAATATCGACTCTATTTTTGATCATATTCAACCGTTAACATCCTTTTAATACAATCCGCTTGAAACAATTTTTTTATGCCCGAAATTTGACTTTTTCAAATGAATGAATAATGTTTTAAAGAAATTAGTGATCAAACACATCTACTATTTTTAAATTTGTTTCCTTAATGTTTCATAAAATATGTTTTCTTTTTTTGTATTTTCTTTTAATACCTACTATTTCTAAATTGCGAAAGTGAAAATGAAATCGAAATCAAATAAAATTATATTTTATTATAAAGGATGATACACTAGAACGATTTTAATTTCAGAACTTTATTTCATGGGCACATTTAATTACATTTTTACAAATGCATCAACGATATAATAAAATTATATATTATTAATATTTTTATAAATGTTATTTTTCATATTTTTAATATGTTATTTATCTTTTCTCATTTTTATACAGTAATGTTCGGAGATGATTAAAAAATGTTATGCTAAATTTTATTATAACACGCTGTAGTACTACTTTCGGCCTTTTTGGTAAGGAAGTATTGCATTCGGCGACCAAATTAGAATTCTACCCTCTAATGCTTAGAAACCGTCTTGTGATAATTAAAATAACTGTATCCTTTTAAGCGTTTTTTCCTTGTAGTCAGATGGGGGGGGGGGATACAAGTTCTTGACCGAGTTAGGTCTCAATGTCGACTAATAATATTTGTCCTGTACTATCAAGCAAATTGAATCTTAGACATACTTCCATGATGACGTTTATTCCTCCTATGTCCAATTGCCACTTTTGTTCTTTATTTTCCAACTGTCCGGGTTCATTGCCCACTCTACCTTTTATACAATCTACTATTTGAAATTCTTTTCTAAAATTGTTTTTAGATGTTATACTTACCCCAGACAAATAATGTCAGTTCAAAGTATCACGATTTACATGTGATTTATAAGTTGTAATGACCCTAGTCAGGTAAACATAATAAAAAACATAAAATATTATAAGAGAGAGAGAGAGAGAGAAATAAAAAATAAAAAATATACTGGTCAAATAAAAAAATGTAGTAAAATATGTTTAAAATGTTTCATGAAATGCATAATTGTTATGACAACGTGGAGTATTTTGTTTTAGATATCTGTAAGCTTCTAATTTATTATATAAAATTTTGGAATCGAGTGAGATAAAAAAAGGGATTTCACAGCCATGATAATTTAAAGTGAATGAATTATTCTTTTCTCTTTATTTCTTTTATTTAAATCATTTTTAGGTCTCGAAAAGTAGTAAATTTTTCCTCGCGCGTAAATCTTCAACGCACTTATAATCAGGGGTGGATCCAGAAGAGCATTGGGGGAGGATTATATAATAACGTAAAATCTTCTACCGTAGGCAGTAGATTTGAGAAATACCCTTCTTGTTTCATAAAGAAAATCAAATAGCGGCCTTTATAGAAATTTAAAAATGTTTTAAAAATACATAATTATTACAATTTTTAATTTAACTTTTGTCTTATATTTAGGGGTGAAAAATAAAACGAAATTATAAAATTCTAGCTAAAATGGTAGTTTAGAAATAGTAAGAAAGATAGTATTTTTATTAGACTCTTTTTCTTTTTTATTTTTGTTAGTAATCCGATCTGAATTCTTTGTCAGTGAGCAAGTTTAAATATATATATATATATATATTTCTCATTGAATTATTTTCAATTAAAATTACAAAATAAAAATTAAAAATAAATAAAAAAGGCAAAAGATCGACGACAGTTGTGTTTAAAATAGAATAAAAAAGGAACATTAATAGTTTTACTAGAAAATAGTATTAAATATTAGTTATAATTAAATCCGTAGGTAAAATTCATACAAATCTCTTTTATAGCATAAATTAAGTCTCTTTGTTATAACAAATTTTTTCATAGAGGCTTTGGTTTTTTTTTGGGGGGGGGGATGTCCGCTATCTCCCCTTCCGTGGATCCGCCACTGCTTATAATCGTTTATTCGCATTTCTTAAGTCCAAAAAGTTTTACTTTCTCTAACTGTATCTGAAAGTTTCGCAGATTTTTTGCGGGAGACCTAGAATAACTGTAGGGTCCGGCAACGAAGTGGATCGGATTTCAAAAATTATAGCAAAAAGAGAAAATGCTCCAGGAAAAATTTCTTTTTAGTTTTTTAAAATATAAACTTATTTGTTTATTTTTTACTTATTTTTTAAAAATAACATCTTCAAGATGGCGGTCTTTTTGCTTGATGAATTCTTGCAACCCTTTTATGAAGTTTTCAAACAAAATTTTTCAGCATACTTCTCGGTATTGCGGTCGTGACATCGCGTATTGCGTTTCTGAGGTCTGTCAGGTCTTTCGGCTTGTTGACGTAAACTTTGGACTTCAAATAGCCCCATAAGAAATAGTCGCTCGCCGATAAATCTGGCGAACGACTCGGCCAAACGATTTCCGCGCCTCCCGTAATTAAATGGTTCCCAAACAGCTGTCGCAGAACTGCCATCGTTTCGCTTGTTGTGTGCATTGATGGCACCATCTTGCTGGAACCACGTTCTTGACAGCTTTTTCTTACATCTCAAGGCCGGTTCGACGAATTCTAACAGAATTTTACGGTATTTTTCCCCGTTCACCGTCTGGTCGAAAAAGTATGGGCCAATCACTCCTCATGCTGCGATTCCCATATAAACCGTCACCTTCGGAGAGTGTAACGGCTTCTCGTTGATGATGTTACCATTCGAATCACTCCAGTAACGAAGATTTTGCTTGTTAACGTCGCCATTGAGGTAAAAGTGAGCTTCATCCGTAATTATAATAAAATCCAGTGGAATTTCACCGCCGTGAATTTTTCTAAGCATTACTTCACTAAACGTTAATCGTAGGCTGTAATCGCCGGGTAAAAGCTGATGGGTACACGAAATTTTATAAGGATGAAAGTTAAGATCCCCGTGAAGTATTCGGCGAACCGTTCGTTCGGGTATTTTCAAATTGTCTGCACGTAAACGAACAGAGCGCGATGGACTTTTCCGAATCGACTTCCAAACTCGTTCCACATTTTCCGGAAACAAGAAACAGAATACGAGCTATGGAAAAAAATTTACGTACCAACCGCCGTTAGCAAGAGAACAAAGATGGGTGAGCAAACTGGCAAATATGTTATATAACTCAGATGTTAAATAAAATACCTAAAGAAATAATAGAAAAGGAAAAAATAGGGGAAAGAAAAAGGATAATAAAGGAATAGCATTAGGAAACACATAAAATAAAAGAATGCGCAACAGGAAAGTAAAGATAAAATGTATAGGTAGATTACTAATTAAAAGAAAATAGATTATAGTTATCGATAAGTATAAAAATAGATTAAGATGTAGATAGTAGACATTGCACGAGGATATGCATAATTTATGTTATGATGTTAGAATGGATAAATATAAGATAATTCATCGACAAGAGTTTAACCTGACGAAAAAAGTCAATTTAATTAAAAATAAATATACATATTAAAAAAAAGTCTTTCTACTTATATAGGTTATGATATATATATATATATATATATATTTCGGATTAGTGCTTGTAGTGTGGGCACCTATATAAAACCACAACTCGAAATTTTTTGTTTATTTAAAATTTTGATGTTTATATTTGTATTTTTTTGTATATTTTTTTCTGCGTTTTTTTTTTTTATCAACACGATATGTTTAAGAGATGTATGATTTTATTAATCGCATTTTCAGGCCCGGATTAAGTGTATGATAGGCCTGGGGCTACGGAAATATTAGGGGCCGCCCTTTTCGGAAGTGATAAAATTATCAGTTTTATAGAATAACTAAATTTTCTTTAATTTAATTTAATTATATTATTTTGAAATATTCGCTACTCGCGCTAATTTAGCGCATTCGCGGCTATTCTAAATTAATTTATATACCTACTTAAGTTCCATTGTACATATACTGAAATACATTCTGATTCTGATTCTGATTCTGAATTCACGAATTAACATGTAATTATTAATGTAAACAAAACTAAACATCATATAGACAATGGGTAGAATTTTCGATACCAAAAAAAAAAAAAAAAAATTTATATACGTATGTGTATAATTTTAAACAATGATTTTTTTCTTTTTTTTTTTTTTTTTTCTGTAAATTCTTGTATAATATCGTTAAAATCTACTGAACGGAGAAAATCTGTTTCGATCATTAATCTTGATAATGCCGATAATCTATCATCTAGCATGGTTGATCTGTACATCTTTTTTATTCGTTTTAATATCGAAGAAGATCTTTCCGCCTCATAATTTGTAATCGGTATAGTTACGAATATTCTATATGCAATACATAATAAATGTTTGGAAAAACATTTATTATTGCACGTTTAACTAACCATGTCGAAGGTGGGAGCATCCCCATTAAAAGGCGGGGCCCGGGGCTGCAGCCCCCCCTAAATCCACGCCTGCGTATTTTTGCGTGGAAAAATATGAACACGTAATATTCATATTTTGTTACGTCGCGTATTTGACAAAGATAATTTTATTTTCACTGTTTCCGCTGTTCCATTCCAGGGCCCATTTCTTATCACATTTACATCACTTTAGAGTAAACCAGTATAATTAGGAATTGTTTTTTAACTTATTTAATTTTATAAGTAACAAAATAAATTAATAGGTATTGTTAAATTTTTAATATCCGTATGTTAAATTTGCATCCCCAGCTATAAATTAGAGTTTTCTTTCTATCATTATTAAAGTAAATAAAAACTGCTGTAAGAGTATAGAAAAATGTAAAAGATCGAAACCTCTTGTCCCGCAGAGAAAAATTCCCATGAGGCAAGATCGAAAAAGACATTTCGACTATAGAAAACTTATATATAGTTTTTTTACTACATTGAAGCCGGGAAATTTTAAAGTAATTTAGGATTTGTTTTTAAAGAATTTTCGGCATAAAATTTATAATGGAAAAAAACAAAAAAAAGCAACTAAAAATAAAGTTATTACTGTCGTAATTTAGACGAAACTAGTAGCGAATAATTTTGTTTCCACTAAAAATCAACATTAGCGTTTTTTTTTGGTTATAAAAAAATGATATATTTTGGGAAAGTAAAAGCTGCCTAGAGAAAGGATCTGGTGGCTCCCCTACTCTCATCAATATTATTTGATGCTTAAATATCTGATTATGAGCGTTAAAGTTTCATTTTACTTCCACTACTAATATTGTGTTATTATTATCTATTTATAAATAATTAATAAGAAAAAAATTTCGGTCAGCCATTTTTTGTTTTCAATTTTTCATTTTCTAGGTTTTATTTAAAAATTTGAAAATTATTTTAATATTAAACTGAGAACATTGGAATAGGATTTCAAAATACCTGTTCGCTTTCTTTTCGCGTGGCGCCTCAGCGACGTTTGTTGGCAATTGAACATCAAAAAAAGTTTTGTTTATAGAAGAATAACTGTATAATCCGCAAATTTTTATCATAAATTAAGGAAATTATAAACACTTTTATTAATGTGTTTTTCGATAGTTTAACAATTAACAATGTTCTGCAGTGTAATCAAAGTGAGCAAGGGGAGGAGCTTCCTCTGCGGGCTGGTAAGTGAGCGAAGCGAGCAGGAGGCTAAGTTTTCTAGCTATTATTATTATTATTATTATTATTATTATTGCTACTATTATTATTATTATTATTATTATTATTGCTACTATTATTATTATTATTATTATTATTATTATTATTATTATTATTATTATTATTATTATTATTATTATTATTATTATTATTATTATTATTATTATTATTATTATTATTATTATTATTATTATTATTATTATTATTATTATTATTATTATTATTATTATTATTATTATTATTATTATTATTATTATTATTATTATTACTATTACTATTATTATTATTAGTGAGACTACGTAAGATATTTCGAAAGGGAATACATTAAGTAGAATAAAAAACGTTAACTAACTCCTCTGAATAAGTAACACATCGCTGAACTGTTGATTTTTGTCGAAATTTTTCTTCTACAGCATCTTTTCGATGCATTTGCCAAAATCACACTGACAGAAATGTGACAAGAAAAACACCATAAAAAAAAACAAAAAAAAACAAACTCGATAAAACCCTTAGCAATTACGAATAATTTTAATAATTACTTTCGAAAATGGAAACGTTGTTTGGTTAGCGAACAAAATGAACAGAGGGCGAAGCCCTTTAGCTATTATCATTATTATTATTACTACTATTACCTAAGATATTTCTAAAGGGAATGTGCATTAAGTAAAGAAATAAAAATAACGTTAACTAACGGCTCCGAATAGTTAACACATCACTGAATTGTTGATTATTGTCGAAGATTTTCTTCTACAACATCTATTGGATAATTTGATTTGCCAAAATCACACCGACAGAAATGTGACAAGAAAAACACCACAAAAAAAGAAGAAAAAAGAAAAAAAAAAAGAACAAACTCGATAAATCCCTAGCAATTACGAATAATTTTAATTCCCTTCGAAACATCCGAAAGTTAAAATTGAGAACACGTTATCAGTATCCCCCACCCGAACTGTTTTGAAAATTAATCGCAATCGCGTACTACTCCTTCGCAGACAGCGCATCTCGCGTCATTTAACTTCTCTGAATAGTGACTCCTTTCGAATTGCTCCACGCAGCCGCTCAGTGTATTACAGACGAGCTTGCAGCCGTGCATGTGTGCGTGCGCGAGAATTACCTTCCTCCGAGGACGCACACTGGCACACATTTACGCGCGCGCGCCGACACACACGCGCACACAGATAGCAACGGCCGCGGCTGTCGGTGCGGTAGGTACGCGCGTGCGTGCGCGGCTCTCGCCTAAATTCCGCAAAAGTAGCGGCACATCGCGGCGAAGAACGAACGAGTTGGAGTGTGTGCATTCGCGAATTCATTATGGTTGGATGTGCTGGTGCCCGGGTGCTGCTGCACAGAGAGCCGTTCGGTTCGCGAACATTCGTGCAATTATTACGACAAAGTAATTCGCTGCTGCCGACCCGGAGCAGCTTATCTGCGGCGAGCGGCACATTGTGCTTGCAAATGTGGCCGTGCCGCCTTGCCGCCCAAATGCACCGCAAAAAAAAAACGGATCATCGGAGGGTGGATGGTGCTGCGCAGTGCGGATGCGCCCTGGCCGCGCGGTACTGCGATATCTGTTAACTTAGGTTAGTGACACTGCTGCGCTACAGCCACGAAGTGCACGCTACACATCCTCTCGCTGACTCGTTCTGTCTCGCTCGTATGCGATTCCCCGTCCCCAGGGCCCTCTCGTATTTGACTATCCGAAAAACTGACTACGGCCAGCAACACCACGACAGTTTGTTATATGCTGATTGTATTTCGCCTTCGTCCTCGCACTTCCAAGTCATCCGATGCCTGCTGGTGCCCTGCCCCTTTGCTACGGTTCGTCATATGCTTCGGCCGTCTTGAGTCTTGATCGCTGTGTGGACGACATTTTCATATTGCGTTTGGATCTACCGCAGGGAACTTTCAAAATTCCTCTGTTCCGTTGAGGACCATGCGCTACTGTCGTCGATCGCACTTTCCTATACGCCACACATATACGCACGTGTGTCGTCTATAACAAGATATGTATGTATGCACACACATATATATATATATATATACCTATGTATGATATGTATATAAATGCATGCGTGTGTACATATATATACATGTATGTGTATATATATATATATATATGGTATGGTAGAATGATGGACAGTTGCAGAAGCTAGAGAATGATCGCATTCGATGGGTTGTATCGGTAGTTAGAATTTTTTTCGTTTTCAGTGTTATTAGCATTTCTATTCGGCAGTTCCTTTAATACATTTATATACGTTTGTATTTTAATTTTTATTTCTGTTTTTTTTTCGGGGTTAACGACGGTTTTAACTTAGTTCGAGAATATCGAAGTAATTTTAGAAATGTCGCGCAACCACCAGTGCATCTTGTTTAATCGCTATTATTGTTGCATTCAGTACGTCATCCAATTACCTTCATCAGTAGCGGTATCATCATAATGAATTTCCAAAACGCCATTCTTATCGGGTTCGTCGATACAGCGTTGGTTAATTCCTTACTTAGCATTCCAACAGGTATGTAATTTTTTCTTTTTAATTTATATATATATATATACATATATACATTCTTGTATAATTACGAGGGGGGGGGGCTCCTGTGCGGTTAACGTTTCGAGTGACCGTTTTGTTTTTTTTTCTTCAATTTTTGTATTATTAGCATTTCCCGTAAATTTCGTGTTTACCCCTTTTTTTTTTGTTTCGGAGAATATTTAATTTTTACCTTTTTTTCGATAGTGTTTTAGTTGTGTTTAATGCGCACGTGTATATAGAGTGTACCGCCGCCGGCAGTCTAAAAATATTTTACCCGTACGGTATTAAAATTTATTCAAAAATGTATTATCGGAATTTGTTTTCCTTGTTTTGATGGTTCTTTCTTTTTTTCCCCGTATTTAAATTTTTTCCAAAACACACGCGCGCCTAATTGCTTACACACTTTGATTATAATATGGCGAATTTTAATATATATATATATTCTAATTGTCACTTTCGGAAAATTAACGAAATGGTGTGTGTTCTTCCAGTTCGCTAATGGCGGAGTGTAGTGTCCCGCGCAAATGCTTAAAAGTTGTAACGCGATTATTTTCGATTAGCGAATTAATATCGAGCTAGCAACTTCGAGTGGTTAAAATTTACTGATTAAAGTGTCGAGTTCGCTTAGCGCGATAGGAAGAAATATAACCAACTACTCGTAAAATTTACTGTAGGGAAAAAAACTGCATTAAAGTTTTTTTTTATCTCTCTTTTCTTTTGGAAGCTACACACACCACCCATTGTCGATAATCAGTTCGAATCCGATTCGATAAAACAACCGTATCAATCTCGCGGATTTATTTCAAATATCACGAGGCATTATATTTATATGCAGCGTGTTTAAGAAACACGACACAAAAATGAAAGGGGTGAAATAGTTCACGAAATAATAATAATTGACTAGGAGGTCACCGGTTGTCGAAATTGAAATTGCCGTGGTTTTACGTACGTGTGCGCTCTCAACTATTTAATAATTTTCTTTTCATAACGTGGAAAATTTTTACATTATTTTTAATACTGTCAACATAATTAAAAATTTTTATATTATTTTTAATACTGTCAAAATAATTAAAAATTTTTTACTCGATTCGAGAGAACCTTGAAAATGTCCACGGTTATTGACCCGCGTTATTTTCCGTTCTTTATAGTGCATAACGAAAAAAAAAAAAAACAGTTTAAACGTCGATAAATTTTTCGCTATCTGTACCGTATTTTAACGCATGTGCTATTTTGGTAACGTTCTGTTATCTCCGCGTTTGCTATATTATTCCTAACGTGCTCTTGACCGTATTTCAATTTTTTTTTTTATCAATTTAATATATATAGGTTATATTGATTTTCTTATAAATTTACAAAAAAAAAAAACAAAAAACGAAAGAAAAAACAAATTTTGTCGAGATCGCGTTTGTATTAGAAGTAGAAAAAAAAAAACGGGATTTTTAAAAATGTAAACTTACTTTTTTGCGAATGCGGGTGATTTTAATATTTTTTAATAAAAACCTATTCTGTTATATTAAACGATGGTTTTTTACTTCATTTTTATTTTCATTTAGTCCTTTTTTTTTTTTTTTTTTTTTTTTTTTTTGGTTTAATTCGATCACGATAAACACCAATCTTTATTAAAAGCAAATCGCGTAATTTCTTCATCGCGAAAAATTCGATATCGCAAAAATAATCGTGTTTTTTTCCTTTCTTCGATTTTTCTTTTAGATTTTCTTAAATTCAGTTGCTCTATTTTTTCGGTGTACTATAATATATCACTCTTATTTTAGTCATTTCAAAAAGTCGAATATTTTTTAATCGATATTATTGATTTATATATGTATGTAATTTTCATAAATACTATAACAACCTTTTTTCTATTTCACAATATGTATACATTCGAGTTTTTATATATCTTTTTGTACTTTTTAATAATGGCGAGAACATATCGAGCACATAAAAAAATAAATAAAATTCTCTACAGTAACACAGATGTGTGTAAAACAAAATTAATTTCAAACCTATATTATTTCTCAGTTCAATGCGTGTTAAACACACAATGTTGTATTCCGCATAAACTACCGCATAAACTATCGCATTTTGTAATTGTCTTCATTTTAAATTATTTTTCAATTCAGAAATTCGTATTATTAACGTACTTTTTTCTTCTTTTTTTTTTTTTTTTTCCTTTTTCCTGTTCACAATTGTGTGTGCTGTATGTGTTCTTGATTAGTGCACATATGATGTGTATGTAAATATTAAAATCAGGGACTGACCGGCGAAGAATAAACACGCTCTAGGTATATCGCTACTAATTTACGGAAACCCGGAAATTTTATGAGATAAATCCGCGCAGACATTCGAATCGAGCGTAAAATTTATTTCGGATTTATTTAGAACGTGGAGAGCAAAATACAATTTTAGATCTGGTAAAAATCGATGCGTATTAATATAATCGTAAAATCTGTGTTTCCGAGTACGCAAAAATTTTACTCGAAATCGAACGTTTTTAATTTAGTTAAAACATTATTCGACGACTTTTACATTATCACCTGCTGATTTATGCAGATATCATGTTGGGAGCACAGTGGTACATAAAACAGTGCCGTATACATACATATATAGTTCATTATCATATCTATAAATAATGTAATTGCAAGGGGAGAACGCTAAAGCAAACTGCGTTCACTTATTCACTTCGCCTTTATTATCATTATTTATAGATTCGCGCCCTGTTGCTCAGTTGCGCGTGTGTGCGTGTGAGCCTGAATTTTTTATACAAACAGTGCAGTAAAATACGTCAACTTTGTATTTCGAACGTTGTTAAATTTATGCGAGTGCATATCGGCGAACGGTTAAAAAGGTCAATGTAGCGCAGATTTGATAACGGCGACGGTAATTCATTAAACTACATACAATTATTACATATTTCATTTTACATTTGGCAAACCCGTTAATAAATTGCCAATCGCGAGTAACTTATTTCTCCCCCCTGCCAATTTTTTTTTTTCGTTTTTCGTTTTTCGTTTCATTTTAAAAAAGCATATTTAATACAGGGAAAAGTCACAAGGATGGTGATTTCATTGCAAGTGACAGTTACTTAATTTGTTTTTTTTCCCCCTTTTTTTTCCTTAAAATTTCATTTCGTTACGTTTCGCGGTCAACCACTTTTTTCTGTAAGCCTGTTACTACACTTATATATATATATATATATATATATATATATATTTTTTTTTTTTTTCGATGAATTTTATCCTTTCCGGTTCGTTTTTTAATTTATTTCGTACAAAAATTAAAAATTACGCGGTTTATTGTGTGCTAAATGAGCGTACAGCTAATTTATGTGAAGCGGTCATCTGTACGTAGATGTTGGCTCATAAAAACCGTCTTGAAACAATCGGTAACTAGGTCCGTATTTTCGGATGACTTTAAAAACCTTCGATGTAATTTTTTAAAATAATTAACGTTAATAAATTCATTCGAATTTTTCTCGCTACTATTGAACGTGTGTGTTGCTATAAGTGAAAATTTAACTCTTAAGCAGGCAGTAAATCTCGGTAATGATACTCGTGTTTTGAGATTTAACTTTTGATCGGTAGTGGTGCAACGTTCTTAACGCGTGTTGCGAGAATATCAATCTGAAAGATGTATTTTTCGAGCTCAAATTAAAATTTTTTACCTATAAATCTATTATATATTTCCGAATTTCCTTAGAAAAAAAAAAAAAAATGTTCGAATGTATAGGGGAATGATTTAATAACTGGTCGACGTTTGATGGATAAACTTTTATCTTGCGATTAACAGTAAAGATCACCTACACCACCGCGCGGCTTCTGGTAAAATGTCGGGTAATCTATGGTACGGGTAAATAAAAAAATTGTTAGTTTCTTTGCTAGAATTAATGGAAAAATTATCTAGATAATCAGAATAACTTGCGTGAGATGATGGTGATACATTCTTTAATTTTCACATCTGTGTCGTTGAAATCGATCAGCAGCGGTATTGTTTTATTTAATACGCGCTCTTCTCTACACCATATTTTGAATTCAATACCAATCGGAATTAAATTATAGAGATTTATTCAGATATTTTTTAATTAACGGGCAAAAATCGATATGTATTAATTGCGTTCATTACAAAACTGAATTTCCATCAAAACAAAATACTTTAATACGTCAGAAAAATGAAAAGCCTAATAAAAAAATTAATATAAATATATTTAAGAAAAATTGAATAACCGGTTTTCTATGTTTAAAAATAATTTGTTTTTAATAGATCAAGGCCAGACATAAATATTCTGCAGGTTAGATGCGCAAAAATCTTTTTTTTCTGTGAATTTGGATTCGTTTTTTAATTTTGTAACTATTTTTTTCTTCTTCAATAGCTAATAAATGGTAGTGGGCCGCACGATGCTACTTTTGCGGGTTGCAATAATTTCAGCACATATTTATGTAAGTATAACCAATATCTCAAAATCGGTTTAGTATAAAATAGTTATCTAATGATACTGAATGCGTATAATTTCATATGCTGTTTAATCATTATTAAATACTATTCGTCACAAAAGAGATATTGTAAAATAACCGCCGCGTCCATGTATTTCATATTTTCAGTTAGCTATAAATTTATCCCCGGTGTATTTGTTTTTTTTTTTTTGTTTTCTAGCGAGCTTATTATTAATGTCGTTTCTTTTATTTTTTGTCGGCTTTCCGATTTGAAAAACGACGCTATTTGAAAATTCCGCATACATATGTATATATATGTCTATTAGTACATTTTACGCTTAGACGTATTATGATGTGAGTTTTTTTCCATTAAGTAGTTGTACAATTGTTGTTTCGCTGGCAATTCATACGCCAGTTTTATTTTTGATGCACTCTTGATTTGTAAATCGTAATTATTGTCTATAAGTGAGAATAGTTTTAAGCGCCTTTTTTAGATTCCGTATCACATTTGCGTTCCTCCTTTAGGATATGTATAAAATTCTGCAGAGCATATTGTAATGAAATTTGAGGATAGGATGCCATATTTAAGTTTGCCTATTGCGGCAATTGCGATTTTTTCTGATATTTCGTATTGTACGCACAGAGCCTCTATGTACTCTTTCCATGTTTCATTATTACTTATTTACATGTTCTCAATTATTTTCGATCCATTTATAAAAATTGTCGAAATTAAGTTGTGCAAGCGCGCTCATTATGATGGGAGTTTTAGCCTATAAAACGTCTATACCGACCACCACAGCTGTGTTTTTATGTATGTACCTATTAAATTGTTCTACTTTGATGATAATTCCTTTAGCACACACAAAGGAGTTTTAGTCTAGCTGAAATTCTATACAAATTTCTATTATGTTTGCGCGTACTAAAAACAATGTCGCCCCTAAAATTGTTCTCGGTAACAACAAGAGCATTTAGTTCATCTTCCAGACTGAGAATCGCTCGCTTTTTAATTTTGATTTTGTGGTCTGTTGAATAATCTACGATACCTACATACAGGGCCGTATCTAGACCAAAATTTCGCGGGGGGATTACGAAATTATTTTTATAATCATACACATATCTGTATATATGTGTGTGTGTGTGTGTGTGTTATCATGAAATTTATTTATTCAGAAATGGTACAACTAAAGCCTTGTAGTCAATTATTGTATATGCAATATTTGAACACTACAATAAAAATAAATAAAAAATAGTCGTTTCCATAGAATTCATAAAAGTTTTAGTTTTCTTTTCCCCTTTAGTCAAAAGTTTAAAAGAAATTTATTCTGAACTTCGATCCATTTAATTCAAGCAGTTATTATTTCGCAGACATTTCGAGAGGTTTGAACCCGGACCCCCCCCCCGATTCAGCCCTGCCTATATTTTTTCATGTATATATATATATATATATATATATATATATATATATACACGTGTCCTATAGTCCTCCTGATATTCAAGTTCTTCGCTAGTAACTCATGTTTAATCTTGTGTGCTTTTGGTGTGTTGTATTATTGTTTTTCTTTCCGATGGAAAAGGCCTGTGTTAACGTTATTGGAATTTTTTTTTTTAAACCGTTTGAGTAGTAGATTTGCCTGTTTCGAATGCAAATTTTTTATTTCTAAGAATGCTATCATCTCTCTTGAATAGTTTTCAAGTGTTTGCTAGTGTGTCTTTACAATAGTATGTTTACAATAATTGAAATGAGTGTTATTGGCCTGTAATTATATTTGTAATTACTGAGTAACTGTTTTTTTTTTTTTTTTTTTTTAAATTAGTCTTACTGTTATCCAGATTGTTTTTTTTTTTTTTTTTTTTTTTCGGTTTTTACCTCCTTCATTTAATTTATTCATGAAATATGGAATTGAAGTCTCCTTAAGTTGCTTTTAATGTTTATGATTCGTATCAACTCGTAATTGGCTGTTTTTTTACCCATTAAAAAATTAATATTTTCGTTCGTAGATATTGAAATGTGTAATTTCACATTATTAATTGTACATAATTCATTCGCAGTAAGTAATGTTGCACAAGACTTGTTTTGCATTACTTAAAGTATTGTAAACTGGTTTAAACATTTTTCTCTGATACTATTGCAAAAAGATCAAAGTTATAACATTACCATTAGTCATTTTTTTTTTTTTTTTATTATTATAGCGCTGTATTAAAATAATCTCCCGAGCATGTTTAATATTGTTACAAAATTTGGATAAGAGATATTCGGATTTCCGTTTTAACGTAGCTTGTATGTTTGTTGTATTTTCTTTGGACTTATTAGTTTCGCTTTCCATAATACGAATCACGTTGTTTGAATCCTTCGTATGGTTTTATCGTTGAACAAGGTCTAGGGAGCGCGATTTTTCTAGCCTAGTAGAAAAGCGCTCGAATGAAAATATGCAAACTTCCAAGATGGGCCATCGTGTTTTCAAAGCAGCATAAATTGAGAAAATTTTTATTTCTTGTGTACGGTACTATCTAAACGGGCAATGGGGATAAAATGTGAAATTTTCACTTGTTCGAATTGTGCTTTTGTGTTGCAAAACCTTAGCTTATGAAGCCGCCCATTTTTTTTTTTTTTTTTTGTTTTTGTGTCTTTCTCGACCATGGACATTTTAACACCTAGCTCAATGAAAAAGTAGCAACAACAGAGAAAAATGGCAACAGGTGGTCGCTCGATCCACTGGTCTATGATGGTTGGTCAGGACGTCCGCAAACGGACAATACGACTGAAGAGAGAGAGAGAGAGAGAATGACATTTTTAGCAAGTCTCAATGTACCCGGTTCTATTCGATCGAAACATTACTGCCTAAACGATAGTCGGCCATAGAAGTATAAATGAGGGAAAATAAAACATTTCGCACTCTATGCCCCCCCCCCCCACAAACAAAAAAAGGAACAAAAAAAAACTTGCTTTTTATTAGTGTTACCTGCTGTAGTTTAAACTGACAAATGAAACTGTATTTGTATTTATCTAGTACACTGATTATTGCAAAATTTGTTATTCGGCCTTTACAGACTCAAACGCGATGTGCATTCTGCCAAAAAAAAGAAGAAAAAAAAGAGAAAAAAAAATCGATAATCGCTGCTCTGGTAATTTATACTTTGCCTGCCTATAAAACTGATTTATTCGCGGTAATCGTTAGCCGATTATGTTCTACCATTTTTCGTTTTTATCTTTCTTATCATGTCCTACATTCGCGCACATTCTGCAACATTGTAACTTACATACGGCTACGTCATAAATATTCTCATACGAATTCACATACACGAAAAATCGATAAGACAATCGATTTCTTAAAAGTTTACCGTGCTCTGTTCGCTAATGCGACCAAGATTTCACGGACACCAGTAAAATTCGCAACCTTCAATCTAAATTTTTCCCTTATCTATAACGAAAATTAAGTCTTAGGAGCGCTTTCGTTTCCCCTCTATTTCTTTATTATTTAACATGTAAAATATAAATTTTCACCGGTTCATTTACAATCGTACAGGGCCGTATCTAGACCAAAATTTCGGCGGAGGGGGTTACGAAATTATTTTTACAATTATACACACACACATATATATATATATATATATTAATTACAACGTAATTCTTAGGCTACCTCCCATTCGAAAAAATGTTTCAATTTTATGTAACGCAAAATGTCCCAAAAAAATGTCCCAAAAAAATGTCCCAAAAAAATGTCCCAATTTATATTTTATAGGATTTTTGTTATTGTCATTTAAAAAATATCACAATTTTATGTACGAAATATGTAACGAAAAATGTAATGAAACAATATCTTAATTTTATGTAATGAAAGTTAAATGTTAGGATAGGATTTTTGTGATTATGTTTTGTTTTTCTTTTTGTGTTGAAGCCAGTAAGAATTACGTTGTAAATTTTGATCATTTTATACAAAGTATAGCAGAGGAAGAGACATAAATAAAAGCAAGAGGGGTCAAGGGGCACAGCTCCTTGCGAGGCCAAAATGACCGAGTTTATATATATATATATATATATATATATATATATATATATATAAATTACAACGAAATTCTTAGGCTACCGCTAATTAGAAAAAATTCACAATTTTATGTAACGCAGAATGTCCCAAAAAATGTCCCAATTTTATGTAACGTTTGTTATATTTTAGGGGATTTCTGTGATTATTTTATTATATTCATATGGACCGATTTAGAATTACGTTGTAAATTTTGATAATTTTATATGAAGTATAGAAGAGAAAGAGATAGAAATGGAGGCAAGAGGGGCCAAGGGGCTCAGCCCCTTGCGAGGCCAAAATGGACGAGTTATATATATATATATGTGTGGGGGGTATTTTCAAGAAATATGTTTATTTATAAATGGTACACTAAAGCTCTGTAGTCAATTGTTGTATATGCAACATTTGAACACTACAATAAAAAATAAAAAATAGTCGTTTCCATAAAATTCATAAAAATGGGAATTTTCTTTTCTTTTGTCTAAAATCGAAAAGAAATAAATTTATTCTGAATTTCGGTCCATTTAATTCAAGCAGTTATGATTTCGTAGACAATTGGAGGGAGTTAACCCAGGTGAAGGTCCTTGGTTGACAAGCCCAATCTTATTCCTTTTTTTTTTCATTAAAAAAAAAACAAAAAAAAACAGGAAAACCCCCCTTAGATACGGCCCTGCAACCGTGTTATTATTATTACTTATTTATTTTTTTTTTTAGGGAGGGTAGTCTTTTCAGCAACTGTTATTCTGGAATATACGAGAGGACGTAGACAATGATTATAACCTTCACGTTTGTTGACAGGAACACTGATATCCCGGTGCATCTTCACCATATACAGGGTGGTGCAAAAGTCATTGCACATCACAAAATTGATTACTGTTCACGAATCGTTTGTTAGAAAGGAATGGAACAAACGTTATAAGTTTTTTAAAAAAATGTCCTAGTGACCGTTTTCACAAGTTTCTTTTTGTTGCTTATCAGTATAACCCGTATAATATACTACGTTTTTCGTAGACGCGCTAGTTTATTACACACCTCTTCGAAAATTATGCATTGACTTTTGGACCGCCTTGTATAGTACGTTTAGTTTTTTCTTCGGTTTCTCGGCTTACAATTTTCATTTATTCTAAAAGCGATTTTCGTTTTAAATCGAATTTAACCGGTACAGTATTTGGACATCGCATTTAAAAATGAATGTACACGTATAACGGTAATATGGAGCAGAAAAAGTTTTATTTCTTTTTCTTTTTTTTTTTTTTTTTTGATACAACAAAAACAACAATTACTTAAACGTGCAATTAAAAAAAAAAAATCGAATTCAAAAAATAACTCCGTGGTTACGAAGGACACAAAACATTTCACGTCACTTTAGATATTTCATTGTTCATTTTCTGAATGTGGTATAATTTAAAGAAATGTCAAATTTATTGGAAATTTTGTATCACTAAAATATTTCCGGTCAAGTTGAAAATTTTTCAAGTGATATCACATTACTATCCGGGAATATTCAGTGAAACTTAAAAATTTCCTTATGAAGTACTTTATACGTGTGTAAAATGCGCCGAAATATTAGTATCGCCAGAATGGCAGCCTGCACAACCTTCGCAGCATAGAACATACCGCAATTTTTGTAGATATTCGACCGAAACGGATTTTCCCATTCTTCTTCCAAGCGCTCTCTCTCCTCAACCTCAGCCTATGATCTTCACGCAGTTTTTGTTTTTTTTTTATCTAATAGAGTGCCCTCTTTGGGGGTTCCGTATGGATTTGCAGTCTGGTGATTGGCGGTGTGTTAATAACGTGAAAACAGTTCCGAAGAAGCTCTGTAAACTCTTTGATCGTTGCCTAACGATCCTGTTATTCCTAATATCTCCGCGCTGTGACGTAGATTGTACCCTAACATTTCTATACATTTCGGCAGTTATACTTGCCTTCAAGGAACGACATTTGTCTCTACCATCGCTCTTGAAAAAACATTAAATTTTGATTCTTCGGATAATACGACGATGGGGCATTTCTCCATGATTTTTCATCAGGAATTGATTGCAGATTGAAGGCGCTTTTAATACTCTGAACTAATTTTACGGCAGTCGGCAAACTGTGACTATACCCCCCCCCCCCTTATTGACGTGGATATTATTTTATAGCCGGGCTCAATCTAATATTTTTTCCGTCACGAAGAAACCTTGTTATTAATGAATTTCACTCGGAACCAGTCGGTAGCTAGAGAGGGAAGCGTTTACGCCATGGTGAACATTTTGTTCAATTCAGAGCTCAATGGTTTTTCATTTTTCCCCTAAAACGAAATGGTCTCCTATCACACATTTGGCGCGTCATTCAAAAGACATTCGCCACAATGTGCTGTACAAAATATATGCGTAGGTGGGACTGGTTTATTACATTTTCCTTTACATCTCTGCGTATTATTTCAAATTGTTTCAAAATTAATCACGCATAGCGCCGTAATTAATTTGGGGGCATTTATTTTTGCACTTTTCTTGATTTACCTCCGGATGAAATAATGTTTATCGATACCCTGTTGGTTTCCACAGTTACCCTTTCTATGAAATCGATTTGATGCTGGTTTTTTTTTCTTCAAATTATGTTACGGTGCTGCTGTTACTCGTTGAAATATTTTCGATAATTTTAATATCCGACCTCTGCTTAATTTTTTTTTTTTTTTTATTATTCAATACTCAGCGCAGTTTGTAAGTATTTCGATTCTTATGGCCATTTTATGTACTGCGTTTTTTTACGAATATGATTACGCTGTGAACTGAATAAAACTGGACAAAGCAAGTTGTACCGATGCGGATTTTACCTGTTTGGCGTTTTTGGTTTAGAACAACGGATATGTAGTAACGTGTGAACGATCTCACTGTATCGTATGTATTTTACGTTGTCTAAAAAACGCGTACCATGGAAGGGCCCTTCACGACATTTCACTGCACTGTATCACACTTATTTTCAATTAATTTTCGGATAAAATTAATGTACAAATCGCGTTGAACGCGTTTGAAAAAATCCAGCGGCTGTTGATAACGCACCGCTTCGTGTCGTTTATGTTACGAATGTGGCACGCGAATTTGTTTTTTGTCCAGAATTCTTTTTTCTTTTTTTTCTTAGACATAAAGTCCTTAATTGCCCCTCTCCCCAGTGAAATTTTTAATAGTGGGTTCGAACCAGGTACACCAACAAACACCCCTACTCTAGCGCATTCAGTTGTTTTTTTGTCCAATTTTTTTTTACAAACTTATTTAAGAGGTTATCTTTTTTATACCAAATAGAATTTAGGGGAAAAATTTGTTTTTTCTCCTTTCGGGCTGTAAATTATTAAATGCACTGTGTCGTATCTGGCTGTATATAATAAATGTCGTTATAAACGAAAAATATCTAATTTGAAAAATTTAGAAAGACGTGTATGTATTCAAGAACTAATAATATTTAAAAATAAAAAATTAATAAAAATGCGTAATTTAAAATACAAGTGATTTATAGATACTGGAAAAATGTAACTTATTCTTCGAGTGTGTGTTTGTCGATTAATACGGTAAACTTTTAACTTGAAGCTTCTGTGGTGATAATTGTTAAATCCAATATCGCTGTGTGTGTAACTTCTATAGATGCCCTAGTTCCTTTCTATACAGCTAGAAGGTAATCGCAGACAATTCGAGAACACGATCTTATCGTCTTTACCATACTGTAAAGAAGTATTCTAGACAGCTTTCCGTGGGCGAATTCGTAGCATATTGCACGTATTCGGACATGTTAATATTACACCATCTTTACCATACGGAAGTTATGTTAAAAAGTCATGTAACGCTTTTGTATCGATTATATGTGTATGTAACCTTTAAAAAGTTAACTTTTATTGTAAGAATATTACAGAAGACTATCTCATCTGGAAGTATAAAATGACGGAGTGCGAAAAATCAATTTATTTTTATTAACGAGATCTTAGAGGCGGCGGATAGATTTTGCAAATTCAACCCGATACCTTATGATAAAAGGTCTCTAATACTAGTCAGTTCTAGATGTGCTTGTAAGGTGTGGGGTGGGGGGGGCGTTCAATCATCTTCTAAGAATAATTATCGTTAACTTTAAATTCATTGAAATATAGACACAATGAACTTTGCAATGTGATAGGATTGTATCCCACGGTAAATGCAGCGAACGGTTATGAAAAAAATTCAATGTTGTCTTTTGGATTGGTGGAGGGAAAATCGAAATTTTTAGTTATACAGTCGTTTTTCATTTTGGTTGATCTGTTATTATAAGGAGCGGACTTATTTTAATATTTAATGAGATAATCCGGTATTAAATGAGAAGTTTTTAAACGTATCTAATAATATTCCCTAAACCGTATGTAAAACGACCAATCATACGTTAATTATTTTAAGATTTCTTTCATTAATTGAAAAAAATCTCTACTATGTTAATACTTTTTTGTTTCCAAGAACTTTTTCGTTATAATAATTTTTTTCGCATAATTTTCGGATAGCTCTTTAATCATTTGTAATTTATAGAAATTCCGAACGATATAATAATATGACGTTTAAACTTCGCTTCTGCTTGTTTTCAAACATATACCCCTTGTACACACGGAGCGGTTTTTATTTTAAGATCGCTAATAATTTATAGATTATTATTGTTTAAAATAAGCTTATAAAAAAGGGGGTGGGGGAATTAAAAACATTTCTGTTATAGGAATATTAGCACGCCTATACGAAAGAGTTTTTGCCAATGTGCCGTATTATAATCGTTGCTTTGCAATTTTTTGGTAATTCGTACATCAAGTTTATGTTTTAAATATTTCGTCTACCTTTCATTAAAGTCGATTGTTACAACATTTCGAGAAGTACAATAATGATTTCAAAAAGTATCCTCCCGCGTGATAGAAACGCCTCAAGAATTTAATGGTTGCAAATTAGAGGTGCGTAGAACGGTCTGGCTCGAAAACATCATTATCAATTGTTTCCAAGTGGTAACTTCATTACAAATGACACATTTAGAACACTGTGAAGTCATTTCGAAACAGCCGACTACATTACAGATGACATATTTGGAACAATGAAACCCTGAAATTAATTTTTGTTTCGTATTTACTGAAACTGTTTCATAGTATCAGTGGTAAACCGCGTTAAAATTTATTTTCGTCGAATCAATTACTCGGTTAATTGTACAATGTGATCAAGTTACTATTTATAAAACAATTACAAAAGCAATTTAAATATAACGAATAATTATTTAACGTATTTGAACGTTAAATGTGTATGTGTGATTATATCGTACTCGTGAAACATTTTTATAATACCGATTATAAAATGTAAATAATATATATTCGTTTGCCAGATTTATTTGTAATCGATAACTACTCAGCAGTAAATATTGGTAAAATAGAGCGAATATATAAAATTATGAAAGATTAAAACAACATTTCATAAGAATAATGTGTGAGGCATTTTAGAAATTCACGAATTTTTCTATTCTATAATTTCTCTTCTTGATATTTGTTAAAGCAAGACTAAACACGTCGACTAATATTTAGTATTAATTTTAATACAATGTAAACGGTTAAATATTGATATTGTAAAAGTAAATTTAATTAAAACAGTCGTCGTCGTGTATAAACTGAATAAATTTGAAAAAAAATAGAAACCTTTCATAGTCAATCTGCATTTTTCTTTACCAGATGAATTAAATTAATTTAATAAAAACTAAGAACGTTTTAATATATGTTTAATAACTTTGTAATAAGTAAAAAAATATTGCGCGCGTAATTATTTAGCATACCCCTAATTAAACATTTTTTTATGCCGACACATTTTAAAAATAACGGTAGTCCTAGTATTTGAAACGATATATTAAAATTGTATTTACACTGAAAATTTAATAAAACAGCTATAAAATGAACACTACAAATTCAAATCGTTATGTAAAAGGAAAATAAGTCCCATACCTTTCACAAGGGATTGTGCAGTTAAGGTTCGTCATGATGGTATACTAAGCCCAACGGCATGTCGAGAGTAGGGCGGTTAGTACTTTTCTCTCGGCCGCTTTTACTTTCCGAGATTTCTTTCGTCCTCAATTCAATTTCAAGCTTTGGGTAAACCGGGAGCAACTTGGATCCGAAACGAGACAAGTCTCGATAACCTATGACACCTCTAATTTAGTAGCCAAGCACCTTAACTGTCACTTCTTATATAAATCAGAACGTCTAATTAAGTTGCACAGAGAGTCCTTTAAAAGTCATTAATAATTCATGCTGATGATTAGGCGAGTTTTTTAATTTATTATACGAAGGTTTTTATTAAATCTAGATTATATTTTAATGGATCTTTGAAGACTCGGCAAAACTGGATCCCCTAAAGAGAGAGCACCCTTGTATTGAGATTAATTATCGGAAACATAAATTCGTCTCTTACGGGGTTTGCTCACTGATTAAAACTGAGATTACTTCTTTACGGTATATATCGTCGGAAGGAATTAACGGCGACTGGATTTTCAATATTGCAGTTATAAATAAATAATGTAATAATTGCTTTGTACACCCTTCCCGCGTAAAAACTAGATAAGTATTATTATTATTATTATTATTATTATTATTATTATTATTATTACAGCCCAGATACTAATTTTATTGTTGAGTTTTTTTTAAATTTAATTCACGGCATATCTAAATTTCGTCCAGTCAGTAAAAACTGAAAACATTCAAAATTAATCTAATAGGAAATAAAATTCGGTGCATAACTGAATCATCAGTGCTTCTCTGGAACATGAAAGAACATGAAAGAACATGAAACAGCTGAATCGTCGAGATGTTTAGGTAAACTGAGATACCCTTAGAACGAAAATAGGGTGAAGGGATTGCAAAGTCGTGCTTTTCACAATGTCCTATAGTATAGATCTCAAGAGGAATGAATATATTGCAGGTTAGTCTCTTTCTCCGTGCTATTCGCCTTTATTTTCTTCTGATGACTTCCCTCCGTATCTCCAATATTCAGGATGTTTGCCGGATAAATCACTGGAAGCGACCTCTTAGATAATTCCTGAAAACCGATGACACCTCTTTTTAGTTTAGCAGCGTTCTAATAATTTTTTTTATTTATTTATTTGTTTTTTTTTTTGGCCACCTCCTAACACTTTATACCAGGGGGGGCTTATCGCGTTACGCCGATATATGTACGAACATTTTTTTAAATTCATTTTTACGATTATTCATTTCATCGGAATGATTCTATTACAGAATAGCCGGGGTGGGTTTCATTCTCTCGACCGAAGTTTTTAAGTGTAGCATTGCGTAAATGCTGAAGAAACATACACAAATTTCGACATTCGGAATGAATTCATCCAAATCTTCGTTTAGATGGTTTAATAAAAAATAAATATATAAAAAAAAAAAGAAAAAAAAGCTGCGAAAATTAAAACGTTTAAAAGTGTATTACATTTGAGCAGATACATATTGGTGTAATATTTGCAACAGGTTTGTCTACGTGTGTCGATTATGTGAATCAGGCCTGGATTTAGGAGGGCCTAAGGGGGCTGACGCCCCGGGCCCCGCGTTATAAAGGGGTCTCCAAGAGATACCCACTTCCGACGTGTAATACAAAAATTAATATCATTTGTCATATACATCAACTTTTTTTTTTTTGAAATAAATAGAATTACCTTTACAGGAGCAAGTGCATTTTTTAATGCATTTATTTGTATCCATTTTTATTTCCTCCTAGAGGAGAAAACTTCGTGATAGTAAAATTTCGAATTTCATAAGAGTGTACCAGAAATTTGTTTTTGAAGGTGTAACGAGTCGGAATCTATACGTTTTTAGGAAATGTCTGTATGAATGTGTGTGCGTGTGTACACGCGCAACACATGCACACACACTACCCCTTTATGCAAATCTTTGGTTAAAATTTGCTGAAAAATTCATTGTTTAAAATTATATATCTATATATATATATATATATATATTTATATTTATATTTATATATCTATATATGTATGGCCATTTTGGCCTCGCAAGGGGCTGTGCCCCTTGACCGCTCTTGCTTTCATTTCTGTCTCTTTCTCTTCTATGCTATGTATAAAATGATCAAAATTTACAACGTAATTCTTACTGGCATCAACACAAAAAAAAAATAACATAACCACAAAAATCCAGTTCTAACATTTAACTTTCATTATATAAAATTAAGACATTTTTTCATTATATTTTTCGTTACATATTTCATTACATAAAATTGTGACATTTTTTAAATAACAATAACAAAAATCCTATAAAATATAACAACGTTACATAAAATTGGGACATTTTTTCGAATGGGGGGTAGCCTAAGAATTACGTTGTAATTAACATATATATATATATATATATATATGTATTTTTTTTTTGGCATCAAAAATTCTAACCACTGTCTATATGATATTTAAATTTTGTTTACAATAATAATTACATGTGTTAATTCGTGAATTCAAAATAATGTAATTAAATTAAATTAAATTAAAGAAAATTTAGTTATTCTATATAACTGATAATTTTGTCACTTTCGAAAAAATATTTCCATAGCCCCATTATACACTTAATCCGGACCTGATGTGAATAGTGCAAAGAAACGTATAGAGAAATGCTTTCATTGGAGCTTTTTATCAATTAATAGCATATTAATACTTTGATATACGAATCTAGGAAAATTGAATGATATCGAGGAAAAAATGAATCATTGACGAAGCAGCCGGATGTATGAGCGGAAAATTAATTACCGTTTAAACTGTAATTCTACGCTCCCAGCGAAATACGCAATATCAGCGATTTTTATCCACGATGCGAATTCCAATTATATTATTTTTATGCGACCGAACGGCAGTTATTAAATAATATAGAAATTAAGTTTCCTGACCATCAATTATTAAAGGTGGTGGTACGCATGTTGAGGAGGACAACGCCTGTCGAGTTACGATAATGAAAATTTGAAGAGAAGTGAACGGCATATCCATTAATAACATTCGTTATGCGGACGATAGTCTTCAAGAAATGATGGACAGAGTCGTTCAACACAGCAAGCTTTTCGGACTTTCAGTGAACATTGCCAAAACAAAAGTCATGGTCTTCGCTAAAAAACAGATAAGGTGCAGAATAAATATTAATGGAATAGAGTTAGAACAAGTCAACTTATTAAAATATCTCGGTACTGTTTTGAATGACACATGCACCGTAAGAAGAGAGATTCGTTCGAGAATTGAACAGGCTAGGTCAACGTTTATAAAAATGAAGAATTTATTCACGAGACGCGTACTTAACCTCGAGCTTAGACTCCGGCTACTCCGATGTTACGTTTTCTCGATTCTATATTACGGTTGCGAGAGCTGGACTCTGGATGCTGCCCTGGAGAAGAACATACAGGCTTTTGAGCTGTATACGTACCGACGCATTCTCCGAATCTCCTGGACCGAGAAGATCACGAACAAAGAGGTACTCAGCAGACTGAAAAAGGAACCAGAAGGACTTGACACAATTAAGGAAAGAAAGCTGAAATATCTCGGGCATATCTTACGCGGGCCAAAGTATGAGATTCTAAATTTAATTTTACAAGGAAAAATCATCGGAAAACGTTCAATAGGACGTAGATGGAACTCTTGGCTAAAAGTCCTCCGCCGCTGGTTCAACGCATCATCAATCGAGCTGTTTTGTATCCAAAATTACAATAGCCATGTGGATTGCCAACCTTCGTAGCGGAGACGGCGTATGAAGAAGAAGATACTTTTATACTTATTAATATAACTTCGGGTAAATTTAAAATTTACGCTAGTAACAAAACTTTGCGCGCTTTTCCCCGCTATTTCTTCGAACTCCGTAAGCAGGACATTATGCCCCCCCCCCGTTTAAGAACCGCTGCCATATATGTATCATCGGAGTCTTCCGATATAAACGCTTTACTAAGAGTACCGTGGTAGTTGCCAGTTGTATTCAATTGAAAGTATTATTCGAAACATTCTTTAAAGTTCTTTGAGAGGGTTTTGAAAAAGTGTGCAGTTTCCAATACGCGGAGCTATCTGCGTATTTTCAATTGCGTAGATTTGGAGTTGGCCTCTTGACGAATTTCTTGTCGCATTAGGTAGCTCTCGTTCCATTTTAGTCGCTTAAAACCCTGAAATAATCCCGTGACGTCATGATTACACCCTGTTTTTTTCAACATAAAAAATGTAACGACTGTATATGCCGAATTCACGTTAAAATCTCACGAAGGATATTCGGATAATATTCGGATATTGTCGGACACGACCCATTAAAAAACAAAAGAAAAAGTAGTCCCACCATTGTTGGGGTGTGTACAGTGATCACACAATGATGCAAAGACTGAGGACTGTGAATTAAAAACACCCTGGCGGGAACGGGAAGAACAACGGGTATGTCGTAAAGAGAGATTCGTTCGTAAGAGTGAGAGGGATCACTCATCGTAGTGCGCTGCGGTATATATCTGCGGGGGGCAGGGGTTACTAGAGAGTCTTCTTTTTGTTTTTGTCGGAGGAAATCATTCATGATTCGTGGAGCCGTTAACAGTTTGAAACTTATTATAACACGGGTGGTACAAGAGCAAAAATGGTGTAGACTGATTTTTTAGCGAGTACAGTTCGATTGCGGTAGATGGAACACGTGTGAATGTGAAAAATTATTATTTGCGATATTTTCGCGAATTAATGAATCAGATGTGCAATCGATTTATCGGCCAATAATAAAGCCGGCGCCATCAAATGTGCGAGGTAAATTAACTGTCGCAGAGGACGACTATTAAAATTACTAAACGATATTATAATTCGACTTTGTAAACACAGTGTTTGTGCTATTTCGGAATTCGAGTATTAGTTCAGATTCTTAAGCGGCCAAATTTGAAATTTTACCGGTCAATTTCGAATGTAAACAAAACGGTACTGTTATTTTTTGGATTGAAAAGTTTGTTTTCTATTTTTTATATATATATATATATATATATATATATATATATATATATTGTCGCGTTTAAGTTTCATTTGAAAATTATTAAAAGATTCGTCTTGAGGAATTAGATGAAATTCCGCCTAGTTCTGAGAAAGTATATTTGTAATGTTCGCGTTCGAATCTTTAGAATGACTCGCAAACCATGTTTACCACCCGAACAAGTAACTCATTAGGATTATTAATTTTAACTTTCTCTAATACCCTCTTCTTTATTACAAATATGATGCCCCTTTGCGATGAGATTCAATAAATGCGCTGGTTTTTTTGTTTTTTTTATTACATATTTAATTTACCAGAGTTACGGTTTAATTTTTTTTTTTTTTTTTTTTTTTTTGGTGTCGAAGAGTGAAATAACGATAATAGCACAGCGGCCATTGTGAAATAAACCGCCGATGATTAGAACGTTGTCTAAAGTGTGTATTATAGTGCGGTCGAAAATCCAATTTTATAAAAGGTTTTTTAAATGGAGAGTTGAAAAATCAATCGCGCCACCGAGATGATAGTAGTAATCATCTGCATACAAGTTGAGCAAGATATGGATTGAGTATTGTTTAAGAAGTCCGAATTTATTTAATGTAAGTAAACAATTATTAAAAAAAAATTTGCAATTCATCTCTGATTTTTATTGCACTGCACATGTAGTCGTGAAATCATAAACGTATAGTTAATTTATCGATTTTTTATCGTTCTTTTAAGTATCGATTGTTTTAATAAATGCCGCTGATTATTAATTAATTGCCTTTACGGAAATATTAATTATTTTTTCTACGGCATTCGATTTAATTGATTTATTTCGAAAAGTAAAGCTAAAAGTTGAATATTGTGAGGAATGCCGATATAAAAGTGAGACTTATTTGCAGGCAAACTTTTAACGAACCATTAAAAATCATCTGGTAAATAAATATTTCTTCTACTCGAAAAATGGCGTCCTCGTGTACTTTGAATAAACATGAATTTATAAGTAAACTTGAAATTTTACTTATCAACCGCTAGTAGTATGTGTGTGCAACGTGTTCGTCGAATAGTCTAAAAGAAGCCCTACATGATTAACCGTTGATTTAATAACCGTTAATGATTCTAACATATTTCTTCATGACCTATGGTCATAATTTCTTCATCCCACAAGTTGATTGACTTTCTCTTATTTAAAGGACTTAAGTTCCAACTAGATATCATAAGAAGTAGACTTGCTACGTATGGATAACGTTCTACAATAAACTTGACATGTATGGGTCACTCTTAACATAGTGATTGCCATGGTGTTCGAGTTTTTGTCAGATATCATAAGAAGTAGACTTGCTACGTATGGATAACGTTCCATAAGGCGATTGTTGTGGTGCTCGCACTCTTGCACACTAAATGCGTGCCGAGCTTTTATGAAATACACTAAATAGCACTGTTATCATGACGATTGTGCTCTAAATATTACATTGTACACGCTGCTGTGCTAATCTCATGTTGTTTTCTCTTAAAATCCATCCCATTCGCTTTTTATATCCTAAGGGCCATATGGTCAAAA
This sequence comes from Icerya purchasi, assembly GCA_039619475.1. Classification (NCBI taxonomy): domain Eukaryota; kingdom Metazoa; phylum Arthropoda; class Insecta; order Hemiptera; family Monophlebidae; genus Icerya; species Icerya purchasi. Next base: position 448,796,981 of record CM077116.1, on the reverse strand, counting down.
TTGTGCTGTACTGCTTATGTCGCTTTTCGTCCTTCTCTAGACTTTGTATCCCTTTTTATAAGTTGTAGTGAACTATTATAAGCCAAACCCCTCACTGGAGGGCTTTGGATTGGTCACATTTCTATCATCATAATACATATATTAAAATTAATATTGGCGCTGTTTGTGGTGGTCCCCCTCGACTGGTACAGTGGAAAAAAAAAAAAAAAAAAGTTCCAACTATAATTTAAATAATCTATTTTATAGTATAGCGACTCATAATCGGCTGGCCGGGATATCACACGGATGGGTCAAAAAATTCACATCAAGTTGGTTCTGCTTTTTATAATATTCCTTACTTAAATATAATAAAAAAAAAAAAATTACGCTGCCTCGTTTCTCCACAGTTTTTACTGCGGAATGCGCGGCAATTGTTAAATATTTTTATTATTCGCCGTTAGACATCATTTTTCAGGGACTTTACTTATTCTAAGTGACTCCAAAAGCTGCTTAATGTCTCTTCAAGATCTTTCCTTTAACTTTAAGGCACCCCTGCTTACTCTTAAAATAAGATCATACTTGATTGAATTGGCGGAAAAATATAAAACTGGTGTGGATTCCGGCTCATGTGGGTATAGATGGTAATGAGATGGTGGATAATAAAGCATCAAAATCAGCCGGGCTGATGAGGTTGCCTCACTAATTCGAAAATTCCCTAGCAAAGATCTTTTGATATTTCATTAAGTTTGCCCGCAAAGAATATTACAATTCCCTTTGGTACAATTCATATATGCATAATAAATCAAAATTATATAAATCCATTCAATATCCCTAGATCACCGTGGTATGTTCCGATTTCGGATAGAGGGATCAACGGTACTCGGAAATTTATAGTGACGATGTGTCGGTTACGATTTAGAGTTGATTACCGTATATTCTATGTATAAGCAGGGGCTTGGCCAGTCCACTTTTTGTCCATACCTGAATGATAGAGATAAGTTGACAGACGCGGACCATTTATTTTTCCAACACAGCCGATACAAAAATTCATCGGTTAATCTTAGAGTAGACCTTCCATGTAAAACAAGTTCGCTTTTGGCTTCAAATAATATTTATTCATTTATAATGTCATCAAAAATTCTAATTTAACCTTGCTCTAATATAATGGTCGAAACCGTCTTGCATATAAGCCCAAAAAAAAAAAAAAAAAAAAAAAAAACGTTTTATTACAGCTTCTATTGATGAATTACACTGTATAATCTAAGATGAAGTTACTTTTGTTTTATTAAGGACATTGCAAACTATAGGAGAGTACAGCAGCTGAAACTGACAGATTAATATGGTGGGAAAAAACTTATTCACGGTAGTGACCCCCCGATTATTTTATTTTCCTGCGATATTCCTTTTAAGTGTGACTCTGTTAATGCGATCAGTGTCTATTTAAGTAAATAGATTGTCGATCGCGTTAAGGGTTTAACCTTTTTTTTTTGTCCGTGTACTTGATTAACATATATTCTAGCGAAGATTTCTTTTTTTCTAAGTTAACCTTAGAAATCGCAGAAGCGTCATCCGCGTTACTTTTGAAATGACGCTCCCGTATTAGTTGTCTCTGAGAGTCCTATCGAAGATGAGTTTGCTATTTAAAGAGGTGACTTTGTGTATCGTTTTCTTTTTTTTTTTATTCATTTCCGGAATGTTGCTCCTCCAACGAAGAGGTGCTCAAAGCAGATCAATGATAAAAATGTCTTTTCTAAGTTGGCTACATGACGCCTCGTTTTTATTCTTTCGTTTCGCTGTAAAATGATCTTATAGATCTGTGACGAAAACAGCGGTATTAAACAAACAATATACTTGCGTTTTAAAAATGGCGAGCTAGATAACTTCATATATATATATATATCTTTGACTCTGTCCTACTTTAACTTATTGCTGTGTTTGTCTCTTTGAGTTTATATATTGTAATCGTCATCAACATTGAAGTGTATAAAGAGCTTTTACTACAGTAGAAGATTGCCTCTAAACGTAGTTTAATTCGTGACACCTAATATTTGCATCCTCTCGCATAATTGTTGCGCTGTTGATTTTAAAGCATACGATGTGTATAAGGCCGCGCTTTAGAGTTATGATGCGAAGGTTGTTTTCGAAATATGAAAGGAAGTGACAAAAGCAGAAATTATTTAGATCTGTAATAATTGCTAGTGTAACTTTAACGAGTGAGGGGACATGGAAGTTTATGGACAATAACGATTTTGTACTAGTGAAATGTTTAACGCTGACATATGATTTTGAGTTATTAGTGTTATTGCGAAAACGCAGGAATATGGAGGAATGACAATTGGGGGGGAGGGAATTTTTATGTTTAAAAAGTTACGGTTGATTTATTAAATAATATTTATACCTTTGAACCGTAACTAGTTGGTGAATATCTGATACCCCAGGTATTATAAAATGTATATTTAATGTTTTTAGTAATTCGACCATTTCATTCTATTACTTGCTTTTTGACGCAGTTCGATATTACGCATCATTAGCAATGTCCATGAAAATTCCTCTTAGTACACCTCATTTTATTTCTCCTATTTGCAAGTTTCAACTCTTTCTTTTTTCATCTGTGTTAACACATCGTTCTGTTTCCTAAATAATAACTACAATTCTTTAGATACTTTATTCTCTCTTCAGGTAAATTTTATTTTTTTTAAATTCCTTTCCATATAAATAACTTCTTTTTTTTTTTTTTTTTTTGCCTTTCTGATTTTGACGACCAGCTTTACTACTTTCCCCCAAAAATAGCAAAAAATGTATTTAGTTTTTCTTTTGTTTTCTTATTTTTATCTTAGTCCTTTATTTTAACTTTTTCTTCCATATTATTTTAACATTCGCTAACAGGCTTACGTATTTCCTTGTCGATTTTTACACTTTTTTTTTTATTGTATAAGCTATTTGGACACTTTTTCTTTATATAAATAATTACAACAGAACTCCAATTATCCGAATCACCTTGAGAATTTTTTTTTTTTTTTGGAGAGGGGGCTCGGCCAACCAAAGGCAGCTACCCACGACCACTGGACTATGTTAGAAATTAAATTTTATTCCGGTCAGAGATCGATGAAAGAATATAGGCAAGAATAGGAACTACATTTGGAGGTGTCAAAGTTAAGATATAGGAAGCATTACAGGTAGTAGGAAAGTTCAGCTTTAAAAGGTGTGCGTACAGGATATTAAGTTCGGAGGAAAGATTGGAACAGTCAAATAGCACCTGGTCAGGATCACAAACTAACGTAAAGTCACCAGAGTGCAATGGTCAATAAAGGGACGGGGAAAGACAATCGATTATCGAAACTATGAAGCGACATTACAAAAGACTACTGTTGAGAAAGCTTTTGATAAAAGACGAAAATGAAGAAGACGTTGTAGCTGATCACCCAAGAAGAATTCATTTAACAGACTGCTCTTATATGGTGGCGGAAACGTGGAATTTGGTGAAAAAGCGCACACTAAAACGAGCTTGGAATAAACTGAAAGATATTTCAACAAACGAGAAGGTGCAGAAAGAGAAAGAACAAAAAAATAAACGTGAAATTGAAGATAAAGAAGAAGTAGAAGCGGATGAGGAAGACATGTTGCTTGAGAACATAAGAAAGATTCTTTTAAAAATTCTTGGTTGCTCCGAAAGCAATGCTGAAGACGTCGGCGATTGGCTAGCAAGTTGCTTATTCGGACCCTGGATATCAAATTTTAAACGACGATGAGCTAATTCAAAGTGTAACTCAAACGGAAGAAACTAATAGGGCGGATGACGTGGATACTCAACTAGACGCGCGACCATCAGCTAGTGAGGTGTGTTTGCGTGTCTACGGTCTGTGGCGTTGTTATCATTGATGGAGCGGCAGTCTGAATGTGACCACATCGAGCTGCTCATCGTTAAACGGATGCACGACTTGGCCGCACGGAAAAGATTTAAGATGTCTAAACAGTTCTTACCGGAATGTTTAAAAAATCGTAAGTTATACTGATTTATGTTTAGAAAATGTGAACACAATTTTTTGTTATTACAACAATTACAGTAATACTTTTTACTGTATTCTGCACAATTATTTTGCGTTTTTTTTTAGGAATTACTATCTACTTTCCGTTATTATTCATTTATCCGGATATCACGTTATCCGGATCAGATCCGGTCCCAATTATTCCGGGTAATTGAAGTTCTACTGTATTTTAAAAAAGCATTCGCTCGCAGACAAGCACCAATTTTGCCGAATCAAATACTGACATTTTAAAAAAAAAAAAAAAACGTAATTTTCGTAGGATTTATTTATTATCCTTAAATTCGAAATGTTTCATGCTTATTTTTTTTTTCTTTTTTTTCCATTACAATATTGGAAATAGCATCTTGTGTATGATACTTTATTAATATGCTAATGTTAAAGTTACATCATTCGACGTATTCTAAACGTGTCTCTATGTAGTAGCATTATAGTAATTAGAAGCGTCCTGAAAAGTTTAGGTTTGGAAGAGCGCTGTAAAATTTATCAATGTCAATTACAAATAACAATTTTTTCTTCGTTTGTCTACTTAGTAACTCGTGGAATTTCTTTACTGGCACAAAACATCGAAAATATTTTATAATTTATTAAAAAGGGAAAATTAAAAATCAAAACTATTTTCAAACTTCGAGTTATTAGATGTTATATTTGGTTTTTGGCTGAAACCGAAATTTCGTCGGCAGTCAATCTTATTGAAAACTATAAATCTATATTTAAAAATTTTCCAAAAATTGAAGGCTGAAAAAATCTTTGGGAGATGAGAGACCATCGCAGACCTACCGGTTACATACCCCTCGGGTAATAATAAAAAAGTATTTTATTAACGTGTTCGAAAACAACTCGCCCGCTTTTTGCACGTTGGAAAAACCGAATTTTTGAAAACGCGTTAATGTAAGAGTGAGTATAAAGTGAAAGAAATCGAAAAAATCGGAGTGAATTTGAATTTTAAATTAATAAAATATATAACGAAAGGAAAACAAAAACTATAAAGCACAGGGGATGTTTTTTATGAATTATAGGAGTTCAAAATTTTTTCCTTTTCTATAATTCAGCTATTATTGAACAAGGAAAAAAGTAAAAATAGCCTATATCGTTTTGATAAAAACAAAAACATTTAGAGCAAAAAAAATTAATGTTTTTTTATGTACTTTATTTAATAATAAATTATAAAATTATTTTTTATTTGTATGCAGTATGCAGCGGCGGTCAAAACAAAAAAAAATCAATTCTTTTACAATTTGCCTCTAATTTTTCGATTAAAAGACGTTTTCTATAACGGCAGATGGTCTCTATTTTCATGATGAGTAATATTTATATTAGGTTGACGAGCCCAAAAAAGAAAAAAAAAAATCTATATTTATATTTACTGCCAGTACATTTTAGTTGAAATTTTAACAAAGTACATAAAAAAAGTTTTTATTACGCATTTTAGTTTTTGTTTGGAAGGTTGAACCCTCGCACTAAAACTTTTGGAGGGGCTTAAACTAAACCTTTTGAAGAGTTAGCGTGAATATAAATGTAAATCAAATAAATTTTATAAGTCAAAACTATTTAAACGGGAAAGAGGTAAATCAGCCCCCGCTATAAATCTATATATATATATATATATATATATATATATATATATATATATATATATATATATATATATATATATATATATATATAGGCAACGACAAAACAGTTTAGTACCTGTTTATTTATTATTTTTTTTTAGTAGCTATTGACGCCTTTAGTGTTACCGGTAAACAAATTTTGGAAACAGGTATTTTTCATTTAAATAAAAATTTAATACAAAAAATGAAATAAAATGTTTTAATTTTTCTTAATAATCATCATTATTTTTACAGTGTACTAAGTCTTAAGGTGTCATTTAATATTAATAAACGAGGGTTTTTTTTAAATTGTCATTTACTGTTATTTTATTGTATATTTTATTCAATTATAATGGTACTGAACTGTTGTTTTGTATTGTAAGTACATATAAAAGTGCGTGTTTTCAGATATACACAATGAACGAATATGTATAAGAGTAGAAAAAAAAAGTTATTGGAAATATGCAAGTTTATCATATATGTTTTAAAAATTTTTAATAATAATTATGGTCGAATTTCGACCAATGGGCCAACAACACTAGTTTTAATAAATTTTTGTAATAATAAAGTATAAGTATACACTGTTTTTGAGTAGCAGCGGTCTTTGTAACGGGGTAAAATATTTAAAATGCGAATAAAAAACAACTTCAGAAAACTAAAAAATTTAATTTGCAATTTTTTTGTTTCTACTAATATTCGATTTGCCTTCGCTTCAATAACATTTGTCATTATACAAGAACGTTCGTGTAAGCTCTTGTAGTACAATTGCAGGAAATCGGGAGGATTTGGACCGGGAATTTAAAAATTATATTTTAAAGGCCACTATTCTTCTATATCGTAGTCCGATTCCGGACGTCGAGACCTGACTTTTGAACCATTATTGTTCTTCATCATCAGGTTTTCATGAGATGATATAGTTTTCGCGGTAGGGTCTCTCTCCTTTCCGCGATTTGCGACAGCCGCTCCTAACATGCAGAACAGACGCTGACCAGATAGCCGCTCCACAGGAGACAGACGCTTCTGGATTTAAGATTGATTTCTGTCAGGGTTGTCTCCCTTAGCCTTTGGGTAAAAACCCTCACCACATGTGGTATTAAAAAATTCTAACTCCGTGTTCGGAGAATCTTTTGATTCTTCGTTGCCGCGCTGTGGAAATTTGTGATTCGCCGCCGAAAGACAGAATAACGAGTTAATCCTTGCATATATATAGTGGTTACAAATACTAATTCTACGTTGAGAGCCACTCTATAGTTCGCCAGCGGTTCAATCATAGTTTGCTTCCGGTTTTTCTTTTCCGTTTTCTATTGTTCAATCTCCTTCGTGTCCTTATGATCCTCCAGAGCTCAGTTATACCTGTGATGCGAATCACATTTTGTTCGAATACCCCTTTATTTCCTCCGAACGTTCTACTCTGTATTCTAGTCTTCTGCCCCTTGGCCTTCCTACTCCTTATAGTGTCCACTCCATTCTTGCGTTCCCCTCTCTCAATATAGTTCCTTTGTTGGCCTTCTTTATCTCCTCAATTTCTAATCTTTTCCTTATATAATAATGTACACAATTCCTTGCGTTGGGTAAGTTCCACTGTTGACGTGCCTAAAAAAAAAAAAAAAGCCAAGTGTCAGATTAAAAACTTTTTGATTTTTGGGTAGATTTAGGTACCAAAGAAATCTCTATGAATTTAAGATTAAATGTTTTTTCCATTGCTGCAGCAACTTGCAAACATCTGAGTTGGATATTTTTTTTTTTAATCCGAAAATATTTTTGCTTTTACTTAATATGAAGTAGTACGGCTAACAGCCGTACAAAATTTTGCAACACGTTACTCTAATTTCTTAGTTTAAAAGTGTCGCGTCTTGTTCTAACTAGAGAGGAGACACGAGAGGGGAAGTGTTAACTTAATGTAAAATGAGTCAAGGTCTAGATAACTAAATTTCAGCGCCAATTGTGTGGTTCTAGAACCGAAGTGATGAGAAAAAAATAATTTAAACAAACGCTAAATTTAAAAGTACTAATCTGTCTTTTCTAGTAAGAGTTTTTTATGAAAATATGTGCAGTAAATTCTAAATTTGGAAGCATTTCTCTATTCTTCCTGACGAGATCGAAAAAAGGTACAACATAAACCCCCCTAATAGAGCGTGCACTAAAGATATATTTCCATATCGTAATCACGACCACTGACGATGTGATAATGTACTTTAATTAAAAAAATAAAGAAAGAGTTTAATAATCGAATTGCCACAACAGTGAAAAACGAATGAGTAAGAAACAAAAACACCGAATGAATATTCTCTTTCGGTAAGTTTGAGGATTGTGTAAAAATTTAAGAAAGTCCGTATTTAACTGCATAAATTTTACAAAGAATTACTTCAAAACAAATGAGGTTAATCAGATAATTAAAAATTAAGGAACGTAATGAACATTCGAACATAATGGATACATGTTAGAAACATTTCCGGCGATATCTCATCTTCAACTGGAAAAGGGAAAAAAAGAAGACGTATTAGTTAAGATAATGCATTATAGCGCACTACATAAAAAATATCGAGCGTGTTTATGAAAAGTCGCTGAATATCTTGAATAAAAATTCCTCTCTGTGACAGCCGATTTCGAAATTAAATAAAAAAAATCGCTAAATTCACTTGATATCAGTCTTTACTGGTCGAAAAGTGCGGAACACGTTGTATTCTGATTGCCAAACTTAAATATGCCTTTATTACGTACGTACCAACTTGACCTAATGAATTTTGAAACCGACGGAAGTTTCAAGTTTCCGTTGTTCGATAGATCTGCTGCATCTCGCACATTACAATATAGTAGTATCACATGCTCTTTAACTTAAGATGAGCCCTAATCGGATTATGCTAGATCGTGGAGACGAAATTCTTCGCGCAACGACATACGACACCTCTTAATAGTGTCGCCAATGAAAACATTTCCTGGAAAAAAACGTAGTGTGCGTGTTACGGTTGCTGAAACACCGAATGTATATAACAGTTTTGCACGTTTATTGTTGCTTTATGGTTACGCACATTGAATTCTCCAAAATTATATAAATTATGTACTACGAAGAAGCGAATTTGCCAGTCGTTAGATTCTCACCGAACTAGCTCTCCTGATCGTTATATCCGTGATGAAAGGGAATTAGTCGACATTTTAACAAACGGAATGCAGAGCAGAACTGTTAGCAGGAAGGAAGAAATGAGCAAAGGTTGGATAAAATTTTAGGGATAATTTGAGTGTAAAGTTTGCTACTTAGATGTGTTAAGGATGAGTACTAACGGGAAGAAATTACTTTCTAGAAGGGTAGATAAGTGTGTTCGTAATAGTAATTGTTATCGAAAATGGGTAGAGACTGAACTGTTTGTAGACGATTCAAATTTATAGTAGGGAAACGTCACGGTATATAATTTTTATTAATTAGATTTTCCGTCAGGTGTTTATATTATTTCCTATATTTACATGTTTCGTTGCCGTCAAATCTATACTTCCTTTATATATCACTTACTAGTATTATTCGGTCTTTGATCAAAACGGTAAAATAATAAATAATTCGCGCCAAATCGTGATTTACTTTGAAAATATTCTCATTAGTTTTTCGGTACGTTCTTCTTTATATGATTTTTTTTAGTAGGTTCGTCATTGTAGTCGATTGTATATTCGATAAAAACAGAATTTATTTAACATTTCGGAATACGACTTACAATAAAACGAAGAATCAGTAGGAAGTTGAAATATGGTATTATTCCGATCTGATAAGATAATGTGTGAAACCCCTGATCCCTCGAAAATTGGTATGAATATGACACACTGAAATTCTCCGTGTAAAGAGATGTGATCTCTGGTAGTGATTTGAACTCATTTCAATTAAAAAAAAGCTCACGGCTCTATTTTACTGTTTGCTCCATTAAAACCAAAACCAAAACCAAAACATGGATACTCAAAAGTGGAAGAAAAAAGGTACCTATCGGTTTCGTGGAATTGTCGCATGAGTTCAGTAGCGAATTTGATGGTAAGTTTTATTACCGCTGGCAAATGTTACAAGAGATTCACGCGTAATCGGCCGATAATTAAGAAATCTGCTCTTCCCTGTTGTAAACGTGATTCGTATCGGGGTAATGAATTTTTTGTATTTCCGTAAAATTTTTACTGTAGTTTGCCTAATATTCTCGGCTTGTCTGTTATATACATATTTGTAAACAATGGCACGGTTTACAAATCATTTGACTTTTATCGCTTTTTCAATGAAGCAACTGAAAATTTATGATCAAGTAAAGGTCGCTAATTTGATACCGTGTTTTCTGAACTGAAATGGTGGGATCAAAATTTAACCGTTGAATCATTTTTTTAAACAATTTCCGTTGTTAATTCTAATATTAAATGCCAGAACTAGAAATAAGAGCTTTTGTATATAGTATAAATTCAGAAAAATTTAAATTTAAAATTTTTTTTAGCGAGTATAGGAACCGTATGTAATTATGAAAATACTTTATCTGCTATCCGCTGTTTCAAAAGTTAGTTCGATAATTAATTTTTTACTAACTTCGTTACTTATATTTTTTTAAATTACAGCTTCTTCGTTTCTTCATATTTTCCAACAAACACTAAACGGACTTCCCTTATATAATATTGGTCATTTTTTTTTTTTTTTTTTTTTTTGAATAACTAGCAAAAATGGTTCTAATAACAGCGCTTTGCGGTGAACATACCCTCTGTGATGTGGTTTTCAATTATTTAGATGTGAAAAACACGATTTAGTGTGGAGCAAATTGATGTATGTATCGCACGGATACAAAGTTATTTTACAATAAAAAAAAAAAAAAAAACAAATGGTGTCTGTAAAATGTGGTTTTATTTTTGATTGATTTTCTATATTTTTCAACGGGGCATCATAACTGTATGTATATTTATTATATACATTTTGATTTTTTCGATAAACACCTCTGTTGCTTACGCTTCTCTGTAACAATTTCTCCGTGCAGGTATTCGTTAAAGAGAAATTTCACTGTACAAGTAGTGTTCTTTGTTACTTATAAATAATCATTTACACAATTTTTATTTTACTTATTTTTATGACATCTTAAAATCCGGCAGCCGATCATCAAAACGTCGATATCACAAAAATGCAGGAATATTGATGTACAATTTACAGAAATTGTCGACAATTACGTAACATTACACTTTCTCTTAAATTCCTGTTTGTTGTGGAGGCTGAGAAAATGAAAAGTTCGGTAATATAATTATATTCGCGTAATTATTGTAATTTAAAATACTCTCCGCGTGTCTCTCGTATAAATTTATTGGTAAGAGAAATCAAATTCGTAGTAAAAGTGTAATTTTTATTTGAACATAGACTTGTGCAGAATTTATGATAAATTAGAAATTAAAAATTATCTTCCTTCTGTATTATTGATAAATGTAAAAATAGAATATATTTACGTATCGATGGTTTTAAGTATACAGGTGTTAAAATTGACGCAACTTTTTTTTGCCGATATTTAATCTGTCCTATGTTCCGATTTGCTTTTTCTTCGGATGCAGTCTATCTATATAATATCCCGCTTTTTTAATTGATTAATAAGATAAAATAATAAATGATTGTCACAAGCCCCTAAGTAGGAGATATGTTTAAAATCGATGTAATGCTACAAACGTTTTCGACAATATCATCCCCATCTGCCCTCTTCAAAATGAAAAGAATTGAAAGAATTTTTTCTTCAGATCCACGAGGGGAGGAGACGTTAATGTTAAATGTTTTTTCCTTCGTAAGAACGACATTCATTTTTATGCTAAGCGTAAAATATTTTCACATTTCTGTAATATGATGTAAATTAAATTACTAACGATAAAAAATATGTATGTAAATTAAATATTCTATGTGGAACAATTCGCAAGCATTCTCGTATGTTCTCAGCCGAAAAATACAAAACTTTCGATTAAAACTATGAAAAAAAACAAGGCCCGTTTTCGGGTATATATGTCTAATGTTCAATTAAACGGTCAAAAAATTAATTACGCGCATTTTCAAAAGCTGATAGTTGTTCCGAAAGCATTTCGGTATTGATGCTGCTGGTGTGGGAGGGGGGCATTTTCATTCATTGAAATTGAATTACACATCAGCGGCGCAAATAATTTAATTCTTTTTGATTTACATCGTTAATATTATATACTTTTAATTCTATATCCAACTGGAATATTTTTGTGCTAGTCGCTATTTTAATATTTATCGGAAAAAGTTTCACGTTTTAAGCGGATTCAAATGAACATAGCACTAGCAGTATGCGTATATGTATAATAACATTGACACTTTAAAAGCAACAGCATAGTAACTGAGCGAAAAGAATCGTCTCGTATTATATTAAAGAGATAAACACAAGTGGACAATAGTTGCGATACTTTCAAAGTTCTGTGCAAATTTTGTTTAATTTTTTTCATTTATACAGTTGAACTCTCTTATAATATAATTTAAAATTATGTAATAAAAAATTTTTAGACAGACGGTTCGTTTATTTTTCGTTTGTTTTGAATTTTTAGATTTTCATTAAAAACTTGTTGTGTTACTCGTGAAAGATTGCGTTTTGTTATGTTTTTTTTTTTGTTTTTTTTTTTTTAAGTATATTGTCGTAAAGAGCGCATCTAGAGCAAATGAAAAGAAAAAGTAGAAAGGCGGCAATTGGCGAATGAATTTTTAAATACAGCTAGAGATTAAAAAAGGAGTAAAAGAAACCGAAACAGTGAAAGATATGAGAGGACGTATGTGGCACTTTCAGGAGTAGACCGGAGTAAATCACTTGAACGTTCGAATGGAAAAAAGATATGGGAAGATTTGGTGTCATCGAAATGGATAGAATAGCGATAGAATATGAAGGGAGACCCCCCCGGAAATCGTGAAGCTAGAGTGTGATGGCACACTGCTTTCTGAGACACTAATATTTTTAGGTAATATAAATAAACATTAAATAAATAACTAAATGAATAAATAGTGTATTTAATGAAATGATACAATTAACGCATGTATATGTGTTGCGTAAGCTGGGTGTACCTTAACCCTGACAATGAATAAAATATGGAAAAGAATCAATATGATGCTACAACAAGAGAAATTAATCAATTTACAAGAAATAGCGAAAAGATAATGAAAGAACAAATCAAAATAACCATATAAACAAATAAAAAATAAGAAAAAAACCGATCGTATAATTAAAAATTAGTTGATTATCATAACACGGACGGTGTAGGTGTAGTATTATAAATTATGTACGCGTGTGTCTTGTGTAAATGTAACAAAGCTTCTTTCATTCGCTGCAACAGGTGCCATTCTCTAATTTATTTTGCATATATTATCTGTGCTGTCTAGTGCTATTTTGAGACGTTATTTTTTTCAATACATCGCTGTCGTCCAAATCGTGGGTTCTATTTTCTTTTGACTCGCTTTAGTTATTAATTCGCTTGTATGAAATTACGTTCATTTCATTTTGAAAAAACCCGTTCTACTAGAAATATCAAGTGATCGCGGAACTTTTAAATAAGATCTCATTCGTAATGTCTCGCCAAACCGTATGCTATATAGTTTCGTATCGTTTATTATTCCATTTCATTTTCATCTGTTTCTTCTAATTATGTAATCTTCGCATTCGACCTATATCATTGACTTTCAAGCAATTTTTCTGCGCATCTTGGCCCGTTCAGAGAAACATCCCAATATTTGGACGTCAACAGGTTCCGTGTATTTTTCGTAACACTGCTTAATAACTGCTTTATCGCAGACTTTGACTAAACTTTTACTCTTGCCTTTTTTCCAATCTTCCAATTCCTTTTATTACTATATCTTCTCCTTCGTCCATTTACCATCGGAGTTGTTGTAGGATACTGACGACATTGTCCGTTATCTGCACTTAAACTGAAACCTACTTTCTCCATCGTTTTCTCTATACCTTTCTTCCATCTTATTCTCTCATATCTTGTTGTCGCTGCCGCTGAATGAGTAATTCCTGCGTCTGTCGTCCCCTTTATATCTTTGTTCGTGTGTCTCAGTTTAATGCTCATACTAATTTTTCTCTAGAGTTTTGCAATTTGTTATTTTTAAACAAACGAAAAAAGTTTGTTTTCTCCGCTCGGTGTTTTAATATTGTTTTACCGATGACCAGTCCAGACTACCCTCGATTTGTCTTCTAAAGACACATTGATAACTGTATTTTCCCATTATTTCTCCCCATCCTTGCGGAAATGAAAATGATTTTTTTTTTTTATTATGACTGTTAGCCGTCGCTTTGTTTATTTGTTTGGTTTTAAAATTTGATGTCGATAAAACCAGAGGTCACGGGTTCCAGACTTGTCTCGTTCCGGATCCAGGTCGGTCACAGATATATACCTAATCTGAAATTGAATATTGCTGATATCAGAGAAATCTGGGATAATAAAGGTGGCCGAGAGTATTCTCCTTAGATCCATCGGGATTAGTACACCATGAACTTTAACTTCACAATCCCTTCAACGCCTTGTCAAGTGTATGGGACTTACTTTCATTTTTAATCATTTTGTTATTTATTCTAGAAAATGGTGTGCGCGTTGGAGGGGGAGGGCAGATTAAAATGTGTTTATCAAGACGCTTGTTTCTTTTTTGTTTTTCCCAACTAGCCTTTCTCGTTATTACACTGAAATAATTTGATTTTTGACAAGAATATACAGTATCAGTGGTGGTTTGGGGATCTGTGACAGCTGTAAGCACGTGAACCTCTAACAATAGTATGTTAAAATATTTTTCTACTGTTCAAAATAATATTATTACACGTTTAATTTGTTTTCAAAGTGTTCAAAAATTGTATTCTTTTAATATTTATGTATCGGAATATTTTAACGCGATTCAGCGCACACGCGACATATGCATTATAATATACGCGTGGATATTCATTCGAGTCGCATGATTTGGAGATGGCCAAAAATTATTCTGTCTACTTTCAAATGTAGCCAATTTAATAATTTTAATCCCTGTATAATGTACATGCAGTTATGCGGTGTCCGCATTTTTGTTTAAAATGTCTTCGTATTTGCTACACTTTATGCAGAAACAGTTGCCGTAGTACCGTAATGAATCATTTTTTATATTGTTAATTAACCGATTTTGTTTCCTTAAAATGTCTGAGAGTATCAGTGCGTAATGTCTTATATATATTTTTTATACGTGTATATACGTAACGATTGGCAAGATGTTAAGGAAAGAAAAAGGACAAGATGTAAAATGAGAAGACTTAATTTAGAGGCTGAAGTCGAAAAGAAAAAAAAAATATTGTATATGTGAAAATAAATGCGTCGTTTATGCAACAAAATTCCGTCATGTATGTGTAATTGATGTATTATTATCCGTTAAATTTTTAAAAGCCTTAACATTTTATAATCATCTTTTCAAACTGAAAATCGCGTCATAGTATTTAATTCTTTCGATTTCAACCGGTTAACTTGCGCATTAAATCTCTATATATGTACTCAGTATATATTTATACTTTGCTTTTGTAATTCGTAATTCGTAATTTTTTTGTTTTTCGCATTGTGTTGTCCCCGTTTGGTAAGTAATAGTGGATTTGATTCGAGATGCATATTTTAATTATTTATCTGTACATTATCCCTAGTATATATTTTGTTTTAATAAAAGGACTCCACTATATATGTACATTTAATTTTATTATTATTATTATTATTTTTTTTTTTTTGTTAAATATGAGTTTTGAAAATAACTTTTTGTCTTTTTTAAATATTTAATTAGAAATGGATCTTATCGTAATACAAGCAAAAATTATATAATATTTGTAATTGGTTTCTCGGAAACGACTCTTAAAATACGCGAATTAAGTGTTTTTAGGATCTAGGAATCGACCGCGGTCTTACGTTCGAGATAATCTTATGAAACGCGAGCCATTGTGTAGACCAATGTTTGTTTTGGCGATAAAGAAAAACAAATTTAAAATTCGTAAGCCAGGAATATTATTACAAACTTTACCATATTTCTGAGGTATTTACACCATGGTAACTCTAAACTTATTATAAGTATTTTTCTTCCGTAAACTGCATCTAAACTGCCAATAATAAGTAAATAAATAAATGAATGTACAAAAATCGCAGCTACTAACTGTTACAATATGTTAAAACCGAATTTTATTCACATATATAAATATTTAATGTTATTATACATATGTGTGAATGTAGTGAATAAAATTCGGTTTTAACATATTATAACAAGTAACTGCAATTGTGTTGGACATTCATTTATTTATTTATTTACTTATTATTGGCAGTAAATAAACTTAATTTATGTACCTCTTAATAAACCTTAAAAATTTCTGGGGTACTACTTTTTGCGAATTTTCAGAAAAAAAAAAGGAAATACACAATTCGTGCTGATTTGGTCTCTATAGATTTTGCATCTCGTATTAATATTAGGCAAGTTGCAGATTTCGATTTCTCGTACGTAATGTTCGTTATCGAGTAAATTAGTATAAATCTTCCTTCATTTCCTGGAAGGATTTACGCGTGTATGCAGGTTTGTTTTTTTTTTTTTATTGTTTTTCCCGCAAACTTTAATTATGTACGACTGATAATAAGTAAATTTATAAGTCTCCTACCCGGTAAGAAACACTCGTTTTCGGTACGGATAAAACAAAATCTAAATGTGTGTTATATTGCTACATACATATATAGAAGTTTTCAAATATATACGATTATGTTTTTTATGTTATAATATTTCTGGCTTACAAATTTTGAATTCTTTTTCTGTTTCGGGTTTAATAGCGAATAAAGAATAATTCGTTTATTTACCGTTTTAAGTACGATGTTAAAATTTCGTTGGAGAAATAAGTCTCTCACTCACGATATTCTACTCACGATATTGCTATGGAGATTTTAAATATTACGCACACTAAAATTCACCTTCAGAATTGAAAAATAGAGTTATGTAATTGTAAAATTTCGTATTCCGTATGTATTATGATTTGTTGTTGTTTTTTTTTTAATGTTTCTGAGACGCATAAGTTTCCCCGCGCGGAGGGGGGAGGTACTACGTGATAATTTTGTAAAAAGGTTCTGTCAAATATTGCCACTATGTTAAAATATCGTGTTTAGTAGAGTTTCATTAACGCGGCCATACGAAAGGTCAAAAATTTGAGATTATATTTTTTCGTATCTCCACTTACATTTTTCTTACAAGCCGCTCGTGGTATGCATCAAAAATCTATGGATGTGTAATGCTTCTTTAATTTTTTTTTTACGCTAACACTTTAATTTTCGTTTTTCGTTTATTTATTTCTCTTTACGTTTTTGGACCCACATAAAATTCATGCAATATTTAATATCCAGTTCTTGCATGGCCCATTTGATACGCCGTGTTAATGGTAAAAGGTTGATGTTTAGTGTGGCGATGGAGTTGCGTTTTAAAGTGATTGGGAAAAGAGCGGAAAAAAGTTGCCCAATAATATTTCCGGAATAGGTGGGACCGGTTTTGGCAATTGAAGGATCACAGTCAACGCGGTAACTATTAGCTTCAAATGGAACGTACCAACACAAACCAATTGACGAGGGGCTATCCGAATGACGGAACTGACTGAAATACAAACGATTATTTCTATCGCTTTATTACAACTAATGCGACGATTTGTATGTTAAAACCGGTTTTTTAGACTTCGCCCGAACTTAAAAGCGAAATTTATTTATTTTCCGTTCCAATGATGGATTATAAGTCTACTTAATGCGAGTTGACCAAACAACGAATTATATTAGTTCTAACGTTGCTTTGTATGAAGCCAAAAAACGTGCCTTATCATCGTGCAGTAGTACACTGCGTGCAAATATTTAAGTATTTTTTCTACGATCCTAACCTGAACCATTTCGGGAGTTTAATTCAACAGTAGTACTTTGTAACGAAACAGAAACAGAAATTTATTGTAAATACAAAATTGAAAAACATCAAATGAACCGTTATAATTTATGTAACTGAATATTTTTTTTGACCGGTTTTTGGGTGTAAAGCATAAGTTTAACCCGCCAGCAGTACTCGCCTAGGCATAGCAGGACGCCGGTATTCGCGCGTGAGATTTTCTCTTACATGGGATTTCTGTGTAAACTCTACCTAGTTTTTGAACAGTCTGGTTGAAAATAATTGTGTCTGTTCATTCATCATTCTCTTCTTTTACTTTTTAACAATTACACTTCGACTTTCAAAAATTAAGGCTCTGAAGACCATTTTTGGTTAATTTTTTTCAATTGGTACCGGTACGTATATACTTAGCAACGCAATAATAGTCTATGTTTGGATCCGTCGTATGAGACTAATAAATACGGCCGAGTCGTGAAATATTCCTCTATTCTTCAAAAATAAATTGACTTAAAAAACAACAAAATTAAAATAATATTTATTTACATATATTAATACAAAATTTTACTATCTCCCGTTCACATTAATACTTTGAAGCGCTCGTAAAATTATCTAATATCTTGAGAAATTCGCTACTCTATTCTCCGACAATCGAAAAGCGATATTACATATATACTCACGTCCTTTGGTTTTTATCGTCTGGAACTGTACACCTTAACGATCTGACTTGTATTCAGTTTTTTCTTCGAAGGATCTTTATTGAAATAGTGTACGTTAATCCGCGTACAACATTCATTTTTTAAAAATAATCGACTTATTACACTTCTGAGATTTTTATTTTATCACGTTAATTTAACAAAATCATAAAAATCATAATAAATTGCTATCCATTCAGCGTCTGAAATTACATAGGAAACGATACCCAACTTGCCCATATTCGGAAAAACATCGAAAAACCGAACTCTTACACCCTTTTTTCACCCATAGTCACCCGTATGTACTTGCACGGCTGTGGAACTCATATCAATCGATTTAGCACTCAAAACCACATGGAAAATTATATACCCCACATGGCCATGAAAAAGTTTCATAGGCACCGAAAAAATTGAAATTAGAGCACTCACTCGCGTGTGAGAGTTTTTCTCACAACTCAGCACTAACGAAAATAAATACCTCCTTTCGAAGCCTAGAGGTGACTGACTTTGACTATAGGGTGTCCTTTGGCTAGCGGTGATCCTCCCTTGCAGCTATACAAGCTCCCAACTTTCCCGCCTTCTTGTACACTAGCTAACACCATTTCATCCAGACATGTAAGAGCAAATCTCACGCAACCAGTACTGGCGGATTAATATCGCACACTGTTGAGTTTTCTTTTTAACTGGTTTCTGACAAGTTCATTTTTAGACAAAAAGTTAATTTTTCAGTTCATTTTTATGGAATTTGAAAAGTTAATTATAGATTTTTTATATCTCCGTACCCGTGAATGTGATACGAAAAACCTATGTAATTTGCGCAGTAAAAAATAATTACGTAATTTGACCCACCGCGTATTTTAACATTTTTCGCTAACTAAAAAAAAAAACAAAACAAAAAGTACAATAACATCTTTTTAATAAGCATTTTAACATTTTCCGATATTTCCGTATTTTTTATCAGTTTTAAGTTCCAGCCAAAAATATTTTTATGAAGTTAAAACTGGATGACTGCAAAATATTAAGTTGGCTTTGAATTTATAAGAAAGGGTAAGTTTCTAGAAACTGAATGTAAGTGCATATGAAAAGTTTATTTTTATCGAATTACAGTAAAACCCCGATTATCCGTGTTAATTGGGCATTCATCAAGCACGGGATACGGTAAAACACGGTTAACCCACCGCCGGCCGTTCCGCGAGTTTTTATGTATCCCGAGCTTTGCGATCCACGTATTATGTGGGTCCGGAAGCTCTTCACTCCATTTCATATTATGAAATGATAGCTGACCATCTACGATTGCAATTATATAATTTTCTGTATTGTTTTGTATTATAATAAATACGTATAATAGTGTACGAAGTGATAGCTGTGCCATAAAACCCCTTTTAGCGAGACTGGATTTTTTATACTAAATTAAGTAAATATTGTATAATACACAGAAAATTTATAAAATTCTCGAAAGTTTTTATTCATTTTAAATATACTGTATCAATGACAAGACAAAAAAATAAGGAACACAAAGTAGAGTAGAAACAAAAATGAAATGAACTTTAGTTAGAGAAAAAGTGTTATAATAAAGACGAATAGAATTAGACTAGGTCATATTAATTATTATTAAAAAAGGGTCAGTCAGTTTCTTCTGTCTGTCTGTCTGTCGGCAATCTCTTTCTCTTTTATCTTCGTCTCTGGAAATGTTCTAATTTTAGGATGTCTGTGATTTGTCTGCTGCTCGAAATACTCGATCACAGTCTGTAATGCAACGCAGTTTCACAGCTTAGTCGCTGTTCTGCTATTTCGACTTGCTCTTCATTTTCCCCATTCACAATCCGCATTGATTTCAACATTTCTTCATCAGTAAAAATACGCTTAAGTAGGAGTATCAATTTCATAATTATCTATCCCCACTCCTTCATATTGTCATCATTAACATGTTCAAATTCCTTCCCATCACAATTTGGAACTTTTTTTGCAGGAAGCGCGCGAGTTTAAAGAGATGCATGGTTAATCGGCCAACCGGTTAAAACACACCCACGGATAATCGCGGTTTTACTATATATACAATGTAAATAAATAACCGTACTAAAAATTAATAGTATTTTCGCTCGTGACATCGGCATTTTTATATTTATTTACATACACGGGGGGATATATGAAATAATAAAAAGTTCGCTATAAATTCTCAACGCATTTAGCTAATGAAACGAAATTTGAACAGCTGGTGTGTTAGAATATCCTTTTTTTTTTTTATCTATATTATTTCCTTCACCTCATAATAAAATGAAGTATTGTCTTTACTTTCTCTTCAGGATATTATTATGCTACTTTTCAATATAGTCGGTCCTCGATATAACGCTCTAATGAAGGGGTCTAGTAAAAATACTATCTTACTATTTCTAAACTACTGTTTTAGTTAGAATTTTATAATTTCGTTTTATTTTTCACCCCTGAATATAAGACAAAAGTTAAATTAAAAATTGTCATAATTATGTATTTTTAAAACATTTTTATGAATTTCTATAAAGGTCGCTATTTGATTATCTTTAAGGAACAAGAGGGGTATTTCTTAAATCTACTGCCGACCGTAGAAGATTTTACGTAATTATATAATTTCCCCCCAAAATGTCCTTCTGAATCCACCCCTACACGAATTGAATATACCTACTACGTACAATGTTCATTAAAAAAACTGAAGAAAATTATTATATAAATTCATATTGCAATTGGCCGGAAAAATTTGCTAATTTATAACTGAGTACCAGATTTAATATTTATAAGTTCTTTGAACCGTTTAAAATTTTCAAAAAACTATCGGATTTGCTACTAGTTTACGGGTTGCATTTGGTATTCAACCAGTATAGCTAGTCCGTTATTTCGAAAGTCCGTTGAATTGGGGGGTCCGTTATACATCGAAGTTCGACTGTAATGTATCTTTGCGCAAATCCTATATGACTTCATTTGGTAACTAATTTTTTTTTTTTTTTTTTTTTATGAAAAATTTCGCAACATTCGGTTTGTTTTCCGTGCAGTTAATTTCTTACGATAGAATAGGTAACGTTATTAAATTAAATATAAATTTTTGCTTTTTTACATATTGTAATGACGATAATTCTCCATTTTGTTTTATTGTTTTGCTAGTGCAAGAACTATAATTATTAAAGAGAAAATAATGAAAAATAAATGTCAACTGTTGCGTTTAAAATCAGTTCTAACCAAGTGTAATAAAATGTGTAATATATTTTAAAACGTGTCGCATTTGCTAAAATTTGATCTTTTTTTTGGCTGCGAAAAAAAGTGTCACAAAATTTAAGTGTTAAAGAAACGTTAATAGTTCAAATAAAATTCAGCAAAAAACGAATAATAAACTAGACAGCTAAATTAATTAAATTAAAATATCGAATAAAAATGATTAAAATTAAAAGGATTAAATAAACTAGGCAAAAAAAAAGGACACGTCAAATTCGAAATGAACTTTTTGAACTCTCCACTTATAAGTTAAATTTTCCGGAGACTAATAGAAAGAATTCTATTGTTGGGTTATTTCGCCCGTGGGAAGTGATAGCCCCGTGCATGCTCATGGATCAGTTTGGTCTACGAATTATTCCTCATTAGCTTTTCAGCAGTTTTGGATGTAATAGACATTCGTCGCCTTTAAGTTAAACGATAAGCGCGATAACCAGACAGATATTTCGTATTTTACAAAAGAGGTTCCTACTTTAGCCTTGTAATCGTTTACTTTTTAATGTTACATTTGTAATTACATACTGCCATTAAAAATGAGATAATCTCCGAATAGATGACGAATTGGGAGAACCAAGGAAGGAAATGGTGTAATGTAAAAATGCTAGGTAGCTTTTTCAACTGAAAACTTGGAAAGCTTCGAAAATTATAATAAATCGACATTTAATATTCAAAAAGAAATCCTCGCCGCTTGTGACATTCCTATAATTTTGATATTTAATCTCTGATAACTGATGATAAGTTGTTGCTGATAAAATCCGTATAATATAGCAATTATCAGTATATTATTCGGAAGAAAGAAAAAAATGTAGAAAATTAGCGAAGAAGAAATAGACCCCCCCCCCCCCACACACACACACAAAGTATGACGGTTCGGCTCAACGAGTCATCTCTCAACCGCGAACGACAGAATGCATTAACTTAAGTGGGAAGAGGCGCAATACCAGGCAGACGGTCACTTTCAGTAAAAAAATCGGGAAAAGTCCTAGAACTTCATTAATCGGGGAAGTTTGTTAGAAGTCGGCGGGAATTTGAGGAAGATCGAGAAATACCATCGTATAAAGTATTAGAAAACGATCGCAAAACCTTAGTATATATATGTACATTTACTCACTGAATAAATAGTGAAAAATCCCCCCGATGAATTTTGCTATTGTCAGGGTGGCCGTTTCCTGGAAAATTGGGAAAAGTCGGAATTTCATTAATCAGGAAAAAGTCATGGAAAAGTTTGGGAAATGTGTTAAAAGTCAGGAGGAGTTTGAAGAAGAGACGCGAGTGCAGAACGAGTATTAAAATAATTCCATATGGTATATATGTATACTTACTATATGTAGATAATAAAACATCTCTGGTAAATGAAAAAACAGGAAATTGGGCTAACGAATTTTATTCGTTTTTCTAAAGAGAAGTAAAAATTTTAAGTGATATGAGGTTATTTCATTGTCGGGTCGGGGGATTAAACTGGTATCAGAGTATACTGGGGGGGGGGGGGTAGAAACCAGCTGTGTGTATGTATATCCCAAGTGGGAGAAAAATACGAAAAAATCAGGAAAATCCGGGGAAAGTTATTTTGAAAGAAAAGCAGCTATCCGGAATACGCTGTCCTCTTCTACAGAGTGTTGTATTTCGTCGCGATTCGTGGATGTGTTAATTAGAACTAGTTGCCGGGAAATCTTTTTCTTTTTTCATATTAAAAAATGGCGCGCACTGTATTGGTTTTTTTCAGTATTTGGAAATCCACTCTTACGGTGATCAAAATAAAGTGGATTATTGGAAATCATTAACACAAATTTAGCGGATGACTTTTAGAAATTTCTGATCCAATCCCTTTTCCCGTTCGATACGTTACATTAAACAAAAAAAAAAAAAACATTGAAACATTTATTTTCAATTTAAAAATTGCAATCACTCGTTTGTAGAACATTCTCTGAGTGTGAATTTTTTTCTGTTGAACTCAGCGTTATTTTGCTGAGTGCCTTGTTTATTATATTTTATGTTGAGAGAAAATAAGGAGGGATTTTGGAGCTTTTAAAGCTTCCCATTAGTCGTCATTGAACTGATGTGTTCGGACAGCTCTTCGCGGTGATTCTTCAGATTTTGTGGTGGAGACACCTTCTCTGCTCGTACCGATTTCTTCTATAATTCTTAAATCCGTATTTTTTTTAAATTTACGGTTGCGTAGCAATTTCTAATTGTCTGTTGACGTCGCTTTATACGCAATACAGCTCTCGGATTTCATTGATGGCTTCGACGAAATAATTCCGTTACAATTTGGTCCTTACGTGTAAAAAAAACGTTGCCTTTACGCAATTCAAGAATGTTGTGTTACATGATTTTCCATTTTTTAAACCCTTTTTTTTTTTTTTTTTTTTTTATTATACACACAGGTGAATATTGAAATGGTATTTAATTATTTGCACATATACTTGTTACGGTTTTCATTCGGGATACTGAATTTACTCGCAGTCAGACTTTCTTTTTTTTTTTTCCCCGAAAATTTCTGTAATAAATACGAAAGTTTCCGAAAATGTTCTTTCTTCGGACAAGTGTTTTTTGAAAATATTCGTCACTAGTATTACGCTTTTATCTGATATTTTTGACATATTTTAAATGTATGGGAGTGTCTTTTGATGTTTTACATTTTCTGCGAAGACCCCAGTGCGATTCTAAATTTTTTTAGGTAAGCCGCGAAATCAACGCGACCGATTTACTGTGTTAAAAAATAATTTTATCTTAATTTTTTTTCTTTTCATTAGTCTTGCTAGATTTTGATTGTTTTTTCTTTCACTTTAATTATTTTGTTCAGTATTGCCGGAGAGCTGTTAACCCGGTTATCTACTATTCGAGTTTCTTGATCTTATTGACTTGTATCGACTCATCGGAAGATCTACAAGAAATATATCGGTACAACCACATATCTGCGCGAGATGCAGTTTTGTATGCCGATGTAACAATACCTGTTATTAATATATTAGACTTTGCGGTGATTTTTTAATTTTATGATACCCGTCCTTTTTTCCTTTTTCCAAAGTAAGTTAGACAACGGTAATTGATCGGAAAAAAGGAGGTACATTATTATTCCATGTCATAGATTCATCGTCTTACGGCGGTCTCAGTTTATTGTAATGTTTTTCAATGCTATTTTATTGTACGTGTTCATTATAGTTCCTATTTCGATTCATTATTACGCCGCAATATCCTTGATTTTCGCACCGAAAGGTATATTTTTTTTGATTTACGCTTATTTCTTTCTGTACTATCTGTCGAAATTCCCATTGTGTTTTTTCTAAAGGCTACTAGCACATCTGCGTTTTATTTTTAGACTCTCCCATACCGAGTCTATTTAATATTAAGGTTACTGTTTTTTTTTTTTTATTTTCTCGTTTATCATATTAACGGTGTTCGCTTCACTTATTCCCCCACCGTATATAGAAGTAACGTCATTAATATTAAGGATTATGTTTTTCTTACGCCGGGAGTTATAATGCTGTTACGTTTGTGTTTTTATTTTTTCACGTTACCTAAGTGCATTGCGGAAGTTGTTGCGATGTAAACTGTAAATGAAAATTATTAGGGGATCGAGCGACCACTGCTCGAATTTATTCTGAACTTACAGACCATAGTGTATTATATATTTCCCGTGATCATCATGCAGCTTTCGGGTATTCAATAAAAAATTAAATAATTGTTTTGTATTGGTGCATTTAAATTTACTCACTGTACACTAAACGTAAAAAATAAGCATAATTTTAACAGATCTATTATATATTCACTAATTTCACAAACATTTAAAAATGCAACAATAAAATACGCGCGTAATAGAAAGTTGCAGTATTGCATTACGCTATTTTTCAATTTTGAAAAAGTGTAGTTTAGTTTTGCGTAATATTTCAAATCGCGTCACGTAAATATCGGGAACAGGTTTAGTTCGTCACGAAATTTCAGTTTTCTATTTAATACGGTAAATAAGCGAATTTTATTCTTTACTCTTAGGTATTGTTAAACCTAAAATATAAGTTTGATCGCTAGTATGAACATTGTTTACCTCCATTTTCTGGAACAATCGGTTTCTAAACCTTAAAACTTTTTGCTAATTCGTGAATTTTATCAGAATCATGAAAGCCATTTCCGAAAGTTCAGTTACATCATATGTATATATCCAAGAATTTTTCATTTAATAGTATATGTATATACATATTAACCGAGCCTTCCATTTATTCTGAACTTGCAAATCAAACAGTGCATTTATATAAGTTTCACAAGATTCAGCATTAATAATAATAATATGTTCATAAAAAATGAATTTTATTTTGTGTACACATTACATTATTCGTTTTGTCTCTTTATACATTTTCAGTTACCACATAGCATGAATGAGCGTTTCGCTAATTGTTTAATAAATTGTAAACATAGATCGCCTCCTTTTGCAATTGTTCGTTTCATAGAATTTTCTCGAACCTCTTGACCAACTGATTTATTTGAACCCTTCAAAATTCCTAAAATCCCCAATTCGTGACTAAAATCGTTATAGCCGTTTCCGAGAACCCAATTACTACAACACACATCTACAACTTTTTCTTCCTATATAATAAGACATTTTTAGAGTGACGTAGTCGATTGAAATTTCCCTGTCTATAAACATTCCAGAAAATAATTATAATCATAGAGTTAAGAACAGAGTTGTATATCAGATTATATTTATTCAGATTGCTACGCGTTAAAAAATCGATAAGTGCAAACGAAATGCAGAATAATATACAATTCTATAACGCCAAAACAACCGTTTCTAGATGAATGTTACTGTGGGATGTGATAAGATGATCTGTAGATCTACGCTATTAAACTCTGTCTGTGGAGTCACAAAAAAACTAGTTCCTATAAAACGTAAATGAGCACTGTGTTCTAAGTGTAAACCAGTCCACGCTTCATAGTTTGCCTCAAATTAAATAATATATTGCGGTTTATGTGTTTCTTTAGTCGCTGGAATGACAAAATATCGTCTCACACATCTATATATATACATATATATTTGTATATATATATATATATGTGTGTGTGTGTGCGCGCGTGTGTGTATGTATGTATGTGCGAACGTGTATCTTGTCGTTTCTCCCTAAAAACTAGATCATGGGAATTCACTCAAGCAGACAATAAGAAAGGGACCATATCTGAAATGATTCCGCCCACGTGACTGGTTAAACGGTTCATAGCAGTGAAGAGTGGTGGGGTTGTGTATTTGAACGAATTGTATGCTTTCGTCTGCGTTATGGACAAACTATGTATTAATAGATGAAAGAAACGTTCTAGAGAGCAAACACACGTACTCTTAAAGCAATCGTTTTAAAACCGACGACAGATGTTTTTTGTTTTTTTTTTAAATTGGGCTCGTCAACCGAGGACCTTCACCCAGAAACAATTAAGGGAAAACGAAAGTTATACAGTGAGGCGATCAGCTATCGCTAATAAGAAGGAAACAATGGAGGGGATAATAAGTGTAGAAGGAAAAGACAGGATATAACGAGCACAAAAAGGAGCAGGAAGCCCCAGCCCAAGCAAGTGGGAATATAGAGCCGAGCGCTCCACCGAAAGAGCAGAGCACTCAAAGAACACGTGATCGGTGTCACAAACAACCGCATCGTTTGAATGGAGAGGACAACATGGGGAAGAGGTCAACGAGAGGCGAAAGCGTGAGGAAGGTAGCAAGGAATGGTTTAAGCGCAAACGCACGATGGAGACAACAACAGAGCGAGGAAGTGAAGGAAACAGAAGGAACCAAGGATTTGAAGGAAGATTAGGCTGAACTGACAGATAAAAGGAGCGACAATTAGAAAAGGAGGAAGGGTACATATTCGACCAAAATCTGAGATGAAAATGTTTACACAAAGGCAAGAGATTAGAGGATGGGATTTTTTTGAAGAAGACTGTAGAAGAAGAAGCAGCAACCCGAGCCAAAGAATCAGCCATCTCATTACCTGAGATGCCAGAATGACCAGGAACCCACAGCAAGTCAACATGAATTCCATGGAGAGAAGAGAGAGTCCAAATGAGAGAACGTATGCGGAGAATAGAAAAATCACAGGAATGATTAGGAAGAGGAGAAGAGATGGCTTGAAGAGCACTCATGGAGTCGGATATGATCAGAAACTGGGAAGAAAGACGATTGGAGGAGATAAAAATAATGGAACGTAAAATAGCCATTAGCTCGGCTGTAAATATGGAACAGATAGAAGGAAGACAGAAGGATTCAGAGAAGTTATAGTCTGGAAGAATAAAAGAAGCACCAACCCCATCAGGCCCCTTAGAACCATCAGTGAAAATGGTAACATGAGAAGGGAAGAGAGAATTGACAATACTGTGGAATTCCTGTTTAATTACAGCTGGAGGGAGAGATTTTGCAAGTGTAGGCGAAATAAATACTCTGGGAGGATAGCAGAGATCGCTGAAGTTAAAGGAGAAATAAGGCAGACTATTAAAGGAAATTGTATACGGCCAAAATGAACTAAGACGGAGAGAAATAAGGGACAGGATAGGAATTTTCCTAGGCACAAAGCGCCAATTCCGAGAAATTTAAAGGTAGGAAAAAATGAGAGAAGAAGATGAGAGAGAAAGCCGTTTAGCAAGGAAGCGATAGCCCAAATAAGATCTGCGAATAGACAGGGGAGGAACATTCGATTCAGCAAGCAGTGCTGGAATAGGAGAGGATTTAAGAGCACCGAGACAGAGTCTAAGACAAGAATTTTGGATCACATCAAGTTTAGAGAGACGGGATTTGGAAGCGCAAGCATAAATAAACGAACAGTAATCAAGCTTGGAGCGGACGATGGATTTATATAGAAGAATAAGAATGAAAGGGTCACCACCCCATTTAGTCGGAGACAGGGCCTTCAGCAGGTTCAACCGTTTAGTAGAGGAGGAGGAAAGAGATATTTAATATGTTCGGAGAAAGTCAGATGCCTATCGAGGAAGATACCGAGATAACGAAAGCAATTAACACGAGCAATAGCTGTGCTATTTAAGGATAAATTAACAGAAGCAGGGTTATAAGGGCGAAGGGTAAATACAACGCAGGAGGACTTAGAAGGAGAAATCGAAAGGTTAATTGAGGCAAGAGCACTTTCAAGGAAATTGAGGGACGATTTGAGAGCATCATTAGCTGCGTCAATATCGTGGGAAGAGGAAAAAAGCAAAATATCATCGGCAAAGAATAAAGAGTGGGAATTTAAAGGAAGGGAAGCGATACTAGCAGTATAAATGTTAAAAAGAGTAGGACTGAGGGAGGAACCTTGAGGAAGACCGCAGAAAACCTTTCTAGAAGTGTCAAATAATGGAGGAGAGAGGTGGATAGAACGATTGGACATGAGCTTAATAACAAGGGAAGTGAAATTCACTGGAATGTTAATTACTGTCATTTTATCTCTTAAAGTTGGGAGATGAACATTGTCGAAAGCACAGGAAACATCGATGAAGGAAGCCAGAGTATAATGTTTTTGGATAAAGGACTTATATAAATGAGACACAAAAAGACTGACACAATCAGGAGGGCCGATACCAGGCCGAAAGCCGAACATATTGTTAGGAAGCACATTATGGTGTTCCAACCACCAGACAAGACGCTTAATAAATGCGGCACAATGTTATAACGAGTTTTAAAATGTGGAATTAAAAGTAAATAATCGTACTTTCGATGTTTTTTTTTTTTTTTTTTTTTTTTGAAAAAAAAAAGTGAAACTCCTCTTCCCTTCAATTTTCTTTTAATACATTTTCTATGAGAACTTTGCTTTTTCGTTTTTATCAGTTGAGCGAAGAAGTTAAAAAAAATGATGATTCAAAAAAAAAAAAAATAAATACAGTTTTTAATTTTAATTGAAAGTTATAAATGCGTGTAAAAATTGTTTAAATATTCGGCTCCGTCAATTTATGAAAGCTTTGTACTTGTGTAACAAGTTGAATGTTGCTTAAATTGAAGGAGCTTGTATTCGCTAAAAATTATAATTACTTGGTAGGATTTCATTTAGATATAGCTTATTCCAATTAGTACTGTAATAATGTTGTAAATACTATTTCCGTATTAATATTGCATTCTTATAAAATCTTACGAGTTTTTTTGATTTGTGTATATCGAAATGAAAACTCAAAACTGGAACGCGAACATCGAAGATAAAATGAAAGTTAAAATTTGGTATTATTACCGGCGAAACTTGATAGCAAAGACAAAATGGTACTAATAAAACTAAGATAATATCGTAGGTGCACACTGAAGTAGGGAAAATTTTTTATCTGTGGAAAGAGTAGGTCAAAAAGCGGATAACAGTCTCTCTGGTGTAGCGAGAATGGAAAAGAAACAAGAAACTCTACCAGGCATTTCATGGAATTGCTTTCTTTTCGAGAATGCTTATGCAAACAAGATTATTGGATAGTGTAGTTAGCGTGTAATTTAATTTATTCCATTCTTAAATTTAAATTTTTAATTAAAAAAATGCTTTTTTCACCTTTTTTTTATTAATTTATCTCTAGCTTATAAAGTTCTCATGAGTTTTAAAAGTGCTGTTTTTCGTCAAAGTTGTTGTGTCCCATTTTGTTAAACTCTTCGCGTTTACGTGATTTTATCAAAAGACCGGTTGCTGTTCAGTTTATATGATTATATATAATCGCTTTTGCAGTTTTTTTATAAACTTTAATGTTACATAATTTTGTTGTTCTTTTTCGATTTATTTGAGTTTGTTAACTGTGGACATTAACTCGGCGCTGCAGTAAATGTTCTATTTCCCAATGTGCAACAACAAGATACAAATTTTATATGAACGAAACATCGTTGCCCGAGTTGGCTTGTTTTTTTTGTTTTTGTTGGGTGCATAATGCCATGGAACCAGCAGCCATAGTTCCAAGCGTTGCGTGTATATCCGAATTTTTTCACAATAATTTTTTTTCACTTCAGCTCATAATTTTGTATTTTTGAGTAGAGGGACTAGTTTTTAGTTAGTTCATTATACCGAAAGGGTTGTGATTGCCTAATTACGTCATTTATTTTATTTTATTTGTTTTGTTTTGTTGTTTTTTTTTTTTGTGGTTCTTATTTTAAATTTGGTTCTTCTCTTTTCAGCCTCTAATCTAGATGAATAAACCTCAAGATGTATCTGTTTTAAACATAACTATTATTTGCTATTTGCAAGATACGGTATTTCAGCTCGGCATGCATCTGAGCATAGAATTGCGCCATCATCGGCCAAAACTGTCTCCAGATGTAATTTTACCTTTCAGAAGATCTACTGTGTAAATCCCAAGTTTAAAAGCTTAAACTTTATCTTGCGCAACTACAAACACATAAATAGTACATATATATGTATATATGTACGTTGGACATAGTTTGTCTCTCTGTACTCTTGATGAAATGTTTTGGTTAAGTTCGAAGAAAATAACTCTTGTATAGTATCCTATTTACTGAACTGTTAATAAAAGTCGTGGAGAAAACGATAAATAACAAATGCCTTAAGAATATAAATATTAAATAAAATCCGATGACAACGTTTTCGCGGATATCTAGCTAGAAAAGACGAAAGAAATATTTATCCTTACTAAGTTTTCTTTTCCTTGTCTCTAACTAAAGATCGAATATTCCCGACAAAACGTCGTTCTAGCCAATTATTCCTACTCGTTACTTCTTATATTTTCTCATTGTCTTCAGCGTTTACTATTCTAGCCCTCGAACTATTTACGTCCTCTATAAAGTTTGAAAATAAAAATTTATTTTCTCCTACTCCCCATTTTTGTTGACTAATTCATTAAAAAAAAACAAAAAAAAAACAGACATGAGTTTATTATGCAATTTACCATATTAGTTTTTATACCGACTGTAAAATTTGAATTCGTTTTCCGTGAATTTGCCAGGAACAATATCACATGTAATGTTTTTTTCTGTTTTCGGACTCTGCTACGGGAATACACCCTGAACCTCCAGTTGGGGTAATCTTCTATAATTCTTATAGAAGAATTGGTTTTAATTACCCATGTCCTTTTTAAACGTATCGATACAAAAACATAACATGCATTTTTCATATTGCCCTAAATGCAAAAATACCATTATGTATAATATATAAAACTAACTACTATGTATATCATTCTTAAGCGAAGATAATGAAATTTGGTCTCGAAGTCGGTTACTTTGCTGTTTTTTTTCTCTCGAGAATATCGTAATCAATTAAAATCGACTCTTCTAAAGGTTTATAGGAGAGTTAACATCTGAGGAGCAGGTGGGTTCTCCTTGACGAGGTTCGAAGGGGATCGAGGTATATATTTTACACACGTATATATATATATATATATATATATATACATATTTAAAAAAATATATTATATAACAGTGCTTCGAACCTCGCTAGGGAGCAAGCCTTTTTGACTAGCAATCTTTTTTCTTAAATTTTTTAGAAAAATCGTTTTCAATTGATTGCGTCATCTTCCCCATCTTTTATTTGAAAAAATTTTAGCAATTGTACAGCACACAGTAGTCAACCTTCGTTATCTTGTATAAAGTAACGGGACACAATCATGGGGCAAAAAGTGTAACTTATCCTAGTCTAAGAATGACGTAGCATTAATGGATATATAACTTCGGGAGGGATGAGCTTATCAACTGTAGATATTGTGATCCAGCGTAGCTACTAATTTATATATTTTCATCGATGTTAGTGGGTTTCGAATAGAACTCTACTGGTGCGAAACATTATGGCCACCTAATTAACTACGGCAATCCTTCTTGTTACAAATAGAATCACTAGTTGTCTGAGTTACTACTAACGTTATAAATATGAAAAATCTGTTATCAGTATTATCACTATTATCAGTAAAACTTTAAATTTAATTTTTCTTGCGAATTAAATTTTAACAAATCATCTTTGTAGCGATGTAATTCTTCGTAATTGAATATATTGATAAGTAGAGTGGAAGAACTTTTCAAATGCCTTTAAATAAAAAATCGGAATTATGGGAATTCAGGAATTAATTATTCAAATGAAAAAAAATACTCATATATAAAATCGTGAGTGCGTGCCCTTTTTTCGCACTTTTTAGAAAGTTTTAAAAAGACTTTAAATGCAATGCTGAAAATAAATTTAATCTGGCTTAAAATTTCATCATTCGGTAACAATGCATTATATTTTTCAATTTCCTGATATATTTCATTATTACTTATAAGAATAACAAGGTTAAAAATTAATACAATACATGAAACACAGTTATTAATTATCAAGTAGGATCGTGATCATTTGAATTTTTATATTAGTAACGTATGAATAGAGTTCTATTTGAAAAGAACCTTAAGTTTATTAAATTAAACCTTTCAGTCACGCACACTGAATGAATGTCAAGAATCTGGTTACAGCGGGGTGAAGCGTTTCAAAGGATATCAGCTTGCGATACTATCTGTCCATGACTTAAACTAACGTTAAACTATCGGGAGGGGAAAAAATTACTGCTAAAAAAAGAAAATATCGTGTTAAAATTTAATTTGTAAGAAAAATTCTAAATCACAATAGTTGAACACGAGAGTAGCCACATCCAACTGGGAATTAGGCGGAAATTTTGTTGTCAAAACCGGGAAAAAAGTAAAAATAGCCAAAAACGATATTTTTAATAAGAAAAAAAATTATTTGCAGCGAAAAATGATTTAATTCACACTCGAGAATAAATTACGAGGTTCTGTTTTATTCGTATAAAAAAAATGCTGCGGTGGTCAAATATTATCAATGGTAACAAAAAGATTCATTCTTCTTTTGGTACAATTCTCTAGTAAGGGATGTCGAAAGGATTTGGACCGGGTATTAAAAAAGTTATATTTGAGTGGCCACCATGATAAAATAAAAATTTAAATTTTACTGATAATAATACTGTGACAATACTACTCACGTTTTTTTAATATTAAAAATTGTAATGACATATTACGACTAGTTAGCTGTTGAACTATTAGGGATGAGTGGATCCTTGCAAGTAAAAACTTCTGCAGCGACATGTTACAACAGCTAATCTGTCGTTACGATCAACTATTATAGTTGCTAAATATTTTCATGTTGAAGATGGATAACACAATAGTCTTTTATAGATTTTTTTTTTTTCTTCTTCTTTTTTTTGAGGAAATTACAGGGGCATTTGGATTAAATCGACACTTTTCAAATGTATAATTCTTCTTAATGAAACGGAGTTTTTCACTTGTTTAATCATCTAGGAAGATCTCGCGTATTACGTAACTATTGTGTTCAACATTATGTCGTATTAAGGGAACATTTTAGAAATTAAATTTTTATTTGATTTTTTTTTTAATTGTTTACAAAATTTTTAAACTAGAAAATGCCGGAAGACATCATTTCTTTTAGATTTCTTTGTGTCGTCCATATTTCTTTTAAATTAAGTATGGAAACAGTTCTTAGCGGATATTGCTTAAATGTTCGCGAAATAAGATTTCAAAATATAGTTAATCGGTACATCTCTATCCGTTCGTAAATAACGTTATCTGAAATTGGAATGACCAATTGTTGTATAAAATGCAAAAATATGGATCCATCAAAAAAAGTTATTTGAATCTACATATATGTCAATAGAACAAAATGTTTTTTGAACACGTTTAACATATCATTTTTGTATTACTGTGATATTAATTTGCAACT
This sequence comes from Icerya purchasi, assembly GCA_039619475.1. Taxonomy (NCBI): domain Eukaryota; kingdom Metazoa; phylum Arthropoda; class Insecta; order Hemiptera; family Monophlebidae; genus Icerya; species Icerya purchasi. The sequence goes on along the minus strand of CM077116.1, from coordinate 448,762,925 downwards.
ATATTTCACCGTTATGTACACAATTAAACGGACTAAATTGTTAGACAAATATCTGAAATATATTTTTTAAATTTCGCCTAAAAATTTTAATAAACAAAGTAAACTGAGAAGCGTGCTTTTGAAACCTTTTTTTTTTTTTTAAATGTTAACTATGTTTCAGGAGTTCTTCTACATGTTTAAAACTCCTTTTTTCCTTACATAAATTATTCCTGTTGTATGACTTACTGTGAAGTTTTGTGTGTTTCTACTTTTACATTTGGAATGTTTAGAATAGGTCACGTGCTCCTCTTTTATTTCAGTTATAAATCGTTTGAATTTTCTACCAGGTAGTTAGTAATGTTAAAGGTTGCATTTAAATTTACTAAGCTGTTTCTTAAAAAACAATTCAACGTATGAATGCTATCTATTATGTAACATTGTTGTTTCGTATACATGTTTATTCCAGAGTAAATTACGAAATGATTAAACAAACACAATTTTACAAATGGCGATTCATGTACACAGTTTCAATTGTATAATGTATTCGAATACAGAGCTGCACGTAGTATTAATTTCAATATTGAGTAGTAAATTTTTAAATAATTTATAAATAATTTATAAATATTGTGAGCTTTTATCAAAGCATAAAATTATAAAAATGAATATCTTAATGATTGTCTCGATATATTCATGTTATTTTAATACGTATACTATATTTCTAGGTAGCGCGGTAGCGCCTAGTGGTTAAGGTGCTTGGCTACCAAATCGGAGGTGTCATAAGTTATCGAAACTTGTCTTGTTCCGGATCCAAGTCACTTTCAGGTTTACCCAACTTGAAATAATTGGTTATACCAGAGAAATCTGGGAAAGTAAAGGTGGATAATCCAAAAATAGAAAGGAACTCCCCCCCCACCCGGTATTCTCCTTAGATCCATTAGGCTTAGTATCATTATGAAAAGCTTAAATTCACAATCCATGAGGTATCCCTTATCAAGGTTTTGTATGGGACTTACTTTACTTATTATATTTCTACAAAAGTAAATCTTCAACGTTATCATTTCTCGCATTGGTGCTATTTCATTTAGGTACTCTGTGTTATTCACGTCTAAGGAGAGGGAGCAATTCATTATTTATATTTTAATATCTAGATTTATTTGATTTCGCGCAAACCTTTAAAATGGTATATCGATTCAAAATTCCTCATAAAAAGGGCTTAATGGTGGTATATTAGAATAAATGACTAGCGCGGCTAACAGGTAAGCAATTTTGCAAAGTAAAACCGGGCTTTTTCAACTTCTACATATCGAATAGTGTGTAAAACGATAGGGAAATTCATGATTAAATATTTTTCGCTACTTTATGTGCATTAAAAAACTGATAACTCGGAATGCCTGTCTCTTATCATTTAACAAGCAACAAAAGTGGAGATTTTTTCAAATGACATCTAAGTATAATGTCATATTAGCTGTTACAACCCGTGTCGCTTCAGTATTTTTCGTATTGGATCCACTTCTATTTGAGGTTGGAATACACGTAATCAATTACACTATCGTAAATGGCTTTTCCTACGAATCGGTAAATGCGAGAAATAATTCAATCCGAACGTGTGACGTCATAGTTTTTTTTCTACTTTCATTCGCGCCGTTTTTCATGTTTTGCTGCTGACGGTATCTATTACGTATTACTTTTTAATTGGATAAGTTTGAAAGTTTTAAATTTAATTTCAATTACGATAGTAAAAAACTTCGGAGGTTCTTCGATCGTTTCCATGAGCGCAGCACGGGTTTTGGGAAATCATTATTGTTGGTAATATATGGCATTAGGAAATCAAAAAAATCCGACGATTCCAAAGAATAAGAACTTCATAAAATTATAGCAAAATATTCTACTAAGAAGTCCAGTTTTTGTAAAGACGTCACTTTTCACGAGCTTATAGTGTTTAACGCAGCAGTGACGACGTCATTAACATATTTTACTACTGTACATACTAGTATTGATGCGCGGGGTATGTTCGTCATTTATTAAATATTATTATCAAACGCGATTTTGTTCACCGTTGTTGTCTGTTTCACGCGTTGCCCTTTATTTTCATAAAAATTTGAAACATGTTTTAATATTCCATTAAAAATTGACATATATCTTTCTATCTTCTTTCTTGCGTTGTCCGCTTTTTGTGACTAATATAGCCATTTTCTTTCTCCGTTTATATCCATCGTCCGCTGTTTGCACTTTCTTCATAATCCTGCGTTATTAGTCGTTAAAAAAGTGAATTGCAGGCTGTCCTCTGTTTCTCTTTCCTCCTATTTTTTCTCGTATTATTATTCATTTTAATTAGTTCATTTCGTCGAATGATGTGATCGAGAAATTTTAAACATCTTCTTTTCATTGTTAGAACCGATCTATTTTCCGCCTTTAATTTTAATTATTTCAATATCGAGAAATTAGTTCTGCGCGTAACCGCAATAGAATTCTGAGCATTATCTGTAATAGTTGAGGCGTTTCCAATTTATGATGTAAAATTTCGAGATTTCAGCATCCGAGATTCTAAGCTGTAACACGCTATACTGAAAACACTCGAGTCTGTATTAATTTATGGTTTTTCGTTACTGAATGGTCTTCCGAATTCTTGTTAATTCGCTCAAAGCCCTTTTAGTCATTGCAACGCGTGATCTCAATTTCACGATTTCTGTTGTTCATGATGTATACTACCCTAGGTATGTTATCGCAATCTTTATTATTTCCGTATCAGAAGATTCTTTGTCATCGCTTCGGATCTATTAGTACGTATTACGATAATGATGGTATATTTTGCCCGTTTTAATGTCAGATTTACCTTTTGCTTGAAATATTCAACTCGTTTCAGAAATCTTTCCGGTTCTAGTTCATTCGCAGATCACTGTGTCATCTGCGTAGCGTAATTTTCCTTCTACAATTATTCCGTCGTCGTTCCATTTATTTTGTTGCCTGCGCCACATGATCCATTCACTGTATATGTTACATAATAGTGCAGGTAAAAAAGGATTTCTGTCTCAATGCTTTTGTTATTCGAAAATTTTCTCTGCTAATTGGTTTTTCACTAATATTTTTTGTATATATATATATATATATATATATATAGGTGTTCGGGTACATTAAACTCTTGGTAAAATTTACCGCAACGTGTTCCACCGAGACATGTCAAATGCTTTTCTATAATCCAGAAAACAGGATACATTTAACTCGTAACAGTTTTCAGTGATTTGTTTTATGTTTAGTGGTTGTTCTCCTCGGGGGTACCTCTTCCAGACATGAAACTTGCCTGTTCTACATTTGTGTGGTAGTAGGAACTGTTGTAGTAGACACCTTTAACATTATATACAATAAAACTTTACTAACATGATGTATATCAAAGAGCAGGCTGTCTATAATTATTTCTGTTTTGTCGGATCTCTTTTTTTTGGAAATTTTTGATATATGTTTTGATTTTGTCGCCAATGTTCTTCATCCATATTTTGTTACACAGTTGATGTATTATATTTATAACTTTAACCGGTTTATTCATCTCCGTTATTATGCCATCACTTCCTGCTGATATATCGATGTAATTATTTTTTAGCTAACTTGTTGCTTTATCAATTTTCTCTAGCATAATAATGTATGGTTCTAGTTCTTTTATACAGTTTGATATTTTGTGTTTTTTTTTTTTGTTTTTTTCTCTCTTGTATTCTGTACAGTTATCAGGTTGTTCCTATAATATTTGCGCCATCTTTCTATAATTTGTCGTTTATCATTATGGTATTTCCATTGTGGTTTTTCACTGAAATATATGTATCGGAATCGGAAGAGGGGTCGACTTGTCCTATTTTCTCACTTTATCCTCTCCTGTAACAAATCCCCGTACTTCACTTACAACTTCTTAGAACTGTCGTTTTCTCCCAAGCTATTTTCTCTTCCCTCGAACATTAAATTTCTTCCGTTTACTGTAATCCATAACGAATTTAACCAAACTCTACATTCACTTTTTCCAGCTCACAGTATGGTTTTTACGGATGGCTCAAAATCTGCTTCAGGTGTCGGAGCTGCTTTTATTCTTCCTGATATCAACTATTCTCAGTCTTTTCAACTTCCTTTCTTTTCTTCTATCTTTTTAGCCGAATCCATGGCTATTTTACCTGCTCTCCTTTTTATATACTCAACATTCAATTTATCGAAATTATATGCTCTGATTCGAAAGTCGTTTTATTAGCCATCTCATCTCCCTTGCCTAAACCATCGTCAGATCATTCTTTATATTCGTTCCTTAATTTATAATTGATTAACATCACGTTCTATCCTAATTGACCTGTTCTGGATTCCGGGTCACTGCGGCACCGTTGGTAACGATCTTGCCGTTTCATTGGCATGTCTAGTTGCAGTAAATGGCCATTTCATAGACAGATTCCCTTTTCAAAGTCTTTGCTCTCTCTCTTATCGTTTTCACCATGACTTTTTGATTTTTATCCGTCTCTTTTCTCCAATCCTAACTCCTTTTATATTGCTATACAACCCTCTCCACACACTTCTTCCTGGTTTAATAATTTTCCCTGCATCAGCCGTTCTGTTATTTCTTCCATAATTCGTTTTAATCATAGTCTGCTTCCTGCTTCCCTCCTTCATTTTAATATTGTTCAGTCTCCCTTGTGTCCCTTCCATCGTCCTATCTTAAATTTGACCTGCGATGTAAATCACCATCTTCTCGAATGCTCATCTATCTCATCAGAACGCGCAGTCCTTTATTCTAATTTGCTTGGCCTTGGCCTCCCGACCCTTTACTGTGTCCACTACATTCTTGCTCTTCCTTCTCCTTCTGTTGTTCCTGTATTGGAGCTACCTTCATTTCTTCTGTTTCTAATCGCTTCCTGATATAACTTTCAAATCCCTACGTTTCATTATTTGTTAGTCCTTTGTGTTGAGTAAATGTTCTGTGTTGACGCGCCCAAAGAAAACAAAAAAAAAAAGAGGGGTTGGTTGGTTAGATTCTTTGTTTTTTGAAACAGCCCTTTTTTGTTTATGTTTTTCAATTTCTTCGCATATTTCTTCTATAATGAAATATAAAATTATTTCTATCTGGAATTTTTTTTCCCCCTGGTGGCGCTCATGCTCCATTTTTAACTGCAATGGCTATTACAGCACACGGGCCAGGGTGAAAAAAGTCTATAATTTACCCGTGTAAGCTGTTGGTTCTAAGAAAAACGAGTTGTAGAATTTGTATGCGCGTTGGGTCATTTGACAGTATAGTTGAAAGTGAAACACCGGCAAAAGCGGAGCGGGCGTACGCTGCACATTGTTGTAGTGGCAGGTGTTTCACCGAAGGATAACAAGAGCCGGAACAGAAGAGGCACGTGGGTCGGAGAAGGGTACCTTCAAGTATATAATCGTGTGAGACCGCCATATGCCCAACTCGAAACCGATTTAACACCGCATATTATTCCCGACGCGTAAGGTAAAGAGAGAAGGAACCCCTGGATGATCGGTTGTAAAATTTATGCTTTTTATAAAGGATGGTTAATTGCCACTGGTTGAGTAATCATTTAGACGCAACGAAGTGATTTCACTACCGATGTCATATGCGCACGCGGTCGGAGATGGGGAAATCTGCGGGTCTGCTTTTGAAGCATCAGTGTTGTATATGTGCAAAGAGTTGGGATGACTATTGATTTTTTCGGCGACGCGGTGAGTTATATTCGCAATTATTGCCTCTAAGAGAGATGTGTCTAGCCTTGCGAGGATGTCTTTCCAAGGGGAAGTTTGTAACAAGGGATGTCAAGATTTGGCAATTGCACGCCACTATCGATAATTTGTTTTAATAATCTAGGAATTGGGTCACTAGGGAAAGACGGAAGCGGAATATCACAGTAATGTTTGGAAAATAATTAATTTCGTACTGATAAAGGTACTGGTGGATCAAATCGTGCGTGGTAATAGAAGAATGGATCACCGGGGAAGGGGGGTATGCCACTAAGGAAACAAGCACTTGCTGACGGAGAAGTTCGATGAAGACCAAAAAAATTAATCGGATGGATGTATGATGTATTGGATCAAGCGAGTAACGACGGCCTAGCCGAAAAGTACACCTGGCAGCCATAAGTTAATCTGGAAAGGATAAGGTTTTTTTTTATAAATGGTGACAAGCAGCTTAGGATCATTATTGAATTTAAGATTGGACAAGTACTTTATAATGGAGAGGTTCTTTATGCATTTATTTTTAAGCTTGGAAATATGAGGAGACCAGGACAGGGAGGAATCAAAAACTGGACCTAGAAATTTAACGGAAGTGGAGAACGGAAGAGAAGAATTATTGAGATGTAGGTGAATTTCTTGGTTATCTCTATGCGGACGACTCCTAATATATTTCATGTAATAATTTTAATTAATGATTTTATCTATCTCTGGTACATTTCTCCGAAGAATTGTGTTTGTGTAGAAGGTAGCGAATAGAAATATACTTTACATTTATTTAATTATCGGAGTTAAATAGTTTAATTAACAGAGAAATACATATATAGTTTACGGGTAACTCGTGATTCAAAGGGTTTTTAAATCTCTTCTTCTTCTTGTACCATATCTTCAAGCAGTAAGGTTTCCGTGCTGAGTCTTGTCCATTCCTTTAAGTTTTCAAACCAGGTTTTCCTTCTTCTACCTCTTCCCCCTTTTCCTGTGACATTTCCTTCGATGATCACTTGAAGTAGCTCGTACGGAATGTTCGGCTCTGGTTAGCGAACGTTCTCTTTTGTATTCCAAAATCCACTTTAAGTTCTTCCTTTATCCTTTCCTTCCTATCTCCAGCAGAGTAATTCCCCTGCTTCAATCCTTTGTTCTTTCTATCTCTTATCGTCTCGGAATTCCTAACATAATACATTCAAGTGGTTGGTCAATGTCAAGGATGATCCCCTCTTAAAAGGTGTGGTAAAAAAAAAATCGAGTTTCTAAGTAATATTCAAAATAATCCGGGTGTTAATTCCTGTTAACATTGTTTCGAATTCTTTTATTACAATAAATATTATATAAAATAATGACGTATGTTATTCTTATATTTAAATATATAATTTCTAGTGTGTGTGTGTGTGCATATGTGAATGTATGTATATATACGTATATATGTATATAAAAATATAAATAAGTGCCGTAAATACCCCATAATTGAATAAGGTTTTTTGTTTTTTTTTTTTTTTTTTTTTATTATGGCTTGGCTTTAGTTAACTAACAAGCCATTTAGCCACCAATCATTTAATATAAGAATACTGCCAACTAATGAAGGATACATAATATTTAATGAGGAAAAGGGTTATAAACAGACAACCATGGCCGTAAATGTTCAACATTACCCACGGAGCCTGAATAAAATCTTTAGGAAGGAGAAATTGGCCAGACTGAGTCCAAGGTACATTACCTGAACTTGCCTAACCAGAAAATTAATAAAATAGGAATTATAATCATCATACACAATAATTATAACAAACAATCATGGCCACAAATGCTTCAGCATAGTCCACGATGTCTGCACAAAAAATCATAACAAAGGAAAAACTGTCCAGGTCGAGTTCGAGAAGCGTTGGGTTTCCCGAACATGACAGGACATCAAGAATTAGGATAATGGATCACGTATCATCAAGAGTTGCATAGAATAATTAGATAATAAAATAAATATCTAATTATTCTATGCAACTCTTGATGATACGTGATCCATAATTGAATAAGTTACGGTGAGTTAAACTAAACAAATAATAAAATGAACAATAAATTTAAATAAAGTGTTTAACTAATTTATAAATTAAATCTTCTCTAGATGAATTATTCATTTCTTTGGCCAGCGTATTTTATCTAGTAATGACTTTTATCGTTGCTATGAAATCAATAATGTTTTTTGCTGCGGAGCGGAAAATAAACAATTCCTTTGAACATATGTGACGCCATACGAACTGAGCGTACATTGTAATATGAGGAACTGTTTCATCGTTATTCCGCGTTGACACAATCGCTATTACTAATAAGCGAAACTGCGCAAATATACAGTGGCCAATTATAATTTGTACAAGACAGTAATTGGGGAGACCTTTCTCTATATTTAAACAAATTGTATGCGTGATTTTAATTGATAAAGTTTTCGTGAGTAACCGCAAGTTATTTGTGGTGTGCTTTTTTATAATAAATAAAATGAATATCTAGGGTGGTCACCAGACCAGGAATAAGTCGGGAACTTCGCAAACCGGGAATAAGTCGGGAACTTTGCAAACCGGGAATAAGTCGGGAACTTTGCAAACCGGGAATAAGTCGGGAACTTTGCAAACCGGGAATAAGCCGGGAATTTTGTCGTAAAACCGGGGGAAAAAGTAAAAATAGCCCGAAAACGTGAGATTTTTAATAAGAAAAAAACATTTTAAGCGAACAATGAATGAATTTTTTTGTTTTTACTGTACTTTACTTAAATTAAAATTACGGAAGTTCTGTTTTATTCATATAAAATATTCTACGGCGGTCAAATATTACCAATGGTGACAAAAAAATTCCATTCTGTTTTTTTGTACAATTCTAGTAATCAGGAAATTGGGAGAATTGAACCGGGATGATTTGGATCAGGAAACCCGGGAATTTAAAAATCATATTTGTGTGGTCACCGTGATATTTTTATTTTCTAGATATTATCGAAATCTATATCAAGTTTCCTTATTTTATTAGTCCATGTTCTCATGAAATCCTACGCTGTCTGTAGGAATCAGAGGAAGTAGAAGTAAAAATGTAATTGAGGTAGAGATAAGAAATTAATAAATAGTTTTGTCTTCTCCAGAGGCTAAATTAAGGACTGATGAAGATTCTGTCGACGAAAGTACAAGCGGAATCGTTAGTAATTTAAATCGTAACTGGCTACTACTGTCTAATGCAGAATTAGTATGTACCTATAAAACTGATGTTGATTAAGAGTCTCAACAACTCGCGATAAAACAGCAGATGACATTTTTGATACTAGTCTCTTCGTTCGGTAGAAGAGAAAAAAGAGGATACAGTACAACTTTGTCAGTCTTCAAAATCCTTACTATAAACTCGGCAGAAGAACTATGTACCCTTAAACGAATGTTTATATTATAATGGGAAAATGACGATCTCTCATAGATAATTACTCCACAAATGGTCCGGAAAAAGCAACAATCGTTTTATTTACACTTAATCATATTTTAAGACCGCTTAGTTCATTTGAAATTTTTCAGTTTTTTTTTTTAGCGATGCATTTTTAGAAGAACGGTAAAATATATTATAGATACGCAATTAGTCAAGGGGAATCAAATTTTCAACTTTCATTAGACGATCCAAAAGCACATCTACGTATTTTTATCGATATCGAAAAGAAGAATGTATTCCGAAGAATCTAATGGCACTCAGTTTGCGTATATCTTCAGCAGTGAAGTGTGAAATCTTTTTAATTAAATTGTACGATTTTATTTACATCATTGATGATGGTAATTTTAATAAAAATATAGGCTTTTGAAAATATAATTGATTTTGACATTTATCAAGATTTTAAGGGAAACTAATAAGAACCATCATATATTGTAGTTTGTTGAAGGTCTATCGAAAAAATGGATAATGATTATTTTACATCTTTAAAATTGAGTGGAAACAACCTGCACAGAGAAAAATATTGGAATGACCGGTACAATTAAAAAAGACAAAGTAGGTTCATGTCTTTTAAAAGATGTCGTTGAAATAATAAAGAAGCCATGTGGAATTTTTTTTGACTATAGCAAAGTTAAAAAGCTAGGAGCAGTTCTGTGCTAACCGAATGACTTTTCAGTCGGCACCATTTTTTCCAAATGTTGAACTGTGCATTACCACTAACCCCTTTTTTTGGATTATGTACACGCGCCACTTTCCGTGCTTGTTAAACAGAAGCTAAGTATAAAACAACAACCTAATATACTGTCCAAGTTTACAATGAGAATAAAGGATTGCATACGGAACATCAGTTTGTTCCAAAAAAGGGGTGGTGACTGAAATTTATATGGGGCTTGGATTATTCTAAATTGTAAAATTCATGAAACAGGTTTGTCGTTTTTGAGTATCGTGAACTCTGGTGAATATCTTTGTACTTTTATTTGAACTTTTCGTTAAAAACTTTTCTGTAATAATTGGAAACTTTTACAAATACACTTTCAGTTTAAAATATAGATTAAATAAAATAAATTTCTTAGTAATTCACATCTAATATTGATATTGTATGTTGCCGATGTTGCGTTTCCGCGCGACTTAGACGCTTTCGGTTCTGGTTGAATTATTATATATATATTTCGGTTATTTATCGAAGCAGCATTTCTTAGCTACCCTATTTTACTTTAGTTTAGTCTATGGTCTGTCGAGCGAAAGAAGGACATTCGGGTTTCGTTGCCGAGCGTGAATGTTGCTCAAAGTAGTGTACTAGTAATAATAAGACATGTATTAACGTTTAACGCGTATCTCTCAATATTAGCGAAAAAAATAACATAATCATATTCCTGTTATTCCTCCCCTTCGCGGACGCAGTAACCTCGTTTTTATTTCATCTCTGTACGTTTATAACAGAATACGTGTAATATTTGATATCAACTTAAGGTTAATCTTAGGTCCCCTGAATTCGTGACGTCACCGCGTTTCGGTTATTTTACGAACGGACTTCTTTCGCTTGACAGACTATAAGTTTTTATCAGGATATACAAATTGAAGAACGCAAATCTAAAAAATCGTTATAGGCCGTTGGCGAATCCTGAATTTTTCACTGGTACTTCGGGAAGGTAGAAAAATACTACTAATGGAATGGCATTAATTTGACATAGCTAGAGTTATACCGTGGCGTAGTTAGTTTTAGCCAGTGGTGTTTCGTTCAGATAGGACTAGGTTTGAATTCCGCTGCCACTTCCGAACATTTTACTTACGCTGGTTAGTGTTCAAACTAAATAATTTACGTGAACAACAAGTCGGAATAATTCAAAATAATTTCATAAATCAAATAGATAAAAAATTCTCAGATTTCAAATCATCGAAAAATTCCTGTTTCTATCAATGGAGATTACTTGAAGTAATATATAGTTCGCTGTTAACTTCATCATTGCTCATTGGTTCGTAACAAAGGAACGGGTTAGCTTTTTTTTTTAAATATAAGGGGATTTTCTTTCGATCATCAGCCGAACTAGTTTTTTATAACCAATGAAACCTATGAAAAATCACATGATTTTACCGTTTTTTTAAATTCTTCGCATGGTTTAATCGATCCGTGTATTTTCCGATAGGATTTTCAATTTGTCTATTTTATTTGCATCATTTGTTATTTTTTGAAACTTCATCAAATTTTTGTCTGAATACCACAGTTTTATTTGTTTCAATATTTCCATGCGAAATAGCCTCTGAGGAGCAGGAGGAGGAGGAGGAGGATGAGGAAGGACCACCACAAGCCACGTTTTGCCGCCGTCGTTATCAATAAATAAGTGTTTCTTTTTAAAGTTAAGGGAAAATTTCCAATTTCTCTTCATATTTTTTTACATTTATTCATTCGATTAGTAGTGTTGATACTAATTATGGAATTGAAACAAATTATAGGGAGAACAATTTATGATAAAATCATTACTACAAGTCAGCACGCGGATGTTTTTTCTTCTCGTAAAATATTTATATATTGATTTTCGGCAGATCCACGGAGGGGTGATTGGGTTGGGGTACATCCCCCTCCAAAGAATCAAAACCTCGATGAAAAAATTTGTTACAACAGAGGAGAAACTTAATTTATACTATAAATTATTTTTTCTATGAATACGTTATTAATGAATTTTTATTATACCTAATATTTAATACTGTTTTCTAGTATAAATGTTACGTTTTTATTTTCTTTTAAACGCACAATGGTCGTCGATCTTTTGTATTTTCTGAATTTATTTTTAACTTTTATTTTGCCATGTAAATGAAAATAGAATTCATCGATGAGAAATACATATATATTTCTTTACTTGCAAACGGATAAAGAATTCGGATCGGATTACAAGCAAAAAGAAAGAAAGAAAAAGAAGGTGAAGTCTAATAAAAATATACTATCGTTCTATTCTTTCTAGTAGTAGCTCTCTTACTATTCAAATTCTAACGTACCATTTTAGTTTTAATTTTATAATTTCGTTTTATTTTTAAGTTTTCACTTAAAAATAAAACGAAATGTAAATTGTAATAATTATGTATTTTTAAAATATTTGAAATTTCTGAAGTTTTCTTTTACCGGAAATAAGAAAATAATGAACAAGAGAACAGATACCGAGCGCAATCGTCGAAGCATAATAAAAAGCATATACGAAAATGAATATGAACGGAAAAGAACCGGCAGGTCCAGTAAAACATTAATATTGTACTGTGCGACGGTTAAGTTAGTGATCGATGCAATGAATAAAAAAGTCGCGATTTTTGAGCGATAAATTAACTAGAAAATTAAAATAATTAAAATTACTAGTGGCGGCTAATAATGATCTTGAAACAACAGAATCATTCAAGATTTCAAGGAGCGAACCGAAGAACATGAAAGGTTTTGTTTGTTTTTTGTTTTTTTTGTCGGTGAACAACATTTATATGCTGCATGAATGCGTTGCGAGTTTTCAGTTTTCAGACGGGCTAAAATGAAGCTCACGATGGAAGATCGTATATGTGCGCTAGAATGGTGCGTATAAGTTTTTACCTGTACTACCTCTCTCCTGGAGCGAAGGATATATAATTCTTTCGTGTCGTCATGAGCTCCATTTGGAATCTTACATGCTAATGTTAATGATGATAATTTGCGGTGTGATTTTATCGTCCGGTTACGAAACAGTTGAATATCATCACTGCTAGCGAGAGGGAGCAGATGGCCAGAGGTTTTCCTAATAGCGCGTACATCGAAAATGTCCCGTTAAGTCAAAGCATCCGTTTATATCCACCACTTCCGACCTCGTACGATATTGTTTGAAGTAATTAATTAAGCCGATGATATTGATTTTTTTGAGCATTATGTTGGTAAATAATTTTTTTCGTCTCCGTAACGTCATGTTTGGCTTTTACATTTTTCATTAGTCGGAGGGCCTAAAAATATCGAAAATCTTTATTTTACCAATGTTCCGTTAATACCGAAAATGTATATTTCATACATATTCTAGGATGTCGCGGTTTTTCATGTTCCGTCGGATCTGTAAGATACTGGTACTTTTTATGAGTTTGTTTATCAAATCATCGGTGATGAGTCGAAAGACACAATCCAGTCTCTCGCGTATTGCAGCTTTTTGTTCGAATTCGGTCAAAACTAATTGGTGTGCATTAATGGTGGGGCTCATTTATTAAATTTACACTCTTTAACTTGAAACTTGCAAAAAAAAAAAAATGAAAGAAAAAAATGATAGCGCTTGAAACTGTTGAAGAGTAAAAATCGAATAACAGGTAGTTCAGGTAACATGGGTGAAAAAAAGAAAAATACGTTTTCGTACGGTAATTTGGAATCGTCTTTTGTTTTTTCAGAAATTCATGTTCAAAGCTGTATGAAAGTGGCCGATAAAAATGCTTCCCGCGGATGTGAACGTGTGTTGTTCCGGTGACGAAGACCAAGAAATCGATTTAGTCGGTTCTGTACAAAGAACCAAGCCGAACTGCGCCCGTTGTAAAAATCACGGTTTAACGAACCCGCTGGCTGGACATAAACGATATTGCCTACACGGGGACTGCACATGTAACAAGTGCCAAAAAACCAGCAATCGCCAACGAAAGATGGCCAAAGATACCGCTCGCAGAAGAGCCACATATCAGCACAATACGAAAATGGAGGCAAGAAAGAAGGCTTTACAAGAGGCCAAAATGAAGGGTAAGCAATTGCCGGACGGACCAATCGAGTATTTGTATCCAGTCATATCGCCGAAGCCCAAAAGCACCAGTCCGTTTCTGGTCAGTTCCGATCCGAAAATCTGCGGTAGATCGTTTAGATCGGAGTGTTCGAGTGAGAACAGCAGTGCGTTCATACAGAACGATTCCAGTCAAAGTAGCTCCAGAGTCTACGAAATTCCTCGTAAGTCTTCCGGTGAGTTTTCAGAAAAGTTCTAACCGTCTCTATCGATAATATGTGCGTGTGCGTGTGCGTGTGCATATATATATATATATATATATATATATATATATATATATATAATATATGTGTGTGTATATATACATGTTATCACATTACCAGTCAGATAAATGACTAGTTATGTAATAAATAATATACTAAATTTACAAAATCCTAAATAAATCAATCTCATCGTGGTCGCCAATTATTACGACGATACCAGTCAAATAAACTGACTAGTTACGTAATGAAATTTCCTAAAAATTTATAAATCCCTGTATAATAATAATTCCAAATACAGTCTAAGAAAATTCTCGGAACGAACACAATTTCCTTTTTATTCCTTTTCTTTAAAATTACTTAACGATTAGAATTATTATTATTATTATTATTTAGATAAAACTAAAGAATCGTAAAATTTTGTAGCTAAAAAAAAGATATTTAACAATTAATATTAAAATCACAATAATTCAATTCATAATACGCAATTATACGAATACAAATTTAAAAAAAAAAACATATTTTTTCTAGCCTGATTTATATTGTAGTATGTTACCGCTAATGATATATTTCGGATACTTTTGCCGTCAAGTAATCTTCGATTCTTTAAATATTATTCAAATATAATACAAACTGGATCTTCTGTTACCGTAATGGATGTTTGAAAAAATTGTCCGAAATTTTTTATTGCTGAAACTGCTTTGCCAATTTTAAAATAACTATTGCAATTGTTTAAATTATTTCAATTTTTTATTTTACTTATTAAACAAATATATATCACAAATTTAATTTTCAAATAGTAATCAATAACTGGATTGTAAAAAAAAAACGTATTCCTTTAGAAGTAAAATATATACCAACATATTATAATGAACAATACTATGAATAATATCTGTTTAAAAAAACTTATTCTATGTACTACTACAACTTGGCCAGTTGTTATCTAAATTAATTAGCCAGAAACTTATTTCAGTAATCGTATATACAAACTTATTATTTTATTTTTTTTACCATTATTACTATTATTATTACTATTAGATATTGCTGATCCCCTCTTGTCTTTTACTCCGAGAATTTTCTGAGCTTTGAAGATTACCTCATCATTTTATAAACTTCTTTTACACCCTGTTATGGCTAAAACGCCATAATATATATATATATATATATATATATATATATATATATATATATATTATACACTCAGTCCTCCTTGCCTGACAAGGGACTTCCCCCCTTGACTCCGCTTGGGGACACCGCCGGGCTCGGCTCTATCACTTCTGTACTTCGTATAGATCGAGGAAAATTAACAACGTCATTCTTAACCCTCCCCCCTACCTTTTCTATCGCAACTTTGTCTTATTATATATATATACAATATAAGTAACGTTTTGGGACAAAAAAGGGTGATGTTGGTCGGGCAAAGAATGCACAGGGTGGTGGTCACCCAAAACGGGGAATTTTGCAAATCGGGAGAAAAATAAAATTAGCCAAAAACGATATTTTTTAGTAAGAAAAAATCATTTGAAGTGGAAAATGAATGCATTCTTTAATCTACTTTACTCGAAATAAATTACGAAGTTATGTTTTATTCATATAACAAGTATGCTGCGGCAGTGAAATATTATCAATAGTAATCGGAAAATTCGATTCTTCTTTTCGTTTTGGACCAGGAACACCGGTAATAAACCGGAAATTTAAAAATTATATTTGAGTGGCCACCGTGGAATGTTTTGTTTTTTTTTTTTTTTTTTAATGGGTTCGTCAACATGGGCATTGGCCCAAGAACAGCGGAACAGAGAGGAAAGAGAGACTCAGATTCTTACACGAATAATGGTGTTGTCCATGAATAACATAATTAACCAGAGTAACAATTCATTTTGTCGATACTGTCTTCTTATGTATGTACAATATCTGTAACGTTTCAGGACAATACAAGTGATAGGGGTCGACCTAGGAATGACGTCATTAATACATACATATGTATACGGCCTTTCAATAAAGACGCCCGATTTTTAAATGTAAATAAAACAAGTTGCGTGTGAGAGATACCCACTAGATTTTTTTTAATTTTCCGAAAATATTTTATGTCGCCAAGTATGGAATATAACGTCGTTCAAATGTCCGCCACGGCTTTGCTTAGTGGCATATTTCCGGAAGGTTCGATTTTCGTTGACTTTGTCGCATCAGTTGTCGGCGGTTTATGCGCAAGAAACTGCGATGTAAGATAGACTCAAAGGAAGAGAAGCTTAAAGGAGTCGTTAAATCGCACGATCTTGTTGGCCAATTCACGTCCCGTCGCGCGAAATAGCCGTGCCTCAAATCGCTTGCGCACAATATCTATCGTGACATGTGCCGTGTTCTGTTGGAATATCCATATCATCCACTTTAGACCGCGAAAAATTGCTTATTATCGACCTGTAACGTTCGCCGTTGCCGGTTATGGCAATGCCCCGGCTTCGTTATGGACCGACGATTCCGTTAGACCATAATCCGCACCAAATAACAACAGTGACTTTCTCGGAATACATTTGGTTGTTCTGGTGTAACTCATGTGGATTAGGATCGTCCTGAGTGCTACAATTTCGCATGTTCACAAATACTCTACCCGCTTTTGGTCCAAAAATGGACCTCGCCGCTAAAAATGATCTTTTCGGTGAAATTTGGGTCAACTTTTAACTGCTCCGAAGCCCAAATCAACGAACACACGGTGTTGCCTGCGGTCGTGTTTACCGTAAGCTGCTGCGTCAGTTCGATTCGCGTTGAGATCGCAGAAAGACCAAGTTTTTGTGAACGACAAGAATTTGACTGCCTCCAGTTTTTCTCCGTGCGTTTCTACGCACGCTCAGCACCCCCGATCTTTTCAACAGACTTTACGTTTCGGCACTGCTGTTTACTTATCGAACCGGTCGTGAACAATTCACGATGAATTTGACAGATGTTGCTCTGACAACATGGCCGCTATAGCATAATAAATTTCAAGCGCCCTTGTTGAAAGAACCTATAAAAATGAGTTTTACGTATCTCTCGTGTATTTAATCACGATTGCTTTCATTTGTTTCCCCATCGAAGTTGAAAAGGAAAAATACGGTTAGATACAAAATTGGTTTAGGTGTAGCGATTAGTGTTCCGCTATGCTCCAGACTATCGTGATTCGAAGACTCTTCCGCTTGAGAGTTCAGTTGTACGGTTATTTTTATCGCGAATTAAAAATTTGCTCTTTTGGGGAGGTAGGATCAGCAGTAGACGCGTTGAGGGTCGTGAACATGGATGAGGTTCCTGCTTACATTTGTAAGTCTACTCGAGTAATTGTAATAATACAACAAATGGACTTTACTTTATTTCGTACCAGGCAACATGAATTTTTTTTTCGTAATTGTACACTGCATAGTTATTGCCTATTTATGCGCGAGCAGCCGGCTTTATTATACGTCTTTATATGAGCTAGACTAATATAGGCCTGCAACAGCATTGTGAGAATAATTGATAATACGCAAGTGTCGTATATTTTTACAATCTTCGTTATTAGGCGATAAAATAATCCCGAAGTATTTAGTTTATATCATATAAACGAACTCACTTTTATATAAGTTTTTGTCACATACTGTTTAGTTTAATTTAATATACAACAACAAAAAATACTAGTATAAACAATTAATTGATATTTATTAACCCGACGCTTTTCAAAGATCAAAGCTTCGTATGATCACGGAAGTTATTATGATATATAAATTTAATAAAGACAATAACTTAATATAAATAACGGATTTAAGTCGATTATTACACAATTACAAAAAAGTGATGTAAAAATTACGAAAAAAGTGACATTTAACAATTGAAAATTTACAAAATTAAAAAATAAAAAAATAAAAAAATAAAAAAGAAACGTTTTTAAGCAATGTTTACAGAAAAATTTGTTGAAAAATTAAAAAATAGAAATTAAAACCGAAAAATAAAACAATATCGCAAATGAACAAACTAAAATGACATAATAAGGAACCAGCATAAACATTTTTTTAAAAATCGAATCTCATTTACATAAGGAAATAAACAGTTATTAATTGTAATAAATAAAATAATATTGTATTGCAAAATTTAAATATTGAATAACGGGTAATCTGTGTTAGGATAATTACGGTTAATGCAATTATTTTTAAATGTAGAGGAAGTTTCTGTGTATTCATGATTTGCGGAATCGGGATTCGGACCAGGCTCGGCCGAAACGCACAGCCTAATCACAACTATGTTACGATAGCGTATCGCCGAAAAATTATTTCTTTATAATTTTCACGATCTAAAGTAAAACATTTAATATCTTGCGATGTTGTTTTCTTTTTTTACGTTTTTTGTTTTTTGTTTTTTGTTTTTGCTTTTATGTCGGAATGCATTTCTAAAAAGAGGCGTTATTCCTTTAAGCGTTTCCACTGGTTAAAAATCTGGGCTTCAAAAAAAAAAAAACAAATAAATAAACCCGTTTCCATACAACACACTATTGGTGATATCGTTGGAGAGAAATAATAGCCAACCTGCGCGTTGAAGGTAGGACCGTAAAAAGTAAAAAGAAGACCACCGATGGATGACAAAATTTTGTGACGCGATTCTAACCATCCCTTCTTATCACCGTCCGCAACAGGTAGTAATTTTCTGACAAATATGGCCGATGGAGTTCAGTTGCAAATGTCGATTGTGAAGAAAAAAAGGTCAATTTTTTCTGCTTTGTTGGTTTGTCGCTCTGTACATCTCGTCTTTGTGTGAGCCACTTTTCCATTCGACTGTGTTGTAAGGTGGTTGTTGGAATTGTTGAATTGTTCATCCCCTGATTTTCCGAGAACATCTTTATAGCAGTAGAACCGGTGGTACATAATTATTTTACGTAGTAACAATTATATAATTATAAAAATTCTATTTGCTACTATTAGCATTATATTACAAGTTGTCCAGAGAAAAAAAGTTGGGGGGGTATACATTGAATGATCCCCATGGGATTATCTCGGTTTGGCTTACGAAAAATGGAGATTCTACATCGCGCATGTAGGATAAGATTGACAGTTACGACAACGAATTGAGATTGTAGTAAGGAGTAGAAAAGTAATCTGCGTAACAAATAAAAATTTTTTTGCCAGCGGAATTGGAGAAGATCTCCTACGACGCTTGTCTTTTACCGTTTGTGAGACCGGTGGCTAACTTAAAATTTTATCGGAAAAACAGCGTGTACTACAAACAACGTACGGATGATGAGAACTTTGGATTAGTGAAGAAGGTTCAAGCCGGGAAAAGTGTGCAGGAAGAGGAGGAAATTAGTCGGTGGAATCAGAGGGAGTATTAAAGAAGGACACCGCATATTGTGTATGATTTTGATAATGTAAAATTTTCGTAACAGTGAGCAGTGCTGTGACAAGCATCGGGAGTTTGAAACCGTGAGGTCGACGCTGTTCTAAATTTTGAATTAATGTGTATATGGAAGTTTAATATGCAGTTCTTGCAAAACTGTTCGTCCAGTGTGAAGTACATGACCACATTTTTGATAGAAAATCAATCGTGTTGTTCCTTTTTTAAAGATTCAGAAATTAGTTTGTTCACCTTTCCATACTGTCTTTGTGGTTTAAGAAAATAACAAACTACTTAATTCTTTGTTAAGGTTAATGCTAGTAAATGATACGGTTCTCGAATTAGTAAATTTTTTTAATTTGACCTTCGTTAATTCAAAAAACAAAAAGGACTAAGAAATAAAACCTTAAAAACGTATTACTATGTATTTGTAACTTATGTTTTCCCTAAATTATTTTGTCCTTATGTTCTACGTATGACGACACGTAGTATTATATGTAGCTGATGTTTGTAATGTAGACATCGCGCCAGTTTCGGAAAAGTATTCTTCATAACAAGATGATGGTTTTGTAAAAGCCATTTTTTGCCCAACAATTTTTTTGTGGTTTCATTTTCCTTATGTTTTTTTCCCCTTTTTTGGGATTCCGTACACATACGTGTAACGTACGGAATCCTAAATAAGACGGTTCAGAAATGACAAAAATGTCAAATAAAAATCAACGACTCTCACGAACGGTTTTTTGACTTATTAATATCGAAAAAACTGCATCACAAATTACAATTGAAATTCTCACTTTAAGATAATCTATAACTTCAAGCTACTAACCGATTACCCTGCGCGGCGAAAACCCCGAAAAATCGTCAAAAATATATACATATAATATGGAATTTAAAACGACCTCGAAAATCAACCTTAAAAAATGCGTCACTATTAGAATACCGTTTAAAAGTGAAATTCAACATATAAAACAAAACGCAGAAGCTATTTCATAAAATCAAAAAATTACGATTAAAAAATTATTTAAATCTCAACTCCTTTTGGACCAAAATCAGCAAGAAAAAAAAAGTGGAAGTTCACGTAAGTAATAGGCCGAGTAAAACACCAAAAAATGTATCTCAAACATAAATACATAAAGGAGGACCGCATAGGAAAAATATACGAGCCGAGCTATAACTTTATATTCAAGCCCCCCTCGGGACGCCGAAAGCTCGAAAATTTTTGAAAAAAATATTTTTTTTTTTGGGCATATTATATATTGATGGAAAGATCGCTATTCCCGTATTTGATTTTCTTAACAAAACTTTCGAAGTTGGCGAAAAGTTGAAAAATTATGTGTAGCCCCCCCTTCTTTCCGATGTTATTATAGTTAAAAATTTCGAACAAGTTTAAAAATATGCTCATCTCCATATATGATATTTTTCTAGTTCGGGGCATCCGGGTTTTCAGCTTTAAAATTAAACTTTGGGGGCGCTGTAAGCTCTTTGAAAAAAATATTTTTTTTCCCCTCAGTATTATGATGTATATCAGTGGGAAGGTCGCGCTGTTGTTAGTCCGAAATAAAATCACATTCCATTTTATTAACGAAACTTCCGAAATTGGGAAAACGTTTAAAAAAGCACGAAAAATGACGTGCCCTCTCCCTCTTCGCGACGTAATAAATCGAATTTGTAGTTCCGAATTTAATTTTATATAAATGTCAACTATAGTTATCTTTAAGTTATGATACGGCATCCTCAGCGCATGAAACATCATACTTGACTAACCTTGTTTTTCTGTCTTGTGGATGATGTGGTTGCGCTATACGCTGGTTTTTAGAAGTGTTTTCGAGATTTCTTAATATTACCGATAATATATAAAAAAAAAAAAAAATGATATCTATCCATACAGAGAAGACGAAAATGTGTTATAAATTCAACACAACGCGGAACAGTCAGCACAATAAATAAATAGGAATATTGTGATTTATATAAATATTCGTGTGCGCCGTGTTTTAACATCAAATTGTAAAATAAATAAAAGTATAAAGGGCAGAGAATTGTTATTGCAGTGATATATTTATAGCGTGGGTTTACGGAAATGAAGCGCAGTCATTGTTAGTAATTACGAAATTTCTTCGGGCTCTGTTTTGAGCCCAATATTATTTAACTTTTATGTCTTGGCTTTATTTCATACACCGATACGCCCAAACTTACGAATTTTGTCATATGCTGATGATTTTGTTATCTATAGTGTATTCATAAGAATGTCTTTCGCTGTGTTCGCGAAAATCAACTTTGTGTATCTCGTTGTAGTGGAACATTGCATGATATTGGGCTTAATATATCTTCCGCTAAGAGTCAGCATTTTTCATCTGTACAACTAGATTATCCTGCTCTCGTGATCTTGCAATTATTCACATCGGTGATGAGCCTATTCCCATGGTTACCTGCGTTAAGTATTTATGGATGCATTTGGATACGAAGCTTACCTGGTCTCGCTACATATTACCACTCCATAAACAAACCTTACAAATTACTAAAACTTGCTTAAAGCCATTGGTAACACAGCTCCTGGGGCGCGGATCCAGCAATTCTTAACTTAATTTTTAGAACGCTAATTATTATTTCTCGTCTTGACTATGGTTCTATGTTCTACGATTCGGCCTTCAGATCTCTAATCTGTCTAAACTTGATATTATACAAAACCTTTGCCTGCGCATTATTACCGGTAATCTGAGGTCTTCTCCGATTGCTTGTCTCCAGATCAAGAATAAAAAACCTCCCTTATTTATAAGAAGGAATGTTCTTACTGATCGATATGCGCTCAAATATAGTAATTACCGATTCCCCTCTCTAGTGCAACAGCTTAAAGTTATCAGCACCTATTGGAGGTTTGCTTTTTCTAAGTTACCATTATTAGCAAAACGCTATCTATCGCAAGTATAGCCTCGCTTTTATTCCTAAGGTTCCATCTCACTATTTCTCTTATACGTTTTTTATTAATATAATAAATATAAATATTGACACCGCGTTAGTTCAGAAAATTAAAGATACTAATCTATCGTTATCCGTACTGTGGTTCAATAATTGTATTAATGACAAATATCCGGATTGCATCAAAATATTTGCAGATGGTGCTAAGCTCACTGGTCTCTATAGTCCCACTGGTTCCGCTTTCATTGTAGCTAACGTTACAATTCAAAAATTCAAGCTTCCTCCTGATGCGTCTGTTTTTACCGACGAACTGTTGGCTATCGATAAGGCTCTTGATTTCATATTAAATGTTCTTAACCCGGATAATAAATTTACAATTTTTTCCGATAGCCTCCTGGGTGCCCTGATCGCCCTAGATCATAGTTTGTTTAATTATAAATGTCACCCGCTTATTTACGAGTTCAAAACTAAATACCTTCAAATTATTAATAACAATGGCTGTTTAAACTTTTGTCGGATTCCCAGTCATCGCGGGATTGGGCTAAATGATGACGTTGATGCCGCGGCTAAATGCGCTGCCTTGAATGGCATTATATTCGCGTTCATTCCTTCCTCAGACTTATATCACAAGAGTCAGGCCACTGCCTTGGAGGATTGGATAACTTATAGAGATAGGCAGATGGTAGATATTACAATATGGTGGTTCAGTCTGATATATACCTTCGCTTCCTTGGTATTTTGATACTCCACAGTCTATTCCAAGTCGTCTTATTCGTAAGTACGGCACGTTAGTTTGTAGATTTCGTATGGGACATTCCCGAGTGCCTCTAAATTTTGCAGACTCCTCTGGGTGCAACAGTAATCACACTAGGTCTACCTTCATTAATGACGTTAATCATTTGAAATACGAGCACAATAGGAAAAGGTTTTATAAAGAATTCATTTCATGCGGATTATTTCCTCCATATAGTGTTCATTATTTACTCTGTTCTGGACATACAGCAATTTTTATTCTGGTTCGCTTTATAATTAATAATAACATTTTGATTTAATTATAATAATAGTAAATAAAATATAATAATTTAAAAAAAAAAAAAATGAAACGGGATAGAGAAAAAAGAAAATTAAGGAAAGATATTATTGAAAGAAACAGAATTTTTATTTATTTATTTATCTTTTTTTTTCTTCGTTCCTTTTCTCATTTATTGGAGTTTATTACTTTATTGACGAGGGCAGTTCGTTTTATTTCATTTTATTCTTTATCAATCTATTTATTACATTTTTTATTCAATTATTTATTTTTCTTACAACTTCCTTTTCCCATCAGGCTTTGTCAACATTGCCAGGCAACTGTGGTCATATTGTAAGATGGGAATTTTTCAATTTTTTAATTTGTATTTTTCATTTTGTTTTTTTGTTTTCTCCCCTGAAAGAAAAATTTTATTTCTGTTTGTTAAGTTTCATCAGGCATTGTGGGCACTGCTCTGCAGTTGCGGCCATATTGTAGAATGATAACCTATTTTGATCTCTTTTTTTTTTTTTTTTTTTTTTTTTTGGTTAATTTCATTTACCATTGTCTGCACTAATCTGTAGTTGCGGCCATACTGTAGAATGAAATTTCCTTTTCTGCTTTTTATTCCTTTTTTCTATCACTATTAATTTTTCATATCTATTCATAGTGTAGCTTGCTGGCCAAATAAACTGTATTTGTTCAGGCCAATAAAAAAAAAAAAAAAAAAGAACGAAATTTCCGCGGAGTGCAGATGCCGTTTCAGAAAAAAATGATAATATGTAGAGAAAGTTTATGGGAATACAAAAGGAATTAATTACTGACTGCTAATTACGCTTGCCGAATAATCCTGAAAGAATTCTTAATAATTATTAGCCTTAGCTAGATTTACAAAAAGTTTAAACAGTTGTCTAATAATATCAGTAGTCACGCTCGTATTGCTGATTGATGTATTTATTATTAACGACTGAAAATATATCATATCTAACATTTGAAATTGTCATATCGATGATAAAGTGGTTTGTCGTATTCAACTAAAACTAGTTAAGATATGATAATAAATTAAATTTATAAATTTTGACCTTTGTCGGTTTATTTTTTGTATGAAAAATGTTAATACTTTAAAAAAGACAAAATTATATTCGTTTTACGAACGTTGAATTTGAATAAGATATTTAACACTTTCGAAACAAAGAGAAAACAAAAAAGAAATAACGTGAAAATTGCAGATGTAATATCTGTATTAAAAAAAAAAAAAAATTAAACACAAAATAAATTTATTACACCTAGAAAAAATCGAATAAATCGAATAAATCGATGTTGACGTATTCTACGTATTTTTTAAGATACTGTCTTAGTCTATTTTTTTCATTTTATAAGAATTCAGGGGGTTTAGCAAAGCCTAATGTTAAAACTAGTTCTCATAACATGTTATAAGGTATATTTAATGCAAAATATAAGTATGCATTAACACTTAAATAATTAAAACACATGTTTGAACACATTTTATGCTATTAATATTATTTTTTTCATATTTAAAGGTGTCAAAAGAAAATGAACTGAAAATTCTATCATGGTTCAATATCTTCATTAAACATAGTTCAGTTTTGCTTATCGATCTCGTTCTGATGCATAGAATTCTGGTTTTAAATCTTAATCAAATACATACATGTATAACGGCCATTTTGGCCTTGTAAGGTGCTGTGCCCCTTGACCCATTTTGCTTTCATTTTTGTCTCTTTCTCTTCTATACTTTGTATAAAATGATCAAAATTTACAACGTAATTCTTACTGGCATCAACACAAAAAAAATAATACAATCATAAAAATCCTATCCTAAAGTATAACTTTCATTATATAAAATTAAAATATTTTTTTCGTTACATTTTTCTTTACATATTTTGATACATAAAATTGTGATATTTTTAAAATAACAATCACAAAAATCCTATAAAATATAACAAACGTTACATAATTTTTTTATAATGGGAGGTAGCCTAAGAATTACGTTGTAATTAATATGCACACACAGTTAAATATGTAAACATCATCTTATTTTTTGATACTCTTAAGATTGGTCCGAAGAAGTATTTTTTTTTAAATTTCCTATGCCAACAGAGAGCATATTATTAGCCTAGCAAAATAAAAGATATAGATAAAACTGTGTGCTTTTTTTTTTTTTTTTTTATATATTTTTTTGGGGCTCGGCTAACAAAGAGCATTAACAACCCCCATGTCTTTATTTATTCTGATTCTTTCATTTTTTTTTTTTTTTTTTGTTTTTTTGAGATAATTTAAATTTTGATACTATTCGCTATTGAGCAAAGGAAGGATGCGATTATAGGAAAAATGAGGGGTTTTAGGAACGTATGTATTGAACGGTACTTGCCGTTGTTAAGTTAAAAATTTTAAGTTTATCCAGGGATGCCACCGCGGGGATTTTCTTCCGCGGAATTAAAAATTTATTTTATTAAATTATTGTTATTATTTAAATGAATTGTGATATACGAGATTTAAAATATTCTATTAATAGAAATTACCCACACCGATCTTTCTTAATCGGTCGACCGCTATAAAACAATGATTAATTATGACATACGTGTATATGCAACGAAAAAACAACGATTATAGATATAAAGATATCAATTGGTACGTATCACTGTTTGTCGGCGGCGACGCAGGTACACAGTGTTGAAAGATCTCGGATGAGTGGGCTGGAGATGAGTCCTTTGTAAATTGACCTAGTCGCGAATTTCGTGTGAATGTTAACGAATTTAATTAATATTTACGGAATTTACTTTCACGACGGGACTTATATTATCGGAAACCGATCTGAGTGTCGATGATTGCGCTCTGCAGGGGTAGTATTTCTATTCTGGACGCGATTCCTTTTTTACGAGTTGTCTGCTAAAGAATTTACTGTTTTCTTTCTCGATGATTGAGATCGACAGGTATCACTTTTCAGCCACTTTTTCGCTTGTCTCTCTACGAGCCTTTCTTCCTTTGTACTCGTCTCGGCCAATCGCCATTCATTTCCTTTACGGGTGGGCATTTCTCCAGTGGCCGCGTGATGTATTCGGCCCCAACCGACAAACAGGATTTCAATCACTCTTACATTCTCACTCGCACCACGTTTTCCATAATTGTTTAATTTCTTTTTTATATTTTATTTTTTGTATTATTTATTTTTCCTTTTTATTTTTATTTATTTAATTTTATCGAGCCATGTAATGGTCACATTAGAGTATCGACGAAATATTTTAATCTGTAGAAGCATTGATTTCTAGTAAATTAGAGTTATCATCTGGTACAGAGCTATTCGTGAACTCTGGTTCGCCCCTATTCGTCTTTTCGATTCGTATCGGTTATCGGCCATTCTTTTCATTTCCGAGTAACTGGCGTAGCCGGAATCTCTTGTCACCTTTTATCTACCCAGCTTAATCGTGACCTATCTCTTACATGTTTTTCTGGGATGTATCCTTCCATTATATCCCGCAGCAATCCTCCATGTCTCGGAACACGTGGCCCATCCAACGCAGTTTTCGACTTTTAATTTGGTTCAGTACCTATCGCGTTTCGCCGATTCGATTTAAGATTTTTTGTTGATTGGTTCTCTTTTCCTCCGTCCAGCTTATTTTCTCCATCCGTCTCCAGTACCATAAATTAGAGTGTATAGTACGGATCGTTCATTGAATAAAGAGGAGCACTCAAAAAACACATATGGTTATCAAGTAGAAAGGAACTGGCCATAATATTCTCATTAGTGCCGTCGGACTGTGTACCATTATGGAAAGCTTAATTTTACAATCCATGCTACCCCTTATGTCAAGGATATATGGGACTTACTTCTTTTTTTTTTTACCCCCTACACCGGACACCAGCAGCTAGGCAACGTAAACTCTTTTTTATTTTCTCCCGAGCCGGTAAAAGCTCCTTAATAAGTACACACTAGAGATGGCAGTTTTTGTATTTTATTGGGCTCCGTCAAAATGCTATTTTATTTAGATAATTGAAAATATACGTTAATTATCTATAAGAGAACATTTTTGTAAATATTTAATTTATCGATGAGAAATAAAACAGTAAAAAATAAAAATTAAAATTAGGCATTTAAATATAATAAAACAAGATCAATTAAAAATTTATATTTGCATAATAATAAATTCGAAATATTATTCCCATTTTGAACTTACCATATCATCTCATCGTGATATATTTTTTCTGAAGCATTTCTGTAAATGTATATATGAACACGAGTGCTTAATAAAAATGTTTGCGCCATTATATCGCTCTTCTCTGAAATGTTTTAAAACTTAAAAAGTTTCTACTCGTTAAAATTAAATTTTTATTCGCTATATTAATATCTGTGTCATGGTGCGCTTAAAAATAAAAAAAAATATTATCCAATATTAATTTTTATCTTTTCAGCAACACATTATTGCGATTGTAAGGGGAATTTAGTATATCGATAAATATGTGACATTACACATTATAAAAAAATGACTTTTATCATGTAGGTTTTCTTATTTATTTGTAATTAATATTGGTCGCCCGTAAGCGAGTTGTTTGCCGGTCGAGAATAAAATGAACAAGTTTTTACCACACCGGCTCATAGCCGGGAAGAAGCATTGTAAAAGAAACGTCAAGATGCACTAGTCCGGAGATTATCAGGCCGTTGTCGGTGATGAGTTGGCCTATGTTAGAGACGCAATTATATGATTTTTTTTTTGTCGGTTACCAGTTGGCGTTTAATTACCTTTGATAACCAGTTGGGCAAACCCCAATAAAAAGAACAATTCGCAAATTAGAAATACATAATTTAACAAGTATTTTTTTGTGAGCTTTCACACAGACGATCATCATTGTTGCTAATGTGTATAAAAACAAGTTCTTTTCACTCTTCTCTGTTAATATTTAATTTATTTTATTTCAGTGCACGTTTTGAGTATTCAGTGGGAACCGCTAAATATGAAATGCGAATTCGGGGTCTGAAGTTAATATCGATATATTTGTTGTGTGATGGAGTTTTATTTCGCTTAATACGAAAATTTAGTGTTCTCTGCTTTCGAGTTATATAATTAAAGACATGGGCGTCGCCAGCGGAGGGCACGGAGGGGCAGTTGCCCCCCCTCCTCCCCTGGAGCCTTGAAACTTTTTAATCAACTGGCATTGATGAGTATTCATAGGCGCATAATCATGGACAATTTGGAAAACTTATGTTTTACTTAAGATTTTATTCTTGTTTAACAAAATATTAAGCCTTTACAACTTTTATAAATTTTATTTTTCCTATAACTCATATCTTCTTTCTATCATCTGCCTCCCCCCTTGGCGGCTGGTAACTCATCTTGCCCCTCCCTGGCTCATCGGCTGGCGACGCCCTTGATTAAAGATATACTTATATGTAGGTGAATACATCCTGTTTGTTAAAATATATATCGTGAATATATATATATATATATATATATATATATATATATGTATGTGTACGTATGAAAGTGCGTGTATGCATAAAAATAGCGCCGTGATAAGCTGATTTATACAAAAATGCTACAACCAATTTGTTCCTTTAAGAAGAGTATATTGTGAGATTATGATGCTATTTGAAATTAAAATGCTTCAAGGCATGTGGCTAATTTTCTTTGTCATTAAGAAGGAAAAATTATCCGGTGATGTTAAACGTACTCAGGAAGCCTACAAAATAGAAAAGAACTGAGAAATGAGTTGTCTCCACGATTGTTTTCTGTGTTGTTTTATTATTATATACGTAACATTTCTTTTTTCGTGGAAAATTTTCCGAAGTCGGAAATTTCACACATTCAATTCATTTCAAAGTTAATACGGCGACTCTATATATATATATATATATATAAACTCGTCCGCTTTGGCCTCGCAAGGGGCTGTGCCCCTTGACCCCTCCTACCTTCATTCATTCCTGTCTCTTTCTCTTCTATACTTTGTATAAAATGATCAAAATTTACAACGTAATTCTTACTGGCATCAACACACAAAAAATAACATAACCACAAAAATCCTATTCTAACATTTACCTTCCGTTATATAAAATTAAGACATTTTTTCGTTACATATTTCATTACATAAAATTGTGACATTTTTTAAATAACAATAACAAAAATCCTACAAAATATAACAAACGTTACATAAAATTGGGACATTTTTCTGGGACATTTAGCGTTACATAAAATTGGGACATTTTTTCGAATGGGGGTAGCCTAAGAATTACGTTGTAATTAATATATATACCATTACACGGAGTCGCTTAGAAAAAAATAATGTATTTCGCCAAAAATTCGGAGAATTTTAATAAATATCGGCGGAAACATTTCATCATAAAGAAGCAAATTACTACTGAAATCTAATCGGTTTATTCATCAATCTGCGCTGAAGAAACAGTCGATGTCCGAAAAGTACTGAGCAACTTTCGCTAGGGTTTGATATATACCCGTGTTCATCTAAGTGGTATCAGAATACGAAAAAAAGACCCTGCTTAATCGATTGCAAGCAATCGTGAGGAATCCAGTTTGTGTACGACGCTGCGTTACGCAAAAGAAGGAAGAGTTCAAATAATTAGGATTTTTATTCGTCCTCCGAACCTGCTATCAATTATCTACTTTCGTCGATGATTTTTAGATAAATCGGTTGAAGTTAGAAATTTAGCGGAAAAAAAAGGAATTATTAAATGCAAATCTATAGTACGTAACAGTTTGTGTCAGATTTTGTTCTCTTTACTGTTTGAAGCAAGATAGGCGGAAAAAGTGTATAAAAACATTTGTTTATTTAAAAGAATTTTTTTTTGGCATGCTTGAAAACTTTGAATACTTTTATTAACGAAGATTATTGAAATACTAAAAAAAAAGAAAAATTCCAATTATTATCGACATAAAGTTTGCACCAATTGGCGGCGTTCATTGTTTCCTTACTTGACATTACGTCAATTTCAGTTGCAATCCGTAAACTATCGAAAAATGTCACGAGTATAAAGTGGAAATATTTAAAATGTAATCGTGAAAATCAGATTTGTGAAAAACTTTATGAGCAAGTAACGGGCACGTGTCATTTTCACTCTGCTGGAAGTGTTAATTGAAGATGGCCAGTGAATTGTTTTGTGCCAACTACATAAGTGCCATGCTAATTGCGCACGGCTTTAGCATATTTTCACTTTCACATTCGATATGTGGATTTGTTAATAGTTTCGATGAACTCTGTAGATTTTCACGAAATAACGCTATTATTCCTTGAATTTTTAAAATCCATCGAAAAAATTAAAAAAAAACCGACGTGGATCAACTTCAAATGAACATCGATAGAGAAGAACGGTCTTGGATTAATAAAATAGTACGCAGGTTAAGAAGTAAATAAATAATTCTTAAAGGACATTTCATTCAAAAATTAGAGAACCTTTACGTGTATCATTCTTATCCTGTACTTTTCAAAGGTACCACACTATGTTTCGCCGCGGGTTGCGGGGTAGACTCCTTTTCACGCACACATTGCAGTATTTATTCAACGCTCGTATGTTACAAATTTAAACTATTATTATCTGGAAATTCGCGTATTACTTTTATGTATGGATAAATAAATACTCATACGTATGCATCTTATCAATCCTTTAATACACAAATTCTGTTATAAAACGCGTCGTATTTAAACACGCGAAAAAAACCCTATAAAACTGAAAATATAGTTGATTTTAAATACATTTCCATGACATACATGTACACAGTAGTGCCCCCGTATCCGCGGTTAATGGTTCCAAGCCATACCGTGGATATGTGAAACCGCGGATAATAGGGAACAGTGCGCTTAATGCGTTAACATATACTATATATACAGATATTTACAGTATTGTATAGATATACTTTTTTTGATTGATTGAATAAAGTTTATTTACTAAATTTACAAAACAAAGAAAATGACAGTACGTTTAAACATTTTAAATTTTACGCGTATCGAGCAATTTACCCTCGCCAGCGTGCATCAAAAATACATTTATGCTTAAATTACAATATGAAAAAAGAAAAACTTTACATTTGTTATAATATTAGGAAAAAAAAACCAACAAAAAACCTAGCTTCGGAAAAAATAAATAAAGTGTAATTTGTAAAAAAAAAAGTAGAAGTATGATGGTTATTGGAGTGTCATTGCGCGTGTGTGCTTCAACACCTTGTTTAACGCTTGCGGACGGATCGGTGCACTATAAGATTAAAATAGCATATGTTTAATGCGTTTGTGTTTGTACTTTTTATATTTTAGCTGCAAAGAGGTTCTTGTGTAGTCTCCTATTCTTTTAACAAACACGTGATCACTAGTAGAGCAATCATCAAAGAATTTCTTAGCTTGCGTACGGATTATGTTTACAATAAAGGGCAGTTTTAATACAGCGTGCATACTATTTATGTTAGTATACGCCGGAGCGTTTAGAATAATTCTACAGCATTTATTTTGGAATCGCTGTACTTTTTGAAATGTAGATCTCGAGACATTAGACCACATTGGCGAGCTGTAAAGGAGCACAGGCCTAATGATAGCTTTGTATAGAAGTAATTTATTTTCTGTTGTTAATTTGCATTTTTTGTTGAAGATGTTGTGCCTCAACATAAAATTTCTTGCATGCGCTTTATTTATAGCGTGATCAACGTGTTTGTTGAAAGTTAGCCGCCGATCTAGGATGACCCCCAGATATTTAACTTCATTTTTAAAAGGGCAAACTTGATTTCCCAGGTTTAATTCCGGGGAAAAAGCGGGCCTTCTTTTTGTAAATAGGATAGCCTGCGTTTTTGCATCATTCACTTTAACTTGCCACTTTGTAAGGTACTTTTTTATTTTTAAAAAACTTTCTGATAATCTACGTTTAATTGTGTCGACTCTAAAAGAAGCGCAGTAAATGGCTGTGTCATCAGCGAATAGCGCTAGCTCGGAGTGTTTAGGTTTAGGAAGATCATTTAAGAACAAAATAAATAGGAATGGACCAAGTATGCTTCCTTGCGGAACTCCCATCGTCGCTGTTTTTGGAGAAGATATAGCGTCGTTAATTTTTACTGAAAATTTCCTTTCTACCAGGTAATCATTTATAAGAGTAATGAGAAATTTAGGGAACTGATATTTAAGCAATTTGTATATTAATCCTTGATGCCAGACGGTATCAAAGGCTTTTTCGGTGTCAAGTAATAACAGTCCGGTATGTTTGTTCAGGTTAAAATTGTCAGTTACAAACTCGGTTAGCCTACTTAACTGCATCGTAGTCGACAAATTCCGCAGAAACCCGAATTGGTGGGGGGTGATGATTTTTTTTTTTTCGTTACAATGATCTATCATCTTGGAAAGAATAAGTTTCTCCGCTATTTTACTTAAACAGTTTATTAACGAGATAGGTCTGTAGTTAATAGCCATTGCTTGATCCTTTCCTGATTTTGGTATAGGAATAATAATGGACTCTTTCCAGCAGGTAGGAAAGTGTCCCGAAATGATACTAGAGTTTATTATAATAGTTAGATTGATCTTAGCTTTTTCGGGTAGATTCTTAATCATGGTAATGGAGATATTGTCTGGACCGGTGGAGTGTTTATTTTTTAATTTTTTTATGATTTTGTTAACTTCATTTGGTGAGAAGAGCTTAGGGTAGTTGGTAGTGACCGTTGGGGTGGCTAGGAACTTCTGTACAGTAGTATTTATTTTGTTTGTGTGCCATTTGGTGGAAGAGTTTTTGTTTTGATTTTGTATATCTAGAAATATATTTGAGAGTAACTCAGTTTTGCCTTTGTTTGTGTATTCGGTCTGATTAGCATGTGTTAAAGGTGGAATAGATGTGTCCGTGCTTTTTTTAAATATTTTTGCTATTTTCCAGATCGACTGGTCTTTTGCACTTAGATTTATCAGTTTGTTATTCCATGTTGTGTTTCGGTATTCATTTAGTTTGTATTTAACTAGTTTAGCGAATAGGTTGTAAATGATGTGAGAGGAATGGTTACGAATCTTTTGGTGCTTTTTCCTGACATAGTTTTTAATCTTAATAAGCTTCACTAGTTTTCCTGGTAAGTGCTCTTTACTTGACTTGATTTCGAATTTGGAATATAAAGATTTGCTGCTTCTAATATTAGGTCTGACAGCCTGTGTGCCTGGTAGTCAAGTAGGCAACCAGCCTTTATTGGACTTCTCAAAATGTTTATATTATTTGTAATATAATTACGGTATTCCGTCCAGTTCGCACTTTTATAGTTAAAAATTGTACGGTTTTCTACGAGTCTGCAAGTAGCGTTTAATTTAAAATAAATTGGATTATGATTAGAGGCAAGGTTGGCTAAAGTTACTGGTTTGGTAATATTATGAACATTCATACTTAAGATGAGATCGATAGTGCTCGGACGTAATTGAGGGTTAGTAGGGTAATGCGTGGGGAAATCAGGAGCGAGAATTTGAAAACCTACCCTTTCGGAAAGATAAACGAGTTTATTACCTGTTTTGTTATTGTAATAGCAGTTCCATATCTTACTTTTGGCGTTTAAGTCCCCAGCGAGGATCACTTTGTTATATGATTTAAATAATATGTCAATATCATAGTCAATATTCGTTTTGTTTGAAGGACAGTAAACAGAGAATAGCACCACTGAAGAGTTTGCAAAATTTATTAAGATTCCAGTAGCTTCAATATTTTTTAGGGATACTGGGGCTGCGAAGGTAGAGTGGTTTATTGAGGAGCGGACCAAGATGGCCACTCCTCCACCGCTGCTGTTACGATCGCATCGGTACACTCTAAAACCAGGGCATTTTAGTGCATGGTTTGAATCAATTTTTGTCTCACTTAGACAAACTATATCGAGATAGACCTTTCATTTACCAGTTGCCCTAGTTCAAGTATTTTGTTCCTAACCGAGTTTGCATTCCAGGCAATTATTTTAATATTATCAGTACAATTACTCGTCAGCGAAATAGTCCATTAAGGTTTCAATAATTATTGATATTTTTGAGAACATGTCTCTAGCGTCTTTTAATTTAGTGCACATTTTCTTAATTACGTTTATGATTTTTGGTATATTTAGTTCTTTAAACGACTGAAATATATCTGATAAATTATTGTCCGTATTAGGTTCGTTACGTTGTGATGCTCGATTTGCAAGACTTTCTGCATACGTTAGATGTCTATTATTTTGATTTTTTATATTATTATAGTTTTTATTATCGCTCCGGAGAAAGTTTTTTCTATTTGACTCCGAATACTTAGATTTGAATGTTTTTGAATTTAGAAACTTTAAGTAGGTCGGACAATCTTTTGAATTAGCTAGGTGTTGCCCGGAACAGTTTGCACACTTAATGTTGCTAGGATTTTGGCAAGTTTTTGTAAAATGTGCTTGACCACGTTTCAAGCAATTTGGAGGTAGATAACAGTTTATGGAAAGATGTCCGAAAGCTTGGCATTTAAAACATTGAATTAGTTGGTTCTTTGATTTGTACTTTTCCCACGTTACAACGCAATAGCAGAGTTGTTTAATTTTCAGTATATTGCTAATATTTGTTGATTGTGGAAAAGTCACAAGATGTAGGAAGACGTCGCTATTTTCTGAATCTTTTTTGTGAAATTGAGAAATTTCGTCGTAATTTGTTTCATTTTTTAGGGATTCTTTTATTTCATTTATGTCAAGTGTCAAGTGGCAAGCCTTTTAGCACCATTTTTATTTTTTTCATATTCTTAGGAGTATGCGTATAAAAAGGATAGTTTTTACTTTTTAGGAAGCTGAGGAGCTTGCTATAGTCTGTTTGATTTTCAGAATAGAAATGTGTATTGTTTCTATATAGTTTAACAGTAGGCGGAGTTCCAAGCAGATTTTTTAAGTAATTCATGGCTTGCATATGGTTGCTAATAATTCCTTTAACAATGTGATAGGAGGCATTTTATACTTGCCAGTATTTCTAGTATTTACGTTAGCACTGTATTTTGTTTGGCTTTCGTTAACCGAATTTATAATAACGTTATCGTTTACCTCGTCAATTAAATCATCGAGTTGTTGATACGAGTTTTTACAGACGACGGTAAATTCTTCTGCTTTTCGTTTCTTTGTTTTACTCTTTCCTTTGCGACATTGCTGCTGTTCAAGTTTATCTGATTCGTTTTTGGCGGTTGCATTAGATGAATTATCACCAGTCAACGATGCGCTGCTACTTTGCGATAGATCGAGTTGGCTAATGACATTGTCTACCCAGCTGTGTGTATTGAAGCGGTTATTTGATTCTTGGCTGTTGCTGTCTGACAGTTTGTCATCATCCATGCGGTCCATGCCAGAAAATGAGGGAGGCAATGTACGAATCATCGTCTCGACAGATCTGGTTTTTGGCCGTAGCACGTGATTGTAAACGATATACGAACGCTTGGGGGAGGGGCAGCAGCTTCCCTCCACCCCGGTTGAACGTTAAGATGCGACTTTGAATGTTATCACTCCGGTGATAGATGTACTGACAGTTTAAGAGGATGTACCGTTTGTGATACTACACACGGTAGAAAAAAAGAAGAACACTAATTAAACGCGGAGAACACGTCAATCCGGTCGAAATGGGCCAACGTTGAGCCATAGATATACTTAAATTGCATAAGTACATACAATGTTAAAAATTACTGAAGTAGGATGGTTTATGACTATTCCAAGTCGCTCCCAGGTATATATCCAATCTGAAATTGAATATTGGTTATACCAGAGAATTATTTGGGGGAAAGTAAAGGCGGATTATCCAAAAGTAGAAAGAAACTGGCCGTAATATTCTCATTAGTGCCGTTGTGCTTCTTAGTACCATTATGGAAAGCTTAACTTCACAATCCATGATATACTCTATCAGGGATACATACATATATGGGACTTGCTATTATGACTATGCGCACACCATTACGTCCTGTACTCTATTTGTTTTGTTCGAGTTGTCCAACCTGATACATATTTAGATGATCGCGAAACGACATCCGACGGCAATATTTTTGTATGATTTTTTTTAAATTATTTAATTTAATTTAAAGTTACTTAATTTCTTGTATGTATGAGCTGTACAATGTGCTACAATTTACACTTCGGAAAATGAATTTATAATGAAAAGTATGAAAAGTTGAAAGTAAAACACTTAGAACAAAGTGGAAATAGGCGCAGTGTTTGGAAAAAATCGGCCTACTTGGTGTGGTGCAAACGACGTTGATGGCACAAGACCTTCAGTGGCTGACGGTTTTTATTGTTCTGGAAAAAACCTTGCGATAGTTTTTTTTTTTTTTTTTTATTATTAATAGTCGCGCCGTGACAAACCGATGATGCCCTGGTACCATTGTATATCTCGTTTGTTTTTTATTAGGATTTAATAAAAGCTACGGTTGTAACGTGCAAATCTTGATCCTCTCCCTCTTAAATTAGGAATACCCTATACTGTTTAGCACAAATTCTTACGATTTCGGAGAATGAAATTTGAAGAAGTTTTCTTCAGAAAAGAGATTGCTTGCATTTTGTTATTGGTGGCTTGCGGATATTTGAGTAGCTTTTCGTGGAAACTTGTCGTTTAAAATATATAGGATATTCAGCAGATGTGTACACTATTACAGTGTGATGGATTAAGCAAGTTTTGCGCACATAGGCGTTTTCTTTCTCCTATCTGACGGTGAGACTTGTATTATTAAAGTGGCACAGATTTTGAATAAGAAGAAAAAAAAACGCTTCTAACATATCTCGTAACCAAGACGATCTAGAGAGTTCCACGACTATTCTGAATTCTCTAGTTCAATAACCTTCTCCAGAAAAAATTCTTTGCCATGCCATACGATCTGACGCTACTGAAAAATGTTGCTGATAACCCTTTTTTCCCCTTTAAGTTGCCAAGTGCTGATACTGTATGTTTTCGTTTAAATGTGATGTAATCCAATAAAGTTCGATGACCTTTTACCGTTTGCTCGATTTAGTGTGTTCATGCTGATTCATCTTTAGTGTAATTTTGTGTATCCAGTCTACCATTTCGCTTTTTTCGTAGTATTAAAGATGATTTAATATTAGATGAGAGATACTCTTGGAATTTTTTCGTTTTCGAACAATTTTCTTTGAATTGTTTTGATTGATCGCGATTTTGTAGTTCTGGAAACCATCTGAAAATTCATATAATGCTTGTCAAAATCGTTCCGAGCAGGGATGAATCCAGTAAGTTTTTTTTTTTTTTGCGAGGGGGGATCTCCCCAATTTTAAAATTCCCCCTTCCCCCAGAACTTAATACAAGCTGTTTAAGAATGCGGCAATTTCATACGAAATATAAAATTCTTTTTATTCGCTTTGTTTACAGTTATGCCAAAACATTTTGAAACGGTTCAATTATTACTCGTATATTTTTAAATTTCAAAATTACGAGATTTATTTTTGACAAAAAAATGAAACTTCATAAAATAGCAATAAAAAAAAAAAATGATCTTTTAAAATTTGACTTCGACGTTTGCTTGTTATTCTATGAAAAAATTGATACGCTTTCATTGCAAATACGCGAAAGATGTAAAATACTCGCGAGCTGAAAAAATTATTCCCTGCAGTTCGTATTTTTTGTCAGCCTTAAAAGAGGAATTATCATAGTTCACGAATCACGTCGGTCCATTTATCATTAATATCAATAAATTGTATTAAAAGGATTCTCTTTTCGGTTTTCATTTATTCCTTTTTTTTTTAGCGACATAATCTATAGATAACATTTTTTTTTTTTTTTTTTTTGGCCCGAACAGAACAGTTTCGCGGTGTCTGTTGCTTTATTGTTGTTTTTTATTTCCAAAGAAAGTCTCCATTTAAAACAGCTGAAGCACCATGGCGTATTAATTTAATCATAAAAAGATAATGAACCCCCGTTGGAATGTTTTTACAATGTGATGTTCTTTAATGCTACAATTAGAATTAATCATTTTAAAAACAATTGAGAAAACATTGTTGTTTATAATCGGGGTTATTTTACTTGAAATTTATCGTCGATCACACATGCTTTTTCATTATTTTAAATTACGTAATAAATCGTGTTTTACATATTTGGTTTTATTCAGGAATATCCCCCAAAAAATTTCTCAGTAAAAATATAAAAAAAGATCTCTGTCTCCACCCCCCCCCCCTCTCACCAGTTACAGATTCCCAAATTCATCGCTGGTTCCGAGTTTTAGCATATTGCAAAGATGAAGGTACTTCTTTTTATAGGTCTATCTGTGCAGGGTTCTTGTTCACATTTTCTCCCTATTCTTTTACGGCGGAAATTATAATCGAATTTTAACTAGTTTCTCCCCGTAGTATAACTAGATCGGTAAATCCAGTCTTCATTGACAGTAACGTTAAATTTTTAGCATTTTTTTTTTTTTTTTTTAATTAGGAAAAAAACTAACACACACATGTATGTGTGTATATATATAGTTGTTATTTTTCACCTGACGCAAAACCATTTGGCTATTAACAATTTTTACGGATAAACCAGACTAACGGGATAGTGTGTATATATGAATCCGCAAGGTAAATCGTAGAACGTAATGAAATAAAACCAAAGGGTATTATTACACGTTAGCAATAAAGTTCGAGCAAACATGGCCGCGCAATGATATGACATAGCTCACGAATGCTGAAGGAGACAGAATAGAATATTAACACTGACCATATTACATGCCAAGTGCAGTAGACATTTTGACCAAATGGTAGTTAATGGAATGCCAAATATGTACATATATATTTTAATAACTTCCTTTTTGCTTGGGTATAATACGAAAAAAAGTTATGAAACGTTTTGAAATAAATAGCTATGAAACTGCACATTATTATTTTTTAACTATGTTACTCTTCTGTAAGTAATATAAAATTACCTCTGGTGTTCTAAGGGGTGAGATTTGATGGCTTGAGTTTTATTTTATACGCGCACGTGTGTGTATGAAAATTTATTAAATTAGTCAGTAATAATTTTTCTCCAATATATATATATATATATATATATATATATATATATATATATATATATATATTGTCATGAGCCTACAGTGAGTAACGTAAATAAAATATTGATTTTGTGTTTGGAATTCTGGCTTTACTATGCTGTGGGAAATGAAAAACATAGATTAAATTTTATATTCCTTATTTTATTTATTATCGATCAACACAGCATAGTATTTCGTATATAATTCTCTCGTAATGTTCGAACCGAGTAAAGTAAAGTAGCTGATTAAATGGTTCGAACGGTTGGGAAGTTGGAATATAATTCCGATGCCGTACCAACACAATTATAATAACGTAGAATTAACTAAGGCTAGACGTACTGCCCGACTAAAGCGACGTAATTTTTCCAAAAATTACGCGTTTGATAAGCATGATGTGTCGTTGCGAGTGGTCGGGCAGTACCGACAGCTGATCGACTACCTGGGTTTTCGCGAGGCTTGCGCTCGTTCGTCAAGGGGGAGTATCCGTTTTGCTCTAAAAAGAGTTCTCGTAATTTGAAGCGTTGCGTGGTCAGCGGACCCGCATCAATTTTTAAATTAAATTATTTGTCCGTCGACATAATAATTAATACGTGTGAAGAATTTTTAATATTTTCATATTCGCGTTGTTTATCTGTTAAATGTGTCGATCACCTGCTTTGTTCCGAAATACTCTAGTCACCGACGCGTAGTCTAATTGTGTTTGAATATATCTTTTTTATCAATAATTTGAATTTATTCGCGTCTATTACGTGACACATGACACGAGCCTCCAGGCTTAGTTGATAGTTAGGAGGACACGGCAACCCGAGCCGCGGTGCGATAGCTGTTTGTTTAGCTTGGGTGGTCTCCGTCCTTTTATTGATCTAATCGTGAAACTGGAGGAGTTTGGAGAAGCCAGAGTGACGTGACGTCAGAATTGAGCACACGACAATATATATGACTCATAAACTTCAAATTTGGAACATAAATCACAATTAAAATTCTCTTTAAAACGATCTATAACTTAAAGATTACCGATTACCCTGGGCGGCAAAAAAAACCCAAAAACCGTCAAGAATATATAATATGGTACATAAAAAGACCTCAAAAATCGCTTAAAAAATCATAACCCATCACCCGATAAACCTATAAAGCTGAAATTCAAAATATAAACTAAAATGCAGGAGTCCTTTCATAAAATCAAAAAATTATGTTACAAAAGTTATGTAAAGTTGCCGAAAAGTTCAAAAAATTACGTGTCCCCCCTAGCGCCGCGAGTATTACAGCTTAAAATTTTAAACGCGGTTTAAAATACGCGCATCCCCGTATATTTCTCTAGTTTGGAACATCCGGCCTTCCAACTTTAGAACTGGACCTTCGGGGCACCGAAAGCTCGAAATTTTGGGGAAAAAAATTTTTCCCGGGCATGTGATATATCGTTTGAAAGATTACTATTTGTCGGGAACGAAACCGTATTTCGTTTTCTTAACCAAACTTTCAAATTTACCGAAAAGTTCAAAAAGCGCGAGAACTAATATGTAGCCCTTTGTTTGCATCGCGAATATTATAGCTATAAATTTCGAATGAGGTTGAAAATATGCTCATTCTGGCATGTTTGCTGTAGTTTATTTAAAATTTTGTGTATATATTTAAATAAATTTTATTTAAAAATCGTAACTAAAGTGAAATTACGTCAAGAAAATTATTGATTTTATTTGATGAACAGTTGAGAAATTAACTTCTCAGTATAGTAATCTAATAAATAGTGACAAACGAGAAAGGTGGTTTAAGTAATAGTACTCAAATATAACTATATAGAGAAGTTCGGAAAACCAACAAGTACATTTACAAATTTTTAAATATTTATTGATAATTAATCCTTCCAAAAATCTAGGACTAAATAGCGTTTATTTATTAGAATTTGAAAATGAACTGGACTAAAAATATCTGTTTTGGAATTATTGTTTGTTTTGAATTTAGTATTATGTAAATGAAAATTATGGTTATCTTTAACTTAACATACGGAATCCTCAGCGCATGAAACCTCATGCTTGACTGAACTTGTTTTAATATGTAGGCGTATCCTAAGCTATATACAACTACGGTCAGAGGCACCGAGAGGCTATTGTAATTAAACGAGCGGATATATATTTGTCGTTTTCAGAAACTGCATAGTCTTCTTAAGTTCCTCTAGGTTATCTGAGAGTGCAGTGTGTATTGAAATGTGATTAGGATGGTATTTCTGGAGTGGTATGCAATCTGTTAGTATGCGTTCGTCCTGCGCGTAGTGCCACTGTATCCGTTACGTTTTTTTTTCTTTCAAGTATATGATTATGAGTTAATGCAGTGTGCCAAATTCTTAACAACAACCTCATCATGATACACGATGGGACGGTTGTTTTTCAGAGAGTCGTGTCCAGCTTAACACTTTGAAATTTGTTCGTAGTAGGAGTGCACGTGCGGCATGTGTAGGTTCCATCGTGAAATAGATTTTTAATGTTGCGTATTTGGTCTTGTATTGGAATTGAAATTTTTGCTACTGGAAAAAACATGTTCGTTGCTTCTTTCGCGGCGATGTTGGTTTTCCCCCTACCTTGTTCGCAGACTATTCACACAATTTGTATCGGTTGTAAAGATCTACAATCGGGTACTCGGGGAGATTCCAAAAAGCAATCAATAAAGCGCACGAGTGGACAACACGGAACGGTCTAGAATTCTCTGTATTAACGACGAACTGCATTCACTTCTGCAAATTAAAAAGCTGCAAAAAAACAAAAGCTTTAACGGCTACCACTAAATAACGTACGAATCTCTCAGACACGACTCGTTAAACAACTCGAGGCTTAATTAATAATAATCGACGGCGCACTCTCTCCAGGAGGCACCGCATAAATGAATTAAGACAATCGTATCTGAAAAAAATCGAATTTAATAACGAAAACTATCTTACGGCTCATTTGGAGCCAACAGAAGAGCTGTTCTATTAAAAATCCATCGAACAATGATCCGCCTCCGTTTAGATTACTGCAATTTATGGAACGGCAAAATCATTGATTCGGCGTACTCCAGATCCCATTCAACATTTAGCTGTTTAACTATTGCAGCTTAATCA
Source organism: Icerya purchasi (assembly GCA_039619475.1). Classification (NCBI taxonomy): domain Eukaryota; kingdom Metazoa; phylum Arthropoda; class Insecta; order Hemiptera; family Monophlebidae; genus Icerya; species Icerya purchasi. The sequence continues at coordinate 448,720,576 of CM077116.1, read as the reverse complement.
CTAGCTTTACAATCAGTACATTAACTGAAGTTAACGAGTGGTCGCTAAAATTCCGTAGCCAATACTTAATGATGAAACTCCGACACGTATCTCAAAACTAAATATATAAAAAAACAAAAACATCAAGTCGTCTCGTCCTTAACAAGATTATTTCAAACTCCAAAAATATCATCAGCATTTTGAGAACATTAACCATTCTGAACAAACTGATCATCATCGAATAACGCACCATCGATAGCTCCAAGCAACGCCACAAACATTAAAACCGACACATATCATTGTCATTACACAACAAAAATATAGGAGCCTATGATATTATGACCTCACTCGACTCATACGAAAAATTTTCTACCGATGTATCAAAAACAGTTGAAGATACTACTGGCGCTGTTCCGTTACATACACCGAGATATCAGCGTATAATAAAATGCGTGTTTCATCAGCCAAATTCATGGACGTAGGAATGGATGTTATTAAATTATGTATTGCGATAATGGATAAAATTAAAGACTTAGCGCGGAACTCCCTTTTTGCAACTGTTTCGATGCCCCGATACAGTTCGACCGATTCCACTCGGCTCGAATAGGAAGTTCTCTGTGAAGTGTCCTTCATGTGGGCTCGGAAACCCCATAGAGTAGAGATTGCTTTTTTCTTCCGTAGTATCGTAAAAAACTGCGCCAGGGTGTGCTTATGTTTAATGAAATTTTTCTCAATAATCGTTGTCGGTGGATAAGGTGCCTGCGCGATTGACGAGCTCGACTACTTAGTGTAATTATAATTAATTAATAATTGGAATACGTAATTACAAAAAATGGTAATCGCCGGATGAATACGGGAAGAGACTTTTAAGTATGCGTATAAATCGTTCGGCGATATATTCTTCCGTTTCCGCAACAAAATATATTCGCATAAAAAATAATAAATAACAGATGAGTTTAAAATCCTATCACTCATTATTATATGCGTACTATTCGGAAAGATTACAACTATTATCCCCTCAGATATTTGAAGATAAATCTCGTTCACACACTGATTAATCTTGTGACGACGAAATTACCGATGCCTCTGAAAAATTCGGCACTTTGAAATTTTTGCACATTATAATTATTAATTACAGAGTTGCTAAATTATTTTTTTGGTATTTTAATGTAATTTGATAATCGCTAACAACTCGGGTTTAGATTAGATGTAATTTCGCAACTGTAATTAAATTAACTACAAAATGCCCGATTGTGTAGTGTGAACGATTAACATATTATTCCGCTGGTTCTTCACAAGTTCTAGGAGCGTGGAAAGAGTGAAGGGAGAAACAGAAATTACATTTTTGTAGCACGCGAAAGAATTAACAAAATGTGCCAAACCGAATCAAGAAACTCGCAATTTCATCACAAGAGTACGGAGGAAGGAGGAGATTGAATTGAATAATTGATTTATTTGCGGACAGCACTAACGGTATTATAATATTAACCATTCTGAATTAGGAGTCCATTAAACATTTCTTCGAATAGTGTAGTACAAGACTGCTGTTTGTGTACTCTATACGCTACTGTTTAATTATGTATATCAATTCGTGACAGCGTAAATACTGTGTGAATTTGATGATTTTCAAAAAATGGCCGCCTTTATAATGAAGATTATTTGCTTATCTCTTCTATATCGCTTAATGATTGAACACTTTTAGAGGGACGTGATTTCTGTAGCCCAGTGGGAAAATTCAAAAGAAGCGTGTACCGAGCAGTTTTTCAGTTTATTAGTAAGTATTTTGGCGCGTAACATCATAGACCCAGAGAACAGTAATTCAATTCGGACAATGATACAGGATGACGATCGAATTCACAAAATGTGTGATATATGGGTTATATATATGTACGGGGGAAGATACTTACGAGCAGAAGGTTGTCTAGAAAATGGAGATACGCTCTTGTTATTTTCCGATAAAAGTGTGAAGTGGTTTTAGAAAAGAATGAAGAAATGAGCGTAGAGACATTCCTTTATAATTTTAGTATATAAAGCTCCCGCGTTACCTCGTTTTTGTCGTATCGTTGAAACGGAAGGTTCTGAAAATGTTCGAAAGGGAATTTTTTATTCCGCCGAATAGAAAAGGCTCCGTTACCAGAATTTTAGAGGGTGCGGTTATAAATAATGGAAGGTACAAAAATGAGAAATACAAAGACATTAGTAGAAGAATAAGAGGGCCGTCAGTTTTAAACAGAAATGGAGGTACTACTCGATACAAATAGAGAGTAACGTGTTACGAGAGGAAATTATTAAACACCGGCAGGGATGCTCATCGAGGGATGGCTATACTCGTGAAATAAGTCAGAGAAGGATATCCCTTAAAAAGAGTACCATGTTATTTCCTGAAAGGATAGATAATACCGTGTTAGAATTAAAAATGGAGCGAGCCCGTATTATGGGAAAATGAGATTCTAATCGCTTCCTTAGCCGATATTCGAATGAAATAATTTTTTTTGCGAATATTTTCGTGAAATAATAAGTACTCTCAAATAGCACACCACCTGGTGGGGTTTCGCATATGAATCTTTTTCGCTCTAGCTTATCCATTGATTCCGGCAAGTCATTCTGAATGTGTAAGTCATTTACAAATACTGACTCGTCACACTGCGTGTTCTTGTTAATTGCAAATCTATATGCCTTGCAGGTGTGGATTGGTTTTTAACGGTAATGGTACTCGAAAACAGTGAGGTTACGTTTTAAAAGTCACACTCGTAATTCTGTCGGTAATCATGATTCTAGGCGAATAACAAAAAGTACGCTTAAGCGTAAACGTATTAAAACGTTACCTCATATATCGGTGTTCTTTTGATTCAATAAATTCTCTTTTCCCTTTTACACATTCTGCAGAATTCACTGATGTTTTGTTGTTTTTGTTTTTCTGGATTAATAATGTAGGCTTTTTGTTCTCTTTTCCTATTAATCTAAATCGTAAGTTTTCTCATGCACCACACACATTTGTAATGTTGATGATGTATGTGGAAGGTGTCAATTACACATTTTGTGTAAAAGTTTACGTTACTTAAAAATAATACATATATTCTTTCTTTTTAGTTATGGGTCCCGGGGGGGGGGGGCATTTTTATTGTTAGCTTTGAATTTTAACGTCGTTATAAAAATGTACCTTAGACAATTCGGTTTTTTACCCGCTGACACACTTGTAATTTAAATAAAAAGTTATATAACTTTGATAATCCAAATGAAATGGGAAAAAAATGGAGAAAACAATAAAAAAATATCCATCTAAAATACATCCTAACTCCTCGCGTTCAAACTTTTTCATTAAACCATAGAACGTTACACTCAGTGTGTACGACATTACACTCTACTGCCTTTTAAAAGTGATTTTCGATCAGGATATTATTTAGTCATGTTGTTTGTGCTTATTAGCAGTTTTTTTTGTTTGACGATAATGTTTTTACATACACTTCGGGCATTTTCGACTGTTCTCGTTTTTTTTCGAGTCAGCATTTATGGAAGATTCAAAGAGGTTCTCTGTCGGTATTTCTGAAAATAAAAAATTTCGAATTGCCGACGTGAATAAAAACGCCATTTGATTTCTCTGGTACTGGTCGGTATTTTCAAAAAAGAAAAGAGTTAATAATCGCCCTGTGAGAGTGTTTTGAAATTGCAGTGCCAGTGAATAGAAAAAGATTATTCGAAATTGGTGCGTAAAGAATTTTGCAAAGTGCCGACCTGAAAAAAAACACAGACCGTTTCCCCATCCGGGGTAATACTGATTACTGGGCATTTTATTTATTTGGTCGACGAACGTGTACCACCGGCTAATTTTTAATACGTCTTTCTCTTAAAGAATCGTGGAAGCCTATTGGACAATGGAAATTGATCTTATTCTTTAACGCTTATCACTATCGAATAGTTTCGACGTCTTGTTCGCAAAAGAAAATTAGCGGGAAGAATAGTTTTTTTTTTTTAATTTTTAATGCGTGTAACGCTTACTTTCCGCAAATTGACGACCTCTATCGATGAGTAGCAATTCGAAAAAAAGTATTCTTTAAAAAAAACTGTTGCGTCCAGTTAATAAAAGTAATAATTTTCTTTATCGTATGTTTTACGTTTTTCCTCCGAACATATACATACATACATATGGAAGGTATTACTGAAAAAATGTATCAAGAAAATCGTTTATACTTGTTTTTCATAAGTAACGTAGAGAACGGTGCGTGATTGCGCAGTAATTCGATAAATTCGGTATTCCGGAAGTTTTTTTGTTTTTTTTTTTTCTTTTTTCTTTTTTCTTTTTTCTTTAGCTAAACCATGCGCGGTAGTAATGAAAGTTTGTCTGATAGGGTGACAAATTTTCGAAAGGATATCGTAATTCAGTTTGAAACGAAACTAAAAGTTTGGATCAAGCTGTTTCGATCGTTTTAAAAAATAATTCTAAAACGGATAAACAAATATGAAAGATTTTTCGAATAGCGAGGCGCACTTGTTTTGATTATCGGTCCGTCCGAAGAGTTTTTTCCGGCATTTCGAAAAATGCAATCCTCGAAATAAAAGCACAGGACTTTACAGCTAATTCGAATTATAAATCCTAATATTTTTTTTTTTTTTTTTTTTTATTTTTGTTCAGCCTTCTCGTTTAATAGTGCAAGAAGTGAACAAGATGGTGAACAAACTAAACTGATTGATTAAATATTTTTCCGTAGGAAGAGAGATTTATTAATTCGAAAAATGGATTATTTTCAAAGCATCGTAATGTTTATGTATAGTATATAACGTATGTATTTAAGAAAAGAAAAAAAAAAACATGAAATTACTGGAAAATGTATTAGAAGTTGATTTTCATATTTCATTAAAAAATCAAAAAAAAAATCAATATTTAAAGACAATTTAAAAAAAAACGAAAAAACGAAAAAACACAAAAACCATACGAATACATTTCCGCCGTTCAAACCATTTCATAAAGATTTTAGTGGATGGGAACATTATTCAGTTGAATTTCGTCTATTTAAGCAATCTCTAAAAGATTTTAAACTACGCTTTTATATTGAGCGGTAATTGTTTGTTTTTTTTTTTTCGATTCACGTACAAATTTCGACGGCATTTTAGGAATTGTGCTTTAAAATAGTGTTTAATAAATTAATATTATATCGGCGGCATTTTAAATGCCCTTCGTATAGAGTAGTATTGAAGTATTTAACATGCCTGAAGATAAGGCATACGAAATAATAACCAATAGCGTTTCATTATCAACCCCAGCGGGGATGATAATAGAGTTCTCTACTGTGTGTTGTAAACATTACAATACACATCCTATGAATATCATTGACGGGAATCGTCACCGAGTGGCGGTAAAAAATCCCTTCCTCAAATACGCGGTTTATTAATTATAAAATTTCAAAAATATGTTTCTTTGCTATCTTACGAATTTTTCTACCAGAACGATACGAAAATACCGAAAAATGTGTAAAAACGCTGAAAGTCGATCTCCCGCTGAAAATGATTGTGTTTGTGTATGAACACACTCTTAATGTGTAGTGATGCTGATAATAAAATTTTATACGAAAAATTCCGATACTAGGCATTTCGGTGTTTCGCCGAATAATATAATAAATATTAAAAAAAGCATTATTATCTACATACATTACATATATATATATATATATATACACCGGCGGTCCTAAAATGATAAATGAAAGCGACACATATAAAGAAGCTATAAAAAGAAAACTTCGTTTCGTCCGAAATTAACAAGTGAGATATTTCACGATAATCTTTGAAATTTGCGATTCAACATTCTAGCCGGAGGAAGCGTTTAAATATTGAGAAATCAACATTTACTACTGGCCGTCAAAAATTCGTCTGAACCGGCAGAGAGGAGACCAAGTATCGAACATTAAAGCGAATTTTCACCGCGAGACATTTCTTTTAAAACGGTTTTCTTTCAGTTTGTGATGCTGCAAGTGATGTATGGAAACGGTGCGACCAGTACAACGTGCGTGTCCCGCGTCTGCCAACACAGGTGTACACTTGTAGCAGACGTGAAGGGGTGGTTTGAAATTTGGTCATTTGATATAGTGGCGGCGGTGGGTGGGGGGAGCTGTCGTTATCGGTTTTTATTTGCATTTTTATTGTTGTCGTCGACGTTATCATCGTCGGCGAAGTTTATTAATTTCCTTCGATCGTCCGGGCGCGCATGTGCACTTAATAATAGAGCCCCCCCAGCCCGAGTTTCTCGATAAAATGTAAGAATTCTGCGCGCCGATAAAAAGCGACGGTCGGACGACAGACCGGGTCGACGCGCATTTGAGGGAACTTTTAAGGGAGTCTGGTGGTGAATTTCTGCATCATTTCCAAGAGGCCGGTCCAATCCTGTTTACTGTCCCGCCTATGAGGGAGGAGCGCCGTCTCGCACACGCACGCACACCTGCACCGAACGGCGTGTCGATACGGGCCCGTTGTTCGCGCTGCATCGAATCAATTGATGCACACGGGTATCCGCGGACGCGTGCGGTTCCGCGGGTGCGCGCTCGCTGTGGAGCTTCTAAGGTCATCTCGTCGTCGCCTCTGCTGCCGCAGCCCGGCATCATTTCTGTCGCGTTGCATGTGCATGCCTCCCGATTGCATACACGCGCATACGCGTATTTACCGAGACCGCTGTCCCCTCCTTCGGTGCGCTTCATCCCCTCCCCGCGCGCGCGCGCGCGCGCTGATACACCTATTTTTTCCCCTTTCATTGTAATCATCGTGCATGTATACTGTCGTTAAATCAGCGGCGGTGGCAGCAGCGTCTCGAAGGGGGTATCGTCGATGCGATGGAGTCGGTGCTGCTAGCGGTAGGATCGACTGCATAGGAGGACGATAATAAGTGCAGTTTACTTTGCTATTGTAGAACAGTTGGTTGTTGTGTCGCCGCCGCGAACTGCACTCGTGTGCATTCTCGATCGAACGCGTGCATCGCGCCTCGCCGTATTATCGCTTTTGGTTTTTGCGCAGGCCTCCTCTGTTCTCTCGTTGATTATTTATTTTGTCGTTTGAAAAAAAAAAAAAATTTTCCGCGGCTTTTTCCGTCGTCGCCGCAGCCTCTGTGGAATTTTCGTCGCTGTTGGCCACCCGGGCTCTCGAAGTGTGCACGACCGTTGCGAGTTTGTATGCGTGTGTGTGTATACGGGTAGCAGCAGCAGCAGCCGCAGCCGCAGCCGCCCCTCGGTGACCGACAGGCCGACACATCGTACTACTAATAAGGGAGGAAAAAGCGCCCCTCGGCGGGTGTGTGTCTGTCCGTCTGTTGGCGCTCTTCTGATGATCTCGAAAGTAATATTCCGCAACGTACCATCCATGGACAGTGGCGCCGGTCATCACGACGAGGACGACATGGATGACGAGGAGGACGACGACAATTTGTATCCGATTCCGCTGACGACGAAGCACCGGGTCGCCGCGACCAACAGCAGCGGCGGCAACAACGACGACGGTTCGCCGCAGCGGCCGCCGAGCGGATCGTCGAATTTGCCGAACGGCGACTCCGGCAATCGACACGCTTCCAGCACTTTCAATCCGAGAACCGCTCCGAACTGCGTCCGCTGTCGCAATCACAATCTGAAGAACTTGGTGAAGGGCCACAAGCACTACTGTCTGTACTCGGACTGCGTCTGCGACAAGTGTCAGCACACGTCAGCCCGGCAGAAGGATATGGCCCAGCAGACGGCCTACCGTCGAGCCCTTCAGCTGCATCAGACCAAGGTGCTGAAGCTGAAGCTGCTCCGCGAAGAGGCCAAACTGCACGGTAAGGAGTTGTCGCAGTTGCCGGTCGAACGATGCAGCCCGATAATGTCGCCCAAGTTGAAAGCTACCATGCCGTCCACCACGACCCCGAAACCACTGAACGACGGCAGTTGCACTAATTCCGAGATTACGGAACTGAACTCCCCGGCGTCGTCCGTGACCAATCACAGCGACGCCGGCCTCTTGTACCTTTCTTCGAAAGATTCGAAGAAATCCCGAGCATCCAGCTCTTCTTCAGTCAACAACGCTTTACTGGCTGCCGGTAAGTACGCCTTATGAAAAATTTACGATAATTTCGTTTATTTGATTACTTAATGATTAAATTACGTGAAAAATAACTCATATCCGACCTTTAGACAGTGTTCTGTTTGTTCGTCTAGAATGATATCTTGCATAAAAAAATTCCGAAAAATTTCCCCCCAAAAAAAAATAACTAATAACGCGTGTTCTTTTTACATATTTTACCGTCGGGGAGATTCCTTTTCGACAATATTTTTAAAAATAATTATTACACCATGCTCCCGTCGTGCAATTTGGGGGGCGGGGGTGGGGGGCTAATTGTTATTGTCAAAAACGCGAGATTTTTTTAGATGGTTTAAATGGTTTTTTTTCTTTTTTCTTTCTTCGAATTATCGTCATAATCGAGCCTCAGGGAGCAGATTTTTCGAAAATTCGGTGTAGTTCTTTTGGAAATGACGCTTTTTAAACCTTGAAAATGTTATATTTATTACCGCAAGGCGGGCGAGTGGGAGGAGAGGGTGTATGCAGGCTTTAGTGGCATACGCGTTTCCGCAAACGCCGCTGGTCGTCCGTCGTCCGGTTTAGGAGAAACAAATACGAGTTGACTTTTTGTTCGGAATTTTATTATCAAACACGCGCGCAATTGTGAGAGAGATAAGAGCCGGTTTCATTGATAAAACGGTCGTGTTCCCATTACCGACCGATGCAGACCATTTAAAATCGTCGATCGATTGCTGTGGTGCCGATTTCGTTGCCTTGCAGCGAGGGTCGCCCTGGGATTTTCTTTTTTTTTCTTCCATCCTCCCCCCCTCCAATTAATGCCTGATGTACACTCAAACGCGATTGTTTTTCGATTTTTTTTTTTTTTTTTTTTTTTTTTTTTGATTAGTGCACGTTTGATGCAATGGTTATTACTTTAAATTTGAGTCTTGGAACCTTTTTACAATCGCGACCATATTAACAGATATTATTCCATAGACGTGTATGTATTACGTTTTGGGATATTTTGGTACTTGCTAAATAGTGTGCAGACTGAAGTCAACTAATATGAAGACAGCAGTCGTAATGATAAAACTGATTGCTGAAGTAGATTTCTATCATCGCCCCTCCCATTGATGATATCGTTAACAGAAATCGTAGTACATTCCTTTTTTGAGTCCCCTCCACATACCTTTGTTTTACACGGTTAAAATATGAAATTCAGATAAATATTCTATTTGTCCGGCTCCATTTTTCTCTCGATGTGTTCTTTTTTTTTTTCTCTTCTAGTCTGGAAAATTCAATTTGACGGACGAAGTGAATACGACTATAAGTAGTGTTTCAAATGTGTATAACTTATACGAGAACCGTAAAACCAATTTTATTTTTTTCTTTAAACACAATTTTTTTTTTTCTTTCTGTATGTAAATTACGAAATTAAAAAAAAAGTCAAAAAATCCAAAATGATTACGGAACAGCAGTAGTCTCCGAAACTTGCTGGGTAATTGTAATTGTAATTGTTTTAATATATTAATGTGGCGAGTCTTTTTTTCAAAAATAATTTATACTAAAGTTTGAAATGATGTGTGGACCTTTTTAAATGGTTCGCCGCGAAATGCATTACAAACAACATCTCCCGAAAGATTAATCTAAAAGCCCGTCAGTGGTGAAAGGTGTGGTGAATAATTTTTCACTTTGTTGTTTTACCGTTGAATTATTTTAACCGGTTTTCTCAGTTGAAAGTTTTCATCAGTATTCGATAATAGACTCTCTGTGATTAGAGGAATATTGAATGTGCTTTCGGTTATGTTCCGAAACTAAATTTTTTTGTTCAACTTCCTTAATGCCATTGCAAAGTGCACGGAGGCAGCTGGAGGAGGAACATTATATTAGACAATCCCGAATAATTTGAAGAAAAAAAAACGTATAAGGACAAGTGGGCTAGTTCTCGGGCGGTATTAGAAGAGGAATTATAAAAAAAAAAAAAATAAAATAAAATAAAAAAGGGTTTAAAAAATTGGGACTTCAATGATCGCGCAATTTATGGTCAGAGAGAAACAGAAAAAGATAAAAAGCGCGTATTTGTCAGAATTTTATTTTTTAACGACCTTGGAAATTCAAAAAACATCTACAACCAAATCGTTAGATTTCCATCTGTGAGGATTACTACTGTGGTGGTTTGCTGTTTTTCTGCATTTTACAATAACGAGGTTAACGAGAGGGATAAGTGTTGTGTGTTGTATAGAGTTTGCTACGAAAAAGGAAATTAGTAACGATTACAAGTCAAAAATACTGCGGGCTAAGAGTTGGTTGGGATGAGAAAAGAAAAACAATTTTTCTCGAAGTTCTAACTAAAATAAGTGTGCTACGTACGTCAGTGGCGGGATCCTTTTCCTGAGAAAGTTCAGAGAAATAAAGGAAAAGTCATGGAGCTTTTATAAAGAAAATTTCCGCGAATTTGTATCAATATGAAAAATATACAAGCAAATAAATTTATTTATTTCTCGCCACCGTCTCCGAATTTGATGCTTGATTGATAACTTTAAAAAAAGGCTGGGGCCTTTACATAATTTCTTTTCGGCAAACTTAAAATTTACATTGCTTAATAATAATCGGGAGCCGCATACGAATAATGATGTGCTGAGAATTCGTGATTGAGAACGGCGAATGTAGGTCATTGTTTAAGATAGCCTTGACACAGGAAAATCCGAAACGAAGGTTCGGAACGAGAAGAAAAGGTTGTGGCGGACAAAATATGAAGCGGAAAGAAGTGAGTGATATATTGTGGAGCTGGTGGCCCGTGAAAAGCCTTTCGTAATGAAAAGGGAGACCGGTCACGTCTGTACTACCGGTAATTACAGGGATCCGTAAACGACCCCATCATACGCTAAGAAAGAGAAAATTCGGAATTTTCGTTTAAATTCGTAGAGATCGCGGATTCTTGTGAACATTATTATGCACATCTTACATATATAATGTGGTAAATTTGAAAATTGAAAATTTCAGTTCTTTGGATATTACAGTACCCTGCGATGTGTAGAGAGAGGCTTAAGATGTTTTACGCTATTTTCCACTATTTTCCACTTCTATGCCTGGAATCGACTCTTCAGGTATCATCGATTATCCGAATTGTGACAATGCTGGAAAAGTAGTCAAAATTTTTCCCGAAAAGATCAAACTCTCTTTCATAATTCCCGAATAAATAAATACTCGTTTTTTTTATCATTTCAGTTAATTTTTAATTAAAATCAGTAGATATAATTATTTTCTTCATCCTCGCTTTCGCTGTTGTCCATTTTTTTAAAACACACTATTGGCCGATACAAAATTTGTTGTAAGGTGAGTGTCGTCCAGCAGGGTTAACATTTCGGTAGTTTAACATCTCGGGGAAATTTTACGGAGGTCTTATATTTTATTAACGCAATGTTTATCTCACACTACTACACGAAGAAATTTTAAAGGCCCAAGTGATTTTTTTTTTTTTTATCAGTTTGTGATGTTAGAGAGAACGCTTAAGATTAGAAGATTTTGATCAATTTTCTGGATGCTTGATATACTCCATAAACGCTTTTGAAAAGTATTAGTTTTGAGGACAAAGTCTTGAAAATAAATAAGATGAAGCTTCATTTCTTCTAGTGAATTCAAAGAAAGAGGTACTAAACGATATCAAAGATAATATTGCAAACAGCTAAGATAACCAGAAAAATAAGATGCAGTGTCGAATTACGAATTAAACGGTTGGGCGTAACTTACATTGTTGTTTTATTTCCATTTTTTTAGAAATTCAGTTGGAACAATATTGGACATTAAAACAATTTTTACGCTGAGCAATATTATTATTATTATTATTATTATTATTATTATTATTATTATTATTATTATTATTATTTGGTCATTTTTCTATTTCGCCTATAATGAATCTTTCAGTTTCCGTAAAAACCTTGTCAGTACTACTATCGTTTAGATTTTCATTGAAAAGAAGTTTGTTTTTTTTTTTATTTTTTTTTTTTTTTAAATGAAAGACATGCCTTGAAGTATATTTCGCCATATGGATGTGACCATTCCATACAAGCAGGGTAACTTTCGAAGCCCGCAGTCGCTAGATTGAATCACGTGGAAGGTTCTCAAGATGTATTTTTTTAAATTATTTCTTATTAGAAGCAAAACCAGTCAAGTTGTTTAAATTCATTCTTAAGACAACACGCCGTAATATATATTTGTACATTTTGTTGCATTCGTTTGATTGTTGGAGTAATATTGCCAAGTAATAGTTTTTAAAAAAATAAATAAAAAAATAAAAAAGAAGGTTTAGCGAGTGTGCACTTTTGTTTGAAGCCGGGGATGGTTGAACGTCAGAATTACGAGCAAAGTAACCTGCCGTTGTGACAGAGAATTAGTGTCGTGAAATGAAGGTTCACAATGTCTAGTGTGGATCTAAAGAGAATGCTCTAGAGCCAGTTTTACTAGATTCCTGCGGTACCCAATGCAATTTCATTCCGAGGGAACTTCGACTACGATCGCTTCGAAACCGGGACCCTCTGGTTTGGTAGCCCGGCACTCTTAAGGCTAGCACGCAGCTACCTAAAATTATAATAAGAAGTTATAAAACTACTAAAAATCGAGAATGAGCGTTTATTAATTAATTAAGTAAGCAAGTAAGTCCTAGTTATAGAATTTCCAATGATGATAAAATATTGTTCAGAACATTACAACATTGCAGAGTTATGTATGATTTTTAAAAGATCGCGTTAAAAAGGGGGAGCGATAAATCGCATCATCTGAATGTGGTGGAGTTCGTTTGATTTTCATGCGTATAGTTTCCATTTCTGATTATAATGCAATGATGAAATATATCTATTTATCCGCGAAATCAACGTTAAATTTATATAAAATTACTGACATTTTCACGGTGGTCCCACGCAATTGTGATATAATTAAATTGTTTAACATTTCGAAACATGAAATTTTATAAAAATTTCTTCCGATAAGAAGACGAGACGATGTTTTAAAATTAGTTTCATGAAGTTGTTAATTTTAATGCCATTAATTTAATTAAGAAAAATAAACATCGATTACCGCGAGTGAAGTATTAATTTTCGAAGAATCACGATTTAAGTAGTTAATTAATAATCGAACGTTTTCGAAAAAGTCAATAACGGTGATAGATGTTAATAATAAAAATTTCGACTGATTGCGACTGAAAAAAATTGAACGTAATTATTAGGGGCGATGACTTTCTGCCTGTCCTGAATAGTGCACTACTCTAAGCTGTTCTGGCTGCGTCATAGAATATTTTTTTTTAGCTTTCCTATAAAGAAAAACGACATGGAGGTTAAATTTCGTGCGTTGAAGAAGTAAATTTCAAAATTTCGGCGGATACACGCGCGACATAGTTCGGAAACCCCCTAAATCTGCATTCTCGTTAGTCAATACTCATTAATTGTGCATTTTGAGTCAATTCGGTTTCCCGGTAAGCTCTTCCAAACATCTACATGCAGGGGGAATATTCTGCCGCCATATTCGGAAAGGCGTTTCTATTACCCCGCTGAAAAAGGTTGTTGTTTACTCTGTTTCAGTGCGTGTTTAGAAATTCATGGTACCACCAGACTCCACCGAAAGGGTAAATATTAAATTAGGTTTCTCTTCGATTGTTTGTTCTGTCGTTTGGGAGGGGGCTGCCCCGGCAGAGCTACACTAACATCACTAAAAAGAAGCAGAAGGGAGTAATATTATTTAGTGTAATTATTGTCGCGTAATTTCTTTCGCTTACTCTTAAATTTCTCGCCCATTTTAGTATACCATCCGTACGAATTAGACTATGCATACACACACATACGTATGTATACAAATTTTTTAGTTTGAAAATAACTGTACAGTCTCTGTATAATAGCGAATGGGAAAGGTGTGACGCAAATATTACATCTGGAAATAAAAACAAAAAGGCTATCTAGAGACAGACAGTGGCGGTACGCGTTTTTTCGGATATTATCTGACTTCACTCACTCTGAATGCAAAAATATAACGATTATGAATATATTAAGCCATTGTGTGCAGTACAATTATTGTGTCGTTCTTATTAGAGTAATTATGCGATATAATAGCCGTGTCGTTTCGTGTAGTAGTAGCCTATCTAGGCGGGCGGTACAGGAAGAGGAGAAGGCTGTCTCTACCGGTATTTAGATATTATGCACATATTTTCGTCAATGTGTCGACCCAACATCGATTTATGATGGAATATTTACCGTTTAATCGAGCAATCGATTATTTCATTCTTAGAGTCTGATTCTTCAAACTAGTTTAGAAAATTACCGGTTTTTTGCGATATTTCGATTTTATACAATTGCTTCTATAGTTTGACACTGTGCGCATAATGCGCAGTTTTTGACAATTACATACGCAGAACGATTTAGTGACATTTTGTTTTTGAACTAAACGATCGCACGAACATAATACCCGCTGCGCAAGGTGTATGCTTAACCATCTTCGCGCTCGGCTTTTAAAACAGTTCTAGTTCTGTATCTTAAAGGCGTGTGGAAAATTACGAGTTCCCCCCGATGCTATAGCCTCAGCAGCGTCGAAATGAATTAAGAGATAAGTTTTGCGAACTTTTGAAATAAATATAACACACATTTTAATATACAATACTATTATTATTTATTTAATAAAATAAAAACACTGACTAGTTTCGTCATAGCGTGATATATATATATATATATGAAAACAACTATTGTTTTTATATATCACTATGATGAAGAGATATGGATACAATTATTTGAAACCAGTTGGTGTTTTTATTTTATTAAATGAATAATAATAGTATCGTGTGTTATATTTATTTCAAACGTTCATAAAATATCACAAAAGTATGGAAGAAAATCACATTAGATAAGTTTCGGTTGGTTTTTGTTTTCAGCGATTTCTTTTTCGATTTCAGACTGCGTGCTATATGGGGGTTGACCGGAGTTACAAATCTCTTTTTAATACTCCGTAATTTTTGTTTAAGATTTTGTAAATTGCAATAAGATAAGTTCGTAAGTGAAACGCGGATTACAGTAGTGAAAAGACCGAAAATCACTTGCTTTAAATTTTTAATTCAGCCCCTCCCTTGCCCCCCTTTTTAAAGCGAAAATTTCCTACAAAAAACCTTTATCGAAATCAATCTTATTTTAAGACTTAAATATCGACATTACGATATTAGCAATTTATCGAATTATTGATTAATTTTTTTTCCAGTTTTATGGCAATCAAAATTTTCAAAGCCCACAACACTACTACTATCGCGAAATAGTTCACCATAGATATTTTATTATTTTTCCACTTTGTATTATGTTTGAAAAACACACTTATACGGTATATAATGATCAGTGGTTTAATTTTTTGTAAAAAATCGGCAACACCAAATAATATGGTGTGCACACTATGTATCAAACTGAATTCGAGAATATTACTCGTGAATTTGATTTTTGAAATAGAAATTGTTAGGAGAATGTGGTGCCCTAATCACGATGAAATGTGAATACGAATGAAAACTATTCAAATGGATAAAAGAGAGTAAAAAGAATAAATTTGATGACATATTATAAATTACAACAAATCTTTATTAGAAAGCCGGCATACCATAATAATAGCTTTTTATACCTTCAAATTGTGGTAAATTCTCAGTTCACTTTAATGCTCGACGAGACGGCGTTTCACAATTAATTTCCACTTTCCATTATCATCCTTCGGATTTGCTAACTCTTTCTGTAGTCGAGCTTATCAGCTGCTTGTTGGATTTACTTCGAGTTTTGAGACGTTCTCTTTCCTTTTAGGCAGGTTGAGGCTAATCCACATCAAATAATGATATTTTCAACGTGCACCGGTGAAATTCCGTATCCTGCTCCTCTGGTCTATTCAGGATTCGATCGTCTGATTCTTACTTAGGATTCGTTTTCAAAAAATCTCATTACCAATGATACACATGCTCAGGGGAGCACCAGTTGACGGAAGAAAATATGAACAACATCAATTCCCCGATAAGTAAATACGGTTTACTTAATTTTCGTATTTTATAAGAAAAAAGTAATCAGAAACCGTTACAAGAACTAACTGTCATTAAATTGTCCATTAACCAAAACTAACTAGTTTGAAGATCATACAAAAAAAAAAAAAAAAAAAAAAAAAAATTATAAAAAATAAGGAAAAAGAAGCTTTGTCACGATACTGCGGAAAGAAAAAAACTGCATCTTAACGCGCTCTTGGTTTCCTAAAGACGACATTGGTTCAATTTTCAACTAATTTCCATACGTCACCCCTCGGGTCTGAAATAATGCGTTATTTTACCTCTATGCATCAGTTTTTGAACAAACCTGTAAATTGCACGCCGAGTGATTTATGCTATTTCAATACAGACGCATCGTAGGCGGTAGATGGAACTATTCTTTCTTTCGCGTGCATCATATTTACATCACGATTTGACTTTGAGCCAAAAAATAATAAAAATAAATACAAATAAACTCATTTTGCCTAATAAATAACCTTTGTCTTTTAATCGACGTTTCCTTCATCACTACCCAACATGTTTTTCTACTTTCTTTCTTTCTGATATCTTCGTTGTGTACTAATTTCGTCTTAGCCGTTTTTTTTTTTTATTTTCTTACATTGCCCTTAGCCCCCCCCCCCCCCCCCCCAGCTACCGTAACGTAGTTGTTAGACAGTGTGGTGTCTGTTCGGGTAGGACTCGGTTGAAATCCCGATGGCGCACATCAAAAATGTGCAAAAATTCTCCCGGTGTCCATGATTGACAAGGTAGATATATATATATATATATATATATATATATATATATATATATATATATATATTATATTTGTATGTATGTATATATATTTATTGGCATTCTCCTAATAGTCATTAAGAAGAAACTTTTTCTTTTTTTGAGCCTTTTACTTGCTTTTTCTTAACTCCTTTATCTGTGTTCCTTATTTTTTCTATTTTCAGCGTTATCTTTTGTTTCATTATCTCCCTCATCATATCCACTTGTAATTTATCAACATTTAAATAGTCTCCTCATCGACATAATAGCGGTTTTTAATGCATGTATGGCGGGGATATATTATAAACCAGATCCACTTCTGAATAATCGTATTGGCTTCTTTTTACGTCCAGCCTAGTGGCCTAGAATTTAAAAAAAATAACATCCTCCATGTTACTGCTTAGATTTTTCAGAACTTTTATTTCTCATCGACAGTTATTACTATATAGAGTTAATATTTTCATACTTTATAACAATAACTCCGGTGAAAAATTTATTTTTTTTAAACTAGTTTTCAAGCAGAAATGACGGGCAAAGAATTTCAATTCTCCGTGGTTACGGTGCTTGGCTACCAAATCAGAGGTGTCATAGGTTATCGAGACTTGTCTCGTCCCGGATCCAAGTCGCTCCCAGGTTTATACCTAATCTGAAATTGAATATTGGTTATACCAGAGAAATATCTGGGGGAAAGTAAAGGCGGATAATTCAAAAGTAGAAACAAACTGGCCGTAATATTCTCATTAGTGCCGTGTTGAGCTTAGTACCATTATGGAAAGCTTAACTTCACAATCCATGATACCTTATCACGGCGATATTCATGGGACTTGCTTTACTTTACTTTTTGTATGTAATGCCCACAACGCTACTAGTTCAGTGTAACATTTTGTTATTTTTTTCACATATACTACGCCTATTTGTATGATTAAATTTGTTATTATTCGCGATTATTTCTTGTGACCGGATCTAAAGTTTTTCTTTCTTGACATTTCGCTTAGCCTATTCTCAGCTTTTAGATTAGACGTTATAGTCATCCTGTTATTCTACTTGACGTACTCGGTTGCATCACGACGAAACTCGATATCGATTTTTATTATGTTTCCTTTTTGAGATTTCATTACTTATGACGCTTGAACTACGTTTTCAAAAATATTCGCTTCTGTCCATTATATTCTGCTTATTCGAATTTTTCCGCCATTTCGATTTGTTTTCCCACCAGCTATGCCATTTTAAAGATTATTCCCCATGCTCTTAGTGAACACACTCGTCTTGCTTGTGTTTATAATCGATTTACGATTGTCGTTCAAGAGCGTAATTTTTTTCGGAGAATTACTAAATATCAAGTATTAACGGTAACCAAAAAAATGAACATTTGAAGGACGCTGAAGTCGGAATGATAGGTAGAGAAAAAAGAGAAGAATGTGAGAAAGATTTTAAAAAACAAAACAAAATTTTATAAAACGTATTTCACGCTGCTTTGCTACTAATTTCTAAAAAAATTACCACAATTCGAAACAACAAAAAAAAAACTACGCGAAAAAATTTTTTTACCGAATGCTTGCATTTAAAAAACGGTATTTATCATTAACTACTTCAGAATCGAGCACACATCGTTCGATGATTAATTATACATTCTCCATATATAACTAGACCTCCACAACGTCTTGTTTCCCTTTTTGATTTCAATCGTGTTATCTCCGTTGATCGATTACCCTATGCTAAATTTTCATCATCCTGCTTCGTTCCAGGATCTGAATGTTGTTCCCTTCTACACAATGATCCACTAATTTCAGCAGTACCTCACTATAATTTATAATAGTGACACTGTAATGTTTCCTGCAGTTATATGCGACTTGTAGGGCAACAGTAAAAAATAGGCCTGTATACGTTGTGGTACTTATTTTCGATTTAATTTTGCAAACTTCACAGAAAAAAAAGAAAAAAAAAAGCGGTGACCCTTTTCACTTCAAAATGTACATGCGCATTGCGATAATATCAATTTTACCATTAATAAAAACTGCCAAAGTCGCATAGGTAATGATAATTTTTCCAGTACTTTTATCTAAAAGAAAAGAAAAAACAACGAAATAATACATTTACGTAATATGAAGGTATAATTTTTTTCTTGGAATTAAGAACATTAAAAAAAGAAAAAAAAGTAAATAATACACCGAACTTTAATATCTGCAACGATGAGAACTAAAAGATAATTTTTCGCTTTTAACGAATTTCCACATTGTGCTGAGTAGGAAAAATCCTATCGTTCCACAATAATCTCTTCGCCTGAAATAATTAGGTACCAGAGAAATCTAGGATAGTGAAGGTGGATCCGATGAGAATCCTCGAGATATACTTCCTTCAGATCCATTAGGCTTAGTACATTGTGAACCTTAACTTCACAATCCCCCTGACATCCTGTCGAGGGTATATGGGACTTAATTTATACTTTAGTTCTTTTCCAAAAGAAAAGTCGCGTTTTTCTTTTTTCAAAAATCGCAGTTCTGATATACATGTTATTTTTTTTAGGAGGGCAAACAAGCCATCGAGATTTTTTTTCCCCAATCCAAACGGTGAGATGAATATATTTAAATGTAAATAAAACAATATTGAAACTTGAATTAAAAGAAACAAAAATCAAATAACATACTTAAATTAAAACCGGAATATAATGTAACTTTCTACAATTAAGTCTTGGAGTTACATTCAGACTTATATATATATATATTTTTTTTTTTAATTTTTGTATTATGTGTATATATATATATATATATATATATATATATATATATATATATATATATATATATATATATATATACTAGCTGACCCGGCGAACTTTGTACCACCACAGAAATGATAAATTTTATGTTCACTTATGAGCTGAATTAAATTTAGTTTTTATTAATACTCAAAATGAATTAAGTTCAATAAATGTGCAAAAACCAAAAAGACAAATATTTTAATTAAATTGAAATGAATATAATTCACGTGGCAGCAAGGTATTGTTCCCCTTAGTAACAAAAATCAGTATAAATTTATATTAAAAATTTAAAGTAAATACTCAATTTATATACTTTTTAATAAAGTGTGTACTCTATGCAGTTAGCTGATGATGGGCTATACACGAAAAAACGTGTTTCTAATAATCTCTAATTTCTTAAAGTAAATTTGTACTGATTTTTAAGATTCCGTGCACACTGTAAAATACGGAATAATCCGAATAAGATGGTTCACAAACGACAAAAATATCTATTTCTACGATAGTTCGGAAACGGTTTGACTTATCGCAATTGGATCATAAATTACAATTAAACTTCTATCTGTGACAATTTACAACTTTAAACTGAGCGATTATCCTGGGCGGTAAAAACCCGTCTAGAATATATAATATGGAATTCAGAATGACCTCAAAAATCACCCTTAAAAATTCATAACTCATCACCCGATAACCTTTTAAAAGCTAAATTCAAAATATAAAACAAAACACAGGAGCCCTTTTATGGAAATTCAAAAATTACGGTTAAAAAATTATTTAAACACCCTTTTTGGCTTAAAAACAGCAAAAAAAAATGAATTTTCTTCATAAATTCGTCTTAAATTCGAAAATTTCAAACTTTTTTGAATAAGTTGTTACAATATGGACCGTTTTGGTGAAAATTTTTATAAAGAAAGCTATTACAACACATGACGTCATAACGTGTACGGTTACCACAATTCGACCTTTCGATTGCGTGTAAGCATGTGTATAGCTAAGTTGAATATAGAAGCCATGTTGGATAGAAACCAAAAAACATGCTTTAATTAAAGGGTAAAAAAGATAAAACTCAAGCTATTTTCATAACAGGTATATTTTTCAATAACGCAAAAAGTGAAGTAACGAAAGCGGTGTATTTACTTAGCCCAGAAATTAATAATAATGCTTTTTTACAAAAAATAAATACCGATACTTGAAGGTTTATTATAAAAATTTAAAAATGCACTAAAAAGTAAAAAATAATTACTCCCGATAAAATATATATATCAAAGTGATATAACACTTAATAATTAAAAACTGCATTAAATGTTGATTAAATTGTTCCTAACATGAATTTAATTCCAACTGTATAAGAATTACGATATCACCTTAAGTTATATCACTCTGATATATATATATATATATTTTATCGGGAGTAATTATTTTTTACTTTTTAGTGCATTTTTAAATTTTTATAATAAACCTTGAAGTCGGTATTTATTTTTTGTAAAAAAGCATTTTATTTTTTACTCTGGTGCATTTTTATTCAATTAAATTAAAACATTTATTTCCACGGTAAAAACACCAAAAGCTACATTTCCATGGTAATTTGGCAAATTTATAGTATTTTAAGTCAATAAATCTAATCCGACGGTGAAAACAATCATGAATGAAAAGCATCCAAAAAGCTTCAATCTCCCGCATTATTAAGGATAACTCAAAAACTATCGGTCAGACCTTGATTAAATTTAAATGGGACCACATGACAAACACCACCTTTCAAATAAAAGAAGAATTATCAAAATCGATTCATCTAGAAGAAAGTTCTGTGGTAACACACATAAAAAAAAAAAAAAAAAAAAAAAAATACAGTCGAATTGAATACCTCCTCCTTTTTTGAAGTCGGTTAAAAATAACCATAGTAATCGTTTTATTTAAATTTTTAGGTTCAGTTTATTTTTACCGTGGTAATCATTTTATTTATAATTTTGTAAAAATTAATTTTTTGTTAATTTCTTTTTATTCGTCCCGTATACATTTCTGTGCCTCTGGTCTCATCTCAACTATTTAAAACCCTCATATTTCGTGTAATGGACCGAATTGTGAATTTAAACCATTCTTGAATCCACTTGAACACACAAAAAATTTCATCAAAATCGGTCCAGCCTTTTAGGAGGAGGTTCAGTCACAAACACACGCACAGAAGAATTATATATATAAAGATATATATATATATATATATATGTATATATACCACCTACATATATTATCTTGAAATTATACTAATGCATGCGATTAATATTTATAAAATGAAATTTACGTTATTTTCCCCTTTGTTTTACTTCCATATAACAAAATTCACAAAAAAAAATTAAATTTATCATTAATTAGAGTGCAGTTTCTGCATAACTTGTTTGTTGCTTATTGTAATTGTATCCAATATATATATATATATATATATATATATATATATATATATATATATATATATATATATGAATTACCTTATCAACTTCATTGCAAATAATGCACAGATTATTGTATGGTATTTTAAAATAAGTAATCCTTAAAAATACCATGACCATCGAGATCTTATTGTAGTGGACTTCTTATAATGCATCTTTTAAACAGGCCTTTTATATTTTGACTCAAGACCACGATACATATCGATGTGGAATATTCTGGGCTATGTCGACGATGCTTAGGCGAAGTTAAAATACTTTAAGCCATACTGGGAAAAGGATTGAAAAAAAAAAGAACCCCATGATGATGGATTCGGTGCAGTAGGATAACTATTGTGTATGTATGTAGAGTTACATCATGTTTCACTATTATCGACGGGGAGACTACCGACTACCAACTACTGTCCGAATAAATTTTCTTCTATCAGCCATCAAGATGGATGATGCGCTTAGGGGTGTATGTATTAGGCCTACTAAGTTGTTGCGATACCGATGTACTACAGAGAATGAACTATCGAGTGACCGAAAATAAAATTTAACGCCGCTTTTGTTTCTTTCCAGGTGTTGTATACGTCTGCGGTAGTCGCATGTTGGAGCCCAACTTGACTTTAAACGGTTAAAGTTTATGGCTTTTTTTTCGCGGAATAAACATCCGATACAGAAGTTCACCACTGCTTGTTGTCCTCTGCGTGGTGTGTGTACGTGTGTAGGTCTTAGGCAGTGCTGATGTTCTATTGGCTGCGATAGAGCGCAACAAATAGAGGCAATTAGTTTTTGCAAGGTCGAGTCCACGTCGTTATATGTGCATAATATTCTACGTATTGCAAGTTGCAGGCAGAAATAAAAGCGAGAAAGACGGTTTTATCGGCAATATTACTCGTTTGTATATCTTTTTACTACCAGTCTTAGCAACAAAGAAACTCCAAGCTCGCCGAGTCGCTGGCAGCTCAGAACGCGCTCAGTTCGGTTCTCACTTTGGCAATGGCAACTCTGATGACGTAATAACCTATTTTTGCGTGTCGTTCGCTGGCGGTTCTAATGGTAGTGTACCCCACCGACCGCGATGACGGAGACGAGATCGTTCATTTTATATTTTTTACATTCCGCTGTGTTTTTTTCTTTCTTCCTTTTGCTTAAAGTAGATAGCTTTTTTTCTTCTTTTAGGGACTATGAAAATTTTGGCGAATTTCGCACAACAAAAACTAAATATATTCGGGAGATAATGAAAATGTTCCGTCATCGGAATCAAAAAATTGGCGGACTTATTTCGTTTCGGCAAACGATATACATAAACACTTTTATAGTGTGTGTATGTTAAAAAATAAGAGACCGCACGTGTGATTTTGGTCGGCTCGAAAAATGCGTTTGCGAGTGTTATAAAATATTGGGTAAATACGTAGTATGCCGAAAGGGGGTGAGATTTTAAGAAACTAGAACTGAGAGCGGATAAGGCCGATTAAAGACTATACCCCGGTAAAGATTGATTTAATTGAAAGGAAAAGATATCAAGTAGTAAAAATATTACGGATTTTTAAGGGTTTGATCCCTTATCGCTGAGAAAATTCTGCGAAACGAGTAAATTCTGAAAGGTATGCGATTAATTTCTGAAAGCAATCATAGTGTGTATTTCTATGGTTTATTAAAAAGTAAATAATATACGCTTATTTATACTGTGATGTATAAAAAATGATGATAGACAGGGTGCAATTTTGTTTTGTTGCATACTGTAGGTTTGGTTTGATTATTTTATACGCTTTTTTCACAGCGGATTTAAATATTATGTCAATTTTTAAATGCACAGGACATCGTTATAGATTTATACTAATTCGTAATAATATTTTCGGCTTAAGAATATTTAAGTCGTGATTATTTCAATATTAAAAAGGAAAATAATGCAATGTATACAAATAAATATGGGTTTTCATGTACATATTATTCCCGTTGAATGTTGCTTGGGAGACCTTTTTAATCCGTTGTGACTAATGAGTTCCGAATAGATTTGAGTAAAATTTGATTATTATATGTATATTATTAAGCAGTTCTCTTATACGTATGTAATTATCGGAAATGGCTCGTAACGATCCCGATGAAATTTTACTAATTAGGGGAGAGGGTTTTAAGGGGCCTGGAAATCGATTGGTCTAGGAAATGGAGGCTGTTCGTGTTAATAATCAAACATGTATTCAGGGTTTAAAAAAAAAAGAAAGAAGTTTAACAATTTGCTTATTTTTACCTCATGTTAAATGGAAAACTGAAATTTTGCGATGTAATGAATTTGTTCACGATATTTATACGGCGCGACTTTAAATATATTCGCGTTAACTAAAATACATTTTCAAAACTGGAAAATAGAGATGCAGTTTGTATTTTTTGACTTCGGTACGTGTTATTGTTGCTTTTTCAAAAATATTTTTGAAATTTGCGAATATATGCTTTGATTGGTCTCTGTACGCTGTTCAGAATAAATCCGAACAGAGTTCAATTGCCAGGTACTTTTAATAATAATAATAGCTAGAAGAAGTATAAAAGTGTATATTTAGTATCTGCAAATATCGGCATTATATTTCTCGGAAAGAGTTTAAACGAAAATAATGCTTATTAACACCTTATTAACTAAACTGGATGGTAACGAAGGATACAAAATAATGGAAAAAAATACAACGAGAGTGTGATAAAGAAGAAGATGGTAAATATATATTAAAGGTGTTTGTTCGTTTGGGGTGCAATTTTATTGTTTTTATTATTATTAATATTATTATTAGTATTCTTCTTTCAGCGATTTTGGCCATCTTTGGACCGCGTATTATAATGCATCCTGTATTATTATTATTATTATTATTATTCTACATCAAGGTGTCATCGTTTTTCAATATTTTTTGTCGGTACCTTAAACAGCCGTAACGGATGAAAAATTACAAAATTCGATTACTGCGGTTTTTAGGCCGCCCAATAAAGAACACAGCTTTCGTAATCAGTGGATGAGCGAGTAGGAGGACCATCGGCCAAATTTAAGGTGGCGAAAACAATTTTTCAACAAACATTGACTCTCAAATAGTGTAGTCGCATGATCCAACCGAACGGCAAGTGCTATTTGTGCACACTCATGCTTTGCGAATGTTTATACAAAAAATCGCTATTGCATCTTTCGAACTCTTTGAGACCTCTAACTGAATTTTCATTTAGCAAACTCAAAATTCAAGTCTGTAGGAGAATACAACGATTCACGAATTCTGCAAATAAGCGAGAAATACAGAAATGAATTGTCGAGGAAGCGTTTATAATTAGGAGCTGATGCTTGAAAATTCCATATTGCTGGTATTGAAATGTTTTTTATAAATGTCGAATACTGTGCCAGAATGTACTGCGAATTAACGATATCTAATTGCGCGGTTTTTAATAATAGTGCAGTATCTCTGTATGAAAATTAGTTTTTTATTATCAGATCCGGATTTAAGCTCTTTTGTATTTGTTTTAATTTCCACGTGTCTAAAAGATGTGTACCCGAAAAAAAAAAAATTAAAAAAATTAAAAAAATTAAAAAAATTAAAAAAATTAAAAAATACTCTTTCCTTTAGTGTCTGAAATATTTTATAAACTGTTAGACACTATCACTGTTAGTGATGGAAAACGAAAAAGCGCCACAGTTCCTTCGATGTCGTAAATAGTTTCAAAAAGTAATCGGTGGCGTGGAACCTGGCTGAAAAGTAATTTTTCATTTGTTAGCCCACGATAGCGTAGAAAGTAATATCTTAGTCATCATGAAGTAAATTTAAGAGTATGCCTTTCTAGACAGTGTATAAGTGTATTATAAATCCTTCGTGTATGAAATAAAATATATATTACTATTTGAACGGATTTCTTAGTTTACAGTGAAGAACTGGTTCGCAGCAGAGTAGATCTTTAGGAAATATAATTAAGTATACATCTGATCCGAGGTGTATTTTTTTTTTTTTTATTAAGCATCGTCAGTGTTTAAGGGGGGATTGAGTGCTGTTGTGTGTGCTTTTATTATGTCTGCAACGGTCAAAAAAGGCCCAATTATAATTAGTAATATAGAAGCGATATATGAAAAATTACAATAAATGACAAAATCAACGAGCTTACTTTGAAATGAAGGGAGGGGGGATAAGTTATTGCAATAATTTTCCTACATTTCTGGCCCCACTGTCTTCTTCAACTGGTTTCTTTGTTAATCAGATTTTGAAAAAGATAGCATCAATTTGTAACAAAAATTGTAAGCTTTGCACTGATCTTAACTTAATTTTCTCCTACAGTTGGCTTCACAAATGATGGCATAGCATTATTAATCTTTTTTAAATAGGTTTTGTACGAAAGTGGACTGCGTAGAAATAAAAGCGGCCGTTCATTGTATCATTCTATGTTATCCTATTATTGAACGTGCTTGAGGTTCTATAAATAAGTTTATCCGCGTAAAGGATATGGATACTAAACATAATCGAGTGTGTGTGTGTGTGTTTCTGTACCTGGTGTAAGAGATATTTTTTCGGTATGGCTAATAATAAATCATTCTTTTATATATACTTTTAGTATATCTCTCACGAGTAATATTACAAAAAAAAAAAAAAAAAAGAAAAAAAAAATTAAAAATATGAATTAAAAGTAATTCGGTTAATCAGTTGATTTTTGCTTTTTTAAAGACAGCAACGAAAATAAAGTGTGACGATACGCGTTTCCTTTTTTTTGGAAAACCAAAGTAGTATTAGTGCAATAAAAATAGCCAGAATATAATTTCTAGATCAGTGCGTTCGGAAGAAATTTTCGTTAATATAAATTTTCGGAATTTGTAATAGCTGAATTTCCGAGAAACACGTCTAATTGCGTGTTGTGGTTCTAATGTTAGTTTTTATTTGAAGTTTTTTTTGCGCGAGGAATTATTTATGTTTCGGAACTGACAAACTGATTTTAGCTAGTGATTCAAGTGATTATAATTGACGGAAATTCCGTGTGCCGGTCATCTTCTTCATTACGATTGAACATCTCGGCTAGCAGTGGAAAGATTCTGGGATGGTGATTAGAGACTTGATCTGAAAGTAGCTGGCGAGACTGTGAATAGATCTCATGCCTGGGACTTGCTTTTTTTTTTTATAAAGATGCTAAAGGAGAGTACTAAAAAAATTATCGTGGAATGCGCAATGGCATAATAGTCCGTTTGGGAATGAGTTTTCTTGACCGTGTCTCTCTAAGCATTCGATGATTTTGAAATTTCGAAACTGAATCCGAAACTACCGTTAGAGAGGAGTCGCGTTGTTGCAGTGAAATTCAGTTCCAGTAATCTCAATTATTGCGGATCGCGACTGAAAGGTGTAAGGTGTGCCTCTTATTGCATATGATCGCGGATGCATTCATTAGAGAAGAGAGAGAGTGCACTGTTTGGTTGAAGATTTTAAGTCTCGACCGAATTATGGAACGAGAACCGCGAACAAGGAACTCTCCCCGAAAATATTTCCAAAATTCGGAAACTGAGTCCCCCCAGATTGAAACTAATACAATAACTCTGCGTAGATTAGGGAACGTTTGCCATCTGTTTCTGTTGTCCAATTAGATTGATGTGTACGATAACCGCTTATTATGCTCAGAGCGTGTTGTAGCGTGAGCAGCTTTTTTACATTGTGCACACATCTCTTTGCTCGTCTAATTAAATGTCATTACTATAATTATTAGAGGTATTTGAATATCGCAGAATTTGAAACGGTTTTACTGTCACTACTCTCCCTCCCCTCCTGGCGCGCCGGGTTTCATGTTGAAAAAAAGGTCTTTTCAAAATTCCATTATTCATAAAGTTAAGAAACAAAAATTTGAAAATAGGTTTAATGCTGACTAATTTTTTTTTTTTTGGAGTATTTTTCATCTATTACCCGAGATTTGTCAGTTTTTCGAATACATATTTAATAAACGTGAATTAAAGAGACTTAACTGGCCAAATGGCTTAATAGTTAACTGAAGCCAGGCCAAAAAAAAAAAAAAAAAAAAAAACCTGCCAACATTATCCGAATGATCGGTTATTGTTGTTTTTTCTTTTTTTAAATTAAAAAGTTCGGAGACCGTCCAACGCGGAAAAGCAAAACAGCGAGAAAAATCGAGCAGAAATGTAATAAAAATATTTAAATAAAAACTTTCGCGAGTTAATTAATTAATAAGCGCTAAAATTTAACAACAAACAACCAACAAGGATGATATATTTAAATAATAATAATAATAATAATAATAAAGCCTTCTCAGCGGAGAATTAACTGGCCGACTGTTATCATTCCCCCTGCTTGTGTTATTATGGGTAATTGAATAGTGCTGTACAACAATTTTGGTTTTGCCTTGAGATACGTCTACTTATAGTTTGCGAACGATTAATGCAAAAGGAATGAAGTAAAGTGGAGAAGTTATGGGAAGATATGTGAAGTGATTAAAACGAATACTGGGAGGAGCGACGTGGTATTAGATTAAGGAATTTATATGAGGGTTAGAATGGCGATTGATTGTCGATGGGGGGGGGGGCGAGTTTTTCTTATTTAAAGGTTTTGTTATTTTGTATATCAACTAAGAAGTTTTTATTATTCTACGTACTAAGTTTTGGCGCGTAATTACACAATTTTTATTATGATGATTTGGCAAAAAAAGAAAAAAAGAATTTACATTATTTCTTAAATTTCCCGCACGCAATATTAATCATATTTCCGAACAGTTCCATATTACGTTATGGAAGGATATTTATTTTTCTCTTTTCTCCAATCCGAATTCCTTTTATCTTTCCGTCCAGCCCTTACCTTCTTTGACCAGATGGTTTGACACGTTTCTTTCTCTTTGCTGTCCCTTGATCACCGCCATATGTCGTCTTCGTTTCGGTCATACCTTTCTCCCTTCGTCACTTTTTCGTTTTTCCTCGTCTCTTCTCCGTGAAGGTGCCCTCTTCACCCAGAAGATTCCTTTTTTCTGCGCGATGTCAATATCATGTTTTCTTCGAATGTTTCTCACTTTCTTCAAAACGTTCTCTTGTCTATTCTCAGCTTTTTGGTCTTCCTACTCCATACAATGACGCTCCTATGTTCTCTCATTTCCTTCCTTGTCAGTTGTTCTTATTCTAGCTTCTTTCATTCATTCAATCTTGCATCAGATTATTAAAATCTAATATGTTATTCTCCTTTTGAGCTATTACTTAGATTCCTTGGTTGATTGGGCTCTTGCTCTTCATTAGCGTACCCATTGAAAAAAAAAAAAAAAAAAACGTTTCTAGTGAAATTTTTTCGAATGAATTGAAGAAAAAATTGATCGAAATGTTTTCTAAAAAAATCTAGCTTGAGTATAAGAGTCCGCAACACAGTGAGACATTTTCATGTTTTCCCTTAAAAGAAGTAGGCTTTGTACAGCCATTCAAGCATCCGCCGATATTAGAATGTCGTTCGCTTCGCGGCCTCCGTCGACATGAGACTTTCGCCGTGCAACTTATGTATTCGCACAAATATATATATTTAATAATTAACTACCGCTAGTACAAGGTTCCTTATTTACATCATTATCGTACAGAGTTAGTAATATTAAGCAATGGCCGATGGTGAGAAAAGTACGACACGTAAGCTAACGTTTGTACGTTCGATACGTTTCGAGTAACCGTCGATGCACGTCATATTTGTTGAGGAGAGGTGGTCCACCGAATTATTCATCTCACAACCGAACGTTGCACTCATGAATTGCCGGAATCGTAATCCCTCGTCCAAACGGAAATCGATGTTGAGACCATCACAGACTACGATCAGTGGTAAATCGTACACAGCTTTATTTCATCGATAAAGAGAAACTTACAGCTTGATCGAGTACGGCAGTAGGTAACGCTCAGAAATTGATCTTATCGTTCAACGTTGTCCCGTTTGAGAGGTACGTCGCTACCAGTGCATCGCGTACGACTATATAAAACTCTTCGGAATCCATAACACTTTTCGTGGGAAAGAAACGGTGGTTTAGACGAGACTAAAGTTACATATTTAATTTATAACTACACTACAGGTAATTGTGTTTTGTGCGCTCAGCAAATGGAGAACCAGGGGAAATGCCGCCTGACATACACAAACCTACGGTTTTCATAAGAAGTCGTTATAGGAAACACTTATCCATTTTCTGACGTTTTTCGAGTTTATGTGAACAAAGTAAAGAGACATGAAAATATTAGTAATCAGTCGTATCCAAGTAAAGACGTGAAATTTTCGTAACGATTTTCCGTGACGATCCATTTCGTGACGCTCCATTTGGTATCGCTTTTCAAGTTTTTTATGTGCCAAAGCAAAGACATAAAAATGTCAAAAAGATATAATTTTTTTCAGTGTTTTAACAGCTGTTATGTTAAAACAAAACCCCTATTATTATAATGGACGTTCAATTTCGAGTAGGAAAATTTGACAACACGAAAAAAAAAAAGAAGAGAATTGTGTAATCATGATTAAGCTGCTTAATAGTGGAAAAATATTGATATCAGTCCATTTTCTAAGAATTGCCCGTATTTGAGTTATTCTATTCGACCTCACGACACAGATGATGTTAAAAATGTAGTGAGGGTCTTGTGTATCTAGGATCAGTGATCGTGAGATCAGTGGCGGAGTTCTTAGCAGTTTCTGGATTATTGTGCTTGTCCAGCGTTTCCATTAAAAAACACTTTTACTAATATACGTATGTGTGTGTGTGTGTGCGTGTGAGTAAATGAATATTGCCGCATTAAATATTTTCTGCGCGAGGTTGGTGTTCGGACCTTAAGGTTGCCACTACTTCGTGCCCGTCTAAATCCGGGAGAAAAAAAAATAAAGTCGATTTAACATTTTATTTCATTCTGAACTTATATTTTACATATTTGAACGTCAGATTCCAAAATATCTGGCCTGGACCATTCTTTGCAGTCCTGTTTAAAATTGAAAAACGTCTGGATTTCTGCCTATTTAAACCGGTGTCTTTTCCTGGTCCATATATCGCATACTATATACTAAAAATACGCTCGCAGGCGGCGTTTGATACAGGTACAGACAAAACGAATGTGAAACTATTGCGACTGTTAAGAAAAATTCGGTCCACCTCAAATCCACTCTTTCATTTCATTTAACAATGCTGTGTCTTGAACCTCCTTTCAAATGTAGAAATATTTTATAAAGAGTTTATTCTCATCAAAATTTAAAATCAATGGACAAATCTTTCAAACCATATCCAATGTAATCGGATTTTCCATTGAAAATACGCTCAATTAACTGTACTCTGAATTTTCGAAATCGTACCATTTATTCGGCTGTAATCTAAACGTCTCTGAAAGAGTATGTGTCTGCCTCTTTGTAGTAAAACATAGACCCTAGTCCGTTTCATTTAATTCGTTTAAAAGATCTTTCACGGAACTACCGAAAAAAAAAATTGTCTTTCTATTTGTAATTTTTCGACGGATGGCAAACATAACATCGTGGTACAATCGTATGATTTTCCCCGCTCTCAGGCGCTCATCGATATTTTCGAGTAACTTGAAATTCCGGGAGATTTTAATTTTCAACACTCAATTCCGGGAGAAGTGGGAACTTGTTTTCACCGTTGATTGAAGTTAACGAGGGAAAAGACACTTCAGCAGGGATGAAAAAAAAAGAATTTCCCGAAAAGACTGCAATGATGCGATTGAAAATTTTAACTCTGCGAGCTTTCTGTAAGATGAGACTGATAAAAGCACATTGATTCTTCCGTAAAAGCCTTTCGATATTTTTGCACGCCGCAAAAACTTTCAAGATGCTACGAAAGTAACATCGACACCTACGAAAAAGCTGCGCTTGATTTAATAGGAATAGAATCGGAAACGTCGGAAAGCCACTCGTGCTCTTCATCGTTACGGTCAGAATTGGTTGCTAGTGCAACCAATGAAAAGGAAGTTTGGATTCGCAATTTTTTGTTTCTTAATTACAATTTACATTTTTCTTCCTATACGTTTCCAATAAAATTCTAGAATAAATCCGCTTATAACCCCACCGGAATACAAGTTGTCATTCGCTGTTTTGGTTTATTTTAGGATAGTTACAACACCGGAAAACAATTCATCAGCGGTCCCCTGTGCGAACCGGGCCACAATCAATATATATATATATGTATATGAATACAAAACAGAGTGATTAATAAAAATTTCTCATCGAGTATAAGCTAGGAATTCTTCGTTCATTATACATATTCGGAGATTTAAGTAGAAGCCAAATATTTCACATTTAGCGTTTCGTCGAACTTTCAAAAAAACTCCTTGCGAAATTTAACGCGGTGGGTGTCTATATTTTTCGCATTTCTTTAATCATTTCTCGTTCTTAAGTTGTGTTTAATTGTCGAAAATAATACTAATTGTTAAACATTTCTTTATAAACTTTAAATATACATATATTAGACTTTGCGCGCGGCCAATGAATTACTCGGGAGAATTTCGTTTCTTAAATATCAAATTTGTCCATTCGATTTATGGAGGAAAAAAAACGATAAGAAATATGTCTACGAGTCTCTCTGGCTATTTTAAAATTATCAACAACTCGAAATGGTCTAGTAGTAGACTGCATATTTCACTAAGCGACACTTGTGCACAAAACAACGCACACACACGCACATCGGTTTTAAATAGATGACTTTTATTATTTCGAAGCTGCCATTAGCGGAAGAATGCCGCACCATGATGAAGAAAAACGCCGAACACACTATTCCATTTAAATAAAACTACCGAAAGCGTTTAATTGCTGACAATGCGGCTAGTCGATTTCAAATTGAAGAGCCTTCACGACTGTAAACAATTTATGTTTTTAGTTGTTGCGCGGGTATATGTAGCCGGCTATATGGCATCACGTAACACAATTGCCTTGAGATTGTTGGAGTCATAATTATTTCCCACGACATTTGCTTACAAAGCGGTCTTGTTACTATTTTCTGATTTTTACGCGGGGGGGGGGGGGGGGGTCAGTTCGAGTCGAAGGTTGTTTCCAAAGCTGAATTAACTTTTTAACAGTTTTTCGGTCTTCCACTCCTTTCTTGGTTTTTAAAGTAAGCGATTATTTCGAGTATTCCCAAATACTTCTTATTGCTTAACAGAGCCTGCGGTGAAAATGTGAACCAGTTAAGAGCAGCCTGACTACTAAATAATGTTCGCGGTCATACTCGCTGTACAAAAAGCAGTAATATAATAAAAACTATTCCTCGACTTCAACGGAAGTTACAGGTAAAGAAACTTTCGTTAGAATTCAAGGGGTTTAAAACATTTCAAATTTCGGAATTAAAAGTTTTTCGTCATTTTATAATAATTTCTGAATTGTTTTTACAAATTAACGTTTTTACAAAAATTCTTTATTACTCGCTATAATATTTTTTATACCTTGTACACGTGGTATTTCGTTTCTTCTTCTTTAAGGTTCGATGCTAAAGCCAGCGATTTATCTTGATTGCCGAACAGTTTCTTTATCATATGAAAAATATAAAGCGCTTTGATGATTGAAAACTGAACTGAAAATATTTGTTTTTTGTAATTAATTATGGTATAAATGTAAAGTATAGTAATTCTTAATAAATAATTTTCGGAAACAACTGGGTTTTAAAAGATATTTATTCGCTTAACGTTTCGACTAGCTTACACTGGCCATCATCAGAAGCAATCTAACTCTCTGATGATGGCCAGTGTAAGCTAGTCGAAACGTTAAGCGAATAAATATCTTTTAAAGCCCAGTTGTTTCCGAAAATTATTTACTATGAGAGTAATCATTGTGAAAGTTTTAAATATTTATAGTAATTCTTATTAAAACATACTTTATAGGAATAGAAAATGCTAAGTGAAAAATACAGGATATTACATAAAATCAGATTTGTTTGTTTTGAATTTAGTATTATGTCAATGAAAATTATAGTTATCTTTAATTTAACATACGAAATCCTCAGCGCATGAAACATTATGCTTAACTGAATTTGTTTTTTTTTTCCCCCCAATATAATATCTTAACTTCTGAACATATCATCAAGTAGTATAATGTTATTTTGAGCAAAATTTTCGCGACACGATCTCTAGGCGATGAAGTGCTTAGAGATTGTTTCGATTTAGTAATACGACATTATGTGGATTTTTTTCTTTGGAAAGATGTAGAGGAGCATTTCATACTATTCGAGTAATAAAAAAATGTACACGAGTATGCTTGTACGAAGCAATCGGTCAGATTATATGCCTTTTTCGTTCTTTTCTCAAAGTAATTTTTGACTCCTATTTTACTATTTGATTAGATTAAGACAGCCCACTAGAGGTATTTCGTCCTTCAAGCTAAGCTTAATCGGGAGAAGTAACAACTCCCGTGCTGCATCATTCGAGACAGTTTTTTATCACGCTAAAACCAAAGATTAGAATTGAACTCGACACCCTTCCTGAAACTTTTTTCCCGATCTGTAGCGAAAACCATCATCCGTAAGTAATTGTCGCGGGGTTTACCACGTTTTGATTCGCCGAAACCATATTTCGCCGCGGGCACGTTTTGTCACTGGCAACATTATACACCGAATATGAACAGGAGTTTGTTTTCGAAATGGAAAGAAAATTTTCAATTAAATGCGTAATAAGGGGCGGAGGGGCTTTAATTCCAATTCTCCCCTATCCGATGTATCATTAAATATTTTGTCGCGTAAAACAAATTCTTCTTTTTGAAAAAAGACTTTTACTAAATTTTATAAATGACACTGATGCATAATTAATAAGTGACATGTTCTTCGTATAACTAATATGGAAATTAAGTTTACACATTTTTCGCGTGTGCATTGTTTCCTGAAAATTTGCGAGTGTACTTATTATTAAAAATATGCTCTTGCTTAAATTCAGTGTAACGCATTAATGAAATACATTCTTAATTACAACTTTCGTTTCAAATTCAGCCATGGTATAATATTATATTTCACCTTTTTTTTTAATAACCGCGCGCAACAGTCATAAAGATTATAATATGCTAAATTATGATGTTATTCCATTATTCAACGTCAGCGACGAACCGTGGCTGGTCTTGTCGTCAACACGTGTCGCGGCGAAATATGGTTTCGGCGAATCGTGCTCGCGGCATCATAACGTGGTGGTTTTCCCCTAAGTCGCACCATCATAAAAATGGTTCTTCCACCGCCGACTGCTGTTACCTTACTTTCGTCTGTTCTCGTTAATAGTATATTCATCATTTTTACCGACACGGATTACTACGGGTTTTACTGATTTGTTGTTAAAGGCGGGAAACGAGTATCCCCTATAATAGTGTATGTCTTTGTTATAAGATGTAATTGTGGAATTACGTTTTTCACGGCGCGCCACTACCAGGATTAATACGGGTTCTAAGGAGAAAATATCGAGCTATTCATTTCTTTTTGTAGCCGTGCGCCTATTCTTCTCCAGATGGTGTTATGCGAACAACGACTTGTCGGGAGGCCGTGATGTCGCTTTAGAGAACTTTTTATATCGAAAAAGTCGAATGTGATCCCGGCGAAATAAATGACCGGAAATGCACCGTGCTTGCACGCGTAAGGCGGGAAAGGCAACGCGAGTGGGAAAAGGACGAAAGCCAATTAAACCGATTTGTGACTGGGGAAGAGTACCTTCGGGGCTTCGATTTTTATTAAATTATAATTCCCTCCCCTTCTGGTTCGAAAAGGTGAAATCGAATACGCTCAAATACGAATCGGATTTCCCACTTCATAGGCCGAAAAACTACTCGGAAACTACTATGGCCGTAAGCCCGGCCTTTTTTTTCTTCTCATTGTAAATATCTTCATGTTGTCTTTACATAATGCGCACTTGAGGATACATAATGGCTGTCGGAAGTTGTTCACCAAAGTGGGAGAAGTTCTTCTTAGGAGCTCCTCCATTATTAGGCGAGGAAGATAATTCAAAGAACGCGTTAGGGACTAGTTGATTTCCACTGCCAAATCCACTGATGCGTGTTTGCATTATGATGGTTTTTCGTGTACATTTTCTTTCGTGTTTCTTTTTTTGTCCCCCTTTGAACTTGTCACACCGTATCAGGTGACAGGAAGCGGTGAAAAATCGTGCCCGCTTACATCGGTCGACGAACGGGGCAGTCTCCTTCTTCTTCATGGAGGGGTAATGTGACTTTTTAGACATGGCGGCTGCGTCGCAAACGGCTAGTTAATGTATAAGTTTATTTATTTCCGACTAACCGATGTTTGTTTTTTTTTTTTTTTTTTTTTGTTTTCCTTATAATGGAAATGAAACATTGTTCTCTATCATTATACCTATTAAAAGGCGTGCGCGGGAAAGGGGGTAAGTTGCGTAAATTCAGCACAATATTAACATAGTTGTAGGTTCATCATCACTCGACGAATGCTGATTACATTCTCTACTGTATAAGTGTGTGCGTGTGTGTGTGTTAGGTATGTACGTTTTTCTCTTGGATGGTGACACTGTGCAAGTGAATTTGTTTACTTATTAAAATAAGCTAATAGGAAACCAATTGCAATAACTGTCAAGTAAATTAACTGCAGATCCATATGCGTTTTGTCGTAAATTCGCTTACTTGCTGACGGTAATAACAGTGTAATAACAACGACACATCGACAACAATATAGTAATATAATTATAAGAATTTTTGCATGTTGCTTGTAGAGCGAGCGTTTGCCTCCTTTCCTATACACAGTCATGCTGCTGCTGTACAAAGTCGTCAAACTTATTTTTGCTTTGTATCCCCGACCCGAGACCCCATTAATATTTCTAACTTGCATGCACCTAATGCACACAGACACACACATGCGCCCATCTATATATACACAGAAATTATGTTTTTTTTTTTTCTCCCTCACTCTTTCTCTGTCCGCTTTCGATAAGACATCCGTGTTTACCTTAAGGTTATTTCTTTTAGGAGAGAAGTTTTCCCCTTGCGGTTTTACAGTTAGAGTTGGAAGCCGAAACTCGCTCTCCCAATCGTGAATTCTGCGTGTGCGTCTGCCGACAACTCGTAAAGGTCACGTGAGCTTATCTCGCGCGTTAATCCGTTAAATTTGTCTTCTATAGTGTAGAGTAGCGAGCCCGTCTCTCAACTCCCTTAGATTTTGTTCATTGTTTGCGACAGGATGTTTGAAACTAGCCGAGTCCGACGGGCGGGGGGAGACAAAAGAAAATGGATTTTCCGTAATTTAGTAAGGACACACGACCCTCTAATTAGCGTCAACCTTTCTCCGCAGATGGATCTGTCGAAAAAGCTTAATAATATCTACTCGGAGAGGAAGGAACCCTTTTACATAGCGATGGCCTGAAAGATTGAGAAAAAAAAAGGCCAAGGAAGAAACCCTGCAAAAGGCGACAAAAGTTGATTTGCAGGAGTGATTTCAATTTCAGATTTGCTCATTTTCAGTA
Source organism: Icerya purchasi (assembly GCA_039619475.1). Taxonomy (NCBI): domain Eukaryota; kingdom Metazoa; phylum Arthropoda; class Insecta; order Hemiptera; family Monophlebidae; genus Icerya; species Icerya purchasi. The sequence continues at coordinate 448,683,239 of CM077116.1, read as the reverse complement.
ATTAACGCGGGGCTTAGTGCACTGTGAACCTTAACTTTATAATCCCCGACGCCTTGTCATGGGACTTGCTTTACTGTTTGTTAACGCGAGAAAATTGACCGTTTTAATATCTTTAATATATATTGCCTATTACATAATTTCATTTTAGCAATCCCCTCTTCGCTAAAGATACCCTACCACCAGCCGTCCATCTACTACTTATTCAAATTTCAGTTCTGAAGAAGAATCTGTTCTTCCCTCCTATAGTGTTACCTAGAATTCAACTGGTGAATTTCTTTTCGAAATTCTCGTATGATTTTCACGGAGGATTTCTTCCAAAGTATAGTTTGTTTTTTTTTTTTTTTTTTTTTTTTTATATAGAACGTGGCCGAGAATTTTTGTGAACTGTCTCGATTGATTTACGGGAAAATTGATAATTGACCTTGAGAAATTTGGCGCGCTCGTGTAACTTTTTTCTAGCCATTTCGAATGTGTATCGTCTGATGATGAGAAATCCTCGTTTTATTATAGGCACATCGCTTGCAGAGGCCACGCCACCATTAGAGCTCTTTCTGTGTACGATGGTAATTCGAGAAAGGTCCGGTTAGTTTTATTTGGATGTTTTTCGATTTGTTTTTTTTTTTCTTTCCACCTTAATTGTCCGGCAATTTTCGTTTTAGAGGATTATTAAACCGCCACCCTTATCGAAGGTAATACGAAGAAGAAGAAGAAGAAGACATTTTTAATATATCCCAGTGTGTGTACTAGCCAGCGAGTTTGTTTTTATAGCCGCGGTACCGATCTGCGCGCCGAAAACATGTTGGTATATTATGCGTCACCGATGAAGGTAATTTAGCGCGTGTGCGTCTAATGAGAAGTTGTGCAGGCGTTTAAGGAATTTTTTTGAACGAGAATCTTGCGGGTACGATAAAAACTGCTTAATAACGGATGCCGGAATATCAATTAAGGACATATTTAGTGTCCATTCCAGTTTGTGTTCGCAAAAATAATCTTGCGCGGATACATTTGCATAATTTATTTAAAAAATAAATAAATAAATAAATAAATTGCGCCAACGCTTTTAAAAGTGAACTATTCAAATGTGACTACTTCCCCCGGGTCCGTGTGCAGTCATTTTATTCGTTTTGTCTTTCCCCCTGGTTTCTTCTTTTTCTCCGTCCAAATCGCAGCGGATGTACTAAAACTTACATCGGATCAAATTTGCTTTTTGCCGATGAAGAAGTGCCAACAATTTTTTTTTAAAGGCGCTGTCTACTCCAGCTGTCGTATTGTGAACATATATTCAATATTTTGCTAATTAATCGACGTGAGAGGCTGCCCCGATGCGTTGCAACCGTGTTGGATTATAAATAGGCCTACAACACTTTGTCAGTGAGGTGGAGACCGAGTGACCACATTCTTTAAAATTTAAAACAATAAAAAAAGCCAATAAAAGCAATAGTTATTGTTACGCCCCCCCCCTTTTAATCGTATCATTTTTATTTTATTTCTAATTATTATTTTTAACTGCTAGTGGGCCGACCCGGGATTCTGTAGTGAAATTAATAATAAGAATAGTAGTGTTTAAAAATTATTATTATTAAATATTCTCGATGGTGAGCAAAAGTAAGTAAAATAGGGTAATTTTCACGCAAATAATTGCAAAATGTTAAAATCAAAATAACCAGACGATTGATTGAAGATATCTTCTGCTTCGTCAGTAGAAATAATCAAATTTAGAAGGTTTAATTAAATTCCTCCCGTAAAAAACGGGGACTGTATCTGATTTATCGTTCGGTAATATTGTGCTTTGAAACGCGTAGAACAGGAATAAAACGGATTTGATTAATTTGAAAAATAGGAATGGATATCGGTTAGGTGGTACCTCTTTATGGGTATTCGTGTGATATTTTGAATCTATAAAATAAACGCCAAACTAGAGCCAAGTGACGAGAGTTTCGCTAGAATCAAATTACGCGTAAATATAAAATAAACTAAATTACTATACTCACTTAGCGTTGTTGTTACGCGTGAATAACACAGATTTTTTCGGATCAAATATACACGGGCCGACTTGATGTATTAACTTTTGAGCTGGACTGTGTTTCAATATTAGCTCACGTGTTTATACGAACAAATTTGATTAACTGCAAAAAAAAACAATAGCATTTTCAGACCATCATACCTGACCATTCGCATTTTTTACATCCATCCCGACACTGTTAAAAGTCACCGAACAAATTCATAGTTTAATAAAAACATTAAACTAAACAATTTTTATATGTAACATTACCGTTTAAAAAAATTTTTATTTTCTGGCTATAAATAATATCGAAATGACACAAAAAAAACCCGTACGGTAGCAACGTTAAAAATTCAAATACGAAAAATAAATTGAATAAAATTTTTAAAATTAAAATATCACTGCTATTTTGATACTATCAGCGACAAATGGATGATGTAATGGCAATTTAATTTATTCAATAACATTACGGATTCGACAATTTCGGAACAGTTTATTTATTTATTTTTTTTTTCTTGTAGTTAACTCGACATCAAATTAATTGATTTCTCTTATTTAAAGTGCATAATTATCATATATAAAGAACACTGATACAGAGAGAAGTAATAGTGTATCAATGCACAGGGTAGTAACGAATAGACATAGTACTTGGAATAGCCAATGTAAAAAAGGATTCAAACGTATGTACTGATACAATTTTATATTGAGCAATGACGGTCGATTATAAAAATTCAAACAATAATAACAATAAAGGATGCCGCAAATGAAGATTAGAATAATCGCTATATGCCAGCAACTGGGATTAGTTCTGAACAACTTAATAGTGTAAGAATGTTTGCAAACACTTCTCTGTATACTATGTACAAAGCAGGGTAATATTATGCATCTCGCCGTAGAATTCTTCAATGGACAATCTCTTTAAATACGCGAATGACCTTAACTATCATAACTTAGCAAAGCGATTTGTTTCTGAAATGTCGTTACATTGCTAATAAAACAATACTAAAATAAAAAAAAGTAATTAAACTGCTTTTTGGGAACATTTTTGTATATATGATTTTTTTGATTTAACGGCTTCTCCTTCCCTCTTTTTATTATATAAGACTTATTTCGAATTAATTTCCCTGTCTTAGAGTAACATTTTTCAGTGACGGATAAAGGTTATTTCGTTTTGGCGAATTTCATTGTGTTCCGTCTCTGTGTTTTTATCTTCAACTCGCGTTAGAAAACAATATTTGTTTCGTGCTGGAACATTTTATCAAATGTTGTCCGCTTTCATTTTATCAGGTTCGAAGCGAGTGGACACGTTATCTTACTGTAGCATATGTGCGTGCCATTTTATTCCTTGTTGAGGAGTACGACAAATACCGCGTATTAAGAATTAACGGAAGAAAAGTGGAATGTTGGTATACTTATCGGTAATACGTGTGCGTGTAAAAATATCGCACGAAATTTTAACTACACATAGGTGAGATCGAACGGTCGCTGAGATTTAATACGTCGACGACTTTTATTTCTCCTCCCTTTGTTAGTAATATTACAAAATCCGACTTTAATTAATAATATCGGTAAAACTATGATTACCAAACACACTCAAGTATAGTTACAAACAATACAAACATAGAGAAGGATGCTGTGACACACTTAAAGAAATACTTTGCAACTCTTGTGTCTTGGCGACAGTGTAAGAAAGTAAGCGTTATATAATTAGTACCTTTAAGCTATTATAAGTTATTAATTTAATTTTCTCGTATTTAACTAAGTAACTGCGTTTTAGTTTCAGCGCACAATACTGTTATAGATTAAAAATTACTAATTAATAATTTTATTGTAAGTTTGGTTGTGCATGCGTACAGGTGTTTTTTATTTTGTAATTTTTCCTGCAAATTAAATCCTGTTAAGTTAACTCTAATATTAAATCATTAACCGACATGCCCACAATCCGGTAAGTTTCTCTTTCGGTACAAATGATAATAATTCCTATTAAATTTCTGTATTGTTACAAATGAATGTTTTTCATTTTCTTTCTTCTTACAAAACGGACTTTTGTAACTTTTTAAAAAATACCTTATGTATTTCATAAATATTATTTACACGCGATAAAACAAAAAAACACAAACGGAAATACATATAAATGACTCAGAAGTTAAAAAACAACATGTTTAACGGAGTAAATAAATCTTCATATTTGCGCAAATTGTGTACTAAGGGAATGCGGGGGGAGTTTGCTACTTTGCGCAGCAAGTTGTTTTTGAATTTTGAACATAATTTATGTTTTCGTATTTAAATTATTTTATATAGTAATGTATACAAAAACGATCTTTATTATTATTATTATTTGTTGTTTCAAGTATTATATTTCGTGGTTGTAATTTATTTAAAAAGTAAAGTAAGTAAATACTGCCCTATATACATATATATATATATGTATATCTTTGATAAAGTATCATGGACTGTGAAGTTAGGGTTCACAGTGTGTCGTACTAAGCCTCTAAATGGGTCGGATGAGAATACTAATTATTTTCTCTCGGCCCCCTTTGCTCCTCTAGATTTTTCTACTATCCAATTTAATTTCGGATTAGGTATATACCTGGTAGCGACTTGGATCCGGAACGAGACAAGTATCGAATCCGTGTCCTCTGATTTAGTAGCCAAGCACCTTAACCACTATAGAGACTACCGCGTTACTACCTATAATTTGTTTAATATAATGTTAAATAGATTTCACTATTATGAAACGATATATTAATTTATTATTAAATTACCGATGCGTTTTTCGAGAAGACCTTCATGGTCACGGAATGTTATTATTAAAATCACAATTTTATAAAGAGCTAAATATAAACCGAAAATTAAAGCCAATTATAAAAAGTCGATTATAAAAGCCGATTATAAAAAGTCGTATATTGCGATTTTATTTCAGAAAATTTATACAACAATATTTTAAAAAATTTCAGAGTTATTATATTTAGATGAAATTTCAAGGGGCAATCGAATTTAACGTCGCTATAAATTCCATTTGCACGGCTCACGTATATTGTTTTTGAACGCGATGTCGACTCCGGAAGGGTAATCTAACAGTGATCTCTTTTTGTTCCCTATTTCTACGCAGTTTTCCATACGGCCGGAGACTTCTCGGCACAGTGACCGAACTCGGGAACAGTCTCAGTTCGGAAAAGCTCGCAGGTGACTCGCAAAAAAAGGTGAAAAACTCCTTACACATTAATCCGCTGCGTTGTTGTTGTTGTTGTACGGATAGAAAAAAAAGGTCTCTATGCAGACACTTCTTTTTCCCGCCGTTTGGGTTTACGAGAGGCGAATTAAAATTTATAAATTTGTCCGCTTTGTTGAAAATTTTCGTTCAACGTGTATTGTTGTTCGATAGAGCGGGGGGCCGTTCGCTCGCCGTTTAACAATGCATTTTGAATATTGCGCTGCAGTTATCGTTATCTTCGCGAATAATAATGCACATGCGAATATAAAGCGCCCATTATTTTTCTCGTAACTTTTTCCGTGTGTGCGTTCCCCGGTTTCACGTGCGCGCTCTGAAATAGATTCGAATAGACACACACTTATTGTTGTCAGTGCCGGTAATCGCTGTGACTTTGCTTAAGAGAATGACATTTCCTGTCTCTTTATTGCGCTCCCTTTCCCCCCGCCGCTGGTCACTGTGCACATTTGCATTTCTAATTTATTATTCAAAATCCTTTTCAAAAAAAAAAAAAATCGTTCACTTGGCCCGACACAATTACCTCCTGAACTAACTCGACCGGACGCCGACCGAGCTTTGCTGTTCAATATTACTGTTAGAGAGCTCTTACGCGCTCGTCTAGTGGTGCAACAGATCATTTAACGGTGTCACACGTCCAGTCTATTATTATCACTCTTTTTTCCTCGTATCACCGCCAAAGATAGCAAATAGTGAGAACCCCGCATCTCGGGACTCTTTATATTTCTTCTTTCAACGGCGCAGTGAACAGCCTTCCGAATTTTAACTATCTGATAGTTGGGGGCGAGGAGTCAAAATTTTTACCTCATATTATATTCTTCCAATATTCGGCCGGGGACAATGCACTATGATGAATATGGTAACTTATTTTTTTTATATATATATATATTTTTTTTTTAGAGTTGTAACGGTACCCTCTTTTTCTTTCTTTTCTTTCTTTTCTTTTTTTTTCTCTTTCGTCTTCTTATTTTCCCGTTAGTCGCCTTAACTGCTTTGCAATCAAAATATAATGGTTATATTCCGTGCAGTGCTCGAGAGTCGCCTTATTACTTCTTCCCTCATAACGCCATCAGTAATGGTTAAGCTTACTTTTAATTACTTCTGTACAATGGGGTTGAGTACGATCTAGGGCTAAGTGGGCTCTACTCACTGTAGTTGTGACAATGTCGCTATAGCTCTTCTCAGATGGGAACTGTTTAATCGTAGATGCAGCCATGCTGTTCTGGTGTTAGGTTACTATTAAATGTGATTGTATCTCGCTGTCGTACCTCTCGTGCGAGACGAATAACCGCACATCATCAGAGGTATATTTCCCAACTTCTCTAGCAATTAGCTGAGGTTCGATTTCATTAATCTCGCCGCATATCAATTACTATATTTTGACCACTATCATCGCGTGTCTATTCTCGTATTTTTTTTTTCTAACTAACCATTTCTACGACACCTTCTCGTTATTTTTCACTTTCTCTAATACTCCTTTCTGTCGGTCTTTTCTTTAATTACTAAAACAGTCTATCATTACTCCAAATAGAGTTCACCTTTACTAGCCAACGGCCGCGTTGTTTGGCCAATAATGCCGATGAAATCTGCGAAATACCACATTATTAAGATTGAACCATTTAATTTTTAGTAAAACACCGGGAATTGTAGGTGAAGAATAACTTTGTACTGTGCCTAGAAACGTTAGTAGAAATCTGACCATTGATTTGCGTTTTTTTTTGTTTTTTTTGCTTATTAATAGTATAGCGCTCGACCCCCCCCCCCCCATCCCCGGGTGGTAAGCGAGAGAAGCTATGACGAGTACTCGGAAGAACTTGTACGAAAGCGATATGAAGTATGCATCTGATGAAAATAACAACGTCAGAAAGTCGTTAATTAGAAGCAATGATCGATCATCGTCATAATATGGATTCGAATGATGATCCCCCCGCACCGGTTGAAGATTCTCGAGACACGTGCCTTGCAATTTTCGAAAAGCTATAATCGCTAAATTCCGATCGAGGAGCTGAACAAATTTCATCTGAATCAGATTGTATTATAGCTCCGATATTTTGCGATCAGACAAATTGTTTGATTGAAAAGTTCACAGCGGTCTCTAGGGTGCCGGCAAGTTTGAGCGGGAAATAGTTATCTCCTTCAAAAATACGGTTACGTGACATTAATACCAACGCCTATATTGCAGGCGAGAATGAAGATGTTGTGAAATGCACGTTGCCCCTCCGTTTATTAATTAATATATTTACCAGTTCATACATTGTTAAGTGCTTTTCATCAATAGTAAATTTTCAAAGTTCACATAATTAGGAATATAAAATCTCGACCTGATTGATTTTTTCTACGATTATCATAGAGCAAAAAAATTGCATTTTTTCAAATGTAGCCTAATTTTTTAGGAAGATTTTTCCTAAGAAGTTCGTTTTAATACAACCATATTACAAGAAAAGAAAAAATGGAATTACAAGAGAAACTGTTGAATCAATTTTTTTGTTATATAGAAAATAAAACCACAAATATCCGCAACGCGCCTGCGTTAATTTTGTATAGTACTTGCGGTTTTTATTGAATTATACATTTTCTCACGATAAAAACATCATATTTATTTTAATAAAATTACCAGTAATGAAGAAGAGTGATGATAAATACACGGCTTATATATATATATCTAAAGGTTCGCGTAAACCGCATGTTTGTATCAAAAATTAGCTTTTTTCTTTACATATCACGCAAACATATATCAATGTGAATCATCGAAGCACAGACCGCTTACAATATATTTACCACCGGCTTCTTTTAATTTCATAAGAATCAAATTATTGCAAATAGTTGGTTGAGGTTCTTATTGACCGTGTGCGTGTCATATATAGAGTTATACGTCTGTGTGTATGTATTGATGATCGTCATTTTTGAAAATTTCATAATAATTAGCTGTTAACGTTTTAGGTAAAGAAAGCGAAATAATGTCGAAAAATTAGAAATCACTGCGCAAACCATTAATTGAAAAATGACATAGTCAATTGTAACGTGTATCATCTTCGTTATATGATGAAGCCTTCAGAGATGCCATTACGGCCTCCTAATTACCGTAGACGTAGAATTAAATTATTATGATTATTATGATTATTATGATTGTTAAGTTATTAAATCATTAAATCGGGATTTAGGTTTTTTAAATATATATAGTTTTAATAAATTTTCCTACACAACTATACTTCTTGAACGGTCGGTCGCTGAAAAACACAATGATTACAAGTATATGTAAACGAAGACGCTCAAAAACGATTTTAATTCGAAATTAAATATAAATGGTTTACGTATCACTCTGCTAAAGCAGCTGAGTTGTCGGCGTTGTAGGTCGGATGCACAGTGAACGCGGTAATCGAAATTGTAATATTTTACGAATTTTATAAATAATTAGAAAATCGAGTTTCGGGGTGATCCGGTTACTAGCACTTTCCCGGATTGTGATTTCTGCGGCTGCTAGCTGATCTGGTTACTAGTACCTTGCTCCATCATTGAGCTTCGTGTTCGATTGCGACACGAACTAGTTATTATTTTGTCAAAAAAGATTGATATTGTTTCGCGACTTGACGAAGATCGTCTTTTATTTGGTGCTATGTCTCTTCCTCTGCATCTGATGTGTCAACCAGTTCATTTGCTGACCAATCACAGCGCGCATCCCTCAAAGGCGAAATCGATCTGGATCCGACAACCCCTAGCCAGCAACTGGTTCTCATTTACTCGGTCACTCTCTCAACACGCACGACTTTTATTAATATTTTTATTTTGTTTTTTACATGTCCTATGCGATATACACATTACACAATCGAAATTGATTCTTTTTTAAGAATTATTACAGAAGGCAAGTTCCCCGTTGGTGAGGCACGAAGGATTTATGCGTTACATATTTCATAATGGTTTTTTTTAACAGTTTTATATTACTCCCGGCGTGAAAATGCCATACCTTTTATATATATATATATATATATATATATGTGTGTGTGTGTGTAAAATTCGTCCCTGGAAGGCAAACCCCTTTGACCCCCCGATGTTTTTTTTTCTCTAAACTAATTTAAGAAGAATCGTTTTCAATTGACCGCGTTGTTCTCAGTCATCTTGTGCAAAATAATCTTTATTATTCAATCACATTTTACATGTATATACAACTTAGTCGGAAATTAAGCTGGTCCACTCGACTGGTGACTGTTGTGTATCTTATATACATTGTGACAGACATTGCAATGGAACATTTTTTATAGTGACAATACCCCGAGCTAAGAATGACATAGTCAATAATATATTTGTAAACTATTCCTTATCCTATATACATTTTCGTATCTTTTGTAAAGTGATAAAAATTCGTAATCACTTATGGTAGAGGCCGCATTAATCTTATTACGAATAACCTCTGACGAATTATTTTTGATGTTTTCTTAGAGATAATGGCAGACGGAGCTTATTTTTGAGAATTGTTATTCAACTGTAGCTGGTCATAATGATATGCAATAACACGGCTTTTAGTGATGTAATCTATGACGTATCAGCTTGGACTGAATTTGGCCGCTCTGATTAGATCCGTTTTCGGCGTTTAAAATGTTTATATCGTTTTTGTTTTCTGGAAATATTAATTTTACCAATTGTCTCATCGCTGTTAGTTCAGTCATGTTGGCTCCAACTTTTTGTGTATTTGCATATATTCATTTTTTTGATTCGTTATTTTTGAATAGTATTTTCAAACTACAAGGATAAATGTATACCATATTATTGAAGATTTCTATTTCGTCAGCACTTTCCTATTCTGTTTTAAAAAGGGAAATTTTCTGCATTTCATCAATTATGTCTTTCATCAATTATCTGTATTTCATCAGTTATCTGTCTTTCATCAATTATCTACATTTCATCAATTATCTACATTTCATCAATTATCTACATTTCATCAATTATCTACATTTCATCAATTATCTGCATTTCATCAATTATCTACACTTCATCAATTATCTGCATTTCTCTTGGTTCAGACTTTTAGAATCAACCGGTTCAAACACATTTGACGACTGGGTTAGAGTTGTTTTTTTTGTTAATCACATACACCGTCTTTGCCTGAACCCTGTTTTTTAATTAACTCGCTGCGACTGCAACTTTAAAAAATAGTTTTCCGTTTAAGTGCCTGTTTTAAGGTGAACAGAAAAACAAACAGGATGTGGAGAATGTAGATTTGAACAGTGTGTGTAATGTGCGAAAGCTATTGAGATTAGTTGCACGCAACCGATGCTCAGGAATTTCAACATTCTTAAGGTTCTGGCGCTACGCTGAAGATGCGAATTACGTTGCGCGGGCGGGATGTTGATAACGGAGGATTTATGCCTGTTAGAAGTCGATTTTATTATAACCTTCCTTCCTCCGTGAAATCCTACTTTTCTGAGATTTATATTCCCAGAAGGGAGCATAGAAACCTTTTAAATGAATCTCGTTTCATACGGGCTAATTCAGATCGAATTCGTTGTATCATCATAAGAGCAGTCGGCAAACTAGTTTTTTTTTGTTTTTTTCTTCTTTTTTTCTCTTAAAATATAATTGACAATTTGAAATATTTCACCAATTCGACCAGTCGGAAACGATTACGGTCTGTCGGAAAATCGGGTATAATGTTTTTGCAGATAGAACACGCAAATCTAGCGAATTAACGAGAACGGTGTAGATGCAAGGATGCGTGTAATTTGCTGTTTTGTGTTGTTTCATTTTTTTGTAAAAATTTTTCCGTAGCTTTATGTCCGAGAATACTGGATGTCAAAAATATTCGCTTCCTTATGGACTAACGTTTATTATTGTTGGCGCGGCGATATATTTATCGAAAAAACTTACTATAATTAATTCAGTTAGTAATGGTGTACACACGTGATGATGATCAGTTTTACATTTCGTGTGACCCACGTGGGGATACGCGCGACGTTCTTATTCTTCTGCAATACAAAGACGTAATCAGTTTGTGTGTGTGTCTGAATGGAAGAACGCTGATGGTAATAGTGTAATGAATGCGTTAGTTCAAAATTAGACATCAGGAAATTAAGTCGTTTCGAACTCCGTTTAATTTGCCCGGTTAATCTCTAGCCTGAGGATCGGTAATATGGACGCTGCAGTTCGATGTAAATAGTTTCAGCCGGATTCGTTCCAAGTTATAGGTAGTTTTGCCGAAACAGTTAGAAGCGATTTTAAAAGTTTGCTTAAATGGTACCTTATTTACATCCAGAATTTGAACTCCGCCCTCTTCCAGATTTAAACATAGTCTAATATTTAATTATTTTTTCTTCGCCTACTCGAATTCAGCCATCTATGGACCACGTGAAAGCAACAGACTTTCCCCTTTCCACTCTTCCAAATATTTTTTCATTATTTCTCTGTGCTTTTTCTTCCTATCTTCGTCCGCTTCTCTTTTGATTTTTATAAAGCCATCGAATTCTTTTTATTCCTAAATTCCGTTTTATTATCGTTTTAATAGTTTCTATCACATCTATTTGTGCTTCATTAAGATGAACTCTTCGTATTTGAGAACCAGCTCGCAGGCTGATTTTAAATCGGTCAAAATGTTGAAAGATTCTTTCAGTTAATTATCACATATTCTCTGGATATGTGTATAAAAAATGGCAACCTTCTTTTCCTCAGGCGTAATTAAAAGGGAAGGGGGATATTGAGAAAAAGAGAAAATCTGAAGAGATTGCAAGCTATTTGAAGAGGAAGAGGAAGAGGAGTCTTGTAGGTGGAAGAACGCCATTTACGAAGAAAGGAACATCTTGGAGCACAGAATATGTAGTGAAATGTTTAAGGAGAAACTCATTTAATTAAAAGGGCAATAAAGCTAAAATGATTAAACCTTTTTTTATATCCAAATGTGGGTTTTCTTTTTTAGAAAAACTTGGCTCTGAATAGTTTTCTTTTTTTTTTTTTTTCAAATTCTATAACATCTTTTCCTGGAAATTTACACATCTTAAATTTCTATCGGATTTCTACCCTTTTCATCGTTCAGTTCGATTTACACCTCTGATTCCCATTCGAGTTTGTTTCGCTGCACTATTCGTGGAAATTTTTCTTTTTCTTTTCTTTCTATATTACTCTTTTCAGTCGAATGACGACGACGCACCCTTCCAATTTTCCTGCCGATATCTGTATTCAAATTTGTTTTCTTCTAATGATTTCTGGGCGGAAATTCCTCGGTTATCGCTCCAAATAAACGCTGATGGGCGAGTTAAGGTTAATCATTTTACAGGGTCCGGGCCCCCTAAATGAAACAAAAAAGAGGAGTAGAGTCAGTTATGCTAAATCGTTGATGCGCCGATATCAGATTAATAAACTAGCGGAGGCGTCGAGAAAATTAGAAGATTCTACGGAAAGATCTACACGAAACCTAAATTGATTGTTCTTAAGAATTTTTTCGCCTTCCGTGCGTGTAAAAAACAAATAAAACGGCGAAAAAGGAACCGTAATTTAAAGCTACGACACACACTGGTGTTTAATCAAAAGACTGGAATTCCCGATAATTTTTACGATGTGAATTTTGAAGCAAGTCAATTAAGAAATAAGTACAAGAAAGTGTTTTTTTTTCTTAATTTTTTATAATAAAAAATTATATTTCAATTAGGATGAACTACATGCGGAGCAGCGATCTGTACTATCGCGTTTAATCCCCTTAAGTAGGCTCCATGTGCTGTAATAGCCCCAGTAGTTAAACACGGCACATGGAAACCCTCATATACAATCTTAGGGGAAAAAAAAAAAAAAAAAAAAAACTATCGAGATTATAATTATTGCTATTATTATTATTATTATTAGAACATTTAAGAATAAATGCATCCGTTCTTAGGATACAAATCATTTAATTGATATTAAAATTTTTAGCAGTAGTTTTATCGTATAATATTGAATTTTACAATTTAATGGGCAAAAAAGGAGGAGGAGGGCCTTCTTCAGCGCCGAACCTATTCAAGTCGGGATCATAAGCTACAATTTGATAATGCCTATATGCTGCGGAACTTTAGCTGCGACATCATTCTATCGTACTTTTTTTTGCTTTCACAGGTGTAGTAATTTAACTGTTTCGTAAACCTTTTTTTTTTTTGTTCTAGTTTTATTTTTGATAAACTTAATCTTGATTTTGTCTTTTAAACGTTCGATGCGTTTTGTTCCCGTATCCTTTTTGTGTGTTATATTCTTTGATATTTTGTTTGCCGGTGAAATTTCATAGCGACTAATACGAGCTCCGCAATTTACTTTGTTCCAAACTTTACACATTTGAAATACGACGAATAGTAAAGTAACACATTGTGATTCTACCGCAACATATCGAGCAATTTACGAAGCTCTAAGAAACATTCTTCTGCACCAGGTAGTGTAGTCGTATGGCGAATAATTTTTGCGATGGCGGAAAGTTGTTGCAATGACAACGATGGTCCAGAGTTGATGGAAAACAATGTGAGCAGTGCTAGAGTAGAGGAGGCAATTAAAAATTCTTTTCCTAGACACATATTAATCAGGCGAATGATGGCAACAATGTGTATCGCAGTTCTCAACCGTAGGGTAGTGTAATATGCACAGTAAAGAACGGGACGTTCTTAGCGTGCTGTAGCCTGGCAAACGAGTGATAAGAATCGAAAATATACGTCAACGATTGGGGCTTAGTTGTGTAACGAAGTTGTCTGCTTGAATCAATGGGGTGACGGTTTCCGCAGCCGACTGGGCCAATGCGAAGGGTCTAGGAAATATGTATTATAATAAGCGCTACCTGTTTCGTCGGTGCAATATGCAGATTGCTGCCGGCGGGTAGCATGGTTGCAATTAACAGTGCCAACAACTGTTATCGGCGTGTCTGTTCGCGGTGTATATGTGCGCGTACTGGAGTTGCTAATTAAGTAGCTGTCTTAGTTGTTAACCTTCGCAGAGTGCTGCTCAACGCGATTAATAATTCCTGCTCCCTCCCACGAAATTATCGTTCAATTATTGTGTTGCCGATCTTGTGCTTTCGTACGATTGCCGATGATAGAGCACGACCGGAAAATAGGATTTCGCGAGAAAGATCCGATGCGGCCCGGGAATTATCGTGTACCAATCAATACGGCAGTTTTCCTAGTCCAGCGTGAGATCTGCTGACGCGAATAATCAGCCTCTACCATTCCACACTCTCCCGTTAGTATGTTATGAATTCGTAGCTGTAGCGATTATCTTATTTTTGAATTTAAAGGTTAATACGATACCGTCGTATGGCATTCACTAGCACGCTGTGTACTCAAAGAGTTAGCTATCTGTGTCTAAAATGTCTCGGTTATGCTCATCAAAAGTGATCTCTTGAATATGTGAATGTGTAAAACTATTATCAGGCGATGATGTTCTCCATTTCCACTAGTAATACTGCATTGAAAAGAGGCAAAATAAATAAATACCAATTACAACATTATACATATATTATTATTATTATTATTATTATTATTATTATTATTATTATTATATATATATATATATATATATATATATATATATATATATATATATATGTATATATATATATATATATATATATATATATATATATATATATATATATATATATATATATATATAGTGTGAGGGAGAGAGAAAGAGAGCAATCAGTATCGATCTCGTTAACTGCAAGTTGTGTGTTCATTTTTGATATTTCTCGATATATATGAGCAAAGGTTGCTGCTGTTGCTGAATCTAAGCTGCTGTGAAATTTATAGGAGCCGTAGAAATATAAAACAGGGAGGTTATGAGTGAAATGGTAGAATTTTCTTTTTCTTTTTTCTTTTTTTTTTTTTTTAGCCCGCCAATGCAACAAAGAAAGCTACATCATATTGAGGAAATAGAGAAGTACATCATTAAAAGGAAAAAAGGATAATTATTATTAGGTCACGAACTCAGTGCTAGAAAATTATAGGAAAGGCCGCTCAACCGAAATTCGAAACCTCAGCGATCATGATAAAATTTTATTCGTAATAATAACGGAAGCTGGTAGTAAGAAGAAAAAAAAAAAAATGTAGCCCCGGAATTTTTTTCGGATGGTGTTTAATACACTCGTAATTATTAAAACGTTTTTTGGGCGGGAGGTACGTTCAAATTAATGAAAAGAGATTCGGGATTCTCCTAACTTTATTTCATTTAATTTCGCAAAGTCGTCTTTTCTTCTTTTATGAAGCCGCTTCGACTTAATATTGCAAGATCTGCATAACTACATAGAATTATAATCAATAGCTGAAAGCAAATTCGGAATTATTTAGCTACTTGTTCGATTTTTCGCTACGCCCTTTCGAGAACCCGGAAGACGGGAGAGAACAGACGCGAATATCAATTCTCAGGTTGTTGTCGGGTTTTATTCGATTTTTCGACCGCTTGTTTCGGGATGCCGACGGCAACAGACGTGCTCGTTCACCGAGCGTATTCCTTCTGTCGTCGCTGAGATAACCTTCGCCCCAGTATATACTTTGTTGTGTTCTTGTAGCAGCAACAATGGCGATGCGCATCATCTGCTTAATATGTTGTTGTCGGCGACGGCCAGTGTTGTTTCGGTTTTCTTCTATATTGTTCTTAGGCAGTAGTCCGGTTTGCAGTCAGGCCGGCTGGACGGATTGTTTTCAGACAGGCAGGCGCGGAGGAATGGCGAAAGATGAAAGAGCGCCTGCGGTTGTTGTTGGACCGATTTGCGCATGCATCTATCAATTTTGCCGTTTTTCCCGCGCACATGAACACAGGCCGCTTTACGTCATCGGGTGCATTCAATGTGTACTATATAGATCGGGAGCTGGCGAAAAACCGCTCTGGCCATGGTCCGAACTTGCATAAGTTCGGCGCTGCCCTGTTATCGGTTGTCCGATGATAGATCTGTGTTGTGCCAGGCTGCACTTGCGTCCGGTGAGCGCTGCGATAATTGCTACATTTCTTAGCCGGGCACATTATTCGGACGTGTACAGATCAAACCTGTTTCTCGTTACATAGTGTACGCGAACACACATAAACTATGCGCCCCGGATCCGGATTCGGATCCGGATCCCTGGACATTGTCAGACTCCCCGATAAATCTTCGCGGACTTTATTGTGTTCCAATTTCCTGTTCGCCTCTTCTAGGACGACGTAGACGAATCAAATTATTTTTCGTTCTTTCTTTTCGATAAGTAGCGGGTCGGCGAAGTTAGTTGCACCAGCAGGAGCTGGTCGGTAGTCTGCATGCCTTGTTTGTACTTCGGACCGAAGATATAATTGCCGGTTTTCTCCCGGCAACGTATTAAGACATAGTGCACCGCGGTGCTGATCAGCTGGTGTGTGCAGCGCGACCAGTATTGTCAATTCTCTGCGACTACACAAGCACGCGTCTGTGCGTCTGCGCGCCTACTATTCGCCGCCGGTATGTTCACATAAATCTTCAAAGTGGCGACGGTGGTGGTGGCTTTCTTTGCCCCATTGTTCTGCCGCGGCCCCTGATATCTTTCCGTTTCGCTGTGTGTCTATTAAGAGATGATACTTTGTTGTTATCTGGCAGTGCAACAATGTGTGGCACCGCTTTATTTACCCGATCGCAACTAACTACGTAATTATTCCTCGGTCTTTATTATGCGCAATTACCGGCATTATCTGCTGCTTGCTCGCTCGCTCGCGCGCCAAGCCTCTCCGGTCCCGCGCTCCCGCACGCATCGATTATATCCTCGTTAGAGGCTGCTCGTTCGCATCTGTTAGACAACACCATCTCTCACCTAGTCCTATTTCCCGCTTTGAAAGTAAACCACGCGCCGGATACTATGATTTCCACGCTTCGTTAAATAGATTGTCGTTGTTGCTTTTTTCAGATTTTCCAGATTCTCGCGCCGTTTTACTACGCTGTCGCGAATTGTTCTTTCCGAAAAATTTAATAATACCACGCTTCTAAGAAGATCACCTCTACCGCCGCTCGATTCATTTTTTTTTTTCTAATTCTACCTCAGCAATACCGCCATATTCCCCTGTGTGTTTGATTTGTCAAAGACCGTCTCGACTGTTGTCCCCAGATTGTTTAGTTTCCCGCTTTATAAGCGAGCAATGTATGACAAGCGCGCCCTCCCTTCCGGTTGTTTGGCATTGCCGTTGAGATGGTTTCTTTCCCATCTACTTCTGTCCTTTCGCTGATCAGATCTCCCAGTGCTTTATATCGCGTGCCCAATTCATATAGTTTCTTCGTCATCTAGCAGAACACACATATTGATGATTATATTGGTTTAATTAATGCGCGTCTCTCCCCAGCAACTTCTGATTAATTTAGGTTTTTTTTTTTTTTTTTCTTTCCCATAGTAAAGTATTGCTAAGCATCTTAGTATGGGCGCAGGGTTAATTTAGAAAGCGAGTTCGTGGTAAAAGGTGGATAGGAAGATTCCGTCATGCACCGGAGGAGAAGCCTTTACGTTTTCGGTCTAATAGTCTAATACTTATAGTGTATGCGAGAGAAACGTGTACTTCTGTCTCAGACACTGTACTACATCCGAGATGCCTGCTAACCGGAGCACGTATGCCGGCTTGATAATGATCGACCGTAGCCGAATGTTGCAGCTTCACCTGTGGCGTCAACCTTTACCATAAACCAACTAGAGAAGATGAAATAGTAGCAGTCGGCCCTCGGCCTTGCATGGCCGTCGATCTCGAAACTGAGGATAATCATGTCGGAAGCTACACTTTCAACTTGCAACGAAATCACAACTGTTTGAATTAAATTTATTTTCAATTTTTGACAAAAGAAGAGGAAATTCAAATTTTTATGAATTCTATGGAAACGACTGTTTTTTTTATTTGTTTTTATTGTAGTGTTCAAATATTGCATATACAATAATTGACTACAAGACTTTAGTGTACCATTTTTTAAATACATATATTTCATGATAACACACACACATATATATGTGTATATATATATATATATATATATATATATACATACATGTATAGTTATAAAAATATTTTCGCCCCCCCCCCCAATTTTGGTCTAGATACAGCCCTATATATATGTATATATTTATATTTATATATACATATATGGAAAAGAAAAAACAAACTTTGTTAAATTCATGTACTCTTGGAAGGCAAAAAGCAATGTTGTTGTTTAATAAGAGGAACTCAAAATTGTTATTGTACAAATCACCATTTTTATGCTGCATAAAATATGACAACAATAATAAAAATAATAATGTTAACCGCATCACTAATAGTAATCGGAGAATGTTTCAATAGTTACAGCTAATTTGATACAGTCGACGTGCTCCACATTATTTATTAAACAAATTTACGAAGTGTAATAGTGATAAAAATAGCATTTATTTAAAAAGCGGGTCGATTTTTATTAATGTTAATAGTCTAAATGTGGGCATTATTACTGAAACTTCTCTGAGCGTGCTGGAGATGAGGTAACAAACATTTAATATACGCAATAGTATCTTGCAAACTTATTTGGATCTACGGAATTACTAAACCTACAAATCTGCGGATGATATATAGGCAATACAAAATAAAATCCTTAGGCTCGTAACCAAGGCTTCGTGGTATGTAACTTAACCTTACATCGTCAAGATTTAGGTACACAACCGATGTTATTTAAAGCTCGTGCTCGAAAACACACGGAAGGAAAAGGCTCTGGAATATCATTCGAACAAACTTGCAACTGGACTGTTTGATACTGTTAGTAAAGTGAAGCGGTTGATACGTCAGAAGTCATCACGGCCCATTCTCCGTTCGTGCTTAATATTCCCCGCTCTGAATATATATATTGCTAAATGGCCTAAACGGTCTAATTGGACAGTTTGTAATAGTGTGTGTAGGTAAGAAAAGGGGAAAAACAAAATTATTGAAACTCTCGACGGTGAAGCGAAAGTTTCATACAGGACCCGCGTGGACACCCTGTGGTACATTGCAAGCAACAACTTGTTTTTCTCTTCTTTTTCCCTCCTTAAATCTTTTTTTTATTCATTTTATTTTTTGTTTCTTAATTTGGTTTTTGGGTGCGTTAATTAATTAAGCTAGCGCAAGTGAAATTTTTTGACAATTTCAATGTAGAATTGAACCAGGTCCTATAATTAAGCGAAATATCACCACCGAACCAATTAGGCCACTCGGGCACTGGCTAAGAGAAAAGCTTTCGCTTATGCACAGCGAATTTTTGACGTTTTTCCCCGGCTGTTTCGCTTCGTTAGAAAGAAAAAGACATTAAACAAAAAAACCAAAACCAAAATAAAGAAGAAAAAATTGCAACAATCGCGATGGCTAGATTTTCTCTTCTGCGCATATTTCGCCGTCTGTGCGCGCATCTATGTCAACGTTAAAAGTTGGTCGCTGCCGAAACGGCCGGAGGATGTAGAAATTGTCCGTCAACGTTCGCTATCGGCATTTTTCGGAGGCCGAAAAGGAAGACGACGACGACGATACGGTCGGGTCAGAGTCGACGGGTCCGCTGAAACATTGTAGATTGGCAACATTGCCGAATTTCTAATTCCGTCTTAGATGCCGCGGCGGCGTGTCGTACATTATATGTCTGTATGCATATGTTGCCGTCTTGCAGCGGAACATTTCTCTCCGTTTGTCCGTTCGCCCGCGAACCGCACCC
This sequence comes from Icerya purchasi, assembly GCA_039619475.1. Taxonomy (NCBI): domain Eukaryota; kingdom Metazoa; phylum Arthropoda; class Insecta; order Hemiptera; family Monophlebidae; genus Icerya; species Icerya purchasi. The sequence continues at coordinate 448,663,397 of CM077116.1, read as the reverse complement.
GTACTCGACATTAATAAATTACGGTGCCCCGTCGCCGCGGCCGCTCTCCCCGCGCAATACCTTCGGCAGCGGCCAAGAAGACAGATACCGTTGTTGTTATTGTTGTTGCTGTCGCTGCCGCTGCTGCTGCTGCTGCTGCTGGCATGCAAAAACCTGCTGGTCCACCTTGCAAATTTTATCGTTGCACACACAATGCAACGGCACAACTATTCGACCATCATCGTCGGCACCGCGCATGTTCATCGCCTTAATTGCACGTCTAGACTGCTACAATACGTATACAACGTTGTGCTTGCAGCGCGCGCACGTACGCACGCGCGCACCTTGCACGAAAGCTGAGCCGATCGCGCCGTCTCTGTTCGGCCGACGCGCGAATGCAAGTTCGGCGCTCGTCGAGATAAGTGAAAAGATAGCCCGGCTGGGCGCGAGTGTGCGCTTTATTTTGTTGCTGGTTGCGCGCATAGGTGAGACTGCGCCGTTCCACCGATTCGGAGAGCGGCTTGCGGCACCGCACATATTCGGCTGTAGCCGGTTTTTCGACGATCGTGTCTAACCGATTATCGTTCGCGCTGCCGTCCATCCTGCTGGACTCTTTTTGCATTTCGGCCTCCTATGCACGCGGCAGACTGCGCTTGCACGGCCAGTCGAGATGAGCCCCCCCCCGTGCTCGCTACCCGAGAAACCAATAAGTGTGCGCGCTAAAATCGGCTAAGAAAGTGGTCCCCCTCCGCCCGCGAGACAAAGTGTTACTTAACGACCGCGACATTTGGCTACTCCGGCCTTTACGGCGGCTGGCACTTATCACGTTGCTATTATTATTATTATTATTATTCTGTAATAATAATGATAATAAACTGATTTGATTTGATTTGATTTGATTTGATTTGATTTGATTTGATTTGATTTGATTTGATTTTATTTTATTTGATTTGATTTGATTTGATTTGATTTGATTTGATTTGATTATTATTATTATTATTATTATTATTATTATTATTTCGTCGAGCGAGCGCCGAGAAATGTCCGGCTATGGTGTCGTATTTCGGTCTCGAGGCTGATTCTTCGCATCGTTTTCGCATCGTTTCAGAGATACTGCTTATACTGCTTAGCACATGTTGAACCACCGGAGGGAATCGGTTAGCCGAGTTGATCCCTTATTTATAGCTTTCGTGTACACGGGGTTGTTAATCATTATGAGAGGTGCACAATGTCGTCCGGGGCTTTAACTGGCGGGAAGGAAATTCGCTTTTGAGTGTAACCTCGTTTATTTCAGAGAATTCTCCCGAAAGCAATTTTTATCGCCCCCCCCCCCCCCGGAAACAATTTGGGATCTGCGCGCAGAGTTTGGAAGACGAGATATGGACACGACGGTTGCGGCCGGTGCGACATTGAACGGCCACAGCCGCGCGAGAAGGCCGCGCAGTTACGACGTGAGCAGCAGCAACAGATGGAGGACAGTGAACCCTGTGTTGCTGCTGCATATAGTCGGCGGCGGTGCGAATATTTAGCCAGCCAGCAGCAGGCCAGTTATTTTTCGTCACAGACAGTTCGCGTGATCGTTGCGCCCCTCGTTCCCGCCAAAAGCGCCCCCCCGTCACCAATAGCGTCCGCGCTAATTTTCGTGTTTTTGCATCAACAACCGCAGCCCAAAAACCGCGAACCCGTCGTCCACCGGGACCCTGGCACCGGCCGCGCGCGCGGGAGATGCGCATCGCAGCGAACGAGTTGCATGCTATGCTCGATACATTTTCAGCGGCACAAAACGAGATTATCATCATCGGTAAAATGTAATGCTGATTTCTTCTTGCGCATGCAATAACATTATAATATCGCGTTTTGCCGCCATATCGGCCTGCCGAGCAGCAACGCGCACGCGCGCGCATGGTCCCCATTTCTGGACGAGTTCAGCGCCGAATTACAGTGCACTCTGCAGTACAGCGTCGTGTAATTGTTGCGTCGTCACTCTTTTTTATCTCTCTTTTTTCTCTCGCCCTCCCATTCCCATCCCCATCCCCTCAAAAAAATTATTTATATGCCCCGATCTGTTTTCCTTGTTCACTGTTGGTCGGCGCGGTCGAAATGCTGCCTATCTTTATTACTTTTTCTCTCCGTGTCCCGTCGAAACGTCTGTCTCATCACTGGATCGAAAGTCGCCGCCAAGATCTATTATCGACCGACGACGGCGACCCTCATTTTTATATGCAAAGCGCGCGAAGATTCTTCTTTCGACACGGTAATTTGGAGGGAAAAATTTCAGTTGCGGTTATTAATGTGGGTCCGATCGCACTTCGAGCTGTGCCAGCAGGGTGTGCGTTTTTGAGCCCGAAGTTGTTACCTCACAGCTGCCAATAGAAAAATGACTTCGGTTGATGTTGGTCGCGAACTTTTAAACCTGTTTCTTACATTATGTTTTTGGTCATAACCATCACCCCTGGGGTTAATGCTTGTGGTACAGCGTTTTTTATGCTTACCGGCCATTTTGGATTTTCAAGGTACTTTGCACGCCTCCTACACCCGCGAAAAATATTTTAACGAACGCTTTCTAATCCCACCGTTGAGAAAGTGTGCTGAACTACAATAGCCTTTCCTCCTTTCTTTTCCGTTTTCCCCTCATTCTTTTATTATTCTTCACTGTTTTCGCCCAAGTTTTATTCCGGCCTATTATTAATGGTTTATATATTATGGTGTTTATTTTTAGGGGTTTTTTTGATCGTTTAAGTGAATAGGGATTAAATGTGATACGATTGCGAGGGAGAACATTTATAATGCGATCAAATACTACCTCTCTATGTACATAAATATTTTCGTTACGCAGGTCACACAAATGGATCACATTGCTCCGGCCACTTCCTTTTTCCATTTATTGCTCTTTCGTCAGATGACTTGTAGTCGATTCAATTTCCGGTTAGATATATGCGATTAGCGAGAGTCCCGAATGGGGGGGGGGGGGTACACAACTCGAAAACATTTAGAGCTGTGAGAAAGCCGATTCTTAGGCGATAGTACGACCATAACTCTCCGTAGAGAGAATTTCTTGAGGTGAACTGGTCGCTGTTGCACAGTTTTCTTCTTTTTTCAGCTTGAAAAGTTTCAAGAGATTTTCAAAAAATAAAATTAATAAAAGAAAAGAAATTGATCTGAGCGGTTGCGGCCAGAAAAAAGGTATTGATTTCAGCGGTGTAATTTTTAATTTCTTATTTACAAATACGATTGACAATATAAAATCACGAATAACACAAAGAGAGAGAGAAATGTGAATCATAAGTCTGCAAAAATTACGACCCACGTATTTCGGAATGTCAAATATTTAACGTTAAAGAAAAGAAAACATTTTAAACTAATCATAATAATTACCAAAATGAACGTAAATTGCAGCCTAATGAATATGGCAATTTTCCCGCGCTTGGATAAGTCGTCGAAATTATGCGCTACTCTGTAGAAGTCCTCGAACAACAAGGCGACTTGTTTTCTCCATACTACTTTATAATCTCTCTTTTTCTTTGAAGCGAATGTAAACCTAGTCTAACATGAGTCTTCATTCATTTTTGTAATAGGGCGTCCTGTATTATCGTGAAGCTAGCTTCCTTATGGGGTTATATTAAATGAATCTGAAGGGAGAAAATACCCAGGGTGGCCACTGAACCGGGAATTTTGTCGGAAAACCAGGAAGTAATGGAAAAATTAACGATATTTTTAAAAAGGAAAAATCATTTGAAACGTTACAAAAAGTGAATGCATTTTTTAATGTACTTCACACTCAAGAATAAATGACAAAATGTTCTGTTTTATTCATATAACAAGTATGCTGCGGCGTTAAAATATTATACCAATAGTAGCAAAAAAATGTTATTATTTATTTTTATTTTTTTTTGTACAATTCCAGTAATCAGGAAAACCGGGAATAACCAGGAGTTTAAAAATTCCTTTCTAGTGGCCACCATGATACGCTACGATGTTTACCTCGGGAGGTAATTAATTAAACTAGTGTTCGCCCATTGGTCGAAAGTTTTTCTACCCACACATTCGTTCATTCGTTGTGTATCTGAGATCATCATACACTTCAGACTGAAAATGTTCAGCATTACAAAATCGACACATTAAATTCATACATCCACAATTATGACTTATAAAATTTCTCGGAACAATATTTATAGCTCATTTAAAATTATCATCATCCGTAAAAATGTAAATTATTTTCGTTATTTTTGTTATCATTTTGCCGATAATAATCTGCGTTGTTGTTGCTTCTACGCCTATTTGAATTGTTATTAAAATTATTTTCATTATTTCTATACGTGTATTTAAATTATTGTTATTATTTCGTAAAAGATAATAATTCCTGTTTCGTTGTCTTTCGGTTAGACCAGTTCACGTACGACGCGGAGGCATATTCAATAAGCCAAAAAACAAACAACGTTTTGCTCCCAGAAAAAAATAAAATAAAAAAAAATAAAAATCATGGCACCCTATTATTATTGAATAAATTAGAAATACAAATATTTACTTTGAATTGAATCGAGAGCTCAAAACGCTAATGCAAATCAAAAAACTTACAACTTGAAATAGTTCAAATGACACCTTAAGATTATTTAGTACATTGTAAAAAAGCCAATAACGATGATTATTAAGGAAAATTAAAACACTTTAAATAAGAACGGATTTACACTGGCTATAGCGATTTGGTTTTTTTGATTTTTTATAATAATTTTTTTTGTTTAAATAAGGGGGAAAAAATAACTGTTTCTAAAATATTTTTATTGATAACACTAAAGGTCGAGCTATACTAAACAAAAAAGAAAAAGAAAAGAAAATCGGTTAGGAGAAAAAGGGGTACTGATTTTTCTTTGCCTATTTATATATATACATATATATATATATATATATATATATATATATATAGATTCCAGATTAACATGACTTAATAAAAAGTCTTCTAATGAAAATTTTATTAATAATCATTACCGGTTTGACTGCAAAATTCCATTGAATTGGAACAATCTCCGTAAACTTTTTCCGGAGTATCGAAATGCAATTTCCTCGATGTCAACAATCTCCCGATAAAAAGTAAACACAAAGAAAACTTTTTTCTCTCTTATTTCGCTGGAAAAAAAAAGATTTCGGGAAAAGTAGTAAAATACACATAAAATAGCCTTTTCATAAAATAATATTTAATGCATGTTCGGACGTGTTTGAAGATAGCGCTTCATTTCGTGATCATGAGAAAAGCTATCTCGCTTCCAAACGCGCCAACATCTAAATGTTACAAAAAAAGGAATTTTATTTGTTAATCACGTACAAGTACAATTTTTACTGCGATTAAAGATAATTTTAATAAATAGTAGCGTATTTTCGCGTGTTTTTAAATGTTGCTATTTATTATATTATTAGGCAGTGATGTTTTGTTCAGTTAGAACGCCTGATATCCCGCTGCTGCTGCAAATTGACATTTCAAAAATTTCACTTGCATCCGGTTAATGTCCATAGTTGACGTCCGCCCAGCAGAAGATAAAAAAAAAAACAAAACAACCTTAGGTCAAAGTAATATCTCTTAAGCTGTTCATTAAATTGAAATATTATAACCCGTTGAATTCACGGCGAGGATCTTTATCAGTTATATGTACGCAATGATAGCGTGCAACTTATTATCCTAATCCCTTAGTTCTTCGTAGTATTAAGATGTCGAGCAACTAGAGAATCAGATGATCACACTACAGCCTTAAAGAAAGAGAACGAAACAGTCAGCACCAACTGAAGTTGACAGGTATCGAACGACACACTGATCATAGGCTGCGAAATGTACCATATACATTTTAAAAAATGGAAGAAAGGTTTCTTTCTTTCTTTTATATTAAATTTAGGGGTCGCTTCAACAGCTAGGTTATTTATATTTCGAAATTGGCTTGGTTGCAACGATTAAAGCCCCATCTACTTACGAAAACAAGCGTCATATCAATGTGATACAGATATTATTAGGAGTATACAGAAAGGAGAAGAGTGTTAAAACGATGAGAATCAGACGGCTGAAAGGAGAGTTTATATACATAAATTAAGTGGTCCTTACTTTTATTGAAATTTATCCCATCGTTTTTTGTTTTTTTTTTTTTTTGAATGATTTGAATTGTCTTACAAACCGCGTACGGGAAAGAGCCCAAAAATCCTGCGCTCACTGATGCAGATAGAACTCTGTTCAAATTTTTAACCTCCACCCCCCGTTTTTTCTGTCGAATGTTTGTATAATGTATAAGCAATGCCCCGACGGCTTCGACTTTCGTTATTTACCAATTATCTTGTTCAGTAAAATTTCGTACCCAATACACAATTAGGAGGGACATGCTTAATCCTAACAGAAATAAGTACCCCCCTCCCATCACCGTACAACATATACATACATACATACCATGGGCGCCGCCAGCGGTGGCCAGTGGGCAGCTTCCCCCCTGGAGCCTTGAAACTTTTTAATCAACTGGCCATGATGAGTATTCATAGGCGCGTAATTATGGACAATTTGCCAGAAACCCATGAAAATTGTGTTCTAATTAAGATTCTTGTTTAAAATAAAATATTGAACCTTTACAACTTGTAAATTTTATTTTTCCTATAACTCGTATCCTCTTTCTATGATCCCCTCCCCCGGCGCCTGGCAACTCATCCCCCTCCCCGGTTCTTTGGCTGGCGACGCCCTTGATACATACATGTATAACAATATGTTGGATATTTTTGTATTTTTTCACACCTTAATTACTAGTGTCAGCGAGGTCTAATCGCGCCTCATTTTTGCTACTAGTTCAACACACCCGCCTAAATTCAGATTTTTTTTTTTTTTATTTTTATTTTTAAATAAGAAAGTTGTGGGTCTTACAAGGCAATTTTGCCCATTTCGTGAGTTCCCGTCACCCTCATTATCGTTTATTTGACATAAATTTACAATTTACTAATAATATTTCAATACATCTAAAATAATATTTCTTATCACTATAGTAATTTAATTAATTTAGTACAGTAACTTATGACTACACACTAAGCACCTATACATCACCAACCAGTCACACTCAAAGTAATCATTCCCACTAATGTAAAAGAAAGAAGATCTTTTCCGCTACATTATTGAAAATCATCTACATGCACCTGTTGTAGTTCCTGTGCTGAGCAAAAAGAAATTTAGGAACCTAATTTACTAAATAAAGAAGTCACCGACATGGTATGTAAAAGTAGAAAACTTTTGTTGTCGCTCTGTTAATATCTGCTTCGTATTTCGGCCGTGGGGCTTTTGGATGTTTCTATTATTTATTTTAAATAATATACTTTTTTTATTGTTCATACCATTCACAGCAGAGGGGAGGGGGTCTCCATCGTATAGTAACAACACGACTACATTTCACAGTTTCCGAAATTTTTTCGTCCGCATTGGTGATGTAATAATTCGAATTAAAAATCCTCGCACAATGCGAATATTACAGTAACTGCTCATCGATATGATTAATGAAATACTTGAATCGCACCGCATCGATGCGATTATTTAATATGCGATTAAGAATGAATTGAAAACGTGGACCGTGTAAAACTGTTAATTCATAATTAAAATCCTTGCATTCTCGCTCGATGTAATTACTGCGAAATGTAATTAATATTTGTTAAAGTTTGAGTTAGATATCTCAACAAAGTTAATTCTGCTGCTGCTGCCGCACAGTGCTGTGGGAACTTTACTGAAATACTAAAAAGGGGGGTTTAGTTTATTGTTATTATTTCGAAATATTTTAAAAACTTTTAATTTTTCATCTTTGATCACACTAGATGACATATATTAAACCGTTCTTTAATACGTATTGAATAAAAATTATCTTTTAATCGACTATATAGAATTTTGTTCGTTAGTATTATATAAGAAGTTTTGAGAAAAAAATAAATATCCAAAAATTTTGAGTCAATTCGCGATTCGAATCGCCTTATGTGGATCCGAATTCAAATGATCGAATCGCCTTATGTGGATCCGAATTCAAATGATCGAATCTCAAAATTAATTTAATCATCGCTACATGTAGTGTACCCCGGGGTTCGACACTTGAATTGGTCGATGTTTTTTATTTTTTACTTCCTTTACTTATGTAATAATCGATATACCAAAAAATTTCGAACTTTGTACTCAACTAGATTAGAGTATTCTATCCCGAGAACTTGAATTATCAACTCTTTTTTTAGTATGCACCAAATAATACTTTTATTTATCAACTACAGTGGTATGAAGTAGTATCTAAATTTTTGCTCTTTTATTATCCATTATAGGAAAAAGATTTTAATTGGAAAGATAATATTTTTTGAATATAAATTAATATGAATATAAAAATTGATATTTACGTGTTATATATAATGTTTTCGATTTTTAATAATTCGCAAGCAATTGAAATTTAAATAATTCCCTGCATTTGCGGTTAATATACTTTTCAAAAAAATTACCCTTCAGCTATTTCAAATATAAATTTGATCTGGAACAATCAATTTTTAAAAGTGACTCTAAAATTAAAATCCACATTCCTTTAATGTAAAACAATGCACAGTTGTGTTGACTTGATAACATTTGATTCAGTCAGTTTGAATGAACAGAGAATCGAGTATAAAGTTATACATACGTAGTTATGATGCGAGGTTGTTTTTATTTATTTATTTTTTTTAAAAATGAAGGCCGGTGGTAACCCGGTATCTTTTAATAATGCGATTATTCACATCACTAGTCTAGTCTGCATATTAGTTGATCACAACTATGAAGAGAATATTATCGATTACTACCGTTGGTTGTGGGGACGTTCGCACATTCATTTCTCGCCCGATAACGTTCAGCGGGAGATTTGCGTAAAGGTGTCTGACACGTTTTCAATCTTGGCGCTGGAAACTGTCGTTGAAATCGCATTGTTGTTAAAACGCTAATATCGCACCCCGTGTTAAATGTCCTCTTTGAACTTGTTCTCTGGTGATAAATTATAGATGTAGTCTTCAAATATTAACACTAGAAGTGTTTTTTTTTTTTTTTTTTTAAATCATTTAAAAAAGGGTAATATTTATTTATTTATTTTCGAAGTAAAATTTCAATGTAATCTATATTAAATACGTTAATATTCTTATGAATGTACACGTTTTGTAAATACAAGAATCTGATGATACGGTGGATTTTGCTGCGTTTATAAACATACATGTGGTCACTCCTAAATGAGTTCTTTTTTTTTTGTTTTTTTATTTTATTTTATTTTTTTGAGTTCAGTCATTAAAATTAGAATTAAAAGTATAAAATCATAAATAACAGAAATCTATTCCCACAAGTTTGCAAATCTAGTAGTTGTTTGCTACGAATTTTCAAACGTATTTCCGGTTATTTGAGATTTTCACACATTTTCAATTGCAATAGAGTCTACACATTGCAGAAATGGAACTTGACTCAATTATAAGGAGCCCCCCCCCCCCCCGGCTGGGGGATAGCATTCTCTAAATATTATCCAAGTGCGAAGTAATTCTCGAATTATTGTGTAAATCCTCCTCCGTTCTGAATATTTTTAATTTTGTCCGCATTCTCTGAAAATTAATAAACTCTGGCCAATAGTGTATTTTTGGACGAAATTTCGTTATTTCATTTTGCACTTCAGGGGGTGCCCCCCGGGCATCATACCCTATATTAGAGCTAAAGAAAGATGTGTTGGTATAAAAAAAAATTCGTCGCCAAGCCGTAATCATTTTTGACAGTATTAAAAATATTATACATATGTACTTATAATAACATTGCACTCGACCACATCGACTAAGATGTGTTTCTCTTACATCTCTGTCGATTTTAAGTCGCTGCCTGTGGAATTGCGTTTCCGCGTTATTTATTATTCGTTTAATTTTTTCTCGTTTGTTTAGAGTGATTATAGGGACATCTATCTAGATGCGTCTCGAAAGGGGCAGCGAAAAAAAAAACAAAACAAAACAAAAACAAAACAACATACTAACACTTAACCGCGTAAATGCGATGTGTTGTAATAGCAACAACTAGCGAATGTCGCGCATTAGGGTCTCCTAGAGCTGGACCAGCGTGCAACTTTTTATTACCTTCTGGCTGCGGTGTGCGCTACCTCCTTCGTTGCTGTCCGTCGAGGCTCGTTGCAAATTCGCGTTGCATTATCACCTCTTCTTTTTCACACGTACACGCGCGTACACACACTGGCATACACACATATGCCCGTTCCGGTTAACTAAAAATATAATGACCCCCGACCTCCGCCGGCGCTAGCGGGATGTGCCGGAAAGTTGTTTTTTGGCTTTCCGAATCGACTCGTGTCTTAATTGCTGTTTTCTCTTCTCTTCTTTCGCGCGTCGTTTTCTCGTTATCCGGTTGTCTGCGACATTCTCTGCTCATTCGTCGCGTTGCATTCGATAGCGCAACAGTCGTCGGGTACTCGCTTTGAGAGCGGGCTTCCAGTTTTCAAAGTCCACACTGGTTGTCGGCAAGTGTGTCGTCGTCGACGCACACATAACCTCTACAACATTGTATGGCTTGAGTTGAAGCGTTGCCGGCCGGTCGATTATCGCAATGTACGTGGTCGCCTCTTGCACACTGCAACAATGCCGATGCGATCGTGCTACTATTATTATTACGTCGCGATGCGTCATGTCGCGTCGCCTGCACCGTATAATTACAATTGTCTGCCTTTTAACTACAACACTGTTGCTGCTGACGTACAACAAACACCAGTGCTCTGTTATCACGCTGCCGATAACGGCCGATGCACATTGTCTGGCTAATTGGAATTTTTTCCTAACCTCTGTACGCCGCGGCGCGCTGCTACGCCTCCTAATATCGCAACAGTCTTTCTTCTTGTTATTCTCTTTCTTCTCCTTTTTGCACTTCCGCCCGTTTCACCATTGAATAATTGGACAAATTCTCCGTAGCCTTCGAAGCTGGCGCTCTGAAATCGTCGAAAAACACCATTTACAGTTCGAAAATAAATAAATAAAACGAAAAGAAAAAAAAACGTCACCAAGCCCATCAAACTTTCACAGATTAACTCGATTTTGCTCGGCAGTTGATTCTTGGTTTTTTGACGGAACATCCAGACTGCATTATCGTGTTCAGTAAGTGTCCGAAGCTGATCGCGCAGTTCTTTTACAGTTCGAATTACACGGTCAGTGACACGTTTCATCTCTTATAAATGGAGCCATACATTGACAGGATTGAACTTTCGTCTGGGACTAGAGCACGTTTTCACGACGCGCCAGAACATCAAATCGTGTTTCCGCGCAGATGATCGCAGTTATATCTTTTTCAAATGTTTTTCCGGCTTATCTGCTGGTGGTTGCTGTTTCAGCTCTTAATCCTTTTTCACCTCTTCTATTACGCTTCCTGTATCCTTTTACAGGCAACGCGGTAGCCTAATGGTTAAGGTGCGTTTGGCTACTAAAATCAGAGGTATCATAGGTTACCGAGACCAAGTCACTCCCAAGTTTGTAACTAATCTGAAATTGAATCGGGTACCAAAGAATTATCTGGGGGAAAGTAAAGGCGGATAATACAAAAGTAGAAATAAACTACTGGCCCCCCTACTCTCATTAGTGCTGTTAGGCTTAGTACAGACTATGAAAAGCTTAATTTCATAATCCACGACGCCCTGTTAAAGGATACGGGACTTACTTTACTTTACTCATCCTTTCACACTAGCTGCGATATAGTAGTCTGCGATTTTCTCCTTTTTTTTTTTATATTTTTCCCACTTATGATGGCCCGATTAAAAAAAGAAACAAGGGCAAAAATAAACTAGTTTTTTAATTCTTAATTTTTTAAATACATATATGCTTTTAGAGACTATAATGGTTTCCGCGGTTATTTACTACACGTGTAAATTTTAGAAATGCTGTGAACCGATTTTTTTTATTCTTTTTTTTTTTTTTTTGTAAATAGAAATTGTTAAACGTGTCTAGTTGGAAAAATTACGTATTAGAAGAAACTGTTTAAATCATTGAAGCTTATAATACTAGGTTTTTGTCCTCTTGCAGTTTATAAATGCCTCCGTGATTTATCTTCAACGAAGCATTTTGTAGATAAAAACGACATTTTATACCCATGAACGTGAGTGTTACATTAAAAAAAAAAAAAAAAAGGTAAATCACCGGAAGAAAAGGATCTAAAAATAAATTCCGAGCAGTATGAAAACGTAAATGTATATAAACAATGATGAGAAGTATTCGTATCGCCGGCGATTGCACGGTGGTATAGCGGTACTACGGTCTCTCGCTATCGCGATGCGCGCAGGTTGTGGCGAAATTCGAGTTTTAACCAACTCCACGACGCGCAAGATTGCCTTTGGAGGAGGAGCTAAACGTTCGTTTTCTTTCGGATGACAGTAAAAGGATTTCGGAAAATAAAATTTCCGCCCGCTTCGTTTCACTTTTCTAAAGAGACGCTTTTGAGAAATGCCGCCTTTTAAAGGAACAAGAACGGGTGTCCTTATAAGTAGGAAATAATTCTGCCTTGGCATTTACAGAAAACGAGCGATATCCTTATCAGCTAATGACTCGAAAGTTGTGTCGTTCATCGGCGTATTTTGTTTGTAAAATCGGTTTCAATGATAGCGGAATGAGACCGTTTGAGAACCGTGTTCTGTTTGAAAAACGTTATTAAGCTGACCGTTGAAAAAGAGAAAAAGCGTGAGGATCTGCCGTAAAATTAGTTGCCGACGACAGCGAAACGGGAATTATGAAAATGATCTGGGTTTTAGCGTGTGGTGACGGCACCTGAGTGAGTTCACGGATTAGTTTGCAGCAGAGTCCTCATGAGTGCGACTTGACAAAAGTTCCGGTTGCGAAGAAGGGTATTTAACCAAATTATTTAGTCTGTATTTAGTTCATTAGCCTTTTCTTCGCCGCTATTTCTTTTTTACTTCCTCTTAGAATCATAATAGTTTCAAAAGGAATATACCATACACACATGTATATATGTATATCATAGGCGTTCAGGGTTCAAACCCCTCCCAAAATGGATTTTTACGTCGCTGTATTGTCACTTTACGTCCGTAAGATGTCTTGGTACCAGGCATTCTGACAGTACAACTAACTATGGATTAGTGTAAATTATTCTCAAAATGAAAACGAACAGAGGTAATCCTGATCCTTACGCATTTAGAACTATTGTACAAGAAATTATTAATAAAATATAATTACTAAGTAAAATCCTTTTTTCTGTCAAATGTTTTTTTTTTAAATTGATCGACCCCTCCCGAAAATCTGGCCTGGGTACGCCTATGATGTATATGTATATATACCCGGATGAGAGACTCCTTTTTTTATTTTTTTCATGAAATTTTGTCGAATCGTACTCAATGCGGACGCTCTGTAAATTTTTAAAACGAAAATCGTCGGTCCTCCTTGTCATCGTTGAAATCCTTTTCCTGCTCGGGATGCCCTTTTAGCCGTCCGGGAATCGTCGCTGACTAAATTGACGAAAAAATACTCGCCGATAAATAATTATTACAAGGGCGAGACATGCGCGCGGTCAGTTAAACAATTTAGTTTTTTCCCCTTTGAGGCCTGGTCGTTTTATTATTGTCCGTCTGGTCGTCTATTTTTTTGGCCCTAGTAGAAATTTAATTTCACTTTGACCTTTTAAAAAGACTAAGACTTATTATTATTAAAGTGTAACATGAGATGATTAAAAATGAATATAAAACTCTACGTATCTAAAAGGGCTCGGAATGCATTGAGTAATTTCGACCGAAATCTCAGTCGTATCTCGTATATTAATGAAGACGAGGAGGCGATCTGTAAATTTCTTATCGGCAGCTAAAAAACGAAAATTTTTCTAGCCAGTTAGTGTAGGTATTTCCTTCGGGCAAAACCTGGAATCCCGTTGCCGCACATTGAAATTTATAAAAATTTCACTTACCCGTAATTAACGCGCCGAAAAAAAAAAAAAAAAAAAAAAATACACATTTATAGAGATGAAAAATCTGAAGGAGATTATGAGATACATAGGTGATATTTCGAATAACGTTTTTCCAGCTACTTTATTTAATAATTTAAACGTTTGTTGTTTACGCTTTTAATAATAATTCATTATTTTATTAACTAATTAAAAACAAAAAATATATATATATATATATACATAATATGTATGTGTGTGTATATATTATGTATATATTATGCATATGTATGTATTAATTTTTTCGTTAAACTTAATCGATAAACTTAATCGATCTTTGCATATGTGCGCTGTCATTCCGCTTCGAAGTAGGAAATTTTGTACGGGGAACTTGTTTTTCACTTTTTCTGGTGTGTGCGTGTGTGCGAACATGCATCTATGTGAGGACCGCTGTAAAAGGTGACGTGAAGAAGCAGGCAACAATGTCATCGCGTCGGGGTCCGCTTATCAGTCTAAATATTGGCGTTGTTGTGTTCTCTCGCGCGGCATGGTCTTAGACGAGCGAAGTGTGCGGGACTTTCTAGATAACGAAGATGCCTCGTGTAAACTTTTTCCCATTGCCATCGACTTGCTTATCAGTCGAAGTAAATCATCAGCTCGACGTTGCGTAATCGCTTCGACGACGCTGGGGTAATATTTATATTTGCGCTCGACCGATGGGCACGATCAGTCGCGGTATAAATAAAACGCGGACCCGGTTCCGCTTCTATAAATAATATTTCGCACGCTAAAAAAGATCTAGCATCATTCTTTTGAAACCCCTCCGTTTAATTTCGAGCCGGTTTTGTCGATTTACGAATATTAAAAATTTTCTTCTCGTATTCTACATCTATAGAATTGCTTTTTTGCTCCTAAAACGGCTCCGAATTACTAATACAGATGGAGGAAATTTTGCTCCCCGCCCCCTCACCCGACTGTCCAGAAATCTGTAAATATTCAGCAATTACTCGCCAAGTATTTAGGAATCGCTCGTTCTTTTTCACTCCGAAATTTTACGACAGGAATTCAGATTAAATTTTCAATGCCCGACTTGTTTGTTTCCGAAAGGGTCGCGTTAGACCTATGTGCAGACTACGATTACACTAAATTTCGCAAAAGAACTCTAGTCTTTTCATATGAACGAGAGATGCTCTTTAAATTTATCGGCGGCGACACGATATGTGCGATGCTGAAAATATCACGAACTTTCCTGCTCTTTGCCTGGTGGTTGCGAAATTGAAATTCGACTTTATCACTGCGCCTTCTCTTGCTTCCGAATTAGTCGATGAATTTATTTTTGGCTGTCGCTGTTCGTGCGAAAGACCTTAAGTTAATGTCGGCATCGATATTTTCTATCTTCATTATTTCTATTGTTGTATTACAGCCAGTTAGACTGTCTCGATATTGGGGCATTTGGATATTCGAACAGCAGTAGCGCGGACTGTAGAATAACTACAGAGTGGTATATCGAATGGCCAACTTGTTTAAACAGCTCTCTTGTTCAAGCACCTGAATCTTAGTGAACCTTAGTGAATCTTGATGAATCTTAGTGAACCTTAGTGAATCTTAGTAAATCTTAGTTCATTCGAGACGGAGTAAAATTAATGAAGAGCGACCTTTATTTGAAATAACGGCAGTAACATTAACCCCTCAAAAACTGCCGTTTGGTACCATCGAACTTTTTTTTTTTTTTTTTTTTTTCATATTCCGCTAACAGAAACAATTTTACTTTTTCTGGGTTCATACATATTTTCGGATTTCCGGAATTTTCTAGTTTGAAAATTTTTTGGTAGATTCTCTTCGTGCTATAATGTTCTCGACGCTTTCGCCGAGTTAATTTCTTTCGGTTCCTTTAGAATTCTGCTGGCTGCTACAGCGGTCGTTTAAACCATTTTTAACGCGCACATTACTCTGCTGAATTTGGACCGTGATCATTTTAGAAGCATGTTGACAGTAGACGCGCAGCAGTATTTCGAAGATTCCTTAAAGAAATCGATTATTTAGAACCTCCGACACGAACTGCCGAGTGCGTAACAGAGTTGAATGTGTCAATCGGAGGAGATGGTAATAAATAATCGGTTCGTAGTTAAGTGTCCGTTGGCAACAATTTACTCACTCGGGTTTGCATTGATTACATTGTTTGCAGTAAATTCATAGTCTGTGTCATAGTTGTTCGTCCGTTGAACGGAAATAAATGGCTCTGGCACGAAGTCAATTCGATGAAATACACGCTTTTCTCCTTTGGGCGGTAGTAATTTTAAAAGTTTACGGGTTCCCCTCCCCCCTCTTTTTTATTTAAATTTATTTTTAATGAATTCTCTGGGTTTTTTTGTCGGTACACAGAGGACGCTAAAATAGGTTGTTTTTTTTTTATTTTTATTTTGGAGCAATACGTGTAATGTAGATATAATAATAAAAATAAAACGAATTCGATCGCTTTAAATCCATTGATCCCGCGCACCACATTCACATAATGTAACAAGAATCTCATGCTCGAGAATGTACTGTTTATAAAGCGGAGAAACGTGAGCATTATGAAAGTCTTGATCTGTAGCGGTCAAAAGTAACAAATTTTGAACGAGATATACTCTTTTGAGCTCGTATAGAATTAATACGATTTAAAAAAGGGCTTATTCTTTGAAATGGTGTATAGAAAATATCAGAATCTTAATAGATCTGCATGATGCTAAATATTAATGTCTCAGGCTAATAACATCTTTTAATAGGACTTTGCAGTAATTGCCAGCTTACTAATAAAACAAAATAAATAAATATATAAACAAGTTAGAAGAAATACTAAAACGATTAATTCGAAAATTGTATGCCTGCACTCTGTAAACCTCATATCATTGATAAGGCGGCTCATTCGATTATTTTTATAACTAGTACTCAAAAATTCGTATTACTATACTGACTTTCTTGACTGCGGTTTCTTTTTTTTTTTTTTTCTGTTCGTATCGTGAAAAGATGGTGCCGCTGACCGGAAATAACATGTTGCTCCGGCAGATTTAAGGGAGTATAAACGGGTGTATACTTCCGGCAAGAACGACGGAAATTAGACGGATCGTGTTATGCCCAGTTTTCAGTAAACATGGGAACGGACTAAACTATCGCGAGTCTGAAGGTAGTACATGAAACGGTGTAAAAGATAAGAGAGAACTGAATGTAATCAGCGCCGGCATAGGTAAGTGTTAAGAGCAGAGGAGGGAAATGTAGTTTTAGGAGTGCGCATTAAGCAATGCGGAAATATTAAATTCATTGGAGTATGAAATACTTCACTTGTTCACAGCGGTCGGTGATA
Source organism: Icerya purchasi (assembly GCA_039619475.1). NCBI lineage: Eukaryota > Metazoa > Arthropoda > Insecta > Hemiptera > Monophlebidae > Icerya > Icerya purchasi. The sequence goes on along the minus strand of CM077116.1, from coordinate 448,646,181 downwards.
AACGAACGCGCGCAGTTTTAGTATCATATAAATTCATTAAAAGTGTAATAATAACGACGAGTGTATTCAATGTTTTGCTGTAAATTCCGTTACGTTATAATCTTATATTGATTGAAAAAACTGGATAGGCAGGTAAAATGGTAGCCAAGAAATCCCTGAATTAACTTTTGCCCCCTGTTAATCTGCAGTCATACACGCTATTATGTCACAAGAACAACGGACTTATCGATGTATTTTGACATTTAAAATTTAAGCTTTTTAGCGTAACATCGTTTTTGGTCTGATTTTTTTTTTTTTTTTTTTTGTTTGTATTCTTTGAAAATTTATTTGAAAAGTACAAAAAGAAAATAAAAAGAAAACTATATACTTTGTGTATTTTAAAACAACCCTTCAAATTAAATCACGTCGTGACGGAAAATATCAAAAATCACCGATATCCTAGATGTCGCAGATACACATTATCTCAGACATTTTTAATTAAAGCGGCACTAAATTAGGACCGCTGTCAAATACTAATAGGCTTAAAATATCTGAAATGCTTAAATCTCACCGGTTTGTCAAACATATATAATAATGTATACGCATATATACTTACATACATATATATATATAAAGTATTTCTTTTGAAAGTGATGCTATGAAGGAAAAAATAAATAAAAACAATTCTTTAATTTATGCAAATTCACGTATGACTAGCAAGTTGTACACCTAGACTTTTAGATATCGAATTGATCAAATTAATTAATTAAAAATCCACTAAAAGGATTAGGCGGCAGGGACACATTGTATTTTCCGATGTTTTTCGAAGTACTGCGGTTAAAATCATTCATGCAAAGTGCATTTTCCGCTTGCTTCATTCTATTTCGGGAAAGGTTTGTATGTAAAGTGTTGTGTGTATATTATGTCGGTAATGCTTTTATCGCATCTCATACCGTTACACATTCTCAACAACATTGATACCTATTTTGTCGGCGCACGCGTGTATACCTACACACACACGCACGCACGGACTTGTACGTATATAGCGTGAATACACGACGTCTGGTCTTTTGACCTTGCTTTAAAACACCGTCTGTCACCTTAAGTCATGATTAACCTTGTATTACAGTTAAGTGTAGATGCATGCGCCATTACAAAGAGTGGTAACTTGTTGTTTTTGGCACACACGTGTACTCTCTTGTATATGTTGTTTTGCCGCCCGACGATATATTTCCCGTAATTTTGTCGTCACACCGCTGCGAAATTTTCCGAACGCGACCGCATATTTTCCTATAGCCGTCTTGAGCAGCTGTAGATCGTTTTTCGATCGGATTTTAATATCTCCGCCTCGGTCGCTTGTAGAGAGCGGACGGTTGATTATTTGAAGCTTTTTATTTAGCTGACGTAAAATTCTAAGTTATGCAAATTAGGGTTACTTAAGCTTGAAAAATTCTGAACTTTTTGCCGGTCGCGGAATATTTTATACCGAAGGTTAATCTCGAACGTTTACTACACCGAATGACTGCTAAGTTCCTAGAGCGCGCGCGTAGGCGCTATCGTGCAAAAGGAAAAATTACCTTTTCGTGTAAACGGAAAAATGATTGCATAGAGTTGCTTGGGCTTAATACTGAAGGAATGTAATTTTGATACGCTGTAGTACCGCCTGTAGGGAAATTTTTGAAAATGTGGAATTACCGCTAGATGTTTGACTAATCGACTATTTGCAAGTTTGCGCTATAGATCCGAGCAAAACTCGGTTAATACACGTGCTATTAAATGAGCAATTCTCTTGGCTACTTAAATACGTACGACCGAGGAGTTGAATGGCTCTCTAATGGTTTTGATAAAATTCACGAATTATTTGTCTTTCTAGGAAATGGCGAGTATTGGTGTTAGTGATTGTGTATGTTGGGCTTAATAGGAAGTAAATGAATTCGCAATAGAAAATTATTTTATGCGATGAAATAAATTTCCTCACAGAATTTATCTAAAGAAAACCTTTTTTTATAGTGGCTTAAGTGTAGGTCAACTGTTTTTTGGTTGGTTTTTTTTTTTTTTTAATTTGATTTTCTGAAGAAAAAAAAGAAAAAAGAACAGGTAAACCTGTTTACTATTTATGCAGACAAAAAAAATGAAGAAAAAGATTATGAATAGGTTGCGTTCTTTTCGGAACATCGATGAAAAACTAACAGTTATTTTAATTTAAATGACGCGCGCTTTTAAAATAGCCTTCCAGTTTCGAAGAATAGTCTCACATTAGCTCCAAAAACAGGTACGACATGACACTTTATCTCTCGTAGGGTCGGTGTTAAAAATTAAATTCATCCGCGCTACCAGCGAGAGAGGAAATCCCTGTATGAAATAAGGAAATAAATTTCAAAAATTCAGAGTTGGCCGCTATAAAAATCGTCTTTATCACATTTTGTTTTATCGTTTCCGAGAACGTTCTTCCTTTTTTACTCTTCTCTTTTATCAATTGGTCTTTCAACTCCGTATTGTGCATCTTTTGTGTCCTCTCCTTGCCCCATCACCATCGGTCATTCCAGCACTTGAGTCTTTCCTATCCTCCATATCTGATCGCATAAACATCTGATTCCGCTTCTCATCCTTTTCCCTTTTTTTGGGCCAATGTCCTTTTTTTAAAATAATAATAATAATAATAATAATAAAAATAGTCGTCTTTTAGAGATGTAATCGGTAAACCTTTTTTATTGATGATTTTACACCTGTTGTTACAGTTTTGAAGAGGAAGAAGGTTGCTCACGCGAGAATCTTTTTACGCAGTTTAAAAGATTTAGGAATCTTCGTTGAATTGGGTATTATTTTATTCAACCGGTAAACCTCCGAGTTCTCAAAATTATTTAGTATCTGAGAGATTGTTAGAAAAAGTTCACCCGAGATGGAGAAGTAAAAAATCGGATATAATTAAGATGACTTCAACCATTTTAGATTCACAGGAGGAGTCCTGGATTGGTGGTGAACATATAACGAACTTGAGATATGCGGACGATACCACGCGAACTTGTGGAACAGAATTGAACAAACAAGTATTAGACTAGAGGTCTGTCTATTAATGAAAAGAAGACGATGACCATAAGCAAAAACTACACGCCGAGAAATTTACAGATATTTCAAGATGTTGAAGCGGTGAAAGAATTCGAATACCTTGGATCATTAATGAGCGATAAAGGCGAAAGCGAAAAAGAAATCAAGCGTAGAATTGCACTGGCAAAGTCGGCGATGGCACGATTATATAAAATCTGGAAAGACCCCCGGTGTGTGTATTAATACAAGAACAAAACAGAGACTGGTAAATGCTCTCGTGTTTTTTCAATATTCCTATATGGAGTAGAAACATGGACCTTGCGGGATAAACGAAAAATTGACGCGTTCGAGATGTGGATTTGGCGCAAAGTGCTGAGAATCCCATGGATGGCGAAGCGCACAAACAATTCCATTTTAGAGACCAATTAAACATAGAACAATGTCTCTCTGTTAGTTGTCAAAAGAGAATTATGAAATACTATGGTCATATACCATGAGAAAAGAGCCTTGAAAAATGTATTATAGTGGGTCCAATAGGATTAGCAAGACCTCGTGAAAGACTGCCTCGACGATAATGGATAGACACAATAACTAAGCGATCAAACGCGAACCACGGCAATGAGAAGCAGCCAGAACAGAAGTCGCCGGAGACAACTAGTACTTGGTAGATTAAAATAGAGGTCACGATGAATATTGCGCAAACGACTATGAAGCCAAAGTATCCAAAGTATCCAAAGATCTCGTTTTACATCTAAATCTTTCCGCCTATAAACCGAAGATAATATTCACCACAGTTTGTGATTTCGGCATATTGCGATTTATAGATAGAAAAATCTTTTACATAGGAAAATATACCCGTAGTATGAAAAGAATAGGTTGGCCCCCCAAGAGCCACCAAGGTTGCTGTGTGATGGGGTGAACTTTTTAATTTTGCTGTTTCGCAAGAAATTAATGCTCGCGAAACTATTAGTCTTCCGTACTGTGACCTCCGTGTCTGGCATAAGTATTTTCATTATCGGAACGGGTTTTTTTTTTTTTTTTTTTTTTTCTTCCTTCGTTACCTGTAAACTTCGATTATCGATTATCGATTATAAAAATATGGCGAGAAGCGGCAAATCTTTAAACATCCTTAACTATATATAGATGTATAATTAATGTATATGTCTCGTAAGGGATAGATACGTGTATCCATCAGATCACGAGAATGAATGTTCATATAACATACTAAGAAGTAGGAATACACAGATGCGCATGAAGTCAGAGCACGGGTCTTGGCAGCGCGAACAATGTATCTCGACTGCGCAGGAACGGTAGAAGAAAAAGAGATTAATCCGATATTGAGGAAGATGTGTACACATTAATTAGGGAGCCGCGGCTTGAGGTTATCGCAGTGACACATCATCTCGTCTAAATCGTCTACTAATAGTACGCATTTATCTCTATCAGAAACTATTTGTTAAGAATTCTCGGTTTTGGAATTTAGCCCGCTGCCCGAGTCTGTGTTGTACCTTTTCCCTGTGTTTGACTTGCCCGGTTACCGCGGAATGATTTTTAAATTTGACCCCCCTGGTCGTCGCCGCATTAACATAGCGATTTTTTCTTTTCTTTATCCTCCACGATATTTTTATATCATCGCAACCGCTTCGCGCGTCTCACATTGTATCGGAGGAAGACGCGGTCGTCCGACGGTGGTCATATTTTAAAAAAAAATGTCCGAGGTTCACTATCGCGCTAATACGATTTTTCGTCGTAACTCGAGAATTGTTTTACCTTTGTTTCTAGTATTGTTTGATTTTACCGGTAAAGTGAACACGGAGAAAAATTAACGTCAGAACGACAATGTAATATTGGGCATTATTATAGTGCAATTTCCGTTTACTCTGAACATAAAATTAAAGTACCGAGAGGTATTGCGTGTTTTTTTGAGAATGGCTGATTTTACTGCAAAATCAGTTCTTTTATGAGCCAAATTTTAATACAATAGAACCTAATAATAGCGACAGCTGCTTTTATAAAAATAATTCTTGTCATCTCGGTGCACACATCATCTCTTAAGTGCCGCTAGCAACAAGTAAATTCTTCCCGGAATGTTTTTTTCTGTGACAAGTGATGTCAGCGTGTCTACCCAAACTGCCAAGTATCCCCCGGGGGCCCCGCTGACAAACGTACACAGGCGTCGTATTAGTGTTTTATTTCGAGAAAATCCATTTATTCGCAAATTATTTTAACGTTCATCAAATTATTCTCTTCCATATTTATAAATTAATAATTCGATTTTTATTTATTTTTATTTTTTTGCGTAAATAAATACTTTCCAATGGATAACAAAAATAATTTTCGTTACAGGGCAACTTCGACTTAGTCCCCCGATACAAACGTCGAAAATCTGTCGTAGCTAACGATCGTTGCGTGTTATTTCGAAAACATCATGATGTGTGTTACACACCGACACACACAGACACAGGCGAGTCATTTTAAATATTGACACGCGGGCGGTTAACCTTGTAAACGTTTCATGAACGGCCTTTAGGCGTTCCCAGAATGCTTTCGGGGAGGCGTTTGTACGCTATCGCGGCCTTTCTCGGCAATGATTGACGCGAGAATGATCTAGAAAGAAAGCTAAAAACACTGAAAAATGCAAAAAAATAACATATTCTCGATAAAGTTGTAAATTTCGAACGACGCGTGTATGAAATTAAGTCGGCAGCGTAGAGCGCTATGACGTAGTTACTTTTCGAGAGTTTGTGTCGGTAGTGTTGTTTGGCTTGGCTCGATGTGCAATTTTTTTCACGTTGCTATTGGGGTTATCGAGCTGTTGGTTGACGGGCTCGTGCAACCGTTCAAGGTCGAAAAATTCTATCTATCTCTACATTTTATATCTCCGTTTGTGTCTTGTGTTTTGTGTCGTGGGGGGTTTACTTACTGCATGCGTGCGCGCACTATCTAACCGTTTGACGTGTACATACTATACAACAGAGCGAAGGATTTTTTACTAATCACCCCCCCCCTCCCTCTCCCTAACCTTCCCCGAAAAGAAATTAACGCGAACCTTATTATTCAATCGGGAAGCGTATTTCATTGTTATTCGCATTACCGAAACATGAGAAATCCTTGAATACCTGCTGTTGTCAGCTGAGAACATCCTCGGGATTATTGAAATAAGTAAATTGTTGCTTTTTTTTAAACTTATTTCAGGCCTTTGCCGTCGATTAGGAATGTTGCAAATCTCTAGAATCTCGCATATGCTCCGGTAGTAAACGTGTTAAAATTTTAACGCGGCGACAAAATTTCTTAGCACTTGCGATTATCGGTGCGTCGTGCTAGATAGAGTGCCAACGAAATTTAAAAGATAAAAATACATTAAAACAAATCCAAGTATAATGAACAAATTTTGAATTTATTAACGATGTAGAGTATAGTATATAATCGTTTATACATTCAAAATTTGTTCATTATATTTGGATTTGTTTTAATGTATTTTTATCTTTTAAATGTGTATGTTGAATAATTCTATATGTAATTTAAAGTATGTTAAATCGAAATAACAACACAGTAGCTATCACAAAAAGAATATTATTCTTTCTTCGTTTTTTTTTTTTTTAAATGGCGATTCAAAAATTGAAATTTCCAGATCAATATATTTTTCAATTTGATTAGAGCTGCTCGGCTTGTTAAAGGACAATAGCCCTTGTATAATCTGCGAAATTACAGGGCTGATGGCCTATCATCATCAGTCGTAATATTTCTATACAAAAAATATTATACAATGCGAGGAGGAAATCAAGGCGCTAGAATAATCACAGCTTCTGATTGAGCAAACTTCTTGGTATCAAGATCGGAACAGCTTTAGAAAGCTTGCCTGTTCGTATATCATTTGATAGCGTCCACACAACACGCGCTCTTTTACACTTGAAATGCATCGTGAATTAAATTCGCCGTAAGTTTTCCGCATCGCGTTGTGCTTTTAACTCGCTGCGGGAGCGTATATAATTTCCAGAACTGCGCTATAATGCTACCCTTACAAAGAACCAGTGACGACCGGTCTCATGGGAAAAATTCATATTTTGTTATATACTTACAAATCAGAGGAGCCGATCACGCGCTCTGTGTAAATAAAACGTGAAAATTTTTCGAAAATCTTATCCATGAACCTGTTTGCTAGAAGTTTTCTAAAATAACATAAGTAGTAAAAACAACTGACAAATGATACTTAAAAATCACTCATTTATTATCGTATGTTGATATATTATTCAAAAATTATATATTATTTTAAAAAATATTTATATTTTTATAATAAAAGCGGTTGATTTTGGAAAATATATAGTTCCCGAACAGCAGTTGTGTTAATAATAATCCACTAGTATAGAGACATAGTGGTCATTCTTTTGATGAGGGTAATATGGAAAAAAAACTGTTACGAAATTTTTCAGTTACGTTCTAAAAGGGAAGAATAATAGTTTACATTTCTGCAGTATAAAGGGGACATCGATTAATTTTTTAAATTTGGACCATTCCCTCCTCCCTTTTGTGAGATTTAGTGAGACTTGATCGGACCTCACGTAAGATTTATGCTATAGTTGTTAAAGGACTAAATTTATTTCCATAAGGCGGAAAGTAATACAACATTAAGGTGTATAACAAATTTATTTAAATTTTGTAACATTAAAAGTGAAACCAGATAACAACATTACTTTCTCTAATTTTTCACTCACTCCATGAGCATGTACTAGTTGTTTTTTCTTTTTTTTTCAGAACGTTTCTTTTTACTTTTTCTTTATTCTCGAAATAAAAGTTTTTAATAGCCATGAGATTTTTTCAGCGGCCAAAATGGGATAAAAAAGTAAAAGAAAAATTTAATATATATATTTTTTTTATTATTATTATTAGCTATCTAGTATATTCTGTAAAAGTTGACGTGAGATTTTCAATTATCCCCCCCTGTTTATGTGAGATTTAATGAGATTTTGCGGGACCGTTCCCACAAACCTCATTTTGGAACTCACATAAGTCCCCAAAGAAGTAAGATTACGTAGTCAAACAGTTCGCTTCCGTGATCAAAAGGAGGGCAGAGTTTTATTATGGATACGCTTGTCTATTAAAGAATATTTAACGCGTATACCCGATTTAAGATCAATTATTAATCGGAATATATTAAATTAATAACAATGAGAGATCTATATACGAACACATAAAGTAAAAGTAAAGTAACATATATTGTCTAAGGTTCGCAATGTACAAAGCCGAACGCTACTAATGAGCGGTTTTTTTTTACATTTTCCATAAAACAGAGGTTATATATTGTTGTTTCCGTCTTTTTGGACAACAGGACACATTTTATTTTAACACACTTTAGCAACTGTATTCGTAATTTGAGGCTCGTTTTGTATGTATTCTAACACTGACTTCTAAGTTAAAAATACAAAGAGGATCTTCATCATTGGATTTCTTTATTTACGATATGTCCGCGTGTTTGTAAAAGTATAAATTTAAAAATATTGCAAGAAGAAATAAATTGCGAACAAACGGCATTTTTCCGGTGAAGCACTCCGGACTATTTTCAAACCATTTCAGTGGTGTAACATTTATTGAGTACTCTTCGCAATATTCTTCCTCCGTACTATTTTAATATAAAATAATTTTCGGTAGATTTTTCCATTAATTTTTTATTTTACCTGACGAACTGATACGCAATCACGATTTTGACATGAATCCTATTCGTACATTTCGAAAAACCCGCGTAACAATGTTATCCTAGGCAAAACTCTATACGAAACTTTTAAACTATTAAAGTAGACATATGAGAATATAGTAAACAATTAGAAATTGTATATTATAGTTATAAACTTTAATATATCACCTCTGTGATAACGTTTTCGAGTTCAGCTCATCATCAACTAAAAGAAAACTTTGATCGTTTACACCCGAAAACACAGGAGTGTATATTATTACTAAATATATATCTTTAAATTGGAACTATAAATGTTTGTATCCATTTTCTGTTTTGTCACTTTATTAAATACATACATACATATATATATATATATATATAAACATTTTATAACTATAATTTTATGTACGTGTGTTTATTATTTATATATATATGTATATTTAATAAAACGACAAAACAGAAAATGGATACAAACATTTATAATTCCAATTTAAAGAAGTACGGGTATATAAATTTTATAAGTTAAAGTCAAAGTTGAAACTTAAAACTTTGTTTATTATTGCCACGAATATTGAGTATGCATCTCCGAAACATGTCGGCTAAATTTTATATTTTTTATAACTATAATTTTCTGTCATACGTGTGTTTATATATATACATATATACTTATTTAATAAAGTAAATATATCTTATTATTTTTTCCTATATTCGAACCGTTGTTAATAGTTTATAATTTTAGCACAAACAGTACAAAAGCTTCATATAAATGGGAAATTTATTTACGCAGAAACTATATTAGTTTACGATTATACTTTTAAACGGTTTAATGTGCCAACACTCTTAAAAGAGTAATTGCAACATAGGCGTTGTCGCGCGTTGAACAATGAAGGAAAAACGGTCTCGGTTAGGATGATCTCTCCCTATTACGCGATTTATTTTGCGTACGAAAATAAAAATAAAGAAAACTCCTTCCTATTATAAAACATTTTCCGGTTACTGCAGGCTAAAAAAATCTTATGAATTCTAAATGAAATAATTCAAAGTTATTTATTTTTTTTAATTTTAAAATAAGTGTGTGGGTCTCACTGGGCAAGTATGCCCGTTGTGTGAGTGCCCGACACTCTTATTTATAAGCATTAATTTAATTGCGATAATTACGTTAGAACTATAGAAAAATCGTTTCCATTTATTGACATAAAATTTATTGTAATGAAAATTTATCACAGTTTTTTTTAGCAATCTTTTTTTTCATCGTAAAAACTTTTTCGGAAGCGTAGCGATCTAGAATTCCGAAGAAGAAATAAAAATTTTTTCAATCTGTGAATAATTAATTGCTTTTTTTTTTTTTTTATTCTCTTTATGCGCGAATAATTAAAGATATTCAAATTTTTCGCGAAATGGAAGGAAAACAAAAACAGATGTCCACCTGTTTTTTTAGGTTCGCGGAAAAATGTTTAATCACGAATGGTACAAAAATGTATTCTCGACTATCGTAAACATTCGCTGCGATCTGCCCCAGTGTTTTCCTGTCCAACGATGTGGATTTTTGAAAAATAAAAGCGAGAACTGTATTTTTAAGGTAAAGCGTAAGATGGTGTTTTAAAATATACGCATGGTAGGAATGACCCTCCCCCCGGGGGGGGGGGCGATAATAAACAATGCCCTACTAGGATAGAATGCCAAAAATTAAAGAACATGAAATCGAGTGTTCCATTCGGTTCTGCATTCGAATTCCGCTGCCGAACATTGCAAAGTTCAAAAAATCATCATTACGCTTGTTTAAAGTGAAATTGATGAGGAGCTGTAATAAATGTAAACAATAGAAACACGCGACTTCCGAAATATTTTTAACCCTCCGGGAAAATTCGAAATCCCGTTGATGCGAGGTACTCGAAATCAAAGAATTGATTGTCCGACTCGACATTAGGCCCCTAATCGAATTCAATCCTTCCAACATTAACTGTAGAGAACGCGCGAGTTTTTTTTTACTGCTTTCATCAATTTCGCTTCTCCGAGGTCGCCCGTGTGTTGGTATCCTTTACGAACCGGAGACGTCATAATATAATATTTTTTATGTTTGTATATGCGCGCGTTATCGGCTTTTTAGGGAGGGAATAAACGACGATATTAATGAAGGTTTGTTTACGAAAGTGAGAGAAGAACTTCGATGAAGAAAGAGAGGTGGCTAGAGCAGTGTAAAACGAGGGCTACTTTTACGGCTTTTGTGAAACTAGTTTTACAACCCGTTTCGAATTTTCTCGACATAAATCAATTTAACAGGTTGCACATGACTTAATATCATCGATAGCCCCTGATCGGACATTGTTCGTGTCGCGTAAATGCGCGCGGGGAATAATAACAAGGCGTCATAAAAAATTCTCAGTTGGCTTGCTGTGTTTCATTCGTAATTACAACGGTCTATTATTATATCGGTTGCGACGAACGCGATAAATATGTATGTTTTTCTTTAATAGTCAAGCTACATTATAGAAAGAAAAATAAAAAAAGAATCGTTCTATTCGAATAAACTGACGTTAGCGATCTAATTAGTGTATATCGCCTTTGTAAGCTAACGTTGCTGAGACGACTATCTTCATCAAGGAGGGCCTTCCAGTCATCGTTTTTTCTCGTCGCTATCGTCTAATTTCAGTTTTTCCATTCATTTTGCCTTTTCCGTTTTAATTTGTTTTTCGTTTATTTTCAATTAGCTTCGATTAGATGTTTTGGCAGTATGATGAGTATAATCGAAGTGTTCGCATTTGCGCCTTTGGTTGTAATATGCTATGATTTTTTATTTTAGTTTATTTTATTTTATTTTATTTTATTTTAGTTTATTTTATTTTATTTTATTTTATTTTACTTCTAATAAATAAATGCCCTTTGGTGAAAGTCACAATAAATTGGGGAAATATAAAAAATCCTGTTGCACCTTTAGACAATTTTCATCAATCAAACTATCATTAGGTTAAATAGTATCGAAGGAGAATAGGAAGAAAAAAAATGATACATTAGCGAAATGTTTATGTTTCATTGAAAAAAATATTATCCCGAATCGTTACTAATGATAAGAACATACTCCGCGGAATATTGTTTTAATAAGTGCAAACAAATAAGCTCTATATGCTCGTATCTATATAGAATCGTACAGCGGATCTACCGAATATGTATACTATAAAATACAGATAAATGAACGTAAATTTCTTCCTAACATTTGGGCTTTCCGTGCGAGTAAATAACGATATTCCTCGATAATAACACTTCTGATTCTCTAATGCGTTTAGCCCTTTCCTTTCTTCTTTCCCTAATGATACTCTTCCTTATTCGATACTTTTTTTCAACATCAAGACAGATTGACTTTCTTTCGGTTCCCGGACATTCTCAGACGTCGCTGAAAATGTAATTATATCGACCTTTTCTTCTTCTACGGACATTTTATAAGTATTACTCTAATTTCAGTTCTACTATCTCTTTAACCCTGTACACCGCCTGTGTTTCTACTACTTCCCTCGTCAGCGCGTGTCGATTCAAAGCTACTAAACTACCTTGCCTTCGCTTCTTACGCAGCCTCCTCACTAAACTGTTTTCCTTGTGTTCATCACATCCTGGAAAGTCCTATTATATTTGCACTGCAGATCACATTCTTTTTCTTTTTCGAGTGTTTCTCTTTTTGTCACGTGGCATGATTTATTCAAAAAAAAAAAAAAAAACTACCATGATGATGATGTCCCCTCTGTATTCTTACCTTTGTTCATTAGTTCCACATCCGATAAAATGACAATTCTTATTTCATATCCATTCCTTCTATTTTACACGGGGCCAGTAGTGCTCCGAGTTAACTTCTTCTCCTTACACACCCATCCCCAAATATCTCAAACTCTGTCTATATTCTACGTGGCTTGTAAAATTTTTATAAACGGTGTACTGTGTGCATATCAAGATTCCAAAGTGGTGGTTTTCGATGACATTTAAACGTTTGATCGGTGTTAACAAAAATAATCAGATGAAAACTTTTTAAATGAAAACGATATTTATATTCTCAGTTTCGATCGATCGATTTTTCTTCTTCTTTTTTTTTATTGAATTTATTAATTTTGATGTAATAACCGACACGGTTTGAATAGTAGTATACCGTTAGGGAAGAGTCTAATTACAAAAGCTATACGATGATTCGACGAGGCATTTTTAATGTAGTGCGCGCACACTTACAATTAGTCGCAGACCCCTAGTTGGCGTGATATTTTTCATTTCTAAATTATAAAGAAAAAGGAAAGAGAGAAAAAAAAGTCAGCGGATGATTTAAAAGAGCAATATTGGAATATTGATATATTCCATTAGATAAGCGTAGGATGAGGTGATAATAATAATATGTTTACGTAAAAAAAGTTTTTTGATTTCGTGTAACGAATTTTTTTGCTGAACTAATTTAACCGAAGATATCGGTTTTGTTTGTTTTTTTTTTGTAATATCTATTAGCAAATTTTTTCCGATGTTCCATGTTCTCATTCGCAATTCTATTTTACGGTTTTTTACAATCAACCATTTTAGTGCAAAAAAACACTTTTTATGATGGTTCTATATTTAGTCTTAAATTTTTGGAAGGATTTATATATCATGTAGACTAGAAAACATTTTAGTATCGATAAATATTTTAAAAAATTTGTAATTACATATTTTCATCCGAAAAATTTTTTAAAATTAATTTGTCTATCTCCGATGTTTTATTTTTGTTATTTTTGAATTTATTTCTTTTGCAGTACACAGTATGTATATGACGTTGTGTGATGCGTGAAAACGAACCGAACTGAAAATATTTGTTTTGTAATTATAATTATTATATAAATGTAAAGTATAGTAATTCTTATTAAAACATACTTTATATAGGAATGGCTAAGTAAAAAATACAGGATATTACAAACTTATAATCAGGATTTCTTTGTTTCGAATTTAGTATTATGGTAAATGAAAATTATAGTTATCTTTAATGTTAAAAATACGGATGAGGAATGCTCAGTGCATGATATGCTTGACTGAACTTGTTTTTAAAATAGTTTAATTTTGTAAAATTATGGTACGCCATATCCAAATTAGAATTTCTCTATTATTAGTAGCAGTATGGAGGACGGATATAAATGAAGCTTTCTTGTTAATGTGTACAGTACCCCGTTGGAAGAAGCGTTATTAGCGATCATTCCTTTGTTCATGCTTGCTTGTTCGTTTCTGTTCGGCATGTTTCAAATTTTCGGCTTCTGAATTTTCGATAATCGCACCTCATCTGTACGGACTAATATTAGGCATTCTACTCCAGCCGAATTGCAGATTCGTTACAAGCGTGATGACGTTATTAGAAGGAAGCCAAGAATATGTGGCGAAAAATAGCAGAAGTCCCTATTTCTTCTGTCGCCATCGTCGTCAGCACATCGTGTCTCTCCGTGAACGTTTCCGAAATCGCGAAATTCCTGGTCGCGCGATCTTTCGGCAGCCGGCTACTCATATTTCATTACATCGTGAACAGCTATAATAAAGTAACAGTGTGTAGAAATGATTCTTTTGAAATCGTAAACGGCGACTGTTTTGAATCGTTTAGGAGGGTGAGGCGAAGTTTTACGACTTTTTTGACATGTGTAGTCGGTTCTCTGTTAGCCCGTTTGTACCGCGCGATCAGCAGATCAGCGTCACTTTAAGAACACTCTGCAAGGCGTAGTTCAGTCGTCGGAAGGACGAACAGATTTCAAGTCCATAAAGTTTCTTCGAAGATCGTATTTTACCACCGCGCATATACAATATAGCGGCGACAACAAATGCTTCGTTCCATCTCGGTTCGAAACTCGCGTACTATACTGTATACTATTATAGTGTGTGTGCGCTATATTTTATTATGAAGGAAAGCGTTTGACTTTGTGCTTCATCTACCTCTTTCTTCTCAGATTATCGTACATAATAATCGTCATAATAATCTATATTTTATGTGTATATATATATATATATATATATATATATATATATATATATATATATGTGTGTGTGTTTGTGAAAATGTTATATGTATTTCAGAGGAGAGTAAGAGAAAGAATTGTTTTCTTGCGTGTCTTCGTCGTAAAAAAATTAAATGGAAAAAATGAAATATTACCCGGTTTTTCGGAGATTATTCGATCGTAAATATTCGTAAATTTCGTTTTTCGATCAGAATTCACTTTTGTGCGGTAGCTGTTTTGTTCTAGAACCGTTGCTCTGAGTGTGGAGAGATTATTTGGGGTCCGGATGGAGTGTGTGATACCGCGCAGTTTATTACTGTAGAGCAGTATTTCTTTTCTTTCGAGCGTATAAATCAGTCCTCAATTTTTATTTTTTTCACAGTTTGTGTATATATTTTTTTCGTTTTTTTTTCTCTTCTTTTTTGTAAAATGTGTATTAAAAGCGGCCTTTTTGAGAGAACTCGAGGAATTAAAATTACCTTCTTAGTGGAGTTCAATATTTTAGCAAATTATATTTTTAACACGTAGAATTTATAAACATATATATACATAAAAAAATATAAATATATGTATGTGAATGAAAAGGAACGAAATTAAAGCGATCATAGTTTTTACCACTTGGTCATAATTGAGAATTTGATGTCGATTTTTTTTTTTAAATAAGGTGTTTTGATAAGTTTAACAGAACACACGCGCTGAAAATCGTGAATGCAGTTCTGATCCGGACAAACTAAAATTGACTATGAGATTTATTTCATATTTATCGGTTTTCTTTGTGAATTGCAAGTAAATTACTGCAAATATTTTGTTTTTGGCTTATATTAAGAAGACTCGCGAGTCTTTAGCCGATAACGTTAAAACGGGAAACACAAGACGCGATGCATATCGGACGAGAATGGTGATGTTTATTATTTAAATTTTTCGGAGATTACTTGTTTTTACGAAAAAGAAGAAGAAAAAAGAACATTGTACCATAAAATATAGAGATTGTTGAGAAAAATATAGAAATTAAAATATGCACACCTAAAACGGCATGTGCCTAATGTTGTTATATCGTTTGCCTACTCCTTCAAAACTGTTTTCAGATTAGTAATCACATCCACCATGTATAGGGTTCTGCTCGTTTCTCTGCTTGGTTTCTAGAATTTTTCTGACGTCAACCAGCGTCGTCGGTAACTATCGAAAAACTATACCTCATTATATATATCTAGTATATAGTGAGAACTTGAAAAACATCCGATGGAGACGGTCTATACGAAAATCTGATCAATGCTCTTGGTCACGTATAGATATATAATATTCTTCCGATTCGAATCTTACTTTCTCAGCCAGCTCTGAATAAACGCAGATTCGAAAATGCTATCGCAATGTGCTCGTCCTCAGGATATTACAGATATCGTAGCTTTGAATAATGTACACAATGTTCTTGCGAGTTCAGGTTAATGAACGATGATTTTGGAGCCAACTACGTCCATATGCCTGCGAGGTGGTAGGGAGGGAGAGAGTACGTTTATTCTGAAAGAAGCGTAACTGTTTTCTTCAACACATTTCTGAGCCGCGCTGTCTGGGCAAGTGACATTATTCCTCGGGGGACTTCGACTTGTGAGACATATGAAAGATGATCGCTATTATCATCCAACTGCATTTTAAACGAATTTTTCTGAGATTAACACCTCTTTGCCTTTCCTCCGATTGTGCTGACATTCGTTCTTTCTTGTGTTGTCAATTCATTTGGTGTCCGTTCTCCTCTTTTCTCAATGCCAGAGTATCTCTTTCCTCTAATCGGCGATAAAAGTTTCAAATTTTGTGGATAAATCGGCTAATTGTAAACAAAACAAAAAAAAAAAAAAAAAAAAAAAAAACGAAATAAAAAGTATAGGTTGGCACGGCACGTTTTATATTAAGGGCAGCTTGATAGGCGGAAGTTCTGAAGCACTATTACAAATTAACGAAAATTAACTTTTTATAAATTGCTAGCGCTAAGGAAATATTTCATTCGGATAAATGTGACATTGCTTTTTGTGTCCCGTGTTTTTTTATAGAGTGGGGTACTGTCTTCCGTGTAAGTCACAATCGTGCAAAGAGGATCGTGCGTTTTTTTTTGTTTTTTCTTTTTGTTCCCCTTCATTAGCGTGCAGTATCTGTATAATTGGTTGTTTTGGCTGTTACCTTGTTGAGCTTATTAGTGGTTTCATGTAAAATTTAAAAATTTAGTTCATATCCTCCGGTGTAATTGCATTCAACTGTTGTAAAGGTCAATGTAGAATAAGTACGTACGTCAAACATAAAATTTTATTGTAGTACTAGGAAGAAAGATATTATCACGATGTTATCACGATATTATCACGATTCCGTCGTAAAGTAAAGAATATAAAGCTAATCAACTGAAATAGTGACATTAAAAAAGTTCACTTACAGCAATTCGAACATACGTACACACATCATCATGTAGTAATGACTAAATATGCTGAACTTTTAACCATCACACACACACGCACACACACACGCACACACACACAGACATTACTCACTAGAATTGGTTTTATGTAAAAGTCGGTTATGTCGCAATACACCCAATGAGAGGATAGCCGATGGAGTTTGGCCGCGTAAGTAGCGGAGAATAGCTTTTTAATTCTAGCGAGCCAGTCTAATTAATAACTCTCTGGTACACACACAGCGTATGCCCCGGATATTGTAAAGACAACGCCGACACAATCAGCCGATGTTCTTATGAACTCCTTGAGACAGCAGTCATTAGACCTTCAACGTCGGATTTCGTAAAATAGCGAAATAATCGACGACTTACGTGTGATAATAGTCACATTTTATATTTTTGCTAGATTTTACACGGCGAGTAATGCACCCGAACGAAACTCGGATTTTTTGTAAATTACATCAATCAGATATTGCCTTTTTCCGACGGCTAGTTAGGATGCGGTGAATAATTCACAGCGAAACCGGTAACAGTCATCAACAGCTATGACACCCGGAGTCTATGAATAATGATTGAAGGTGTAGAGATTCGATCGATGTAAATCCGCGATTATGACATACGAATTTTTCGTGTAAAATTTTATTTCAGTTACGGAGATGGTGGTCCCATTTTCATTTTCGCAATTTGAAGTAGTTAGTCTAAATACACGGAAAATATCGCGTTGACCTGTTTTTCACGCGGTTGGTCTGAAAATGAGGAAACAGCGCTATAGTTCTTTTCGCGGGGAATAATTTAGGCAAGAACTAAATTTATTTCCTTGGTTTTTTTTGGGGGGGTTTTTTTGTTATTAAGAAATTTAGGTTTCGTGTGCAACTACCGCGGCTATTATAGAGCCTAGAACCAGCGGAAGTTATAGTAGACGATTTCCGAGTTACATCTGGTAAAGTTTAAGACGGTCCGGACGACAAAGTGTCCAGTTGATGTGACAGCAGTTGGTGCAGTATGGCTTGCAGAGTTGACAGAATACCGGCTCTGTTTCAGTAAATTATTTGCAGTTGGCCGGTTGATGTGTTCACATAGAAAACAGCAAAATACAGTGCTTGCTCCGAAGATGATGATGTGCTGGGTGTGTCCTAACCCAGAACGGCCCCCTAACCGGGGGAATAAGCTTTGAATTTTGTTGTACACCGGGGAAAAAAGTAAAAATAGTCGAATGATAAGTTTGGTAAAAAAAAAAACAACAAAAAATCATTTAAAGCGAAAAATAAATGCATTTTTTCATGTACTTTACTCAGTAGTAAATTACGAAGTTCTTTTTTATTTGCATAAAATTCACGTTAAAACATTCCATTCTTAATACAATTTGCCTTCAATTTTTCGATTCATATAACAGTAGCTTAAGTGTAATATTTATATTTATTGCCAATTAATTTTAGTTAAAATTTTAATGAAACGCGTAAAAAAATTTTTATTACGCATTTAAGTTTATTGGGAGGGTTGTACCCCGTCAGTAAAACTTTTGGACGGGCTTCTTCAGCTAAACCCCTTCAAATTGGCGTGTACGATGACAAATGTAAATATTAGTCATCAAATAAATTTTACAAGTCAAAACTATTTAAAAGAGGTAAATCAAGCTGTTATAACGTTTAATAAAATTTTGTAATAATAAAATTTTTTAAGTTAGCTGTCATTGTAACGGTAAAATATTTAAAATGCGAATAAAGCAACTTTAAAAAAATCTAATCAGCAATTTTTTTGGTTCTATTGATGTTTTATTTGCCTTCGCTTCGATAACATTAGTTATTAAAAAACGCGGAAGAACATTCACGTAAGCAGCGCTTATACAATTCTAGTAATCAGGAAATCCTGAGGATTCGGACCGGAAAAATCGAGAATTTAAAAATTATATTTGAGTGGCCAACATGTAACCGCAACCTCGGATGAATTTAGAATCGCCTATATATGAGATTGATCTGCGTAGTCGACCGCGGTTTATTTCATTTTTCGGAGAAGAGCCGATTTGGAAAACTGTTGAACCCAACCGACGGGAGTTTAATCGGGCCAAACAGAGTTGCTCCAGCAGCCTGGGCCGACCCTGTTCGTTAGGACGACTCCTCTAAGTGACCGGAGGAAGCCATGAAAATGTTTTCAAAAATCTGAGTATTATTTAATATCGAATTCAACTCACGTCGTGTTCAGATGCTATTTATTTATTTAAACAATGAAATGTCAAGAATTAAGAATAGCCCCTAGCATGTTTTTGATATAACCTAAATTTCTACGTTGTCATAACTGGACCACCAGTGGATTCTCAACATCGATGAAAATTCAATAAGAAAAGAAAATATCGATAAATTTAAATAGCTGAAATGGGAGTGCTTTATCGTACAGGACTGATAAGTAAAATTCATCGCGCGCAATTATTACTTTTTAAATAGTTCCCGAGATTTTTTTTTGGTTTTTTATTATTTGACATCTGTCATGGAGAAAGTTTTATTTTCGGTCGTTTAGTAAAATTTGGTTGGCATATGTTTATAGAAAATTTTAGTATTTCGCCATTTGCGCGATGGGAAAAAGTTTGAGAATCCCCGGTGGATCAAAATAAAGGGACTCTTTTTCTGACTCCCTAAATACGCATAGTAGGAAATGTTGTGAAAATAATTTAAAATTTAGATTAAATGTGCTGTGAAATTACCTTTCATTTATTTACTTACTTACTTACTTACTTATTTATTTATTTGGGGTCATCTACTGTACACATTAGCCAAGCGCAAATGTGACGATAATTGTAAATATTTTTAATTGGGTTTGATTCGTTCGAACCGAGTAGTTAACCAATTGCAATGCAGTAGCTGATTATATTCTGACTTTAGCTAAATGAAATGGACGGGTTTAAAAAAAGTAATTTAAAATTCAGATTAAAACGCGTGCTGTGGTTCCACTTCGTTAAAGTAAAAAAAGGGGGGGGATCAATTTTTATATATGGCTTTTTGTATATGTGATTCCTTTCTCCGAAATCTCCGGTAAAATTGCGATGAAGACAATATTAACGAACGGAACCTTTATTTGACTTTAGTCAACCGTAGAAGAAAGGGGAATGAGTCGGTTTTAAATTTTTAATACGGAAGTGTAATCGACGAAACACGGTGGATGATGAATATAGGAAAGAAAAAGATAGAATAATACAAGGAGAGTTAATAACAGGAAGCCCCTGTTACGGACGATGACAACGAGGGAATATCGTTCAAATTTAGAATTAACGGAAGAACAGGGAAATATTTGATTTTTTGGGCGTTTATTTAATAATTGTGCTTATGTCCTTTATAACTTTGACTGCTGTTTCAAAAATAATTCCTCCATTGTGGATCGCTGAAATAAAAAAAAAACGTTTTTATAATAATCGTTATTTAATAAAATAAACTAATAAACATTTAAAATGTGCGTCGTAAATATGTTATAAACATTTTTGGCAATATCATCTCAGGAATTTTCTGTTAGAAAAGAAAAATATTTTATGTTTATATATTTTAATTTGTTAGAAAATGTTTACAATAATCGAAAGCTGCGTTATACTTTTTTTTTTTTTTTTTTTTTTTCGGACTCGATGTATAAGACGGCATATAAGATACTCTGATGATGTAATTTTAAAACAATCATCGACAATGCACAGACGTATTTCTTCAGTGTTGTCGGAGACAATTCTTGAAACTGAGTTTGAGTCATGAATGGTTTTTTAAAATTATTGGGATCCGCGAGATTCTTTTTTTTTTTTTTTTTTTTTTTTTCTTTCTTTCGGAACTGTTGCCGATAATTATTAATTGCTCGCGGAGAAATACGGCTGTTAACTTTTTCATTTCGGATGATTCATTTCTAATAATTATTCGACTTCGGATTTGTGTTAGCATGGTCGTGTGTGTGCATTCCCGCCGGAATTGCGGGCAACATTAATCGGCTCAGTGTGTGTGTGTTCTCTGCATACGATGGCGCTATATAGGAAACGCATTTGTCGTCGGTGTTTTATTAGTTTCTTGTGCGTTGTTGCGCTGTTATTAGTCTGGAAAGAAAATGGAATTGGTGGAATTCTTCGTTCGGCGGCGACATTCTAACCACCAGGCCACATCAGAATGTCGCGCAACAATTTATCAAGTTCACCTTTTCTCGCTAGAGTTACCTTCCAACTTATCTGGAGTGGTTTTCATTCTTATCTCTTCTCCGATCGTCTCTTATCTGTCTTCCACAATTTCGCTAATTATTATTCCTATATTTAACGAATGCGCCTTCTTCCGAGCAGCAAATGGACTCTCTCTGCATTCTTGCCCCGTAACGCGACATATTACGATTATCTTAAATAATCGGCATGCGAGTGTCTGTGTGGTGCCCCGTCACAACAAGTTGGGACGACCATTAGATCTGCTGTTTTGGCGGCTTCCAGAAAGAGGCTATGGCCCAAGCGGAAATCGGCGAACATTTTATTTTCTTAAATCGTAAACTTTGCCATCTAAGGGGTCGCGGCGGCCCTCTTTTATATTTTTATCACAGAAAAGGCTAACTTTCGTAACCCCTTCTGCTCATACTCGTTCTATTAGAGGTTTTCCTTTTCGTAATATTAATATTTCGTTAATTAAAAGATATTCCTTCGGACCCATGGCGAGATCCCCCCTGGATCCTATACACGCGATGAAATGACAAAGAGAAAACTAACATGGTTAATAGCCGAATATCTTGCTAAATCCGTTACCCCCCCCCCCCCCGGGGGGGGGGCAACGAGACTGTGTCGTTTAACGTACAAAAAAAAAAAAAAAAAAGGTTAAGATTTTGTTTTAGAATTTTCATGCTATATGAGATTGTATTAATCACGCGGCTCGAACCCCGTATGTTAATAAATCTTTGCTCTTTCTACGCAGCGAACTCATATTTCTACTAAAGTTAACTTCATTTCTTCTATTTGGGTTTCCTTTCTTCCGGATAATTACTAATATGAAATAATTAAAACGAACTTTAAATGCAGTCTACGTCAGGAAATCGTAATAGTTGGCGAGTATTTAAGATTTACATTGAGACTCTTGTTTTGTGTAGGAGATTCCCTTATTGCGCTCCGTGATACTTATTAGGATTGGCCGGATTTTTGATTTTTATTTTGATGCTTTTCTATTAAAATTTTACAAAAATGTAAGTATCGTTTGAAAGGGATAGCGGCACTACATTTTTAAAAAAAAAACAAAAAGTACGTGTACAGGACCGTCAGAATACTAAATTTTAGTGAATCAGCGAAGAAATTATTTAAAAATGAACTGGATGGGCCGAAAAAGCGAAATTTTTCAGTATTATTATTTTTTATCCATTCTGTTCTTTAACATTTTTATCGTTTCGCAGCCACAGTCTCTGATACTTTATATTATTATTTTTTACGCTACAAACGTTCGTATTCAAACTTAATTAAATCGGTGTTTAATTAATTCTGTACTTATTTGAATTTGATTATTTTTAGCACGGTATCGATCTTGCTCGGAATATCACGTTTTATTCTTTCATGTTTATCGGCATCCTTGTATATCATTTTACCATAAGTTCATCATATAGTGTGCAAAGTCTATCAACATTATGATCATTTCGGGTGCGGTTTCAAATGTTGCCCCCGCATTAAGAAAAGTAAAAAGAAACAGCTGTCAATTCTCTTTCGATGTATTTTGGTGGTTTTTTTTAGTAGTAGCAAGATGTATTTGGAGAGCAGTATTTTTATTACGGGCAAATCTGCAGACTGTTTGGCATTGCCAAAATGGAAGCGAAAGGAGGAGGACATTTTACGTTCAAGCAACGTAAAAAGAGACAAACCTGGTTGCCCGTTAATTTAGTCATTTCCATTCTAATGATCAACCGCGGCCGTCAGACGAGCTTGATTGCCTTATGCGCGGAATGATAAATGATGTCCAGTTTGCAATAGTTGGTGACATCACCGTTTCTGAAGAAAGTATCATTTCGGGTATGTGTTAATAGAGAGAGAGAGAACGCATTCTGACTTACACTGTTCGTTCTTTTCCATTATTATTTTTATTCTTATTATTATCGAAATTTTCGAACGGTTAAGAAAAATTCGATTTTTCGTCGACAGGAATTACAGGCGGGTGCCCGTGCAAGTAGTTGGGCGCGCGCCGATAGGGAGGTGTTGGAGTATTGTACGACATTGTGTAATAATGGTGGTCGCGCATGTCTCGATTTTAATTGAACGAAATTGTCCGTTCGAAGAGGAGATCATTTTTGAATCTTAAACGACTGCGTCAGGATAACGACCGGATTCCGAGCATTAAATGATGAGAATATTTAAGCGAAACACATGATGGCCGACCGAATGCTCGTCCACTCGCGCTCCTATTCGCTAAATCCTATACATCGCGGCGACCGAAAAACATCATAATACGAATGACGTCTACTAAATTGGCCGGAAATAAATTAACAACGCCAATTTACATTGTTGCCGTCCAACGTCCATCTGGACGGACGGACGGTAGAGACGCCGTGGACGTCTGGCGCATTAGAAGTGTATCTTCTCAAGAGCGCAGAGCTATAGTTTTTTCTCGGCCAAATTCGAGATGTTTTGCTTTTTGAGGATTAATCGAAACTATTCGGCTACAGAAACAGGCCCCCGGTGGTTTTGATTTATTACTCTCCCGTTTTGAGGCGCTTTTCCATTGCTAAACTGTCGGAGGGCGGTGTGTGTTACTCGTTTGATGATTACTGTTGATTTATCACTGAGGTCACTGCGAGAGTGATCAAAAAAAAAAATTCCTTTTGATCTGGCTGGAAAAAGTACATGCTAAAAAAAAGAAATCGAAACACATATTATCGATTGAAATGTGTTTCTTTAAATTTTTCGCCGATCACAGCGTTTTACCGTTTTTCTCGATAATATTTATTATTATAACTAGTGTGCATTGGTCAAAATTGGACCATAATTATTATTAAAAATTCGAGGAAAATTTCTAAAAAAAAAAAAATTTTACTCATATACATTTGTTCATTGTATATCTGAGAACGTATACTTTTATTATTATATGTACTTACAATATAAAACAGTTCAGTACCATTATAATTGAATAAAATATAGAATAAAATAACGGTAAATCACAATTTAAAAACCCTCATTTATTGATATTAAATATTGATGTCTTAAGATTTAATGTTTTTTTTTTGTTTTTTTTTTTTTTAATCTTGGGCGCGTCAACTCAGGACATTTACCCAGCACAAAGGACTAACAAATAATGAAACGTAGGAACTTGGAAGTTAAATCAGGAAGCGATTAGAAACAGAAGAAATAAAAATAGCCAATAGTACACTGTAAAAAAACCCGATAATGATGATTATTAAGAAGAATGGATAAAAAAAGAAGAAAATAGAGAGTATTTTTTGGACACATTCTCAGAGGTCGTGCGAAATTCTACAATTTACAATTCGAGGGAAAATTAATGGAAGAAGAGGTGCGCAGGAAAGATCAAGAATATATAAACGAGTGGGGACCAATAGCACTTCAGTCCAGGAACTTACGCAACGTGCAAGAAAAAGTCTGCGGTAACTGCAGTTGTGATACGCCCTTGTATATAGGGTACGACAGGTGATTAAGAAAAGTTAAAACATTTTAATAAGAACAGATTTACCACCGGCTGTAACGATTTCATTTTTCATCTTTGTATTAATTTTTTATTTGAATAAGAAAAAAAAATAACTGTTTCTAAATTTTTTTTTTTTTTTTTTTTTACTGATAGTTAATAATTACTAAACAAAACAAAAAAAAATAAGAAAAAAAAGGAAATCCGTTAATAAACGATGGAGAAAAAGGTACCGAACTCTTTTGACTTTGCCTATTTATTTATATATAGAGATTATAGGAATTTGAAATTGTCGCATTAGTAGCGCCGCGTAAGACCATCGTTAATTAACACACAAACCAAAACGATAACTGACAGAAGGCGCATACCGTTGATCTTTTCTGTAGGAAGGCACCAAGTAAATGCATTTTTTAAATTTTTCTCTCCAGTTTTTAATAGTAAGTATTATCGCGTTCCGGTGGAATTTGATGAAAATGTAGAAAATTATGAGATGCGCCTGGGTTAAACATTTTTTCACGGATGAGGGAGCGCCCAAATGAATTTTACAAAAAAAAAGAAATATATATATATATATATATATAAATACCATTTTTTACCGGGGAAAAATCACATATTCCATTGAACGTTCTCATTTTTTCAGTCACTGGCCTCCTCCTGGAGTGATATATTTTTCCATAGTACTGACAACGATCGTCGCCTACTCTAATAATTAAATAGTTTGTTCTGTTTAATCTGAAAAATCGCCATCCTGCAGCTCAGGCCCGTGCCCAGAATTTTGGAAAGAGGGGGGTTTTGAAAATTTTCTTCGCATATTTATTTTATAAATAAAAATACATTTTTCACTAATATTCATGCTATTAATAATTTCCATCATTTTGATTTATATATTAATAATTTAAATAAACGAATTACTGTATAAACACATTAATAAAAATTACATATGTTATTGTTTATACTCGTAACAAAAAATTTTGCTTAAAATATTAATGAAGTGTACCTAAGCTATTTCAGTTCTCATCGGGGGGGGGGGGGGGGTAACCCCCAAAACCCACCCCGTGGACACGGCCTTGCTGCAGCTTATTATGCGCTTTTTGGCCATTGACAGAATTCGTTCTATTGCAAACTACAGCTGCAGAATTACGCGGTATCTCAAAAATGAACCGGAAAATGGAACTCGGAACACAATGGCCCACGCCGCTAGCGCTTGTTCAGAACCATTTTCAACTAATCATTAGGCTTCTCATTCGAGCGTGCTAAAGGCTTTTTTTGGTTCTCTACCAAAGGTACACACGATGTTCCGAGACATTAGTCGATGTCTCGGGGTCACCGCACATCATAAGCAACAAGTTCGCGTTCGACGCCCGGCCGGAGGAGTGTTCGGTAATTGTTACCTCTACAGTCGCTGTGGGTACACACACGCATTATTGTGTCTCTTCGTTCATTGTTTCTTGTGCGAAATTGCATGGCGATCAGATGCGATCAGATGCGAACTACCAAATGGTGGTAGCCGTTTTATGATCGCAGTCGGACGTGACAAACTTTGCTACGTCTGCCGACTTGACGCTGTCGCCCAATTCCTGCTAATCCGTCTCTCTCTCCTTATGTGCCGAACTGTTGCGTTTTTCTTCTTCTCTCATTGCTATTATCAGCTATATTCCGCAGTTGCTCGTTGCATTTTTATTACGGTTTTAATTTTACATTTGGCACCTCCCCTCTTTCTTGTACTATTGCATTTTGTCGTCGCCGCTGCGCTCTAACCGCATTTCAACATCATAGTAATTCGTTTTACACTAGTGTGTTTTGCGTAGATATTTTCTTTCTTCTTCACTGTTATGTATTTACTTTTTTTTACTACGGTTTTTGAATATAAATATGTAATTTCGTTGACATTTATTATTTCCAACCTTTGGTTGGCCTAGCATTTGCAAATAAACCGTAGAAGACTTTTAAACAAAAGATAGCCTATATAATATCTTAGTAAGATAATAGAAATAATGGGGAAGAAAAAAAAATTAAAGCGTCTTTCGAATATTAAAATATTCTAGAAACGTCTTTTCAGGAATATGATCTTGACTGGGAAGAATGAAAACGAAAACCACTTATTACAAATCACCTAGTGAAAACCAGTATTAATAAAAATTACCTAATGAAAACCAATATTAATAAAAATCATCTAGTGAAAACCAATATTAATAAAAATCACCTAGTGAAAACCAATATTAATAAAAATGAACGACGTCTCCTCAATTACGATGACTTTTGCATTTAGATTTCCCAAGTGATAGCGCGTTATTCATTTTTACAAATGCTTCTTCCTTTTTTTTCTATCTACTTTCAATTTTAGGATATGTCCGATAGTTCCAGTCTTCTTCAGTTGTTCAAGCGATATTATTATATGTTTTCTATTATTTTTAAGCTAAATTCCCAAACGTATCTTTATAATTTTTCATTATTATTGAAATACTGCCAAACTGTGTGACATTTTATTTGAGAATTAAATTAATCATAAAATAAATTCTGCATATATACTATACAAATATATATATATATATATATATATATATATATATATTGTAATCTAAGTTGTCTGGGACTGGCTGTTTATTAAATATGTCCCTTGACTATTCTTCCTTTTGCTAACCCAGTTTTCGCCACCTGTTGATTAGCTCAACCCGACTGTATGTCATATTCTTAGCCTGAGGTGCGTCAAATTCTTTGTTTCACGATTACGTCCCATTACTTTATATAAGGTGACAAAGGTTGTTGAATGTTGCGATGCGCAATTGCTGATTTTTTTTTTTTTTTCCCCGATGGAAATGAATAGCTGAATTAAAAACGATTTTTTAAAGCGAATTTCGTTTTTTTTCCACATTTCTGTTCCTAAATATGAATTTCATCGCGATGCAATCATTACCTGTGAAAAGTCGCATTATTTTATTCGGTAATTTTGTATTTCGCACCGACACCGGTGGGGGGGGGTAATATTCACAACATTAAATTGATATCTTTATGCGTAATAAATCGCTGGATATTGAAGAGTAAATTTTCTCCAGTTCAAATGTGAACTAATTGGGGGGATTCGATATGCTTTTATTAGCTTTATGACGTCACATTTTTTACGTTTCAACTATTCCGTATTTTGTATTTATTATACGGCCCGTTCTAAATTTTCGATTCAGCCAACCTCCTCTTCGTTCTCTCTATTATATTATCGTGTATCTGGTCGAACGTTTTAAAGTATAATACACTCTATCTATCTACTACCCTTCTTCTATTAGTGTTCCTTTGCCACTGAGCTCACTTTCCAAATAAGCTCCTCTCGTCCTTTTCGATAGGGGAGGATAACCGGTTAGACCGGAATTTTCGGGGACTTTCGCAAACACAAATATCTCTTTGAAATATCTGCAAAATAGTTGTCCGTGTAAAAGTAAAAAAGTGAAAAGTCCCCCATATGGATATGCTTAATACAAAGGTATAATAACGGATATTGTGAAGTTAAGCTTTTCATGATGTACTTAAGGGTCCCTAATAATGGGGATCTGATGAGAATACGGGCGGGGGGCAGTTCCTTTCTACTGTTGGATGGATTGCCTTTACTTTTCTCCAGATAATTCTCTGGCATAACCAATATTCATTTTCAGATTAGAGACCTGAAGGCGATTCGGATGGTATAACCTATTCAATTGAAGAGACCGAAAGACATTACACATTGTCGAAAAATCCAACATTTAGGGAAGAGGCAACACTGGTACACAAAAAATCGTTTTGTTGAAAAATTCGCCGCAATCCTGTTTTACAGTAGTAGTCGCCACATGTGCCGAATAAATTTCACATTTGAATATGCGTCATCTTGTATGTCACGCGTTAATTATGTCTTACGTCAACTGCGATACGTGTAATATTTCATATTATTCCTGTATTAGCTTTTCGCCGCATACAATGTCTCGACACTGGAATTAAGACCATTCGAATAATCAAACGGATCTTGTTGCCGCGCATACCCGAGACCAAAGATGATTAACGGTTGAAGAGAGAGAGAAATTTTGTATATTCTGCGACGAATATATGATATATACAATTTTTCTACTCATTAGCGGGGAGGACAACCTTTCCGCCGTTCGCTGTCAACTTGTTTCATTCGCCGGAATTATCTTCTCAAATTTCATCGTTTGGCCGTTTGATTAATTTCTGGAAATATTATTATTATATTATTTTGCTAATCGAGAATTTCAGCAGCAGTATTTTGACCCCTTGTCTGATCCGACCGGTTCCTTCGAGACGCCGCGCATCTATTTTTAATCGATTTCCACACCGCTCTCATACAATGTTGACTCGATCAACACTGTTGCGCGCACGGGTTTTTGCATAATTTACCCGGGATAGTTTTTTTTAATACCGAGTTCGCGATTAAGCGCGCGCGCCAGCAGTTCATTGACCGAAATGTGTCTGACACGATACATTGTCAAATGGCGGTTAAAATTTGGGCAGCTGCAAAATTTATACGACGCTAAACACACCTGGTGGTGCGCGGTGCCCCCGCAATATATAGTTCACTACCATTGCCATTATCGTTATTTTTTCATCTTCCTTATGCCGGGGACGTGCGCGGCAGATTCCTTATCTACTAGAGAATGTCAACTGGAGACCCGTCGACGAATGTGCGTCATCGAAGATATCCCCCACCGGTCATTTGTTTCTTTCATCTTCGCATCGGCATCGTCGCCGTAATAGTAATAATAATAATAATAATAATATGTAGAACGATATTAAAACATATTCGCATAATAGCAAAACCGGAATCTGTATTATACATTTTTCGTAATTACTGCCGCGAAAAAGTTTGCCTATTTGAGCGAGTGTTGTCTATTCGATAACAACAGCGAAAGGGGGAAGCATTGAGAAGCAGATCGTTTAATTCCAGATTCGAATCGCGCCACATCGAGATGAGTTGGCTTTGGCAGGAAATGACTGTAGTAGTAGGCACGTAAACGTCTACGAAATTAACAAGGTAACCTCTATCGCGTCGCTACCATATCCTAAAACCAGGTACGTATATGTAAACACGTATCGGCTATCATCATAAATTTCAGCAAAATTTCCTCCTCGGGACCACCGCACACAATGTAGACGAACATTGGCCGCAAACTCCGTTGACCGTTTCAGCGAATAATTTACATTTTTTCATCTCGCCAGCCTCGTTTTCTCGGCCACATTATATCATGTTCGCCGAATTAATTACGAGAGCCGCCTTCGAATATTGTGTCCATTTCGTTCGAATCCGAACGGGATTACGTAATCGAAATTGACAATTTTTGTCGAATTCGTCGGTTTTCGTTTATAATTCGCGGATATGCTTCCCACGTTCGTGTATAGTTCTAGTCGCGTGAATAATTTACCTGTGCCAGCCACTCTAGCCGACCATAGAGTTTTCAAAAGTAGCGTGGCATACAATGTCGTCGCTCGCTAAAACGGAATTCTCGGAATTGCTCGATTTACCGAATAAATTAAGATAATAAATAATCGTGAAGCGTAGCGGGAGATTTGTATAAATTATCATCAGTGGAAAATTCTGGCCGGCATGGATATATATGTACGTTCGGCGTACTCCACGTGGGAAGTTTTGTGTCTTATTTATTATGTTACCTTTTCCCCCCTCTATTCGTCGAGAATTAATCCGATATCTGAATTCCGGTTTTCTTTGATACGACTTCTCCTCCACTTAGCAGAGATCGGTAATTTCGGTAAAAATTTAATTTTTTATTTTTCGCGCGAACGACCTCGGTCCAGAATTATTTTTCGGGAGGAAAAAAAAACAAAAACTAATAGAAATCCGATATACAAAAGTTAGAAAGTTTTTTTTTTTTTTTTTTTTTCGTTTCTCCTTAGGTACGAGGCATAAGCGGCGAAATGCGTAAAGAAAACACGATCGTAAACGTCAGGATCAAAAAGAGACGCTCATCGTGTAGTGAAATTATTAGCCATTGAGAGCCGAAAACGCTGAGAAAGTCGCGCGAGGAACGGTTAAAAGTTTTTGCAGATTTTATTTATTTATTTATTTTTATTTATTTTTTTAATGATCTAGTAGCATCAAATTGGCGTGAAATCGGGCTAAAAGGAACAACATAGTATTAAAATATGTTTAAGGCGTATAGTAAAGTAAGTCCCATATATCCTTGATAAGGAGGGGTATTATGGATTGTGAATTTAAGGTTTGCGTAATTGGTACTAAGCCTAACGGATGTAAGGAGAAAACCCCGGGGCCATTGTGAATTTAAGCTTTTCATAATGTTGCTAAGCCTAATGGATGTAAGGAGAATACCCCGGGACCATTGAAGCTTTTTATAATGTTACTAAGCCTAATATGGATGTAAGGAGAATACCCCGGGGCCAGTTCCTTTCTACTTGCGATTTGTCTTTACTTTCCCAGATTTCTCTGGTATAACCAATTATTTCAGGCTGGGTAAACTTGGGAGCGACTAAGAGTCCCGTGACCTCTGATTTGGAGATGAAAAAAAAGATTGTTGGCCACTTTGGAAATTTGCCGCTCTTTTTAACTTGCAGACAAGTGTGAAATGTTATCATTTATTTTTAAAATATCAGTTCTCGAATGATTGCGACGAAAATAAAATCGCCATCTAGGGATGTGAATTTTTGTTGGAAAGTTTCTCTGGTTAATAATTTAAAGTGCGTCGCGCCAAATTTACCGTTGAAAGTAACGTAAGGCCGCAATTGGTCAACGTGATAATTGTGCTTTCAGCTGATGCGACTTTTTCCTAGAAGAGTTATTAAGTCGAATCCGAACTCACTTTTCAGATCGATGTTAGCGAATTTTGCGGTATCCCTCCAGTTGGGTTTTCGACAATGTAATTTTTGTTGTTTATCAAAATCTTTTCCCTAACAACAAAATCTGCCTCAGATTGGAATTCTCGATGTTTCCTAAACACGAATAGGGCACTTAAAATATCTGCAAAATAATTGCGCGTGTAACACAACCTATTCGATTAAAAATTGAAAAATTACATTGTCGCAAAATCCAACTGGAGACGACACTAGTATAAAAAATCGTTTTGTTAAAAAATTCGCCTTCCTGTGCTGCACGGATATAATTAAAATTAAAAAGTGATTTTTCCCCTATTAATTGATTATTTGATTAAAACCGTTTTTTTTTTTTCGTCCTTGGCTTTTACTGTACTTTCGCGAATTGACAGGTTGACGGCCAGCCCCTTTATAACCACTTCATATTAATAGCGATCGATTGCTCTGGAAATTATTTTCCATCAGCGAAGAGTTGTCTCTTAATTGACAAAATGAAAAGCTATTTTTTTCGATACGATTAGAGGCTTACGAACGAAACATATAATTGAACATATAATAAATGTTGCTTGCCGATTCCGATTTTTCGGTCAATCTCCTTCGGATTCCTTCTCACATTGCTCTATTCCGCAATAGCGCCGCCAATGCTGCTAGGGGTCATCAAGGAGGACTTTTTAAATTTCTAAAATTCCTTCTCGCTCAGAGGCAACCTTTGCACTTTCTTAAATAGACCCCCCCCCCCCAAAAAAAAAAAACAAAAAACATCCAGCTTAATAATATTCCAAAACTATCTTAGCACGCTCCAATAAATCCCATGTTAGTCTCATTTCGTTCTAGACTCATCATCATCTCTAACTACAGATTTAGGTTCGGAATATTTATCTAGTTCATTCTTTCTGACGAAACGGTTTTGATACAAAAAAAAGTTGTTCAGCTGGATCATACTATTTTCGCATGTTTATTCTACACCCTATATATTGATATAAATTCACATCTTTTTAACGGATCGTTTAGCGATTTTGTTTCCTTCCAAAATCTAACAATATATAAATCGCTATATATCTTTGAGGCAAACATTTTAATATACCTTTGATAATAGTGTCTATATGTTCATGTGTGTATATTTTATATAAATGTGTGTATATATATATATATGTGTGTGGAGCAATAATTTGTTTTAAAAATCTTCGCTAAATATTGTATTTTGCTGCTGTGAAGTCTACTTAAAGTTTCTTTTAATTATTGCATTAGTGATACACCTAAAAAGAAAGAAAGGATGGCGAATTCTTATACTTCTTCATCGTGTCTTACGCAAATTCATGCGCTTGGACGATCACTTCTGACTTGGATTTCGTGTTTTACTGTTACTTTGATTAAATGATCTGTTTGCCAATAACCTTTTATATCTATGATATATTTTCCTTCTTTCACGTCCGCTTCTGCCTTCAGTCTTTTTGTATCTCCTTCAATAGCGTATGTTCGAAATACTCTGATTCGATCATGTTCAATATTTTTCTTCCGGTGTTAGTTCAGTACTTCTTCGTTCTTCATCTTTTGCATCCAGGGAATATTTTCATACTTCTTCCGTGCGCCACATTTCGCACGATTCAGAGTGGTGCCGGGAAACTCTCCCGATTACCTAACAGCTGAAAAATGTATCTCTTTTCCAACATATCCCAATTCTTTGTTTTCAGTTATTCTATAATATATACATATAGTTAGTTATTATTGTATTTACAGAGTTCTTGTATCTCAATTTAGCGTCTCATTGGAGACACTGATTTAATATTTAAGTTAAGATCATAGTTGTTTATGTGGTAATATTACCGGTACAATAAAATAAAATAAAATAAATAAAAAAAAAAATATTTTAGCGTTTTTGTTCAGTACGTGTAGTAGTAATAAGGTCGAGTATATGTAACACACCTTATAAATTTCTGTCTGATATTAAGCAGTTTCTTTAATTTTCTAAAAGATACTTTTGTCCGATTGATCATCCTTTTTTGACTTCCGGCTTTTATTTTGAGTGCACTATAACTCTCGCGTATGAATTATCGATCATAAAAATGTGTTAACTGCTTTCATTTCTCCCACCCCCGGTATTCTCATTACGTGATCGCGTTGCATTCGATCAAATGCTTTCTCATAATCTAGAAAGTATTCGAATACGTCCACCGGAGAATCATTTTTGCCGTTGGGACATTCGGCGCTCTAGGTATTTTTCATAAGAGATCACTCACGTGGCTACTTGTTGTTGGAAATTTGTTATATTTGGTGACTAAATGTGTATACTGTTTTTTCGTTCCGATTGACGTATTACTTATTTTCGGAATTTTCGTAAACTACGATTTCCTTTTTTGGAAATATGAATCTGCCCCGATCGCGATGTAATTGAAGTTGCCGTACAAAATGAGGCCCCTACTCGCTTGGGAGGAGCGCCTTCGTCTAAAAGAAATTTTTAAGACGCACACTCTACATACCTTCGTATAATAATGATGTTGCTGTAACTAATAATGCCGCGCGACAAGGCGGGAACGGGAAAATATGAGATTTTATTTTGTGTACTCGATTATTAGATATCGATGGCTCGCTTGATAAAACGGTGTTAATATTGTATTTACATAATCCGGACAGTGTAATGTGAGAAGTGTTGATTAGTTTACAGTTTAACAACGTACAGAATTTTATTAATTCGAGACCGGATAGAAAACAGATGTTGATTCTTCTAGGAATATTTCGATCATAGAAAATTCGGCCTTTGCGTTCTTAATGCTTTTTGTTCCCTTCTATGTTCAACACCGCTGCCTTATTTGACTGACACTATGTGTTGCTGTTTACGTTGTTTCTTAATTGTTATGGCACTTGTTTGATAAAAAAAATATAATTGTTGTCTTTGCCTCGACGGGTTTCTTTTTTTTCTTTTCTTTTCTTTTCTTTTCTTTTCTTCCATTTGATAATTCCATAAATAAGTCTTGTGCCTTTTATTTTTCTTATTCTCCGTTTCAAATTCGAAAAAATTAAACACAACCTCTAATGTCGCTCGTTTGATTTTCAACTTTTTGCTTTTTTTTTTTTTTTTTAATTTCTCTATTTTTTTTATTGTTGTTCATTTCCATCGTTTACAGATGTAGCATTTTTTTTTTTTATTTGTTATTTTTTTCCTTCTTAAAGCAAAGTATTGTTATATAGTTTTTTTTTAACAAAAAAAAAAAAATCAAAACGTAGCTAGATTTTTCCCAACTTTAAAATAGGAAGAGGGGTTATCTCGTGTATGTTAACTTTATGTTTGTTCACGCATAACTTGTAGCCATGTGGGCTGATTTTAATGATTCTTTGTCTATTCGGGAGAGTACCAGTGAGTGTACTGTTGAGTATCGATAACACAGATACTCGATGGTCATTCAAACGGACGTTAAAAAGGGAGTGGATCCAATTGATTATTTTTTTTATTATTATTAATAATATAACAAACGCGTATGAATTAAATATTACTAATTTACTATAGAAACGATGGAATCGAAACAAAAATTAGAGCAGGTTATATGTTCTTAGACTGTGTGTTTCTTTTTCATGTTTGTTCGCGCATAACTTGTCCTCATCTGGGTTTGACTAAAAGCACGACAAAAAATTGATTTATTTTGCTAAAAATTGTGAAATAAAATCGTTAAAAAAGAACACCAACTACTACAAGATTTATTATAAAAATCTAATAACAATCTATTAAAAAATCAAAAAATTGATTTAATTTTGGAGTGAATACGTTACAACAATAATTATAAACTACATTAAATATTTATCATGTTACTCGGATTATATAGAACGGGGGCGGCTGTGTTATTATTGTACTCGTTAAATTATTTCTGGATATTGTAATTTTTATTTCGTGCCACTAGTGCAATTTTATTGTAAATCTTCGACTGTCGGTATTTTCCTTTTTTAAATGTTTCATTTTACAACTTTTAGCATACTACTTCAATTATTTGTCTTGCTAAATTTCAGCTTTTTTAAAAGTGACGAGCTTTTTAATTTGCGCCATAGCGGTTTAAAGTCCGTTTCTTTATTCGAATCTATATTTGTCCGTGCTAATTATCGTTAATAATGTTTTAACTTTTTTTCAAATTACGTTTCCACATTTAATGAAGATGAAAAAAGTTTTTCAAGTCGTGGTGACGGAGGAAACCCACGAAAACCTCCATCTAAAGCAGTTCTCGGCGAATGCTGTAAAAGTGTGGTCAGACATCGCTATTACTCAGAACGAAACCGTATTTCATTTTCGTAACGGAACTTCCGAAGTTGACGAAAAGTTCAAAACAGTTTAAAAAAAATGACGTATGTGCTTCCCCCTTCCTCTTGCGACGCGAGTATTATAGGTATTTGAACAAGGTTAAAAGTACGCGCTACCTACCACCCCTGTATATTTCTCTGGTTTAGAGCATCATCCGCATTTCCAACTTTAAAAAGAAGTCGTCCCCCCATGGCACGCCGAAAGCTTAAATTTTTTTTTGAAAAAATATTTTATTTTTAGGCATGCGATTTATTAATTGATAGAAAGATTATTTGGTGGAAACGAAATCGCATTTCGTTTCCTTAACGAAATTTTCGAAGTTGGCCAGAAAAGTTCAAAAAAAAACACGAAAGTGTCCCCCGCCCTTTGCGACGACGAGAAAAATCAGATTTCTTCGTTTTGAATTTAGTATTATGTAAATGTAAATTATGGGTTATCTTTAAGTTAACACATATTTGAATCCTCAGCGCATGAAACGTCATGCGTGACCGAATTATTGTTATTATTTTTTTTTTTTTTCAACGACTCATTTGTGTTATTATAAAAACGGGAAAAGTATGAAACTCGCAAAATTTTAAAATTCCAGAACCCAGATTTTAAAAGTAACTGCAAAAGGCAAAGAATTTGAAAAAATTTCTCAGTGCGTTTTTTAATGGCTAAAGTGTTAATTTTTAATTTAAAAAAAATTGAATGCATCATTTGTAAGACAAGTTGAAAATGTTCCGCAGACTGTTTCAAAATGAGTTGTTTTTTTTTTTTTTTAATTGCCGTGATTTCTCGTCTTTAAAATATTAGAAGGAATCCGAAACGCCTAAACATTTAAAATATATATGCCTGTATATATATATGTGTGTGTGTGTGTGTGTGTGTGTGTGTGCGTATGTATACATACATACATACATACATACATACATACATACATACATACATACATACATACATACATACATACATACATACATACATACATACATACATTTTATTTTGCAACCCGACGTAAACACTGTACGTACACGGGAACAAGGTGATACGAGGATGTCTAGTGTGTGCACGTGCATCAGTATGAGTGTGCTGAACGCAGCGATGCCGGTTGCAGAACGAGCAAGACAGTTTTGTGTCGTCAGCGTAAGAGATTATGAGTTAATGTTAGTATGGTGCTATGTGCAAAAAAAACGGACGTTCATTATCGAACATCACTTTCGTTCTGCTTCGTACGCGATCGTTCAAGAACGGTTTAGAAATGCACTTCACGATTCACCTGTGTCTAATGGAAACGTAATTAAGCGGCTGATCGATCATTTTCGCTCAAAATTCTTAGTAGAGCCGAAAAAGAAGGAGCGACCGAGCTCTGTGCCCTTACGGAAATGCAAAACTCTCTGATATTTCGAAGAAAATTACTGAGAAACCATCAACATCAGTGCAAAAGTTAGCTCTGCAAACTGGCATTCACCGCTCCGATGCCTTTCGCGGTCTACAAGCGCTGAAACTGAAGGCATATCGCGCCACACTAGTTCAAGAGTTGAAACCGCCAGACCTTCCAAGCCGTGTCTAGTTTTAGTAAATAGTTAGCATCATTTGTTCGTAGGCATGGTGATGGAAGTCTAAAATCACGTTCTTCAACGATGAGGCATGGTTTCATCGCAGAAAGTATATCAACGCCTCGAAATTTTCGCTATTGGTTGAGTGAGGACCCATACAGGTATAAAGAGAGCAGTCTTCACCCAGAGAAAATCGGCGTTTGGTGTACCATCTCACGCATGAGAATAGTGCGACCAATATTCTTCGAGAAGAAAGTTAACACGAAGACGTACCACAATATATCGTATTGGTATTTTTTGCTATACTGGAGAAAGAGGAGAGATATTGTTGGTTTGGAGAATAATGGGATTAGTGACATGAGTAGGAAAGGGAGAGGAGATAGCCAATAAAGCACTTTTCGAGTCCGAACATAGGAGGAACCTAGACATGTTGTTTGTTGAGGATGTAAAAAGGAATGCTTGCAAGATAGCCATGGATTCGGCAAGAAAAATAGAAGAAAAGGAGGGCAACCAAAAGGATTCGGAATAGGTAAATGAACACAGTCCCAACGCCAGCATCAAACTTCGAACTATCCGTGTAGATAATTGTATGGGAAGGGAAGTATGAGGATAAGACGTGATTGAATTCATTTTGAACGGCATGATGAGGAAGAGATTTAATGTCCGAGGGGAGAACAAATAACTTCGGAGAGTGCATGAGTTTAAACAAATTATAATTATAACCCCACATTGAGCGGTTACAACTAGATCGGGTTATGTCCGATATCAAATTACAATTTTTTTTTACATCTAAATTTACTGTTAGCGAACAGTCATTTCGTTATATAAAACTTCCATGTTGCATATATAAAAAACGTTTGATAACAAAATTGTAAAATTCCGTATGTTCTGTTTTATTTCGTACCAAATCCGGACGTAAAGGTAGGGGTTAAGTAAAAGTTAGTGTTATGCATTGTTATAACATAAGACTATGAAAATATAATTAGTTATCAAATTGAAATATTTGTTAGCGGTATTTTAATTTTTTTTAAATAATTGGAATTCGAAACCTATTTTTGGAATTTCACTAAACTTGTTTACAAAACAATAATTATTTCGTATTTGCAATTGGTGATGAATTATTGAAACGTTTTGTCAGTTTCAGTGACTATGCAACCTCCAACACAGTCTCTTGTTTAATTCTTTTGTACAAGTTTTATTTTTAATTATTATTTTTATATTTATTAATTAAATATTATAAATGATGGTAAAAACATATACATATATATATATATATATACATATATATATATATATATATATATATATATATATATATATATATATATATATATTATATCACCAAAAAACAAATTAAAACGTTAAGAAGCGCTGATGATATGTTTCAGAGTCAAACAAGCTCTAAGAAGATAAAAAACAAATTAATGTTAGAAGTCGATAATAAAACTTATAGACTCGATTTTCGTACAACGATACTGATTATATTAAAAATAAACAATTAAACATGAACGTGTTATTTAAATATTTATAAATATATAATTAAAATTTTTGTTAATATTTTTTATACTGTATACTATTATGATTATGGCTTATTTTTAACATCGTTTAGTCGTGTTTTATATCTACCGTAATATTGTGTTTATTATTTACCAAATGCCCCGCGCCATAGTTGATTTTTCAGTTTGACCCTTATCTGATATGACAAGAAACATGACTATAAACTGTATAAAAAAAAAAATATAGCATATGATATACTGAGATTTTGCAGATGCGTGCCCCGTTTTACGCAATAAATATAAACATTTAAAAAAAAAAAAAGAAAACTTGATATAGGAATCATTTAAACAAAATTAAGAGTACAAAAAAGAGGTTAATAAAAATGTTAACTGCATTTACGAATATTTATATTATAATCAAATCTATTCTTAATTAATTATTATCGTTAACGTTATCGATATGCGAAAATCGACTATTAAGTTTTTAATACTGACGTTTACATGATTTTTTATGTTTACGTTTTTAAACAAAAACAAAAATGATCTACAAAAAAACTGGGCAAGTGTAATCCATTACTATTAACAAGGTTAATTGTCGTACTTAAAATGTAAAAAATGTAAAAAATTACTTCTGTATTCAATTTTTGTCTACCTGATTATCAACTAAATTATTTCCTATACAGCGACGTAATGCCCCCCCCCCCCCCCGGGTAAACGGAATGTCTAATTTTTGTATTAAATAAACGTTGCGCGCCGTTTTTCCTTATTTTTTTTTTTTTTAGATTTTACTTATTGCTTAATTTCGACCAAACTCTATTTTAAATAAATACCTGGTTTGGGGTGGTACGTCTTTTTACATATTTCTCGAAAAGAAAGATAACGATTACTTTTTAAGGTCGCGATAATTAATCTACCTATAAAGTGTTAAAATCGAGACAATATCAATAAAAATATTTCTTTCATCGTCCTACTAGGCAGCTGCGGGTAATGTACACTTTTGCCAGACCATAATAAGGATATCAAACGCCATTCCTCATAAATTTCCGCCGGGCCAAATTATTTTTTCTAACAATTGTATTTTTCACTATGCACATTGGTCACACACATCGACACATACACATGTATGTACGGCACTGGTGACAGTTTTACAGTGTAATTTAGGAAACGCGTGTAGGTGAGCGGTTATTCATTGGGTTAACTAGACTTTGCCGTGCAGTTAGTGCAGAATTATAGTGTGTATCTTTATTTACATATATATATATATATATATATATATATATATATATATATATATATATATATATATATATATATATATATATATAGATGTGTAATTATAAGCTTATTTGCGTGTACACTCTAATTACATTGCGTTAGTTGTGCTGACTGCACGATTCCGCTAATGCTGTTTTCTTTAATACAACTTTTATTGTGACAGGACTAGAATTTAGTTGTTCTACGGCGGTGTGGACACACATACTTTATAATAATTCTTACTGTTATCTGCGTCATATTAAATTTAAAAAAAAAAAGCTAAATGATTTACGGAGGGGGGGATATTGGGATATAATGACGCCACTTGAAATACCCGTTTTAAAGGCCATTCTTGTATTGCTAATTTAAGTCCCGGGATCGTGGGTACCTCTTTTCTATTGTACCATGGCATTTTGTTGGCTCATGATGATTTATATGCAAGAGGTTCCTCAACCAAGTAATTATTATTGGCCTTAGTATAGTTCGAGTTTTCTGAAATATTATTAAGTCACCTCCGAAACGATGAAATCGTTTTAATAGTTTTATTTTTATTCTTCCACATATAAGCGACTGGAAATAATCGTGCCGATATCTGCCGAATTCGAAGATGCTTTGTGTTCGAAATCCAGCGAATCCCGAGTGTTCACCGAAGAGTATAACATTTTGATACAACATTTACACAGCTTTATCTCGCAGTATTATACGAGGATATTAATTCCTCTAAAAAATGTATGTTCCCCGCATATTTTGAGGCGATATTCAGCCACTGCGAAACTGTACTTAATATTGTCCAGCTTCAAGCAAAGTCTAGATATTATTTTCAACTCTTTATTTTATTGAAAATTACGAGTATATTTGGCCCCTAATTAATTTCGATGATGTTCATTAACAGTCAACAATAAAATGTCCAACTTGTAAATCTGTCGTCGGGAAAAGTTGTTTACATCGATCGTTTAAATAGTTCACATTTATTATTAACTAGTTGTTACCCACGGCTTCGCCCGTGTATATTTAAATCTGTACTTGGAAATTCATAAAGAAATTTTTGTTTTATCTGGAATTATATTTATGTAAAGATTCTCTCTCTCTCTCTCTCCGTTTGGGAAACATGTTTATCACTGTCTAACAAAAAATTGTCTTCATGTTTCTTCACGTTAAGCTGAAGATAAATTTATCTTTTTATAACCTGTCTGTCGTGATCTAAGAAAAAGTTTCGCTCAACTAAACAGCACTTATAGCCATCATTTTGAAGGGTCCGAGTTATTCCACACAGTGATCTTCCATAATATTATTACAAATTTAAGAAAACATCTTCTTCACTCATATCTTTCAATCACTCTGTCTCGTGCGTTTCATTGAAACTAATTTATTCCCATAACAGTAAGCTACAGTAATTGAATAAAGATTTCAAATTTGAGTGTAGATAACATTCCCGGTAGCAAATATTAGAAATTCCGCTATAGGATTATTTATTTCTCTGTACAGGTTATATTTTGTATACCCTCATCGCTGGTTATGTTATAGTATACTGGTACAGTATAACAAAAAAAAAAAAAAAAATAATAAAAATAATAGAAAACACTACCTTTTTTTTTTTTCTAACTCTTCGCAATGAATGTAGCTAGAGCTAGGCTAGAAGTGCGACTTTGTACGTTTAGATCACGTCATAAAGGTTTGATGATTTCAGTAACTCAAAAAGTGAAGTAACTGAACGCGGTGTATTTACTTCCGCCAGAAATGAATAAAAGGTCATCTAGAGTGTATTATTTACCATAGTAATCATTTTATTTAAAATTTTCCCATATACATTACTGTAAGTCTCATCTGAACTACTTAAAACCTCATAATTCGTGATGGTGAAGGGGTAGAATACTCAGCCACACCTTAAAACCTTCGTTTAGACAACACTAATACATCTTGAAAATTTTAGCATGATCCGTGGGACAAACACAACCAAACATTCGTTTTTATACACATATACATATACATATATATATATATATATATACAGATGTAACTGCGATTCAGCAGGAGAAGAGATAATATTTAATAAGTAGTTTTGTTTTTATTGTAACTGTTGATTTCAGTCAGGGTCAGCAATGCCAATGGTAGTCGCTCGGTGTGGTATATTAATAATAATAATAATAATAATAAATAAAAATAAATCCGTTTTCGTTTCGATCACTTTTAGTAATAGCACGTTATACGTTTTTAAATTGACTTGTCGTGGGAGCCTAGTAACGGTGTTTAAATTCGGTAGGGGGGCTAATGTAAAAAGTTGATTTATAAAGTATGATTTCTGAGTGTGTTTTTGGTGATTTTTTTGAATTAAATGTACACATTCGCAGTTTGCAAAGTGTTCAAACGACGTGTTCTTTGTTGTCTTCGTATCTGTCGAGTGTGTGCTAAAGAACGGTATTAATAAACGGGAGTGGAATAGTGTTTATTAATATTGATAAAAGAATGGAGACGCCAAGAGTAACTGTTCTACATGCGCCGCTTATCACTCTACTCGTAATAATTTTCTTCATAATTAAAAAATTAAACAGTTAATCGAAATTTTTTTTATTTTTATTTCATTTTTATTTTATTTTTATTCTATTTTATTTATTTATTTTGTAGCAGTTTTTTTGTACTTGGTCCGCTTAATAGAATGGTACCTAATTTATACTAAATTTTATTTCCGCTGCTTTTGCACTTTCGTCTAAGCCAGCTACTGTGGCAAAATTACTTCAGTAGCGGTGTTGTTTCGTTCGAGTTGAACCGGGTTCGAATCCCGCTGCCACACATTGTAACTTCCAAAAATTTCACTTATGTGCTGGGTTACCGTTAGCAGTGGATGCACTCGAAAAAAATAATAAAAAAAAGTAAATAATTTGTATTAATCTATATAATACCGGGAAAGGATTATTACAGTCATTTAGGGCGTGTGCTGCTTTTTAGGATTCCGTATACATATAATGTACGGAATCCTTATAAGATGATACACAAATGACAAAAATATTAAATAAAAATCAATAATTCACGAACGGCTTGACTTATAAACTTCAAATTTGGAACATAAATTACAATTAAAATTATTTCCTGTTGGATCATTAAAATTCCAGTAGTTGTTTAGCGCTTAAAATAATTTGTAAGTTTTATTGGTGTTAATTACGAATCGAAATATAATAAAAAGGAGTTTGTAATTTTAAATGCTTCAACCTTCTTCAGATTAAATTAACAAGTGTACATCCGGGGAAAACAAACGGAAAAGAATTTGCCAAATTTTTCTTATTCATTTATTTAT
Source organism: Icerya purchasi (assembly GCA_039619475.1). Classification (NCBI taxonomy): domain Eukaryota; kingdom Metazoa; phylum Arthropoda; class Insecta; order Hemiptera; family Monophlebidae; genus Icerya; species Icerya purchasi. The sequence goes on along the minus strand of CM077116.1, from coordinate 448,602,807 downwards.
ATATACTATAGTGTTCGCCCATAATTCGACCATAATTATTATTAAAAATTGCGGAGAACATATATGAATTTGCATATTTTCAATTTTTTTTTTTTTTTTTTTTTCTTACTCTTATACATCTGGGAACATACACTTTTATATGTACTTACAATACAACATGCGGTTCAGTAGCATTAAAATGAATAAAAAATAAATTCAATAAAATAATAGTAAATCACAATTTAAATGATATTAAATGACACCTTAAGATTTACTGTAAAAAAAAACAATAACGATGATTATTACGAAAAATTAAAACACTTTAATAAGAACAAATTTACTGGCTATAACGATTTCTTTTTTCATTTTTGATATTAATTGTTTATTTAAATAAGAAAAAAAAATAACTGTAATTTAACTGTAATTTTTTTTACTGATATTCTTCATCAACGAAAACTCTTGCAGATTCGTTTTTTATATGGGCAATTAACTCCGTTAGTACTATTAAAAAAATTGTGCACTAAAATGATCTTTATGTTTCCTTTTTGAATCGAATTTTTTCACTTTTGTCGTTTTAAAATTCGCTCGTTATTATTGCTCCTGTATAGATTTTGCCAGAAATAAATTCTATTAGATATTATCATCATGTCCAGCTCAAGTTTTCTTTGAAGATTTTAAATATTATTTTAAGTTTATAAAAAAGTTGAACATCTTAATATCCATCTCGTTAATTGAAATAACTGCACTGGTGATAGGTTAATTGTCTTTTTGTGCACATTTTTTTCACTCTTTATACTTTTATCTAAAAAAATTTATCGAAATAAACTGTTTATTTATTTATTCACTAATTAGTTAATTAATTAATTAATTTATTTATTTATTTATTTATTTATTTATTAATGTTAAATAGATAAGATTTTTTTAAGCTCTTCTACGAATTTTGTTCCATTTTTACTATAATTGCTTTCGATCGATGTAAATGTTTAGTATGTTGTTTCCAACAATTTTTCGTTTTTCGTCGAAAAGTCCTTGTATAAAAATATTATTCTTAGAAATGCTCTAAACGTATTTGAAAATGTTTACATAAAGTTTTATAATGCAATGAGTGTGATAACATTGCAACATCAGTTTTTAAATCTACTAGTCTAATTTATGTGTATGTATATGGTGTTCGTTTTTGTCTTTTTTATTTTTTAAAAAGAATAGTAGAAAATTAAAATCACTGTGAAAGTGTCAGGAAGATTTTCTTGCGTGTCTGATTATGCTTACAAAAATGTACAGTATTTTCAATATAATCAGAATTTTACGGCAGTTATACACATTAGTTTTTGAATAGGTATAAAACGGAGAGAAGGGGGTGTATTCGTACAATATTGTTACCGAAATTGCAATATTTATGCCTCTCGTTCAATAGGTTTTTAAAGTGAATATCTAATTTACAACTGTTTATTGCAGTAAGTTGGCAATGAAAATTGTTTTTAATTTAAACCATTACTGGCCGACATTGTAATCCCTTTGATTTAGTATCTCTCTATCGCCTTTTAAACGGATTATTTCCTTTTAGCGGAATATTTTTAATAGCCGAACAATTGGTGTTCTCTGTCAAATTGTCTGATTTTCGCTCGTTCTTTTAATTTCTTTTCGTTCGTCTTTATTTCCTTCTGAAAACGCAAATTACGCTTTAATGTATATAATATGTAACGAAAGAAAAAGAAAAACAAATGCCTACCAGTTAAAGTGCCGAATGAGAAGCGGTTAATCGATTTGTGATAACGGGAACTACCAACTTCCCCGTACACGATCGTCTGGTGCCTAACATTGTCAACCATCCGCTAACCAACTTTGTCGAGAGTAATCGAAATTGCCTACGCAAATTATTTCTGGCGAACCCAAATACGTTTATTTCGCTATAAAAAAAGAAGAATATTATTAAAAATTAACTTTTTTATATATGTAAAAAACATAAATAATTTACAAAATACGGTAATATGTAAAGGTCTCGAATTTTCAACTATGATTAAATTCGAGCAGTGGACAGTTTCGGACGCAGAAGTAGTCGAGTTTGAGCGAGATTTGGCGTAAAATTGCGCGGTAATCTGTGCAAACAAAACATACCGGCAAAAAAATTATCACGCACAAAAATTCCAAAACAAGTCTTCTTCGCTATCGATCGCTCAACCGCCCCCCACACTTTGATTACTGTTTATAAACAAAAACAGATAAAGAGAAATCATAATACATGGAATACAGTGTTATAATTACAGGTGAGTACCCACTTATAAAAGTGAAATAATACAAATTTTGCTCCTTATATTCATGTTAAATGTGGAAATATTCAAATATAGCCGGGGATTAAAATCGAGAATTTAGCAGCGTAACATCCGAAAAATTTCGTGGATGGCTAATAAATATCCAACCAACGGCTATTAGGCAGATCACGATTAAAATTGTTATTATAATACGAAAAATTTTATTCTTTTTTACTTATTCATCTACATTCGTATACCCTTTTTTTTTCTTTTTCTTCTGTCGTTTCTCTTCTTAATCGTTTTTAACATATAATGAAGAGAGATTATTCTATTAGACAAGTTAAAGTTTCTGTTAAAGTGCGGAATAAATTCCTACTAAGAGTTAATATTTCGACAAAACTGTAAGGCGCAATCTCATTTTCGTTCCTCCGATATTTAAATAAAAACTTACTAATCATGCTGCATTTATATCGGCATCTGAATAGGGTAGAAATTAAAATTTCTCTACATATCATGTATGGTTTTTGAAACAGTTTTCCTTTTTTGTTTGCTTATATTGGTTTGCCTTTTTTTAAAGCTTAGTATTGATAACTTTTTTTTTTTTTTTTTTTTTTTTTTTTTTTTTTTTTTTTTTGTAAATAGATTTAAATAAGGAGCGGCTAAATTTTGTCCGACGCAGTTTTAACACATTCCATGTCGTTTTCTGTTCTTGTAAATTCGTAATTTCATTTGTAAGAAGTTATTGAAGTTTGCTATTTCAAAATGCAGATAAATCTAAATTTACATTTTTTGTCCCAATTGAAATTAAATTAAAAATTGAAAAATTTTACTTCTGGCATATTGTTTTTAACGAAATACGTTTTTAAAATTTCATCGAAAAATGTCAATTTTTGGAATTTTTTTAGTATTCGAATCGAATGCCGATTTCGGAAAATTCATCAGAAAAAGTTAGCTATCTCTAGTAGTATGATCGAAAAATTTTTGTCTGATTAAATTTTAAATATCTCCTTTGAAACTGATTTGACATGCGTGAAAAAATCAATGACTGTTACTAGTTTACGCTGAAGTGTCTCTAGTAGTTGTAAATAATAGTTAACAAAAAGCATATTCATATGTATAAGTGATACGTAGTATGTTGTAATTCTGCTTGTTTCGTTTTGCATGTCAAGATTTTTGATTTTCTCCGTTATGTTTCGCTATATTTCTTATTTTGTGCTTAGCTTTTACTCCATCACTTGAAAGTGTAAATATTTTTCGTAATTTTGAACAGTTTTACGATTAACCTGTAACAATTTGCAAAACAAATGATAATATATACATTAAAAATATTTCGGCTGAAAAAGAAGACTGGTCTAGTTTAAAAATCATCCAAAATATAATTACAATTTTCCCCGATATTTCTAGTTTAGAATAATAATAAAAAAATAAATAAAGAGTAAAATATCCGAGTAGAAGAGACAGTACATTTGCGAATGAAATAAAAATATTTCGTTTTTGCTTCGTTAAAAATTGTGCAATAATGATGCGATCTTTTTTTCTTTTTTTTCTTTTTTACTTTTTTACTTTTTTTCTTTTTTTTTTAAATTTTTAACACAACATTTAAAAATACAAAGTGCGTATGTATTACATAAATTTTCGACCAAAAAATTACGAAATGTGATCGTTGTACATCTTTTTGGCTTCATGGTTCGGTTCGCATCATATTACGAAAGGTGTTCAGATCGACCAGCTCTTCATGCATGAGTTTTAACAGCTCACTGACCATTTTATTTCAAGCCTTTCTCGTCAGTAAGGTTATAGCGTTTTCGACAAGGTGCTAGCTTACAACGACTGCTAGTTAAACCCGATAGCGATATAAAAATAGGTTAGTTTCGAACTCTCGTCTTTCTGATACCTATTCAATTCGAACTGGGCCAATCTGCTTCGAAATCTACACGCTAAATACTGTCCGGTTGGAAACTATTTTCACATTGCTCTCGTGCATTACGATGGCAAATACTAGAAAGTAGGTAATAAAATAAAATGTCAAGGAGACACAGTGTAGAAGTGAAAATGAATTCCATGTACATGTATAGAGAGTAATCTTTATACCGTAATATTGAACGTATCAAAATTTAACAATCGTGCCGTGTTTATATTCAACATTGAGGAATAGAAAAGAAGGAATAATTTATAATATCGGTTTTACTAAGTGTATTGCCTTTTGTTGACAAAGTTTAAGGAACCGCTCTTGATGGCGTTCCCCGCGATGGTTTTTTTTTTTTCAACCTTAATCCGAGGAATTTCTGTAACCTTCTCCCAGCATATTTAACGGTGTTACAGTGAGAGTACACATTCGATGAAAAAATAAATAAATAAACAAATAAAATCAAGAAAAATGACAAAAAAAAACCCGCCGACCGGTGCCGATTGAAATGGCGCAGTAATGGAGCAAATGTGCTAAACTTACCTCCGATTTTGCGTCACCGCCAGTAGTGCAAAAGGTGGAAATTATTTTACGTCCTCGATTTAAGTCGCTCGAGGCTTTTATCACCAGATTTCCGTATTGCCGGGAAATCGCGAATAAAACAAAAACAGATATTATATACAGATGTTCGTAAAATTTTATGCGGCCTACGTGTGTATTACGGTGTGTAGTTGATTAAAAAATAAATGGAAAAAAAAAACAAAAAGCAAGAACCGAAAGAATACAGGAAAATGTCGAAAGTCTGCCACTTTTCATAGATAAGACACGCGCGGTTTAATGAAAGCTTACGACCAGGAGGTCCTGTCTGGTCGAGGGTTACGTTGCTTTTTACGAGCGTGTGCCTAGCCGTTATCCGTGACAAAAGGTGCACGTAGAGGTCGCTTCTGTCTGCGTAACGTTCTAATCTGTCGCACGATCGGACCAGCAACTTAATGGTTGCCGAAGCGCGCGATTGTACGTTGTCGCCAGCAAGCGCATCTTTTTAACGGCCACGTTCAGACTAGACGGTTTTTACGACTGAAAAGCAACCTTAAAAACCAGAGACATTTCCAGCAACGACGCAATAAAGTAGCTCCCGCGGTCGGGCGGGCGGGCGGGCGGATGGTCGAGCCCGCTATTCTAGCGGCCTCTGGAACCTTTTAAGCCATCGGCGGAGGAAAATAAATTTACGACCGAACACCGCTGCGGAGGTATCGCGCGAGTCGGTATGTGCCGGGCGAGGCGCTGGAGTCGCTCGTCAACGCGTGGCGTTAGCGCGTCGCGGTCGTCGCAAAAGAAGCTCATCTCGTAAAATTCAGCTTTTAAAACGTTCGGCTTTTATTTATTATTGCGCATTTACGTGGAACCTGACCCGCTACAGCTGCCGATTGAAGGCGAAATAGGACGTCTGGCTGTGGAGATGTTGTCGCGCTTGGTCCGCGTTGTATAATTCGACCGCGTTCCATATTATATATATATCCTATTTCCGTTATCAAATTCAGCAGCTCATAAGCCTGCTCGCGCCTCGATTCCCCGAGTCTTTAATTCCGCCAACAACGCGTACACATAGTCTTTGCCGTCGAGAAAAGCTGTAAAAGCTCCACTTTTACGTCGTCCTGTCGTTAAATTGATAGTGGCGGCTTATTTTATGTGTGTGTGTGTGTGTGTGTGTGTGTGTGAATTAATAATAAAAACGGTTTTCGGTCGGCTATCAATCGCGCCCAATTCGGCAATTTGATAAAAAGCGCGGTTTCCCCTTATTGCTGTCCGGGGGGATGTTAAAAATCCGGTGTCGGCAGCAGACATGGACTGCGAATAATAATTCCTGTTATTATTGGAACTTTTTTAAACACACGAAAAAGAATACATGAATAAAAGGTGGTAGTGTGATTACCACTCTGAGCGAAATTGAAACGGTGTGCTTTGTATAAATCGGATTTGTCAATTTAAAAATTGTCGTATGAGGTCTCGTTCTGTAAAATGAAATAAAAGAAGACACCGGTCAATGCGTGAAAGAGAGATTGTGTTCAACGGAAGCACATTTTCAGCAAAAAAGGAGATGGAAATTAGACAACACTATACGGAAAATATAGGAAACACCACGGATTACTATAGGGGCGAGGTTGAAAGATGATTAAGATCGGGGTTAATGATGAGGTAGATTACCTTCCATTACCGATGCTGACCAAATCCTTTTCGGGTGTTCTGTTCTGCTGTGTTCCACTGCTGATAATCCTCGTCCGCGCATTTTCACCACTCTATTATTCCACACGCCTCCATTATGAATCTGATAACATTTCTCCGATTGGTGGCAGGATTGAACTCGCCAATATATATATATATATATATATATATTAATTACAACGTAATTCTTAGGCTGCCCCCCATTCGAAAAAATGTGCCAATTTTATGTAACGTTTGTTATATTTTGTAGGATTTTTGTTATTGTTATTTAAAAAATGTCACAATTTTATGTAATGAAATATGTAACGAAAAATGTAACGAAAAAATGTCTTAATTTTATATAACGGAAGATAAATGTTAGAATAGGATTTTTATGGTTATGTTATTTTTTGTGTGTGTTGATGCCAGTAAGAATTACGTTGTAAATTTTGATCATTTTATACAAAGTATAGAAGAGAAAGAGACAGAAATGAAAGCAAGAGGGATCAAGGGGCAGGGCCCCTTTGCGAGGCCAAAATGGCCGAGTTTTTATTTATATATATATATATATATATATATATATATATATATATATATATAGACCTGCCATGTTCAATGGAAATTACTTTAGCCTCGTAATGACGGAAATCCAAGAAGCATTGAATGACACAGAGAGCGATGGTAATAGAGAAAGCGGATGAGGTGGTACTATGAAAATCACTAGGGTGGGGGGCATATTAAGTTTTAGGAACAGTGGAACACGACAGAGCAGAAAAGTGGTCTTGATTGATCTAATTTGGCGGTTAATACAGCTCATCATTAACCCCGATCTTGATCATCTTTCGACCTCATCTCGCTATAATCATTCCTTGTTTTTTTCCTGTACCTGCCTTTGTGTACCGTTTAATTTTCATATAATCCTCGTTACTCTCTTCTCTTCTTTGTTGCTTTTTTTTACTTTCCAGCGAAAATGTGGCTTCGCGCACATTCTCTTCCATGTAAATGCTACGTCACAAACCCCGGTCCTCTTGATGTTCATTTCATTTTGCAAAATGAAACTTTATTTTTCTTACACTTTTTAAATAGGCAAATTTCACGCAAACAACCGTTTAATTTTGCACAGAATGGCACTGGTAAATAACGCAACGTGATTATAAACAAACAGTCGTCTGTGGCTAAAATCGGGAATTCGCCGGGAATTTTGTTGTACAACCGGGGGAAAAAAAAAGTAGTAACCAAATGATAATTTCGATTAAAGAAGGGAAAAAAAACATCATTTAATCGACTGCATTTTTTATAATGTACTTTACTCAATAATATATTATTTTTTATTTGCATAAAATACTTTTGTCAAACATTATCAATGGTGTAACAAAAAACATATTCCATTCTTAATACAATTTACCTTCCATTTTTCGATTAGTATAACAGCAGGTTTTATCATTTGCCATTATAGAAGAGAACGTTAGGAAATCGGGAATTTTGAAATTATATTTGATCAAGTTCTAAAATAGAATTTGTTTCTATACTCGACAGTGCCAGCCAGTTGTTAACCATCTTTGGGTATCGATATAAAGTTTTATCATCGGTAGTTATCAGTTACGGCGAGCGAAAGTGTGAAGTTTCTTGTGCAAGTAGATGTTTTAAGCATTCACGAAGTATTTTGCAAATTTTTTATATTTACGAAAGGATTTCTTGCATCACGTGTAAATTTTTTAATACGGAATGTTATTCTGTGTTGGGAATTAGGTAATCAATTTTTGTCGAGGTTTTTATTTTATTTTATTTTTTTCTAGAAAACAATGTACAAAATTCCCGCGTATTTTTTCTATTAAGTTTTCTGAACAATAACATTTTTAAGGCACCTTTTTTTTTTTTTTTTTTAATTTTATACAAAACTGTTTAAGAATTATTTTTTTTTTTACCGGACACATAATTTAAATATCACCGTTGTAATTGCACTGAAATAATAAAAAAAAAAGCCGGGAAAAAAAAATATTCTACTAATCGATGTGTAAAATTTATTGCAACGCTTGAGACGTTAACGAGCCAAAAATATGTTTCGTTTTGTTCCCATCATCGACTTTTGTCTAATACGTAGCATTGTAATTAATTGTTTATGTACCGATTTTTGTTTTCTATTAACATCGGAAAATTATGGCAAACCCAAAAGCCCCGCATCATTCGAGTTTAATATCTGAAAATGACTACAGATTGCGTACTATTTAATCGAATTTTTCACGAAAGAAGGATAAAATTTGAATGAGTATCTCCGGTACGTTTTGGGCGTGCGATATAATTATTATATTTCGTTTGTAGTAAAAACATGAATTTTCAAACTGCTGATGACAGAGCGAACGAAAATTTGTTGGTAAAAACGGGGTCAACACGTGATAGCTACGATGACGTGATCACGATATTGCCGAAAGATTCTTAATTCGAAGACATTTCTAACCAAAAAAAGGGGGGGGGGGCTTGGAGGCATCATTTTCGTGTAAATCTCTATATTGTTAATTTAACTATATTCTTTAGCTGTACGGAACAATACTAAATCACGCGTATTTTAATCTTAACTATTCGATTAGCAAAAACGTTCTTCGATGATTTTATGTGTTCAAGTCAGAAGGTGTAGGGGTAATTTTTTTATTGATTTGCTGGAAAATTATAAATTTATTTGACACGCGATATCTTCTTTTTCCAAGTAAAATTAAGCCAATTTGTTAAATTTCTAGTTACCAAAATTAAAGGTCTATTACACTTTTTTTCTTGCTTCTCTTAAAAGTATATTTGAAAAATTAAGCCAATTTAATAATTTATTTAATCAAATCTGTAGCATTTTTAACATTTCGTATCAAAAAAAAAAAAAAAGGTTGTCATACAAGTTCTCGACTTCCCGGCAGCTACAAAACACGCGTCAAAGCTTTCAGAATGGTACACAACTGCTTAAACTGAATACAAAATCAGAAATCACAGATCGGTTACGCTGTGAAATAAACCGATGCTATTAGTTCGAGTTTGATCCCTATTCCGCTCTGATTGTCGAAGTAATCACACGGTTGTGTGCGTTGAACTTTACAGAATTTGTAGCTTTTTCGAAAAGCATAATCACTAATTTACGGTATAGTAGCTTTAACCTTTCGCGCGTGCGTAATTAAAATTCTTTTCCCGTTAACAATTTACGCATCCGCCGAGCATCGATAATATTTGCCATCACCGCGGGGGGGGGGGGGGTACATTGCTAAAACACGAGACTGGACAATGTGAACGATTGATGGATCACTGGAACTTGCTGTGTTTACACTCGAATAAGAGACTTGCGATTAAATCACGGATATTGCGCTTTACCTGAAATATTCGCTTACTGAAAAATTTATTATCCAATATTAATTAAGCCTCTCTGGGTTTATTATTTGGTATGGCTAAATATCACGATAGACCTGGAAATAAATATTCATTGCCTGGCAGCGTTTTGGAGGAATTTATCCATCGTAATCAAAAAATTTCCGTTACAAGGCAACGCGCGCTGACAACAACCTATTTAAAAAAAAAACAAAAAACAAAGGGGGTTTTTTTTTTTGATCGCGAACAATCTCTTTTATGAAGCGATAATGAAAAAATGCTTTGCTCCGTCAGTATTACAAAAGGAGCAGATAGAGGTTAAAGCATGATGTAAAGGTGAGACAAACAGTCATAATAGCGAAATATGCGGTAGAGAAGCACGGCGGGGAAGAAAATTTTACGTTAGCCCCGAAGATTTGCTTCAGTTACAAAATCGTTCATGACGAAAATGAATCGCTGCCGCGTGGGAGGGGTTTACCGGGTTTTTTCTGCTGTAAAAGGGCTTAAAAGTTGTCAATTAAAAATAGTAAAGAACTAATAAAAGGATTTTTTTTTTTTTTAGTCAAATGGTGGTTAATGCCAGGCCAAAAAAAAAATAAATCTCGTCAATTTTTATAAATCCTTTTCGATGTTTTTTTTATTATTATTATTATTCCGGGTCTCTGTATCTGCAATTTTACTCGGTTCCTAAGTAATACCATAATCGGTCAAATAGTCAAAAAAAAAAAAAAGGGAAAAAAAACGGTTTTTTCCGTTTTTAGATCTCTTATCAGCATGGTACAATGAACGCGTTCCCCGTAGTATCACGTAGAAAGAGGCGGTTCTTCATCGCGTGTTAGTACAGTTCTTATCTCCGAACGCGCTGTGAGGTAATAAAAATGCGATTACGACCGGTACTAATAATTGTTGTGGTGTACCCATTTCGTAAACTAATTTCTGTTTAAATTAGCTTCCAGTGGCATACACACCTTCTTTTTTTTCTTTCTTTTTTTTTTTTTTGGCCATTCTTTCGCGATGTGAAATTTTGATTTTCCGCGGTTCGATTTTACTCTAAACAGATTTTAAGCAAAGGCCACGACGACGTTAGTGATCACGTGTACTCGGCAACAAGGCAAAAGGGGTCAGTGATTTATCCCCGTGGGGGGGGGGGGGGGGTCAATGTCTTCTGTTAAAAATCTCCCCTACGTTACGTTCACACCCCGTTAAAATCATATTTTATGTATTTGATTACGAAGCTATCAGCCTGTTCCGGCGAATAGTATATATTCCCGCGATACCTCTATGAAATGCAGGTGACAATACCGGTTTTATTTTATTACACGTAATGTTATTTTTCCGTTAAATTTTGCGCCGATTTATTTAAAAGTTTTTCCTACGTGTATTAATGTGTGAATGCAAGGAGGAACATTATATATATATATATATATATATATATACGTATGCAATGAAACGATTATTACAGCGGAATTTTTAAGCCCACTGGGGGGGACTCTCGCTTTATATTGTTACAGAAAAAGAATGATTATTTTTAATTACGAAGCTAATGAAATAAAATTTATCGCCGGGAAATTGCAAATAAGATAAAAACGAATCTGAGTAAATTAATGATAAGATGTGGGAAATAATAATAATATGATCAACGTGTATGTGGTTTTTGATAATGGTTAATTTTTAAAATTAACGGGATTTTTAAGAAAATGTACTTGGAAATCACGTTTGGTCTGAAGTGTAGATTTACGTGTTTGCAATTTTTTATGATTTTATAAAATATTTGTTTACTCAGTTTCTCTTATGCGAGTATTTTACCGTTACTACACTTTCAACGTTGAATGTGGTGCTTTTTTTTTTTTTTTTTTTGAATTATTCGAGCCGGGTTTTATACTAATACGTGTAATGCGGGCTAGTGCCTTGTGGGACCCGCAAATTATTTAAAAAAAAAAAAAAAAAAACAAATGTAGTGATTCCAAAACGTCGCTGTAGGAATACAATTATTTTTATAACAACAAAACAGAAAATTAACGGCAAAAGACTCGCAATTTGTATATGTATAAAAAAAATAATGCACATTCGAATTTAATTTTAGCCGAGCGCGGTAATTTTCCCGAAATAGCGAGTTTTCGACGGCGGTGGTGGCGGAAAGGGATTTTTAAACTATACGAGACTATTCGTGCCTGGTTAAAAACCGATTTGCCATTATTCGGTGATAGCAAGGGAGGGGATCTATTAATGTAGCAGAGTGGTGTGTGCTCCCGGTTATGCCGAAGTTGTTCAGATTGAATGACGTAACGGAGACTCGTCGTCTTTGACACCGCTGTATTTTTAAAATTTTCCCGCGAAAAGTAAAAAATTCATGTGTATGCGAAGATGCTTTAATACTTCGCAAAACGATGAAGTATCGCCATTAAAGGTTGTTATTGTTAGAACTAAACTTTACGATGCTACGGTTATTTGTTATTTTTTCGTTTTGTTACTTCCAGTTTGGGGAAATACAATAAATTGAATATTATCGCTGGCGCGTTGTTCTCTATTGTACACAGCAGTGCGCCTGTTGTTCTGGTCAATTTCCGGGCGGAATCGTCCGACAAGTTGCAAGGTCTTTTTTAATGTTCTCGGAAAGGTACGCGCTACGTGACGATTCTTTTGAACCGATTTCTGACGGCGGTCTACGGAAAATTCAATAATTGTAACAATAACGGTAATTAGTTCCACGCAATCACGATGTGACGCCCCGCGGTGCCCGATCCGCGAGTCGTAATTTTTTTCATTTGAAACAAAACAAAAAACACTTCACAGTGTATTGTCAGAACGCTATAAAAAGAATCGCATACTCTCTTCTTCGCTATTGCTCCGATTAAACAGATCTAACGTAATCTCTTTTCCTCTGCATCTTTACACACTACGCATATGTGTCATGTATAAAATATAAGTTAGACACGGGCTAATTCTACATTTTTGTCGCGAGCTAATCTTATTACTAAAGCGAACGTGGTACCCCGGGGGGTTCTATATTTTATCTAACAGAAACGTCACCCGACTTTCCAAAAAAATACAAATAAAACGAAAATACGGAAAATGAAAAGCATATTATTTTTTGATAAAAACTTTCTCCAAAAAAAAAAAAAACAAACAAAAAAAACATCTACGCCATCGCCTTGTATTAGTTGTGAATGGCGATCAAAACAATTGGCCCCATTTACTAGGTACTTTCGTTGGTCAGCAGGAATTCCGGTAATTTGCTAGAGCTCGTGAAACTATATCAGATAGGATATTGTTGCGGTAAGTACACGGCGATAAGCTAACAGGAAGGTAATGTAAACGCCCATTTTTATACGGGCCGGCCTTGTCTACCTGCGGTCCGAAGCATTATCCCCAAGCGAGCGAGCGAGCGAGCGAGAGAGACAGACAGACAGACAGATATACCTGTTATGCACGTGGAGTTTCTTTGTAGTATAAAAGGAAGAAGGAAATCGATCGCGATAGGTCTGTTTTTGACGTTATTAATTCTCGCCATTGCTAGAGTCTATATAATAGAATGACGACCAAACACATCATTATATAAAGATCTTGGAAGCCAATGTGGGGTTCAGTTCTTCGCCTTGCGCGTCGATATTCGAAGATGATGCACAATTCTGTCAGTGGTCGAGTTATTCTCTACACTCGTGTATAAAATTTGATACACGTTTACGAGATTTCAGTGACAACAACAAGTAGCGAGGACAAGAAAAAAACCCATGACGAGGATATCGGTTAAAAAGTTCATTTCGAAGGCAGAGGGGGTAGTTTTCCCGTTTGATGTATTCGAAATTGAAGTAAAAGTGTAATAAGAGTTTTATCGTTTTGATCTTTACCGCGCTTTATGCTTGATTAAATACATTTTTTTATTTCGATTTTTTCTGACGCCCATACGTGATCGTCGCGAAAATCTTTGCGATTGGTGCGGGATTGTGCGATTAATTTTGGCGTGAAATTTTTAATTATTTTATGATGTTCCGTAAAGATATTTTTATTTAAAAATTCCGTTTTTTATAGTGTCGTCAGTTGTGCTGTCCCCGAGCTTGCATAAGTTTCGATCGAGTGGAACTCAAGTCACACTGCTGCATATTGAAAATATCGATAGTATAACTCGCGATGGTATAATAACGAAAAAAAAAAAACAGAAGGAAAAAGAAGTATTTATTCTTTATAACATATCGATACTGCTGCTACATCGGAACCCGGGTTTTTGATGTACACGGGCCATAATCTCGTTTCAGCAGTTGTCGGTCCATCTGCGACACTCCGAAAAACGGGCATAAGAGATCACGACAGTTGCTTAGGGAAAAAGAACAAAAAACAAATGAACAGTCAGAAATCTTCAAGGGACGTAACAAAATTGAAAGAGCTTGTAAATTATTAGATTCGCCTAGTGCGCTGTTGAAAAATGTAAACAGTGGCATCGACCGGAGTTTACATTAATGAAGATTTCTCTAATAAGAAACAAACAGTCGACAATAATCGAAGCGAATATCCTTAATGGGAAGCGGGGTAGGAGGCCATTGTTTCGCCCTATGGATGGATGACGAATGACCGATGGAAATTTCGTACTCCGTCATTAAGTAAAAATATTTGTATTCATAAAGGCAACACGATATTATTAAATACTCCTTTGATTACAATGTAAAATATAAATTATACAATTATTAATATATCCCTTTTCCCGGTATAATTCCAAACACGCTTTGTGTAAATATTATGAGCATTATAATAATCTCCCAACCACGGTACTCTGTTGGCCCCTTCCCGATATCTCTTTATCTCGTTAAAATTTCAATTACTTAATTTCATACAGAGTTTTTTTTTTTTTTTTTTATTATTATTTATTTATTTATTTATTTATTTATTTATTATTCCTCTTGTCCCCATCGCAAAGAAACGACGTAGTATCTTACCCCTTCCACATATTACAGTTCGCTTTACTTACAATACGTTTGCGTCTCCACTCATGCCGGTGCGATACATTGTTACCGGGCGAGCGAACCAATCCGATAACCAGCCTACTATCCACCTGACCTGTTTTGTGATTGGTGCTAACATTTTTATTTTTCATTTTTATTTCTGTTTTTATTTTTATTCGATTCGCCTTTCCTCCTTCTCGTCCTTTAGCGCGTACGTAGAAATAAGTTTACTCGCAGGCAGGTAAGCCCGCTGCTGGTTGTTAGAGGGGGGCGAGCAACATTGTTGTAGCGGTTATCATTTATGTGTGCATGCGGGCAAGTGCGTGCGTATATGTAACACGACGTATCTTGTCGAGCCGACATACAATGTTGCTGGCTGGTCGCACGCAGTAGCCGTTCCGATCACACGTGATTAGGTTTATCATCTCGCAGGTTTCTCTGTTTTCGGAGGCCGATTGAATAGGCCGATGTGTGAAATCGGTCGACCGAAACCAGGGCCTTATCACTTGCGATGAAATACAATGTATTTAATTATCGCGCGTATAAAACAAACTATATTATTTCCGTCGCTCTGTGTTGTTACGTGTTTAATAATCGCGATGACGCGGCCTTCGTTTAAAGTTACCTGCGCTTAAATGTTTTTAAATTTTTTCCCTTGTCGTATCGAACTGTGTTTAGATTTTTGAAGAATAATTTCATCAGTGGCGTATTTTTGCGTTTTACATCTGGTTCCTTTTTGTCGAAACTGTTGTCGCGTCAACGGAGGATCGCTGAAGGTAATCGTCTTGTCGAAAAAAATTGCTTGCGACAATTTAAAAAGGAGACGAGAATAAAAGTATCCTCGCCCCCAGTCTGATCGATGTTGAAGGAAGCTCGTAACTTAAGCTCTGATATATCTTAAGTTACCACCATGGAAGAAAGAAATGGTTTTTATCCGAATTTTAATCATTTAAATAAATTTTTATGAAAAAAAATAAAAATAACCGACGTCACACTCTTGCGACCTTGCTCTACTGATGAGAATATATTTTTTACTTTATGTCAAAACAACTGGTATTATTTAGAATTTAATAATATTAAGTGTTCGGATTAGTGTAAGCCTTGGTAATTTCTAAAAAGAGAGTTTTTTTTTAGCAGCCAGTGGCGGCACAAAGAAGAATGTGTAATGGTTTTGAAGAAGACGAAAAGGAAGGGAAAAAAACGATTAAAAAAGCGAAGCAAGATTTTTTATTTTATCGTATAAATGAAAGATTATAATTTTTGTTTATCGCGATCCATCAATACAGTTTTATTTATTCAAGGAGAAGCGTGTACATTCATTTTATTACGGGTACAAAATATTATTTCCTAGCAACAGTGCCCCCCCCCCCCTTTGATGGTGAAATATGTCTAATCGGGGGCAGTTATTATATTGAAAAAACAACTTGATACACCTATAACTAAAAGTGAGAAGAGAAAAAGCGAAATAAACCATGGGTTTTGCGAAAATGTCTTTAATCTTCAGCTGTTTACCCGTAAGATAAAAAATTAGAAGAAAACTATTAATATATATATATATCCCCGGGGGGGGGGGTGATTATGAATTTTTAGAATGTTTCTGTAGAAGATTAACGATGCAACGAAATCTAATTTTTTTTGGTCAATCGAGTTAAAATTGGATGCAAAGATACTGTTTTGGGGGGAAGTATTTTCCAATAGAATTCCGCTTAATAGGATTAGTAAGTTACACAACAAGTAATAGCAGGATATCACGCGAGTTTTAAATTTTTACTCAGAAACTTTCCAAGTGATTAGTAAATTTGAGCATTTCGATTGTGTGCGTTTCCTTTTAATCAGATGCTGCCCAAGGCGTGCGCTCTGTTTTAATAACTTCTAAATAGTCTTTTTGATAAATTATTTCCTTTATTTTTTATATATATTGTGTATGTATATGTGTGTGTATATATATATATATATATATATATATATATATATATATATATGGGTATGTGTGTGCCCCTCCCCCAAAGCGAAAGACAATGCTAATTTAATGGTACAAATTTATTAGAATACGTAGGAAGCTATCATAGCGGTAGTTGGCTAGGCTGCTGTGGTATTTGGTTTAGGTAGGACCTTGCTGTGTCGTACACTTCAAAAATTTTACTTCCGCTGGCTTAATGTCTACAGTTGAGTACTTAAAAAGAAAATAAAAAATGAGCCTCAATATTATTAGCGTGCAATATTTATATAATAAAATTTATTCTACGAGATACAGATATTTTGTTTAATAATCAGTCACTGGTTGGTTAGGAACTCTTTGAGGGTGTTCATTCGAACATTCGCCATGTTTATGATGTGCCTTATTTATGAAGCTTTTAAATTAAAGACAAAAAGGGAATTGTGTTTTCGACATGAAAAGAGAGGAAGTTCAGAACGCGTTCTTTTCCTGTGATTAAAAATTAAGGCTTTAGTGACGAACATAATGCGTAGGATTTTTCTGTTGAAAGTACAACAAGTAAAGAGCTATATGTCAATCACTTCTAGTTTTTTGTTTTTTTTTCAAATTTAAAGACAGCGTTTACACAAATGTGTTCTCTAATGGTTAATCTGTATTCTTAGTTTTAATTTTTTTTTTTTTTTTTTTTATGAGTTTTAATTTTAACATAGTAAATAGTTGATTTATTTTACGTTTTGTGCGCGCAGGGCAAGTGAGACCAAATGGAATAAGTTGTATGTTAAATATTTCCACGAATTAAGGAAATCATCGCCATGCGTGGTTGGTTAAACATTGACGTTTTGTTACAGCTCAGCGTGAATCCTCTGCGCCGCACATTAAAAATATAAATTTCATGTGCTCTGGCTTAATGAGTCGAAATTCTGTTGGAGTAATACTTCTTTTTTTTTTTTTTTTTTTGAGTAGGATATTCCATAATTTTTATAGAGTGGTTTCATTTGTCTATTTCATTCTTTGCAAAGTGAAATAAAAGTTTATGCGTGTGACGAAAAAAAAAGGTTATCAATACAGGATTTTGTTATTACTCCCAGCATGTAATAACCTAGTTTTTATGCATACGACGGAGAGAAATATAAAAAGAGAAACAAACAGACAGATATATAGAAAAGAGATTTTTTTTCGAATTTTTCTAGCGAGCCAAGAGATGGAGTTTTTAATTAATCTAAAAGTTCATATAATACGAGTATATACAAAGATGTCCCCCCGCTCACTGCACCGTTTTTAGTCCGTTTAATTCGTTTGTTATAAAGCCGTTCTAGTTCAAAAAAAATAAAATAAAAATAAATAAACTGTAATATCAAGTTATTATAGCAAGAGAAAAAGAAGTCGGTAAAGATCAAAAGTCTTCGTTTTGATCACAGTTTTTTATTAACGTCTGTTTAAAGCTTCTTTACCGTCTCGTGTTGTTTTTTTTTTTTTTTTGTTTTAATATTAACCGATTTCATTTTCTTCGAAAGATCTACTCTAATTCTGGAGAGAGTTTGTTTTCCAACTCCGTACGAATGTCTTCTTTGATTTTTCACTTCCTCGGCTGATTGTCGTAACTATTAAAAATATCTTCTTTCATCTCCTTGATTACTCTAGAGTCTAGACTGATAATTTTCCTTCTGTTTGCCGTAATGCTTAGTGAAGCTCCCCGTTAACGACCGTTTCGGAGGAAGACAAAAAAAATTAATTTCACGATACTCTATTTGGGATAAAATAAATTTATGAACTAAAAGAGAAATTACAGTAATCGATGAAGCAGCATATTTATCGGCAGGTCCAGCCCAGATCAAAACCGAAAATTACCTAAAATTAGAAAAGTGTTAAAAAATTTAAACCAAAAAATATCTAATATCATTGTTTTGATCATCATCCGAAATTAGATAAACAGATTTTTCTCTTTTTTTATATTTCTTTCTTTAACCAAAAAATGCGAATTAAAACACATTAGGTTTCCTCTTTTTTTTTTTTTCTTTTTTTTCTTTTACGTTTGTAAACTTTGGACATGTGTACTTGGTTTAGTTATTAAATTCTAATAATCACAATATGCAGCAAAATTCATACCCGAAGTTCATTAATCTGCTGCCATATACAGTGACGACTGGACTTAAATAGTACCATCAAGCACCTACGGGTGCGGCAGCATAACTTGCTTTTTTAAAATGCGCCACTTTTTTTCTACTAAATTTTGTTAAAGAGAAATAATAACAGAAAATCGAAATAAAACTGCAACGGAAGAAGTATAGTCAGCCAATGGGATCTAGAGTGCCTGTTATTATTTCTTTAAAAAATTTAGTATAAAAAAAGTGGCGCATTTTAAAAAAGGAAGTTATACTGCCGCACTCTGTATAGATAGATACAGAGCCGCGTTCAGAATTTTGAATGGGTGGGAATATCCGCATACTATTAATAATTTCCATCATTTTAATTTATATATTAATAATTTACATAAATGAATTACCCCGTATAAAAACATTAATAAAAATTGCGTATGTTATTGATTATACCCATAATAAAAAAATTTGCATAATAAACAAAAATTTTTCTTTTTTTTGTAATGTAAGAATATCCTAAAAAATCAATCATCAATATTTATTTTAAATTTTTGATTTTTTTCATGTAACTTGTCGCTAATATTGAATTCAAATATTTTCACCCTCGAGTTGCTTAATATGTCTCATATTTAACCCCCAATATTGTGATAAAGCCTTAATAACGTAAACGTTGGCGGAGAAAAACGATTTTAGTGTGCCATGTCGCATTCCTTATTAAAATAGCATCGGAGCTTTTTTTTTTTTTTTTTTTTTGAGAATTTCGGCATAAAAAATAGATTCCGAGATTTCGTTTTTTTTTTTCGAGTGACATATAAAAGGAACTGTGTGTTTTTCTTACCCGGACTGTTTGGCGATTTTTCTTGAATTTTAGATATCTTCTGTGTAATATTTATTACTTCTTTGTTGACTTTTTCACTCTTAAGGAATTCAGCGTACAGTCGTTTATAGACTCGTTCGCGCGGAAGAATGTTTCTAACGTATTTCGTGTTTTTTATTTGGTGCTTTTTTCTTTTTTCTTTTTTTTTTTATATAATATATATATAACTTATAAACCAAGTCCGAATGTTGAATCCACGGCTTATCTCCTAGTCACGCAATCAAGTTTTTAAATGTGAATGTCCTCTGACATTAGCCAGCATGCGCGAATTTCTTTGTGTTACTTCGCTGTCCCAGATAAAATTATGCCCGCTGTAAACTGGAAAAATAAAGAGGATGCGTATAGGATGTATATATGTAAATGTGTTGTTTTTTTTTGCCTTTTTTCCTCTGGGTAATGGCGGAGGTTTTTAAATTCTGTTTCTTGTCGGTGGGGGGGGGTGCTTTTTTTGCTATACATTTTCAGTTATTGCCTGCATATAAAGTGTGTGCGCGGCCGCCATCGTGTGTCGAAACACTCGGAATTATTTCTTAATTACCGATCTTGTTTTCAAATTAAAATTTACGCGCAGGTAGTTCTTCTACGATGTGTCGGTATGTGGCTGTACTTTCTGTTCGAGTTCGCAACAACCGCCGTTCAGCGTATTATTTAATTTGCATTCGACATTTTACCTCTTTTTTTTTGCAGCAACTTTTCGGTACGATGAACCTGAAGCGAGAATACAAAATAGCTTTCCATCGGCTGACCGATTAGCAGCTACGTCTATTCATTTTGTCGACTGCTCCGAAACTAGTTATGATAACTTTATAAGTTATGAAAGGAAAATAACCTGGCCCGGTCGCAGTGGAAGGCTAGTTTGTGGTTCTGGGTTGTGCCTCGTGCACGCACACAAACAAAAACAAAAACACACGTACACACACACGCACACACTAATGAAATTGCATTTTTAATTTGCAATTTTTCCCTGGTTTAAGAGCGTGGCTACGACGACACACAAGTTCTTTCTGCAGAACGACACGCGGGGCCACTCTTTAATGAATTTAAATAACTTTGTTTACTTCCGCGGACGTGAATGTCGTGGTCGCTTCTTCGAACAACACACACATTCGAGGCTGATTGTGTGTGCAAATTCGGCAGCTGCCAAATAATCGCCACTTGACGATATTGAGGCGGTCGTGTCAAGTTAGGGCATCGCCGGTAGTATCACAGTGTGCTAATCAAAGGTTCTCGAGCATGCTGCCAAAATCGCGTGAAGAATTTAATCGCGTTAATAATACGTGCACTATGTGCGAAATTGCGTGTAATTTTAAGTATTGTCAAAGATAATATACTTAATAGTAATAAACGGCTTTTTTTTTCTTTTTTTTTTTTTTTTTGTTTGTTTGTTTGTTTATCGTGAAATTATCAATTTTTCTGGCTAACTTGAATTTTTATTTTTCAAGTTAATGGGATTTTAAGTCTTTTAAAATTCAGGTAGTCATCGCTGGAGTATCTTGGTTTGTCGTTTGTCGTTGATTTAAATATTTTCAATTAAACGGGGCATTCCGTCCCGTTCAAGGGGCTGGGCTCTCACTCAGCATAACAACTCAAGTGACAATTCGTCCTACGCCAACTGAAATATAGCCTTATGAATTTTATTTTGTTCTTTTTTTTTTTTTTTTTTTTTTAATTTAACACTCATATTTCAAGAAAAGGGTCATGAGAGACTGGAAACGCTTTTTGATGAATTATCGAAAGTTACGACAGAAAATGAAGTTAGGAAGCGGATGTTTAAGAATTTGAGTTCGGATATGTCGCTGGAGCGATCAATGAACAGAATTAGGGACGATTTATACGCTTCCTCCGAGCTTTTTGCTTCGATAAAGGGAATTTCGCGAGCTGGTGCCTTTTTTTCCCTTTGTTATTTTTAAACACTGTTTAAGTGCAAATTAAAAGCTATGGAATTTTTTCTCTATCACTATAGAAGTAGCGGGAGATTTTTAG
Organism: Icerya purchasi; assembly: GCA_039619475.1. Lineage (NCBI taxonomy): Eukaryota > Metazoa > Arthropoda > Insecta > Hemiptera > Monophlebidae > Icerya > Icerya purchasi. The sequence goes on along the minus strand of CM077116.1, from coordinate 448,581,306 downwards.
GTACACGTTTTTAGCTCACAATATTACTCATCTGAACCGGCTCATTACAGAATATGATTCAACCCGTTTGCTTCTTCATTTTACAATACATTTTACTTCTTCGATCAACCTTTCTTCCGGTCCATAGCCTTCCGGCTACTTCCGCCAATCTGCTGTCGCCTTCGATTTAATCTCTTCCTGCTGCAGTATTTTCTCGCTTCCCGTCTGCATGTCTGTTTTGATTCTTTTCACTGTGTGCTTCTACTTTATTTTCTTTGCTGCATATTTTATTGCGATGTGTTCAGTCTTTTTAGATATACTCTATCAATTTCAACCTATTAAAACTTGGTATTTCCGCTCGCCTGCCGGTGTTTCTTTGGTACTACTATATGTGTATAATGAGTGTTTTTAAATACTGACAAACTCATATTTTTTCCGATTAATCATTTAAGAAATACGTTTTAGTTTGCTCTGAGCCTGCGCAATCATTTGAAAGTTTTGGTAGAGACATTATCCTGAAAGAATTAGGAAAGGGAAGGGGAGTAGAATCAGTGCACGATCAGAAATGGCAGGTAAGCAGCCAAGAGTGGAAGAGGAAGGAAGAGAGAGGATGAAAGATACGCTGCAGGAGGGGGGGGATGTCTATTGGAAAAAAGGCCGAAAGAACAAATAGAGAAGACGTAAGTAAAAAAAAAAAAAAAAAACGGAAAAGCGGTAGTTAGAGCAAATTGTGTCCGAAGCGCATAGATTATCGATTGCGGCGAGATCTGGAAGCCGCAAAGAAGGGCAAAGTTAAGAAATACGATTCGGTTGAATAGGTGTCGAGATTGAAGAATGGAGAGAAATAAAAGCTGTTAGTTTCGGAAAGAAATAAAACATTCCGGGATTCAGCGAAGAAATCTACCACCGGTGGAATAAACGGGCTATCGCCGCGAGATCCTCGCTCTTTTCTCTCGTAATCGCCGTAAATGTTTTCCCCATTACTCCAGAGTTCTCTAATGACCCTCTCTCGGAAGTCCTGTTCCTCCTATCGCAGCACATTGGTGAGCGTAATTTCCTACTCCGATCTGAAACCTAATACCGCGATCCCGTCGTGGGTCTCCTTAAATATTGATTTTTCCCCGATTAAGTATAATAAACTCTCGCATCCGAATTTTGTTCAGTTGACAGTAGCGGCAATCCAAAAATACCCCGACTATCCTCATTTTCTTCACGGAGGATGCTTCCAAGGCCACCCCAGAGGTTACTTCATCCCCAACCGCCTGCTCCTTTGAAGCCTGCGATGTGATCAGAAGCATTCGACTGAATAACTATTGTTCGCTACTGGATGCTGAAATATATTGAGTATTTTTCTGTTTTTTGGAAAATTTTCTTTCTGCAGAGCCTACATTACTGAAAGCCCTGTTGGTATCGTGATTCATCCGCGGCGCTATTGACAATCTCTAATCCTCTCGCCAAACATTCTTTTACAATTCAAACCCAGCAGGTAACTTATTAGGAGAGAGTACTCCATTTCGTTTTTTGATGGGTTTTTCAGCCATGCTGGGATTCCTGGAAATGAACGCGTCGATACGTCTGCCCGGGCAGCATTATACTACCCCTTGCCTAATAACAGCCCTCCCCCACTTATCTATCGAACATAATCTTTAATAACATCACGTCCTCGTGGAAAGCTCATTGACTTTCTTAAGGCTAATCAAACCCTCAATTGAACCATGGTGGTGGTCAGAAAACACACATTTCCCGTAGAGATTTCTGTACCCTTAGTCGTTTACGCACAGGCCACACAGCCTTGTCGCATAACTTTATTTTGCAAGGAACCCCACCTCCTAAACCTATCACGTTTACAGCAAAAAGTATGAAATGAATAAATATAAAATTAAAAGTACCATATAAAAATATACGTAATATGTATATTTTAAATGTTCTTATATATCTATGCCGCGAGTCGTATATGTATTATATATGATAATCTTTAGTAATAAATTTTTAGTTGTAGAAAATTAAGAATCCCCCCCCCCCCCGGAGCCTTGAAACTTTTTAATCAACTTGCCATGATGAGTATTCATAGGCGCGTAATCATGAACAATTTGCCAGAAACTCACGAAAATTATGTTTCAATTAAGATTCTTGTTTTTAATAAAATATTAAGCCTTTACAACTTGATAAATTTTATTTTTCCCCTATAACTCATATCCTCTTTCTATCATCTGACTCAACCTTCCGGACGGCTGGCGACGCCCTTGCCCTTCCTAGTATCAAATATGGTGTAAGATTCATTTATAAATGTAAAATTAAAAAAAAAAAAACATCCCCCCTATTTACATAATGTCGCGCGTGTTTGATGAACGAAATAGTAGTAATATTCTAATAATTCGATGTTTTTTGTAATTAATTTGCAGATGAAGCGCCGTTACCGAGCACTCCGAAAACCGATTTGAAGTCGGCTTTAAAAGAATTACAAGAATTAATTAAGAGCCAAGACTATAATTTGGAGATTACCACGCTGCTGTACTTGGTGGTGAAAGAAACTCCTGACCCGCAGAAGGCGTTCGAACGAATCGTCGAAGGTACCTCTACGCATTTCATTTTTAATAACACATTTACACCTGCAGCCGCACAAACACACATACACGTCTATACATTTAGAAGATCAGCTTGATTTTACCGTGAGACTTTTTTTGTACGAGTGTGCTTCAGAAAACCGGTGACAATTTTAAGTCGCTGTTGAGTCAATAGTGTAGTTACAACAATTCGTGAACAGATAAAAGTACGTATTATGTTAATTTTCTCGTAATTACTTCCTGAAATTCACGACATTCGAGGTATGACGTCGTCGGAACTTTTTTTATCTTATCTCTCCGTTCGGATTACTAAGTAATTTTTATTCGAACGGCGAAGCAGCAACGGACCATTCTATGTCTACGCGATAATGCGTGATTTCGTTCGCTGCCGATACCCCGGAGGCTGTTCAACCGCATGTCTCCTACACACTGCAGCAGTAAGGCATTCTTTAGAATGGCGCATGACCAAAATACTACCAGCCGTCTTGCGTAGCAGGAAACGAAATAAATGCAAGTCGTTCCCACATAAGGTACAAAATTTGTGTTTAATTTTCAGAATGTTACTTATCGGGAATAGAAGAAAAGGATGTACGAAATTCTGTGACCAGCTTGTTTCCGTTGTAACTTTCGGGCCAATTTCGTATAGGAATAACGCTACTGTGAAGTTCTAATAAGTTTCTTCCTCGCGCGTCTGAGAAACAAAACTTTAAGCCGAATAATGACTCGAGTAGTTGTCGCTGCTTGCAGAATTTCGGAAAATTGCGTGAATTCTTCGTATTTACACCGGAAATATGAGAATGTCGGTCGAGCGGGCGGAGGTGGCGCGCGATGCCCGTGTTCCCTTAAGGACCTTGTGTCGTCAGCAATCGGACCGAGGTCATCCTAGGATGAGATTATGGTATATATTATCTTCTGGTAAGACACTTCTCGCGTTGCGTCGCTAGCAGATCTAGGACGTCTGTCTCTTCTTATTCGTCCCCCCTTTAGGTGGTGGCGGCGGCGGCGGCGGCAGAGGGGCTTCGCGAAATTTATCCGTTACCAGTTCTGCGTTGGGGCTGTCATCGTCCTCCTGCTCCTCCTGCCGCTGCTCCTTTATAAAAATGCAAATTGTTTCTCACTCTCGGGTCGCTCTATTGGTCGAGAATGGAGGAGAGTTATTATAAAGACGATATTATTTTATTAGCGAGAGAAGCTCCGCGGAACGGGAAAGGGGTGGTCGGGGTTCTTAATTAGGTACTTTTCATTTCTCGTTCAGCAAGTTGCCTATGCGTGTACACTGTATTATTTGGTTGCGTCATTTGTTCCATCGTTATTATCGCAAATTAAAGAGCGTTTACGATTTTTGATGTGTAACAATCATCATCGCTATTTTCAAACATAAATCCGCGCTCAAATATATTATGGCGTCGCGATGACCTTCCCTGCTCTGACAAATGGAATTGGCATCGCACCAAACCCGTTTAATAAAGACGGGGAAGTGTGCATTATACACTCTACACGTGCGTTATAACGCGAGCGCCGATAAAAATAAAGTTAAGATTGTATTATGCGTATATACATTTTCATCCAGCATCGCACGTCGGGAACACCACAATCTTCTACGTGCCCAAGAAGTGGTCCCCGACTTGTTCTCCTTTTTCAGAATTTTCTATATACCGCTGAAAAATGAAATATGAGACATCTCTCGGCATATTCTTAAGAAAATTCTCTATACCTACGGGGGGGGGGGCGCCTATGGTCGCGGAAATTAGTACTAATAGATAATAAAAGTAAAAACAGCTTTGCTCCACCGGTGGAATTTTCTCAGCACCTTGCACAATGCCAGCCTTCGCTCGGGCGGCCATTATTCATAATCGTCCAGTTGGGCAATTTAGGAATTCCTGGATTTTTTCTTCTTTTTTATTTTTTGCTTCTTTTCGAATCATTCTCAAAATAATTTGCCTTTTCAAGTGTGTGCTGCTCATATTCTCAGAAGCCCAATGATCAAAACAAATGTAAAACCGGGTTGGGCAGTTTTTTTCTTTTTTGTTTTTTTAAAAATAAGTTGCGGGTCCTACAAGGCACACTCTTGCCCGTCTATGGGTGTCGTCCAACACTCTTATCATCGTTTATTCATAAATAAAGTTATAATACTTCTTAATACTTAATTGACATTAGAAAGAGGACACATTATGATATTAGTACACTTGACGGACATCAGTCTTCATGATCGATTCTCCATCATTTGCCCATATGTACGATTAAGAACTAACTTACTGTCCCTTATTTATGTTATCAGCCACTGCTTAGTCTTCGAAGTGCCCTATCTCTCTGTGTTCATTACATGTTCTGCACTTGCAATCTATTCGTACTACCTCATCAGTATTGTCTATCTCGCTATTTATATCTTTCTACACGTTTCTATCACTATCGAAAAGTTCTGTTTATACATTCGTCGTAGATATTTCTAAAGCAATAGTGTCTATACTACGTTTCGAGGTCGCACTGCTATTCGACGTCCCTCAACTCGAAAAGGTTTTAAACATTCTGTACCGTTATTATATATCGCCGGTTCGGATGAAATTGTGACACGATTACTTTTACCGCTTGTACGTTAAGCGACAGTTAAAAACTAGAAGTTTATTTCAGAGTCTGACATTTTACACGCACTATAAACCATAATTTAACCGTCGAACATCATGGAAAAATATCAAGCGAAATTAAAACGAAGAAGAATTAAAGGGGTCCTCCAGGGGAATTATTTTTAGTCATCCTTAGCGAAGTTCAAATGTATTTTGCGTCATCACCCATTAATAACAGAGACGCGATCGGTTTTGATGAATTTTATTAATGTGGGAAATTATGACTTCAGCTTAAAAAAAAAAAAAAAACAAACTATTCCAAGACGTGTCGATATATCGGTCTGTAGCCATTCAATTACAAAATTCCGTTTTTATAACGAAAACAAAGTAGCATGTGTCCAAATGTACTTTATGCAAATTATTCGCGTAAAACTTGAATGACAAATAATCGTGAACGGTATATGTTGTGTAGAGGAAAATTGGATTAAATCTTGATTCTGATTATGGATTTTCTTTCATACAAGAGCTATGTTTAGTTCTTTTTCAGTATTCATCAACAGGATCTCGGTGCACTGTTTATTACCATCGTCCCCTGTACGCGTGTTTCTTTTGCATTTTATACACACAATCCTGTCTCTAATTAAACATTTTTCTATATTCTATCATTGTATTATAATTTACTCCGATTACTCCGAGACTCGTCTCTCATATTTTCTTCTCTAAACGCAGCGACAGGTTTTTAATAGCCCTTCGCTTATCGCGAGATTCATTCAAATAGATTAAAAACTGGGTGCGGGAGTTATTTGTAAAAGATATTCCATCCCATTCTCGGTATGTCTGTTAAATCGCTACTTCTTACATAACTTTCAATCTGGTTAAGGAAGTCGTCGATAGGCGTATTTTGGTTGCGTATTATACTTCGATTAAATAGAGTGTCTATTGTTAACGTTTTTCTATAAAGATTTTTTATCTAAAATTTCATTACCTTATGCCCTATCATCGCAGTAGTGTTCCAGCGTTTAAGAAACGGATTTCATACGCGGGCGGGAGAAAGATATAAATGTCTTTCCGGGAATTCGGCAAGATATTTATGATAATGAGGGGGATACGCTGTAAGAAATTTCAAGATTTGTTTCCATCCTAAAACCGTTTAAATTAAAAGTGTAAAAGTCGCATACCCACCTGATCAAGCATCATGGATTCAAGCATCATGGATTGCGATATTAAGCTCTTTTCATGATGTACTTTTATAACGGCGTGTAATGGAATATTAGGGTCGATTCTCTTTTCCCACGGAATTCTGATTCCCTAATTTCTCTGGTGTAACCGCAGTATTCTCAATTTCAGATTGGGTGTATATGGATGGGAGCGACTTTGGAATGAGACAATGCCGGAAACCAATGACACTTCTCGTTTGGCAAGCACCCTAACTACTAGACTGTCAAAAGGAACAACAATATAAAGTATTAATAATATACAAAATAAAATTAGAGACAAATTCGGAAAATTGAGAAATGAAAAAAAAAAAAGTAGAAGTATTAGAACGTTGTTCTGCTATTTTCTTTAAACCGAAAAGGGATTTTACCGGGTTTTTTTTCTCGTTTTCATTTTTGATCGTTGAAGTATTTTTCATGGTTGAATTGATTGCAGTCCGTCAAAATGAACAAATTCGAAAATATTCCGTGTCTGCAGGGTGTGGCCACCAACTGAAGCCGGGGGAATTTTATAAACCGGGAGAAAAAGTAAAAATAGCCAAAAACGATATTTTTGATAAGCAAAAATCATTTGAAATCAAAAATGAATTTTTAATTTTTTACTGTACTTCACACTCAAGAATAAGAACAACTAAATTCATTGATCACCTTTCTCAAAAAAACCCACCTTTACTCCCTAATCTAAAACCTATCCGATGGGCGCAATAATCCTGGCAATTAAAAGCGTCCTAAAAAAAAAAAAAAAAAAAAAAAAATTACGAAGTTCCGTATTATTCATATAACAAGTATATGCTGCGGCGGTCAAATATTACAGATAGTAATTTAAAAAATTCCATTCTTCTTTTTGTACAATTCTAGTAATCAGGAAATCGGGAGGATTTGGACTAGGAAAACCGGGAGAATAAACGGGTATTTTTTTTTTTTATTTTTTTTTTTATTTTAAATGGGCACGCCAGCACAGGACATTTACCCAGCACAAAAGATTAAAAGAATAGAAGGACATATGGAGCGACAAGTTATATCAAGAAACGATTAGAGATAGAGGAAATGAATGCGGATAACAAGGGAACAACAGAAGGAGATGGAAAAGTGAGAATATAGAGGGCACTGTAAGGTGTAGGGAGGCCAAGGCTAAGCAAATTGGAATAAAGGATCGCGCGTTCAGTAGAAATAAAGGAACATTCAAATAGTATGTGATTTGCATCACACGAGCCATTGAAGGTTGGAGGATGAAAGGGACACAAAGGAGATTGAACCAGAGCAAAGCGGAAACGAGAAGCCGGGAGCAGACTGTGATTAAAACAAAGGCGAACTATGGAAGAAGTGACAGAACGGCTGATACTGGGAAAATTATTAAACCAGGGAGAAACGGATGGAGAAGGCTGTAAAGCAAGGTAAAAGGAGTCGGGGTTGGAGAAAAAGGACGGATAGAGATCAGTCCAAAAGTCACGGTGAGAACGAAAAGAGAGAGAGTAAAGACATTGGGAAGGAAATCTGCCTATGAAACGACCACTTACTGCGGCCGAGCAAGCTAACGAGTCAGCAAGATCGTTACCAGCTATACCACAGTGGCCAGGAATCCGTAATTTAAAAATTGTATTTGAATGGCCTCTATGGTCTGTGTATGTATATATAGAGCGCACTAAAAAGAGTGATCACAACCGGTTTTGTTGTTTTTTTTAAAAAAAAACAACTATCAAATGTGTGGAATCCCGATGAAGTTTTTTTTAATAATAAAGCATTTTTTGGTTCTCAGAGATATAATTAGCCTATGTTATATTTTTTTTTTTTCATCCGCTGTAATTATTACAAGTTCGTACCGACTCTCTGTATACGTACATATATATAATATGTATTTAAGCGATTACTGTTGCTTAGTAATCTGGTATCGTTGTTTTTGTTCTAGGTTTAGAGAAAATTCAGTCAAAGATATTTTTTCATATTATAATATTTTAAATTTATTAAAATTTCTATACGAATATTTTTAATTTATTAAAATCTCTATACGAATATTTTGAATATTTTATATATTTTACATGCATAATTTTATCTTCGGTACATTATGAGAATTTTACAACTAAAGTAAATTTGATTGATTGAACAACGCTAATATATTTCAACAATATTATATGAAATGCAGAAGACCGAGAGAAGCTGAAATATGTGCCTTGTGCGCCGCACGTTTCGATGCAGCTGCTGGAATATATTGGAGTTTATTAAAGAGACTTTTTCCGTAAACAATAATAAAACGCTTGTTAATTATTTGCTAACGAAATATCGCTGAATGTAAAAATGAAAATTGAATATTTTATATATTTTTTTAACGTAATTTTATAAAAATTTACATTTAACGTACATAACGAAGATGAGGAGAAAAATTGAACAACATTTGAAGCTGCCACAAGCGAACGCAACCTGGAGCCATTTAACGGGCAATAATGGAAAAGCATTGTTGTTGTCACTGGGCGGCTCGCACTATGTCCGGAGGAGCAGATTCGGCAATTATTATTCAAGACAAAGGCTCTTTATCGCGTAATTGGAAACAACGATTGTGCCGGATTCTTTTTTGATTTACCCCGAAGAACAGTGGGATTGAATTTGTTCTGGTTGACACGATGAAGAACTGCTATTCCGGCTTTGCTGCTACTGGCTGATCTCACGGTTTCGAACCTATCGGAAATAGACGCAAGTTTTTTGGTACCTGAGAAGATGTTGAATCTGCCGTCTCTTCTCGGATTGCTTTTCTTCCTTACACTGTGTGGTGGTGTACCACCTTATCATCTCTTCGGCTTTATTACTTACTACTCGGTCACCAACCTCAATTTCCCATCGCAGCCATTCTCTCCGTCTAATTGTTAATCAAAATTATTTCTGCTTCTTTTGATTCTTCGGAATATAATACAGCGTCCATTTTTCCTCTACCGTTTTTTGTGATAAAATGTGAACACAAGAATAAAGTGTAGGGCGCGCCTATAAATAATGTAATAAAGAAAAAATATCTGCTGCAAACATTATTTCTACCTCTGATAGCTGTCGCCGAAATTAACTTAAGAGTATCTAGTCCTACATTTTGTAGCATTTTGCAAATTTTTGACGTTGACGATCTCTTGATTGGCGGACATGTTTCAACTTTTATATTTGGAAAGATTGAACTCAACGCTCGCAATATATATATATATATATATATATATATATATATATATATATATATATATATATATATATAATATGGTATTATCCGCGTTTAATTTTTCAGTAGTTTTCTTTTAAAAAAGGATTTATGAGAAAAATTATTAATCATTAATTTCTTCGACTTTTTTTTATTTATTTTTTATTCATATAGGTTGACATCTTAATAGCCCAGCTTCTTTTAAGCTTTGTCCAGCACCAGCTCAACGTGATCACGACATAAGTTACGCTCAGCTGCAAATCCAGACCTTCTGATAGCAGAAAGTATTCCACACTCGGTTCGGAGTTCGTCTGAAATACCCCCTCTCTCCGTAGAATCGCAAGTAAAACAGATTTTAACAATCTTTTCGCATTGATTGTTCTAAGCATCAACGTGGATGGTAGACCACGTGCAAAGAAAGTTTTTTTCCTTGGGCAGAAGGCTTGGCTTGTTCCGATTATTCGCGCCCCCCCTTGCTTTGTAAGCATTCCAACTTCTGCACCACTCACACGCAGCTTTCATTCCGCAGAGATATTGAACCTTAGATATTCGCAACAGTCGTTATTCACCCTGCTGTCAGCAAAAAAATTATATAGCATATTCTGTTAGTTTCATATTGCGTGGTGTACAATCCAACCAACACTGATGATAACAGTCGACTCGCGGCCTAATATCATTCGAAAGAGAGGGATCAAATCACCCGATAGCTGAATGCCTAAGTAAAATTCTGCAGAAATCATCAGTGGGAGGATATCACATATCCATTCTGCGGTTTCAACATACAGGCAAATCCCATGGTTATGCTGTAAAAGAGGAGAGGGTCATCCACAATGTTACCAAATAATAAAAAAATCCAACTGGCTCGAGAGACGAAACGCCTTTTTTCTTTTTTTTCTTTTTTTTTTTTTTTTTTTTTTGAATAGTTCCCGTTACCGACCCTCAGTCTTTCTGCCGATAAAATATTTTAAGATCTTTGGGCTACCCCCCGGGATTTATTTCATTTTTTCTATCAAAAGGTTCGTGTCTTTAAAATTATTATTAAACCTCTCTGAAACAAGATCTCTTGCTATTTTGTCCGAATCTAATATTAAACCCCTGTTTATCCGCAGATCTCTGCTTGGTTACCGTTTTCTAATTAAACGCCTCCCGATCTCTTCATCTAAACTTATTTCTTCCTATTTGTATATCAATGACCACTGGCGCTTCGTTCCTCACAAAATCCCGGTTCTTGCGCACATAGCTGCTCGGGTCTCTAAGTTTTCTCCTTGTGTTTTTTCCCGCAATAAGCTTCCTTACTTTTCTTTTGATTTCAATAGTACTTGTCTTCCCATCTCATTCTCCTCTCTTCCTCTTCGTGCTAACTCCACTCCTCAGAGCACAGTGGTCAGTGAATATGTCCACATATTAAATTCTTCATTTCCCCGTCATGTAAAAATTTTCACTGATGGTTCCAAAAATAATTGCGGGGTGGGCGGTGCTTTTACGGCCCCTTCGCTTAATCACTCGGAATCCTTCAAACTTCCTTCCTTTTGTTCCATTTTTTCTGCTGAAGCAGTCTCCATTCTCCGTGCTGTCTCCTTTATTTCCTCTTCAAGAGGGATCTTTAAATTTCTCATTATTACTGATTCCAAATCCGTGCTGCAAGCTATCTCTTCTCCTTCCCACTCGACTAATGATGTCATTCTTTCTGTTCGTGCCTCTATCTCCAACTTGCGCTTAGCATGTTCTATCCTTATTGACTTTTTATGGGTTCCTGGCCACTCTGGCATTGAGGGTAACGAAGCAGCTGACTTCCTAGCTCGCTCAGCGTCTCTCAATGGTCCATTCCTTCCGCATTTTCCTGCCTCAGATATCCTTTTCCTCTCCGCAAGTCTCCATACCAGACTGTGGGTTGACATCTACCCTTCCTTTTTGGCCAATCGCTTCTCCTTCTACCTCCTCCTACAGCCTACTCCCAATTCATAGTCTTGGTACCAATTTATTCCCTTTTCTCGGCGCTCGGCTATTGTTTCTTTAATCAGACTGAGACTTGGTCATTGCCTCTTTCCCTTTTCTCGTTTTTCTTTTTCTCTTTCACCTTATCCACTCTACTGATCCTCCCTTTATATGCGACCCCAACCATATCCCTTTTGAATGCCCTGCTATTTTTCTTGAGTGCTTTCATCTATGCGCCGAACTTTTGGCGTTGGATCTTCCTACCCGTTTCAATGCTTCCTTTATCCTTTCCTTCCCATGTCTAGCCGTTATTCCCCTCCTTCTTTTCTTTATACTTTCTATCTCCGATCGCCTCAGAATCTGAGTAGGTGATCTAAGTCCATGTAGTTGGGTCAGTGTTAACACCGAGCCCATAAAAAAAAAAAAAAAAAAAAAAAAAAAGATCTATACAAGCCGCACTCCTAGCTATGCTGTTGCATAATATATAGCGAAGGAATTAGAAAAATAAAAAAAAACAACCTTGTTTTCGAAAGAAAAATAAATAACAGCTAAAACCATGCAATTCCGAATCACCACAAAGATTATCATCATCGTTAGAACTGAAAGAAATTGTTAATTATTAAATCAAAACTGTTTAAAATTAATTTTTAAAAACTGGTTTTATTAAATTTAAAAAGCAAAAAGTACCAAATTCTTCCTCGTACGTTCAAATTTAAAATAACGGTGGTTAATATATATATATAATATTCGTAAAATCCAAAATCCCGCGCTGAAAGATGGCGTATTAGGTTTTAATAAAAAGTTGCTTTAGTGTAATTTCATTTATGCTATATGAAATCTGCATCACTCTGAACAGGCTAAGTTATCGCGTTATACCATATATGTAAACCAAATTTGAGATAACCAAAAGTGGAAGGACTGTGTTTCATTTTTTCAATTTTTAAAATCAGACCGTTGTTGAACTGCGATCGTTTGATTTATAGTATATAGAACAAGCTAAACTTATTAAAAATTAGATTATTAATTTTGTCCGTCAAATGAGAGAGGCATTATTAATATACGTGTATACAGCAGCATCGGTTTTTTTTTCTGTGCCGCTAAATCGATTGTTAACGAATGACCAAATATCATTAGGCTATTTTATAATAGGTCTTAATTACGGCTTGCGTGCCCAAAATAAGATATTAAAGGCGTGGTTTGTTAAAAAACACACACGCTGAACGTATCTTAAATTATCATTAATGGTTCTTCGGTTTATCGTATATATTTCTCATTATTACTATATTTATTAATTCGTTTATGTCCCGTCAAATAATCCACTATTCGGATTATTAATTTAATTTACGCTGCTCGGTCAAATCAATAATTATTATAGCAGGTTAGCGACATTTTTAAACGGCGCTGAATCAAGCTCAAACGTGTGCGGAGAAGAGTTAATTCGTACGAGAACGGGTCTTAAATTATTATTAGTAGTTTCGATATTTTATCGTTTTACTTCTATTTTTATTATTTATTAATTATGACGAGTGCTGCTTATTATTTAATTATTTATAGAGTTGTGTCCAGCTTGAAGATTTTTACGACTTAATGCTTCAGTTATCGTTAAAAAACACGCCCCCTCCGCTAGGTTTACCGAATCAGTGAAATACGTCCAGTTGGACTAGTTTAATTAATACTTCGAGGTAGTTAGTCGGGTGGTCATCTAATTTGATTGCATTCGAAAACGCTACTGTGAATTTACTTCGCTACTTAGCACATTTCATACTGAACTAGTCGCAGTCATTCAATTTTTCATTAGTCGATGCGATGTTAACATTTTTTTATCGTTCGCGTTTTGCAGATATATTATTGCACCTTTGATTTGATTTGATATAACTCCTCGTCGGCATTATTGAAGAAGGTTGTTACGAAAATTAAACGAGAAAGAGATAATAAACGAGTTTCCGAGTTTATCAATTTAAAAGGTCAAAGGCGGCTTTATCTTGAATGTTTTGCCGTTTATTTAAAATGTATAATACCGCTATTAAAGTTTGTTGCATACATTATTATTTCAAAATTATTTTTAGATTAAATATAAACATACACTTTTTTTCATAAAATAGTATATTTGAACATTTATCTTGACGCGTTTCGAAACCGACAAGAGTTTCATGATCACCACAGCCATGAAGCTAGAGAGCATTGGCTTCGAAACGCGTCAGGGTAAATATTCAAATATATTATAAAAAAGTGTATGTTTATATTTAATCTAAAAATGTATAATACTTTTCATATGCCGTTATTTTATTTTATTTATTTATTATTTTCAATTTTTAAATCCGCATCAAAACGGAGAAATAAGAAACCAAAAATTATCGACAAACACGCCTTTAAAAGAATGCTTAACAATTTTTCCGAGATAAATATATTTCAGATTGGTTTTAATTATTGGTATGGAAAATTTCGACAAAAGTCCTTGTCAGTTTGCTTGCAGGCTTATAATTACACATTTTACATTACGATATTATATACTAGTAGTATTACCAATGTATTCTTAAAGGTCGTGTACTTTGGTAAATTTTTTTGTAAATGTGTAATTATTTAATTGTGCCAGCGCGTGTATGTATTTGCTTAATTAAATCAAATTATGTACTCCGAATGTTTTTTCTATGTGAATTTTTACCTCGGTGATTTTTGCTGTTTCAAGGCTCGCAAATTTTTCCGTTTTGTCTTCATCTAAAAAACTTGATTAATTTTCATCAACAAAATCATTTCGATAACAAAAAATCGTGTAAATACATAATACGATATTATAAGTACTTTTAGTTCCGATCTTCTTATTACAAATTACGCTAACGTGTTTAAAGAGCAAAAAAAAAATCGTTCAATTAATACTGGAGTTCAAATGCTTTGCGATATACGAAAGACTTCTTTCTCGAATTATAACAGATTTTCATTAATTAAATATACCGTTTTAGAAACACACGTCAACGATTTTTAAGCGGTCTTTTGTTTTTCAAAGAAATCACTAAGTGTAAGTAGAAACTGACTGTTATTGTGACAACCGGATATAGGCATTCTCTGCTAGAATAAGTACGCCTCTAATCTCCCGCGATGCCCCCTTGCCGGGGGGGGGGGATTGGACCGCTGTAATGAAGTTTAATTCAAAAAATAAAAAATAAAAAAAAAAAATAAAAAAGAAACAGCTTTGAATATGTGAAATGTAAGAAATGAAAAAAAAACCAACTTTTTCATTTAATTATTGTAATTTACGGACGAAGCATTTGCTATTTTCAGGATTGTGTCGAGAAATGTAGCGATCTGACCGACTCCTTGGCTGATTTTTGGCGCGAAACTGTGTAGCCCTACATTTCTTTTTACGCGCGTTTCGCACTGTTAAAGCAAATGTTTAATTACCCGCGCTTTCCAAAAAAAAACAAAAAAAAAACATTAATAGTAATAATAATAAAAAAAGAAACAATAAATAACACGTCTCCCGTATCAATTAACTGTTTAAATTAACCGGTGCTGAAATCGTTCGATGTAACGGAACGCCGATTTAAATTTTTTTTTCGCCAGCGTATGTATATCGGTTTTTATTGACACTGACTATATATATACATACATAGGTGAGATTGGTTTTTCCATTTCGCGACCGACAAATTAAATCTTATCATTCCACGAATATCATCCATGTTTTTCCCACTCGAATAATAAATAAGTAAGTACATCCTCTGTTTGGTCCGTCAGCCGGTCTCTCTGCCATTGGGCAGGTTCTCGGCGCGCCATATACAATTTATTCCCGCCAACTGGTCGACGACAAATGCAGGTGTTGCGCGTTGGCAGTGTGCGCGGTGGTTTTGACGTTAAAGAAAGTCGTCTTTTTCAGATTAATAAAAATCCGATTCAAGATGTGCTGCGCATGCCGTAATAATCGTCGCTGTCGCCGGATATCACCGCGAATTCACGCCTGCGCAAACTGGTTTCTTCTGACTACAACTGCAACATGGTAATTAGGCCAGATCAAAGTAATCAGAGAGAGCCGGATGTGTGCGACATATGCCGCGTTTTTTTTTTTTTTGTTTTTTTTTTCGTTTTTCGTGCGATTATATGAGATGCACCCCCCCCCCCATTCGGGCTCGCAGGCAACGAGCGCGCCATTACAAATACAAATGTGTGTATATCGATATAAAATAACCGTCGACGAAGAGGACCGTACGGTAGAGCGGTGGTGGTGCTGATTGTAGCGAGGACCCCGATTATGACTATTGTGTCGGGTTCTGATCTGCCTTTAATTAAGCCTTACGGTAACAAGGACGCAATTAATCTCTATCGGAATACGGTAAAAGAAAAAAATAAAAACGTAAAAAAAACCCGCCCAGAAACGGATTTGTCGTACAAAAGCGCACGGTTTTGTATTTGAATTGCCGCGGTAAGGCGTTAATTAATGAATCGCGACAGCAGCCCGATCATCCGATATGATGCGATAATATTTTTGTATCGTCGAAGAGGGAGCTAGAGAGGGATCGTTCGGCGGAGGGGAACGATTATTATTTTCTTCTCGCATTGCGGCAACAAGAGAGAGAAAAAAAGCGAATTTTGCTCGGCGGTGTCGTGTCGTGATGTATTTATCGCGATAATCGTTGTCACACGATACGCCAGTCGGCTCGAGTGTTGTCTCGCGACACAGCCGGGTAATCTTGTAAGCGTGAGTCTTATTAATTTTGCCAAAGCCCGTAACTGCAATCAACCCACACGCGCGCGCGCGCGTACCTTTGCATCGCAGCAGCGGGAATCATTGTGTTATTTTCATATATTATGTATCCGATGGTCGTCGACCACCCCACTCGCCGATTGAATCGCCAGGTATTTTGTTGTATGCGCGCAATATCGCCCATATCTCTATACACCACTAAACATATGGACGCACGGTGCTGCTGCGAGGATACTATTCAGCCCTGACTCGCGATCACCGTCGCTCGGACGTAGTTTGCGACCACTTGAGGCTAGACCCTGCACCGCCGCCATCTTTATGATTATTCGGGGATATCTTGTACCCCCATAGCTGGTTATTTAGCTTCGTCTAGATGAACAACCACTACTCTGTCGGTATCCCGCTGACTCGATAGTCTGGCGAATGTGGCTTTCGGTCGGAACCTATTAATAATGTCGGTCCAGCACCTTGTAAAAATTGCCTAGCTCTTTAATAATTAGAAACTTTCTTATCTTAATACTTTTCCTTCGCTGAGCGTGTTCTTTTTTTTTTTTTTTTTTTTTTTTATTATTTTTTATTTATTTTTTATTGCCCTCCGTTGTAAGAGCATTAAAACTGCACTAGATGTCTAAAAAAATAGGGGAGGTTAGACTCTTCTCAGAAATAGGCAGAAAAATAAAATTGGGACGATAGCTCTTCTTTTTAGTAATTCGCCTATTGCGACTACTGATAAAGAACGCGGTTAAACATGTAAATTTTTACTGTCTGCGTTCTCTCGTTTTTAGCAGAATTCCTACGAATTTTTAATAATTCTAAGCGCAACGGCTACGCTAAATTCAGACTGATTTCGCACATAAACCTAGGGCTAATCGTGAAAAAGATATTACCGAATAGGCCTAAATAATATTAATACTATATCAGATATAATTATTATCGAATTTCACGGCGAAAGTTTTTTAAACCCTTTTTAATTGAAAAAAGTTAAATATAATAAAAATATCAATAAATAAGAAAAAATAAATTATAATAATTTTAAAAAAAAATTACAAAAAAACAAAAAACTTTCATGCGCTCTCTCCATTTTTTTTTTTTTTTAATTTTTAGGTATACAGAGACTAAATTTTATTTTTGTAAAAAAATCAAATCATTCTTAAATAAAATAAGTAAAAAAATACAATATTTTAGGGCGCTATACTCCAATTTCGCGGTGCAACATCCCTTGTAAACTGTAAATTTTGCACTCTGGGAAATATGTCGGGCGAACTTGTAAGATTGACAAAAAGTAGACGAAAGATATTTTTGGCGAGAGGGGAAATCATTTAAAATAAAAAAAAAAAAAAAAAATAAAACCATTTTTGTTCGTCAAAAAAAGGTGGAGCTTTTCTGTATATATTTCATTTTTTTTTTTTTAGTGATGGATGTGATATGAACCGAGGGTTAGGCCTAAAATTAATTTTTAAAGGAGCTCTATTCATTTATAATATCTGCGTATGTACGTATTTGAGAACGCCAAACAAGGACAGCGATCGAAAAAAAAAAAAAAAACAACCAAGGATTATACTAAAAATGAGGAGAAAGGGGTTGCGTGTAAGATTTTAATACGAATGAAATGAAGGGTTTTGTTTTTTTTTTTTCTCTTTAAAATTTTAATATCATGAAAATATGAACTTCCGAAAAAATAAGAGGTTCCGATGAAAATGCGAGTTCCTTTAATATAATGCTGCTTAGCACAATCGGCACGATTTTCTAGCTCATTCTTGATGGAAATATTACGTTAAAATCTTCTACTTTTAAAGTATGCGAAGCTTTAGAGATAGCAAAATGTATATTTGAAAGAAATTTCAGTAAAAGAAAGTCATTTAATAAAGTAGAAAATAAAAGCCTTTTTTTTTTTTTAATAATGTACTTTTAAAAGTAACTAAAAGAAGGTTTTTTTTAGATTTTTTTTTTTTCCCTCTATACGAATACTTCTAGAACTAACCTTTATAATTGATTTTGTCAAGAGACATGAACTTGTCAGTGTGAATAATAGTAATGTTTTTTGCCTTTCCTGAAAAACTCTGAATTATACATTTTACATGTTTTAAATTTCAACTGTCAATTCGAGTTTATGTTGAAATTGATATATTTCTGCATAATGTAATTCGTTTCATTACTCGTTCCTTTCGAGTGTAGAAAATTATATACCTGATACACTTTTTGATTCGGATAAGCCCGTAATACTTAAAATGTTAACGCAATTTCGTGCTGCACTTTTTAATTAGAAAAACCGAATTTTTTTGCTATAACTTAGCGGGTGGAAAAGAGGTGCCCTAATAAACCGCGTCAAGTGGTGGGCGCCTACGATTGCAAAAATATCCCATTAAAAAACAAGTTCTATAATTCAGACGATACCATTGATTTAAAGGGGGGGGGGTCAGTGGTCCCGGGCCCTTCACTGAAAAGGGGCTACCCGCTAATCACTCAAAAATTGAAAATTACACGTATGAAAAGTACGCGCGATCCACAGATGTTGAAACGATATAAATCATTCAGATTTTCACGGTGATGTTGAGTTCCGAATGCGACATACTTCGCGTGACATGAGCGGCGGAAGGGGGCAGCTGCCCCCCTGGAGCTTCGGAACTTTTTCATCAACTGACCATGATGAGTATTCATAGGCGCGTAATCATGGACCATTTGGAAGACTTTTACAATAAAGTAGTTAGATCAATTGACCAGAAACCCACGGAAATTATTTTTTAATTAAGATTCTTGTTTAATAAAATATTAAGCCTTTACAATTTATAAATACTATTTTTCCTATAACTCATAATTTTGATGTTCTTGAAACTTTCGCTATTGAAAAATCTCGACGCGTGTCTCATGTTTAGAATTAATTATTAAGGATCGATTTCATTAATTTACTGGATAAGTAAAATAAAAACTGTGTACTTCAATTATTAGGCTAGGAATTAAGGGGTCCTTCGGCAATTATTTGGCCCCGCCGCGGGGTTATTTTTCCTTAATCCGGCCCTGTTAACACTGCTGTTGTGACATTAAATTTTGTACGCTATTATGACGATTTATATTTAAAATGTGAATGACTTTAAAAGTAATTAAAACGATTTTGAGTAGTCATTTTTCTCTTCCTATTGAGATAGTTTTTATCCTTGTTTCCGTTTATCATCGAGCTTGTTATAAACACGGCTGATTTATAAGTTCTTGCGCAGTTCCATCGAAAGCCGGGAATTTAAAAATTGAAAGTGGCCATCCCGATTATGAATTGTAAGAAAAATACGAATTTTTTCGATTGACAGTATTTTTTTCACTCTGCATATTTAATGCTAAATACAAACATATATACATTATTTTTATGTATGCATATTAATTAGGTGAAATTTTTAAGTAATGCAATTAATAAGATCGATTAGTTTACACATAAAAGTAGATTCTGAAAGATATAATACTCCGCGATGGTCATCATTCTGTTTTACAACACAGTGTTCTTTCGAGTGCTTTCATGAAATCGGCCATGTTCCTTCATTGCGACTCCTCTCTATTTTTATTTCGATTTATTCTTACTATCCCTATTTATTTTTTTTAGTGGCCATTATTTTGTCGTTAAATAAAATTATTAAAAAAAAACAACAAAAAAAATGGAATTATTTAAATTATTCGATTAATTTGAAAAACTGGCCAATTTTGCCGAGCTTTGCTACTCGAGCGGAATCACAATCATTTAGAGAGAGAGAACTTCTTTTGTATAAGAGAGACCGATTTCGCTCTTTGAATTCGCTGATGCGTGAACAATTATACCACCGCGTCTGCTCAAGCCGGCGGTCCAATAATCTCTTGCAACTGGTTCTAGTAACAGTGTGCATTTAAACGAGTCAGCAGCAACAGTCTCCTCGGTCGATTTGCAGATTCAACATCTCCCGCTGAATTAATCCTTCGTTCGTCTCGCGCATTTAACTGGCTTCTTCCGTGTGCGGTAAATCCACACAAGTGTGTGTCGCCTTGATGAAATCATTTGTCTAGAAAAAGTTTTTAATGTAAGGATTCGGCCAGACATGCACTACTCATAGATACCGATCACCGACCACAGAACCTCGGCCGAGCCCGAATGAAACACGCTCGTTTTGTTTCCGAATAGTTTACATTTTAATTATAATCCCTCCCCCCGCCTGCCCGCACCTATGCAGCTAGTGCGCTTTCGCTGCGCGCCATATTTTCGTTAGTCACCCTTTCGACAACAATCGGCCACACGAGGATGAATGATAGGTTTTAATTTTACCCCCACCCCTCACCCGGCTACGTTTTTCTGTTTTTCCTTCGGCGAAAGAATGAAACAGGTACGTGACTGTAGTCAGCAATGTAGGAAGGATTATATTGGTAGGCGGATTAACGAGTGTAATCGCTGCCGTGCAATTTATCAAGTTTATTTACACTCTGTTGCCGGTTTTTAGAATTGCCAAATATACTCAATCCCCCCCCCCCCTCCCCACCTTCCACCCCTCGGATGACGAATAATACGATTTCTCGAGAATCTCCGATAACGGAAAAATCAGTGAAGAGGGTCGAAGAGAGGGGGTATTTTTAACAATGGAAAACTGCTGCTTCGGAAACGCTAATTGCACACACGTTTTTACTGGAATAGTGTTGAAAGATTTTTCATAATGTACGATTTCCCGTGATTTACATTTTTCTGTTTTTTTTTTTTTTTTTAAAGTAATTTACAAAAAACTAACAACAAATGATTAACTTTTAACGTATTTAAATAGACTGTATTTTTTATTTCAACAGTTTTCATTTCTTATTATTACCATCATCACACCTGGTAAATATTTAGTATTCGTAATAAATTGAAAAATTACGATTAAAGTAATTTTCGAACAATTTTTAGATTATTGTTTTATTTTTTTTTTTTTTAATGTAATCACTTAAAATAATAACTGACTATCTCGTGAGAAGCAATGAACCTTATGGCAAAAACGTAATAATAATCGGATCAGGTGAGGATATTTAAAAGGGCGACGATAATCTAGATATTTGGACAGCGACGATATTTTACTCTCTATTTAGTTAATAAAAGATCTGGATCGAGAACGAAACAGGAGATTAAAGATGCCGACAAATTTGATTCATTTGTTAATGAGGATTAAAAATAATATTTAATAATTTAAGATTTTGTGAAGGATTATTTATTTGTAAAATAGTAACAATTAAAAAAAAAAAAAAAAAAAAAAAAAAAAATTGTAAAATATAACTATTTACACAATGACGTTCCATTATTTTTCGATTTTAGTTGGTTTTATTGCAAACGAACGATGTTTTGTTTTATTTAGTAAAGTCCGCGAGCAATGCTTTATCAGCAAGTTGTAAATTGACATACATCTGCTGTTTTTTGTTGTTTTTTTTAAATATTAGTTATTCGATTTGCTATAATTAGAATCTTTTCTCATTTCTTACTTGGATGCGTTGAAGAGTACTGTAAACATTTGTATCGTGAATATTATTTTAAAAAAAAAGAAAATGATAATAAAATTTACCTAGGTGAAAATATGAAAAAACATATTTAATAAATTTACATTCGTAGCGGTTCTACCTACTTCAACAAGTGCAGCGAAAAAAAGTAATATAAAAAATTGTCTCCCAACTCGAGAAGTATTTTAAATTTAATTTTCTGAAATATATATATATATACAGATATGTATATGTTAATCGAGTAAAATTATTTATTATAGTTTTAGTTTAATTAATTGTATCGATTTCTGTTTTAATTTTAATGAGAATAATTTAATGTCATATAGTATGCAGTCCCGAAGTGTGACTATATTTCTATAATCCTTGATAAGGCTTTGAACAATATTTCGGAATTGTTGAATTATCAAAAAGAGTTAAAAAACACCGCTCTTCTAAATAGAATTTTCTTCCACATAAATTTTTATATATTTTTTGCCTGATTTGATTGGACATCTTGCATTTTTGTATCCTGCACTTCTCTGAACTTCGGCGTAAAAGTATTTAATAGTATCCGACCGATGGTGGTGAAATAATTACGGCCGGAGTGGGTGGGGGGGTTGTCCAATTCGAAATATCTGATATTAAATATTTACTTTCTAATATGTAATTTTTCATGTTCGGTATCGGTAATTTTTTTTACTAAATGACAAATTAAAAAACAATTCTGAAAAGTGATTAATTTTCAATCGCTACGTACAAATTTTAAACACGAATTCGGTAACTCAAAAATAATTCATTTTTAAATAGGAAAATGAAACGGAGTTTAAAAAACAAAATCTACTTTTAATCGACAAAAAATATTATTTACAGCGTATTTAATTTTAAAAAAAAAATATTATACCCATTAACAAAAATTAAAAACTAATAAGAAAATATTGTTAATAATTGAAATTACAACATTTTATTTGTTGAGAAAAATTGTTGTCGATATTTCCGCTCTCCGATCAAAAATAATTGGTCTAGCACTTCGCTACTTAACTTAAAGTAGTAAGTAAATACTTGGCTACTTTTAAAAAGGAACTACAAATATTTAAAAATATCCGTGTTTCTCGGTAATAACAGGTGGTTCAAATATTTTTCCAATTTATTCTTGAAATTTAGGACCGAAATCGAACGATATTTTTTAAACAAAACATTCGGCTAAAATAAAATGTTCGGTGGGATATATTGCGTTTTCCTTCTTCGTCCATCAACCATCAGCTGATTTTTTCTTCTTCTTTTTTTGTTACAATGATAACCAAAACTAATTAGTCAATTTTTCTCGCTCTTTTAGTACTTCCAAGTGTAGTTTGCTAGTTTTGAGGAAGGGAAAGTTTTATTCATTTAATTATTATAAACCTAATGTAAATCATCCCATAAAGGAACCTAGAGAATTTAAGCAACCAAAAATTACTTATTTTTTATAATAGGATTCGAATAGCGAATACAAATTTTTTTGGTAAATAAATCATTTTTATCTTTTAAACATAAATATATACATATATATATAAGTACTTTACCATTTTTCACGAAAGTCGGAAGCTTTGTGATTTTTGATTTTTCGCTGCATAAACGGTATTCGTTCATTTTAAAAACTTTTTTTTTTTTTTTTGTTGTAACTTCATCTGGTTAACATTTTTTCTCCGTTCCTTATATGTATCTTTTTATTTTTTATTTAGTATTTCTTACGAATTTTTCTGTTTTCTAGAGATTTTTTTCTTTTTTTTTTCTTTTAAGGCTTTGGCGTATTTTTTTTATTTTTTTTTTTTTTACTTTTTACTTAAAAATAATTTTTACTACGGACAAATAATCCGAATTAATGTGTTTTTAAACCAAAAAAGGTTAACTTTCGACTAGTTCTTTAACTCGTCACCAATTGCATAACCCATTAGGTTGTTAAGATTTTGCTCACAATTTTTTTTTTTTTTTTGGTCACGCCTTTGTGTGATCAGTTTTGGACAGTTATGATGCAACATACATCGTCCGACATTTTATCATCCGACTCTTACATTGTAGCTCTTGTAGAAATTAATTACATCCCGCACGATTGCCGATTGCACTGGATTTGATGTCCAATTTTTCATTTCATTCGAAAGTTTTATTACAAAATTTTACCGCTTTACATTGTTATTTTATTTATTTATTTATTTATTTTTTATCTGTTTTGGTTCGGTTTTCTTCTATTTTGGATTTCTTTTATCGGTATTCTAAAAAGTAAAGATAAAAGAGAAGAAAACATATTCGGACATGAAATGGAGAAAATGTTCGACTCGGTGGTAATGAGGAGGGAATGATGTAGTTCTGAGAGATGATGAAGATGAAGGAGACACTAAATTCTGCATCGGAATGAAGAACTTGTATGTGGTCCAGTTTAGACATTGATAAAGATGATTCTGCAGAATGGCACGTTCGTAAAACCGGGTCGTCCCGTTGTATCGTACACAGAGAGGAGTTGTTGGCTATATTGTTACTGGACTTCCTGTAAAGGATTCGAAATGTTAGTTTTATATTGCAGTCGTGGCAGAATAATGGAACAAAAATCATAGAGCACACGAAGAGAGAGTTGAATACATTTCGGAAAAGAAGTATCCCCAGATGCATTATCAGCAGCGGTAACGAAATTCCTTTTCACCGCTCGTATTATATCATATTTTTAGAGTTCTTCTAAAATCGTCCCATCAAAGGTTACGTCAGACAGCGAATAATTGGTGTGCGGATGTTGTTATGAATCAACTACGATTTAGTTTAACGAACTTTACGGATTTCATAACATCAACATACTCGTGAAGAATGTTTAAAACTAGCTAGATTGGAATCCGTGATCTTTTTGATTTCAGCGGTGTAGAAAAACTCATATATATATATATGTATATATATATTATCTCTAATGTGTGTTAATAATGCGAGAGATTTTCCCTTCGACTTTAGATTGTACTCTCAGATAGCGTTTGTGTAATACCGAAAATAAACGAAAAAAGAATGTAAGGAAACGATGGTTTAATGACCACGAGATTTACGACTATAGTTCGTGCTAGGTATCAAAGGGCTTTATCGAAGAAAACCTACATTCTGTAACGGTGGTCGTGTTGAGATCATTAAATAATTTAAGTTTAAACAATAAATTATTGGCGTGGGTTTAAATAACGTAGAGATTGAAAAAAATGTCGAGTTTGAAATGACGATATTTACATAAAATCGCCTAATCGTTTATTATTTCGTTAGATGTGTGTGCATTACGCTTGACTACATCCGATGGATACGAATTTTTTAATTTGTACCGATATCTCTTCCAATTTTGGTTGAAATGGAAACGTTAAAGTACACGCTTTAATTAAGATGTTTTACTTTTGTTTATTTTACCCTCTCGGGTCTGTTAAATAAGTGTGCGCTTAAAAGTAGCGTACTTAAGAAACTTTTTAAAATATTTCGCGAGTTTAATCAGGTGTAGTTATAATGGTTCTTCAACTAATAATTATATGCACATTATTATTATTATTATTACAGACTACTTGAATTTAAATGCAATAACGTAAAGTTTTACCTTCCAGACCAACTAACAAGGAATCAAAGTATGTAATACCTATTCATCCTAGAGGGGTAAATCTCCGAATCGACAATACGGATGATTCGGTTGTTCTAATTGTAATTAATGAGTACTATAGTCACGTAATAAACGGGAAAAACAAATTGGTCTATGGAAGAGGGAAGTGTAGAAGTTTTTTTGAAAGAATGGTGCAAAGATTATCGAATTTTGCTGCATCCTCTTTTCCCTTTATTATTATTATTACTGCATTTTTAGGGCTCTTTTAGGCCATCTATTTACCAGTTTCCTTTTCTTTTTTCTTTCCTGTACATTAACGTATGCAATGTCCAATACGTAAGCGGCTCCTGTGTATGGGTGTATTATTATGTAATTCATATATATATATATATATATATATTTGCGTCGATTGATATATTTTATTTTTTTGGTTTAATACGTTCGATTTAGGTAGTAAGAATGATTAACTGTAATTTTGTTTACTAAAATAAACGATAATAGGAGTGTTGGGCACTCACGCAACGGGCATACTTGCCCAGTAAGACCCACAACTTATTTATTTAAAAAAAAAAAAAAAAATAAAATAAAGATTGTTAATAGTGGTATAACTTTACAAGATGGTAACTTGAAGGCGCAGAAGCAAGACGAAATATTATTATCTGTACCGGTAGACAATTTTTTGGAAATTGTTTGCAAACTCGATAGCATTAATTTGACAAAGTCAGCCATAGTTCAATGTATTTCTTAAGATTATCATATTGTTTCTTGCGTACTGAATTATTGAATTCAAATTTTACATGATCGTAAAAAAACGAATAAATAGACTAATGAAACAAAAACAGCGTAGGTGTCAATTTTTTGTGATCTAGCGTTTTATTTTAATATGTATTACGGTTCATTCGATTTTGTTGTTTGTTTTTTTTTTAATATAGGTAAATATGCGATAAATAATAAATCGAAATCCAAAATTGGTGCACGAAAGACTACAAAGTTCTGTTGACAGTTTCGGAAAAATTCGTAATGAAAAACGTGCTTACTAATCAACATAATAGATATATATCTACATATATATATATCAATGACGTACGGAGAATATTGGAAACATTTAAAACATGTTTTGCGCCCTACAACTGTCTTTTTTTTCTCTTCTTTCTGTTTAACCAAGAATCACACCCCCCCCGTGGGAAAGGGGCTTGCGAAATAAACAAAGAAAATTAAATTACATTAATTTCTGAATTTGATTGGAAAAAAAGGTCTGAAAATTTTTCGTATTTCATAAAGTTGCGCGCTTCAATGGAAAATAATTTACTTAGTTTTATGTGCTCCTAGAAATTCGTTATTTTCGTGAAATTAAAGAAAACCCTAAAACAACTTCAGCTTAAACTGCGCCCTCCCAGGATTTACCGAGTTAACACACTGATGGGGTCGGCATGTTCGAAATTTTATTACGATACTTGTTGCGAGGTATTTTAAGTATCCTGCCGTCGAATAGTAGGAGCGCGATCTCACCGCTCGACTATTTGAAATTTTCGCTACGAGATTAAGGTGTTAGCCGCCATCTCGCGATGTGAAAATTTTCAATTCTCTACGCCGGAAGTATGCACGTGCGTGAATTGTTCCAAGGCCAGACCAGGAACATTCTCGATGCGAAATTTACGAAAAGCGTGTGCGGCAAAGAGACCGGCAGCTCCTCGTGTATGCATCGAGCAGTAATTGGCAAAACCCCACCGTCGTGCATACATTGACGGCTAATGTCGACTTCAATCACCGTCGTCACCCCAGCTTAACCGCTCGTCTAACGCACACACTCGAGCCAAAGGAGTTTAGCGAAAACATTTTCCGCCGGTACCTTGTTTTGTTTTTCACTTTTTCGGCTTTTCTCCTCTCTCCTTTCGTACTAATAATGTTGTTTCCATGTTTAACAAAAATTAAAATGGAAAAATGTTTTTACCGCCGCACACACACACACGCACACACGTATACACACATACATCATCAAAGAGTGTTACGTTATGTTCTTAACCGTAATATAACGTTGTTCCTAAACTACTTCGGCGGTATGTGTTGCTACTAAACGCGGTCGGCATGTTGTGAACCGTGTAATATGTGTTTGTCGTATTCAGGGGGGGGGGGGGGGGCTTTTATAAATTGTTGAAATGTGAAAGACACATAGTTTTGTCATTTCACAGGAAATCTTTAGCGCTTATTCATTAAAACGTTGTCATCCGTGTGTAGGTAACGTCCGCGTTCAAAGCAAACATTGTGTTTGTTCTTGTCGGTGCCGTTGAACAAACGAAACGGCGGTACAATAATTTTACGACCTGTCCTGGTGTGTGTGTGCGTCAGTTGCTGATGTATACGGACGGAGCTATTTCAAAAAAACCTACAGTACAACGTGTATGGGGAAATGTGTATACGCACCATAGACGACGACACGCCTATATCTGGGAGAAACACTGGAGAGGCAAAGACATTTTCTATAGGTATGTGTGTGTACAGTATTAAGTTCGTAAGGAAATATAATAAAAAGTGTATAATTAAAAGGGATAAAAAGGCGAAAGACAAATTCACTCTAAAAAGATGGCGGCGAATTGCGCATAGGTAGTATCGCTAGAAAGCAGCGAGAAAAGTCGCTCTCGATGAAGATATCATTCGTCTTGCCGACAAAACCGTTCTTAGAATTCCCTACGAAATGCTTGCGTGTGCCACGAAAATGTGTTCGAGTTAATTATTATAAACAAGGTAGAATGAGAGTACTGAATACGATTCGTTCCGTTTTCGGAAAAAGAAAAAAAAATTGATTTGAATAGATTCCTCTCCTTGAGAAGTTTTTGACATATTACACAATTCAAAAAATTCTCTCAGCAATCAAAGGGAGTTTGACTTAAAAACTCTAAATCCCTTAAATGCCACGCTGCTGCCGGATCATTCTTTAACTTACAATATGAACAGCTGAAAAATTTATCCGAGAAACTAAAAGCTCTCTCGAGTAAACCTATATATAGTAGGGTACGAGAACGAAGGTGCTGAGAATTTCCACGATAAATTGGTGTTTTCTTCAACTGCCAAGTATTGTTCTTCCTCTCGTACTAGTGTGCATGAAACTTTTCGTTCAATGTCCCTAATCTGCCAGAATTGAACTAATTAAGAGACCGAGAAAAATTAACCCCATAACTAAAGCCAAATCCGTTTCCGCGCGTTTACAGTCTCATCTCCAGTGCTAGTACAGAAACTCCGAAGGATTATTTATTATATAGTCTTTGCGGAGAAGTAATGGAAAATAATATTAGACGAGAACGACGTGTAGGGGAATGCCCGGTTTTAATAGAAAATCCATGAAAAGCGAGTTTCGCCAGGTGTCAGAAACGGAACGGGAAAACTATAAAAAGTGGAGGATAAGGACAATGCGGAGGATATGTACAAGCGATGGTGGGACCTTAACGAATGTGTACCCCTGCTGTTGCGGATTGCCAACAGATATTTTCTTTTTATGTTTGCATTTCGTATACCAAACGATGTCCCTTTTCCGATTGATTGAAGATTAACACTTTTATTGATTTTTAATTTTATTCTACTTTTACGTTTGACGATTACACGAATAAGGTGTAGTGTGACGAGAAAAAAGGGCGAAGAATTTGAATTTGTTTCTGATTACTTCTTTCCTTACATGTCGTCGCTTAAAAGTCTTCTGACTGCCAAAATACTGTGAAGTTCTGAAATTGTGGGACGCGCGACACTTTAGGTCAAACTCGAAACCAGAGCTCGAAAATTACTGGAGAACATATAATTGCCCTAAAAGAGTTAAACCGGACCGTGCAGTGCGTTCACGCACGCCTATAACTTTGAAAAACCACTTGCTGAAGATTGGCCAAAACTCGACTTTAAATACGCTCGTAAAATGCTAATGAACGCGTGTCTAATAGGTTAAAAAACATAGCGCTGCGAACGATTCTAGTTTTAATTAGTTTCGTTGCCTTAGCTGCGATTCTCTTGTCACGCCGTCAGCCGGAAATTCTAAACATGTCCGGATCATTTTGAGGTGTACATAATATTTTTTATTTATTAGACGAAGTTTTCATTTTCCGTTTTTAAAAATATTTCTCTTCTGGATATAAAGGAATAATTTGTGTTTTTTGTTTTGTGGACCCAAACTGAAGGGGAAGACAACCCGCCCGGATCTTTTTTTTTTTTTTTTGTAAACCGTTGCGTTTATTTTCTCATCGATTGCAAGATCACAAAAGCAACTGCGTATTGGATCCCGTGATATTTTAATCACGTATCTAAATAGCAACAATATCATCTCCTCCCTTCTTTATGTGTCTCATTTTATTAGTAGAGAAATAATGCATCGCTAGTGTATGGTATTTCAAAATTAAAATACATAAATATGTATTACGATAAAATGCCGATTCTTACACCGGTTGTTTGTTGCATTACAAATAATCTTTTTTTTTTTTTTTTTGGAATCCCATAGACATTTTAAAAAATCTGCATAGTTAATAATTTTATAAGCGCCAAAAGAAATTAAAATTAAACGTAGTTCGATTTAATAAAAGAAAAAAACAAAATTTTGATTTTTTTTTTTTTTTTTTGAAAAACCGCTTAAAATTCAATACAATGTCGAGTATGGACGGGGTGTAACAAAGAAACAACATACCAGAAGGGAATAAGTGCAGATATACGAAAAAGAGAATAGAACGCGGTTAACCAAGTAGAATTCTGAAGAAAGGGAGAAAAACCTCACCAAATAAAGAAAGAATGAAAGAAAGAAAATGCGCCGCTCTCAATGAGAGAGGATCACCGTTATAAAATCGAAATTATGACGATAGAGGCGCAGCATATGACCAGAGCGAAGGCGGGTCTGTAGGTAACGGACATTTTCTTGGCGTAAAATTTTGATCCAGTTGAATCGAACACCACTTGCACCTTAATTAGCAGCAGTTCGGTTGGAAACTGCCTTAAAATTATGCAATAATGTAATCGATTTAAATTTTCTGCGAGTATAGGCAAACATATATGCAAAGGATTTTGAGAAGGGTAAGATCGCACGAGTTTATTTAACAGTATACGTTATTAAATATTCGGGCAATCTTATTTTTCGGGTACGATGAGGAACAGATTCGTTAAAAATAACTTTGTATTAATTTATAATGTTAAAATTAATTGCGGATTAAAATTAAAGTAATAGCTGAAATCAGTTTTTCACTTGGTCCTTTTACGGGGAAAAAAAAAATTTAACGAAGGAGTTGACATGGTATATTTAGATATCCGGCGTAAAAAAAAACGAACAAAAATAATAAATAATAATCTCTGTTCCTTTTTAGAATATTTTTAATTTTCTTTTTCTTTTCTCTTTTTGACGTGAAACGTCTTTAAAATTGCTCGTGGAACGAAGTCTCGCAACGCAACGACTATTATTTTTCACCGCATATATTTATATATAAAGATTAATTACAACGTAATTCTTGGGCTACCTCTCATTAGAAAAAATGTCTCAATTTTATGTAACGTTATATTTTATAGGATTTTTGTGATTATGTTATTATATTCATATGGACCGATTTAAAATTACGTTGTAAATTTTTATCATTTTGTACAAAGTATAGAAGAGAAAGAGATAGAAATGTAAGCAAGGGGGGTTAAGAAGCACAGCCTCTTGCGAGGCCAAAATGGCCGAGTTTTTTTTTATGTATATATATATATATATATAAATATATATGTAAATACTTAAACCGATATAGGTGTTTCACGTTAAATCAACGGGGCCCTGTGCCTCAGCACAGCCGCACCCAAATTTTTTTTCCTATCGCGCATTATGTTAATATGTTGCGAATTATATATTTCAAAACATCTACCAAATGACGCCTGCAAAAACATTAAAAATGCCGGAAGTGACTTTGCATTTTGATTTTGAAACCCTAGCGAACCCTCGTCTCGAGAACCGATTGGCTAACCGAAATTTCACGAGTTTCAATGATTTATATTACTGAACCAGTTCTATTAGAAAATGATTGGAAAAAAAAAGAGCTGCGAGGTTTCTGAATTTTCTAGTTTTTGTTTTTATCGATTAAAAAAATATATATGTATATATTTTTCGCGAGTCACACCAAAAATTATCGATTCTTTTTCATTGGTTTCATTTTTTTTTTTTTATCGAATTTTTCATCGAGAACATTAGCTAAAAACTAAAATGGGAAAAGGGAAGAAAAAAAGTGTTTGTTTTTAAAGCGTTTAACGAGATAGAAAATAAAATAATTCGTTGGAGGAGTAGTCGGCAGTAGGAGGAATTGGAAGAATGTTTTAGATTTAAAAAACAAAAAAAACAAAAAAAAAAAAAAAAAATCATTTGATAACGGTAAGTGGAATTGGCGCAAGTCATAATGGAGTGTAGAGTATAAGTGTGTGTTCATTCGAAAAAACGCCACAAAGAGAGAGTGAGCAGATGAGCAAAGAGGTGTCAGAATAATGTTGGTAACAACAAGAAGCGATAAAATGATGCAAGAAGGTGACCATGAATTAGATCGAAGGGAACACGTGATTGAGATTGTGGTTGGGAAACGATTGACAGAGGGATAGTTGAAATGTTAGAAAGAATCGGAATTGGAAAACAAAGAATTGAAATCTGAAACGAGTCGTTGGAACAAGAACGATATTTTGGACTGCTCAAAGGTTAATTTGAAAAAAAACCCTTTCTTAAATCTTTTCTAAATACGACGTCCTTTTGAACAACAGAGAAACAATATTGGGATTTTTTAGTCGTTTTTTAAAAAAATTACTTTTATTTTTATAATGAATTATTCATTAAAATTGTAACCGGTTGCCATAATTGTATTTGTGCTGGTCTACGCGTATTTCTTTCAGACGTGATTTTAGACGAGATGGAGCGCAACACGAATGTTTACGGTCGTTTTCAAAAAC
Organism: Icerya purchasi; assembly: GCA_039619475.1. Taxonomy (NCBI): domain Eukaryota; kingdom Metazoa; phylum Arthropoda; class Insecta; order Hemiptera; family Monophlebidae; genus Icerya; species Icerya purchasi. Next base: position 448,549,248 of record CM077116.1, on the reverse strand, counting down.
GAAGAAATCCAAATACATTCTGCCTAAGCGTTTGTTCCATGATCGGTTAGTTGCTGCTATAGTATTATAACGAGATTACATATGCCGATCATATCTGCATTTATTTGTCGAAGAAACGAAGATAAAACGTTAAAAAAAAAAAAAAAATACAACAAAAAAAGACCATACCCTTTGAACAGCGAAGGGGTAGGTAATGATCGAAATTAAACTGAAATGTAAAAAGATCGCGACTGATTAGACGGAAAGTTATTTTTATTGGTGAATCATGGCGTTCAACTGTAGGAACGACAGAGTCATAAAAACTGTTTAATAATCGTCGCGAGGCAAAGTGCACCGCACACACAGATGGAGTCTGGTTAATCTATGCGTTTCTATCGGCAGCCAGCGCAGCGATATATGCTGCCGTCAAAACGATCTAATGCAAGTAAAGTAATCTTTATTCGAGGATAACACAAAGAAATGATAAAATACTTAAAAATGTTAAATACGTAAATAGTAGGAGGAGGTGTGTAGTGTGCCTTTATTTAAAAGTTGTTCTGGATGCGAGATTACCGGACGCCGCAGATCTACAAGCGCGAGAGAGAGAGGAACATGGCAGTGGTCCGAGTTTGATTGATTATAAAATTACCATTAGCCGATGGATGACCCGAACGAACTCGCCCACATTCAATCTGATATGATAAATAACCTACAAGAATTTTCACTAAACCAACGACGTACACAAATGTACACCTAAGTGCGCACAGAGCATGGGCGAGCATTCTCGCTTTTTTTTTTTTTGCTTTTTTTTACAGATGCAATTGGCGAATACGCGTTTACAAAGAAATAATGCGAACGTCACATCTATTCGCATGCATAAAAATTACTTGTCAATGCAAAGACAAAAGTAGCAGCCGAGGCTCGAAGTGGCAATCTCTTACACGAAGAGGTTATTACCCTCGGAGCAATGGCGACGTACAAGGCTTAATGGCAGATCTAGATTATTTCGCTTATTCATTTGTCATTTCGTCGAGTAAAATTAATTTAGACGGAGTTTTCTAAATCCTTATTATCAAGCATGGATGATGTCGGGGAATTTATTATATTTAAAAAACCGCTAATATAGAACTCTCGGTCTGGATTCGAATCTTCATGCGATCACAATAATCTATAGTCATCGTTTGAATCGCGAGCATTTTCCGCACTTTTAAACCGGCGAAATTTTAACATTCCACCTAAAGTCGTTATTAAAGTATAATAATGGAAAGGCCTTAGCGTATTATTAAATACTTTTAAATGCTATTTTTCGTATATTAGTAAAATTAGTACTCACGCCTCGTCCCGGATCCGAATCGCGCTCAGGTTTATACCTAATCTGAAATTGAATTAGGTACCAGAGAAATCTGGGAAGTTAAAGGCGGATCCCAAGTAGAAAGGAACTGCCCCCCCCACCCACCCCAGTATTCTCATCAGATCCATTAGTTTTAGTACCATTATGAAAAGCATAACTTCACAATCCATGATACCCCCCTTATGTCAAGGATATCCATGGGACTTACTTTACTTTTACTTTAAAAGATGAAAAGATCTAACATTTTTAATTTCAAAGGCGAATGATCAATCCATAAAAAGAAAACCTACTTTTCTTAAATTTTACGTATTGGTGAAAATTATTTCCGAAAATCATCGATATAAAACACTTTTTGTAAAAAAATAATACTCGTTTGAAAATGCATAAAATCGTTTTATGTCTGAGAGTACTAGTTTAGTTAATATTTTCATAAATAAATGGGGAAGTTAATGATTTCAAACACATCTTTATTATGTCATCCGCGTAACAAAGAGAATATATATGTATACTTTTTTTTTTTGTTATCAAACAAGCATTCGATCACACGTATAATAATCTAAATTCATTTCAGAAATTAAAATACAGGTAAAATTTATTATTGTAATTTAAACAAGGATAATATAGTAAGTTATAATAAATATAAAAATATAACAAACAAATTTAAGAATAAAGTGATTGAAGGAAACATTTTTTTAAGTATTATTTTCAGATGATGATGGGTTTTATCTCAAAAAAAAACGTTTCTAAAGAAGCGATCATTTTATTCTTAAATTTGTATTTGTTTCTAAGTTACTCTATATTTCTATAATTAACAAACAGGATGTTAAAAGATTCTTTATTAAGGATTAAAAGTTAAAGAAATAACGCTGACTAGTTTTTTCGTAATCTTTTCACGAATTGGAAAAACATATATGTACAGAAAACAGAAACGCAGCAGCGACACCAGAAAAAGAAATTATATTTCTAGACCTTTTCATGAAAGAAGTGATCGGTTTTAAGATTTGTAAAGTATAAAATTTTTCCTGAATATTGCGAAATTAAACAATTTTTTAATTTTTAGATGACCACAAAAAGAAAAAACCGCGCGAATTATTTTGAAGTTCTCAATTTGCGTTCTCTATTAATTTAGAATACACGATGATGATGATGATGATGATGATATATTTTGAAACGGCGGCACAAAAAAAATAACACCGCCCTTTGCGAATTTGATGAATATGATTTAAGGTTTTTTCTTAAAAATGACTAGTTATTAAATTAATATGCGCATGTTCTTTAATTATATAAATCACGATCGTTCTTTTAATAGTATTCAACGTTTTTAGATTTAGCCAATCGCAGGAGAAGAAAGTTTTCAAAAGTTTTTTCTAAATTTTTGCTGACAAACGCGCCTTGTATTCTCATATCCGTATCGCGTTATTGTTTCATTTTATTCTAACGCGACCGCTTTAATCTTTGATATATTTTGAAAGCACTTTTTTTTTTTTCTTCGTATTTATCATTTCACACGACCACCAATAATGTGTTACATAAAATTTATTCAAAACTGCACAAAGTTAAGTACCATATGACAGTGTTGTCCAATTTGTATCTATCATTAGCTTATAATTTCCGAAATTATTATTAATAATAATAACGTACTGTGAAGTATGTATATTTTACTTATCGAAGAATTAAGAAAAACAAAGTTTTAAATATACACAGAAAGAAATAAGAAAAACTAACATACCGAATTATAAATAAAAAAAAAAAAAAAAAAAAAAACAAGTTTGATTCCGGTCCGCTGTCGTGTTTTTAGTTAATTGTTTGTATTTTAAAAATATTCGGTATTATCTAATATTCTACTTTTTTATTAAAACTTAACATTATTCAGTTTCCACAAATCGCTTAGCAAGAAAATTATTTTTTTCACCGTCCCATAATTTGCAGAAAAGTAGGCTTAACATTTAGTGGCCCCCTTCGTGAATATTAAAGGTTCATTGAATAGGTACGTGTATGTATGTAAATAAATTAAAAACCGATTAGGGGGCCCTCCCCGGGGGGAACCTCTTATCGATCGTTTCAGTTATTTGCTGATTAAGTTTTCTGTTTTTCATTATTCCGCCATTTTACATTCACTGCTTAATCGAGTTGATGATCAGTGTGTCTCTTCTACGAACCCACTCTGATTTTCTTACGATTAGTCGGTAACAAATATTTTTCGTTATTTATTTATGTATTTACTTTCCATTTTACATCTACATCTTTATTCGTTTCAGCACTAAAAATAAGCCTTCTTAAGATGGCGATAATATATAGACTTTTCTTTATTTACTCGATTTTCCAAGCACTTCTCGATTACGTAGATCAAGTTAATTTTTATCATCGGTTAGTAGTATTTTCTTATCGAAATATGTACATGTGACGTTCGTCGCGAAAACTAGTTTTTGAGAAAAATGCGTTTAAAGTTTGCGCCAAGTTATACTACTGTACCACCGCGCATGCCTGTATGTAAAACGTGCTGTGCTAACTCAATAGAGCATCGTTGTCAAATTTTGGTCTAGTTAAAAATTAGAATTTGGTAGCTCAAACGTTGATATTGCTACGACGATTTCGAAGAAGTTGTTAATCGATTGAGCCGTAAAAACTTAAATTTTTTTGCTGTGAATGCAAGCAAAATCGAATGGTGAATGTGGAATACAAAATTTCAAGATTTTTATCAACGATTACCACAGGTGCATTGTCGCGATTCCGTACTTCCATCTCTCAGATTTTAATTTTAACTAATTAATTATTCAGTATTATTTTCATAATAAGCATTACTGCTTAGTTATCATCATTCCTCGTTAAAAAAAAAACAAAAAAAAAAACTGAAATCACCTGCAAAAAATTTGCCTACCCAAAGAGGAAAAATTTCACCTAAAACGTAACAATTTGCCCTCCATGATGATCGATCCTATAGTCGGTTATCATTAGAAAGAAAGTGGCACCTGTACGATAATATTGCTTTTTTATGTATGGATCTAAAAAAACGCAATTCCACACCTCTTAAACCTGATTAAGCTAAGCCGAATGCAGTGAATTGCAAAGGAAACCGCAGTAATTTTGACACGAGGGAGAAAGAAGAGAAAACTCGATAAAAAAAACCGAAGCTAGAACGTAGAAAAAACCCGAAGTTCCGGAGAATAAAAAAAAAGTTAATGCTCAAATAGTACTCGAAGCGAATGAAAAATCAATGAAAATATCCAAAAAAAGAACAAACTGTTACTGGGGGAAAAAATAGTTTTTCGACTTTTTTAAAATTTTTAATGTTTTTCCGGTTTTTTCCAATTTTCTTTAGTCAGTTTTTTTGTACGTTTTAAGACACTTTGCGAGAAAAAAAAACTACATATTGCATCTTATTCTATACACTTTTAACTACCAGAATCCGCGTTTAACTCAAAACTCATATTTTCGCACCACTTTTTTGCTCAGCGAACGTCACAGATCTTTGGACTTGGCTGTGGGGCATTGCCCGGATGATCCCTATATAAATGATATAGTATTTTATAATTCTTATAGAAGAGATGGTTTTAAGCGATCATTTTTGGTAAAATGAAATAAATGTCTTACGAGTGCGATGTATAAAATAGGTTTACCAGATTTTTATATTATCTCTGGCGTAGAAACGACATAGATACTAATATTTCCGATATATATTTATACTAGCTTTTAACCCGTGACGTTGTCCACGGAGAATTATTATTTCAAGTAAGCTGTTTCGACGTGAAAACAAATATAAATGAAAGAGATTTTATTATTAAATTGTAACTATAGTTTTTTTTTTTTTTTTTTATTAGGTATTTACTTCTATATATTTTTTTTATTATTTACTTTTATGTAATTATTTTTGTTTATTTACAATTACAGTAGTAAAATTTTAATTCAACACATTTTTGTAAACAACGTTTTTCAGACGTTGTCCTGCCAGTGTATATTCATTTACTATTAAATATATATATGTATATCTCAAATGGATGGCCTTTATATTACAATGGAAAGCTTTGTCGTAAAAAAATCAGTTAAGCGGTTTAAGCGTGAAAAGGTAACAGATAGACAGACAGACAGACACACAGAGTTACTTTCGCATTTATAATCTCGGCAGCCCTTTGAGAGGCGTGACACTCAGCGTCTAAAGCTTGCCGTGCCTGAGTCTGTTCTAAGGTCTCTGAAACCTTTTGAGAGGAGTGACGCTCGGCATCTAAAATCTGTCTGGTCTGTGTCTGCTCTTGAGATTATTCCTCAGTTCTAGCTACTTTCGCAGCTCGAGCTCTGTTAGAGTTACGCGATAGATCAGATTTACGCCTGCGAGGCATATTGACAGTAAAAATAATAAGAATTTTTTTTTTTAAATTAAAATATAATACGTTTATGTAAATGTTTTACGGAAATCTCCGGCCTACTCACTAAGTACCTATATAACTATCGTTATGATTTAATAATAAAACCTCTTTCATTTATATTTATATATTGACGTCGAAACAGCTTACTCGAAATAATAATTTTCTGCGGACAATGTCGTCGCGGGTAAAAGCTAGGAACGGACGAACGAATGGCGACTATCGAAGATGAACAACACGTTAATAAAAGCTAGCCAGTAATTTTGTTTACATAACGAAACCGATTTCTGGCGTTCTGCTGTTTCTTAGAATTTCCGAACAAAAACATCTGGCTGAATAAAATAACATACACTAACGAACGAATACGTAAGAAATAATAAAATTAATATAATATTTCCAGAATAAAAACTATCCTATGTTTTTTCCTTGACCTCAAACTATCTCCATACAAAATTTCATCTAAATCGGTTCAGCGGTTTAAGCGTGAAAAGGTAACAGACAGACAGACAGACAGAGTTACTTTCGCATTTATAATATTAGTAAGGATATATAAACTCGGCCATTTTGGCCTTGCAAGGGGCTGTGCCCCTTGACCCCTCTTGCTTTCATTTCTGTCTCTTTCTCTTCTATACTTTGTATAAAATGATCAAAATTTACAACGTAATTCTTACCGGCATCAACACACACAAAAAATAACATAACCACAAAAATCCTATCCTAACATTTTTAAATTTCATTACATAAAATTATGATATTGTTTCATTACATTTTTCGTTACATATTTCATTACATAAAATTGTGACATTTTTTAAATAACAATAACAAAAATCCTACAAAATATAACAAACGTTACATAAAATTGTGACATTTAGCGTTACATAAAATTGGGACATTTTTTTGGGACATTTAGTGTTACATAAAATTGGGACATTTTTTCGAATGGGGGTAGCCTAAGAATTACATTGTAATTAATATATATATATATATATATATATGTGTGTGTGTGTGTGTGTGTGTGTGTGTGTATATACACGTATATTGTGTTTAAAAATTGAAAATTATTTCATAATTAATTAAACAGCCAGAAATAATTAAAAATCAAGAAACGTTTGCGTTTCCGTTCGCTACGACGATCAACAACAAGTTACAAGGTCAAATTTTTGATAAAGTCAGATTGATTGCGAAGAACGACGATACAACATTTTCGCACGGTCAACGATGTCCAAATGTACGGTTTCAAGATTGTTGTGACGCTGAATAAAGAGCAAACGATACATTGTATTTGAGAAGAAGAAAAACATTACTTTGCGAGATTCAAGGAACCTGTAAGTGTAACCCCCATTGTAAATCAAAAATTTGAGGATAAAAATTATGATGGAATAACGTCTGAAAGCGATTGCTTCGTTTGAATTTTATTATCGTTTGTTTAAGTCAATAGTTAATGTTATTAAAAATTAATATTTAAATTTTTTTTACACACTAGTAATAAGTGAAATTCGTTTTTTGTTGCTTTTTAATGATTTTAAGGCAAAATGTTTCTTAACTGCAATGTACGAAAGTGAGAGAGGCATACGTCTCCGCTAACAGACTATATACATTTCTATTTTTAGTACTATTTAATTTTACCTTTTTTTTCTTCCGACTTAATAATTTGATTCTTTTGAAAAGTGAGAATCAGTATGTGAAAAAGATAGCCGATTCTTTTTTCTTAATACTAGTTTTGAATATTCTTTTTTCTGGTCTTCGTCGACAACAGGCCTGGATTTATGGGGTCTAGGGGGGCTGCAGCCCCGGGCCCTGCCATATAAAGGGGCCCTCAAAAGACACCCACTTCCGACATGTAATGAAAAATTAATATCATTTGTCATATACATCAACTTTTTTTTGTAATAAATAGAATTACCTCTTTACAGGAGCAAGTGAATTCTTTAATACATTTTTATTTGTATCCATTTTTATTTCCTCCTAGAGGAGAAAACTTCGTAATAGTAAAATTTCGAGTTTCGTAAGAGTGTACCAGAATTTTTTTTTTTTTTTAAGGTGTAACGAGTCGGAATCTACACGTTTTTTGGAAAATGTCTGTACGAATGTCTATCCTTTTATGCAAATCTTAGGTCAAAAAATTTTGCTGAAAAATTCATTGTTTAAAATTGTACATATATATATAAATGTTTTTTTGACATCGAAAATTCTACCCATTGTGTGTCTATATGATATTTAGTTTTGTTTGCAACATTAATAATTATATGTTAATTCGTGAATTAAAAATAATATAATTAAATTAAAGAAAATTTAGTTATTCTATAAAGCTGATAATTTTTTGTCACATCCGAGAATATTTCCCTAGCCCCGGGCCTATTATACACTTAATCTGGGCCTGGTCGACAGAGCTATATATTTTTTCGAATTTAGTTGACGCTATAATATTCGAAAGAATACTTATGACAGAGCGGAAGAGGATTTTTAGAAATTCACATTTTTTATTATTGCAAGATATTTACACACGCAATGATGGAATGTTAATTACACAAAAAAAGGTCTGGTTCGAAACGGTAGAACTAAGTTGTTTTCCTCCCTTCGATTATAAATCATAAAGTACAATTAAAGTTAAAATGTAAAAAAAAAAACAAAAAAAAAATTCTAGTCGTCCGAAATTAATGCGTACGTTAATTTTATTTATTTACGCGATCAATCAAAATAATTTCCTACAGAAATATGTAAAAAGAAAAAAAAAAAATTATTTTGTTGTCAGTTAAGGTTAATTTTTTTTTCCTATTTGCAAATTGCTTACGGATTATCATTATTCTTATTATTACCATTACGCTGTGTGGTGGTACGTTTTATCTGTTTTTGTCAAACATATGATTAATTATTTACCGTTGAAAACACGTGTGCATACGGAAGAATAGCGCGCTAATTTCAGATATATGTATTCCACGTGCAAAAATTTGTTACGCTTAATAGGGAAAACCGAACTAGAAATATGACAGACGGGAGGGGGGATAGCCGAAAAAGAAATCGATCTAGCGAGATAAAAGGGGGGAAATAGACGAACAAGAAGAAGACAAAAAAACGAAATTAGTAACGGTTGATTATGCGAATTACCTTGAAAAGTACTCTAGACGGCCGTACAGAAGAAAAGATCTATTGAATTGCGCTCAACTGACGTTTATTAATTGAGAGACATCGCAGAAATTACAGATGCAAGCGTTACAGATATATACATATATATATATATATATATGATATATTCCGTCTGGCGGCCAGATCTGGAAAAATTAAATGACTATACATTTATTATCCCGTTATTAGAAGGCGAGTCGTCGAGTCTGTGGCAAATCTGCGCTGCCTACGACGGAGACCGATGGATCGGCGAAAGGAGGTGCGCTGTCAAATGGACGGTAGCGTAGGATAGAGATTAGATTCAATCATCAATTCGGAATTGTCAGAATTGCGATGGTAATTGACCAGCAGCAGCTGCAGCAGCGAGGCCATGTCATTGCGCAAAGTCATAGACGAATTAGCGGGTCTCGATCCATCGCGACACTGTAATGTGCGTGGCGGATAATAGTCCATAGAGGTGTGTAGAACAACGCACTTCTTCGTACGCTATTTTAGTGCAAAATGATGAATTGCCGAAGTGGCAATCATAACGGGCAGACTAGTTATTTTGATTGGACGTGGAAAAACAGTTCAACATACTTCCTGCTCAAAATGAACTGCACACACAATGGAGTGATGCGTAAGAAGTCGCACCCGGAGTTCCATTACGTGTGTGCCGGTGTGCGCTGCCCAGCTTCATTTGTGTTACGTCTCAAATCTGCATCTCTTTTGTTAGTTTTCGCTTAGTCATTCTTTTGTCTGCTCATCGACGTTTTCGGCCTCCGTCTTTAAATTTGTTCCACTGCAAGGGCACACATGTAATTATTAAGCCAGACGCTGGTTTCTATTTGCCCCCTGTCCGGACCCGGCCGGGGGGTTGTCTACAAAAAAATTCAATAGTACACGCGCGCACACCGTGCTCGGATAATGATTATTCGGGTTTAGAGCTTTCTGTCAAACATAACGAACCGTGTCGAGGATTTAAACAAAAGAAACGGAGACTGGAGTGCTGCGACGCGTCTGGTCGTCGAACGAAATTTTATTGTGGAGGTGCATGATGAATAATTAAGGTGATTAGCAGTGCTACAGTAGTGCATGCTAGTTTCCCTCCTTAATTGTTCATATCATTAGCCGGGATCACGTTGAACTGAAATAATTCGTTGGCACGTAACCGCGCGGCTATTATCAGGCACCGTCATCATCGCCGCGGCCCGTTTTAAAAACAAATACTTATTTTCCGATTAAGAGAATGACGTGGAAATATTCGTTTTTTCTTCTTTTTTCGTGGAATGTATTCGCATCCGCCGGAGTGGTTGAAATATCGCGATAGCGATCACAGCCGGTGCTGCCGATGAGATCTTGCATGAGAAGTAGTCCCGCGCACATATCTTAAATGAGGTGTGTAGAATGTCGCAGAAAATTTCCACATATCAGCGAGCGAAAAATTCACGCAAAAGCCTTGGTATTTTTTTATCTTTCGAATACAGTAGTAAAGAGAGTTGCTCACTTTTCAGGTCTGATTTTCGAACGGTATGCTTGTTCGTCCATGACGGAGCCTACATATAAAAGTACACTTTTAGATATTTTGCAAAAAAAAAAAAATTGTTAATCGGCGTAGCGTGCTTTTTTCTTAATTGCTACCGGAACATGAAACTATTTTGAGCGGTTGTTTTATGAAATATAGAGCATATAATATGTCAAGTCCTATACCCCCTTGATAAAAGGTATCATGGATTGCGAAATTAAGCTCTTTTCACGATGTACTTTTAACGAGGGGTCTCTAATGGGTCATTAGGGGCCGACTCCTTCCTCGTGGTATTCACTTTGCCAGATTTCTCTGGTGTGTAACCACCACAGTATTTTCAGATTGGGTCGACTTTGGAATGAGGGTTTTGTCGGCAAGCACCTTAACTATTAGGATAGCATGTATTGATAGTAACATTGATAATTTCTACTAACAAAGATCCGTATTAAAGTCGGCCATCTGACGACTGATCTGCTGCGTTTGAGGCATTCGTTTCCTTTATATGATGCGAACTGTTTGCGATGTTCTGTTAATTTTTCCGATACTATTATTAGGTGCTTTTTTGTTTATTTAATCGATTAGATCTTAATTCGATCCGATGCTAAGAAATGGAACTGACAACAGGAACAGCCGAATAACCAATTTACAAGATGTAAGTAGCACAATAAGGATCAGAAAGGCGTAAACAAAAGTAAATAAAGAACCAAACGTTCAACTGAGACAGAAGAGCATTCGAGGAATATATAATTAGGGTCTCAGCATCCTTGGGATTCCTCTTCCGTCCTTATTATCTTTTTCATGCGAGATATGTTTTCAGTTATCGTTTATCACTCCGTAGAGATTGATTTGCTGCGCGGTGGTCCTAGTTATATTTTCGATGGCTAATTCGATTGCAATAAAATTATTTCTTTCGGTTTTGATATCCTCCTTTACGAATATTCGTTTTTACTATCTTTCAAGTCGCATTCTAATCCTCGGCTTCCCGACAGTTCCCCGTTCCACCGCTTTGTCTTCTATTCACTTACGCTTTAAATGTTCTTTATTGTCTTGTTATCGCTATCGTTTTTCCTAGCCCTCTACACCCTCTTTATCGCAATGTCCATAGTTCGTCGAGTGCAAGAAAAAGAAAAGCCAATTGCCTTCGATTTTTCGGTTTTTTATATCTTTGTAATATTAATAACACAACCTTCGGACAGTTCAGAAGTATTTGGTTGTAGAATGGGAGTTTATTATTGCGGAAATACTAGATACCGTTTTTCAGTGGTTGGTTTTTTTTTTTGTTTCTTTTTCGTTCCTATGATGATGATACAACTTCCGATTTAGACAAACACCGATGCGGATATTTTAAGAGATTTTCAGACATAGGCAAAAAATCAGACGGTCTCTAGAGCACTTTTCGTTGCACAATTTCCTCATATTTAGAGAAAATACAATTGTACGTCTCGGGCTATGTAAAATTTTTGTATTACGTAAAATAATTTCAGTCGAGTGAAGTACGAATTTTAAAATGGTCTAGTAAAAACGTAACAGAGAATATCAAAAATAACGAACAAGCAATCAGTGTAAATAAAAACTTTTTTTTTTTTTGAAGTGAATTACGAAACTAGTGAACACCTTTCGTTTGAAACATTATTACCTCCTGTCTAGCGGTAGATTTAATAATTTCAGATCTTAAAACTTCCAATTGTGGTAATTGTGGAAGACCTCGGATTAGCGTATTATAAAAAATTTAAAAAAAATTTAATATGTGAACTCAAAAAAGTATACTTAATAAACAGGCAGGCAATATTATTATCCTGGTCGGTGAAAATAAACAATCTTATTCGATTAAAAACCATCCTAATCGTTATTAGTCTGCGTAATATATTTGAGAAAATCTAACGCGAATATAATATGTGTGTAAACTTTCTAAAACAACTTTGTCCTCATCATATGCTTTGCAATTTTCTTCGTAACAATTTCAAACTCGTTTTTACACAATTAATAAATCTGCAATTTCGAATTCTAACGATATTTGTCGAGAAAAGTTGTATCGAGGCGGAGTTTTATAAAAATTCTTAATTTATAATTTCTGTTCTTTCAATAGTTCATCATTGAGGAAAATATAACAATAGATTTTTCTTTGAAATTTTCCCACAGTATTTTTTGTGCGTACTATTACTTGCATATTTCACATTATTTCATCGTCTGAACGGTGACAACAAAACGAATTAACATATTTTTACTAAATAAACATTTCGTTTAGGTCTCTCCTGTAGATTATATAATCATTTATTATCGTCTCTTTAGGATCCGCGGTGATTTTGATATATAACTCTTAATTTTACATACCACTACTTTTGAGAGCAAAAGATATTGATAAATAATACTTCGAAATCAGGTATAGAAAATGTAGACATTTGTTGATATTGTTTTTGCCGCCACTTTTAAAGTAAATATACCTTTTCGAATCAGGTTTCTCATCAGCTTTCTGTTTTTTTATGCCCATCCTCGCTTGATATGTTTTACTCCCCAATTTTCTTTCTATTGTCTTATAACGAATTATCTTTGAATATTATTCAGAGAATCACGCACTTTCAGTTTCAATTCATTTTCTGTTTTTTTTCTTTTTCCCTTAGTGCCTGTTCGATGATTACTGCTGATCTACACATTAGTTGAACATTTTGCTTCTTGTGAGCCGTACTGGAATTTCTGTGTTGCTCAGAACATATCTTAATCTGTTGCAAGTTACCAGAAATTACACTCAATTACTACTCGTCCATTTATTTCTCATCGATAAATTGTTTTTTTGTCATTTTCAACTCGTTCTCCCTCTCTCTTTTTGTTAACTTGTACCGGTTTAAGCCTTATCGCTTACACGGTGTAAATGTAGAATCTCAAAAAAAATAACTCGTCTGTCCCGTTGAATGTGCGCTAGACCATAAATGAAAAACGTAAAAGAAGCGAAATGAGCTGTGTAAATGAAACGCACTGCAAATGTAATCAAACCGGATATCCTAAATTTGGTTGAATTTATTAGGGTAATAGGATACCCAATAAGAAGTGTTCGCGGATCATCGAGTTTAAAACGTCTTCGATATTATAATTGTAATATAGAAACGTGTATGCTAAATCTTAATCGGCATCATAGGTGGTTAAATTTGGAGGGGTTTGTTTTTTTGTTTTTTATCTTGTAAAATGTAAACATTGGAACAAGTCCCAGTAAATAAATACATAGTGTCTGTTGTTGGTGTTATATAGTTTATTGTTGGCTCGAATTGCACGCTGTTCGTGGAATTTTTAATTTTTTCCTATTTTTTAATTGAATGAGGGTTAGATACATTTGGGGAGGGATTATGTAATTACGTAATATCTTCTACGGTAGGCAGTAGATTTGAGAAATACTCCTTTAAAGAAAATCAAATAACGACCTGCTCTTTAGAAATTTAAAAATGTTTTAAAAATACGTAATTATTATAATTTTTAATTTAACTTTTGTTTTATATTTAGTTATGAAAAAAATAAAACGAAATTATAAAATTCTAGCTAGAATGGTAGTTTAGAAATAGTAAGAAAGTATTTTCTATTAGACACTTCTTTTTTTTTTTTATTTTTCTTAGTAATCCGATCCGAATTCTTTGTTCGCGAGCAAGTTTAAATCTATGTATCTGTCATTGTACTATTTTTAATTAAAATTACAAAATAAAAATTAAAAATAAATAAGAAAAGCAAAAGATCGATGACGGTTAGGTTTAAAATAAAAACATAACATTAATAGGCATTAAATATTAATTATTAAAATTCCTTAAATTTCCCGTTATTACTGCAGTCGATTTTCTTTTTTTTTTTTTTTTTTTTTTACATTAACATAATTGGACCATTTTCTCATATTTTTAAATAGTTTAAAAAACATTCGATTACTCTCGGTTACTTTTATAAACGGTCGCTAATAATAATAATGATGATATTTTTATTTGTCTATTTTAAATTATAAAAATTACAAAAATAAAATGTTTTTTCCTGAATTATTATTTATATGCCAACTTTTTTTTACTTGATTTTTTTATTAGAAAACACGAATTTCGGAATGAATATGTTTCTGAAACACAATCCAATGTTAAGCTCTGTCAGTAGAAAGACAGATGTTGAGAATAGAGAGATTTTGATATTGATTTATATTATTATGTTGATGCATACAGCTGTCCGTCTGGTTGGTTTAAAAAGTAGAATTTCTAAATGTTAATTGAAAATTTCGCATAATCACCGGGGTAAATAAAATCGTTTAATTACCGGCGTGTGATTAATTTGCATATTCTTTCAGTATCCCCCTCCGCTATGTTATTGAGAATAATTCGACTTTAACGACTGATGTTTCAACATTTAACTTCGATTTCTTATATCACTAAAATAATAATAGTAAAAAAAAAAAGCAGCAGTTGAAATTATTAAAAGCGAATCATTAATATCTTGGCTTATTTTAAAACAAATTGTGTCAATACACACTTATAAATATACTGGCTAAACTTTAAAAAAGGAACACGGAAAAATGTATAATTTTATTAGTTCCGAAAAACATAAAAATTTATCGATTAGTTTCGGTCATAACCGTCACAGGTGTTAAATACGAATTTTCCATTTGAAGTCACGATTCTGAAAAACTCGAAAGTTAGCCAGCATAACCGATAAAATTGTGTATTCTGTATTTTGCGTAAAAATCTTTCAATTTCATCTTCTAGTGTACTTGGTCGAAATCGAATTAGAATTTCGCGCATGGTTGTAAACCCGATAGTAGTTGTACACGGTGCCTAATAATATCGTTCTAAATCCAATATGGTTTAAGGTATCTGTCTTTTTTATTTAATCACATAGGAATGATGCAGACGACTTTCGAACATTTTGCCCGCGGTACATTTCACCCGCGTCCTATTTCAAAGTTGATTTAAAGGAAATCATGTTTTAAGCGATGTACGCAGAAAAGAAGTATTGGAAACGGCCATGGGCGTTGCCCCCCCCCCAGGGGAGCTTTAGAACTTTTTAATCAACTAGCCATGATGAGTATTCATGGGCGCGTAATCATGGACAATATGACTTTTATGATAAATTAGTAGAACAATTTGCCAGAAACACACGAAAATTATGTTTTAATTAAGATTTTATTCTTGTTTAATGAAATATTAATAAGCCTTTACAAATTATCAATTTTATTTTTCCTATAACTCATATCCTCTTTCTATCATCTTGCTCCCCCCCCCCCCCATCGGGGCTCATCGGCTGGCGACGCCCTTGGAAACGGCTAATTTAAAAATGATAAATTCATTATTTTGTAAGTGATTATTTTGTACCTTAAAGATATAGTATTGATTGAAGAAGAAAAAAATTGAACGCTCACGACACTAGACTAAATCTGCTTCGAAGGAATGATCTAGGGCCTATGAAGGTCGTCCGGCATATGCGCGCATGATTTCGCAAAAAAAAGATTTTCTTTTTAAAAAGGAACTTATGAAAGAAGAAAAGTGTCGTAATTTTGACAACGATAGCTCTGAATATGCATAACCTATCTCTATTTATGCAGAATTTTCACGTGTTGAACCTGTGAATAGAATTATTTAAAATATATCGTAACGCATTTACAATAATTATATTCAAAAGCTTGTCGCAAGATCGTATTTAATGGGGAAAAAAGTAGATTACTTTTCTCAACTTCATTCAGCCGCAAACTTTTTCAATTATAAAAATTAATATAATTATAAATGTTAACCGCGGGCCTTTATCCGTATTATATTTTTTACAAATAATTTTAACCTTTATTAATGATCCATTCATGTAAATTACTTAATTAGGTTGCTTTATTTTCAGAACTGTCAAAAAACGTTACTAATTTTAGTCTTCCAAGTACATTTTTTTCTTCTTTTTTTCAGTGTATCTTTTTACATTCAAAAAAAATATTTCTTAAAAAAATAATTATATATAGTATATATACATATATGTGTGTATGTGTATGTATGTATGTATGCATGTATGTATGTATATGTATATCTTATGTATGTATGTTTTGATTTGATATTAGGTGTATATCAAAGTAGGTCAAAACGAAAATATTTAAATTTTTATTTGGTATTTCGTGTTTTCTGTTCTTTGTAATAATGGTAATGTGCGTAGATATATCTCTTCTGACAGACTTCTGGCTTCATGAAGAGTGTACGAAGAAAGCCGGTCTTGCGTCGTCATTTAAGAGTATTTTTTCATTACGGAAATTAGGTGTGGTATTAACATAGAGCGCGCAAGACGTTGTCGTCCCGTCTGGCCAGCGTCCTATTGACTGGATATCGCGAAATAGGAAGTAGTACCCCATTCAAAAAAGACGAACTAAATATTTCTGTCTTCTGACGACAAGCCGAGTAGGGCAACAGGAGAGATGGTGCGGCAGCCGTCTCGAGGCTCATACATTGAGATGCCAATGCGCGCGCTATAACACATTTCTCTAAATTAGTATCGAACAGGCACGGTAGTGCGGATGAGACATCGGATATGCGAAGATGAACAGAGTTAACTTGTTCGATATTTAGCTTTCACCGAGGTACATAAGTTTGTTCGACATGGCCGATCGAATTAGAACAGCACCGGGCTGCCAATGGTGCACTGGATGATGCAGTGTGTAGCCGTCGAGAGATGCTCTTATGTAAGTTCGGCCTGTCGTCTATTTAAAATAAATATTAGAAGAAGAAGATACGCGCTTTCTCTTGAAAAAAGTAAGATGCGAAAATGTGAAATCATCTTGAATGGGCTCGATGCACGGCGGACCGAGTTCCACATTAATTTTTGCCTGTTTGTCGATGATCGGGCATCTATTAAAACGCCCCCCTGTAAAGACGATCTAGCCTCCCGGCGAGATATGTTATATCCTGTTCGTCTTCTATCGTAAATAAAGCTAAAAACTCTTTCGGAGTAATTTCAGATTGATTTCAAACGAAACCCCCAAAGTCGCTGTCATCTTTAAAGAGTTTTTCTTTCTTTTTCTTTTTTTTTTTGTTTTTTTGTTTTTTGTTGTTTTTTTTTTTTTGGTGTTGGATAAGATTTTTCCTGTTTTCCCTAATTTCTATCTTAGCCGTGGGGAAAGAACAAAATGGGACTAGAATTAATTTTCTTCTAATAGTTATTCCATCCGGCATACTCGGACGAAATTTACGATCACGATCGTAGTACCCCTTTTTTTCGCTCTGTAATCGCTTTGTTTCGTCTCTAGGTTATTATTGGTTATATAGCTTTTAACATTTAATTAACATTATCATCGAAATAGCATGCACCAAGTTTAATCACAATTTTGTACAATCCTACGAATTCGATTAAAATTGTCAACAATTAAAATTATTTCACTCCCATAGAATGAAATCGAACACATGTCAGATTTAGTAATAGCAAAATGTTACAGCGACTGTTTGCTACAGATTTTTCGCGCGTTTTTGTAATATTAAAAAAAAAAACGAAAATGAAGGGATGCTATCGCGTGTCCCATCGCAAATTCCGCCGATGAGTAAGATGGGGTTTTTAAAACTTTGTGAAGAAGAAAACGGATTTTTCTGAGAAATGCTGGCTAATTACGATAAAAATATTAATTTTAAAACAAAAAACATTATAGCTCGAAAAATATATTTTTTTTTAGAAACACTATGTCGCGCCTAAAAAGTGGTACTAGGCTTTCCGGTGTAGTGTTTTGGGGAACCGTATCAGTAAACAATCTTTGTAACGGTCAGCAGTACTCGAGACACCGAAGCCACAGCTCCCCTTAGTATCATGTACATTATTCGGATTATTATTATATTTAACGGATTATTCACCCTCTTCTAATTAAGAAGGGTAATTATTTTAATATCTACCATTATTTAGAGAATCACAATAATATTTAAAAAAAACAAAAAACATTAAGACCACTGAAAATAGTGTATAATAACCGAATATGGGAGTGATGGAATAAGCAGTATAGAAAGTGTACAAGATTTTCATAAATAATTGGGGTTTTCTTGTCGTTTTTCGATTGTTAGAATAATGAAAATGTCGACTTAACTCTTCCTGTCTGGCGATGGCGGCG
This sequence comes from Icerya purchasi, assembly GCA_039619475.1. Classification (NCBI taxonomy): domain Eukaryota; kingdom Metazoa; phylum Arthropoda; class Insecta; order Hemiptera; family Monophlebidae; genus Icerya; species Icerya purchasi. The sequence goes on along the minus strand of CM077116.1, from coordinate 448,530,868 downwards.
CGAAACATAAAAATAGGGGCACACGTTAAAAACCTTTTTTGTGGGAATATCCCACATTGTCGGAAACTGATGGAGATTTTTCAAGATCTTAATCTTTACTTTCCCAGTTGAAGTTGATGGATGTTCCCGAAAACGGTTCGACGTAAAATTATATTTAAATCGAGTCACTTTAAGCGTTTAGGTTTGTTTTCATTATCTTCATTAATTCCAATTAACACGCAGGTTATTGTGTTTTTTTGTGCAATAAATAGTCTTTCCTAGGCGGCTTGTTTAAAATTTTTCGGGTATTTTAACAAGCGGGAAATAAAATTCTGCCGAAACGGAATATCACCGGTGTTTTGTAGTATTTTTGGTAGTCCGTTCATTTGCCATCGATTATAGCGGGATAGTAACAAAACTATAAAGAAACAGTCAAACGACGATTCAAATCACGCTCTGTGATTGACGTTTAGTCGTATAACTTTCCACCAAAACTATCGATTTAAACGCTAATAAACCAAATAACAAGAGGAACAAAATAGTAAAAAAACAAAAAAAGATAAAGGAAAAAACCGTAGATGATGAAGATGCTGAATCCAGGGCTGTATCTAGACCAAAATTTCGAAGGGAAGGGGTTGCGAAAATATTTTTATAATTATATACACATATGCAATATTTGAACACTGCAATAAAAACAAATATTAAATAGTCGTTTCCATAGAATTCATAAAAATTTTAATTTTCTTTTCTTTTGTCAAAAATTGAAAAGAAATAAATTTATTCCGAATTTCGGTCCATTTAATTTAAGCAGTTATGATTTCGCAGACATTTCGGGGGGTGGGTTTGAACCCGGAAAACACCCCTTCAGATATGGTCCTGGCTGAATCCATTTACTGCGGTTATTTCTGGTCAGAGTCTACGAAGTGTTTGATGCGATGCATAAAGTGAGCGAAAATGGTTAATTTTGTTTTAAGAAACTTATAACGATTAAAGGTTTATTATATTTTGATTACAAGAAACTGTTAACATAATTTCTATAAAAATGGCCCACAATGCTCCATCCGGTACCCCACTTTGCCGTTCGTTACAATTTCGTTCCGTTAGCTAAACTGTTACTAATAAAATAGAAAGTGGTATGCCAAATAATGATAGACATATTGTAAAACCAAAAAAGAAAGGCTTTTGTAGTTAACCTAATGCCGTTGTTAGCTAAAAAAATTATCCACAACATCTTAAATGCCCCCTCCCCCTATATATCGAATAGCGCACTCCGCAGAACTTTTTAATCATTCAATTAACCACTTTAGACTTTCCAGATTTAACGAGGAACGTATAATTTACATTTTAAGCAGATTATGCATATTATACGGAAGTGTCAGGTTATGCATATACGCGGAAGTATTTTTGTTCGTCGATGTCCTAATGAGAATAATAATTTCGAGTTTTTTTTTGTTTTTGTTTTTTTTTTTTCGATTTCAATTAGTGTAATGCGGAATATGGCTAGTAATTTTTTGACGATTAAGCGTGTATTTTCGTTAAATAAGCGTCGACATTATAGATGAATACGAAAAGGATAAAAATTACCACCGTACATATTGCCATTTTTTTCCTCGTCTATTCGGAATAATTTAAAACATTTATTTTGTAGCGTTTATTAATTTTCATTGGGGGTGTTCATTTACGATGTTTTAAAACTTTTTGGTGCTTTTAACGCGTTTTTTTTTTATTAATTAGATATTACTTTGTTACCGAATTAAGTCTTCTTAATTTTTTCGTTAGATTTTTTCATATGTTTGTTCTCTTTATTTTATTTGTGTAGAATTGAAAGAAACAAGATTTGTCTTAAATACGATTAATAAAATTAGAAATTCAACCGTTATTATTAAATTCTTTTAAATAATAAAATTACCCCCCTTAATAGTCCGGGGGGAGTTTTTTGTATATCCTCTATTTTTTAATTCTAATTTTAAGGGAAACAATAAGAGAAAAAACCGAAAACGAAACATCGTTATTAAAAAAAGTAAATCTGTATATTAAAGAGGGGTTACTTTTGCATTTTAACGCATGAAGATAATCGGTTCCGCATTAGAAAGAAGATTTTTTAAGCTTTATGTAATCCGAAACACGAGGTGTGGTGGGGTGGGTTAGGTTTAAGAAATGTCGATTTCTCAAAAATTATTTTAAAATGTCATTCGGCCTTTTTTAATAATATGTCTTAGTTTGCGACAACTTTTGAAAAGTGTAGAGCGTGTGGGACACTTTTTTGCGAACGAGCAAACATATTTATAAATACATTTTTTTTTTTTTTTTTTTATATTAAAAACGCCGTTAAAAAAGTTTGAATTAATCCTAGTTCATCGTTTTCTTTTTTCGCTCATTTCATCTGGTTGCTTTAGAGTTCAGTTTCGTTTCTAGTTCAATCGATATACGGCAAAGGCGCACTCAGGATTTTTATTTGGTCGGGGCTAGAATTTAGAAGATGAATTGGGGGGTGGTAACTCGGTACCTTGACTACATACCTATCTATTTATGTGGTTTGTAAATTAAAATAAAAAAAATAAAAAATAAATACAAAATTAACGATTATTTTTAACAAAATTACAAAATTGACGAATTTTATTTTTTAAAAAATAATAATAATAGAGATAACATTATGTTTGTAATAAGCACAAATTAGATAAGAATACGAATATTATTTTTTAAAAATTAGCTAAGAGTATATAACATTATACTTGTAATATAAATAGAAAGTAAATATGTATGTTTTTTAAAAAAAATTAAGTAAAACAAAACATTACAAAACGAAATTAAGATTTCGACGATTTTTTGGGGGGAGCAATGGCCCCGTAGCACCCCCCTTGAGTGCGCCAATGATATACGGAATTGTAATTATTCGTGATTGTGAATTATATTTGCCAATACAATTTGAAATTAGTTCAATTTTAGAGTTGCCTTTAAGAGTAAGGCGAGGTTTTTTATCAGAGATCTTTTTTCCTTTTTGGTGAATAAAATTCCGAGTACGTGGAGTTTGAACGAATTCTAGACGATGGTAAATTGAACAGACCGTGATTAAATTTTATTTTATTTATTTATTGTTTTTTTTTTTTTTTTTTGAAAGTAGTCTTATTAATGCTCATTTGCAGCATCTCTCATAATTATCGCTCCACGTTTACACGATTTCTTCTCAAAAGTAGCGGTAAAGAACGAACTGATGACGACCCGATCAACATCGACATTAGCCGGGGGGGGGGGAACTTTTCCTACACAAACGGTTTAATAAAAGTAAAAATACAAAAGCAGTAATTGTCTAAAACAAAACTGTCTCTTCAACGAATGCTGGATACGAATTAAGGAGGCAGCGGATTCGGATTTGTTCGGTACGTCGGACATCCTCCCGCCGCCGCGTTAATCACCTCAGTGCGCGTGTACACCTGCACGTGCGACTAGTAGTAGTTCTGCTCTGGGTAATAACTTTGTGTTTTCGGCGCAAGTGCAGAGTACTGGAGACCGACCGGTAAGCAGATTTGGCTAACGCCGCCGGCTAGCAATAGTGTGACGATGAATGCGATGATGGAACTACGACCGAGGAAGGTACCGTGGTGTGGTGAAAAATGCGATATAACAGTTCGTAGCGATCGGTGGACGGCTGCGGGGTAGGCGGAGCATTAGGTGAAGGAACTAGAAATCAATTTACCGCTAGGATTATTATCGTGAAAAGCGATTTTAAGATGAAGAGCAACCAGGTGGTGATGGTTTGAAGGACGAAATTCGTACGTCTGTGTCGTGGTCGTTATCGCGTCCTCGTCGCAGGCGCTACCATTATTATGTGTGCAGATTTCGAAGCCGGCTCGATCTTTGTCCGTCGCCGAGAGTAAGTACAACTAAGAAGTTGCAAATTTAACTGCGTTCTCTGTAAGGTCGAAGTCCTTCCCTGGGAGATCGCCGGTGCGCGTTGAAATATGCGTTTTTGCGCTTGTGCGCGCGCATGCACATCGATCGTCGGTCAAATTGCGGTACCGGCCGCGGTCTCTGTTTAGCGGCGGGCGGGCGGGGGAGGCGTGAAATATTCCCGAATCTATTAATCGCTATGAAAGCATAGTGGCGGAGAGAGCACCGTTCTCCTGTCTTCCTCGTCCTCCTCGTGGTCGTCGTCGTCGTCGTCTTTTATCCCAGAAATGTTATGCGATGTCTGCGCAGATGGAGTCGGAGATGCGAGAGCGTCTCTTTAACCCAGACGTCCTTGAATTTTGGATGTTGAACGTCGTGTGCACGCAGCGCGGAGGATAGTCGACGAACCGCCTCGGAACAGATTTTTGTCTCTTGCGGGCCGCAACTATCCGCTCGCTCGGATATGATGATCTGAACGCGCGGCGGCGTTATGATCGAGTGTAGTCGAATGGGTAAAAAAGGTTATTGTTTGTCTGCTGTCATCAATTATTCGCGGATTCCTCTTCTCGGTTCCATGATTAGAGAACGATGATGACTCTCGCTATTGCCGAAGATCCGTTATTTCTGCATCGCGATTTTACACGTTTCGCGTTCGCCGTCGAGTCCGCAATCTCGGCTAGACGGGCGACCGAGTAGAGTCAGACAGACAGACAGACAGATAGACGTCGGTCACGAACCCATTGTGCCCGATTAACTGTGAAATCGAGCCCCATCTTTCGAAATTACACCATTCTAGAGAGTACTACACGTATTTGCTCTGTGTACTATCCTCTCTGCCATATTGTCTCGCCCGCTCGCTCTCCCTATCGCCCCGTACACATCTCTTTATTTATCATCTGCGCTAATTTACAGATTGTTGTTACCCGTGTGCGTCGATAGCGGATTAAGCTGCCGCCACTCTCCTCAGGGGATGACTAGAGACGCACACACACTTACACATGCACACATCTATTCGTTAGACTCTAGTTAATAACACAACATTTTTGCTGCTAATCGTTTTGCCGATATCATCGTTGTTCTCATTTAGGAGAAGAGCACTGGCAGAAATTTATTTTGGCAGCCGGTTACTCTGTTCTCCCCGGCCTGAGTGAAAAGGTCACGCGAGGAGATGTTAATGGGTGTAATTTGGCGGCCAAAAATTTTTCTTCGATAATAATTCGTTTATTTTGCTATAAATCACGCTTGTTTTGACACCGTAATATTCGCCAGTGCGCCTGTGCGTATTCTAAACTATTCATTATGGAAGAAGTTTGAATTTACAAGTGTAATCATCTGTAATGCTGTAATGGTTGGTCTGTATGAGTACATGACTCTCCAGAGGAAAATAATATATATATATATATATATGTATATAGAGGTTTAGAAAATATTTAAGGTTTTTCTTTTTCTTGGGTTTTTTAAAAGATAAATTGCGTATGTATTTTTATTTAATAAATTGAATAATATTTCTAATATTATTAAAAATTTATACCTATTTAGACACGACCTGCTGACACACAGCACATAATACACACGCGTGTAATTATTCTAATCGTACTTTTGCATGATGTTAAAAAAAAAAAAAAACGGTTTATGAGGGGTAATAAAACTAGGGTAGCGGACATATTGCGCTACTTTCAGGATCAGTGTGGATTGTGTTGTCCCAGCCCAGAGAATTGAAAAAGAAATTATACGGAAAATCTGCTGCAATTTTTTAGTAATAAAATTTTACAATGTAAAAAGTTGAAGAAAATCCGTTGCTTTTTTTTTTGTTTTTTTTTTTAAATATAATATATACCTTTTTTTATAAAATAAAAACAAACCTAGAAGCTAGCGTTGATTTTCGACGGCGGAAATAAAATTATTTGCATCTCCAATTTCGCGCGAACTATTATTGATGTAATTTTTGTTTATTAGAAATTTTTTATGTTAAATATTCTTTAAAAAATTCAATCCAAAGTGAACGGCCAGTAGTTTCAGTGTGTAGGAGCAAGGCGCCTTTTTTTGTTTTTTTTTTTGCAGCCAAAATATCTTTTTCAGTCTTATCGCTCTCCAATTAAACATCTTGCGAGCCTCATCTAATGCAAACTGATTTTAGTTTTCTTTCGTCACGAAATGGAATTCTAACTCCAAAGTAATTGCGAAAAGTACACACTATGTATATACTCTATGTCGAATATTTTTCGTGTGAAATAGGGCAGCGCCTTGCCTACTAGTCCATAATACGTCACCGTGTCAATTCAGTCGATACGACTACATATTATCATATAGCTAAAAGTGTTCTTTATAAACTCGCGAAATTATTTTAATCGCATTATTTTATCAAGTATTGTAAACCTTTTTACGTATTTTTGCAAAATCAAAATTGAAACGTACGATGTAAAAGTGTCCTAATCGGTATATAATATAAATGTACGAGAATATTACAATGAACACTTTTTTTTATTTTTTAAAATTATATATAAAGTAATAAATCGTGTTATTTTCAACAATTATCGCATCTACGAAGAAAAGAAAAAAATAGTAGGGAAACTGTGTTTTGTTCATTTAATTCAATACTCGACTTTATTCTTTATACAAGTATAACAAAAAAAATTTAATATATTTTCATATTAAATTAAAGGATTCTATATTAAGTTAAAGGATTCTATATTAAATTAAAGGATTCTATATTAAGTTAAAGGATTCTATATTAAATTAAAGGATTCTATATTAAATTAAAGGATTCTATATTAAATTAAAGGATTCTATATTAAATTAAAGGATTCTATATTGAATTAAAGGATTCTATATTGAATTAAAGGATTCTATATTAAATTAAAGGATTCTATATTAAATTAAAGGATTCTATATTAAATTAAAGGATTCTATATTAAGTTAAAGGATTCTATATTAAATTAAAGGATTCTATATTAAATTAAAGGATTCTATATTAAATTAAAGGATTCTATATTAAATAAAAGAATTCTATATTAAATTAAAGGATTCTATATTAAATAATTTAATAGTTCGTTGCATGAATTTGAAGTCTTCCGATGTGTCTTGCGGCTGATTTTGCAATAACCTCCCTTATATAAGGAGTATTAAGATCTTGGTGGAGAGTTCTATTTTGTACGTAGCACGGAGCATTAATTATTCTCAACGTCTTATTCTGATATCTCTGAATTAGATTAATGTTTGAATCTGCTCCGCAGCCCCAGAGTTCGCAACCATACCTCCACACTGGAGCAAGAATCTGCCTGTAAAGTAATATTTTATTATCAACAGAGAGCTGCGAGTTTCTGCCCAGTAACCGGTACATCTTCCTTGTTCTAATATTCAATTCGTTTCTTTTTGTCACGATATGCTTGCGCCATGTCAGTCTGCAATCAAGGTGCATGCCCAGATACTTTACTTCCTGTTTTAACGGTATTGTCTTATTGTTCATTTTAATAGGTTAATGATCTACATGTCTGTTAGTGAATATTATGTGAGCCGATTTATCCGCGTTGATCTTAATTCTCCATCGTCTACACCACTCAGAGATTTTATCAATTGACGTATTATGAAATTTTTCCTTTACTAAATTTCAAATTTCCACTAGCCAGTTCAAAAGGTTAACTGCCATCTCGATCCGCGCGCCCTATAGTCTAGAAAAATGTAAACATTCACCAAGAAATCTCAAAACGTATATACACATTGTGCTAAAAAAGTACGGAGAATTATTAAGTAAAACACACAATTTTTGTTTAATTATCAATATTTACTTTGTCGCCTTCAAAATAAAATTTCCATTTGTTGCAACACACATATGCCAGCGTTTTTTCCGGTCTTGAAAACAGTTTTTATAGGCGCTTTCCGCCGGTATGGCTTTCAATTCTTTTAATGAATTTTGTTTTACGGAATCGATTTAATTAAAAGCGGAGATACCACAAAGTTTAATGGAAAAAGAAAAAGTCCGACGGGGTGAAATCTGGTGAAATGGTATGGTTGACCAATGGTACTTGTTGTCGCGTTTTTGGCTTTAAATTTAATCGCAATTGCTGCTCCGTGTGAGATTGTTCAGCTCTTTTTCTTGTACCCGAATTATCCACCAAAATCGTACGAACGGACACTTATTAAGGTCACGTGCCAGCTGTTTTAAGCTGGAATGGGATTTATCGAGCACAGTTTTTTTTCACTTTTTCCATATCTTCTCGTCTGTTGAAGAGATGTCGCCCAGAATGAGGGTTGTTTTCGACAATCTCTTGATCTTTTGAACGCTTTGCACCACACTCGTAGACCCATTCTTTCGATAATACTAATTCACAATAAGCCTTTTGTAACATTGTTCGCGAGTCCGCATTCAATTAACGTCACTAATGTTGTGCTCTTTCGACGAATCTTTATCCGTGCCTTAGATGCTGAATTACGTAGCGGAAGGTATGAATATGTGTGTTCTCGCATTTTCTATTTTTCGTCTAACTTTTGCGAAGATAATAATCATACTTGGCTCTAGTTTGGTATAGGCAATTCAAACAGTATGCATGCTGCTGTTGGGTACTGAAAATATTTAACAATCGGTTTTAACGCTACTTATCCACCTAAAAAAAAAATAAAGATTTTCTCATATATTTTCTTATCGAGTATGTTGAATGGATTAGTTGTTTTTTTTTTGTTTTTTTTTGAATTATTTCCTTACATCTGAATTAGATAATACGTTGATTTTTCGTTTCGAAAGGGCCCCGATTTAAAGGAAATAAGTCTTAAACTATTGTTCGCGTACCTTAATTTCCGGATTATGCGGAAGTTTACGACCTGAATGTGCGATGGTAATCAAACTTTGGTGGCAAGTACCTACAATATTGTTTTAGAATGTCGATATTGTTAATTTTAAAAGCCGCTACGCGCAGGTATCGAAGACAGAATGATTTTTCAATAAAAAGAAAAAAGTAACATGGAATGACCGAACAAAAAATTAAACATTTTCATATCATCGAGTTAGTCTGTAACAAAAAAAAAAAAAAAAAAAAAAAAAAAATGAAGTTTAAAAACGGTAAATAGTGCAATGCTTCGGCTGCTGATGGTAGTACTTGAAGTTTACTCTTCAATTATAAAATTTTACCAGCGATCGAAATTTAATTATCTCCGATATATAGAAAACATTCTCGTTTAGACCGAGAAGCGAGGAGAGAATCCTTTTCAATAATAATATACCGGATATAAATACAGGTACGTTTTTCAGATTATTGCGGTTAGTCGATCGACAAACGTGATGATGATAATTTTTGTCTTGTTTCGAAGTATTCTTGCCTTATTCTAATGCTTCGTTTTCTTTTTATAATAAAACGTGTACCAATTCGCCATTTTCGAAAGATGTGTACGAGGGGGACGTCTAAACTCCCTTCAGGCCTCCGGCCTCAGCTACGATGAAAACTGAAATTTTTTCTCGTTATACTTTTTTCATCAGCTGATTTTGATATCAATTATCTGAATAACGCTTAAATTAAGATTCGGTTATTACGTAACAAAGTAGGTTCTCGATTAAAGCAGACATCGGTTTTGATGAGATTGTTCAATACGAAATAACTTCTCCGAGTTTCGACCTCGACTAATCAGCCGACACAGAAGTAATCGAAGTATAGAATCGAATTTTCATAGTGAAAAATCAGTTTTGTTAATAATAGCACGTGAGATTGTGCCCGAAAAAAAAATTTGAACATTTTCACTTTTAGAGAGTAACTCGATTTAAACTGAATTTTAATTATAGCCGTGTATACACGGGGCTTTGCTTATTGTTATTATTATTAAAATGTAATAATTTTAATAGTCCCAAGTGGCAACTGAAATTATCGAGAGAACGGAACTGGCCCCAGTATTCTCTCATCAGATCCCCATTAGAACCTTAAGTACCACTATGGAAAGCTTAACTTCACAGTATCCGTTATACCCTTTATTAAGGTTTTATATGAGACTTACTTTACTCGATAATTTTAAATCGTTTGAATTATAATGAAAGAAAAATTGTTTCGAATCTCGTCGATTTCGCGCTCTGAACGGATTCGATTTATTTAGACATTGTAATATAATCGTGTTGCTCTGAGCAATTGAAATCTAAAATCTGAAAAAATTCTTCCATGTAACAATTCAAATCAAACTTCCTAAATGCTTCGCGGTGTTCGTGTTCGATGAAAAAGCAATTTTATTCCGTTCAAAATTCGCCATTCTAGTTACCACCAGTGATCATCAGATATCGCGCCATAACCAGCTTCGTAATGGGACTTACGGGAAAAAGATGTTTAATCGGAAATTTAACGTCGATTAAATATGCCTAGATTACATTGCGAATATCGAATTATTACTCTATACCACGCCTGTCATTTGTACATTTGCACATTTGCACATTTGCATTGCCGTTTTTAAGTGCGGAGATGTATTCTTTAATGATGCTGCAATAAACGACGGACAAGTTCTGTTTTGCCATCCTTCTCCCCCCTCCGCCGTTCTCGACCGTTCTGCGATATGAAAACGAATGTGTCAATTACGATTTCGACTAATAAAATATACGCAACTTTGCTGTTGCATTTCTGTAATAGCCCAGTGCTGACCATTTTACAACGGGGTCGGTGGGTGGGGGGTTTTGGTGTATGGGTGGGGGGTACGTTCTATTTATTCTGTTTACGATTTCTCAAATATACGCCAGCGTATTTTCGTTGCTGTCAAGATGCGATGGCGAATTTTATTACATTATTTGCCCCATCTCGTACGGAGTTTCGAACATTTTTCACGTTCTGCCAGGTAAATCTTTATGACTCCGCATATCTGCGCACAGGTAAAGAGATGGATAGCGCCCTACGTACCTCTGTTTTCATTTTGTTGACCTCCGCGTTGTCTTTCCCGTTAATATTGCTAATCTTTCTGGAGTTTCTTTGTTACTTTTTTTTCATCTCGTCTTCCTCTTCCCTTTAACGATTTCTTCTGATCACTTCTCTCGCATACTTTACAGCGTCCGTACCGGCTGTGCACAGACTCGTTATTCGGTGCTCGGATTCGCTCGATTCCGGTGCAATGTCTTCTGCAGTCAATCAAGTATGTGAGAATACTATGCAACGGGTTCGTCATTTCATTTATGATCCCGGCAACTAGCCGTTTTTATCACGCTGCATCTTATTTCTTCCGTACCGTAGAAATAGTTTTTTTCTCTTTTTTTTTTTTTTTTTTTTTATTAGTTTCTCGGGGGGTTTTTATTTTTATGCGTGCTTTTTTAATTTTCTATCGCTGATTAATCATGTAGCACAATGTTAACGTTGAAAAAGTTCTAACGATCATCGCAGTGCGACTAACATTAAAAAGGATATTCAAATTATGTAATAATAAAATCTCCAAATAAAAAGTCAATTAATTTGCCCACAATTCGGAAACATTATTAAATTGCTGCTTCGTAATCACAGAGAACTTTTACACGAGAGAAAAGGAGCTTGCCTATCACTGACCCTTTACTATATGTTCACAGCTGATTTTCCCTTGTACGACTGTTGCTGGACATCAACCTTCACCGACGACGTCAGACAAACTTGTAACTAACATCACCCACAGTCTACAGCCATAGGCCAAATCTCCAAGCCTATTTCACCGAATCGAAAGTATACATCAACCCCGAGAAAACTCAAGCGATCTACTTCACTAAAAAAAAAAAAAGAAAAAAAAAGGGAAATAGAGGAATTAAATTTTGGGGCTAATATACACCCTGTCAAGAAAGTATCGGGAATTGTTAAATAAAAGGAACAATTTTTAATTTTCATCCAAATTTATTTTGTCACCTTCAAAATAACATCCATTCGAAGCGATGCACATATGCCAACGCTTTTTCCACTCGGCAAAGCACTTCTGATAGGCGGTTTCCGGGATGGCCTTTAGCTCTCGCGTCGCATTCGTCTTGATGTCATCAATCGATTCGAAGCGCATTCCCCGTAGCGGAAATTTGAGTTTTGAGAATAGGAAGAAGTCGCAGGGTGCTAAATCTGGTGAATACGGCGGTTGTTCGATGATATTTACCGAGTGTTTGGCCAAAAACTCATTCACAATTATGGCTTTGTGAGACGGCGCATTATCGTGATGGAGAATCCAAGAATTGTCGACCCACAAATCGTTACGTTTACGACGGGTAGCCTCTCTCAAACGTCTCAAAACACTTAAGTAAAACTCTTTGGTGACTGTCTGTCCGGCTGGCACATATTCATAGTGTACCACGCCTCGAATATCGAAGAAAACAATCAACATGATCTTCACTTTCGATCGGCTTTGGCGAGGTTTTTTCGGCTTTGGCGCGCCAATTGGCCGCCATTCGGACGATTGCTGGTTCGTAAGCGTGTCGTACTCGTACACCCATGTCTCGTCACCAGTAATTATCTTTTCCAAGAAGGTAGGATCCAAATTGGCTCGATCCAGCATGTCTGCAGCTACCTGTTCTCGGTACTTTTTTTGAAAGAAATTCAGGTCTTTCGGAACAAGCCGAGCCGCAACGCGTTGCATACCCAATTTTTCGTGCACAATCGTACGTACGCTCTCGTGTGGCATGCCCAATCCATGAGCCATCTCTCTCAAGCTCACATGACAATTTTCAGCAACGATTTCCTTGATTTTATCGACGTTATCATCGGTCACACTCGTTGAAGGCCGTCCAGAGCGAGGCATGTCTTCGACCGTCTCCCGACCATCCTTGAACGCTCTGTACCACTCGTAAACCCGCGTTTTTGATAAAGCAGATTCACCAAAAGCCTTCTGTAACATTTTCAGTGTATCGGCACAAGAAATTTCGTTCGAAACACAGAATTTAACACAAGTACGTTGTTCAATATTTTCACTCATTGCAAAACTTCGACAAAACACTTCAAGGTCGACTGATTTTAACAGCTGCTGTAAACACACTGGTTGACAGATCGCGCTAAAAATAGGCATCATAATACAAAACAGTTGTAGCAACCTGGAAAAAAAAAATTATCTGCCTAGCTATTACCCGGGAGATTTAAATTGACAATTCCCGATACTTTCTTGACAGGGTGTATACTGTGCACTGAAAACCGAAAATAAAATACTTCGAAGTTGATTTAGACCTCGAGCTTAAGTTTCATAAACACATCGGACACGTATACTTTTAGTCTACTAACAAAAAATTGCCGTACCCTCTGATATCCAGCACCTCACCGCTAAGTGTGTAATAGGCAAATTATACGTATGTCTTTAAGCCAATAATTTACATCCTCACCGTATACTATGCTGCGCTCGTATGGGAAACCAGTGCAACATATTAGAAAAATGCGAGTTGCACAAAATACGTTGTTTAAGCTGATTTTGAGTCTGTTCCGACTCTCCCCGATATTTCTACATAATATCGCAAACGTTGAAATGGCTCTGGAAACTATGAACAGGTTAAGAAACTAGTTCTTCCCCACAAATACCTACCGAGACGAATTTTTTACATATCACGGAACTCAGAAAAACCTTAACACAGAGGCTGTCTCGCTCGAAATGATGTTATATAAGTGTCTTACTTAGGGGTTTTTATTAATTAATTTTTCCCACAATCCCACTGTCTTTTGATTTTTACGATAAAGGTAATAAAGTATAAAATAGATTATTCAAATATATTTACTGTTTCAGAAATATTACGTTAATGGGTAGTTTATTACAGAAAAAATTAAAGTAATTTGAATTTATTAAATATTAGCTGGAATTACATTTTGTAACATAAATTAGAATTATATTATCAGGAAACTTTAGCAAAGAAACACTCTTAATAAGCTCTAGATTTGCTAATTTCCTGGGATATGACTCATATTTCACTAACCACCCTGATGGCACTACACACGGTGGCACAGGAGTTATAATAAAAAAAAGTATCAAACATCATGTACTAAGGAAATATATGAACATAATTACCTACAAGCCACAACTGTAGTCATAGACAGAAATGAAAAAAGTAATATCACCATCACAGCGATTTATTGTCCTCCAAGACACGTTATTACTAAAGCGCAGTTTAATGAATTCTTAAAGACGCTGGGTGACACCTATATAATCGGAGGAGACTTTAATGCAAAAAACATTTATTTTGGATCAGGATTACCTGTCCCCCGAGGTAAACAGTTAAAACTGATCTTTGATGAAAACAGGTGCACCATATACTACATAGAGTCTCCAACATACTGGCCTACCGATCCGTGTAAGGTTCCGGACTTTCTAGATTTTTTTGTGGTTAAAGGACTGTCAACAAACTACATTGATACGTGTAATGATAGTAGAGCCTATCATCCGACCACACACCAGTGCTACTCATCGTAAGCGAAAAAATTATAAGGAAAACATGCAGACCGAAATTATACAATAAACAAACAGACTGGGATTAATTTCGTGAAATATTAGAAAATGGGATACATTTAAAAATCCCTCTCAAGACCACGGATCTTATATAGAACTAGCAGTGGAATACTTCACAAAAATAGTACAAGAAGCAGCTTGGATAGCCACGCCAAATAATAGTATACATCAACCAGTTATATTCTATCCTGCAGAAATTAAGAAAGAAGTAGCTTTAAAACGAAAACTAAGGAAAATATGGCAAATACATCGCAACCCAATACACAAAACCAGGCTAAATAATCAACCAAAACGTGTTAAGCACTTATTACAGAATTTAAAAAATAAATCATTTAAAGATTATTTGATAAATTTGTCACCTCTTCAACAAAATAATTACTCTCTCTGGAAAGCAGCAAAAAGATTAAAAAGACGAATATCACATCCGATAAGAAACTCAAATGGAAAATGGGCTCGATGTGATCAAGAAAAGGCAGAAGAATTTGGTGACTACTTAGCTAAAGTATTTCAACCTCACTCTGGAACAGATTGTTTACCGTCACTCCTGTGTAATATAAATCAAAGCAACAATATTAAAATTACATCTCCTGGCGAAATCAAATCAATAATCAAAACTATGAACCCAAATAAGGCTCCTGGGTACGACTTAATAACCTAAAAAATACTAAAAGAGTTACCACGGAAAGGATTAATTCTGTTGACCTACATTTTTAATGCTATAATTCGCATAAGATATTTTCCTCTTCAGCTTAAATTTTCGCAAGTTTTTATGATCAAAAAACCTTAGAAACCTGCTGAAGAACTTGCATCGTATCGTCCAATAGCACTTACTTTCTGTTCTCTCAAAATTATATGAAAAACTATTACTAAAAAGACTGAAGCCATTCTTAAACGACAGAAATTTGATACCAGAGCACCAGTTTGGATTTCGAACGGGACATGGTACTATAGAGCAAGTACATCGCATAGTCAACATAATAGAAGAATCCTTAGAAACCAAAAAAAAAGTATGTGATGCTGTGCATTCCTTTGTTATTAAACAAGCGTTCGACAAAGCATGGCATGGGGGATTACTGCATAAAATACACTGCAACCTCCCATATCAACTCTTTGAATTACTAAAATCCTATTTAAGTAAAAGGTATTCTTCTGTTAAATACGGGGAAGCAGAATCGGAGCTTCACCAGATCCAAGCAGGTGTGCCGCAGAATAGTATACCGGGACCAGTACTATACTTAATATACACTTCCGATATTCCTGTTCCAGATGAAACGGAAATAGCCACTTTTGCAGATGACACTGCAATTTTATGTACAGGCACTTCAGTAGAAACTATCAATAATAATCTTCAATCATCTGTCAATAGTTTGTCAACGTGGTTCAAACGATGGCGTATAGTGATCAATGAGGATAAATCTGCGTATATAACGTTTACAAATAAGAAGAACTGCAATATATCGGATATTTATATTAACAATATAAAGAAACAGTAAAATACCTCGGAATACACTTAGATAAAAAATTAACTTGGAAGAGACACACATAGGAAAGAAAAGGAATGAACTTGAAATATAGAAACCTACTATGGCTTTTGCGAAGGATATCGGAACTATTCCTGGTAAGTACTACTATATATACTGAAACCAATCTGGACATACGGATGCCAACTCTGTGCGCAGATACAACGTTTCCAAAATAAAATCCCGAGAGAAATTACAGATGCTCCGTCGTGGTACATTACCAATCATACATTACATACAGATCTCTGCATATAAGTACAATCAGTGGAGGAATCAAAAAAGTTGCAAAACAGTACGGTCGAAAACTAGAACCCCACATAAATAGCCCGGCCGTTGCATTACCAGATAATTCCAATGAAATCGGACGCTTGATAAAGCTAGCGGACTTGCTGTAGGGTTCAAATATATTAAGCCGGATGATATCGAATGAAACTCATATCGCTGGATAGGAGTTTCCACAAATTATCATCACTCACACGCCAAGTGCTAGATAGCCCACAAGGCTAGTCGCACACTCGCGGAAGAAAAAGAAAAAAAAAAAATTATCTCATTTAAAATTTACACAATACGCGGAATTAGGTTACGGACTAAAATTTATTTACCGACATCATAATTGAAATAACGCGATAATTCAAAAAAAAAAGTTGTTCATAAAGTAAACGAAACGCGGCTAAAAATGAGAAATTCTAAAGTTGACTTACTTTCTAATGGATGATTTTTTTTTAAAAATAATATATCGGATGGTTACAATTTATGTCATGAAATTTACAGTAGCAAGGTTAAGGAAGTTTAATGTCACTATAAAGACTCCATCTACACCGATTGATTTCTATAATTTTAATAATCTCAGTAATCGTGTAGATTAAGTTACACAAGTAAATTAAATTGAATTAATCGCTTTAATGTGAGAAATATTACATTTCTTTCTATTATCTTCGGTAGCTAACTTACTAAATACACTTTAAATTTATTGTTTATTAATTCTTCCGTATTTCAATCTAATAAAATACCTCTACAATCCTTGCGAAATGTGGTACACAAAGTTACGTGCAATCCAATTTTCCTTTTTCTGCAATACCATATAAATATCAACTCCCACACGACCGGTAATAAATTGTACATTATAAAAGTTAGATGTAAATCGATTATTATTGAACCTGCCATTTAAATTTAGGAAATAGTTTAGGCAGTTCAGTACCTAACTGAAACCATCCAAACCATGGTATGGAAATCTTCCGCTCCTACTAAGTCTCCAGCTACACAATATCTAATCTACCGAGGCACGTTTTAAATTTTTAGTGAGGAAAAAAAGAAAATTCGCGAAATGTGGCATATAACAAGAAATCCCACTTAAAAAACATTACTAAATAACAAATCCAATCAGTTAAACGTATTAACTCGTAACGTGTTAAAAATGAAATTCTACAAAGTTACTCGCAGGCGATTTTTCTCCAAATCAGTCTGCTGATTACAGTCTGTGTGAAAAGCAATTAAAAGTCGAAATAGGCCGGTACAGCATTCTTCTCTCGTAAGAAAATCGGACGGTACATGGGTCTCAAGGCTGATGATGAGAAAGCCGAGGTATTTGCTAAAACACACTTTAACGAAACCTTTAAACCTAATCCAAAGGTTATAAACTCGGACGATGTGACACGGAGTTTTTAAATTTCCCGCTACAGCTTAGTGTCCCTATTATGCCAACATCCCCGAAGGAAATTCAACATATGATTCGAAAACTAATCAATAATAAAAAGTCCTGGTCACAATCTGTTTACCGAGATTAGTCACGCAAAGCTATTTTATTTATTACTAATATATATTTAATGCATCCTCCGCCCGCAATACTTCTCGCCATCTTGGAAGCTGGCACAAATAGTGGTAATTCCTAAACCTGGAAAGTCTCCAGAGGATGTAACTTCCTACAGACCAATATTTTTATTACCTATCCTGTTCAAAGTCGTGGAAAAACTAATCTTAAAAAGACTGCATCCTCTTTTTATGGAAGAAAATATTATACTTAATCACCAGTTCGGATTTCGAGAAAAACACTCGACCATCGAACAGGTACACCGAATCCAAATCCAAGATAGCTTTGAAGCTAAGGAAATATGTGTAGGTATATTCCTGGATATAAAAAAACAAGCCTCTTTGATAAGGCATTGTGGTCTGTCACATGAAATTTAAAAAAAATCTTCCTCATCTTTATTATCTCGTTCTAAAGTTCTTTTGAGGACCGAACGCATCAAATTAAATTCCAGAATGAAATATCTAACATCTATCCTGTATCCGCTGGCGTGCCTCCGGGTAGTGTATTGGGTCCGGTGCTCTACCAAATGTACACTGCAGACTACTTCCCTGACAGCGAGGATGTGTAACTATTGCCACATTTGCAAACGATACTTATTGCATCGGGAAAAGATGCTGGAATGGCGACAAATAAATTACAGCTGGCGCTAGCAAAATCTGAAAAGTGGTTAAATCGATGACGGATTAAAGTCAATAGTGTACGCGGATATTATTACATTCACGCCCGCCAACTAAAATTAATGGCGAAACAATTCAAGTGAAGGTAGAGTAAGCACGTCTTACAAAAAAGGAAAGCACCTGGATATAAACCTGGGGAAACTCTACTGGAATTCTTGGTAACCATTTCAGGTTGTCAATCGAAAAACCAAATTATTAATATATAAAATAATATTAAAACCGGTTTGGACATATGGGAATGACTTTTTATAGGGTTGTGCTAAAATTACCCATATCAATAGGATACGACGTTTTCAAAATAAGTTACAATTAGACTTATTGTGTCACCTCCTTGGTACGTCCCCACGGACACATTCCATAGGGACTTTAACTTATACGTAAAGGAAGAAATAAAACTCGCCGCCCAGCGTAGTATTCTTTTAGAAACGTATCCCAACCCACCAGCTATCAATCTGCTTGACAACAGCCTAGAAATTCGACGGCTGAAGCGCTCCAGAGTCTTTGACTTCATTTAAAACTTGAATAGATGTTTGTGGGAAAACCTTGATAGTCTTACACGTTAATTTGCATTCCAGTACAATTACTCGATAGTCTTTGGAAAACATTAGAATTAATATAAAGATTATAAAAAAGAAAAAATAAATGGATATTTGGAAAACATTTTTAAAAAGAAAGAAATAACCAAATTTGGCCGTCAACGAACCTAAACTTTATACGATGATTAGTTGAACTGCCAGGGAAACGTTAAAGATTTGTTTTGTGTCAAGCCAATATCCTACAACGGCGATTCTAAGATGAGGAAAATACTCCACCGTTTAAACTGAAATGAAACAATAGAAAAAAAAAAAAAAAAAAAAAATAACGATATTTAAAAATTAAAAGAAAGAATGTTCGAAGAGAGATAAATGCTGACTTTATTTTACGCAATATTTGGCACATTTAAACTAGTCACGAAACCAGCTCAGACGTACCGTTGAATGTTGAAGTTACCCTTCACATTTGCTACTATGTAAAATTAGTGACATAAAGAAAAGTATTAAACATCGGTCAGTCATTTTTTATTTTCTATAGCCGACTATAAAATATATTCTGTTAACGACAGAAAAAAAAAAAAAAAAAAACATGTCATAACGTGTGCGAACTGTTACTATCAAGAAATTCCGTACATTTTTGTTCCAGCGACGCTGTAATTTTTGATTCTTAATATTTCATAAAAATTATTAAATGCTAATTAATACTTTTCTTTTGTAACGACAATAGTTATTGGTACCGAAAGACCTCATTATAACGAAAAAATTAAGTATTTCCGGGCTTTCGCAAAGTGGTGAAAATATAAAAGTTAAATTTACTTCCGATCGCAAGAATTAACTTTAAAATTCCTAACGCTTTTCTTTTGAACTTGTTATACTTAATCGGGTGAAAGTATTTCGAATGATACTGTTGGGTTTGACAAACCGTCTCTGAGAATCGTATCGTTTTCCCCTAGATTCTTATAGCGTATTTTGGCTAGTAGAAACGTTCCGGGGGCAATAAATTTTCCTCGCATGTTACTTTCCACTAGATATCCCAGTATGTACGTTTGATAAAAATAGAAATCGACTAACAAAGGTCTTCTGAAGTTACCGTGTAATTTTCGTTTGCATAAAGATGATTGGATTAGATCATGATCATCTGGTATTCCGTGTTAAATTTTTTTTTTCAAGGTTTTGAACTTGGTATTATTTTCTTTAAATTAACTTTAAAATAAATTTCCTAGAATACTGTGTCATAGTCTAGTCTCGATGAATATCGAAGATACGTAAAATAAATATAACATTAAACGATCAGAGATCCAAAAAGGCTACAAATTCACTTTTAATCAATTTATTGTTGACGAAGTTGGAAAAATCGAAAGGTGACCCCCACCCCCCGTTTTTTTTTTGCATGTTACATTAATTTTTCGCCACGTTTAATTAGTGGTCTTTAATAATAGATAGCTTTTCATTGTTATTGATAATTATTTTTATTATAGAATTAGCCTGTTACAAACTAAAAATATCTACCATTTATAATTAATTAATTAACGGCGCCGTTTCTTTTTTCTTTAATTAGTACACTCAATAGGTAATACTTTATATATATATATATATCAATATTTTTATATATATATATATATATATATATATATATATATATAAAGAGAGAGAAAGTACGTGTATGTGTGAACGTAGTATGTATGAATGTATGCGTGTAGATTTCGCGAGTTTAACGTAACGAATTTTTAAATGTTATTTACTTATGCGATAGATATGCAGTAACGTGTGAACTTGGCAGATAATCGCATTCATCCATGTTCAAAATCGCGAATACTCAACCTATTGCTTACTAGCGCGTATTATGACGATAATTTGCGTGTAAACACAACAGAGTGTTGCCTGTCATAATGAAGTTATAACTCGTATATATGCAAAAGGTGTCCTACTTACATTGTACTATCTTTCCTGTTCAGTAAACAACCTAGATAGCACATAAGTGGCTATTTGCTTTTTCGTTTTCTATTCTTTATTGGTAGCTTGAATTTTTTTCACAAGTATTTTGTTGCCGCTTCTTGACTGCTGCCCGACAAATTCGCGATATTGAATTCTTCTAACGGTATTACTTCGTGAAAAAATATTTACCAAAATATTTATATCTCACTATTTTCGAATATTATTTACAGTACATGTAGGCAGAATCGATAAGGAAAAGTAAGGGACACGTATGCAACTGCAGTTCTGACGCGAGAAAATAAGCGGAAGAGTTCTATTCCGGATACTATAGGGAAAAATCATAGATCCTTAAAAAATAATAATAATAAAAAAAAAAACAATGCCGCGAAGAAAGAACTGTTTTTATATTATCGGAGAAAATGAAATTAAGTAGAGACGATTGATAGACTAATAAGATTTTCGAATTCGCATTGTAAAAGAATGCTAAATGGAAGGTATCCATTTAAATAATAATTTATTTTTATCTGTTTGCGCTATTTTATCATATTTCTAGCGGATTCCAAAATTTATATGAATTGTAAATATCTACAATTTTTTCACGAATAAATCACACATTCGGTATCGATATTCATTAGGTGTATCTTTCTTTTTTTTTTTTTTTTTTTTTTTTTTTCCGTATTTAGTTCAGATTGCGTAAGCACGTCGTATTTTAATATTTTACAGCGTCGAATTTAATTGTATCATGTACTCGAAAAATATCAATTTTTTGAACACTTTTAGTGAATGCAAACAGAAAAATAATACGATCAAAAGTAATAGAGTATCCATTAAAAATGAAGAAACACGCAAATCATTTCAAAATACAATATGTTCCTAATTGTTAGTTGATGATTTGATCGAAATAATAAGAACCGTTTTAGCGAAAGCCGTGATTACAGTTTACTATTTGATTGATTTTTTATTTAAATTAATTTACTTCAATATTCAAAAAAAGACACAACGGCTAATGTTAGAAGAATAGCTATAGAAATTTCCATTAAAATATTTCGATTTTAGAATTTTGTTATTATGCATTAATTACGACCTGCTTTGTAAAGAACATAGTCAATGTTTTTATTAGAAGTGATTTTTTTTTGTTTTTTTTTATTTTCTCCTATCAGTACATAGATTATTCAACAGAATAATCGATAAAAATACAGGTGCGACACTTCAACTTTGCCATTTACCTTAACAAACAAAAAAATGCTCTAATTTTACAACTGTTTTTTTAACCGTATTCAGTCTACTCGTTTTTTACCAAATTCTCTCACATTATGAAATATAAAGATTGTCACAGAAAGGTGTTTTTTTTTGAAGTTCAGCAAAGAGGGATTATTATTAATTTTAATGGGTTGATTAAAATTTCGGATTTTACCATAATGCGAAATTTCTTTAAATATACATTTTTTTTTTTTTTTTGTCGTATTTCGGCATTATTCGTTTTCTGAATGTGCACAAATCTATTCAGCTACTAAGTTTCATTGTAACGTTTACAGAATTTTATTTCTCGAATGTTTGATATAAATAAATATTAAGTGTTAGTTCAGTTATTTAAAAAGTTTTCTAACCGTCATTCTTCTTACATACCCTTTATCCTTGACTATGCCAATAGAAACCTACATAATATTGAATTATCGATTATTAAATTGACTAAATCGGCCAAGAAAACGTTTAGTATTTAATTTTTTTATACTCATAATTATAGACGTATTTATTTGTTACATATTTAAAGAACGAAATGTAATCACTTTAATTACTTTTGCAATTATTAATATTTTTGAAGGAATTGAAACCGAGTTCAAAAACTTTTTCAACCACCAACAGAAGGAATCTTTGTTTTCTCATCTTAAAGATTATCGAATAGGACCCATAAATTAATTTTCGTAATAATACATAAAATTTTGCCGTCATTTATTACACACAAATATTATTAGTAGTGGTCTTTGTAACTTAACATTTTTTTGTTGTTACTATTATTATTACTAGTGCCGGTATGCTTATGCTACAAACAGTGATCACAGAAAACTTATCCTACAATCAGTATTATTCCAGCTTGGCCACTATATATAGAATCTAGACCTGCAATTATCCTTAAAGATAATCATTTACGTTTTGTGCAACGTATTGTATAATTTTTTTTAATAAGTGTATTTTACTTCTTTTTTTTTTTTTTTTTGACTTTAGACTTTAGACTTTAATAAAATCAATTAACCCGCGTCAAAGTGAAAAAAAATACAAAAATCAAATATAAATATATTTATATAAATATAAATATTCATTAATAGTCGACAAATGTTGCAGCGAACTTGACATAGAAAAAGAATAATATCCCAATAAAACTAAATTCCGGGTAAGCTCATTTTAAGGAACTCGTATATTTCGAACAGCCAAGATATGTAGGAATATTTTCATCACCGGGATGCGAACATGTCGCTGTATCAATAAAAGGGGGCTTCGTGCGTAAGAAGTAACGGTAAATAACAATTTCTCTTCACAGTATAATGTATCAGTTTGGCTTTATTTTTGAATTATCTGCATTACTGCGAGTGGGACGAACATAATATTGTATAACTGATAACTTCAGTATAAATAAACATTCTGGATTATTATTACCGGATATTGAAAATGCGGCTGATACAACCTGGCAAATGATCTTATTCGTAAGCTAACCCAATTTTCCATATTGCTTAAATTTATTAGTTCCCGTTTAGTTGACAGAAGTTTTAACGTAAAAGTAAAAAATACTTTCTCCACTTGTAAACAAATTACTGCCGGTGTTCTGCAAGGAAATGTTCTTGGTTCTTTTCTTTTTTTATTTTTTTAACGAGTTTCCTAAACTTAAGCGTGTAGAACATACTTTATGTGAGGATGATCCGGCCACATATACACATACATTACTCCTCTTATGGAACCGATGCAATAAAAAAAAACAACACCGAGCGATAACTTTTTAAAAGTTAAGAAGTACCTCTTCATAAATGGAAAATCAACGTAAATCGTACTGAAACTCGAAATATATTATTTACTAAAAGATGTTCTCAAATTTGAATTCTTTACTGTTAGAAAATGAATAAGCGTATTTGAAAAAAAAAAACATCGAATATCTAGACGTTTATTTAGGTTTCTAACAATTCATATGTACAACGTAATCTTTTCTGGGTAAAACTCTAAAAAAAAAAACAAAAAAAACAAAACGTTATTCTTATTTCGGTAAAAAATCAAAAATAATATTTTTATCGAAAACAAAAAAGTGTTGCCCAATGATTTCGAACGGTACCCACGCATAATCTCCTTTATGTATCATTTGTTAGTTGTGTATTATTAAAGAGCAAATAGAGAATTTCTTTTAAGATTGTAGCATAGCGAATATATGTATCAAGATCATTGGAAATTACAGCCACCCATCTCCATAATTAAGGTATATAAAACCTTTAAGCGTAAAACATTCGAACACTTCTTACTTCAGTACAAGGCCGTGTCCACGGGGGGGGGGGGGGGGGGGGGGGGTTAACCCCCCCATGAGAACTGAAATAGTTATTATAAACACACAAAAATCTGAAAAAAATCACAAATTTAAAATAAATATTGATGATTTTTTAAGATGTTCTTACCTACTTTTAAAAGAAAAAAAAAAAAATATGCTCCATTTTTTTAGGTACTTCATTAATATGTTATGCAAAATTTTTTATTACTAGTATAATTAATAACGTATGTAATTTTTATTAATGTTCATATACGGGGTAATTCATTTATGTGAATTATTAATATATAAATCAAAATGATGGAAATTATTAATAGTACGAATATTAGTGAAAAATGTATTGTTATTTATAGAATAAATATACAAAGAAAATTTTCACCCCCCCCCCCCCCAAAAAAAAAAATTCTGGGCACGGGCCTGCTTCAGTATCATTCGGCGGTTCTTCACCTATGTTTTTGTTCGAGCTAAATAATTAAAAACAAAAAATCAAGTTCTTATTGCCCGTATAGAAAATTAATTTCTTTCTGTTTGTATCGGGGGGGTTTTTGTTTTTCCTTTTTTAGCTTATTTTTTCGTCAAAATATTTAAAACTAAAACCACAATTATATCTTATATTTCTATATACTTTTTTTTAACCTTTGCGTAGTGGAAAAAGTCTTTAGGCTCGGCACACGTATATTATAATCAAGTTTTATCGTAGTTTGTAATACACGATCAAACAATTGTTATTCATTCATTAAGTTGATGGAAGCACTGTGAGACAGAAGCATCTAAAACGTTTCCGATGACGAGCCATTATGTTTCGAAATATATTTATAGGGCTTATGATAATACGATCAGGCGACATCACATTTTCTTTGTTTTTACACGGCTTTTTAATCTGAATTCACCTGAAAGAAAACGCGCTAAAAGCTATTTATTAAAATATCGTTTGAAGAAAAAAAAACAACTTAAAATATCTCTCTTTAATTATAGTCGCTGTACACATATTATAATTGTTTTCATATATTTACGTAACCATACTTTTATAAACATATTATTTTTCGTACTTATAATATTATTTTTTTAACATTTTCAGAAGAGTACTGTTATTCCAAAAACCCCACAAATTTCGGGAATATTTCGGAACGAAACGGTTTCTCACTGAAAACATTTTAAATTACCGTTTTCTATGAGAATTTCGATTTATTTTCAAAATTTTTATTTTTGTTTTGAAAAATTTTGGATAAAAACTTTGAAACGTTATGTGTTCGACAGTAGCGAGGGGACATGAGAATAAAATATCTGAATACATACCTGGTAAATATCGCGAACGTTGGTTAAGAGCAGAATCGGCTATAGAAGTGACGTCACTGTTGCTGATGCGCAGTTTCGAACTTACGAATGATCCACCAAAAGTAGTATGCCCCCGTTTTGATTGATGATAGTAGAGCGTTGTTTGCTTATGTTTGTTATCCTTTTATTTTTTAGTTTATATGTTACTTTGTTTATAATTCATTTTACAATGCTATAGATAAACGCAGTGTGCGTAATTGTAAAAAAAAAAGAAATAAATTTAATAATTAGTAATTCAAAAAAAAAAACAGAGTCTGAAAAGTGACCCTGATCCGCTCGTAAAAAACAGGTAAATTAAATTTAATTCAAAACTCAGGTGAGAGACAGTCGACACAAATAAAAAGAAAGAAAATCGTTTTATAATACGTAAATACTTAATTCAAACAGGTAAAGCAGCATAAATTAACAGGAACAGGTGAAGAAAAAAGTGATTAAGTTTAATCCAAAAAATTTAGGTGAGATGGCAACATAAAATAAAGAAAGAAAATGATAACTACGGTAATAAGAATGACGCCAGCAACGGTGATGTCATTGATAGAAACGTTGCTGCCCTTAGACGATGCTTAAATATTGCCATAATTATGGATTTCGAAGCGGCAGTTTTTAATTAATTAGATTAATATATATTCAGTGTTTTGTGCATAATTTATCTATTTATTTTATATGGTGTTGTATTTACAAAGTGTATGCTGACAAAGACTATGCGCGTAAGTCGAATGAAACTGGGTTTTTTTTTTTCATCAAAGTAATTACCTATTATTCAGATGTTTGCCAGAACTTTAATTTTCCATAAAGCTCCTTGATTTCTGGAAATGTAATTTCTTATGAATAATAATTACATTTTTGTTGTAAATTTGATACTAAAATTTTTTGCGAACACATTTATTTTTTTTGTAACATGTTAATAATCGTAAAATAATTCCTGTTTCATTGGATACTCCATTACGAAACAAAAAATTAAATTTATCGCAGCACTCTACCGAAGAGTAGCAATTTCTATTATTCGAAAATGGAATGAAGTTTCCAATTCAAATTATTTATTCTCAACTGGTTTAATAAATTGCTTTTTGAAACATATTATGAAAAATGTATATAAAATTTTAAAAACACTTTCGAAGTATGCGTTCTAGTTTATATTTATTTAATTCGGAAGTTGAGTGAATTATCTTCGTAAATTATATTAAACCTGTTTTAACAAATTTGGAGCGAAGTTCAGATTTGGAATAATGCTTAACTAAATCACAGTTCAGAAGAACATTACCATTTTTCTAACCCGTCAGGAGATGCTCTATGAATATATTTGTTGGCGAAATTGTACAGTCCTCACATTGTAGCACTGCGAATGATTAAGAATTTTACAGAATATTCGCGTCCTCTTCACTACCGCATAAGGTAAATAACGTTCAATGCAAACGTAATCACAAAGTGAGCTGTTTAGGTCACAAATATGTCAAATCGAATAACACTTTGCCTAGCAAACGATGTATGTGTATTTTGTGCGTGATTCAATATTACCTTGTTTTCAATGTTTATCTTCGTACTTTTGTTTTTCCCTTGAGCTTTCATTGTTCTTTTCACTACTGCAATTAAGTAAAAAAATTCTCCTCTAAAGTGTTATATTCCGTTATTATTTATACCGTTGATGAAAATATTTTTACCGACATATTTTCTACCGGTGGTATATTTTAATGTGTAAAGAGAATAAAACAATTGATATGTAAATAATTTGAAAGCAATATTTCATTTTTTTGAATTGAATACTCCTAGTAAAATAAATAACTTGCATTTGAAAGAACAAGAAAGTTTATGGAAGGTTTTTTTATGCTTAATCGTGACGGTGAGGAGTAATAGACAACTCAGAAAGTGATGGCGAAAGTATCCTCGGTAGAGTCATAATGACATACAGAGCAATCTGCAACTAAATTGAGGATAAAATCTATATTATGCCGGTATTGGAATCTGGACATACCATTTTATCTCGGAACGGATAAATCTAAAAAATGGCTATCGTTCTACTCGTGTTTGTACGAGGAGTTGCCATATCGTAATAACTCATTTATCAGGAATTAGAAAGGTAATTTAGCAAGCAAGAAGACTAATGAAGTTTATTTTTTATACGGCGGATAAGATAGTAAGGTATTCAAATTTGTGCTCATCTCCAAATAAAGTTGAATTCAGTGAAATATGCTCGGACGGTCCTAGACCAAAAAAAATAGATGTGCTCAAAAAAAAAAAAAAAACGCAGAAAATTACTTTGCACTAGTCATATTTACTTGGCGACAAGTTTTTATTTACTTTATCAAGTTTGAATTGATGATTTTTACGTTACACAGATTTGAATTTTTATATTTCATTCTAGAAGTTCTAATTAATAATTTCGTTATTTTATTTTTCTCATTTTTTTAATATGTATTGCCTTGGGTTCAGCTAATTGAGCAAAAACGTGTATTGCAATACGACGAAGAATTATTCTTATATAAGTGACGGCATTTCAAAAAGTTCTTACATTTAAAAAATATATAAATAAAAAACTAAAACGACTGTGTTAATTGGTCTCCGGGATTTTTTTTCTTTGGGCATTACAAAAAAAAAAAAAAAAAAAAAAAAAAAATACATACATTTTTTTCCTTTTTAGATGTGTATTATTAACGTATATATGTATGCGCTCTATACATTGATAAGAACCGTCTTGCGAAAATATTTCTCAATGCTAGACAGTAAGGTCTAGAGTTTTTTTTCTTTTCAAATTCCTTAGTGTAGTTGAGTTATGAAGTAGTTCTAGAGAGCTGTCTAATTGGTATGATTATATAGTATGTTAAAATGATTCTGTATCTTCTTTTATAACGTATCGTCAACGTATGGTATATTAAGGTATCTGCAGATGACTTCATTATGCCATCGTTCTTAGTGCTTCGGTTTCGAATCTCTACATTATTTTAATATTATTTTCAGCGGTGCATACTTGGAGTTTATACCCACATAAATATTTTACATCATGTTTTTCCGGGATCCTATTAATTAGAATCGTTTGCAAAGATAGTGTGTACAAATTTGTTTTCGTTAGTTTCATCCTCGCATTTCACTTAGATATATATATATATATATTAAAGTTAATCCCTTACATTTGATAAATTATTAT
Organism: Icerya purchasi; assembly: GCA_039619475.1. NCBI lineage: Eukaryota > Metazoa > Arthropoda > Insecta > Hemiptera > Monophlebidae > Icerya > Icerya purchasi. The sequence continues at coordinate 448,502,161 of CM077116.1, read as the reverse complement.
AAGTTAAGGAAATCAAATTCACTAAGCGTACGGAGTGCTTTTGACCGACTTCGAATTCGGAAGTAAAATAAGTCATTAATTTGTGATATTAGTTTGTTTTTTCTTTTGTAGTAGCCCATTTAGCTGGACTTTATCAAAAATGCGCGTCTTTAACTCAAAAAGGCGAATTACAAATTCTTTTTCTTTTTTCGTTGAACACATTACTTTATTGAGCGTTTTATTCTAAATCGGAATCGATAACGTGAAATCGCTTTGTCTACAGTTACGTAAAGTACTTTTTAAAATAGCAACCGGATAATGATGAGATAGATATAATTCTGTCGATTATTATTGAAGAGTTATTGTTTATTTGTTTTCGAAAAGTGACACAGAGATTAATAATAAAAAGATGGATAATCAAGTATTACATCATTGACTACGTGAACATAAGGCAGCCTAGATTGCGGTGTCTATATATAACTGGTCATATTCGCACGTCTGTATAATTCACTTTTTCAGTGGCTCAATTTATTACAAAGATATGACGATAAAACTGCTTGCACGTATTTCACATTTTCGAGATTTATTTTACGTTTTTTTAAGAGCTGTAGACGTGCCGCGATGGATCTAGCTAGTAGCCTAATATAAACCGAGAAAGTTTGTTTCCTATTACCGCATGACTGGAAACGCGTAAACAATCTGACTGGAAACATTTCAGTTTGGAAGGAAATATTTATTTCGGATTAAGGGGATGAAAAATTTATTTTTACGAATGTCTCTTGCTTAGATGTGAAATGATTATAATTGTTATTATTATTGAAGAAAAACGTGCACGTAAGAATGTGTGTTGATTTCAAACTTCTAACCGGCATTTAACACATATAGACTAATCCGATAATAGAAGTAACACACTTACACATACGTAAGATTTTTGTAAAATTCACAAAAGTCGCTGAACCGATTCTTGCGCTTATAGATTTTTTTTTTCACAGCAATGTTAATGAAAAACTGAACAGAGTTTGATCAAACACAGTTCGATAATTTTAGTCCTTTTGTTTTATTTATTAATTTAATAGTTTTCAGGTAATATTTAATAACAGTTCATTTTTTCTCAAATCTTATAGGATCGCGCTATTTTTATATCAGTTAATGCTATTATAATTATATCACAGTTTAAGTGGTACGGCTTTGATAAATTTAAATTTCCGAACTGAAAGATAGTTGGTCTATTTAGAACAGTGAAAAAATTTCTATTCTAAAAGCGGTAACGACAATAAGTTACAAGTTATTGTGATGAGGTAAATGTACAGATTTACACTAATCGGTTAAACTAGTCATTTGTTTTTAGAAACGGAATAATAAATGTACGATAGAACCATCTACTATCCGAGAAGATGTAGATTGATAAGAAATATTGTTTAAATAAGCTTGAACTTAAAATGAAAGGAAAATACTACGGATTTTCAAAATAGCGCGTGACATTGTTTTCGAAATGACAATGGTTCGTTAAATATCGAGAAATTTTTTGCTAATATTAAAATTCGAAAATTCTCTTTCTTACTCGAGAAGAACGTGTATTTCAAAAATAAAAATTTAGTAATATATTTTTCGTTAAGCTAAACTTTGTTGTTAACAAACTATTTTTTTTTTTGTACTTTTGTAGGGGTAAATGATAACTGGAATTCTAAACAAAATTGCAGACCAGGCCTAAAATTATACGATTTCTCTTATTACGTTATTAACCAAAGTAATTTTTTGAAAATGAAAAAAAAAAAAAAGAGGAGTTACCAATTTCAGAAATGACCATTGAAGTGTAATAATTTAGTTCATTAATTCGATGTAGGAAAAAAGTTTTAAAGTTTATTATATAAAACCTTCGCAGCATTTTTTATTAAAAAGAAAAATGCTATGAAAAAATTTTAATTATTTATCGGTAGAAAAATAAACACAAGCTGATAAAACAGGTATTACGTGTGTTTAGAGGAATTTTGTAAATACTTTTCATTTTTATTCCAAAACAAACAAGAGAAAAACTCGTATGTATAATTTTAATAACATGAACTTTTTCTAATGTGAATTTGTCTCTTTTATGACCTACAAGTTTCCTTTTGGTGTCTGTACTATTCGATCGCGAACGGCCCCGTACGCAGTTCGATATTAGTGTGGGATTTCTAATTTGAAACTTCACCAGCTAGTGTGCAGTTCATTTTGGACTTTTTAAAGACGAACAATTTAAGAGTACCAAAATAAAACTTTGGGGGCACTGGTTACTAAAACCGGTTCGGAGCATTTAACAGCAATATAGAGGTAAAATAACGGACTTCGTGTAGTACTTATTTTTGAAAAAGTAGAAAAAACCGTTCGAATTTATAAAGGGGGGCCGTAGTTTTTTTCTTCGTCCTTTTCCACTTGGTATTAAACGATTTTTCTATTTTTTAAATCTCTCTTCGAAATCATTAATGTTTTTTTTCCCTTTAAAGCAATAGATTTGAATATTTATATTCTAAATGCGCGATTATTTTTTAATACTTTACGCGCTGGTTTTACAAGTGTATTTTTACTTTTTTCTTCTTCTTATTCTGCTTAATAACATTCTTCTCTTTTGAGAATTTATAATTTTAGCGCATATTTAATATATATTAGTGTTTTATTCATAAGGCCTGCTTCCTTACCAGTTTCATTCAACTCAGTTATCGTATCCTTTAACTCAAATAGATTTCCTCCCATAAGTATTGCATCATCTACAAACCGTAGATTATTTAGAAATTCTCGAACATAAATCGGAAAATAAAAATTGAAATAACATGTAGATGAAATAATCTGCTGAGGCCAAAAAAATAGAACTTGGAAATATGACTAAAGGCGAGGTGCATAGGAGGATAGCAGTAGATTGGGAAAAGTATTGGTCTCTAAAACATATATTTAAGGGTCCGTTTGGGGTTAAAACCAAAAGTGACATTTTTATTAGCCGTATTGTTCCAACATTGTCATATGGTTCTCAAGCATTGCCTATAACAAAAAAGAAAGTGAAAGAAATGGGGTGTTTTGGTCTATTTTAAATAATTAGACGTAGAGATAGGATTAGAAATATACTTACCAAAGGAAATTTAAAAATATAACAAATTTAGTTAACGGAAAAGGAAAAAGTGGGATTAGCCACTGGACATGTTCGGTAGTTAACGAATAATAAGTGGACGTATAGGATAAAAGAACTAGTATATTATAGTATATTAAGGATAAAAGAAGAAGAGGTAGACAATTTTTGAGATGGGAAGACGAAATAAGGAAGTTTTTACATAATACACAGTATGAGAGGATTGCCTAGAACATGGGTTTTTAGTTTTTATTTTAGTTTTAGTTACTTAATTGTTCAAAGTAATTTTTTTTAAGGTAATGTATGATGTTATACTCGGCGGGTGTGCATGAAAGTATAGATGAGTGATCGTTAAGTTCTTGCACCTTAAATTTGATATAAGGGCTAATAATAATATTAATAATAATAATAATTTTATGTTATTTTGTTATACGTTCGAGCATGTGTATAAGTTTTTTATTTAACTTTTTCCTGCAAAATAACTTTTCCGCATTAACATTAATAGTGAGTGTATTAATGATTGGAATCCTGTAAGGTAATACATTTAATGCATTGTTGCATTATTTCAGTATGTAAATTTTTCAAATTCATTCAAAACAAAAATTAACTTTTGTTTGTACTAGTACGTAGCGGGCTGTTTAAATGGGGACAAACATATTGCATTGTGGAAGAAATGATTATTGTGGAATAGTTTCGAAGGCTCTGGATTATTTTCAATGTACACCGTTAATGAAAAGTGATATTTCATGTAAATGCCGATGTTAATTTTTTAATACGGTAGGAGTAGGCCGCAGGAAATAATATGCTATTCACAATCTGCGACAATATTAACGAGAATTTTTTCCCTCTTTGAAGGGCGTAAAAAACCGTGTATAAAGTGATAATAAAATGAAACTAGTTTGTATGCAAATGTGATGTAACTTTTTTGAAAATTTTTCTCGTTACTATACATTCTCTTTTATCCTACGGGGAAAATATTTCGTAATGTGTACGTACAGCAACACTTTTGTACGTTTATCTGTTGTATTTAGGGCCAAAAAAAAAAATTGAATATATTAAATTTAGAAGATATTAAAAATAATATACAATGAAGGAGGGAGTGCTCGTGAAAACTATACAGCTTACATTTTGTTGGTTATTGTGTCGTTATTAGCCGTGCGGTGGTGTTTTGCTCGAATGAAACTAGTTGTGAATCCCGCTATTGGTTATTGAGAATATTAAAAATTAATAGTTATTTCGGCCATTTTTAACTCGATTATCTCTTTAGAATAGTTAGCGCACAAATGTTTATAATTAGCTGAGGACGAGTTAAAAACAATTACATGCAAGTGCGAAAGTGCGAGTGTACGTAATAATTTCCTTTCGATTATCGATACTTTTTAAAAATACTTGGTTCTTTTCGAAATAAAATTACTTTAATCCGATGGGTTTTAGAAGATTTAATTTACGGTTTATTTAAACACTTTCTATTTATTATTATTTTTTTTTTTTTTCAAGTTGCAACATTGATAAAACTTGTGCAGGTGCATTTTGCAGCTGGTATAAAACGTCATTATTATCAATATTTAATTAATACCATCACAATATTATAGTGAAAGGTGAGAAAACAGGTATTTTCAGTTATAAATTAGCTAAGTCCAGACTAACCTGTTCGGTTTTTAGTAATTATTAAGCAGATGCAGTTGTATTTTAAAGCGCGGTTAAATGACTAACTGTATTCTAGATTCTAAATGGGGATATAAAATTCGTTCTCATCCAATTTTCTCTGTTAAGACAAAATTAGTTGATTTCAGATTCAACATATAGGCACTTTTAGTCGTTTGATCGTTAAGGCGACCGACAGATGAATTGTATTTTGTTAAAATAAATTCAAATATCAATTCAATTTTACTATCGAATCTTTTTTTGCGAGTAGCTTGGCTTGATATACAATTTTTTATGATACTTATGATCTGAGAAAAAGGCAACAACAGTTTTTATGCAGAACTAGAAACGTGGGTCAAATGTTTACTGAATATTCGATTTAGCAGTTCAATAATTCTTTTTGTGTTACGGCTGAATAGAATTATTCAAATAATTAGAGTCTGGATCTATACTTGGTGTTATAATAAGTTTTTGAAGGATATTCTTCTAGAGTGAATATCAAGTGCAGAGAATATAAAATATTAAATCTATCACAAAAAAACACTCATTGATTTTTGAAGAATTTGTATGAAAAGTAAAAAAAAAAAACTAAAATGTACTAATAATTAAAAGCACGATGAAATTGTAAATCTCAATTTCTTTGTTATTAAACTCTATAATATACAGAAAATTGTTCAAATAAATTTTTAACTGCATATTATACATAAAATTGAAGGGTTTATGATCTTGTTAAACATTAAATTTATTTTATTATTTTTTTTTTCAAAATATCAAAGTATAATATCGAACCATTGCTTTTATAGCTAAAAGTAAGTACAGTTTTTGTAATAGAGCATTACCGTTTGAAATGTGATAGGACTATTTTTATTTTGTTCAATCATTTTTTTGTTTAAATTAATATAATATAACGAGTGTCAATGTCATAATTTATATCCGCCATTATTACTGTTTTTTTTTTTTATATAACATTATTTAATAATTATAGAAAAAATTAATCGTATTAAATTACAACTAACAAACATATTACATTTTAAAAATAATTGTATTTTTTTTTTATAAATGAAATTTATTTTTGATTGAATTTTATATTTTATAGATTATAATAAAAAACATGTTCAAATTGAATGTTGAAAATATACAAAAAATTAAAAAATTTCAATTTATCGCGTACTTAATCGATTTAATATCGATTAAATTGATTACACTTAGTAATATTAAACTATTATTTTACGTGATACTGTTAGTTTTGTTTATAACGGAAGATGTTCTGTTGTGGGGAGTGCGGAGTTAGTGTACTAATTTTAAGGTTTGATTATGTTTATGAATTGTGGAGTGTCGTACATTGTAATTCTTAAAATATTTATTAATAATAAACTTACAATAATTACAACTTTTTTTTTTTGTATATTCTGCTATTATAACGAATTCAGCAATTTTACGACCAACGTTTTTTCTCAGTTAATGGCGCGTCATTCATCGAAATAATGAGACGTAACTTTAAGATGAAACAATTAAATTATATATATATATTTGTATATGTGAACTCAAAAAAGAAGCGCTTATTTTAATAATTAAACTATTGATTATTGTACATTTTGGTCGGTATGTATTTAAGTTTAATTTATGTCGGTATTGTGGTCTTTGTGTAAATAAATTAGCATATGAACTGTTATGTTTTCAGCGTGTACGTAAAGGCATGTTAATAGTTTGAGTTGTTTTTTCGTTTTAGCGCTCTGATCGATTGGTTCTGTAAATTTTAATTCGCCATCATTTTGTTATCTTTTAATTTGTCTAATGCACAGTGTTACTCACCTTGAATATCTATTGTATATGGTTTTTATTCATTTATATAGTATTTCCATAAAACGGATAGTGTGAAATTATTACGCTTGAAAAGTCTACGCGTTATAAAAGATTTGTTTTTGTTTTCGGATTTTGTTTCATGATATAGATAAGCATTACTTTAAAAATAAAAATTTGGGAAATAATTTGGTCGTTCTTAATGTCAAATCAAAAGAGTGCTTGAAAGATTTTGGAAAATATTTAGTAATTCAATGATGAAACGCATTTTAGTTGTTTTTACACAATCATCACGAATAAAATACTGCACAACACATCGTATGCTATAATATGATAAATATTGAATTAAATGAATAACGGATCTCTTAGTTGTACTTACTCTCCAGTTTGATTTATGTAGAATATTCGTTATTCGTTACTGACGTTCCGATAGGCAATCTAATTTTTGTTTTATAAATTTATGATATGTTTATAATTTCACGATGACGGATATCGTCGTAAAAAAAAAAAAAAAATAGTGGTTAGTTTTAATAAAGTTTTTAATTGAGATAATAGTGCAGTTTATACCAATTTGTGAATTCCGTTTAATATTTAAGAATCCATCTTTAAAGCCTTTTCTTTTTTTTTATATTTTGAACTAAATTTTATTGATCATTATTAATTCTAAATAATGTACTGTATTTATCAACTAAAAAACTAAGGTGCGTATATGATATATCAGACATTTAAATTCGTTAATACAAGCCAAAATGTTGAAAGTTTCGACCAGTAAATATATATATATATATATTAAGCTTTTATTCATTTATATGTATTATTATATTAAATTACATATGATAATTAACAATGCATCGTAAACGTATGTTTTTAAAAATATTCATTATGCTTTGGTGAATTTTTAAAAATATATTTATGTGCGTTAGTAGCTAGCTTACCGAAAGTGGAAATTACTGTAATTACTATAAAATCGGAATTAAAAATTTGAAAATACCAACATTTTTTAGTATGGGGAATCCAAAAAAGACAAAAAACAAAACGTCTATATATACACAAATATATTTCTAATAGAATTTTGTTGCGCGTTTGTGCTTGAACAAATGATACTATTTACTTTTTGCTCGTGACATTCAGTTGCATTAATGTGAGGTTCATTTTGAATACATTTAGCCCGGAAGTTTTTGCGTAGTTTAAAAAAACATGAAGAAATAATTTGGTTATTTCGTAAAAATTGATAATCTAGTCAAATATGATAATGCATTTTAGTTTATATTTATATGTGTGCATATAAAAGTTAATATAATAATTTTGCAGTTGTTTAAATGCTCATTTAACGTATAGTAAGTAATAGGCAACTTTCACAATTCTTATTTGTGTTTTTGTTTTTTCGAAGTGTGTCTGTTTAGTGATAGTGTATTTCATTGACTGCTGATAGTAAACACGTACACATAAATGTGTTCGCGCGTAAGTATTTCACGTGCGATTCACAACAATGGACGATCTGTCGGTATCCGTCAATTAATTCTTAAACACGCCCGTGACTAGTACGTATTGTGTTACACGAGTATGAATAAATATAAATACTATTAAATACACGCGTCCTCCCTATTTTGACTTTTTAACAGTCGCTAGTAGGCAGAATACAATGGGACATATATTTTTGAAAATTAGCGGTCGCAAAAAACATCTGTATCGCGTACACGGGTAAGTGTAGTATTGCGGTGTTTTCGTTTGTGATAACGGGTATAAGGAAAATGGGATGAGCATGAGAACCAGACAAAAAGACCATTAATTACGAAAGTTGTTTGGGGAACAGCGGTAAAACTAATAATAATGTTTTATCGACTGAATGTTACTATGCACGAGTTTTCTGCATTTGTTTTTTTTTTTTTTTTTTTTTTTTGACTTTGAACGACGCAAAAACAGTGCATGACCTAGATCTGATTATTGCATTTTTCTTGTCAATACAACGTCATATTGTCACAGGTGTAAATTTGCTAGTGTCTAGGCTGTATTCTACAACGGTTGTGTAACGTAATACAGAAGACAATAATAATGTAGACACGGTGTTTATGACAAAGAGCATTTTTGTCTGTAATGTTCGTTATTTTAGATACAAACTTATTTTCATTTACAGAAATAAAAAGAAAACCTCTACATTTGTCATAGCGGTTTTTGAGAAATAAACAGTTACTACGAGTAATAACAGTCGAGTGAATTACTGATTTTTTTTATTTATCTTTATTTATTTATTGTATATTTTGATGAATGTAAAGAAAAACAGAATATTTTGATTCTTAAAAACGTGGTTTTTGTATTCGATATTATTATTAATAATTTGAAAAATGCCCGTCTACGTTAACAGTTCATGCATCGGATTTTTTTCGTATAACAATTTTAGCACTATCTAGTTGTATTTATTGGATGTTGAAGTATAGTTATTTAACGAAATTAGTTTTATCGAAATCTGTTTGCAATTCATTTAATCGGAAAATAAGAAAACACCATTAGTGTTTTTTGGTTTTGTCGTAATGCCCCCCTCCCCCCCATAACCGTTATAAAGAGAGAATATTTTTATTCTGCAATTTGCTTTTTTCTTTAATCCGAAACTGTTGATTACGAGGTGAACTCGACCGTAATTTTTCTATTGCTCTTCTAATACTTGTTCTTGTTGGAACTTCGATATTATAATGTTTAAAATGAATCCAGCATGCAGTTCTCTTTTGATTTTTTTTATTTGTTATTTTATCGATTAAGAGGATTTTAAACACTATATTTGATAAGTTAGAGCATTTTTTTAATTTCTTAATTATGAGAATTTATGATTTCATCATTTTTTTTTCTTTTTTCCTTTTGATACAACGAATTGATTTAAATTGCCTAACTTTGATATTTTATGACTTAAAAACTATATCCTAAATTAATTAATTTGTTCGGTGATAAAAATTATTAAAAATTTGTTTGATAATTTATCGCGCGTTCTTGTTGTTTTTTATTTATTTATTTATTTATTTATTTATTTATTTATTTATTTATTTATTTATTTTTTGCCGCTCCGGTCCAACGACCACTATTGGTTTGGCGGAGGTATTTGAATTTCTTTGCTGACCATCCTCAGCAGGGGACAGACAACCCCGATAACAGTACAAAATAACAGGTTAATGATAATACATTCGTTCTTTCTTTACTGCTATTAAATAATTTATTAGGATAAGTGCCTACGATGGTTGTTTATTTTTATACAGTGTTCACATATTTATAAGGTGTGAGCTGGAGCGAGAGATGATCTATCCGCCGAAGCCATGGCTAGGTAAGGCCTAAAACGTCTCTTGACTGCTTTTTCTTCTTCGGTCTTCTTATTGGATTTCCCGGAAGACTTGGTCGGTGCTTCTACGCTGATGTTGTCATTTTCTTTCATGTAGTTGTAAAAACGTACGTAATGTCTGTTTGTAATATTCTTGAACATACTGAATATGAAGATCGGTGCGTAGATTCGACACATAGTACGGAGCACCATCAGTTATTATACGGAGATTTTTTGACTGCAGCTATTGAATTCGCTTTACGTTGATATTTGATGTTGAACCGTATACTTCGATACCGTACCTTCAAATAGGAGTAAGTATCGTCCGGTAAATTAATCTACTACAGTGAGAAGGTTTACTTTGGATTTTTTACCAATTAGAGTTTTTATTGCCAAATGTCTATTTTTTTTTTTTTTTTTTAACTCATTGGATTATAGTGTTATCGCTTGAAGAAATTTTATCATATTTAAGTTAAACTAACTTTTTAAATATTTTCTCTTAACGTAATATATACACGTATTTGAGTTAAAAATTTTACTGAAATATATTACTTAATTCGGATATTTTCGTTAAATTGAAGCTGGACCAAATTTTGTTTTGCATGATAAAATTAATTTGAATTTAAATTCACGTTAAAAAGTGCAGACATTTCACGATAATTTTTTTTTTTTTTGTTTTTCGTTAATTTTATTTAACAATATTGCGTATTACTAATTTATTTTTTTGCTATATAAAAAATTAGCCGTCAACTGATGGTTAGTTTTAAATAAAATAAATTGTTTTATGTGCTCTTACGTTTCGTAATTTTCGATTATAATCACCTCGTTTAAGGAATTATCAGGAATTTTGATACTTTTCTTCTTTTGATTAAATACTGGTACTTTGTCTTAGCGAATTTATTGTTTCGTATGTTAGCTTTCGGTAATTAGTTTGTGGCGAGCTAAGAGCGTTTAAGAAATATTGATAAGGTATAAAAAAATTCCATGTAATTCTGGATGGAGAATTTTTAACGTTTGTGTTGTTTCTCTTTTTCTTTTAATCGATAGCCATTTGACCCGTTTACTGTATTTTTGGTCATTCTATTCAAATACAAAAATTATGTTTTTTTCTGGAGACTGTATGTAACTTACAATGATGCAAAACTACGATCAATCTGCAATAAAGTGTATGATTTCTACTCGATAGTGCTTCGAAGAGGAGATGTATTTATTAAAAAGACATCGTTGAACGCGGGTTTCAAATCTTATACTTTAGTATGTATTATAAACTGCTTTAAAATGACTTCATATTTTTTAGCATTATAAAAGGCTGTAACTGTTTAAAAACTATTTCATCTACATGAGTCTGAGTTCAGCGCCAATTTCCGGCTTACTGTTATAGGTTATATTGCATTTACCAAGATGTAAAACTACCATTGACACTATATTTTCTGAAAGAACGAGATTTTTATTGTTTAATCTGCGGAATTTATGTAATCACGTCAGTTTTTACAGTATTAACTTTATTCTTTTCCTAACACCATGATGGGTGTTGCCATTAATTTCATTAGAATTCATCCGGTCAATTTTTTGTTTTGCTAGCTGAAATATAAAGGAAGTCTGAAAAGGAAAATTATTGAAAAATTTAGTTTTTAGTTTACTCTCTATATTATAATAAGAATTCATTTGCATAATGTTCCATAACAAAATTTCACGAATTCAGATATTTCGATACGTAAAGATGTGCTTAATAAAATGCAAATTATTTCAATGTCTGAACTGTCGAAAATAAAGCGGGGGAAACATTGTGTACTGCAGGCTTGATCATCTGATTATATCAGAGATCTTTTAATTCACAAAGTCCGGCGTTGGTTATCGTTTAGCAGTTTGTTAACCTCTGGTGCTAGCTTACCAAGGAAAAGTCATAAATTGCAGCGAGGTGTGAGGTATTCTATGCGATTATAAACTTTAAGAAAATAATTTGAAATAGATACTAGTAAAAATGTTTAGATTAGTCTGCGTATGATAACAGAATGTAGAATAGCAACAGTTTTCCACCGAGCATGTGAATGTTGGTGGTGGAAGAGGTATAATATGCTTAACATACGCATACATATACACGGACACTTCTAATAGTGAGAATGAAAAAATAAATCCGACTAGATTTGTAATTGAAGAGTAATTGTATTCAAGTGTAGTACTTTCGTATCTAACGTATCGTATGTAGTGTAAAATTAAAACTAAACCTCTTAAATATGCTTTGGTCACACGGAGTAGAAGATTAATAGGAACGTCGGATTTCACGGAATAATTTTGTTTCATTTTTATTGCTGCTATTGGGGCAGTTTAAGCACATCATCCGTAACAACTCCTTATTATTTATTTCTTTCTTCCTTTTTTTTTTTCTTCGTTTCCAGCATTTTTTATTATTATTATTCTTTAAAAAATGTTTGTGTTCTTGTCCTTATAACACAGTGTTATATGTTTAATAATTTTTGTGCCAACGTGTGTTACCCTCATGCGCAGGTATGTTTGTGCGCGCGAATGAAAATGTTTAACGTTAGCCTCGTTTCAATGATAGTAGTTTTTACATGATTTTTTTTTCTAGTCGTTTTCGTAGCGACAGATGGGCTTAATCTGGAAGAACGTCTGCTGAATTTCTACCTCTTTTGTCAGCTATGTCAGTATTATTAATCGGACATACTGGATGTTCTTCAACGACTGGCAAATAATAAATTGTTTTGCTCGTGTTATCTGTCTGTTTAATCATATTTGCCTAAATAATAATGGCTATGCATACGGGATATTATGGTTGTAATAGTTGGGGAGTATATTTTAATATTTAAATGATTTAGTCTTCCTCTGCGCACACGTTAATATGTCGTATTGTTGTCTTCATTTTTTCAGTTTTCAACTCGGCCATGTCGAATTTAACCTTTGTTGGATATATATATATATATATATATATATATATATATATATATATATATATATATATATGTATATATATATATACATATACATATACATATATAATGTGTACATGTGTATTCGTTACGGTTTGTGAAAGAGTATACTAACAGGATTACCTATTTAAAATTTCTATCATATTACCTATGAGTTGAACATTTGTGTATGTGTAGGAAACGTGCACATAACATTTTATTTTGAAATTTTTCTGAAGTTTTTGTTATAATTTTTTCAAAATAATTTGTTAGATTTTTATATTTATTAGTATAGTAAAACTTCTTTATAACAACAATCTCCTCTTGGGAATTCCAGAAAGATCTTTGTTATAATGCGCCAATCTTAAAAGTATTAAAAACAAAAAACAAAAAAAAAAGGTAAAAATATATCCATGGTTATATATATATATTTTAGAGGACTGGCATAGCGGGGCTCAAACCTTCGGATTTTTAATTATTTTACTTTGTGAATTTTTAAAAAGGACTGCAGCGTTATTTGACAACAAAAAAAAAAGATGAATGCGTCAAATTAAAAAGTGAAATTTGCATTAAAATATCTTAAAAACTATAATATTTGTCCGAGGAATATGTTGCGTTTAATTCTTTTTAAAATGAGATAGCGGATCCTCTCCAATGAGGTGGCAATTTCCATCACCAGGGGTTATAAGCCTTCTTTAAAATTAGCGGCTTAACTCAGCATATTTAAATGACCCCCATCCCGTGAGTGCTGCAATGAGCATAGTAGTTACACACAGCACATTAAAAAATGAGATATTGACAATACTTATTTCATTAAATTTCTGTTGCAGTGGTCAGATTCGTTTTCTTTCTTAGAATCAAAGTGATAATGTTTTAAATCACCGAGGACCAAAGCTCCAATCATTTCAAAATGTGTACTCTTAAATGTTGGGGTTTTTGTATTTTTCCTGTGTTCTAATAACGAAAAGATGTTAATTAAAAAAAAAAAAAGATTAATTCTCGGAGGGTCTAGACACTACTTTTCTAATAATCTACTCGCAGACATATAGAAGTAATGTCTTTTTTTGCTTTATAACATTATCAAGTTTTTATTTTGATTTTACTTATTTGCGGGAGGTGTATAAAAATGTCGACTCTCCAGAAAAGCCTGTAGACTTTTTTTTATTAGTTTCTGGTCTTACCGTTTTACATATTTTCTCAAATTTGAGTCCTTAAGTTTTTACTTTTTTTTTTAGTTTTTGTATTTTTGCGGGTGATGTTCCCCATGGATAAAATGAGCAGATTAAAAGTAAATCGATTCCGCAGCTATTATAGAGCGGGCTGTGGAATTTTTTTAAAACGTTTTTCTTTAAACTTGGTTTTTAATTTTTTCACAATTTGGGTGTTTTAATTTTTAGAGTTTTAAAGTTTTTTCCGTGTTGAACAATTTTTGACCTTGCAGCTTTATTTATAACAAGTATGCTTGTATCATAAAGTTGCAAGACAAAAAAAATTGGTAAAAAGTATATAGTTAGTTTTATAATAGATAGGGAGTTGATCTTTTATTTTTATTTAAGGAAAACCTACGAAACCCGCAATATTTTAAAAATTAAAGTGTCCAAATTTTAAAATAAAAAGGGGTGAAATTAAAATCAAATTACTACAATCAAGCACCCGGAAATAGAGGTGGACGACGCAGACACCAGTGAAACGGCTTCACTTCACGCTCTAGAAGCGCTTGCTGACCCGAGATCAACGATATTCCCCCATCACGTTCGTTAACTAAACGACCGGCTCTCTAGGCCCCCAGAGCCATCAGTGAAAATGAGACATGAGAAGAGGAAAAAGGAAACTGATAGTACTGTGAAATTCCTGTTTAATAACCGCCTGGGGCAAAGACTTGGAGGGATTAGAAAGAAAATATACTTTGGGAGGGTGCGAGAGATCAAAATAATTGAAGGATAAGTAAGGGAGCTTATTACTGGAAATTATATGGGACGAAAAATAACGTAAGATGACGAGAGATAAGGGCTCTAAGATGGGAATTTTATTAGAAACAAAACGCCATCTGGCGATGGAAATATAAGAAGAGATAAGATGAGAGGAAATGAAAGATGCACGTTTAGAAAGAAAACGATAGCCCAAATAAGATCTTCGAACTGAGAGAGGAGATGTATTAGATTGAGCAAACATTGCTGAAATAGGAGAGAATTTGAGAGCACCAAAACACCAAAGTGAAGATGCCACAACACCATGCTTGGAGGGCAAGGAGAAACGAGAAGGAGAGGACAAAGAAAGAGCAAACGTAAAAGAGTGAAGAAAAGAATTGTAGGATGATATGGGATCAGAGGAAAGATGATAATTAGGAAGCAAAGAATCAACAATAGAACGAAACAGAGTTCTAGATTCCATTGAAGGGAATAAAGCGACCTGAAGAAAGTAGAAGGAAGATTAGGAGTAGACGAGTTAATGTATATGCTTGCAGAAGTCAAACTATATCTTACCGGTAGAAACATTAAAAGTTACTGCTCCCGAATTATTAGAAAATTATCGGAACAATCCAGTGACCTCGTAACGACGGCAGAGTTCCCAAACAAATCAATAAACGAGCAGTTTAAATTAGCGGTTTTTTTTTTGTATATTGCGTGGCAAGAAATGCCTATTATTAAGTTTAGTTTACTCTTATTATTACGGGAATGGTAAAGATTAGTGAACACGCATGGGTAGGATCTATCCGCCACACCGTCTATCGAAGTTATTCAATAAAAATGTTCAAAGTAAAAAAAATGTCAAGCAAACATGGCCGTAAATGTGTTGGCATTATCCAAGCATGAAATAATTAGGAGAAAAGAACTGACCGGATGAAGCCCGAGGCGGACTATATTCTCGAGCTTGAATAAGCAGCGAAAAACACGGAGTACAAATTAATGCTATAAAGGATAATGTTCAGTACTTTAAAATGGTCATATTCATTGTATATCTTTGGGTTTATGGCTGGAATCGATCGCATACCCCAGCTAATCTATATCCAAAGTAAAACTTACATTCTTATATACTTTTTTTATTTTTTTTTTATTTATTGTATTTTATTTTTTATTTTTTTTTATTCATTGTATTTTATTTTGCTTTATTTTTTATTTTTTTTTAATTACCTCCATGTGTGTGCTGTAATGACCATAGTAGTTACTATACAGCTCATACGAGAGAAAGAAACAGTATTGACGTTGAAACATAGATTCGAAGATAAAAGTGTGGTTACATTTCATAATAGTTCTTTTGCTTATTTTAGATTTTAAGGTCTTGATTTTTATCTTTAACATATCTTCAAAACTAAAAAATTCTGGAACAATAGTGTACAAGAAAGAAGGAGAAAATGTTTCAAATTTAATTAACTGCAGCGACGTGCCAGAAAATACTATCGTTGGGTTAGTCGGGAGTGTTGCTCGTTAAGATACAGAGTTCTCTCTTAATTAGTAAAAACCACTCCTGATTTTTTTTACTTTTCAGAGTTGCCTTAACTCTACAAAATTATTTAAATTATCATATTTACCACGCTGATGATGGAGCAAATTCATTCCCTAATTCCGAGCTTTTCCCTGCTTTAGTTACATTTCATTATTTTCCGCCTGCAAAATCACTGCTTTATTCTTGATATTAAACTCCTAGTTCTAAAGTTAATTATTCAATCACTACCATTTTCAGTAACATCCTTACAGAATTTGATTCCTATGCTCTACAGTAATCACACTTACCCAACAACATCCAACGAACAATGTAACTATGTTAATTTAGTTTACAATTATCTAGCTGGCATCCTCCTATCAGATTAGTATTTCCTTTTGGGGCACGAAACCACATAGGTAAACTGTACAATATTACTTTTCTACTGCATATATTAAATTACGTCACAAAGTTAATTATTTATAGCTTTATCGTTGTCTTCACTCCTTATTCTTAATTAGTAAAACTTCCAAAAAAAAAAAAACAAACAAAAAATTACGGTTGATTGTTGAATTTTTGATCTTGTACGACAAATTTTAGCTTTTCAACAAAGATGATGTGGCATTTGTCCAAATGTACTTTTAATTTTTTTATTCAAAGCCCTTCTAAATACATACGTACGTACATATATTAATGACTATGCCATTCTTATTTAATATGTATGTCGTGAAATACGTATAATAGTGTAGTAATGCTGTATTATATGTACAAAAAATTTAAAGGTACAAACGATTCGGTCAGGACGAACTTTTCTCAAGAGTAATAGAAAACACATATTTTATTTAGCAGATTATTTCATAAAATTATTAAGTGAAAGTTATAAATAAAACTGAAGCGACGACAGCACGCAGCCAGGTTCCAAATTACAGTTTTCAGTGGATTAGAAATTAAAATTTTTAAAGAATGTTGTACGCCATTAATATAGAGTTGCGCCAAAGAAGCAGGAATACAAAAACTAGAGTCTAGAGAATTCCGAATCGATTGAGACTGTCAGTTGCACTACGTTAATAGTAAACCGTTTATTACAAGTGAAAAATTTAATTCTTAATTCGATTCGTTTGAATTTACTTCAAATGTGAATTGAACTTTCGCGCTTTTCGTAAATTAAATCTATCGGTTGCGAAAATGTTTTCCATTGCGCCGAAAAAAAAAAAAAAAAAAAAAAGCGTTATTTTGGAACGAATGATGCAGTAAATTACAGTCGACTCTTTTGTAGGAATTATAGAATACTTATCATTTGCGAATCCAGGAAACATCCTTCTGGCGAGATCCAAACGATCGAGTTATATGCATATATATATATATGCGTATATTTAACACAAGTGGTAACAGAGGTGGCTTTTTTTTTTATAGGAAATCGTAATGTTTGTGTATAAGTTTAATTTAAACGTAGGGTGACACATTACATTAAAAGTAACTTTCCTTGTGAAATAACAAATAAGCGTGTACAAGTGAATATGCCAAGCGATTTCCTTATATTTGTATCTGGTAACTTTAGGCGAGGATTTATTTGTCGAAATTTAATTATCTCTGTTTTGATCTTTCGCAATATAAGCAGTATATTTTATCTGAATATAAACGTTCCTCCTCGTCTGTAGGCAACATTTTTTTTATCTTCTTTACAATTTTCCATCGGAACTGTTATTACACGTTTCCGAGAGTTAACTTCGACCGTTAACGTCTGCTTATCGCTGGAGGCGGTATTTTATAAAAAAGAAAAGTATCTCGGTTATAATTTCATTTCGTGATGTAAAATGCGAACTCGTCTGAAAGGTAAAAATGCTGCTTTTTGGGGTTGGCTGTAATTTAGTAAATTTTTGAAGAAATATACTTCGTATTCTCCGTAACCTTTTTTGAACGTTATTGAATGATAACGTTATCCGCGAATTCATTTTATAGTCAAAAGTTTAACGTTGAAATTAAATTTTGCATCGGATATGTACTTCGCATCAACATTCTGAATTTATACGAAATGATAAATTTCTCACCGCAATAAACAGAGACGACAGATCACTTAAAGAATGCTTTTGCGATTATAACTTTCTTCGAAAATACACGAAAACTGAAAATTTACGGCAATGCATAATGTGATTTTTTTTTATAAAAACTAAAATAGACTGATTGTGTATATATTTTAATTATTCTTCTGTATATTCGTTTTGGATATTTTTATTTTTCCTATATATTAAAAATCACATTCCTCTACTGCCATTTTCCAAAAAAAGATAGAAAGAAATTATTAATCGTTTTAAGACTAAATTCCCTATATTTATATGATTTTTTTTGGTCATGTAAAAAAAAATATTTTTTGGTTTTGAGATTTATGGGGGAAAAAAAAGAAATTTTTTAAAGTCACATTACGAAAAAAAGAATTGTAGTCAGCATTTATGTCTACGTGAGGTTATTCGGATACTTTACATGAGCGGTTATATGAAAAGTTTCTTTTTCGTGTTTCTCAGTAGTAAATCTGAATGGCTAGTGGTTTATACTGAAAATTTCAATTGGCAAAACAACTTTTAAAACAAATGTATCTATTAAAATAAATGAGTTATATATATATATATATATATATATATATATATATATATATATATTGAAGTAAGAATTTTGTCTTAAAATATTTTTCATATCGTTCATGTATAAATATTTAAACATACACATTAATCGATTAATCAAATAAATATTTGTCACGTGTAGTTTTCATTACTGTAAAATTCAAATTACGCTTTTATAGGTTTTGCGTTATATAGAATAAAAGATACTCAAACTTTTAATGGATAACGATTGTCTTTAATTTTAGGGGATAATAGAATTCGAAAACAAATGAATAAAAAAGAACGATCCATGTCTTGCTAGACAAAGTTAACCATGCGTCACTTGCTGGTTCCTGTAATGCCGACCATGTCTGGCTTGAGTTTTTGAGCACTTTTTGAATTTCAGTAGAAACTCAGTGTCCGTTGCCTATGTTCTCTTCCATCGCTATAGCCGTTGTCCAGTTTTATCTTTTACGGGATGGCCACTTAACCGGGAATAAGGCGGGAATTTTGCAAACCAGGAAAAAAAGTAAAAATAGCCAAAAATGATGATATTTTTAATAAAAAAAAATCATTTGAAGGGAATAATGAACGCATTTTTTTAAAATACTTTACTCGAAATAAAGTAGGAAGAGTTCTATTTTATTCATATGAAATATGCTGCGACGGTCAAAAATTATTAGTAGTAATAAAAAAGTTCCATTTTACTTTTCTCGCAATTCTAGTAATCAGGAAATCGGGAATAAACTGGGAATTTAATAATTATATTTGAGCGGCCGCCATGTTTTATCCATTCCACTTTTAATCAGTATTATCCGTTTCGTAAGATCTGGCGAGAAGTATTAGCGTTCATTTTTTCTCTGCCAGAGAAATCTGCTACTATTCTATCGATTTAAAATAATAGCAGAATTTTTGAAGTATATGTTTTGTATTTACATTAAGCTTTTAATTTTATAAAGAAATGTAATTAAAGGATACATGCGCACGTAAGCGCAATCGTATCATGTTCAGATTCTTAAAATAACAATATGGACTGTTCTATTATTCGGGATTTTCGGTAATTTCAGCGGACACCACATCGGGGCTTTTTTAGACCTCTCCTTTTGTGATTCACCTACAGCATCTGATAAAGGTTGCAAAGGTTCTACGTCGGATTGCTGGCGCTGTTTGATAGGTATTTAGTCGGCGTCGATGAGAGTTCGAATTATAGAAGTTAAATCAAGATGAAAATTACTATTATTATTTTTTCATATAAATTACACGGCAGCGGCTTTTCTTGAAGGTTGTCTGACGTTAGAAGAATCGTTCTGATTTGTCATTGCGTCGTTTGAAGAACGTTTTTAACAGAAATATTTAACTACAGGATGCAGTTGTTAAGTGTAAGTGGTGGCTGATGATAATCTTGTTTTCCTTTATTTTTCATTCGGCTTTGCGTTTTTTTACACCGTGTGTAAGATGCGGTAATTAAGTTAGAAAAATCAGGACAGAGAAATATTTAAATCTTCATCACAAAATTCATTTCGATATACAGTGTGTGATGCAGTATCGTGATTTAAGTTCAGTTCGGAAATACATGGCAATATCGTTGAGAAATAACCGGGTGTAGTAGTTGATTCGAGATAACAGATTATCTTTCCCGTTGTCTTGTAAGAAGCCACTTAAAGCTGTTGACAGAAATATTTATTTATCGTTGTGCTCTTTGGTTATACTTGTAGGAATAATATTTCCCCTTTTGTAAATTTTAGTGTAGCTCTAATATATTGTATTTACTTTATATTTTTTTACACAATTTAAGCAACAGTATTTTCCTATGTTTTTTTTTTTCTCTCTTTTCTTTCGAAAGTTTCTTTATGGATTTTTACTTTTACAATACGTCAGTTGTAAATTATGAGTGCAATACTCGAAGAAAAAAAAAAAAAATAAAAAAAGTAAAAAAGAAAGATTATTTCCTTAAAATTATTATTAGAGATGCGATTTGTCAGTTACTTTTTATACACTACCATCATTACTTCCTGATAAAGTGTAGCGAAACTATCATTATTATGCTTCGCTAACCAACTTATGCCGTGTAGCGTTTCAGTCTAGGGATGTATTCATTTACATAAAAGTTAGTCTCTTCTTTGTTCGCATAACGGTGCCTCTGAACAATTTTAGAAATGGTTTATACAGTGTCGAACAACACAGTTGGTTCTCCTGTTCTTCTAAACTCGTATTTCAGAAGATATCGTAAGCTTTGTATCTGCCGATTTTGAAAATTTCGGAGGAAAAAATAGATTAAGAAGTGTAAAGTATTTTTACCTTGGTGATCTTGTATTCTATACTTTTCCGTACATTTAAGCTTGACTGTATACATCTTAAGCTATACCTACGCGACACATTTAATTACAGCGTTACTGTCTGCTCTGTATTTGTTTTTACTGAGTAATTGTGTAAAAAATTTGCGATAGAATTCTATAAGACTACTATGTTCAGATTTTGGCAGATTAAATATTTCGAAGTTTGATAAAAAATACTTCAAAATGTTTTATCATCGAAAGAAAAAAAGAAAAGAAAATGCTGTTTATTTATTTATTGTTGTAATTTACCATTTTACGATGTTTTGGATTCTGCAGACTGAAAAAAGTAATCCGCATTATTTAACAATTATAATTAACATTCATTCTCCCCCACATTTATACTCGCATAAACGTATTATCATATTTATATTCTGACTTATGCCAACGCAATCTTTGAAGTACATATTAAAGCAATTTGCAACCAACTTTTTAGAACCAGCAACACGGTGTTACTAACTTATTATCTGTTATAAATTTAGTGATTTTTTTTTAGCGATAGTTGTATTTATAATATTCCAAAATCTTTTCTGATTTGTTGTCCTATTATAATATTCGAGTTTAGCTTTCCTCACCTCTTGTTGTATTTTTTTTAGAAATAGTCTTAAATTTTATTAGTGCAGTATTTGTGGAATCCACTTAACAGACTTGGTAAATTCCTCTTTTTTCCGAGAAGACAGTTTTAGAATAACTCCAGTTACCCTTGGGTTAGTCATGGGTTTCTTTTTTTAGATTTACGTTTAGTGGAGGAGATTTCAACTTTACATTTCTCAACAACATCAGTCAGATTTGCCGAAAACCACTCGAATTTTTCATTTACTGATACATTAGAAGTATAAATAGAATCTATATGTTCGAGTTTGATATTTTTTTACGAAAATCTTATCAAAAAAGTAATTAACACAAGAGGATGAAACGCAGCTTCTGAAAACAAAATAGTTGTATGCAATCCCTTATAATGCAAAAACGGAATATCAACGAGATAATCAGTAACATTTAGCGGTTTGGTTTTGTTATACATACCTATTTTTAGTAACACATGATCTGTACAGGACTCATACGCTTCCTTGCCCCCCTCCCCCCCCCCCTCTCCTAAAATAGGTAGGCTGATTAACGACATTAACAAACCCCCGGGTACTAATCTGATTACAGTAATCGGTGCTAACTGCAGCAACATCAGATACATTTATATTCATGTCACCTGTCTTAACTCTTCAGACAAATTAAAAATATATTCAAACTGCTCTAGGAAAATAGCGTGCAGTGCATCACAAAATATATAGATACCGCAAATTGAAAAGTAGCTTTTATTCGTAAGTTGTACTTTCAGAAAGACGAAATTTCCCGTTGTGAACTTAACATCAGCTGTTGTATTATAGAGTTAATACAATGTTTTTAATGTAAATCACAACACCGTCAGATCGTTTAACATCTTTACATTGCCACAATGAGATTTGTATCCGGGTATATTATATCTTATAATCTCCTTATCAGAAACCTAAATTTCTGTTAATATAATAATATCACAACTCAAATTTTTCTACTCCGAGTAAACTATAAATTCATCGTAATATGTTTCCTACGGTTCGCTGTATATTTAGGGTAAATAAATTCAAATTTTCTACGCTCATCATTGAGAAAAGGAAAAATCAACGTATGAATGGAAACAGTCGGAAAAAGAAAAGAAGGATGAAATGTAATAGAGAAAGGGTCCAATAATAAGAATTATGCGTAAACACATGATTCTTATGTACCATATAAATATAAACCGATTATTATGTCGAAATTAAATATTAACGAGAAACAATGTTATTTTGGACAGACAATTTACTCTATGATAAACTGCATCGGAAAAATAAATAATCGTAGCTTACGCATGTATCGTGAATTTCCGAACTAACGCTGAATAAAAATAAAAAATACAAAATTAGAAAATTCATTAGTAGCTAGCATAAAGGTTGTATACGTATGTAGTAGAAGTAATAGATCCGAAAAGTGTTAAACCTAGAAACAAAAGATTCGCTAGGAGACATGGATATACAGTAGTTTACCACCCCATACCAGTCGATAGCAAAGAAGAATAAAATTCCATCTAATCATCATATACAATAAGCCGGACAAGAAAGAACGTGAAACTAACCCCCACTCAGAAAAATATAAGACGAAGAAGAAGAAGAAAAACAAAACAAAAACTCCCGAACCAGCACCAAAAGCTGTAGAAGTGACAATCTGCTACCAACATGTATTCTGGTTATTGTGTTAACCTCCACCCATGCTAGACATAAATAAATACATGCGAACACCCACACCACAAGATGCGGAAAGAGACATCCGCAACCGCAACATCTTCTACTTATAAAAAACAAAGTGAGACTGCTGAGAATTTAGCAACACTACATTCTTTACTCAACCTTCTACGAGAAATGTGAGGAATAAAATGCTTAAAGAAATAACACGGTAAATTGCATTGTACATATTAACATATGAATGTGAAAAATAATAGATGGAAGGAAAATTCTTAAAAATATTACCGAAAATATAATATTAACAAAAATGTGGATGATGACTTCGTACCGTTTAATATTACCGGGCAAGTAAACGAGGTAATAAAAGTAAAAGGATATACCAGTACACACACAAAGAAAAATAATGCAATTAAATACATACAACCTGTCGTATAGACAACAGTTTGCATAAATTAATAACATCTGATCCTGAAAAAATAAATTAAAATATACGTCAGACACAGCTTGCAGATAAACCAACGTCCATGGAATGGATCCTGATGATCGGAGTACCCGTATCCTTACGGAGAAATATTTTGCTATCTCTGACCCAAAAATACTTGCATCCTTCTTTTGCGCGTAGTCTACGTGAGGCTTGATGATGGAGTCTTGAATTTTCTGTGGTTAATTGTTCGTTGGCATAGAAACGCTGCGATATATTACTTAGGCAAGGTGTTTGGTAATGCGATATTTTTTTTTAAAAGACAAATTTAACTGAGCGTAGACAAAATTTAACAATTACGCTCTAGAATAATCCTGATGTCTAAGTTTTTGACAAATGTCAACATCTCTTTCGTCCAATTTCATATCGGTTGCCATAGTAACTATAATTCTATGCGGATAATAAAACATCTCCCATTGGATCTTATTAGTAGTCGAAAAAACAGGTGTCTAGCTAATACGAATTTTATTCCTTTTTTTAATGTTTAAGTGATTTGGATTTTGTCGTCACGATTTATCGGGGTATGATAAAAATTTTAAAAAAAAAAATAAAATAAATAAATAAAAAAACGTATCGCGAAATACTACTATTCAAAAATTATGTACAGATTTTTTCTGGCTATTCTAAGTCGGAGAAAAGGTTGACAAAAAACTGGTAAATCGGAAAACGTCAAGGAAATTTATTTTCGAAAAAAAAAAAAAAAAAGGTAGCCATCCTGTCGACGTTTTTGTAGTATTGTTTAGAGGAAATAAGATTGTAAAGTAATTTTCTTCAAAAGTGATCTGTAAATTTCTCATTATTACTGATTCCAAATCTGTGCTGCAAGCTATTTCTTCTCCTCCTTCCCACTCGACTAATGATATCATTCTTTCTGTCCGTGCCTCTATCTCCAACTTGCGCTTAGCACATTCTATCCTTATTGACTTTTTACGGGTTCCTAGCCGCTCTAGCATTGAGGGCAACGAAGCAGCTGGCTTCCTAGCTCGCTCGGCGTCTCTCAATGGTCCATTCCTTCCGCATTTTCCTGCCTCAGACATCCTTTTCCTCTTCGCAAGTCTCCATACCAGACTATGGGTTGACATCTACCCTTCCTTTTTTGCCAATCGCTCCTCCTTCTACCTTTTCCTACAGCCTACTCCCAATTCACAGCCTTGGTACCAATTTCTTCCCTTTTCTCGGCGCTCGGCTATTGTTTCTTTAATCAGACTGAGACTTGGTCATTCCCTTCTTCCCTTTTCTCGTTTTTCTTTTTCTCTTTCACCTTCTCCATTCTACTGATCCTCCCTTTATATGCGACCCCAACCATATCCTTTTTGAATGCCCTGCTCTTTATCCTGAATGCTCTCATCTATACGCCGAACTTTTGTCGTTAGATCTTCCTACCCCTTTCAATGCTTCCTTTATCCTTTCCTTCCCATCTCCAGCCGTTATTCCTCTCCTTCTTTCCTTTATACTTTTTATCTCCGATCGCCTCAGAATCTGAGTAGGTGATTTAAGTCCGTGTAGTTGGGTCAGTGTTAACACCGAGCCCATTAAAAAAAAAAAAAAAAAAAAGTAATTTTACGGCGAACGAGATGATTTGACTTGCTTTTGATCCTATCGGGGGTTGCGACCTGCAGTTGAAAAAATGAAGAAAGCAGCTAAACTGGATTGACTATAATTTCTTATAAATATCATTAGAAATTACTATCTTTTAAATAGCCCAAAAAAATAAGGCAAAACGAGAAAGGCGGAAGAAATTAAACTACAGACTAATTTACGATAGGAATACAGTTAACGTTGGATGGTTTTATGAACGTTTCGCAGGTACACGAGCTTTTCTTTGCACAGCAATTATCATCGTTCGGGAAGTGATGACGTGGTTGTAATTATGTAGACAGCAATTTTAGATTAACAAAGTAGGTTAATTATTAATGCGGATAGCATTACTTTTCCCGGATAAATTTTCTTCAATTTGACAAATCACTTTTTTTCACCGATATGTTGCTGCTCGCTGCGGGAAAAGCATTTTAGAATATTTTTGGAGAAGCGGGCAATTCAAATCTATCATCATCGATGGGTATATCTGTTGAATGCTTATCATTGAGTTATGTCTCCGATTTTATTGATATTTTTATGCAGTTAATGCGAAATTTACAACGCAGCGCTATCTATCGAGAATTTGCTGAATAAGGAAAACTATAAAAAATAATACTTCGTATCATCTAGTAATAAATAATTACTTTTTTTTCTTCCTTCTTCTTTTTACGCTTTTAAAAGGATGAATTCAAGTCGGTATTTATACGCATCTGTACACAAGTATGATAATGTATAATTTTAACAGTTTATCCGTTTTCCTTATTACATTATTACGTCGACCGTATGCAATGTCTGGTTTATGGATTTACTAGAATGAAGGACGCATGATAGGCGGAAGAATGAAATCGATAATAAATAAATAAAGAAGCGGTGGACCGTTTACATGTTAAGTAGGTTCGTTTGCGAAGCTGTTTAAACTTGAAATATTTTCAATTACTCGCTTGATTGTTGTCGTGATATTCCACTCTTCGCAGTAGTGGCAACCTTGGATTTTATTATTCCGTTGACTTTAAAAGCGGCTATATTTGCATTAGCCATGCAGCCTTAAAAAAAAAAAAAAAAAAAAAAAAAAAATCGTCTTTACCGATAAAGTGACACTGTTTAATATGCTCATTATCATCTCTACAAAATATGGTGCGAGCAGCGTTAAAGTTGCTCCGTTCGCAGAGCTACAGAGCTCTGTTCTGAATGATGATCCGTTGCGGACAACTGACCACCAAGAAAAATCATTTTAAAAGTCTTTTTAACAATTATTTACACCATTCTATAAGTTGATATTTTTAATGTTTGATAATAAGAACGTGTTAATTCGCATCGATTGAACGATCTGGCTCATGGGTGAACAAACGAACTAGTTCATCAGTGTGATTCAATCGAACGATTCTCTTGACTCGTTCATTCACTGACACTGACAGTGACGGCACTCCACAATGTGTTTTTAATTACAATATTGTGGAAAAGGAGTTTTATTCATCCATTTTGTAATAAAAGTATTCAAAAATTGTCCTAAATTTACCGAAACTTCCCATTTTGAACTATCCCTTTACACAGATCTAAATCGTATGTGTAAAAATGAACTGGGTTTTTTTAAATTTGGATTTGTATGAAAAAATATATGTATATCCCCTTTAAAATTCCTCTTTACGCGTAAAATTTAAACACAATAAACTCGGTACGCATAATTTAGAACACTTTTCAGATACGCTATTATTAAATACATAAATTAAAAAAGTTCATTTTTCGTAATGTTGTAATTAAGAATTTTTTTTGCGATACTCGTGACATGTTATAAGTCCCGTTAGACGCCTATTTTAGCAACTAACTCGTTTAACATTCACTCCTATCGATTCTGTAAGATTTTTGTTACTTTTACACAGATACACGTGCGCGCTGACATGTTTGTTGACTGTCGCTGTGTCCTATAAATATCGTTGTTTAACATGTGCAATTGATTGGCATTTATTATTTTAATTGCGACTAATATACCTACCTTATTTACGTGTATTTTTGATTACATTAATATATAAATATATCAAAACCGCATTACCACCGGTCCTTGTATCGTTAACCTTTGTCCACTAGCGCTGGGTCAAAAATAGCCTAATAGAAAATAAATATTTACATAATTTCCCGGAACAGTAAAGTCGCTAACCGGATTAGAGTCTATTCTGTTAAATTGGTGTAATACCCATCAATGTTGCATTCGCACTAGTTCATTGTGTTGTTTTCTCGTAGGACGCCCGGGCAAAAGTGACCCAGTGCAATAGTAGTTAGGTGATTCTTTTTCAGCCTTCCGTGTGCTATTGATGTTCCCGGTGTGTTTTAATGAGAAATATGTTTCTTCTCTTATTTTTTAGCTGCATCATTTTTCTGAAGTAAGAAATTTCCACTGTGCCTGATAAATTTTGGTTTAATGATATAGGAAACTTTTTTTTTTCTTTTTCTTAATTTTTTTTTTTTTGGCGATTATGCGAAATAAAAACGGCCAGTTAAAGTACAATTACGGTTGATGGTCGCCACTATAAGTACATCTTATCAATTATCAAGTATATAGAGGCGAAGCTGATGGAAGAGAAAGTAACTACTTTAAAAATGACAATGAGTCAGATGTTAGTGATGACGCTAGCGTAATTATAATACCGATTCTGTAATTTCTGATATTGCCTTCGAATCAGAAGATAAAGAAGAGGGTCGTCCATGCAACTATCGGTGACAGAAAAAATCGTTTCAACTGGTCTAAAGTCTGTTGCTTCAAGAGCTGCTACACACCTAAAAAGAAAGTTGTGTACAGTATGCTTCGAAACCATTTGAAAAATAAAATCCGAAGCAGAACATGTTAGTCTTGGTTGTGAGATTAACAAAAAATATCATATTTCTATGGAGTAAGTGGTTTATTTTTTAGCGTTTAAAATGGTGTATTGTTGTTTTAGATGTTTTTGAAAATAGCATTATTTTTTGCTTTGCCATTGTAACAATTTCTTGTGCATTTAAAACCGCTTGCATTTTTACGATAAATATTATTATGATGAGCTTATAATCTGACTCTTATGCGCAATATTTTAAGCGGTAAAAGTTTCGTTTGATATAAAATTTACTTGATTATTATAGGGGAAAAAATAAAAATTGTCTTTTCTTCCTTCTGCTCAGTTTTCTACGCCGATTCTACTGCTATCCTGCGTACCGTCTTCTTTCCTAGTTCCTCATGAGGTCCTTATATGGCAGATTCCCACAGTGTCTTATAAAACCATCTCCTCTTCTTTTTCTTCTCCCTCCTTCCCATACTCTCTTTTATCCATGACATTTTCCTTTCTCACTCCATCCAAATTGACCTACTGCGGATTTCTGGGTACTCCGGCGTCGAAGGTAACGACTCAGTCGATACCGGTGAATTTCTCAGTGTTTTTTCGTCTCACAATATTAATCTTCTCTCCACTTCAGCTCACTCCAAACTATGGTTAAACTCGAATTTCTCCTCATTCTCAAATCCGGATTCCTTTTATCTCGTTATCCAGCCTAATCTTGGTTTTTCAATTTTCCCTCTATACGGCGTTTAACTCTCTCTGCAATCTGTCGCCTACGCTTTGAGCACTATTTACTTCCTGTGCTTCCTTATTTCGCTTCTCTCTAATCCCCTCTCCACTATGCCTTACCCTTCCTTTCGCAACCTTATAGGTGACGGCTAATCAGATTTTGTTTTAGTTTTTCGGGTCAAAAAGAATAGTCGAGGGTTAATTAAATAATTGATGATTATTTCACTGCCTTTCATATTTACAATATTTTTCATCTTTTTCCCTTCTCTTTTTTTCCTCATTGTCTTCTTTTCCTCATTGTTTTCTTTTCCTCATTGTCTTCTTTTCCTCATTGTCTTCTTTCACTCGCTGTTGATGTTATAAAATGTAATATAATGGACAACCATTAACACCGCGGATTTAATTTTACTTTTAACACGTTTGTGTTATCTTTCTGCAATTTTAAAACTTGAAAAATATAAAATTATTTTCTTGAAATTTCCTTCGCCTTTTTTTATTTTTTGAAAATTTATTTTTGATAATCCACGAAGAAAATTTCTTTTTGGAAATATAAACATCCAGTACAAACGGCAAAAGCAAAGGAATACGTGCGTATATGCGTTCCATACTATGTATTAAACCGGATGCATCGTCCCGATAAATATATTGGTCTAACTTTTAGGATATCATTTTGTACTTCTGATATGGGTCTAACGGTATATATGCTAGTGATTACTACTTCTGTGCGTAAAGCGTAATGACGCAGGTCCCGGCATCCATTTTGGTTGGGAGGGGGCTAGCGACGCTGAGATATTCAAATTTTTTAATTTGAAACTTACGTGTAATTAAAAATCGATAGTAGCCGTTTCCGAGAATAAATATATCACTACAAAAAATAAAAACATTTAAAAAAGCAGTTTGCTAGCCTGTTTTAAAAAGATTTTCAATTAGTAGATTTTACAAAAGGAAATGGATCCTTGAGATTACGCAGCCTCGTGTGAAAAGTGATATTTTGCGTACATGTGTGCGTGTTGCGTGTGTGCTTGTGTGTGTGTGAGAGAGAGAGAGCGAGCGAGCGAGAGCGGGAGAAGTGTTAAGGATCAGAAAAAATGAACTCTCGTTATCAAATTTTCAGTTTTATCAGACTATGTCGTTTCTAATTAATCGCCGCACATGCGTTTGTCATTTTGTGATACGATGTATGATTTATCGTTTTCCAAAGGTTTTTATAAGTCAGTAAGGCAATAAAATTGAAACTTGTACTACGTCAGTAAGAGAAATTAACTCGTTCTTATAGCAACATTAGTCACATAATTAATCGTCGGGCTAATTTGATAGCGAACTCGCGCGATATTATCATTTTTATTAGTCTATACACTGTGTGCAGTTTGTCGAGATGAAAAGTTGGCAACTTACGTGTACATATACATATATATATATATATATATATATATGTGTATAGTATTAAAAATGGAATGAAAAAGTGTAGCATATATGTGTATGTAGCTAATATATGAAGGGAAAAAGTAATATACATTTCGCAATGATTATAATAAATAATCGTAGCGCAATAGTACAAGACTGTCCGCTACGGCCGACATTTTAAAATTACCGCTGGCCTAAAGATAACCTCGTATTCAGGTCCCTCTCTGCGGATCTAGCGTAATTATTGGCTCCGGTCTTTGAGCGTTTTGTTGTTATCAGTAATGAAAAGAAAAGAAAAGAAAAAAAAAAATAGCGAGAAGCAACAAATTTAATGCAGCGGCAAGCGAGAAGAAGAGGTTAAAATTTCATTCCAAGGACATTAAATTGTTCTGCGTGTGAACACAGTGAAGCAATTTTTCCGTGTGGGTGTACGTGCGGTTAAGTACGCGTGGCGTTCGGTGGCGCGTGTCTTTGTGTGCGTAGTTCGTATTATTAGTTCATTCACCCACTTAATTTATCATCGTATAAATTTGGCGGGCTATTTTTTTATAGGCTGTTGAACTTTCGATTTTGTTGACGGTGTTACATCTTCGTCGCCCCCTTCGTCTTTTAATAAGCTGATCCCGACCAACCTCTCTGATAACGCTCGGATTATCTTATCTGAACATGTGTTAACTTTGTGCTAAATATTTTTCATTCGTCACATATGCAATATCGCGATGTTTGCGTGTGTGCGTATTGAGTTTGTTTTAATTAAAAGCAACAATTTTGCATTCGGACGAATTTTATTGGCGTTCGATTTATTAATAACTTCGCAATTTAATCTGTTTCCTCCTTTTCGATAATTAATATTGAAAGAGTAGAAGGCGATTAATTTTTCTCTGTTTTCCTCCTCTTATACATACATATATACACACTCATTTTTCTATATATATATATACACACGTGTATATATAGTATATCTTTTATTATGAAAAATAATACGTTTAATTTTTACATCAAAGAAGATTGTGCGTGCGCATCTTCTTCCGGATACGACCGAGAATAATCTGCTAGCTGGAGGATTATGTGTGTTTTGGGGACTTTTTATTGTTGAAATGAAGCCAGTTGTAGCAAGGCCGGCATTGAGTTTCAGACCAGGCGTTTAGGAGTCCGGCGGGCGGTCATGTTTTGGCCGAAGGAAGAGTTCCTGATATCGTATTATTTGTGCCGGGAAGGACTAAGCGCAGGTGAGTGAGAAACCGGGGATTATTAGAGACATAAATGAAGATAAGGCTCTTTGGTAACGTGTAACGACTTGGCTAACAGTACTGGCGCGGTTAGGTTCTTGTGTATTTTTTCGACGAAACGATTATATTTGTCGCCAGAAATCAATCGACACGTACACAAAATTTTAGAACAACTCGAATTGCCTACTTCGGATTTCGATCTACAGCGCCACCGCGAGGAATAATCACTGACATATATATATATATATATATATATATATATATATATTCGGAGAGAAGCAAACGAGTAAACTAAAACTGAAAAGAGAACACGAAAAGAAGTTGGTAGTCTGACCGAATGTGAGGGGTCAAGTTATATTATATGTATGTATATTTCTTTCTTTTTCCACGTTCACGAAAAGAAATATCTATTAAACTAGAATTTTCATAAGGAAATAAAATAGAGGTTGCTGTTTAGTCATTAAATTTAATCCGTCGAAGAATAAGAAATTAAGCGTTAATAAGAGGAGAGCCTATATACTATACGGGCTATTAGACGTTAATTATATTCATGCAATACCTATTTCCGGAATTTCGACATATTATTTATATAATTTACCATTCGAAGGGGAACAGTGTGTGATGATAATGTGATAATGCTATAATGCGATAATGATAATTTTCCGGGTTTTTGATGATTTTCACGTTTCCCGGTTGTCGATTATTATATTCGTGTAGCCGAATGTGAATATGCGCTCAGAAAAAAGCGCAATCCGAATGTGGTATTTGCGTGGATTCCTCTGCGCGCATATAGAGGACCGCTTATATGTATTTTTGACGCGTAATCACATTTTACATTTGAATGCGGTATAAAAATATTTCTCCATCAACGGCATTCCGACAAGTACGATTTTCCATCAAAAGCAAATGTTAAATATGAAACGAGAGCGTAGTATTTCCTCGTTACTTTGACGTTATTATGTTGTATTTCTGCTGTGCGTCACAGAGCCGATTTAATAATCGTTTACGTTAAAATGTACGCGTATGTAATGTTAATGTGTGCGTGTATGCGTAAGCGCGCATATTTTTTGTAATAACCTCATTACGGTGCCCTCAGTTCATCTTCTGGCACACATGGATACCGGCTGCTTGTCGAATATCCGGCGCTGTCGAATTGCTATCTGCCGTTCATGTGCAATGTTAAATATTTGCATAATTCGTGAGTTTTGTTGAATTTTTTGCGTCGTTAACTTTGCACATCTTACACACTCACTCTCTGGGACAGAGTGAAAAAGGGTCCGCGGATAACGGTACTCACACCTCTCGAATTGCTTGCAGCATTGCTCGTTTCATCTTTGTCCCCCATCGGCGCAGAAAAAGTATTTTTTTTCTTCTCTTTTTCTCTCACTTTATTCACTATTTCGCTCCCCGTGATGCTACTATTGAGAGGCTAGAGAGCAAGGAAAAAACGTATGTGGTGCGAGCGGCGATTCTATTTGCGTTAGGTTTTTTCTTACCTTGAAGCTATTGAAATGGTGTCGAAGGTATTCGGAGCGGTTGCGGGGAGGGACACGCTTTGACGTTTATATTTTATGTCGTTTCGAGTCCTGCTCATCTTTTTGTTAATCTCGTACAGTGATGGGCGATTGCGAAATGTTTTTACAGTCATCGACAATCGTCAAAAAAAAAAAAAAAAAAAAAAAAAAAAACGAAAAAAAACCAATTTATAATCATTCGCAACGAAAAATTTTTCGTTCTATTTCATTGAGAAAAGTCCGTTAAGTTTGAAATTATCGTTTTTTATTTGTTTTTGTTATTATATTTCACAGTTATACATTCTAGCTCGAGCATTTATTTTATTTAATTTTTATTATTTATTTATTTATTTATTTTGGTACAATTTTTTTTATCTTTTATGTATAAAATAATAGTAATATATTATTGTTTATTTTTTGGGCGCGTCAGTGGCTTTGACCCAACAACTGGAAAAGTTTAAATCGACCTCTCCTTTCCTTTACCTTCTGTGCTGCCTGCACTGCTGTCCTTTGTTGCGTCCATTTCGGACCGCTTAGCTATTTAGTTTTTTAGCTTAGCTTTTCCTGTTGTTGAGTCAATGCCGCTAACGCGCCCACAAAAAAAAAACAACAAAAAAAAAGAGACGAGGTCACTGTTATCCTCTTTCAGTTTGTTTTTAACATTCCGTCGGTCTCGTACTATTTATTTATTTAATAATCTCGTTATTACCTACATTCGCTTGCTTCGGCTTGAAATGTAAATGATTTTTATTATTATTTTTCTATTTATAATTAAAATTTTTATATAAACAAAATTGTATTAATATGTGTGTGTGTGTTTTTTACAACATTTTTATTTGTGCAGTTGTTTGTTTTGTTTATTTATTTTTCCATTATTACGTTAATATTATATATTTAAATCGAATACACATTTCTCTAAATTAATTTAAATGTCTATAGTACGCCGAAAGTTCGAGTATTTAACATGCCTGTTAAATTCTCCATTTTATTGTTATACAGTTTCCGGTCAAGTCCCCCCCCCCCGTATGGTATATGGTTTAAATTATTTCCAGTTTTTACATATTGTACAATGCTTTTCCGCATTTCTATTCTTAATAATTCATTGAATAAAAAGGTAGTGACGAAATGTCCGTCTCCACCTGTGCGTATTTTACATAATAGGAAACTAGTGTGTACCATTAATGATAATAATAATAATAATACTATCGATTCTAAATTCATAATTAAAGTGAAAAGTATGTATACAAATATATTGTCAGGAGAAAAAAAAATACAAAAAGTAAAAACAGATAAAAGTGAAAATTAACTAAAAACGATTAAATGAATACAGTTATAACATATAAAAATGTAACATATTTTATTAATTAATTAATACATTTAAATTAAGGTCATTATCGAAATTACCGGGAAAAAAAATATGTCGAATAATTTAGAAACGAAAAAAGAAACTATTGCCTTCGGCAGTATAGAGACACACGGCCAGTAGTGGCAGACATAAATAGAAAAATCTGATCACACACGACTTCCTTGTACAAAACTATTCAATAATAAAACGAGTAACACAGCTGAAATATATAAAATAAATAAAAATAGCCTAAGAAATTTTGATTTAATATAAGAAAAGAGAGCATGTATAAAATATCGGTATTAATTCATACATTAATTAGAATTAAAATATACAAATTAATAAAATTAATTTTTCCCGTTTTCGTCGTTCATTACAAATCGTCATTATCCCGGCGGGGGGGAGGGTCTCCTTTTATTTCACTTTTTTTTTTAAAAAAAAAAAAAAAACTCACACGTGTTTAAATTTTTGCCGGTAAAAATACGCGACAGAGGAAAAGAAGAATCGACAGTAGAACAATTTGTATTCCTTGTTCAAAATCATCGTGGTCCCCCTTTTGGTTCTTGTTCGCTATGCACGACAAGAGCATCGCCTTGCCACATATGATCGTTTGCGAATGCACGCTCCGTTTTCAGATTTATAACCTCTTAAACACACGGTATTATCTTCGTTCCAGTCTGGATAGTTTAGTTTTTAAGTATTTCCCTTTACGTTAGTTCGTCTCGCGAGAATATTTGTGCGTCTATTTTATGTTTTTTCTACGGAGCCAGTGGGAACAATTTACGCAGTTTTGCTAATTCGGCGGAGGCCGGTTTTATTGCTGATTTATTTTTAGCGTTTGTTTATTTACTTTTTTTTTTTTTTCCTTTACGGTTCTCGAAATCGTACGAAATTAATTTATTTTCCAGACTGCTCGTTTAAATTAACCAATCGCGGCTGTTTCTGTCTTTATCGGTTATCTTTCAGCCGTCCTTTCCATCTGTCTGTTATAAAATAGCGGGGTCGTGAAAAATTTATGAAAACTTTTACTAACGATTCTGCAGTACGGCCATTTTAAAAACTTTCCGTAAAAGTTAACGTCCGACCGAGCTTTAATTTATTCGCTCCTTACTCGCTTATGGGAAAAAAAAACCAAAAAAAACCATTAAAAACCTGTTGAAATTAAAATTTTCTCTCAGTTGTAGAATCCACGTCAGTAGCTTCTACTGGGAAAATTTCGTAATACCGCGAACACTTCTAAAGATGCACTAAAATATGAGGGATATACATTTTTTTCAGTGTACGTGTATTATTATGCTTGACTTGTTAAAACTGAAAGCGCGAATATTAACCGATATCGCGGTACTTATTTGTAAATAATTTTTCCCCGGGCGTGCTTAGACGCCGTAGGAGCGTTTGTCATGTTTAATTGTAAAAGAATTATTTTCTCTTCGTTAATTTCGTCGAAACATTACCGAGAATTTTACACAATTACGATACACGACATCGAAAGTGTTATTACGTTCACGTGGGTTTTTTTTTTCTTTTCTTTTTGGGTTCGTTTACAAGGACATTGGCCCAAGAACAACGGAAAAAGGACGCAAGATACTCTCAGATCTTTTCTCGATCAAAGATAGCCGACAAAAAAGAATCAAGAGCCTGGACAACAGAAGGAGAAGGAAGGGAGTGAATGAACGAAGCACTGTATGGAGTGGGAATATGTAAAAGGGAGGAGTAGAAAGCAGCTTGATCGGTTACAAGAGGTGAACACCCGAACATTATGTGATCGCGAACACACACAAATTGGATATTGGAGGAGTGCAATGGACAAAAACAAGAGTGACGGAAAGCGAGGAAGGAAGCAAACTGTGCCCAAAACGCAGGCGGCAGATCGCGGAGATGTTGGAGCGAAGCATGGAAGGAAAGTCAAGAAACCAGGGGTGATTTCCAGGAAGGTGTGTAAAATTTGGTGTCGTTTTTAGAGTGACCGTGTCCATAGCGACCATCGGATCCTTTTTATCATTATTATTATATTCGACTTGGACGCCGTGTTCAAAGCGACCTTCAGACATTTTTATCCCTTGAACAACAAGGCTTCTTTCCGTAACGTAAGTGACATAAGGCTGTGTCATATATGACACCTACTGATATTCTTCGCCTTTTTCAACGCGTGACTCTTTTTTTGTTCCTCAGATTTTTGTTTTTTATGTTAAAAATAATAGTAACATCACAAAAATTAGCGTAAAAAATATATATATTTTTTTTTAAAATTAAATTACCTAAATTGAAACAACATTCATTATTGGCGATAAAAATATACAAACTTTTTTTTCTTGGTTTACCAAAAATATACCCTAACGCAAGATGTTAAAAAACACTATTAGGTAAAATAAAATACATAAAACTCATTTTTTTTTTTTACAATATAATGATTATGTAATTGCACTAGTTGCAACGATTATAATAGTTTTAAAAAGAGGTACGAATTTTATGTCAACAGTACAAAAATAATATAGAAAAACTTTTTCAGTTTTTTACTGGGAATTTTGCACCACATAAAATTTATACAATGTCAAAGCTGAAAATTCTATCAATTGCAACTAATTCATTACTAAAAAAAAAAAATGAATAATAGATAATATAAAATAATAAAGTACGAATGTAATGAATTCGCTCATAGCTAACATATGAAACAGGTTACTACATGTTGTGTATTATTCGCTTGTAGATTCCTCCTCGAAATAATCGGGACAACCGTAGTATTATGTTCTCCACGAATACTTCTTTGGCACTTTGCGCAGTGTTTGGTGCCTCGTCTACTTTTAATCGCAGAATGCACATTTTCCTGGTCTGCTTAACGATTCCGCCCGTAGTGGACTCCTGAATATCGCCTAGTTCCTTCTGCGGTATGACCGAAATTTCGGAACGACGAATTTTTGGAAGAAACTTGTTATTCATTTTTTTCCCCATTTGCGATTTTGTCAGTGAGAATGACATATTTTTCAGTTTTATGTCATGACACACCTAAACATAGGTGGACCGTAAATGCGGGAAAACATGTCCTCTGTTGTCAAGATTGAGGAGTCGTTGAGAACTCCAGCCATCAGCAACAATCCAAAAATGGCTTTCATTTCTACATCGGTTTATGATACGTACCATTTTTTTTTTTTTTTTTGTATTACACTTCGGCGCGACTCTTTCAATCTTTTCATTTGTATAAACAACAATAAGCTGATTCATGTCATCGGAAATAAACAAACTAAAAACTTCATCAACAGCTGCGAACATATTCTGTGCTTTCCCTTTTGGCCCTGGAAGATGAAAATAACCATATTTTTATTTGAAGTTCTAGAATACGGACTAGACAACGCAGTATCAGTTCAAATTGTCTCCTTATCCCGACCAAAAACGTAATTTCTTTCATTACAATCGAAATCTAGAAGTTATCATAATGTTAATGTTTTTTATTTTTCGTCCACTCTGGTGAATGCAATGAAGGTAATTGTGTATATCAGTTATAAACCGTGAGATGATGTGTTCGTGCATTTTAGTAAATATTTCGATTGATCGATTCAAACGGGGCGTGTTTAGTGAATTTCTAACTGTAGTGTACTGAACATTTTTCTTACGCTGGGTCAGTGTTTTAATTTGACTAACTGCCAATCGTGATCGTGCAATTGGAGTAAGAGAATACGGAGGGCAAACGAAAACTGTATTCGTGAGAATTTGCATATATCGCGGACACAACATTTCTAGACTAACAAAGTTCGGGTTTTCGGAATGTTAAGGCAGCGGTTGGAGATTGTTGGTATCGATACATTTTTTCCCACTGCATTAACAGTGCGCTTTATTACCAACTCAATCGATGCGCTGAATACCTGAAACGACCTCGATGTATCTGCGAAATAGAGCTATAAAGTATGTCTGCTAATATTTTATGACAATATCCAATAAGGAAAATGAAGATATTCTGCGTGTCTGTAATTTAAACGAGTATACACCGAACGAAACGCCATCTTCTAATCGCGGAACTTTATTAAAAGAGAAAGAAAAGTAAAATTTCTTTCACCTCAATATTTCGACCTTCCGCGTACATACAGAGAATTTTTTTACCATCAACTGTGGAGACACCGAGTTCGTGACGTCTCATATTAACTAATCAACCTAAAATTTAGTGACCAAATTCCGAAGTCGGAAATGGATTTTGAATTTTACGACTTGCCTCGCGAGCCTAATTCGATGTTAATGTTTTCCGTTATTAACGAAATTATGTTCAATTAATTTTTTTTAAAATAAATAAACCAACTATTAAGGGAGCGATCTAAGTAAAATCTTACAAATAATCGATACTTATTAATATGTAACATGTTGCGCGGCTCGTCTAATGACCAGTTCTCACTAATATTTAACAAAAATATTACTATATCTGTTTATTACACTCATATTGTTTATGTTTATTGTACAGTAAGTAATTTTTACACCAATATAAAACGATCATTTAATTTTTATTAAATGATCATTTTATATTGGTGTAAAAATTACTTACTGTACAAAAATATTACTATTAGTAATTAGGTGATAATGTTTTACAAATATAATTACGTAATTAAATCGAGAAGATATGTGCTCTCGAGGTGCCTAGTGCCTTTGTTGGTGTTAAGTATGTATGGCCATGCAGTCGCCTTTCGTGTTGGGTGACAATGTCACGAATGACATTGTCAACCAGTCCACATCGAGATCGCGATACGGATATCCTCATTACGCTGAAACCAACAAGCGTTTATTATTGCACAAAGAATAATATTTCGTCGACGTTGTATGATATTTCTGTTCGATCGAGAAGAACATTCCCATAATAATGTCCAAATTGGACGCAGGATAGACGTTTATTATGTAAACTAAGTGGTGACTTTTCGCCAATTAGCCGCAGTACACCTGACTAAGATTTTTTGTGTTCGATATATGTCTTCTACGTGAGTCGCGAATCGAGATTCAATTCAAGATACTTCGGCTGAGATATTTGGATGCCGTTAATACTAATCTGGTGCTATAAGAAGTCGACTGAGTGCATATGTAGCGTGGATTGTCTTCTGCTCATTGAGCTCTACCATTCAATCCTGCATCCACCGTATAATATAATATAACTCGGTCAAGATGAGATGTTGGAAAACCATTGTCGCTACGGTTTATGTTTGTCCCGTTACCACGACGACAGCATTATTATTAGCGTAGGAGGTTGTAAAGATATCGTCTAAGAGTGGAATATCAGAAGTATAGAGAGCATACAAGACAGGTCCAAGTGTGGTTATATTAGCTTGTACGGACTGAAGTGCGGACTTTGCATCTTCATGCAGAACACAGAATGTGCGCGGGTATATGGAACGAGTGTATAAATATATATTTCAAGTAGAGAAAATACAAATAAAAATATAAATTCTTTACTTTTCTTAAGAACAGTTTTGCGTCGATGGTGTTTTTAGTGGGTGTTTTATTTTTCTATTCTTTATTTATTTATATCTACCTTGTATCTTAAACGTAGTACTAAGTGGATTTTAATAAGAATAATAACGGATTAATGTTTTTAAAAGTGAATCTAAAGTACTACGTCAGTTTTTACGGAGATCGGTGTTATTTAGCGATTATTAATTTTCAGATAAAGCACGTAGCAATTGCAGAAACAAATGCGAATATAAAATTTTATCGGTTCTTCGAAACTGTTACTTATTCACAGTTGTGACGGTTTCTTTCAAGAGAAGTTTTTCAACCGCTCCGCTTCTCTTATAACATTATATAACACGAATGTAAATATAATTTCAATTATGTGTAGACATCTCTGGTAAAGTGTATGTGGTGCGGTTTCACCAACATATATTTGTACCGGACCGATGGCTGCAACTGTGTTCTCTTCCCCCTATATATTGTTATATACCTTCAAAAACGATAATAATAATAATAATAACAATAACAATAATAATAATAATAATAATAATAATTTAAAGAAGCGTTAAATTTGTTTCCCAGACACTAATAATAATATGTGTGCACACATTATTGCTGTATCGTTTACATTAGAAGGAATGCTAGAATGCACAGAATTATAGAGGCCGCAGGAAATCGAACTATTGTTGGTATTCGCAACTAGGCAGCCATCACGAAATGACGACGGCTATTAGTACAGAGTCTTAACAACAATAATAAAACCGAGTAGCCCCCCCCCCCCCCCGGTTTTACGACTACCGACTGTACTGCAAATCCACTTCTGAAAGCTAGAGCATCCGATGATAAACGCTGTAAAAACTTCATCTGTCCTGCGCTTTTAAGTAATTTCAGCTCCGTACCGTTTTGTTGCTCCCTCCTCGACCCTCGACCAACTACTACTGTCAATGTCTGGAAATTCATCGCGCTCCCATCTATTTATTCCGAATGTGTTGCTTGTGTGTTCTTTCGTCTGCAACATAAAATCTCTTTCCAGTCGCAATTCTCCACCTCCCCCTGCCGACTCTCCGCTTCACCGGTCCAAGTTAGCGCTCGCTAGTCGTTGCTGCGCTTCCGGTTGTTAGCGTTGTCGTAAATTCCAGCTTGCAGTCTAATCTTGCCAGTCGGCTAACAACGCTTTCAGCAGCTTTGAAATTGGTCTATGTTAAACACTCTTTTATTATTGTTATTCTGCAAGAACTTTTTTCCGATTTTCCGCTACCTTTTGTACGCCCTGCATAAACTACCTTTTTATTTATTTATTTATTTTTTTTTTTTTTTTTTTTTTTTTTTTGGCCCCTTTAGCTAAAGTTCTCCTCCGGTGTGATTTGCACCATTTGCAGGATGAGACTTTTCCGAAAAACTAATTTTCATCGGAACTTTCCAAAAGTGATTATGGAAGCACTCGGTGTTTGAAGAAAAGTAGTTTATAAAGTAGAAATATACGCCCACCAAGAAGCTCGGACATGTTTAATTAGTTAAAATCGAAAATGAAATTCGGATAAACTGTCAAGAGAAATGAAATCGCTGATACCACGAGCGGATTTTACACGGTTGCTCTTTCATGTAGTGAAGATAAAAAAAAATCGGTTTTGTAAAAAAAAAAAAGTCGTTATTAAAGTATAATAATGGAAAGGCCTATTATTAAATACTTTTAAATGCTATTTTTCGTATATTAGTAAAATTAGTAGTCGCGCCTCGTCCCGGATCCGAATCGCTCCCAGGTTTATACCTAATCTGAAATTGAATTAGGTACCAGAGAAATATCTGGAGGAAAGTAAAGGCGGATAATCCAAAAGTAGAAAGGAACTGGCCCCTCGGTATCCTCATCAGATCCCCATTAGGGACCCTTAAGTACATTATGAAAAGCTTAATTGCACAATTCATGATATCCTTTATCAAGGTTTTATATGAGATTTATTTTACTTTTACTCTATAGCCGATATTTATAAAGATCGTTGTTAGTTAGGCGCCGAGGTAAAGTATTTATCTGCGGGCCATTATTCGGGTTATAAATCAATTACCGAAATTCTCTCTACAACTTGCACAACGCGACTGCTGCATTAAGTATTACAGCTAGGCTTTTTCGCACGCCTTGTTCAGGTAGACGACTTCAGTTAGACTTTAAACACTATTCTCAGCTTGCGAATTAGTGAGGTTATCTCGAACCGTCCGGGATATGTTTCCTACTTATCCAACTATAGCGCGCGACTTCCGTGTACGGTGATGCGGTTACACATAAAAATACGTTAACCTTCTACCTTCTCTCTTGCTCGGTAATACCTAAAACTAAGATAGAGTGAGCTTAGATACATGCTCCAAATTAGCGTGCAGGATAACGTTGTTACAAATAAAAATTTATGAATATATATTATTAAATTACTTCAACAAAACTGATAAATAATAGATTGACTATGTTAGATATTAACTTCATGTAAACACGCATTCGCTATAGGCCGCTGGGCCCAAGAGTAGCCTTTTCGTCCATAAATATTAATTACGTCACGGGTAGTCTTTGCAGGCGATTATTTCTATATTCCTATTACATTTAAGTAATCATCTCACTCTCAAGACATAATCGTCTTCTGACAGTTGGATTACTTTTTATATACATATATTGATTTTACGTACGGCAGCGTGAGTATTCTTAATTTATTACATTTATGTCTCTGAAGATGTACGTAGCGGGGTTTTTTTCGGTATTACACAATTACATGAACACTTGCGCTTGTTACAAGCTTATAATTATAACAAAACGTGATTGTACCTCATTCCAGCTAGGGCTTTGTTGACTCTTGGACACCAAATTTTTTGTTTTAGCTACTAGTAATACGCCTTTTTTTTTTTTTTTTTTTTTTTTGTTTTTTTAATATAAAACATAAACAAAACAACAGCAAACTTCTATACACGTATATTCGTGACAATATTGATAGCAACCTGAAAGAAAAAGGATAATTATTTATTTGGGTAGCAAAATAGTTTTGTTCGTAGACTGTGCTATATACATAAGTTATTAAGTAACTTGGCGATACAATAATTTAATTTATTCGATATCCAAATGAAATTTAAGAAAAAAAGTAATTAGTGTAATTGAAGATACTTATTTCTTCGTTACGTTGCAACAAAGTTACATCTTTGTCTCTGGCGTAGGAAAACATAATTTTCAATTGTTCTTTAGAGGCGATTGCAGTAATTACAAGAGTCGCCGAACATAGTCCTGTATAAACAGCTTTTCAGATTTTGTGGCACTTCGTACATCGATCCATATTCGAAGATTAATAGAGTAAACAATGATACATCAATTTATATTTGTTGTGTTTGATCGTCTGCTACCGAGAATAGACTACTATTGCTTAGATTCAGCGATGAAACGCGTACTTTTAGTTATAACTTTCCTTTCATTGAGGTGTATAATTCAGTATGTGTCGTTTTGTGTGTTTTATATTACGTTTCATCTTAATACACCACTCACAATCGTCAGAAAGATTAATATACTCATATCTACGATGTCATCCCATTATGCAATCCGACCACCTTTGTTATAACGCTGCCGGTGGCGAAATTCCTTACCACTCGTGCATTTTCTTACCCGGCTCGCATTATCATCTTTTTAGCGATGCTTTTTGCCGCGGTCCACGTTAGGAGAGAAATGTTTTGTTTTCGCTCTGTTCCCTTTTTTTTTTTTTTTTTTTTTTTTTTTTTGTGCAGTATAAGTCCCAAGAAAGAAATGACTTATATTCGTTAAGCGTGTTCATCTCTTTCTGTTGAGCGTTCTGCATTGTACTCTAGTTTTTTCTGAGATTTGATCTTTCTATCATTGCGTCTCTTATATCCTGTGTTTTCCCCTTCTTGACATGTAACATTTACAGTATAATATTGATTATTTCCTACTAACGATATTTGATTTGCGCTTCCTTTCTAATTGTTTCTGGGTGAAGGTCCCAGGTTGACGATTCCCCCAAAAATAAAAGAAAAACAATTTAAGAACGGCGAGCAAAGAAGGAGAATATTGGAATAGTGCATATAGTTTTCTTTAATCTCAAGGTTTTTTTTTTTTTCTTTCTTATAAGCTGTCGAAAAGAAGCAATTTTTTTTGTCATGTTCATTTGCGAGATTTTCCTAGCCAGCCATGCGAAGAAAAGAAAAAGTATCTTTGATGTTAATACTCCGTTACTTTTCTTTCACACACACACACACACACACACACACACACAACATGAAAAACAAAGCGCTCGCGTATAATGGTCTTTTACTAAATACGGTGTGAAACATTTTTGACTTACTGTTTTTACAAAACATTAAATCGGCTTGGGTTTGAACTGGATTTGGAAACTCTTACACTTCGAGAAGTATATGCCCTTCTGTTAATTTCTATCTAAGAGAATACTTAATGGAATGCAAATGCAATGTTTTATATACTAACTGATCATTTTCGAGAAAGCAATTTCTTTCGTGGAATGTCGGTTATTCAGAATGATCAGTTGTGGATGAAGTGCCGTTGAAAGATAATGTGGGAGAAATGGAGCTTAATGAATGGATGTTCATGGTAAATCGCAGTTATGCGCAAAACATTAAGTGCTCTTTTTTTCTTTCTCTTTTTATTTTTTTAATCATTCGTCTGCCATGCTGTCACTGTTGTGTTGTGTAAGTTGTTTAAAAATTCTCTATGTTAAAAATGATCAAGTTGTCCAAACATGACCTTGCTGCAGTGATACGGAGGCCATCTCATCAGGTCTTGATAATCAATTCCAACAGCTTTATTTACACATTGTGTTCGGGCTCTGAATTTAAAGTCACATCAATTAATCGTTTCTACAGAAAAAACCAAAAACAAAAAAACAGCGCGTAAAATTTTTGGTTTAGCGGCATTTTCCTTCAAAAAAAAATGAAAGAAGACAAGCTTTTATTATACGGGGAAACTTTCATTGCATCAGTACCGTTGGGCTTAGTTGATCCGTAGAGTTTAATTTTACAATTCCCGACCAGCAGTCTCGAGTATATGGAACACTCATCTGACTTACGGAATTTATAATTTTTTAAGTCGGGGATGAAT
The DNA here is from genome assembly GCA_039619475.1 of Icerya purchasi. Taxonomy (NCBI): domain Eukaryota; kingdom Metazoa; phylum Arthropoda; class Insecta; order Hemiptera; family Monophlebidae; genus Icerya; species Icerya purchasi. Next base: position 448,457,238 of record CM077116.1, on the reverse strand, counting down.
ACCGAACAATTAGTCACCCTTGCATATGAAATATTTTTGTAATAATAACGTAATAAATTTAAAATGACCCCCGGGGGGGTTATTATATGTGAATTAGTGAATATCCAAAAAACTTACAGATTAATTGTATTGAAATCATCTTCTTCAGTATTTTTTCAGTTAAATGATCATTTTCTGCTTCAAAAATTATAAAAATAGAATAATTATAAAATGCTTTTTTACAAAAAATAAATACCGACTTCAAGGTTTATTATGAAAATTTTAAAATGCACTAGAAAGCAAAAAATAATTACTCCCGATAAAAAATATATATCAGAGTGATATAACACTTAAGTGGTGACATTATCGTAATTCTTATACAACACTGATACCTTAATTAGATTAGGATTTATATTACATATTAAAATATCTAGGAACAATTTAATGAACATTTAATGCAGTTTTTAATTATTATTATAATATGAATTTGATGCCGACTCTAATCAAGGTATTAATGTTTTGTATGATAATTACGATAATGTCACCTTTAAGGGTATATCACTCTGATATATATTTTCTAATTGGGAGTAATTATTTTTTACTTTTTAGTGCATTTTTAAATTTTTACAATAAACCTTGAAGTCGGTATTCATTTTTTGTAAAAAAGCATTTTATTTTACAATTTTTAGCGTTATACTTGAATTTTTTTCTTGTTAAAAATCAATTTTTTTTCACATTATTCTCCATACTTCATACTTTAAAAAAAAAATCGATTTCGTTATTTTGAACTGCATTTACACGGTGTGAAAACATCAAAAGCTATATTTCCATGGTGATTTGGCAAATTTATAGTATTTTAAGTGAATAAATCTAACCCGACCGTGAAACCAATCATGAATGAAAAGCATCCAACAACTCCCGCATTATTAAGTATAACTTAAAAACTCCCGATCAGGATCAAATTCAAATGGGACCACCACATGAGAAGCACCACCTTTTAAATAAAAGAATAATCATCAAAATCGGTTCACCTAAAAGAAAGTTCTGAGGTAACACACAAAAAAAAAATAAATAAATAAAAAATAAAAATACAGTCGAATTGAATACCTTCTCCTTTTTTGAAGTCGGTTAAAATCGGAAGGTCATTCAAGTTGCTTATGATCTCGACTTTAAGAATTATGAAACGGTTCTGATCAGAGTTTTGCCTGCAAGTTGTATAAAAAATTTATAAATAAAAATAAAATGTAATTTGTTTCCCGATATAATTTTCTACATGCTACGTTAATTATATATATATATATATATATATATATATATATATACTAACTGTTATTATTCATCAGTTATTCATTTTTTTTCTTAATTATCCATATGATCGTCATTTATTTCTATATTGTAAGAAAAATCATACATAATCTTTCTCATTTTATGGTCCCTCTTTTTTAATGCAGCTATCAATTAAATTTCGCTATATTTCCTCCATGTTTAAAACGCCTGATTTTTATAGTTTTCTCGAAGTAATATTTAATTTTACGATTATTTCAAATTGCGTTCGCCTATATGTGCACAGCATTATTCTAAACTTGCATATCGATGCAACGATGAATTTCGAAAAAACAATTACGCTAATAGTAGTACGTGTATGTATAATATAATAAAGCATATAGGTGTACTTTGTACAGCACGAGTACTTTTTGGGGTTGACGTATTTTCGCATTGCGTGAATCAAAACCAAATTCAAAATTCGTAAGTCAGGAATAGTAAAAAATTATCTGTGTAACTTTACAACGTCCCTTAATTGGCCCAAAATAATCGCCATGTAAATGATAAATATATTTTACCTCGCAACAAAGATTAGTTAATGTTCGAATTTTCTATCTATCCCGCTAAATGAGCGCATTAATTTTACTTACTTTTTGCCACGGTAATTAGCTTTAATTTCCTTTTTAATAGGCTCTGAATTTGGATGATCGCCAAAACGAACTCTGTTCACCTCTCTTTTAAGGATTGCTCGTTTAATGAAATTTTCCAAACAGACCTTGACTAACTGATTTCTAGCGGTTCAAAAGCTTTTTGTCGAAAAAATTTCGTCAAAATCATTAGATCCGTTTCGGAAAATAAATTTAACACTCTTAAAAGCGATGTTATATTACTATGTATATGTAGAAGAATTGCACATTTAATAACATAAGGTATATTTATATTTATTAAATAGGGTAAACAAATAAAAATAGTGTATTTGATAAAATCTTTGCAATAGCTGTATGCTGCCGCCCGTAGTAGGAAATTGTGAACCAAGCATAGAGGCCTTTACTGACGATTAATAACATATATTTCTATTTAAATAAAAAAAAAAAAAAAAAAAAAAGGGGGTAAAATGAATGCCAGTTTAGGAGAAAAGCCAAACAGTAACAAAAAAAAAAAATTTCATTTTAAACAAGTCATTTATTTATTTGTAGTCTCTGTTCTTAGTATGATCTTTTTTGGAGTTGCCTCAGACACAAAAAGTAAGATACTTTAGTGTTTTTTAGGCTTTTGTGATTTCTTTTTTTAAAAAAAAAAAAAGTAAAATCCCGAATTAAACCTTTTTTTTTTTTTTTTGTACACATTTATTTTGCAATATGAATGTATATATAATTTTGTTTTTTCTTTTTATTACATTTTTTAGCTCAGATGGAACTGTCCTCGAAACTTTCGGTAACGAATGAAAATAGCAATGATAGCAGTAGCAATAACAACAACACGACCTTTCCGGGCTGCCCTGGTGTTAGTGAAGAAGACCCTTCTACGATGGAGAAAGATACTCGACGATTGCTTCCGGTTCATCCACCGATTACGCATCCGATGGATACTGCAGGATTGCTTTACCTTCCACCTCATTCAGTGCTCCCCGGCACACCCGCCTTCCCCACGGGTATCTTACATCATCCGCTCGGTTATCCACCTCCATATTTCCATCACCAGTATCATCCTATCACCGGCCTCAGAAGCAGTACTGATCTAGCCGCAGCAGCGTTGCATGCAACTGCATTTCCTCTGACTGGCGGCTGCAGAATTCCGCCTTATCCTAGAAGGCATTCGTCACATTACAGTCCGCCCAGTTATTTAGCCTGCTCCTACTTTTCCGACGTAAGTATTTTTCATTTCTATCGAATTATTTGCATTTTAAGAAGTTTTCCACTTGTCAACTATTCTAACCGATTACGTTTAGGGAGGTGGTGCTTTCGCTTTATCAATCGTAACTTTTTTCAGTAGCCACACATGTAACGATAAAGATAAAGGGAAAATACAAAAAAAAAAAACAAAAACAAAAAAACTCTCACTCTCTTCGGCAATTAGGTGTAGAAAAGAAGAATATTGTTGGAGTCACATACGGTCCCCGATGTGGGATAAGAACAATGCGGTAACAATAAGAGTGTAATATAGATAATGATGATGGAATACAAGCTCCGATTTAACGAATGAAATTAAGGTAAAAAATTTGAAGAAGAATTGAAAATTGAAAAAAAGAACTGATGACGGTTTCGTTGATAAGGTAAACAGCGGAGGAACTTTCCGGTGATTCCTGCTTTTGTAATGGATGAGATGCCTATAAAATAATGTAAAGACTATTGCATACAGTCCACAGTAAACTCCATATTTTTTTGAAGGATCTTAAAACAAAAAAAAATCAAAAAACACTTATATATCTAAGGAATACTACTTTTTCATAGACTGGCTAATGCCAACATACTTTGGGGTCAGTGAATATTTCATTTTACGGAGTGAATACGAAATATTGGTGTGTTATGACGTGCAGAGTTTTAAAGTTGTCTGTAAAATTGAAAAATAATAATATCCTTAAATCTCTGCAATGAATGCAATTACAATGTTTTTCTGTTCTAAAAAACTGACGATTACTTAGTTCTACTGAAGGGGGTAACATGGCTAGCTTTTTTTCGGCTACTTATCTCATCTAACTTTGTTACCCAAAAACACTTACAACCGTATACGCTTGAAAAAAAAAGTGACGCTGGTTATTGAGCAGTTGCGAAATAGCTTCGATCAGTGCTTTGATAGGAGAATATGGTTTTTAGTTTGACGTTTATTTTATACAGAATTTCCTGTTTTGTTCTTTTCTTTCATTTACACCTTACATATACATGTTTCCGTTTGCTTTCTTATTTCTTTATGCAACATCAATAGTTTGACGTCAGGCCAAAACATTTTCTCGCTTTTGTGGTATTATTAGTATTTCTCAGATTTACTGCCATAAAGATATTATAATACGGTAATCTTTCTTTTTTATCATTGTTTGCTCATTTCTAATTGACTATTTCTTGATTTTTTTGATGTTTACTGCCAAATGCTCTTTTCGTTTTGTTGTTCCCCCTCCTTTTGTTAACCGGAACGATGCTTAACCGTCATAAATGAGATGTGGGAGCCTGTACTTTGCTGATAGGGACAGAGGGCCGAGTCGGAGATAGGGTATTCTCGTGACGACAAGTATTCTTTAAATGATGGATTATAGTTTATGTTTCTTAAATTGTAAAGTCTGCTCAGAGTTCTATGCTTTTGGTTTTAGTCTATTAATAAATGGGCGAAACGAAGGTAGAGCGATAGGCAGTCGGTGCTGATGAGCCTTCAAAGTAGCACATCAACATTTCACAGCTGTGTTCCTATTCAGTTTTTGTAAATGTTGTTCAAAGTCTTCATGTGGGGTCACTATACTAAGTTGTTCCGGTAACCACAGAGGCGGGTAAAATAGTTTTAAAAGATAATACAATTCTCGGTAACAGAATTTTTCTTATAAATGTGGCCAAACCTTTAAGCGGGATGAATTTTGTTTGTTTTTTAAGATTAAGAAAATCATTTTTTTCGGTAATCCGAATGGACTTTTTATTAATCGTTTATATACAATTCCGTGTAATATTATATGCATGTGTACATATATATATATATATATATACATGCGTGTATATTAATGACTATGTTATTCTTATGCTGGGGCTAATAAAAAAATTATACATCGCCTGTAACGTTTAATTTTTTGGAGAATGCCATAATTAAAATCGACTTTTTCGTGAGAATTACAGAAAACTCTAATATGTGAGATCCAGTGTTTCACTGGTGAGATTTGAAGGATCTAATTTCATATACACATATTATTGTCGACGTCATTCTAACGCTGAAAATAGTGAGAGGACCCTGTTTCATGTTTGCGTTGTAGTCAATATTTGGCCCCCAATTCAAAATGGACTTTCGAAAAAACTGATTAGCTTTTTTTTTTGTTAGTTTTTAGTGAACACATTTTATAGTAGGTGTATTCAATTCGCCTGAACATAGTTCTTACAATTTTCTAGATTTAAGCGTAAAAATTAAAGTTAACCTTTTTTTAAAATTTCGATTTATCGGACTTCCACACAACAACGGACTATGCCTTCCCCCAATTTATATCGATGACTGTATATTTTGGAAATCCTGTTGCGAAATTTCTCCTTATTACCTATTTTGCTCTTTACCTTTAGCCCTGATACCTTATTTTCTTTTTGTTTTTTACTGCTTCTGAATAAAAACGAAGGATGTAGTCAATTAAAATTGACTCCTTCGTCACTATTACAGAAGAACTAGCATCTTGGTCTCCTTGGAACCGCGCCGAAAGACCGAATTATGTAAGTATAATTTAGAATCATGTCCAAGCGATTAAAAGTCAAAGATTAACATTTTCACGCGCTGACAAATAATTTTAATTGTTCTTTCTTTTTTTATTATTATTATTATTATTATTATTATTATTATTATTATTATTATTATAGCGGCAACCTTCTTATTTCCTCTCGACAGAGCTTATAACCCCGTTTATTTGATCACCCCTCCCTTATTATCTTTAAAAGGTTTACACATCTTTTTTTTTTTTTTTTTTAAATCATGTTCGTGTTTTTTTGTGTGTTTTTTTAATATCTCCCACGCCTTCTCGCTTGTTTTACCGGCTTTGAAGAAGTGCATTTTGTTCTTCCGCAAAGTGCATTCTATATAATGTGTGTTGTCGTTTAATTGATACCGAATGTAGTTGTAACGATATTGTTGGCGTATTTTATGCAGTAAAGTGCATCTGCTGCGAGATAACGAATGCCGTTATAATGCACAGGAAAGTTGTTTCGTGTTCGTATTAATATTCCTACGCACAGGAACATGCAATTTACGTGCTGAGGAACCTTTACATTAATATTGTAAGCAGGTGTTGCCAGTTAACATTTACTGTTTACATGAAACCGTTTTAATCGTTCTCAGGGAAGAAGAAGTACACGCACTGTTCTATATCGGCCCGTTACATGTTTCTCTACTTTTATTCCATCTCGAAAGCGACTGTATAAAAATTCAATTCGCATCGAATTCTCCTCGAATAATAATTCCTTTTGATGTTTTAAAAAAATGTCAAACTTTGAGATCGGCCGTATCGATTGATCTCGTTCGCGCATGACGGCAGTGTGCATATACACGTGTTACTCCGACCAGCGGAAGTGGCTGGTTTTATTGATTTCCCATTTGTGTAGATGCTGAAAATTTTGAACAAATTTGATGATACCTACTGTCGTCACATTTCCTCTCTTTCGAACTTGTAATTCCCCCGCTCTGTTCATGACGAGATCTGTTACTCAACCCTCAAAAATCTGAAAAGCCTCTTGAGATCTTTTTTTTTTTTCCATTTTCAACTACTTCCCTTTCAGTTTAGTTCCCCATTTCTGATTCACAGACTATATAATACCCGAGAAAGAAAAAAAAAAAAACCTTTTAAAATCTGTTCAACAAATGTTTCGTTTGATGGCTCAATTACAGTAACTTCGGTCGCCAGTTAACGCCGTGCCTTTTTTCAGCTGGTATTAGTTTCTTCTTAGTTAACATTTGTGCACAGATTATTTATCTTCAAAATAACTACGAGTATATACTGCGTGTCCTCCCATCTTTCTACGCTCTAAGGCATCATGATTTCCTTAAAAATATTTCATATTTTCCTTCTTAATCTTGAATTTTCTCCGAATTACTCCTATGTGCTCCTTCCTTTTTGGTCTTTCAAGGCCAATACTTCTACATTATATTTAGTATACATACATATATGTATATATATGTAACTTTTTTCTCGTTAAAATCGGAATCTCTATTCTTTGGGAATGATATATCTTTTTTTATTTTTCCTTCCGTAGTGTTCCAGTTGTTATTGAAGAACTGAACTGCCCGTTAAGATGTCGTTGCCAACATCCATCTTTTTATCTTCATTACTAAATTAAAATAGGTCTAGTCTTTACCCTCGGGTTTGATATTGTCCTCAGTTGAAATAAATTTGAAAAATCGTTACATCCTAATTAGTTAATTGCTTTCGTAATTGAACCCCCTCTTCCCCGCTGTGAACGCGTGAAATCTCTATACGCATTATTAGCATTAGTTTCTTCTGACCGGTATACGGCATCTGGTAATAATTTAATAATACAAAAACTGACAGGTTATAACAACAATTTTTTATTAAATATTAATATACCGCAACACATGATGTTTCGGAGTTACAAACTTCATAATCACGGGATGTAATTAAATCTTAAATCCCCTCAAAGTTCCGCTCCAAATGAAATTGGAGCTGGCTGACGACTGGTTTCGTAACAGTGTAAAAATCGTTCATCTCCGTTTCAAATTCGCAATTACTATCTCATACGGAATCTCTTCAAAATCCCTCATTTACAAGTTAGATCGCCTGTTCGAAACACTTGACTTCGTCTTTTTTCCTTGGCACCGCAAAGTTATCTTTTATTCCAGCTCTCCTCTCCGAATGTGTTCATTCGTAGATCTTACTTAGGCCTTTGTTTCCGAAATTTGAAAATATATTTACCCCCGGATGTACTGAATCGAGAATTCGATATTCGATATTCGAAACGTAGGAAATCGAATGAGGCGATATTCACATCGCAAACGATCTTACAATACCAATATCGAAGAATCATGGTAATCGATTTGGACATGTAAAAAAAATAAATAAAGTCGACGTTTTTGCTGCTACATACAATACAGAGTGTGCGTGTAAAATATCTCACCGGGCTCATTATTTCGGTTTTGTGGCATAATTGGAGCGATGATTTTGTGAGTTTTGAGTTTTTCCATTGAATTTCATCCTGAAATAAACGATATTCAAATTTTTTTACGGAATATAAAAGATGAATATTAAATGTACTTTTGCATCAAGCGCGCATGTGACCTCCCTATTACATCGAACGGCAAGATAAAAGGTGCCTATGGGTTTTTTGATGTTTCTAATCGTGTTTTTCCCGCGAAAATTCAGACAACTTTGTCCATTGGCAAAAGCACACCCCTTCTTCCGCTTTTGACATATTTTAAATGCACCGCTGACTTAGTTAGTTCCGGTCGATATTTGTGATCTGTCTTAATTTTCTCATGCAAATATTAATACGATTTATGATTGATTGTCTTTGACGTCTGATTATTATTAGAGGTCCGTCTCGTTGCCCAAACTACCGCGGGGGAAATCCTTAACCGACTTTGAACTTTAGCAATAACTGAAGTATACTATATATGGAAGATGGAATGAAGAGGAAAACGAGCATTATAAGGAGGTAGAGCTTAAATTTCGAAGCTCGTAGGTTATTTCTTTATAATTTTTTCAGTTTCTTGAATTCTAAAGTCGCTGTTATCGCAATTAACTTCGGTTGAAAACACCTTGCAGCCTCGTTCGTTATGCTGTCGCGTTTGTTAATCGAACATGTGCACCCACGTTTCCGAATATTTCAGAATTTCACGCATGCAATTCGGTTAAGTTTTTGGGCGCACGCCAGAATTTTGCCGCTTTCCGAATTATTTCGTTAGCGCCACGGAACACACTTTTGCGCGCGTGCATAATTCGCGATGCAACGAGTTTCAGTCTGGCGAGTAATTTCGCGATTAAAAAAAAAAAAAAAATAAATAAACAAAAAGAAAACAAAATCGTAGCGTAAACACGCATTTAAAAACAGTTTAACTGCCGCTTGCGTCGATATTTCGATTTTTTAATCGATTTGGAGATTTTAAACTGTTCTCGAACATATCGTAAAATGCACTTATGCACTCAGCTCTCTGCTTGCCTCGCTCCTGCAATTTATACCCGTGGTTTCCGGTTCGTAAATCATAGGTCCATCTCGAAGTAGTTGTTTTTTTTTGTTTTTTTTTTTTGCCGCGATTAAATAAATCGAAATAGCGCGCTGATTTCATTAATCGATAAATTGCGTTCAAAAACGCGTGCCAGACACGTCAGCCGCGCATTGGACTTGGTCGATGTAGCGGTTGGAACTCTGGTATTTCATTCTGCCCCCCCCCCCCTCCCTATTATTACACATTTCCTAAAGCTATTAGTACTATAGGGGGCTTATTTTGCGTGTGACGTGAAATTTGATCGAGTTGATTGAGGAAAAAGGTCATCTCCATTTGCATAGAAGAAAGCAGGAGATTTTTTATTATTACGAGTTTGTCAAGGAGATGAGCTCAAGAAATTGGGAGAAGGAGAAAATACTTGTTTTTAAACATTTAAAAATACAGGAAATAAAAATAATTCCTGGGCTGGAATAACAGAAGTAGAAGGAAATGAATCTAGAGGAAGCGCACTGTAAGTAGTATGGATATCGAGTTTTTGGTAATGAAGTGTGGACGATCAGGAAAGGTCAAACATTCAAATCATGACCGAAATCACGAGGATTGTATGTGGAAGGGGGATGAAAAGAACAAAATGGAGTGGAAGCAAATGAAAACCGAGAAAATGGTGCATGGAAGAGGCTAAAGCGAAGGCGACAACTAGCCGAGGTTTAAAAGGGGAAAGAAGTAAAGGTGTTTAGAGATAAAACTCCCGCTCGGCTACCTGCTCGAAGAAGTAGCTTTTGCAATTCCTTTAAGACAAGTTTTGTATCCGGCAACTGAAGAGAAGGCGTTTTTTTTTTTTTTTTTTTTTTTTTGGGTTCGTCATAAAGACATTGGCCCAAGAAGAGGTAGAAGAATGAGAAGCGGAATCAGATGTTTATGCGATCAGATATGGAAGATAGGAAAGACTCAAGTGCTGGAATGACCGAGGGTGATGGCAAGGAGAGGACAAAAGCTGCGCAATACGGAGTTGGAAGACCAATTGACAAAAGAGAAGAGTAAAAGGAAGAACGTGCGTTCTCAGGAATACCTTCTTATGATGTTATTAATTGGTGGACTTCGACCCCTCTAAGAAGAATTGTAAAACGGAAGAGCTTGGTTATCTAACGCTTGTATTTACCGCAAAAGACGCATTCGATGTAAAAAAAGGAAATATTAAGTATTTAGGAAGAAGCTACCTAATTCATTCTACTTTTTTCTTTTTTTTTTTTTTAAAAAAGAATTGTTATTATTTCACAGCGAAATCTCCCTTGAGAATCCGTTTTTACTGATGGTTCGAGAGGGCCAGGTGCTATTATATTAGAGCTTCCTTTATTCTTTCTTGCTCTGATTTTTCTGGATCTTTTTTTCTTCCTCCTTTCAAGTGCGATTATCGTCCGTGCGCGCTATTTCTCCAATTGTCCGATAATCAACTCTATCGTTGGCGCCCTTCAATTTGTTCCTCTATTCCCGCTACTTAATCATTTTTTGTATACCAACCTTTCATTCATAATCGTTCTATTGTTGCATCCACATTGATTCGCTGCGGATTCCTAGACATAAGAGCACTCTCGGTGGATGATTAAACAGCCGATGCTTTGACTAAAATTTCTGCTCATTTCTGCTGCTATTTTAAGAAGTTCTAGTCCCACGTTAAAAAATCTAACCCCAGATTTTGTCCAGATATTTATATTTTCTTTACCAATAATCCCTCCTTTAATTTTAATCCTAATCCCTGTTTTTAAAGAGTTTCCTTCTTTTCGCCGTCCCGTTTTTGTCTTTATTATTCGTCTACGCTTTTTGCCGTAGACTCGCCATTGTTTTTCCCCTTAATGCGTTTCCTCTCCTCTATCGCCTTCTTCGCCTTAATAATGTAATTATCTGTGATTCTATGTCAGGTAATCTTCGAATACTCTTTTTTTTTTTCTTTTCTGTTGGACGTTTTGTGTTTTTTATAAAGCTCGGGCTTCTTTTTCTTCTTATTGCTCTCTGATTTTTTTTTTTTTTTTTTTCTAATATCTTGTATCCTTCCCTTTCCTGTCTGGTATTTCCGCTATTGGTTCTTTTATATTGAAAATTTCCGATACCAATTTAAGATCTAATTAACTCCATATCTCCTTTCTGTCATTTCTGAATGGAAGTCACTGAGTGACAAACTCGTTTAAAAAAAGAAAAAATTGCTAGTTGCGATTCAAACAATTAATTGAGGTTATCCATTTCTGTTATTGAATATAAAAATAGATTACAATTATTTAAAAACCGGCTTACTTTGAAGTAACAATTCATCACGATAAATGTGTAGTCCATTCGCTGGCGAGTGTCCGCTAAAGTGGTTCTCTTTTCCTTTCATGAAAAGAATTTTATGATATTATACTTATAGGCTCTCTCGAAGAAATATATGCATATAGTCGCGAAGGAACCTACTCGTAAATTTAGTAATAAACAGCGTACGCAAAACATATTAAGTGATCTACTTGTTGAACTTAATGCAACGAAAATCCAGGGATTAGTTTTTACAAGGAAAAGATTAGTAAGTTCCTCCTTGATAAGGATTATTAATAATAAGTCAATTTAAATCTTCGTATTAATATATTTAAGAGTAGTATTCGATGGTAAATTGAATTGGACAAGTGAAGTTAGATATATACAACAGAAGTGTGGGAGAAGTATTAATCCACTTCGTGCGATAGCGGACGTAAAATGGGGGACCCACCCGCCACTAGTATGTTAATTATTTATAGATCTCTAGTGAGGTCGAACGTAGATTACATGTGTCCTTTTGTTAGTCTTACAATTAGTAGGAGTAAATTAAAAAAAAAAAAAAAAGTTAAAACAATACAAAGTAAAGCGGTGACGATATGTTTGGGAGCGATGAATTCTACTCCAACACATTACGTACTGGCAGAAATGGCGAAGGTTCCGATAGGTCTTCGAATGAAATATATATATATATATATATATCAAATAAATTCTTTGTAAAAATTGGAATACACGGTATTAGCAGTGTTATGCATCACAGGTATCGGGATAATAGGCCGATCATCTCTCAACAATTACAGGGAACTGTGGCATTTAAATATACTACGCAATCCAAAATTTCCAGTGTATAGAATGGAATGGAAGGAAGTTTTTGGGTTGTTCCCTTGAAGGTTGATATATGGAGAGCTTTGAAAGGTTAGACAATGGAGTTCAGTTTAACGATAAGGTATATAAGAACTACAGGAATTATGAAATCATCTTTACCGATGGGTCGGTGGATAGGAAGGTCCTAGGACGTTATACTTCAGCTTTTTATTATTAGGAAAGAATGTATCTAGGGTGTGTCAATTTTCATATGTGTTGGATAGTCATTTATGGTAGAACTATGTATAATTAGCATGGCTCTTAAATAAGTGAGGAAAGATAAAGATTTATTAACAAAATTGGAGAACTTGTATCTCAAGAAGATGTATAGCACAATGGCCAGATTTAAAAGATTAGTATATAATAAATTACGCTCTCGAAATGTTATGGTAAATTTCAAATGGGGGTACCCAAAATGGAAATGAGGTGGTCGATTTACTTACTAGATCGGGCATTGGTTGAACGCGACTCATTAAATAAAATTACGAAGAGTGTATTATAGAAATAAAGAATAAGATGTATGAATGGTGGGAAGTGGAATATAAAGAAACTGGTAAACGAAAAGGGAGAAGATACTGTAAACAACACTATTCAACGACAAGCGTGGTTCTCTGACGATCGGGTAGAGAGAGAGAGATTACGTAACATATATAAGTAGATTAAGGCATTGTCGGACAAACTATGCCAAGTAGATATATTAAATAACGAGAACTATTATAATTGCGGGGAAATCGGGAGTCTGGAATATTTAGTATGGCAATATTATAGAGTATGAGCGAGAAAGGAAGAAGTTCATTAAACTTATATGATCGAAGAATATACCTTGCCTCGGACAGTTTCGAGAAATTGTAGATCAGTCAAATTCGTATGAATGTAAATGCTTATAGAATTTTATTAAGGTCGCGAAAATAGAAATTTAAAATCAATTAGAGAGAAACGGCCAAATGGCGAGTGCTGGGCCAAGAAAAAAAAAAAATATATGTATACTTTGCTGTAAAATGTATTTAATCGAGTAATTTTATTTTTTACCTTTTTAATCGCGGCTTTATTAAATTTTTAGAGTAATTTTTTTTTTTTTTTAATTTTTAAATAATTTGTGGGTTCTGCAAGGTCCGAACCCGTTTTTGGGTTTCCAACATAATTATATTCATAAAAGTTTACATACTCTTAAATTTAACTACATCTTTCATTTGTTATAATGAATGTAATTCGCCAGTATCTGTTGCTTTGTTCGATCGAATTAGAAGGTAAAGGTTTTAATCGGTAATGTAAAATCTGTCGTTGTCAGATTTTCTGTCTCCGGTTAATTTTATTTACATATTATTAATACCGTTCCTTATTAACGTTTTAATCATTTATGATAATAGGATTAGTAGGGTAGGAAAAACATTTTACAGAAAGAGGGGGTTATGGCGGGCGAGAACATTAATAGTATAACCATTGAACTAGGCGAACTTAAACAGTGGTATTTTGTTCGGGTAGGACTTGGTTCGAATAATCTTGCGACACATATTGAAAATGCACAAAAATTTCGCTTGCACGCCGCCGGATTAATGTTCATAGCTGATGCCCCCCCCCCAAAAAAAACAAAACAATAGTAAACTAGTTCTTAAATTATATCATGCGCTAGACAAAAATGTTATTATGTAGACTTTCGCACGCACGATGCTCGGTTTTTTTTTTTTTTTTTTTTTTAATTTATTTATTATAAAATACAATTTTACAATAGTGGGAATATCATTTTACATTTACTAGGTACCTAGTATGTTTTATGCGTAAAAATATGGTGCCCTCGATTGGGAACATCCTATATTTAATCAAATAATATTGATATATACATATGGTAATTGATTAGAGTGAAAGTTAAAATAAATTTTGTATAAATAAAAGGAAGTAAAACCGGTGAAAAATGAAAAGATCAGCCGAAAAGGTGGTTTACCTTGTTCTTAAAGGAAATTGTGTTCATAAAAATTAAACGCTACGCCCGAAATTTAAAAAGAAATTAGCCAAATCGAGAAGAATAATAAGCGCTATTAGTGTAGTATGTTTGTTTTAAGTCTAGGCTAGAAATTGGAGCAGTAATTGTTCGAGGCCCGGGAAAATTTTAATCGCTTTCTATTTCGTAAAAGGTAACACTCGTTAAGATTAAAACTACCAATACCGAAATATTAATTTTCACACCGAGTTCATATTTTATGTTCGTTTTTAATGTTACCGAACGGAATAATAGATTATGCGTAATAATTATAGATTGTTGCCCTCTTTTTTTCCGCCTTTTTTTCCCTTTTTTTTTATATCACGAAGTACGTAATTATCAGAGTTTTTATTAACAAAACTGATAAGCGTTCAGCACTTACTTTCATATTGCCCGTTTTAAAGAAATAAATCACACAAGAAAGTTGAAATTGCCTCACGATTGATATCGTACTGACAATTTTGTTTTCTTTTTAAATTGTACTTGTTACATTTAAGTGTAAAGTTTCCTGTCCTAGGGGTGTTCCTTGATTCCATTGTCGACAGAATTAAAATATAATTTCTATTCTATTCCATTTATCTATTCTTTTTTGCTGGGCTAATGCTCTTTGCTAGCAAACCCAAGGGGGGGTAAAAAAAAAAAAAAGTGTAAAGTTTATTTGCGTGTATAGTAAAAAGTTTAAATTGAAATTAATCGTCAAACATTGAAGCTTTAATTATCGGTTTTTAAATAAAATAAAATAAACTGAGGCGGATAATTAGACACTCGTTGAGCGCAGGAAGTATGCGCTGTATTTTTTTTTTTTTGTTTTAATTTTATAAGAGAATTCATTAAAGCGTTTTCCACGGGCAAGGATGATTTATCATTGGTGCGGGCAGCCGTAAAAAATTTCAAAACGTCAGCTCAACTTGATAAGTTGCTTAGATCTCTGATTTAAACTCAAAAATCAAAATTAACGAACACACGAAAAATATAAAGTCCACAACATTCAGTTGATCTATTTTGTTCTTCTTCCAACTATTCTCTTTGTAACGTACCGTATTTTTGATTGTTATTACAGCCCGAAGAAAACCGCGAGAGAGAGTAATTAAGAGATGTACCGGTAATGCTTTGTCTTTTTTTTTTTTTTTTCCTTTTTTCTTTGAGCACTCCAGCCAAGAACCTGCACATCTAGAAACAATAAGAAAGAAAAGAGCAGTTAACGATGTCTGATCGTCTCACTATACAACTTTCGTATTCCTGTAATTGTTTCTGGGTGAAGGTCCTTAGTTGACGAACCCAATCATATTCTCTCCCCCCCCCTTATATATATATATATATATATATATATATTAAAAAAAAAAAAAAAAGAAGAGCTGTTAGTTAAATTTTGATTTGGTCAGCTACGAACAATATAAAGAAACTTGGTTATAAGGCGCTTGGCTACCAAACCAGAGCTGTCATAGGTTATCGAGACAATAAGTCGCTCCCAGGTTTACCAAGCCCGAAATAATTGGGTACCAGAGAAAAAATTTAGGAAAGTAAAGGCGAATAATCCAAAAGTAGAAAGGAACTAGCCGCTCGGGGTATATACTTCTTAAATCCATATTAGGCTTAGTATCATTATGAAAAGCTTAAATTCACAATGCCCGACACCCTGTGTCAAGGGTATTATCGGAGTTACTTTACTTTACTAATGGAGATGAAATAGCGAATGGCGAGGGGAAGGACAAAAAATATAAGATGCGCAATAAGGAGCTTGAGTTTCAGCAGACAGGAATTCTGAATATTCAAAAAAGATGTGATTGGCGTCGTCGCAAACCACCGCGTTTCGTTGTGATGGAGAAGACGACACAATTCGCAGAGGAAATAAGGAAAAGTTTGCTTTATCGATGGGTGTGACTATGAGCAAAACAACACTTCGGACTGAAACATTGTTCAGCGGTTGTAAATGTTAATTCCTTCGACAGGATATTTAGCGAAAATAATGGAACACAATGCGCTTTTTGAATTTAATGCCTATCGATTGGCGGAATCGGTAAAGTCGTACAAATGTCGATTGAATATTTTTATGCGCAAAAATCATTGCGTCGATGAAAGCGGTTTAAAACTAGCCAAAACAACGCGATAAACTGACGAAATTGTATGTTTGTGTAAATTCGTTTATTTGCCGAAACTATAAAAATGTGGGTAAACGAGATAATACGTATATATATATATATGTGTATGTTAGTGCGAGTGTGCAATTTTTATATTTTTTATGCAACTAAAAATTCGCATTCGCCTTGTGGTGGTCCTCACTTCTCGGCAAAGAACTAGTTTTCGCATTGAGGGCTATACTACTTTCCCAATCTCGCAACTTGGACCAAAGCGGGTTATTCCGATAAAAAAAAGAAGAATTTCGAATTGTAGAAGTGGTCTTCAAAATGTATACGTACAACAGCGGCGCCGGTTTATATTTATTGCACGCTTAATTGTGTAAATACGCAGTGTCGGAAACGGACGCTACACATGTGCGTTCGTAATGCCGATCTCTGCAAGTTGTGTATAGAGTCTCCCGGTATAATCGAGGGAAAAGGTTAATATTCGAACCAGCTGAAAATATGTTAACCTATTAATAAGAATATAGTGGAAATTCTAGCTGTGCAATTAAGAAAATAAAAGTAAAAAACTAGTATGAAAGTTTATCGCGACTATCGATGATCGTTTATTATTGCTACGATTTCCGTACGCGTCTCTATATATATTCGGAAAACCGTCCGTGTTCTACCATCGCTGGTCTCCACGTGCAAGAGCTGCACAATTTACGCAAATTCCTCAGCTAGAATGTCGAAATATTTCATTATTTTTCCGATTTCGCGACGAAAATTACAAATATATCGTTTTTCTCCCTGCCTTTCTCTACCCTCACTGATAGTCGTTATTAAGAATGGTGAGGGAATGAAGCTTCCGTATTTTTTTTAATACGCAGTTGACCTCCAACATTTGCAAACGAAAACGTAATGATCGTTCGTTTTTAACATTAGCTATTGTGAAATTTTAAATATGCTCAATTTTAAACATGGTCAATTTTAAATATGCTCCAATGTAGTAAAATCTATATTGTGAAACAACGCTTTTTATTTTTGCAAAGATTGAAAGCTAAATGAAGAATTAATTAAATTAATGCTACAATCGAATTAAATCGACGTCTCAAAGTATTTCGCATGCAAATTTCTTTCAACGCAGATTTTTAGTCAACTAGTTAATCGTATTGTACGAAAACTCTGATGTAACTTAACATTCTCTTGTTCTTTCTTAAAAACTGGTTTCCAGAAAATTCTTAGAAATCGGTTACAAAGAAGTGAATTATTCTCTTCGTCGTGTCTCCTCGATCCTTATGCAACCTATAGGAAAATAAACTTAATATTTCCGACGAGATTTCGTTACTTCTCTCTCGCTAAAGATAAGCGTTTATTTTATATATATATATATATATATATATTATATGCGCATAAAAAGTAAAGTAAAGTAAGTTCCACACCCTTGACACAGGGGGTGTCGGGAATTGTGAAGTTAAGGTTCACAATGCACTAAGCCTAATGCGTCTGAACAGAATATCGGGGCCAGTTCCTTTCCCATGGGATCCGCTTTTACTTTCCCAGATTTCTGCGGCATCCAGTTATTTCAAGTTGCGTAAACCTTGGAGCAACTTACATCCGAAATGAGAGAGAACCTTAACTACTTGCCGTATATTTATAAATATATTATACAACAAAAAGAGAGACATTGCTCGGTATAATGGTGCTTGACGTGTTTCTTAAGGTACTAATTTCTAATGGTACCAGATTTCACGGTATTGCGATAACCGTAAAAGTTCAGCAGCTTACTGAAACTGCAAAAGTCCATGTGATACGATATCTAGTTACTTGAGGGGATCGTTCAGGACGCTAGGCGACTGAGCTAGTTGTCTAGTGGCTATACAGATGAACAGCCGTATTACCAAGTGGTTTCTGTTACGCAGTTCCTTATGTATTCATTTTCGTGAATGGCGACGCCTTTTGCTGTTTTTAAAAAAAGAAGAAAAAAATCCAAGTAAGACTACCTATATCTGTACAGCTGAGATGTACGAATAGGTAGTCGCCGACGCTCAGTAATTAAGTATGGCACTATAAAGAAAGCCCTTTCGTAATTATTAAATTGTATTAAGTTGAATTTATTGAACCGATGTGGGTGAACCAGTAGACAACTCTACTTCTTATTATAGTGGCACGTTGTATTCTTATTTGGCCTAATATATATATATACATATATGTTTATGTATGTATATGTATTTTTTTTCCGCGTATTTATTATTAATTTACGTTTATGTTATTTATTTTTTGATTGTCGTTAGAAAATTGTCACGAAGCTTTATTGTATAGGGGTGCTATAAATTGCAACAGCGAAAGATGTTGATAGAAGCAACTCATCAAATTATTCGGAGAGCAGGCCCGAATCCAATAAAAAGTTTTATTACTAATTATGCGAGAACGAATTGCGTCGTGTCGCAGTTTCTCTGTCACGTAATCGAAATTCGATTTTGCCAACTTTTCCTTCTTATCGTAGATTCGCCAGGGATATAAACCGTACACAGTGGGCGCGGTGCAAAGGTTGCTTGTCTAGCTAGAAGTTTTGCGCTTTGTGTATAAGTGTTTTCTTCGGTTTCATCTGATACCCGAACCCCTGTACACGCTCACACACACACACGCGCGTAATTTTACTTGTTTTACAATTTGCCACCAGCGTATCTGCGCATCATTCATTATCTGCACACAACAAATATACAGAAATATAACCTGTGGCGCATGTAAACAACACGGTAGACATTGTGTCTGACATTCTTAACCCTTCTCGAGTGATCGGGTTACTGAATTTAATTGCGACGAACGGACGACGCGTGTAGGTATATAGGCCGGTGCAAACGAATTCGCGCCAAAACTGGTCACTGGCAGAATAGAAATGTAATTACGGAGATACACAGACTTGTTATATACATATATCGCGGTCTCTGGTCAAGGGTCCAGCGGGAAGAAAGAATCGGAGATGCGATCTGCGCAACTCCTGCCGATGGCAGGTAATTTACATTGTCTACATTAGACGAACGTGTATTCCCATTAAAATCGGCGCCGGAGGAACGGTGCAGTTCGCCAGCACAGACCTATGACCACTATCCCATTTCGTCGCTGATAGTAAAATCGAAAAGACCCCTCTAGTCAATTATCACCGCAGCCTGGGTCCTCCGCCCTAATCTATTAAATAAGCTAACGCTTCATTCGCAAAACTTTGACCGTAGTATCACGTGGCCAACTTTTTCGTAACTTCGCGCGCACGTCAATACAGCGTCTATAACGGCCTGCTGTAAGCTGTCGAAAGTTTTCACCTTATGTCTTTTTCAAATTATTCCCCATTCACTTCCGATTCTGATTGGTGACGTTGCGAATATTTGCTTGCGGCGGAGAATTTAGATTTTCCGGAGCGACCGGATTGGCCGAGTATTTAAACAGACTTCTTGATTAGAACGTATATTGAAGGAAATTCGAAAGATCTCTAGCAAAGGCGATGAAAGTACGTCAATATTGCTGCGGAGATGAAATAAAGTCAAAGAAATTGAAAAAAATTTACTGATTGTGTTTCTTTTTCGAAAATACACCGATCAGAATTATTGAGATACCTCTTTTCGTTGAGTATACATGCAAGACTGACGGTCTTTTGTGAGAGGGAAGCGTAGGAATTTAGTTATCTGTTAGATGTTCTACTTTTGCGGGTTACACGTAAATATCTAATGGTCCGTATTACACTGAATTTTTTTTTTTTTTTTTTTTTTTTTGTACATATTTTTCACTGCAAAAAGAAATACTTTCGCATACCTTCGTATCTACCGTGGCGTAGTTGGTTAGGCAATTATTTTGTGCTCTTAAATCTGATTTACCACTTTCGAACCTCATCTACCATCACATAACAATCTCCCGTATGCAACGGTTCTAAAACAATTAATCACAGATTGTAAGAAATTATGCCCCCCCCCCCTCCTTTAAAAAATCAAGTTAAAATATTTTACTAAAAAAACAAACAAAACTCGAAGCATAAAATTTTGTTATTTAGAAATGAATAAAATATTGGGTTCGGATAAGAGTGACCATATAAATTTTTTAAATGTGAATTTATTAAAACTGCGTATAATTATAATTCATCTTTTTTAACCGAAATCGCGATATTCAATTTATTTTTTCGATCGTATTACATTTTTTTCCCGAATTAAAATACGAAATAAAATTGTGACTATCTCATATACATACGGACTAGGCCGGTAATTGATTCATTTTCAATTTAAAATTATTCATAACGCCCATTTGTGTCATTTTATTTATTTATTTATGTGTATATGTATATGTTATATATCTATATATATCTATATATATATATATATATATATATATATATATATATATATATATATATATATATATATATATATATATATATAAACTCGGCCATTTTGGCCTCGCAAGGGGCTGTGCCCCTTGACCCCTCTTGCTTTCATTTCTGTCTCTTTCTCTTCTATACTTTGTATAAAATGATCAAAATTTACAACGTAATTCTTACTGGCATCAACACACACAAAAAATAACATAACCACAAAAATCCTATTCTAACATTTACCTTCCGTTATATAAAATTAAGACATTTTTTCGTTACATTTTTCGTTACATATTTCATTACATAAAATTGTGACATTTTTTAAATAACAATAACAAAAATCCTACAAAATATAACAAACGTTACATAAAATTGGGACATTTTTCTGGGAGATTTTTTTGGGACATTTAGCGTTACATAAAATTGGGACATTTTTTTGGGACATTTTTTCGAATGGGGGGTAGCCTAAGAATTACGTTGTAATTAATATATATATATATATGTGTATATATATATGTATATATATATATATATATATATATATATATGTGTATATAAATATATGTATATATATATATATATATGTGTATATATATATAGTGGTGACCCCGTATCCACGGTTCCGGTATCTCCGATTTCAGTTATTTGCGGTTTGTCACGGCACGATTAAAAAAAAGCCCCCATCAAAATGTTTTTTCAAGTAAAGCAAAAGGTGTCAGCCATCGGAAATCCTGTCCCATCAACGTCGTCTGCATTACCAAGCGTAATAGACCGATTTTTTCCAAACACTGCGCCTATTCCGCTTTTAGATGAAAATGTGACTGACTAAAGTTTTCTTGTTCAAAGTTTAACTTTCAACGTTTCATACTTTTCATCGCACGGAGTAATTAATTTTCTGGAGAGTAAACTTTAGCTTGTTGTACAGTGCATACATGCAAAAAATTAAATAACTTCAAATTAAATTAAATAACTTTTAAAAAATCATAAAAACATTGTCATCGGTTGTCGTTCCACAATCATCATAATATGTATCAGGTTGGACAATATGAACAAGAAGAATAGAGTACAGGACGTGATGATGAACTCATAATCATAATAATGTAATTATGCACCATTTATTGTAATAATTTTTAACATTGTATATGGTGTATGCAATTTAGGTATATCTATACGGTGTTGTAAATGTCTGTAGGTTTTACGTATTCGCAGTACGGCTCAAAACCATTAACAGTGGATACGAGGGTACTATTGTTGTATATATATATATATATAGAGAGAGAGAGATATTCACATAAACAGAATGACTTGTTTCGTAGTGCCGAACTACACATTCATGGTATACAATATTGTATAATTTCTGTTTATATGTAATATTTCTATATGTGTTTTATATTTAATATAAATGTAGTGTATTCATGCATCCTGTTTGTTAAATAGTTGATAAAGTAATACAATTATAAACGCAATAACAAACACGAAATAATCGTAAATGAGTAGAAACAGGTTTTTTGCGGGTGACTTTCTCATTTCAGCAGTAGGATACTGATAAAGATAAATTTAATATTATGTTATTTGAATATTTTAAGGGATCTAAATAATTTAGAACTTAAATATTTAATTAAAAAAAATAAAATGTTTGATAATATATGTATAAAAGTATTAATGATACATGAGGTAGTATGGGATTCAACTATTTATGTAGGGATGAATTTGTTGATAGGTCTGTTTCAGGTTCAAGTCTCGCTAATTTAAGTTCATCTCTACTAATGTTTCTTTGATTTTCTTTCTTAAATAAAAATAGACTGATCGGTACTTCACGAGAATTCAACAATACATATAAACGTGTGTGCCAACGTAATTCAATCATTTTATTATTGATAAATTTTAATTTATTGTGTATTACTCGGTAATTTTACTTTTTTTCGAATTAAAATGAAGCATTTAAGTTAATTTTTATATAAATAACATTCTTTATGTGAAAATGGATTAAATTTTTTTCACGTATTCACATAATGTCGATACTAAAAATTTATTTTTTTTATTTTTATTAATATATTTCCCCTTTTTTACGTATGTAAGATGCTTCGATAATAGTATGTATATACGCGCTTTCTTTAAATGTTAATAAAAATGTGTCCTGCATATTTATGCTAAAATTTCTCGTTAATTTCTATAAAATAGAATAATTTACACATTCAAATTAAATAATGATATAATATACGCTACACTTGTACGTAAGTGTTTCACAAACAGGGGCACATTTAAATGATTATCACAAACTAATAAATATTCTAATTATATTAATTACAAGAATCGGAATGTAATCAAATGTAACGACCACGTAACAAAAAGAAAACAGAAATTATAGGGAACAAAGAAAAGCATCAATTATCTGAGAATATCGAAAATAGCGAAAAATTATAAACATCTATAGCAAACATCTTAAGAATAAATATTAAAGGAAAAATAATATGCCAGACTTTTTTTTTTTTTTTTTTTTTTTTTTTTATATAAATATATTTATTTATTGTCGCTGGACAATGGAGCCATTTGCGACGAATATATTACATCTTAACAGTTGACTTATCTAGATACTATTATACATATTTACATGTTTTAGGTATGCTAGTACATTTTCACAATTTGATCTGTTGTTGTGAAGGAGTTCTGGTATAGGTTTTCCTACCATTTCGCAGGCTGCTCGCTGTGTTTCCCACTTTTTGCATGTGAAGAGGTGGTCTACCGAGAAAGTCTCTGCGCAGATTTCACAAATGGGCGCCGGCTCCTTGTCGAGGATGTACTTGTGGCTAAATGAGCAGTGCCCTATTCTTAGTCTCGAAATAACAGTTTCGTCCTGTCTTTTTGGCCAATAGTTGGTTTCCCAGTCGGCAATTTCGTTTTCGATTGGAGAGATTCGATTCCTCCACTCTTTTTGCCAAGTTGAGCGAGTCACCTTTTTAATATGTCTGGTTAAGGACGAGTCCATTTTTTCGCGTCGGTTTAAGTCTGCTATGGTTTGTTGAAAGGGGTTGTGTGCTATGGTGGTAGTTCTCTTATGTCCTTTACGATGTCTGGTGTGCCAAAGTTGATGTTTTTAATTGTATTTAGGCATCGTGTATTTCGAATGGCTTCGGAGTTTTTGGGTATTTCTCATATAGTTGAATAAAGTTTGGCGAAATAGTTTTTTCGGAAGTAGCATTATCTGTATTTGAAGTCATTTTTGTATAGTATTTCAGGGATGAGAAGATTCTCTTCTATGTTGCAATGGAAAGATGTTTGATTCTACGTGAAGGCTAGCAATTGGGCTGGTGTAAAATGCTCCTGTAATGAGTCTTACAGCTGAATTTTGAACGGTGTCCAGTTTTTTCAGAACATTTTCTTTGGCACTACTGTAAATCACGGGGAGCCGTAGTCCAACTTGGAAAGAGTCAGCGCCGAGTGTAAAGGGGTTTTTTAGAGATTTTCTATCTCCACATCTCATTTGGTATGAGAAACCATTTTTATCACACTAGGAGATTTATGACACAGTTTGTTTTTAAGTCTTCTATGTGTTTTCCGAAAAAAGATAATTTTCGATCTTTTTCTAGTCCTAAAATTTTTATGTTATCGAAACTTTGAATTAGCGTATTATTACTTAGGTGGACGTTACACAATCTGGAGGTTTTATTCGGTTTTATTACTGAATGTGATTGATTTTGTTTTATTCATTGAGAAGGAGGACAGTGTCCATTTGATTTGTCGGGAATTAATTCGAGAAAAAAGTGCATTCCATTTAATATTCAATTTATTTAAGTTAATAGTTTTCCACATTCTGTTCATTAATGTAATAAACAGAATGCAAGCATTAAAATTAAATCAAAGAGTATAATAATATGAAAATAATACAACTCAAAAATTATTATTATAGTTTAATTTCTCCAAAGGTACTGCACGTATACTTCCTGTGTATTAATCAGTGAAGGACAGTCAAAAAAGATGTGATTGGCGTCGCAAATTTTGAATAGTGAGGATAATTTGCAGAGGAGACAAGGGAATAAACGAGAGGAAGGGAGAGCAGAATGGCCAAAACGCAAGCGAATCATAGAAATGACAACAGTTAAAGTAACTCCAAGAACATCATCAGGTATTAGAAGGAAGATTAGTACAGATAGATAAAAGGATTGATCGTTACGAAAGGAGGAAGGGTAAATATCTGACCAAAGTTTGAGATGAAATTTAGTACATAAAATGGAAAAAAAAAAAAATCACGCTATTAAAAAAGTACGGAAACATAACGTTAATTTTTTTTATATCGGAATTTATTCGGAACAATAATATATATATCCATTTAAAAGCAAATATAATAATAATTTTTATTAAACATTAAAACGTGGCCCGAGACGACGGTTGATGAGCCCCGAGGGAGATAATAATATTGGCATTTTTAAATAATTTTCGAACTTCATTAAAGAGAATATCATTTACCCGATTTATGCATATATTTTTAATTTTTAACATTTTTAATTTTTAGTTTCGATAAATTTCTTTAACTTTTTTATTTGGCTTAAATAATGATATTTGCGAAATTATTAATTACAACTTCATCGTAGTATATTTATAATTAGGGCGTGTTTTGTTTAATCGACGCGCAGTAAATATGTCTTGCGTAGTTGTTTATAGGACTTGTGTGCATCCTTTTTCTGTATTTTTTTTTTCTGTAAACGTTTCATTGTAATTCATCATTTTTGATAGTTGCGTAATTGTGCTATTGTTTCTTGCAAACATCGCGCGCCGCTTGTGTGATACCAGTTTAAATGCGTCAGAAAATTGTTATATAATTTTCCGAATTATTACTCTATTACCGAGCCCCTATAGGCGTCAGCGTATGATCAACCGGTGTCGAGGGTATTTCTTTCATCTAGCCAGGTGTTTTTATAAGTTTCCGTTTTCGCATAAAATCCTATGACATTTTCCTATTTATTGTTATTATTATTTCTTACTATTATTTACTTTTTTCTTGGCAAGCTCTGTTCAACAGCGCGATTCTTCAAGGTCTGCTTAGAAACGCAGGTTGATTGTTCCGTAAAGTTTCGTGTCTTGAGGAGCATACTACTGTAGGTGATTCTCATTTTGCGTTCTCGGAGTGCAGAACCAATAATATGTCCGCGGTACGTTTAGTCTGAGAAAATCTAGCCCTCATTACGACGGACATAAAAAGGAAGAAAAACTGAACGGTAAATAAATATTTTTTCAAAAGGGTGGGTCGGCGGCGGTTGCCGGTCAACCGAATTCTCGGAAGTGCGTTTCTTTCTTATTGGAAGCAGAGAATAATATATGACGCCGAATAAATTTCAAGGCGAAAAGTAATAATAATCACTGCAGGCGTTTAAGCTTAACGGTACCGACATTAAGGCGACCCCTGAGCAATACGGGAGCTTCATAGGGATGGTCTGCGAGGTGGTGTCTTAATTCAGGAACCTGTTTGCGTGGACATCTCTTTTCGCTTTGGCTACGAAGCACACTGAGATGCTCAGGAGTTCGCGTCGTCGTCTCCAGGTGACTGCGATGGGATCTTTTGCGGTTGGGATAGATTATAAGAAAGTCCCCCGGTTCAGATAGCAGACAAGAGTCCGTCGTATAAAAGAGTTCTACGTCCGAAACTCCGCACTGGGAATCTGGTATTCGTCGCCTAGACGCAGCACCGAATTGCTAACGAAGTGTCCATAAATTAGTCGGTTTTTTTTTGTTTTTTTTTTTTCTTTTGGTTAATAACAATAATTAACGAATAATTGCAGAGTGCTGCGCGTCGAAAAAGGGGCACCGAGGAGGGGTACCAGCGCTCTACTATAATTTATGCATAGTCAAAATATAATACACAAGTCTATCGGAGAACGTGGAAAATGACGTAATAAAATGTATAATTACGCTTAATTAAATTATCCCCGTTTTAATATGTGGATAGTAAGTCGCGGAAAGACAGTGAGCACCGACGAGCAATTAGCCGTGGATCGGCTTTATCCTTGGACGACGGCCGAAGAAAAAGCAGCGAACTTACGTATGCGCGCGCGCGGGGTCTATTTTTAATTATTTCATTTTTATCCCCCTCCCCTCCCCTCTACCGGGGGGGGGGACTCATAATTCCTCCATTCGGCGGCGCTATTTGCATAGGATATTTGAAAAGAGCCGAAATTTAAATTTTAAAACGAATGAATTAACCGCGGGAAAGTGGTACCGGCTTAATTTGTGTACACAGTCTCGTTGCTGGCTCGGTTTAATTAGCGGTTGTTCGTTTTAAGAGGTTTAGTCGGGTAGTCGCGGAGCTCTATGAGAAGCCGTTACAGGGTACGGCGGGGTAATGATTTTACATGAGCAAAGACGGCTACGAAAAGGAGTAGAAGCTGAAATTAAAAAAAAAAATGAACCGGTCTTTTTTGCCCGTAGCGGTTACGGTGCGGTGCCGGGTGGCGGGGGTATCGTTACGGTTACGTATGGCTAAACACGCCCGGTGACAATACAAATTAAATTCGACCGAGCATTATTATTATATGGACATTTGCATTGTGCAGATAATATGGATATAAAAAATCATTTATCACGCCGATACGTTGTTTACGCGCCGATAAATAGTCGTAGTACACGAATGCAATGCCGCCAAAAGGCTGTTAATTATACAAATTATCAGCAGCCCCGTAGTTGGAATATGAAAATTAGTTGGCGACAATTGAGTTGTACCATCGACTAGTGTGCGTGTGTGTGTGTGTGTGTGTGTGTCCTTCGATTGAAGTAATTAAAGGTGAATTTCACGTGTGCGTCGTACGAAAAGCGTATTAGCGGCGGCTGCCGGATGTAAGACTTGGCCCAAAGTGTCCAAATTTTGCCGCCTCAGTGACGAGCCCATTATGCAGGTGTGCTCTGCAGAAGGATGAATTTTTTGCCCTTTCACTTCTGATGGCTGCAAATGAATTAGTTGCACAACATAATGTTGGCGAATTGTAGCGTGAATGTTTTTGTTTATTTTTAGTGCGTTCTCGTTACAAGCGGGAAAAAGTGCTTATCGAGGCTGCAACTGTTTCGAAATATTACAAAATGCGGCGACGTTGTGTCGCGACGAATTCTTTTTTAACGAATGCCGTTTTGAATTCAGTCGCTAATTCTTTTTCCGAGCTTTTACAGATTTGAACGTATTCGAGTTCTGAAATAAAGCACAAACTAGACACATGTCAAAAGATACGCCGTGATTTTCTATTTTTATTTATTTAATTTTTTTCCCCCCGGTTTGGTCTTGTTTAACTTTTGGCGAATTTATCGGAATTTGAGTTGGTTTCTCACTCCCCAAAACCGATTCTCAGAGCTAAAACGACCGGAATGGAGAGATACTACTTCTGATTAGTCTCGGCCACTGCAAATGTTCTAAAGTGCCACACCTCTATTCAGGATAATACACGATTTCGGTGTTGCTCTAATATTTTCGAGTGTTTTTCAAGGGTTTTCCTTATTGCGAGGTGACGCTAATTATTTATCACGGTAGGTTTTGTCTCATTGCGCCCGAATTTATTTTCGTTTTTTCCCCTCTTCTATTTTGGGCTCGTCAACCAAGGACGAAACAAATAGAAAGGAAAGAAGTCGGTTATATTTTTATCCGATCAGAAATCTTTGATAAAAAGGAACGAATAGCAGGAATTATTATAACTAGTGGCGAAGGATAAAAAACAGGATATATGAAGCGCAATAAGAAGTTGGAAGGCCAAGCCTCAATACAAAACGCTCCACAAAAAGAGATGAACATATGATCGGCGTCGCAAATATAACAACTGCATCATTAGGATGATGAGCTGAATGTGGAGTGAAAATAAGGGAAAAACGAACTGATCTGGAGCAAGGCAGCGGAGAATGGCCAAAACGCAAACGAATGAGTGAAACAACATCAGAACGCCGAAGGGTGGAATAGAAACCATGAATAGGGAGGAAGGCTAAGCAGAGAGATGAAATGAATAACTATTAGAAAAAGAGGAAGCGTAAATATCCGATATATCATGATCTGATATGGAAGTTTTCTTACATTTAGAATTTTCCGTTTATTCAGCGGATGAAAAAAAAAAAAAAAAAGAAAAAACCGTCTAGGCTTACGGATGATTTCGTATTGGCAACAATGGGTCATAATTATTATCGAAATTCCGACCGGTGTCGAAGAAGGTAAAATTCTGAACCATTTTCTTTGTGCTATTTGATTCGGCGATGAAAAAAATTTTTCTTTTCGGAAAAACCATTAATAGCGGGGAATCATATGACAAGAAACAAAAATCAAAAAAATACCGTTGAGAACGTTTTATGTATAATAACGAATTCCATTCGAAGATGTCGCGTTTCCCGAACCTTATTATCTGTCTTATCGGTATATTATCCTCATTGATCTTTAGCGTGATGTGTATATTTTAAAGTACGTAGTTCCAGAAAAAAAATTTAGATAAAGAGTAATTTGTAAGCAAACAAATATTATGCTTTTATTACAAACGGGAAACAACGCGTACGTAATATTTTTTATCTAAATTTCTTACTGAAAATCATAACCCTTTTTTTCCTTCTTTTTCTTGTTTTTTTTTTTTTTTTTTTTTTTTCTATTTATTTTTATCATTTTCGTTAAAAAGAAGCAAAAAACCCACTTAAAGAATTAATAAATGAAAAATAAGAGTTAACGCGGATTTCTTAAAAATAACTTCATAATTTAATCGTATATTTTAGATTTTTTGTAAGCCGTTTTTTTTTTTAATAATTTGCAGGTCCCACAAGGCACTAGCCCGTCTGCGGGTTCCCAACATAATTATATCATTTATTTGTACAATATAACATCAACTTAACTTAAGTACTACTTTCTGTTACAGCATAAAAAGTATTAACTTATATATTACTATACTACAAAATCCACACTCTCATTATTTATCGTTTATATTACAATTATACCATCGTCTAAAATAATATTTCCTATTACAATAAACTTATACATGATAACACTTATATATTACAATAATACAATATAATTTTTATACAACTACCACTCTCTCATTAGCAGCTTAAAACTGGAGATAGTAACGAGTCTCATGTCAACATAGTCAATGTTATAAATGGTTATTACTAGTATTACGATACCCATTTTTTTTTTTTTTTTGTTACTATTTCTATTGCTCTTTACACCATGCTATCAACCAAATTTTAACCTTGTTTTTCCATCCCACCAGATTTTTTTCAT
This sequence comes from Icerya purchasi, assembly GCA_039619475.1. NCBI lineage: Eukaryota > Metazoa > Arthropoda > Insecta > Hemiptera > Monophlebidae > Icerya > Icerya purchasi. Next base: position 448,427,395 of record CM077116.1, on the reverse strand, counting down.
TTCGAATTTCTTTTGGTATGTTCCCCATTAATTTTATTAATACCTCTTCCTCTACATTGTGTCTATTTTACTGTTAATCCCCCTAGATCGTACATAGGAAGGTTTATCGCAATTTCTAGTCCTGTAAGTTCTTAAATTTAACTGTAATTTTTCTAATTCCTATTTCAATTAAAACTAGAAAAACAGCGTTGCTTTAATATATAATAACAAAATGTTTATAAAGAAATTAAAAATTATTTTGTTTTTGTTATTATAGAGAACATTTATTTAGTGTAATTTACGAATAAATACACCCCCGATGATCAGTGTGTATTCATTGATATAAAAGAAACTTATGGTGATGTAAAGTTAAATTCTTATATGATTATAAGGAATTGAACGCGTAAATGAAGAAAAAAGAAAAAAAAAAAAGATCGGAACGGAACGAAGATCTTTTGAGTAACATACGAAAAGAACTAAAATTAGCATTAGAGGCAGCGAATGAAATTCCAAATTAGCAGAATAAATTGGACGATATAGAAAATCAGTCGCGTTTATAACAGAATATTATGGTAAAAATTGAAAATGAAGAACTAAAAAAGGGGAAATAGAACGAGCTAACTGTTTAAAAACCAATTAGAAATAAATCGTCAAAAATATTACCAAGAAATTAAACAATAATCAAATGATTTAGAACTATACACTAGACGCGAGAGTTTTATGATGTGAGGAAGTAGGAAGGTGAAAATATTTAAGAGTTTCAACGGTTTAAGACTGGAATTGCAAACTACACACGGACTATTTAGCAAATCAAGACCAATTATTGCCAAAATTAGATGTCTGAAAGCAGATTATACGAAAAACCGGAAATAATAGATCGATAAATAGTAAATAATGGTTCATCTGACTGAGTGAGATGTAAAATACGACTGTCTAGGACGGGGGTGGTCAAGCCAAATGATATTGCGGGCCATTTTGGAAGGGTATCATAACTCCGCGGGCCGCATATAAAATCATATATCCCCATATTAGATTTAGACCCACTGTAGACACACTTAAGAGTGAAACATAAAACTTGTTATATTAAATGTTCCAACTTGCGCGTGCATTATGAGTTCGCAGAGCATAATTTTTTACTACTTTGGACATTTCGCGAGCCGAAAAAATGTTCAAGACGGGCCGCGGGTTGGCCACCGCTGGTCTTGGAGGAAAAATTATTCTACAACATAACAAAAAAAGAGCGGAACAACTAAATTATAATTCCGTTTTTCAAGTAATATCCGTGTAAAAAAAAAAAAAAAAAAAAAAAAAAAAAGTTCCAAAACCGAATAGAGTTTTAAAAACAACGGTATTATATCATTACTATTATTATTATTATTACATTAATAATTATACACACAAACAATAAATGCTATATGTTTGTGTAATGATAAAATGGAGTAACAGAAATAGAGAGTTTCTTTTAGTTAAATAATAAAGTATAAATAGCGTCTAAATTACCAAATTAAGTTGATATTAGCCTATATTTTTATTCAAAATTATTTTTTCCTTCATTTTTCTATATTTAGAATGTTACAATTTAAAATTGACACTCCCGTCTGGTGGTGTCTTCTTGATAAATCCGCTTCGAAATCGATGGATGGCTAACTGCGCTTGTTTATTATAAATGATTACACATCCCCATCATTATACTAAAGCGATTTACAAGACATTCTCGATTAAAGAACAGTTTGCTTACGATAATGTACACAAGATTGGCCCGAAACCGGAGCAAATCATAGTAGACTAATATGAACCCGGTGATGTGCAAATGGCGCGATGCACGTTGAAAAAGGAAGAATCAGATTTGAAATCGGAGATGGAGTTAAAAGTGTGTGCTCCGTTTGTGCTAATTTCTTTCTTTTGCTGCCATCAAGCAACGGTAATTACAGCGTCACGCGTTCAAAAATTGAACCTGTGCCCTTTCCAACCGTGCAATTTGTCAATCACTTTTGTTTCCCTAAGTGCTTCTTTACCTTTTTTTTTTTTTTTTCTCTTTCTTTTGTACACACAAAACGTGCCGTGGTTGCCAAGTCCACTTTCATCCGATCATTATTATTATTATTAAACAAATGCTCTTTTATAAACGTGTTTTCAAAACAATTCTATTAGTAATAAATGGAATAGAAAAAATTTAATACATTAAAAAAATTAAATCACCAACAAGTTTCGGAAACGCTGCTCCATAATCGTGCGGTAAATATACAACTAAAGTTTAATATGTAAACAATATAAATGTCAACATGAAAAAGTCGAAATATCAAAATCATTAAATTAATGTATTGAAATGGTGTCAAAATTAAAAGTTTCATGTTAAAAGCAATAGAATATTAATATTAATATATAAATTATAAAACTATAAAATAAAAATAAAATTGTTAGCTAATACGTATATAAAAAATTCGCAAAAATAGATGTATAACCTTTAGTTCTGTTTTAATATTTTAAATAAGGGGTCGTTATTTTTTAAGTAGTTATATATTTAACGTGATACGATTATATTTTTATAAATACACTACGCTTCAGCGAAATCTGACATTTTTTAATCTTTAATTACTTTTAATATATGTTTAAATCATTATTGATATTCGTGGTAATATTACGCGTTTTACAGTTATTATGTGTTCGGCCATGGTTGATTTTCTAACGTGCAGCCATACCCATAATTGCATAAACGTGCGCTTTATATCGCACCTTGAAAAATGGCTAGATGTATCATCAAATTTTAAAAGAATGCAATTAAAATACACCTTTGCAATATCATATAGAATGCCTTTATTAAAACAAATTAAGTAATATACAAATAAACAAAAATACAACTTTAATTTCGTTTGGCAAATTTGTACACCAACATTCCAATAGAAGAGAATCCTTAAATATAAATGCGTAGTACAATTTTAAAAATATAAATGCATAGTACAATTTTTAAAAATACAAACAATATACAATTTTTAAAAATACAAGCAATATACAATTTTTAAAAATGCAAACAATATACAATTTACACCGCAGTTAATTAACATTTTAAATATTATTATGGAACAAAATTATTAGATGGAGTCAAAAAGATAGTTAGCGCCGGATCATTGCGTGAGATGTTCGATCGGGCAATAGACAGGACCTCATGGCGGCTGGACACACATTATTACGATGATCCATAGTGTCACGATGCTCGAAACAAGCAACCGACAATGGTGATGAATAATTACGATAGTAATCTTATTAATAACTTAAATAGAAAAAATTTAAAGACAATAGACTTTACATAGTTAAACATTGGATTACTTTTACATATATCAATAAAAACATTTATAAAATTAGCGATATCTTCAAACCATTTTACAAAATAGCCTTTAAAATTAACAGCAATTTATTTAACGAAATTATAAATATCAACAATGATACACAAACGACAATGACTTTATGTAATACATTCGGCGGTGTACATAAAATTATTTGCGATACATGTGGTAAAATATACAAATAGGAAAGACCGGTAGAAGTTTCAAGGTGCGATATAAAAAGTACGTTTATGTAATTACAGGTATGGCTACGTTGAAAAGACAAACACGGCTGAACACACAATAACTGCTAAACGCGTAATATTACCACGAACATCAATCAATAATTTAAAAGTATATTAAAAGTAATTAAAGATTAAAAAATGTCAGATTTCGCTGAAGCGTACCGTATTTATAAAAATAAAAGTATATCACGTTAAATATATAACTTACTTAATAAATAACGACCCGTTATTTAAAATATTAAAACGGAACTAAATGTTATATATCCATTTTTGTGAATTTTTTATATATTAGCTATTTTATTTTTATTTTATAGTTTTATAATTCATACATTAATATTATTCCATTGATTTTAACATAAAATTTTTAATTTTGACACCGTTACAATATATGAATTTAATGATTTCGATATTTCGACTTTTTCAACTTTATATAGATATTTATATTGTTTATGTTCATTACACGAACTTATTATTACAAGAATTAAATAAAATACTTTACTAATAATCACGTGGAAGGCAATGGCAAACCACCACGTATAATATGCGCGCTAGGTCAGTACACAGCAGACATAAATAGGATTGCACTTTTGTAAAACGATGTAAATCAAACGATTACTATCAGTCCCGAATGTAGTCTTGCCTGTGTAGTACACATTCGTACTGCATATTATCATAATTGCCTGGTACCACTACCTATATTATATCGGTACAGCTAAAAATGTACGAATAGGTAATCGTTTACACGCTATGTTATGGCACCTGAAGAAGAAGACACGATTATGGAGCAAAGTTTCCGAAACTTGTTGGTGGTTTAATTTTTTTAATATATTAAATGTTTTCTAGTCAATTTATTACTAATAGAATTGTACCATTATTATTATTATTATTATTAATTTTTTGTACCATTTCAGTTTTAGGCAAAATGGGAAATTACCGCAAATAGTTTGTTTGTTTTTTTTTTTTTTTTTTTTTTTTTTTTTTTTTTTTTTTATATGGGTTTGGTGTCGACACTGACCCAACTACATGAGCTTAGATCACCTACTCAGATTCCGAAGCGATCGGAGATAGAGAGTATAAAGGAAAGAAGGAGGGGAATAACGGCTAGACATGGGAAGGAAAGGATAAAGGAAGCATTGAAACGGGTAGGAAGATCCAACGCCAAAAGTTCGGCGCATAGATGAAAGCACTCAAGAAAAATGGCAGGGCATTCAAAAGGGATATGGTTGGGGTCGCATATAAAGGGAGGATCAGTAGAGTGGAGAAGGTGAAAGAGAAAAAGAAAAACGAGAAAAGGGAAGGAGGGAATGACCAAGTCTTAGTCTGATTAAGGAAACAATAGCCGAGCGCCGAGAAAAGGGAAGAAATTTGTACCAGGGCTGTGAATTGGGAGTAGACTGTAGGAGGAGGTAGAAGGAGGAGGTAGAAGGAGGAGCGATTGGCAAAAAAAGAAGGGTAGATGTCAATCCATAGTCTGGCATGGAGATTTACGGAGAGGGAAAAATGATGTCTGAGGCAGGAAAATGCGGGAGGAATGGACCATTGCGAGACGTCGAACGAGCTGGGAAGTCAGCTGCTTCGTTGCCCTCAATGCCAGAGTGGCCAGGAACTCATAAAAAGTCAATAAGGATAGAACATGCTAAGCGCAAGTTGGAGATAGAAGCACGAACAGAAAGAATAATATCATTAGTCGAGTGGGAAGGAGGAGAAGAGATAGCTTGCAGCACAGATTTGGAATCAGCAACAATGAGAAATTTATTACCGCATATATGTATTTCTTTTCCTGGCAAAATTTTCTTATCAGCGATCCACTAATCCTGTTAGAATTGATACAAATAGGAAATTAAATATAACTATGCGGAGTTCTTGTATTAGGTCTATCACTAATGGTACTGGCTATGTTAGCGTTACCGAAGGGGGAAGGGCTACTAAAAATTTTCTTCACACCACCGGCGTCGGATGATGGAGAAAAAAAGAGAGAAAATTTCCATCGCAAAGACATGGATGAAGCGGTAACATAACGAGGGTTGGGCATAGCGGAAACAAATTGATTATAGTATTCACGCTGCACCGGCTCACACACGCCTACAAAATGAGGAAGTGTAATAAGTGGAAGAGCAACAATACTGCAACGATGTTGACAATGTGTGTGTGTAATACGTGGAGGTAATAAAAGGAAACGGAAAGGAAGTCAGCACATTGTGAGTTGATTCGGACGCGCGTGTGTTTTGATAGTAGTGGCCAGAATGCCCCGTAAGAAATTCACATCCTTGAAAAATTTCGACGAGAGATAATTAAATTTCTTAAAAATAAATCCGAAGAGGAGATAGTGTGGCAATAGTTTTGTTTATTAAAATTAATACTGAAAAGCACGACGGTTCATCATCTGTATGTGAATTACAACGAGTATGCAACGCGGAGGTAATAAAAGCAAGACGTGAATGATGTAGGCGCAGGCTCAACGAACGACAAGTAAAACACGATTTGAGTTTATGGATGGCTTCGTACAAGAACGCTTAACATTCTCCCGGAACATCGAATAAAAACGTGTACTGGATACTCTAGAGAACACTTGTAGGAAAATTTAAAAGACGCGCTCGGATAAAATATTTCGACCACATCATGAGAACAACGAAATACGAAGAAGCTCCAAGAAAAGAATGGAGTTAGTAGAAGGAGATCCCGGAAGAGAACTGATTGGATGCAGAATATCAAGGGGACATTGAAGGACTAGAGATGTACTGGACATTTGAAGCCGCGACCGAATGTGATTGCCTGCGAGTAACGCGAAGAAGAAGAAGAAGAGGAAGAATATAAACTCGTGAAACAGGAGTGTTTTAAGCGCCATTGAATTGGATTACAAAACAACCGACATGCTTCGAAGTCACTCTATTTATGTAACCGGTTGCAGAGTGTGACTGCGAAACACGTCGATTTTTTGAATTCATTAATTCGATGGCGCTTTGAATTATTTTCATTATGTACCCGTTTGTTTTGTTTGGATTTTTGATGTATTTATATTTATGGATGATGACCTATTAAAGACCAAGTGCGCCTATGTTATATTGTTGGGGAAACTAATTCTGAGTCGTGCACACCTTTCCTGGCGTTCTTGCATGCGCGGCCGACTAGGAGATGATATTATCGTTCCTGAACCGACTACTGGCTGTAGATTGCGACGCTCAGTAAATAGTTTCGAAAAAGAAGGCATAACTCACGTAAAATAGAGAGGTCGTTTACACCGCATCGATGATAACAATTTGCCGATTTGGCTAAATTGTTTATAATCGTTACTTAACGACTGGATGAATTAATTAATTAATCAATAACGGACGCACGCGACCAGGTATCGCTGTATCAAAGTCCGTTTATTAATAAAAATTCTTTTCTTTAAGTGAAAAAATAAGCAACTTTTCGGCCCGTGTTTGCAGTATATCCAATGGGGCGGGGGGCATTAAGCCAATTAGTTCAGTTTGTACTCGTTCAAAACACATTCTTACGTGTCTTTTTTTCTTTTCTTTTTTTTCCTTTTTGTTTTTATATCATTTTTTCGCACAGTCATTCACTAGAATACGAATAATATCGTAAATGAAACCCTCTATTAACTACAGTTAGGAGAATGAAAATAAAATCTTTTCAAACTGTGTCGAATTATTTTATTATTTTTAGGAATAATTATTACCAAAGTGTAGTGTGATTTTTTTACCGTTCGTTTGTCGTGATTTGCACGGTACGTTTGAATAATCGTTTGCTTGTCGTCCTTATTTTGGCGTTATTTTTCTTTTCGGCATTTCAACAAACGGGATAAAAAAAAAAAAAAAAAAAAAAAAAAAAAAACCAAACGAAAAACGAGAAACGAAAGACGAAAGAAAAGGTTCTCTACTAATTTTTGGAACATTTCCAAATTTCCTCTTGCAAAGTATTATGATCGACGTCCGGAGACACCGGAATCCACGACAAACTCTGAAATTTTACAATCTCATATTAATTCTTTGAATTTGTACATTTTTTCCTTTTCTAAATACGCTGCGAGCGAGACCCCGTACCGAATTTTGGCACAGGAGAGATAATTTTTTAGGTTGCTGATTTTATTTTTTTCCCCTTAGCAGTTTTCACCTTTCTTTTGTTCTATCTTTACAAATTTAATGACCCGCCGGCGTTCTCTTTTGTTTTCGTGTGATCGTATTTTTCACTCTCGATTATTTGCCGTGAACGCGGCGACACCTTTTAAGTTATCTATATTATTCTCCGTTTCTTATTTATTCATATAATTTTATCAATCTCCTCGTATTTTCATCCTGACCCTTTCTCCCCACCGTTTCATCCGTGTTGATTGGATCACACGGCTTCTCTACAGGAGAAACCGTCGAAGATAACGAATCATGAAATGAACAATAATTGATAGGTAGGTGGTCACACACTTTTCTGTGTACAATGTCATCGAATAAAATAATAGCCTGAAATATATCACACTAAAAACGGTCAACTCTTGCCGCGAAACATGTTACGCGACTTTTTCGCTAATTAAACAAAATTCTATTGTTCTATTATCTTACGAAATGAACGATTTTGTTACTGTTACTTTTTTTTGCGAAAAAAGAAAAATCCTAATCCGCATATATGTACATGTCCAGAGAGATAGTTGCTCGCCGCTGCGCATAAAATTTTTGTCATTCAAACATTTTTTTTTCTCTCCTTTTTCTGTGCCTAGCTTTCGCCATCTGCCCATTCAGCACAAATTGTGATTCTCATGCCAGGATTCGAACCCAGGCCTTCCCTAGGCGAAAACCAAATATCCTAACCACTAGACCACATAGGGGAACATTCCTTTTATTTATAAATTTATATTAATGAACTTTATTCATTCCATAGGAATTCTATCCGCTTGTGTCAGATATTTTTACATTTTATCTGTGATGGTTGTGTGTCCTTTCTATCTGTCTATTCTCACCTGATGTTAGCTCCTTCGTTCACCATTGAGGTTCCTTTACTATTTTATCCACCATCATTTGTCTGTGTCGTTTTAATTCTATCATCTTTCTAACAACCTTTTCGCAGTCTTCCGTATTGTTTTCATGCGGTTTTTAGTTATATCTTCTTCCGATGTCGAACGTTATCTTTGTTAATTAAAACACGCGCTTCCTTCTTATTCCGTATTTTTTCTCCGTTCATCATATCGGTGTTCTCTCATAATATCATTGCCAAGTACATACTCTTTCCCCCCTCTTTTTCGTTGTAGATCCTCGATCGACTCTCCGTAAGTTGAATTACTATGATGGTAAATACATAGAGTTGCCGTAGAAATTCGTTTGAAAGTGTGTTTAATCCGAGTGGAAGATGTCCCCAACAACAACAACAACAACAACAACAACAACAACAACAACAACAACAACGTCTGATTTAGAAGTTCTATTACAGCTTTTTATTAATTGTCAACGGTACCGCCAATGGCTTTTTCTGTGCTCGCCCCTGTTTTTCGAAGTAAAAAGCAGCCGAATTTGTTTTTCACGGTCGAGCAACAACCGTAGAAAAGTTTTTATTTTTACCGGAAACATTAAGAGTGTGTGAGGTATGCTCTAATAGCGACGATAGTGTTATATAGTTATGCACGGATTATGTACAATTAAGTATGAAGAGTAAGCATATAAAGTAAAAAGTAAAGTGAGTTCCATACCCTTGACAGGGCGTTGGGATTGTGAAGTTAAGGTTCACAATGTACTAAATTATTATTAAGCTTACAAAAAACAATAGCCCGAATACCATTGAGACTAATGTTTTTTTTTTTCCTGGAAAAAAATAAGGCAATATCTGGAAATCTAAAAGTATCATAACTTAATTATCAATCAAAAAAATATCGCACTATTGCGTAAGTACGTGAAACCAGCATTTCAACTAAGTCCGTTAAGTTTACACTTTATATTAATCACAAATGGCACAGAACGAGAGATAATGCGATGAATTTTTGCAGAAAAATAACATATCGTTTAACTGAATACATTATAAAATCACTTATGATGCGGAAAAAATAAAGGAATAATTCTTCGAGTTGCTTTTCCGCCGAACATTAATTTTGCGTTCGTGTAAATAAAATAAAAGTATGTGTTGTCACCGTTAACATTTGCAGTGAAAAATTACGACAATAATCGCAATAATTATTTGAAGCGACAAATAGAATGTACAGAAAATACAAACGGGCCTATAAGTTTAATTTCAATAAATAGAGATATACACATATGTACATATATTTTTGCGCGCGTGTGAAAAATTTTCTCGGAGTTCCCGGCAGACGTCTGTCATTCGTTGTGTTAGCTAAGCGTAGCTTTAAAAACTCGGGGAGTTGGAACGGCTCCATTAGGATTGTTAAAAATTGCATTTGTAACGTCATTTAAAGAGACGACCGCATCGCGATTTGAAAATTTTTCGCATTATCTTTCAATAAGTAGTTTATATAATTACAGAGACACACATTAATACTACATACTTGTATCGCAATAATGTGTTCTTATAATATTACACATACATATTTATATATTTGTTGCGTGAATACAAGCATCTTATCACTGTGACCAATTCCCCACTGGTCGATCCTTAGGGGGTGCCTTACCGCTATGCACGGTTTGTTTATTCTCTTTCAGTACCGACGTTAACGTTCCAAACCGATGATAAAACGCATCTTTATTTGACATACCGATTTTTCGTTACAGAACATTCGCAGCAGGTCCGCGGCGTTAACACGAGGAGCGCGACATTTTTTTTATTATTTTTTTGGTAGAACTTCTTTGTTAAGCGTTTGGAAGTTGCCGCTGCTATTAACAGAGCTTGTTAGCTACAAAAAAGCTCGCTTGGAAATAGTGGCTGTAAGTTATGCGGTGCATGATACTCCGTGTACCGATTAGAATTAGGATTGAACAAGGCGGGATTACCTCTTCGTGACGTTGTTTAAGTCCCCCTAGAAGTCATTTTCCAGAACGCACTTTTTTAATTTTCTTTCTTATACTAACGAAAGAGTAGTACAAAAAGGAGAGTATCTCTTATTTGCTGCGAACTTATCATGGTTAGTAGATCCTCCGGGTATGGATTGTGTGTCACTAGTATTTTGTCTCTATAGCTGGAACTCGTATCCGACTAGCCCCAGATGAACATGTATTAAGATGTGCATCTTGCAGTGCGTGTGATTATCGGAAGTGTAGTTGCACGCCTACACCTACGCCCGCTAGGAAACCGTCACCTAAATCAATGGTACACACTTAAGTGAGACGATTGAGGTAGGAGCACAACGCCTAGCTTCCGTGCTGCCGACCAATGATAGAAAGCTTATCAATAGAGTAGGTTAACCAAGACGACTGGCCTTTACTCACGTTGATGCGATTGTTCGCCGGCTGAATATTTCTATACGACGCTAATACACACGACTACATTCGGAACTGACTATAGTCGCTTGATTTATCGATATACAAATGCAGTGTCCAACTGTGTTCTAAACTGCTGTGTACGAAACTAGCGCCGTATGATTTTTGTCATCGCCCGGTATCGAACCCGAAACCTCCAGATCGGAAGTCAAGCGTTCTAGCCACTAGGCTAAACGCGACGACACTGTTTTATTAAAACGGGTTCGTATTTTTACGGTAGGTCTTAGTTGAAGGTTGTTTTTCTTCATTTGCCCTGGTGAATTAGCCGTTTCTGAAAAACTTATATAAGGGCGATATGGTAGAAACATTGTTGTCATCGCGGTATATGCTAAAGTTTTTAGGATAATTTGAAATCGGAAAAGAGGCCAGTTGAGAGTTTGTTCTCTCTGTTAATTTTCGGTAAAGAGCAGCAGACATTTAGTTAATTTAAGGAAAAACGGTTCGGTGACGAATGCTTCGGAACTATGATATAATACCGAAGCAAAGGGGAAAAAAAGGAAGAACTTTTCCAGTGCTTGTCTCTAACATCAGCGAGGTAAAAAGGCGGTTTCCAATTTGCCGGTAAAATCGGAGGAGTTGAGCATGCGAAAAAAAAGTGCTGAATGTATTAAACGGCCCCGATAGTGTAATAGTTTTTTGATGATCTGCTCGTCTTTCGTGTCTTGTTCGCTGGCCACTCGTGAGTATTTCTCCCGATATTAGCGAGTTACTAAGAGCGCACTGAGAAGTGTATGAACAACAGCAGTGTAAGGCAGCCGATCAGATTAGGCGTTTAATTAATCAAGTACTTCTTTCGACAGAGCGACCCCAGTGCGCGCGTTGTACTGCGCACTTTTTAGCGATAGCCTTTTGCTAGATCTGTTAAATGGCGGTGTATTAGGCAGATCAATCATCATTGCAGCGCCATCAGGAAGTGGGCATAAAAAGTATAATCTACAGGTAAAACTGACTGCAACAAGTTTTGATACTCGTTCCATTGAGAAACCCAACGCAACAGCTGAATGTTATTGAGATGACGATGCGCGGCTGGCTATCAGGTTTACACACGGCTGTTCGTAATTTATCGTCCACATATAAAAGAAATTACTTCGATTTTCGGTGTCTTCTATTTCTTTTTCGATTGTATTTAACATAACTACAATTTAAGATCTAAAAAAATTTTAAATGTAAAACAATTTAAAATGTAGAACAATTTAAAATGTAGAACAATTTACAGTTTAAAACAATTTAAAGTGTAATTTTTTTTTTTTTTTTTTTTTTCCTAAATGACTAAAGGGTCCACCACGAGGCCAGTGCCTATAGTGTGGGTGTCCAAACACTTACTATCGTTTATTGTATAAATATAACGTACAATATAATATCAACGTCCGACTAGTATAGCCACAAAACCACGAACGCGTGAAATAAAACAATAATCTTCGTAAGTCAAGCTAATATCTTATTAACAAAACGTGTACACACTTTCGATCTGGAAATTTATAACTAATAATATTATTATACAGTATTCTACGATAACATATCCCAACCGATACAAGCAACCAGACAGTACAATCAAGCAGAACAAATACAACACAGAAGAAATAATCATATCCTATATACATTAACGCTATTAATGTTAAAAACAGAACAATATATCCGAATAACGGCTAGGGCCAACGCAACATAGTTAACTATAATAAATACTCTATACATCAATTAGAGGTAATTATGCTCCGTTATGTCACAGTGCATGCAAGCCCTAATACCCTTCTATATTGTATTTGAAGGGTGACCAAGAAACCTACTCTAATTTTTACTCCTATCCCTACGATTTTTATTTTTTCCTTCCAAACTGCTAAATGCTGTTCTGTCCACATTTCCTTCGGTACTCTTAACAAAATAAATTCATTAATATGTTTTCTTCGACATTATCTATTTTATTATTTATCCCCCGCCGGAATTGAAAGGACAGTTCTTTAGGTATCCTGGAATTAATTTACGAATGTAAAACAATTTAAAATTATTTGCAACCAGAGCAAAGTTAAAAGTTTCGAAGCATTAGACTTAGGTCTAGTGATTTTTACGAAAGAAAAAAAAAAAAAATGATTGAAATTTTTTTCTTGCAAACCTTCCTTACAGAGAGACGACCCGGGGTTACTAATTTTTACATAAATCGGCGTTCCCACTTTTGAGATCCTAGCGTTTCAAGATTTACAATAATGCACGAATACAAAAACACGGTTAAAAGTCTTCAAAAAAGAAAAAAAAACAAGAAAAAAAAAAGCGACCTCTTAATCTGGTCTGGTTTATGCAGTAATGTTGTACATTCAGAGGTAATACTGTTATTTTTAGAAATCTTGTAGAAGTTTACTGGTCGACGGACATAGGAATCATTGACATATATGTATATACCTCGTCATCTTCGAAAGATTAATTAAATACTTTGGATAGAACGGGTTGATATACATACATACATAGATGGAAACTTCGCGAAGAAATCGAAAATGCACGTTTATTATTATTCGTTTTAGATGATTTTATTTCGATTTTGTAAAAGTTCTGAATTAGTAGCGGCATCGAACTCCCCGCGGCTGATTGTCGCCCCACCCCATTGGCGACGTGCCTGACGTCGCTTCGCATTTGCCAAAACTGTAAACATACAGAACGACCGAAAACGGCAGCTCGTTATAATAATTCGTCTTCCACGCGGCCAAAAAAACTACTCGCTGATTGACAATTGCTGACTGACAGACTGCAATTATTCCCGCTGCCAAGACTACTCTCTACCTATCTTCCATTTTTCACACTCGACATAAGTATCTGCTTCGCGCTACGTATCGACACAAGCACACACCCACACCTACGGATTAAGTTGGCTCCTGTTGCAGTACGTTTAGGCGCGCGTGTGTGGTGCGCGCCGCGTTCGGAGCGATGCGCTCGTTTTGTTTCTGTAATGAGGACGACATGTAGGAACGCTCAGGCAAGTGCAGCGCGCGGCATCAGTTGAGGACAAAGGTCAATGCAACTTAGTCGTCGCTAGCCATCGCGCTACCGCATCATCTTTAGCGCGCCGCGGTCGCCCCTCCGATCCAGACGATTATGTTGGCTCGTCGGCCGATTTCTCTCACCCCGCGCGGCGGCCCCTTCCCCGCCGCCATGGGTCCGCGACGCGTGTTAAATTATTCGCGCGTCCTCGATCGTACACAAACGCGCATTTCGTGCGCGCCTGTGTGTGTACCGAATTTTTTGCGCAGCAATCGCGAATAATGAACCGACGAAAATATTCTAGGACATGTGTGCGCGCGCGCGCGCGCGATCGAGCGAACGGGTGCAATATGTGCCGGGGGACCGGGACGGATGCTGCGTGTCGACGTCTAAGGTCGTCGTATCTTCGAGGCCACTATGCACATTTCGACAAACACATCTCGACGCACGCGCGCGCGCGCGCAACTGCCATCCACGTCTGGGCGCTGCTCTAAATCGACGTGAAAATCATCGCGAAATAATATCATTTAGATCGACGATGATTGCGTCTCCGTGTCGATGTCCAGGGCTGACGGTACGTGCGTACTTTTCGCTCTTCGATATCGACTTTCGGCGTTGAACTATGCAATTAGAATATATGTCTGTTTACAATATCACCGGCTCTGCTGATAATGATGTTCGAGCTGTGTTGCGCGGCGCTGATAATGAGATTTATAATTTGCCGCCTGTTACACATTATTATATAAATACCAGCTACCCTTATTTCAGAGCCGTTGGCGCCATCGACTTCACCAGCGCGTTTAATGACTCGTACCCACACACGCGCACACGAACGCACGCACACATACACGTTCACACGTATATATATGTACATACGTATGCATGCGCGAATTATTTATACATATTTGTTTTTTGTCGGGTTTTTTTTTTCTTTTTTCCTTTTTTCCCCTTTTCTGGTTCCATTTGTATTATGCATCACGCTGATTACGTGTTTTTAGTAAAATTCCTTACCCTAGGATGTCGTTTTCCGGCGAGGATAGCGCGATATTTAGACTTGAATTGCACATCGCGCGGCGGGAAAGGGCTATATGCGAGTTTTTGTCAATATCTCTCGGACGGAGATATTATAGTGTTCATTCAAATATTTATTAACGGATTTGGCTGCCTATAAAATTATTCAAAAACAATCTTATCAACCGTCGACCGAATCGAATCTCTCATCTTGATCGTCTGCCTGCGCGGATTATATTTTTTGTTAGTACTGTTTTTAGCACTTTGTTTTCTTCCCTTCCCCGATTTCGCAGATATTCTTCTTTGACGAATTTTCCAAAAGTGGCCTTTGAATTTTATTCGCATCCGGACGTCTCTAGGTAAAATCGGCCGATTAACATTGTATATTGTCTTTGTATTATGTCTTCCGGCACATTCGTATTTCGAAAACCCGATTTTAATTGAAATATACGCGCAAAATGAATCATACATACCGAGAAAGATCCCTGTGAGAATAGAAGTAAAAAATTATTTGGATTAATTAGATATTTTACACAAGTATAGTTTAAAAATACTTCTACTTTTTTTTCTGATTTTTTCCTTTCACGGTTAAAAGAGCATTTGTAATTGCACGGCAAGCGTAAATATCTTAAATGTGCAAAGTGAAAAAGAGGAGAGCAATGTAGAAGTATACCGCAAGGTAGCAACTATTGACACTGTTTATTTTATATATACAAAAAATGGTCTCTGTATAAAGGGAATTAAGTTACATTGAGGTAGTCTCGTTAGCGGATGATATATGACAATATAGTTACGTCACATAAAGATATTAAGGAGGTAGAAATAAGAATGCAAAAAGATCTAATAGCAATAAGTAAATGGGCGCACACGATAAAAGTCTAAAGAACTAACGTAAAAAAGACTAATGGTACTGCGAAAAAGAAGAGACAGCTCCGATTTGTATTGTGCAAATATAATAATGCACTCGAATGAATTTGCCTACTTGATTAGGAAGAAAGATTCGAATGTGAAATGAAAAACTGTCAAAAATTCGACATAGTAACTCGGTATAATGATGGACCAACACTTAAGATCGGGCATACATATGGAATTGCAAAGAAAATAAGAGCAGTTTTACGAGCTTTACATACATTAAAGAAATATGCAACAAATGAAACATTAATAAAAGTAGTTTATTATGCGCTAGTAGAGTCGAGAATCAGATATGGAATTCAGACATAATGGCGAGTATATTCGGGGAAAATAAATAAACTGCAAATTAAATGCTTGAAATTAATAGCAAAAAATCCTTAAGGGGAGGGACTGAAAGTGAAATAATTACAAAAGAAGACGTAATGAGCATAAGAGGAATGTGTACTTATTACTGAAGATACGGTAATACGTATCGGCAGAAAAGAAAATTGAATTGGAGGAAAGAATAAAAACAGAATACGGATTGAGGGAAAAATTTACGAACTAATTACCGTTAGCGAGAACAAAGATGGTGGAGCAAACGGAGACAAAAATATATTATAACTCAGTTGTTGAAAAAAATAGGGGAAAGGAAAATAAAGGAATGGCTTCAGGAGGAAGTGTAAAAAATAAAATAAAATGACCAAACGCAACAAAAAAACTGAAGAAAAAGAAACAACGAATATAAAAGATAGAAATGGATTATTAAGTATTGGATAAGTAAAAAGAGATAGATTAAGATCTACTAGTTAAGTAAATATTACACGATTACATATGTATAAGTTAAGTTAAGATGGTTAAGGGTTCTCATAGGATAATTCGTCGACAAGCGTTTTAGCTTGAAAGATTTCTATGTAAAAAATAACAAATACATATTTTTCAAAAAAAAATTAAAAATCGCAAAAATCCGTGATGAAATAAAAACTCGGGAGTATTTCTGCCAAGTACTAAAAATATTACGAAAAATAGTCTACGAGTATTATTATAGGATATACAAATTTTTCTTTCTTTTTGGATTAGAGAACATTATTTATAACACTCGGTATTTTTATTAAAAGTTTATTAAACGGCATTTCACATTTTGAAAATTTTGTCGTTATTTATATTCTTCCTTTTCACACTACCCAAGGATAATTGACAATCGCTTCTTCATTTTTATCGCATGAAATGGAATTTCTCTACTTATAGGAGAGAAAACACATCATTCTTTTTTAATACGTATAATAATTGTGTATAAAACACGCGCGAGTATATGCCAGCGTGAAAGTTCGTCATCTGCACCAGTTGATAAATGAACTAACTTTTCACCGAGATATGACGTGTGTAATTGTGGATCACGACGTATCAGAGTTTATCAGGAATAGTTCACCTACGGAGAGAGAGAGAGAGTGTGTTTGCGCGCATTAGCCTGAAACATTGTTTTCAAAACTATGTGTGTTAGCTCTTTTTCCTGGTTTTTATTATTTTTAAAAATTGTAACCGAACGCGCGCCGATAACAGCGAGAGGGAGACGGTTCTCAGATTTGCCGCGGAAATTTTGCAACATTTTATTATCGTTTAAATGAACCGTTCATCTGATAAAATTAATAACTGAACCGATTCACCGCGAAGAAAACCGTGTTTTTTTTTGTTTTTTTTTTTGTTTTTTTTTTCTTTATTCGACGGAATGACTTTAGAGAATTTTTCCGTCTCAAATAATACAGCATTTTTCACGTGTATTACGATGCAAACGGAAGTCCTCTAGTCATTAACGTTAATCGTTTATTTATCTGAAAAGCGTTTTCGACCGGCTTAACTTTTGAATTACGCAAATGTGTCTGTGTGTAGCTCGCGCCTCATAAAATGCCGGAAATTGTTGTAAAGTGTGAGATAATTCGGAAAAGTTCGTTGCCCTTAGTTGTCTTTTTATGATTTGCAATCCGAACTTTTCGATATACCGAGTGAGTTTAGAATAAATAAAAACAGCTTTGATCCTGCTGAGTTTTTAGAAATTCTCAATTTTTTTCAAACTGAATGCATTATTAAACGGCGTTGGATTCCACACGGTCAGTCGACCCGCTTTAAAAAAAAAAAAAAGTCATTATTGGTACCTAATTTTATTGGTTTTTTGAACTAGATTAGTTACATTATTTGAACACATTTAAAAAAAAAAAAATATATATAAATATTAATGACAACGTCATTCTTAGCCCTACCACCGCTATTGTCTCAAATGGGGGTTGACATACTCTGTATGCGCAACGTCGTTCGACTATCGGAAGCTTCGGCTGTCAGCCCTCGTTCTCTAAATAGAATAATGAGGTAGAAATATATATAAGTATTTCTACATTTATTATTATCCGTGAATAACGATTTATTATCTTTGTCAATTCTCCTCGTTCTGTACGAAGTGTGATGGACCAGACGGGATCAAGAGACCCTTCGCGAGGCACGAAGGGCCGAGTTATATACATATGCATGTAATACTTTTGTTTGGCTTGTCGGAAATCGTATTTAATCAGAAATGTGCTAGGAACACAAACTTAAACGTAAATATATTTTTACTTTATATGTATTTGCCTTCTCTCGGGAGAAGTGGTTGGTAAAAACAGATATGTTTCCTATTTAAATATGGCCTTCCATCGATTTTCGAAGCTAATAGTGTCGCCGCGTGTTTCACGATGATTTGATCTGCGCGCTGACAATATATATTAGTCTTATGCGTGATGCGCGCGTATTATAAGGTCTAGAGGTTTTTAAAATGTGCGTAATACTTTGGAAGTAAAGTAGTACGAGAAATTTGCGATGTTTAGTATCTAATAATATTCGTTAGCATGTTTCTCTCGGGTTTTCAGTTCGTTTTGACTGATGTGTTTTGTTTGATCCTTCTGGCAAGTTTTTGACAGCGTTGATTGATAGCTGCGTCGATTGGTTGAAATCAATAAAGGATGTGATTGCAACACAGAATTACAATGGCTTAGTGTCCCGATAGAGGCCAAGAGAGCCAGTTTAAAAATTAATAATTGCGCGCTGCGTAACGTCGATTATTCGCATTCGAGCGTCGTTGATTAATCAAGAATTTGTTCGCTATCCGGTTGTTTGTAATGGAAATTCTTTTTGACTTTCTTACACCTGATTGTTTTCTCTTTCCTATTTTGTTCTCTGTTTTTCCGCTGTGGCTCGTAATCGATACTTCATGGTTTTAAAATCACGGAACATGCTTAACTGTCGCGCACGCCGAGAGAGTTGTTGAACAGAGTTTATGGAAGACATTTTACACGTCACTTTGTTAATTATTTTTCATTACTCCATTTCATTATTGATTCAGCGCCGCTTCGTCCCGCGGCTATTTTAGTTTTTTCTATACGCTAATAAAAAATCATTTTCATTAAAAGCTTTTCTAGGCGATACCGAATAAATTGAATTTCTACAGAATGCGCAGAAACAGTTGTCGGTAAGAGCGAATTTTGAGACATTATCTATAGGTTTACATAGTTTTACTCAGTTTTAAACTTTTTGCCCAATTATATTTGTATTGTAGTCGAAAGCTTGATAAAAAACTCGCTTATAATCTTTACAATATATAAGTGTACATAATTTCAAACCCCTGATCTATTTCCTGATTGACTAATGTCGGCTTTTGTATAACTTTTTCTTTTCTTTTTCATTCCAGCTCATACAATTAACAGTTCCCGAATAATCCTGAAATAAAGAGTAGTTAACTTTGAATTACAAAAAGTTTTAAAATTACATCCTTGTAGTTTCCAATTTGCTTTAGCCGGATTTTTTCCCCCTCCATACCTATATTTATATCACGCGTACCTTTAAAAATAAATTGTCAGAGACAACTGATACATATATAAAAATGCGTGACGGTAAGTTTTCCCGCAGTTACCATAGTTCCAGAACTATCCATCTCTCTATTAGTTAAGATTCTATAGACCCTGCCAGTATCTATAACTGCGATGTCGAAATTTCTTTGTCCGAAAATTCTGCGTCTGCATATATACACTAATCTCAGTTATGACAAATTATTTCGAATATCTCAAATAATAATTCGATACCAGAGAAATCTGAGAAGGTAAAAGCGGATGATCCTGTAAGAAAGGAACAGGCCCCCGATACAGACTTAGTATATTGCGAACTCCTTAACTTCACAATATCCCCGATGATGATACCCCGTGTGTGTCAAATGTATGGGACTTAATTTACTTTACACTATGCAGTTTGTGTTGGTTCGGTGTTTTTTAATAAAAGTGTTTATTTTTGACGATTTATTTGTTTTTTTAAATTACGTTCTGATAATATACTCTGTCTTATTTTGAATTTTTAAAATTACCAATTCCCAGTTAAATGTTATATAATAACAAAATAATGCGAATGGAAAAATGTTTTTAAACAAAAATATCGTACGATAAAGCTCAAAAATTGACTTCCCGAAGAACAGTCGATTACTGTTATATGAGACCTAGATTAATCATTGCATCGATGGTTTACAAAAATTTAGATTAAATATTTCAATTTGTAATTATAATATTGAACGTATTTTATAAGTTTAAGACATAGTGTTGTGGTGAGGAATAGCTTATAAAAGTCAGTGAAAATTCCATTACCATTAAAAATAACCTTAAACGTTTTGCATCTGAAAATCGAAAATTTACGCATATAAATTATATATATTTACGTTTTTCACGCTTTATTTAAAAAAAAAAAAAAAACAAAAATCAACCGGATTTGAAAATAATTTTACGATCCAATCAAAGAAAGTTGTAGTCTCCCTAGAAGGTCTGAGTATACTTTATAATTATCGCATATGTCGAGAAACAGTAGTATAATTTATTGAAGGCGCATCCATACACATTCGGATTAATGTTTTTGACAGTCTCTATATATGGAAATACTAGACGCTTACGAAATGTACCGAAATTATTCTCGTTTTACATTGTTTATATAATTCGCGCGAGATGCATATTAATAATTGCAATTAAAAGCGCTAACTAGTTTCAGGTCGGGAATGACTTCGTTATAATCACCACGATGAATCCTTATCGCCATGATTATGAAGTCACCCGTAACTAGTCGGCGTTTTTAAAAATATTGTAATCATGTCAATGTTTAATGTTTGTGTTTTATTTATTCATGCGATTTTATAGTTAAAATCGCGTACACCGGCGTCTTTAATGTAGTTTAATTTGGAACATGCAATTATTTGCGCTCGTGTTCCGGAATGGGATCATAGAATAATTGCGAGCACGTGTATTCATTTCGTTCAGTAATCGATCCTAGATATAATCTGTTTTGCTCAGCGTGACTTTCGTTTCGGCGGATTTCGAATACTGCGTAAAGGCTACTCTATTATTATAGGCTGTTGTTTTATCTTTGCCAGCAATAATCGTCTGTTTCTGTTGGTTATCGCGAAAAAAACAAAAAAAAATATTGCTTATTTTTCAAATATCGGCACCAGCCCCCCCTCCCCTCCCCGTTTGTTTTTACCATTAAACTGTAAAACGGTACGAACCCTACTGGTAGAGGGTATGCCACGAATTAAGGAATTAAGCTTTTTCTGATGCGCCGAGTTTAATAATTATTGGAGAGGGGGATGTCAAATATAGACATTAACCCGGTTCAAATGAAATTTTTAAAAGTTTTAATGTGCAATAACGAGATATCAGGCCCTTCTCGAACGAAACATCACTATCTAATATCCCGCGGTAGCTGGCTAATGGATCTTAATATTTGGCCAGTTTCTTTTCCCGGCGTTAGTCCAGGCTGAATACCCAACTGGCAATGAGCCGGGAATATATTGTCGTAAAATCGGGGAATAATGTAAAAATAGCCCAAAACGACGATATTTTCGGAACGGAAAAATCATTTGAAGCAAATAATGAACGCATTTTTTACTGCACTTTACTCGAAGTAAACTACGAAGAATTCTGTTTTATTTATAGCATGCTGCACGGTCAAATATTATCGATAGTAACAAAAAAAATTCCATTCTTCTTTTTGTACAATTCTAGTAATCAGGAAATCGGGAGGATTTGGACCGGGAATTTAAAAATTATATTACAGTGGCCATCATGTAGTTTGAAATTTATTATTATTTTTTTTTTAAAACACAAAAACAGAAACTAATTAAAGGTTTTCTTTATTTCCTTTTAATGAGCCGGCTCTTTAGCTAGATTTCAGAAAATATTGCGATATTAAAATAGGGTACTGAGAATCAGTACTGCAGCTCCCTGGTACTTCGCAAATTATACCCTCCATAATGACTTAAACGTCATGTTTGTAGAGGATGAAATCAAAAAACAAGCACAAATAAAAGCGTGTCGTCCGACACTTAGCATTCATAGGAATCCACTTGCTACCAATAATTTGCTGGATAACTCCGGTAAAATACGCAGACTGTGGCGAAATAAG
This sequence comes from Icerya purchasi, assembly GCA_039619475.1. Classification (NCBI taxonomy): domain Eukaryota; kingdom Metazoa; phylum Arthropoda; class Insecta; order Hemiptera; family Monophlebidae; genus Icerya; species Icerya purchasi. Next base: position 448,405,123 of record CM077116.1, on the reverse strand, counting down.
CCTTTAGACCTTGTCCAGTCATTATAAAGTTCCGAAGTAGTACTACTGAGTACTACAAAACATTCTTTATCACAATAAATTAATCGCCAAATGCCCACTGAAGTTGGTCAGTTGTGTGATGAAATAATAAAAAAAATAAAAACCTATTCTTTAATTTTTTTCTTTCTTTTTTTCTTTTTACCTTTAAAAATCTATAATTGTTAATTTAAAAAAAAATACGTTTTAATGTCCGCAGGGAATTTACTGATTGCGTTCTGGTGGGATATCGGTAACGTATCGAATCGGGACAGTAATTTTCTTACAAAACTTCTTCCGTCCTTTTTGTTTCATTATTAAAAATGTTATCTAGGCGACTGTTTTTTGCATTGTGACATAGAGATACGAACGATGTCGGAGCTTACTTCTAATAATACTTAATATCGAGCTGTCGTTAACAATTACGCTGAATCGATTCTTCTTTCGAGATTTTGCCGCCAGTGTTTCAGCAGCTTCCGGAAGAAGTGCAAAAGCGCGCGGTATCGAAGGCTTTTTATAGGTCGGACACGATGCGCTACGGGGTTGGTCTCGGGGTTTCTCAGTTGTTCCGAATTTTATTCGGATTTAAAGCGTTTACAATGAAGATACGATAATTTTTGATAAGAATAACGACATTATAATTGATATTTTGTCACGATTAATTAATTTTTTTGTTTTCATTTTTTTTTATTAGGACGAAAACACTTCAAGAATGAATATGGAATCGTTACTAAGTAACAACGAACAACCGACTACGGTAATGACTCACAATCATTGCGTAAGAGATAGATCGCCCGGCTACCCTGCGACCAGCAGTCCTTCGTACGACATTGGAAAATTACCTCTCAATCTGACCAAATAACTAATCGTTTTGCGATTTTATTTTCCTTTATTTTTATATGTGGTTTCTTATATTACATAATTTTTTCTTTCTTTTTTTGTCTGTTTTCTTTCTTTTCTTTTTTTTTTTTTCTTTTTAATATATTTAATATTTTTTATCTTTTATTACTTTTGTTTCTCGTTTCTCGTTTATCGTTTATCATTTATTTTACATTTTTTTTCTTCTTTTTGGTAATTTTAACTTCATTATTTCCTTCCTACATGCTATTGTTTTTTTTTTTTTTTTTTTACTGTTGTATATGTATGTACTTTTCAGGATTGGTAAAATTATTATTATTACTATTGCTGTTATTATTATTCATTATTGATTACTGTTATTATTAAGGGCATAGTGATAATAATTTTGTATGCATTAATTTGAAGAGGCATTATTATTTTGAAAAAAATTTGTCGCCTTCGTCGTATAATTATATTTATAATTATATATAGTGTTGTACCAGTTTATATTATACGGGTACGAAAGATATTAATATTTTTGCAATTTAAAAAGTTGCGATCTTTTTATTCGATTCGGAGTTACGTGCGAAATGTATAAAAAATCGAATTGGACATCTCTAATGTCGGTAAGCGATAATTTTTTGAAAAAAGAGACGTTTGTTCTGTTCGCACTTTTGCTGGGAATTGGCCAGTTTTGTCAGTATCTTTTTTTTTTTTTCCTTTAAATTATCGTTATCCGAATTTTCTTCGAATTGCCCCCCCCCCCCCCCTCCCGCCGAGTAGCGTAGTCGTTTTCAACGGTTTCGGCGAATGCCAAAAAAATAATGCAGACGATTCTTTTTTATCTTTTCTCGTTCGGAGGCGTAATTGTGCCGCATCCTTTCCGTTCGAGTTCGGGCTTATTTTTTAATTCAAGGTCATTTCATAACTTCCTTCGTTACCTTCGTTACCTTCGTTACCGGAAGAGAGATGGTTTTGCAATTCCGAAGAAGTTAATTGCGACGAAATGTTTTTCTTTCTCTTTTCTCCTCCTACGTACGTGTGTTCTATATTCTCACACGATCCAAAAGTTTCAACGCAACTTCTAGTTTCTTATTCGCTTCTAGGGCGTATTTCCTGTCATCATCAGCCGGTAATTGCCCGAACTGAATTTTCACTTTTCAGGTTCTTGAGAAAGGATTTCCGTTAAAAACGCGGGGGACAGTCATGCTGGTAATTGGATGACGTCGATTTGGAGATAGGTAACGCGATTGCCCCTGGTTGTTGCGTTTTTATCATTTTCGGACCATGAAATATTTTTATATCTCGAAATTGAGACGGGGATAGTGTGTGTGGCTTTACGGATGTATAGCTGCGGATTTATGATGACTTGTAAGTTAAGAAGAAAAGATAATGAAAAGAGGACGATCGTTGATGTTCAGGCGTTGGGTTAGGGTGTCCGGGGGGTAGTGTGTGAACAAGTCGGGAGAGACTCGGATGATTATTTAAGATGACCTCTGCGGGGGGTACCCTGGTAAAGAAGGTCGGTAAGAATATCGAAAAAGGATGTGATCATTTTCAGTGTTGCGACAAACAAAAGAGCAGTAGTAGATGGTGCAAGTAAGGAAGAGTGGGTTTATTTAGATGATTAAACTGTGTGGGAGTAAAAACTGTCAGGAAAAAGAAAACGTGGAGATGATGGTAAGCGTTGAGTGGCGTAAACACAACCATTGGATTTAAAATACGGTAAGTGAGGGAGGGAAACGAATGTACGAAGAAAATTGCGCGTAAAACGTGACGATATGTAAGGGGTGGATAAGAAGGAAAAATTAGAATGTTTTAAAATTGCGCGTAAAACTTGACGATATGTAAGGGGTGGATAAGAAGGAAAAATTAGAGTGTTTTAAAATTGCGCTAATTTTTCACGTCACGACTTCAGAGTAAAAGTCTGAACCTTAATATTTGATATAGAAGTTCCTTGGCGTTTTCAAAATTTTGAAAAAAGGTTAGCGGTAGGTTTCTTTTGTGGATTTAGAAAACACTGTGGACTTTTTTTAACATTCCTGCGCACACTTCATTAAAACATAAGTATACATCCGCGGCACAGCGGTGTGACTATTGTCGCCGATTATTTTAAAAAATATTGAAATTAAAAAAAAATTGCAGCTATGACTTTAGTGCGACAAGAATTGAGAGGTCTAGTTTTTTTTTAATTTTTATTTATTTTTTCGCACTATTTTTCAGTTTTATAATAGCGAGCTGCTTTTTTTTTTCTTTTTTCTTTTTCTATTTTTTCTTTTAACTGCGTTGTGCGGTTTCTTAGCCAGAATTTCTAATTGTTACTGCTATTATTTATTAATTATTGTGTTTCGTTTTATTATTCGTTACAAGGTTAACACAAAACTAATCAAATTGAAGAAGTCTTGTTTTCATGTATCTTGGTTGTTGGTTTTTTTTAGTATCTATTTTTTTTTTATTTTGTTTTTTTTTTTTTTTCTTTCGTTTTTAAACTTTTTTCATTCTAAAATTGGATGAAAGGAATCATCTAATTTCTCTTCACAGTCTTTACAGATATCCGGTTTAGCAATTTTAAAACGTTTCAAATAGGCTCCCCACGGTGTTCCATATCAAATTAAAAGTTGGGCGAAGTTATAATCCGTATAAAAATGTTTCATTTGTAGTCGTTCCTCGATGATTGGAACTATTTCTCATGCTGCCGGTTTGTGATTTATCGCACCTGAGTTGTCAGAGTTCTATACTATTTTTAAGATTCGCATAATTTTCTTCATATATTTAAAAAAAAATAAATAAAAAACACGGGATATATATATATATATATATTTTTTTTGTCTTTTTAGTTTTCGATTTATTTTGGTCTGTCGTATATCCCGTCATTTAGGTTCTCCTGCATTCGTTTAGGCTAAAAAACCAAGTCTTCCTCTTAATGAAAATAAGGTTGAATTGGCGCAGGCTAAAGCATAATACGTCTCCAGTTTTTCTTCAGATGTCATTGTAGGCGAGTTTCGCTGAGGATGACGGAGATGATAGTAAAACTGAAGAAATACCACACTTGCTCTTTAATTTTGAAGTTTTCAAAAAATAAAGACATCACCTGCAACCTGTATGATGATACAGCTAGCCCCGGTTCTCATACCTTAGTGTGCGATCCAGGCGACTAGAACATTATTATTGGTAGAAATATGAACGTGCTTAAGTGGCGCGTAATTTATTAATGTAAGTGCAATATCGAGCGAATATTTTTTTTGATTAGTCGCGCCGCCCAGTGCTTTGAATTCGTTCTTGCGTGAATGTATGTATGTTTATGGGTGCGCATCGAACTATTTTAATTGTAAATATTGTTAATGCATTCACAATATCGGTGAATGTAAAAATAATGGTCGATCGGGCTTATTTACACGTTGGACAATTTCTTTACCGAATTGTTAAAATTTACTCCGGCACGTTCTGTTGGTGTGAAATTGCGTTTCTCAGCTGTGGCTGATCGTAACGATTAAAAACGTTACAAATTTTATAACTAACAAACGAAAGTTAACAATGCCTATTGAATCTTTATAATAATCGCAATTTAATTATAGTAATACGTAAACGTAAAGCACATTTCTTCTACCTGCTTGTTTCGATTATGTTTATTCCTATGATTATATCTTTTCATCTTTCCGGTCGCTATGCACGGGTCTCTAAAACTTTACTATCCCGTTCGTCTATTTTACCTTTTCACCCGACATTTTCGGCTCCTCCGTCTTTAGCCTCTTCTTGTCCTGCCGTTATTCCTCTTTTGGTACAGTCTTTAGCGAGCTTTTTTCCTTAATCTTACTTTTTTTAATACCTCCAGATTTAAAAATTACTTCTGCTTTAATATTATATGTCAGAAACGTTTCCAATTTTTGAATTGAAAAGAAAAGAATTGTCGGCCGTTATTATAGTTCCGTTCGTAATGAATAAATAAATAAATATATATATATATATATATATATAAATGGAAAAAAAGTGCGTGTTACCTCTATGTTTGATTAATTGTAATTTGATTACTGGACGATATTTGTTTATTGATTTTTTTTTTTTTTTTTCGTTGAACATGAAAAAAAAATGTATATTAATAATGATGTTATTTTGTTCAAATTTTATTTTGTACCTCTATATTATTCTTTTATACTTAATAATGTGATGTTACAAAATAATTATGTGATTTGCTATTTTATAAATAAAATTTTATATAAATACTCCTTTCGAATTGTCAAATTTTTTAGATGACTTTTTTTTTTTTTTTTTAACAATTAGTTTTTCCGAACTGTAAGAGAATATTTCGTATCATCTGCGCAATTTGTGTTTTTGGAATATTCAAACTGTGTCACAACATTTGTTTAGTTCGAAGGCAGCGTGTAGACGATGACGACCTGCATTACCAAATGGATGCTTAAGATACGACCTAACACAATTTTTTTTTCTTTCATTTCCCGATACTGGTAGCCCCGGAACAAGGAGTAAGTTATTTGATTGCAGTTTTCAGTTCTTCCTAAACTTCTGCATCGAACTACACAGTGTAGATTAGCAAATACTGTATGGGGCTACAGAAAGAAAGTTGCGAACTGACGCAGAATGTAATACCAGTCGTCAGGTGTGCTGAAAATGAGAAGTCTGTGTGTTATATGGAGAAAAGGAATAATACGAAAGAAAGGGAAGCTGGCGATAACAAAACGCTTAGCAAATCAGAGGCAATCCTGCAGAGGAATAAGTATAAATAGTAGCTTGAAGGATGGCAATAGTTTCAGTAGTAGAGGTAGAGCGAAAAGAAGGAAGTTTAAGGAATTCAGAATGGCTAAACTGAAGATACGAGATCTAACTGCGCTATTGAAATCCTTCAGTAAAGATTAAAAGAGTGATCGCGAAGTAGGAAATTTGTATTATTCAATTCAATGCCGAAACGACATGAGAGGGAAAGAATGAATGTAAACGTTTTAAAGCCGATTTAATTTGTAAAGGACGAATTTGAAGGAGCGTTGCCGTTTTATGCAGCAATCTAATTTGGAGCGTATCAGGGACTTACACAACGTTAATAATTACCTTCGAGAGCGTCTTGAGTAGGGTTTGAAACTTTCAAGTTAAGAAACATATAAACACGGTTGATATGTTTATAGAGTGACAGGCGACAGAATAAAGTGATGCTCGGATACGAAAGGAATTGACTAGTGGTATAGGGCGCGATTTTTTAGATTTATTTCAACTAAGGACGGATTATAAGGCCGACGGACGACTGAGGAAATATTTACATTTGCTGCGTCAGGATGACGAGATGAATACTTAGAGCTTTTGTAGAGTCCTTGAGAAGCCGTTTAGCTCATCATTGACAACTGGAAGGATGCCGGTGATGCAGTCAGAAATTTATTATATGCCGACATTTTTGTGTTTTTGCACATAAAAGCAAAAAATACTTAATTTTAACTGATTTCTTTAACACGTATGTCTGTCGATAAATATATGTATAAAAAAACTATAATTTTTATTGCTGCATAAAAAGTGTACATTCTGAGATAAGGAAGCGTTCAGGCCTCTCGGACTCCAACTCATGTCACTGATCCCATTATTCTCCAAATTCGCTTCTGAATTTCTAATTTATTTGCATTCCGCTCTGTTGTAAAATTGATCTACTATGGATTTCTGGTCATTATTCCTGGCAACGAGTTAGTTGTCTCGTTGACACGTTCGGCGGCGACCAATGGTCTATTCATTAGTAGATTTCCTGCTCAAACTCCCTACTGTCTTTCTTATCGTTCCCACCACGATTTCTGGACCGGATTCTATCCTTCATTCTTTACCAATCCTCGATCTTTTTACTATACAGCCCTTTCCTTCCTGTCTTCCTTGGTTTAATCTTTTCCCCTAATTTCCTCTATTGTTCGCCTGCGGTTCAATCATAGTTTGCTTCCGGCTTCTCTTTTCCGTTTTTCTATTGTTCAATCTCCTTTGTGTGACCCTCCGGAGCTCAATTATACCTGTGATACGAATCACGTCTTGTTCGAATGCTCCTTTATTTCCTCCGAACGTTCTACTCTGTATTCTAGTCTTCTGCGCCTTGGCCTTCCTACTCCTTCTAGTGTCTACTCCATTCTTGCATTCCCCTCTCTCAATATATAGTTCCTTTTTTGGATTTCTTTATCTCCTCAATTTCTAATCTTTTCCCATTATATAATGCACAATTCTTTGCGTTGGGTAAGTTTTACTGTTGATGTGCCCCCCCAAAAAAAAAAAAAAAAAAGACTACATCATGCTGCGTTGAGCCCTTCTCGATTATTTCTAACCTCGTTCGCGTGCACTTTGTTTTGATACTTGTGCACAGATATCTCTGGTCCATCGTTCATTCTGATACTACACAGCCTGCGCATTTCCATATCCTTTGCCATGTCTAAATTATGTATTTTAAGCTGTTTATCGTAGCGGCAGCCTTCACTACTTCCACCACTATTCGGTTGTATCTTTTCCCGTTACAAATCGTCCATCGTATAATAAAGATGAAATTATTGAAATGAATCGATCACTTTCTCACCTTTTTGGTTATTTGCGGTAGCCGGATGCGAAATGACAAAGAAGGAAAGAAGAAAGAAACGTATTTAAAAAAAAAATAAAGAGGGAGCATAAACAAAGAATATAAAGAGTTGGAAAGTGTTGCGTGCCTTTTTCCGCGATGCCTAAAGTAAAACAAATCTTATTTATAAATCTTCAATAAATAATGCGAATTTATGTGAATCTACTTCGCGTAAAAGTTTAATATAATAACTGTCGCACCCGGAGAAATACCAATTGTTAATAGTAAAACATCACGTTTTAATCTGGTTATTATTTTTTTTGGAATCGTAATTCCCAACGGTATTGCAGTATATCGATAATAAAAGTTCGCATTATTGATTTTAATTTTGTGTTATTGAACTTTTAATTGCAACGAATAAATAATCGCTATGAAGCAAACAGATTTCGGATTTCCGGGTAGATTATTTTTACTTAAATTAAACTATATACACACATGTATTCTCATTAATAATGATTACGTACATTGATACTATATATATATATATATATATATATATATATAATTACAGTGCGATGAGCTATTGCCGTAAAAAAAAATTACCGGCAATTAATAACTAGCGTTGTTTAATTAAAATTGGTAGGAGCTTAAAACGCGGGTATATTTTAATTACCCTTGATATTTACTTACGAGTCAGCCAATTTCCCATTTCACTATTAATCTGGTCTGGGACAGTCCTATCATCAGTTTCTGTCTTTTTTTTTTAGTTTTGATAAGTATGCTGTTCAATTTTTCACATTCGAATAATGTTTGGTGCATCGTTGTTAGTTTATTTTATTTCATTTTTTTTGTACTTTTTTACTTTTTTTTATACAAGTAACAAAAATTTTACAATGTTAAAAATTAACACACACAAAAAAAAATGTGTTTTATTAATTTTTGTAAAGAAAATTAATTTATTAGAACTTGTAATAATATCAAAAATTGATCAAATTTAAAAAATTTTTTATAAAGGAAAAAGAAAGGCATCAAGCATATAGAGAAAGAGAATGTCAATGATCTCAAAGGAAAATTGAAGCAAGCCGCATTTTGATCTTGACAGAAACATCGATGAATAATGACGATAATATCGACACATACCAAATTTCGATTGCATCGTGAAATTTAAACGCCAGAATGTTCGAGCAGGAGGGGTTGCAGCTTATCGCAATAGAAACGAGACAAGTCAAATATTGTTACACTTTTAATATTGATATGTCAATAAGCAATGTTACGCAATTATATTTTGGTCAAACAGACGTTGTAAATATATATATATGTACTGTTCAATGCTAGAAGGAAGATGGAAAAGAAATAATTATTATCGCGTCATTTATATTTCTCCAAATCAAAGGGTCCATGTTATAATTAATACGATTATTACCTTTCACTCCGTATAGTTGAAGGGGTTATTAAAAGAAAATTTGCTCACACTTCCAATGATATTAGCTGGAGATTTCAAAGTATGCATCAAATAATTCTCTTTGTCTTTAATAGAATTTCTTCAAACCGAACTTCAATTAAATATTAATAATAATCCAAATGAAACAAAGTACGGAACTATCATTGATGCAGTATTTTCTAGATATTATATTAATAAAAATACATCAAATACTTATATTTCATATTTTAGTTACCATGAGCCTATTATGTATCTTTTATAGAATCCAACAATCAATGAAAAACATTAATAAAACAAATGCATTCATTATTTGTTTCTGTTTTTCTTTATGTGAAACTTCATACATATGTGTTTATGAGAACCACAGATGATCTCCCCATTTGTTGTTCTTACTCTTGGTAAATTTGGCACTAATATACTATAGAACTTTAAGTCGAAGTTGGGGAAAACGCCTTTGAAGTTTTACTTCTGCCTTGTGCATCGAGGCACATTTTCCTTTTATTTATTTATTTATTTTTTATTTAAGAGTCTAATACAACCGTTTTGAACTTCTCATTCGCCATTTAGTTACCGCGACTAAATTCCGCCTATGAACTCTTTCGGACGCAAATTCATGAACCGTTAATATTTCTATTTCCGAATAAAATTAAAACACGAAAAGGTAATCGGAGAAATAAACAAAGTCTATACAAATTTCCTTTATCTGTATGGTTACTGCATTCCGAAACAGTAAAATATACAGGCAGGATGAAAGTTTTGATGGATAATTTTACACATGAAATGATACAGCGCAACGAAATGAATCCCCAAATATATTGGCCTCGCAAGGGGCTATGCCCCTTAACCCCTCTTGCTTATATTTCTGTCTCTTTCTCTTTTATACTTTGTATAAAATGATCAAAATTTACAACGTAATTTTAAATCGGTCCATATGAATTTAATAACATAATCACAAAAATCCTATAAAACATAACAAACGTTACATAAAATTGGGACATTTTTTGGAACATTTTTTTGGGATATTTTTTCTAATGGGAGGTATCCTAAGAATTACGTTGTAATTAATATATATATATATATATGAGACGATAAATGTATGCGTTTACTTTTACAAAATAACCCGTACGTCTAAATGACAAGAAATGCGCATAATGACTCACCTCGATATTCCACCCCCAAGAATTTTTAACTACCTGTTGCAGGCTAGAAAGTTATGCCGTCGAAACAAAGGCCAACGCCATCATTCCTTAGAAAAATAGTTACCCATTTATAGCATACGTTTCTGCACTCTGAGTCGTTCAGACTTCTTTCTTTCTACTCTATCTTCTCGGCCGAGTCGATCTCAATTCTTCGTGCAATTCATTTCATATCCTCTACAAGTGGGGTTCACAAATTCCTGATCGTTTCTGATTCCATAGGCGTTCTTCAAGCCATCTCCTCTCCTCCTTCTCATACTTCTGACGGTATCATCCTCTCTATTTGATCTCTTGTATCCTCTTTGTTCTCGTCCCGTTCCATTCTCATAGACTTTCTATTGGTCCCTAGTCATTCCAATATTGAGGACAATGACTCAGCTGACTCTTTAGCTCGCTCAGCCGCTCGCATTGGTCCTTTCCTCAACTCTTTCCCTTCCTCAGACATTCTTTCTCTATCACGCTCTAATCATTCTAGATTTTGGTCTGACATGTATCCATCTTTATTCTCAGATCGCTTTTCATAGTACCGTCTTATTCAACCGGTTCCTAGTTTTCTGCCTTGGTTTCAATCTATTCGTATCTTTCGTCGTTCCACTGTTGTTTCCTTAATTAGGCTTAGAATCAATCATTCTCTTCTCCCTTCTTCTCGCTTTCGATTCGCTTTGTCCCCTTCTCCTTTCTGCTCTTCATGCTTCTGAGCCTTCTTGTATTTGTGATTCAAATCATATCCTATTCGAATGTTCTGCCTGGGTCTTCCTACTCCCTTTAACGCTATCTATATTCTTTCCTTCCCATTGCCTTCAGTTATTCATTTGCTGCTGTCCTTTGTCTTTTCCATTTCTGACCGCCTGGCTATTTAGTTATATCTCTTAATTTTTCATGTTGTTGGGCCAAGACCGCTTGCGCGCCCAGGGTAGGAAAAAAAATACTATTCAACTGAGACTAAACTTGGACTAACTTAAAATATATGAGTACGATTATTATTATGGGAAGAACTTCGATCGATTGATCGGGCAAAGTTTACTGAAGATAACAATGTATACGCAGGATCAGAATTAAAATAGCATTATTATTATTATTATTATGTGAAAATGAAAATCAAATTATAACTATTACGGAATAGTAAACGTTTCCTGTGATAACGAGCATGATTTCAAAGTTAAGCCGGAAACGGGCGTCCTTAGACTTAATCATCACGATATTACAAGCCGTGATATTAATAAAATGAAAATAAAGAAATAACGATGAAATACAAAAAGGCAGAATGAACAGAAAATATCAACTGGGTTTACAACAATTCTTTTTTTTACGCTCGCCGATATTTGTGAACACCAGCCAGCATACCTAAATTGTTGTACGGCCTCGTTGCGTTCTTAGAACTCCCTATTTGTTCAGTCGTGATTTTACTTTAACCCCGAACGTATAAATTGTTTTCTTCTTCTTCTTTCGTGAGTGTGCGACTAGCCTTGCGGGCTATCAGCACTTGGTGTGTGGGTGATAATCATTTGTGGAAACTCCTATCCAGCGATATGAGTTTCATTCGGTATCATCCGCCTGAATATATTTGAACCCTATAGCAAGTCTGTTGGCTTTATCAAGCGTCTGATTTCATTGGAATTATCTAGAAATGCAACGGCCAGGCTATTTGTGTGGCGTCCTAGCTTTCGACCATACTGTTTTGCAACTTTTTTGATTTCTTCACTGATTGTACTTATATGCAGAGATCTGTATGTGATGTATGATTGGTGATGTACCACGGAGCATCTGTAATTTCTCTCGGAATTTTATTTTGGAAACGTTGTATCTGCGTAATGTTACTCGGCTTAGCACATCCCCAGAGTTGGCATCCGTATGTCCAGATTGGTTTCAGTATATATAGTAGTACTTATCAGGGACAGTTCTGATATCGTTCGCAAAAGCCACAGTAGGTTTCTATATTTCAAGTTCATTTCATTCCTTTTCTTTCCTATGTGTGTCTTTCAAGTTAATTTTTTATCTAAGTGAATTCCGAGGTATTTTACTGTTTCTTTATTAGGTATAACTTTTTACTGTTAATATAAATATTCGATATATTGCAGTTCTTCTTATTTGTAAACGTTATATGCGCAGATTTATCCTCATTGATTACTATACGCCATCGTTTGAACCACGTTGACAAACTATTGACAGATGATTGAAGATTATTATTGATAGTTTCTACTGAGGTGCTTGTAGATAAAATTGCAGTGTCATCTGCAAAAGTGGCTATTTCCGTTTCATCTGGAACAGGAATATCGGGAGTGTATATTAAGTATAGTACTGGTCCCGGTATACTGCTCTGCGGCACACCTGCTTGGATCTGGTGAAGCTCCGATTCTGCTTCCCCGTATTTAACAGAAGAATACCTTTTACTTAAATAGGATTTTAGTAATTCAAAGAGTTGATATGGGAGGTTGCAGTGTATTTTATGCAGTAATCCCCCATGCCATGCTTTGTCGAACGCTTGTTTAATAACAAAGGAATGCACAGCATCACATACTTTTTTTTTGGTTTCTAAGGATTCTTCTATTATGTTGACTATGCGATGTACTTGCTCTATAGTACCATGTCCCGTTCGAAATCCAAACCGATGCTCTGGTATCAAATTTCTGTCGTTTAAGAATGGCTTCATTCTTTTTAGTAACAGTTTTTCATATAATTTCCTTGAGAACAGGAAGTAGTGCTGCTATTGGACGATACGATGCAAGTTCTTCAGCAGGTTTCTGAGGTTTTTTGATCATAACAACTTGTGAAAACGATCAAAAGGAAATAATACACCAACGTATTCTTTTAGTTGTAACACGTATAGTGATCATGAAGGTTGAAACGCGAAAGGCGATTAAATAAAAATATTTTATATAAGATTGAGAAATATGATATCGTGTTTAATAGTTTCAACTTTATTTATTAATGCCATGATTCATGTACGTAACTCCGAAACATTTCGGCTCTTTTTAATATTTTTAAAGTATAATTTTCTGTAACACATGTTTTTATAAAATTTTGTAATAAAATAATAACACAGAAAATGGACTTGAACATTTACAACTCAAATATAAAAAATATGTATTTTAAAAAACTGTTACTATACTTACTACCCCATTCCTAATATCATCTTAATTCCGTTATTGTTTACTCTTCGTTTCGGGTTCGTTAAACTGTTTTGAAGGCGCAAATGGGGATAAGTTTGGGCCAACTGCAGATTTTCCCCCCGCTCGTATGGGCAGCATATAAAATTACTTATTCTTACAGTATCGCATTATGGGGCGAGAGAAAAATACTTTTTTTTCCCGTAGAAATTTTTAATTTTTTTCCTTTGTTGACTTACATTGTTTTGTTTTTTTGTTTTTTTTTTGTTTTTTTTTTTGAAAAATATGTATTTATAATTTTTTACATACAAAAATTTTCGTCAAGCTAAAACGCTTGTTGACGGATTATTCTATTTGACATTTTACCATCTTAAATTAACTTATACGTATACATAATCGTGTAATATTTACTTAATCTATCTATTTTACTTATCAATACTTAATAATCTATTTCTATCTTCTATATTCCAAGTTTTTTTTTCTAGTTTTTTTGTTGCGCTTTGTCTTTTTATTTTATGTTTATTATTTTTTTTTATATTTTCTTCTTCCTGAAGCCATTCTTTTATTTTCCTTTTTTCTTTGGGTATTTCATTCAACATCTGAATTATAATATAATTATCCGTTTGCTCCCCCATCTTTGTTCTTGCTAACGGCAGTTGGAACAAAAGTTTTTCCCTCAACTCGTATTCTGTGTTTATTCTTTCCTCCAATTCAATTTTCTTTTCTGCTGATATGTACTCCCATATCTTCAGTAATAAGTACATTCCTCTTATGCTCATTACGTTTTATTTTTTAATTATTTCACTATCGGTTTCGCTCCTTTAAAGATTTCCTATTAATTTCAAGCAATTTAATTTGCAGTTTATTTATTTTCCTCAAGTATGCTTTTCTCGCCATTCCCCATGCCTGAATTCCATATCTGATCCTCGACTCTACTAGTGCATAATAAACTACTTTTATTAATGTTTCATTTGTTGCATATTTCTTTAATGTATGTAAAGCTCGTAAAACTGCTCTTATTTTCTTTGCAATGTATTCCATGTGTATGTCCCATCTTAAGTGTTGGTCCATCATTACTCCCCAAAAATGTTTATACTGCGTTACTATGTCTAACTTTTGACAGTTAGTCGTTTCACATTTATTTCTTCCTCCCTAATCGAGTACACAAATTCATTTGAGTGCATTATTATATTTGGACAATACAAATCGCAGCTGTCTCTTTTTTTCCGCAGTACCATTAGTCTTTTTTACATTAATTCTTAGACTTTTATCGTGTGCTCATTTACTTATTGTTATTAGATCTTTTTGCATTCTTAATTCTGCCTCTTTAATATCTTTATGGGACGTAACTATTGCTATATCATCCATGTACGAGACTACCTCACTGTAACTTAATTCCCCTTATACAGAGACCATATGTGTATATACAATAAACAGTATTAGTGCTAAGTTGCTACTCTGCGGTACTCCTACATCCATCTCCTCTTTTTCACTTTGCACATTTAAGATATTTATGCATGTTTTCCTTTGTGTTAAATAACTTTGAAACCATTTTTTCAAATTATTTGTTATTCCTATATCCTCTAATGTGTTTATGATTATTTTATGATCAACCGTTTCAAATGCTCTACTAAGATCTATTTTTAATCACAACAATCTAATGAGAATCGACAAAAATTGTTTCCGGTGTGCGGATGACTCCCCTTTAATGAAATTTAAAACAATAGGTTTTTCTAGCAATTACAATTATGTATCTAAATAAAATCTGCCCGTAAAGAAGACTGTTAGATTAAATGGTAGTTACGAATTTCGAAAGAGAGAAATTATTAAAAGAAAAGGTTTTTTGCTTATTTATTATTCATTCCTCAAAATGTGTGGTACGTTACTATAATTAACCTGAAAAACGCGAAGAAATATTTTATGTATCTTTTTCGGGGTATTGGGTATTCAAAAAAAAAGGGCAATGAAAAGATTTTCCTAAACAAATGTCAGGCTGTAGATCAAAAATATTGTGACATAAGATTGCGTTCGAACGGAGCAAAACGTATATCTAGCTAAGTACTGCACGAATTTGGGCTGACTCCGCTGTTAGTAAAGGTGTAAAGATTCGGTTAGTGAACTCCCTCGTCTTCTCAGTGTTCCTGTATAGTGCAGAGACCTGGTCAATGACCAGCGCAGACAAAAAACGTATAGACGCACTCGAAATGTGGTGCTGGAGGCGTATGCTGCGTGTCCCATGGACAGCCAGGAGAACAAATGTCTCCATAATAAATGAGATTGGTAACCCGAAGAGGCTATCATCTGTAGTGCTCTGCAGGATACTGCGGTATTTTGGTCATGTGATCAGAGCGAACAATTTGGAAACGGTGCTCGTCCAAGGAAAGGTTAATGGAAAAAGGAGTCGAGGTCGTGCGCCGACTAGATGGACGGACGCAGTGTGCACAGCTGCTGGTCGTACCTTTCAGGATTGTGTACACATCGCAAGGGATCGGAATTGTTGGCGCAGTCTGATCAACCGGGTGACAGATCATGGTCACGATACCCTTACATGGGGTGAAACGATTCGATAGATAGACTGCACAGCATATATAAGTACCAGCGCTCGAAAGACACTTAACCGCATTACATTAGTGATAAAAAAATAGTGGAACGCTTACATATTATTAACGAAAATATAAATGCTATATATAAAAAAACAAACGGGAAAAAGTATAACAACCCGCCCACCACCAAAAAAAAAAAATTAAAATTACAGCCAATTTATACTATTAAAAACATTACTTAGTAGTTTAGCAGTATCACTGACTAATTAAATTGTGTTTAATTCGACGATGCTTATACTTAATGTATACCCGGACTAGTTGTTCGGATTCCTGATAAGCGTATTCCTGATAAGCATATTGTTACGTGGTAGAAACAGCGATGAAAACATTTTTTTGCTCTGTTAATTATACAGTTTTTTACATAGAGCAACTATAACTAATTATGCGTATTATTAATTTTAGTCCAACGGGGAACGTTTAAAATACATCGACAGCACACTTATTTTGTAGTAATTTAAATTAATTGAAATCGGAGTTTGAAATCGACCACCAAACTAGAGCTGAGCAAGCCAAAATTGGTCTAATGATGGTTTTATAGATGAATAAGCTTGCTTGTAATAATGTGTAAGTAAGGGTCTTCGATTAATAATTGAGTATAAGGCTGCAATAGTTCTATTTGTTTTCGCTTCAGCGTGTATTATTCCTTAAAAGATAATCTCTTATCTAGAATTATACCTAGATATCGAGCATGATCAGCTAGGTGCCTTTAGTAGTTAACTGTGTTGCGGGGGGATGTGGCGTATACGAGAGTAAAAAGTATAGTATTCGAGGAAAATTTATCATGGCACTCGATTATTATTATTAAATGAAACGCTAGAGCTGTAATTAGAAATACGTGTTTCATTAACGCGCATTACGGAACCTAAGCAATATACTAATTAAGAGGAGAATTAAGGTAAGAGACCATCGGATTTATCGAACTTGTTAAAAACTGCGGGCCAAAATTTTTATACAAATATTTTCTTATTAAATTGCCATTCAGAGAATAATAATAACTGTTTAGGAATTTACTTAATGATATTTAGATTATACAAGGCGGTACGCAGGGACACATTGTACAACGTTATAAATAAAGAGTAATCAGTCAATTTCAAATTTTAAACAAAGTTTTTAACACGAAAGTAAGGGTCAGTGTATGCCATTTTAATTAAGTTAATCGAGTGTTCAAAACTGATTGATAGAAGTCGGGAGATTTTAAAGTAGAAAATTTTCGGTAACTTCTAATGTTGACGTATATTGAAATAAAAAATACTCGATCAATTTCGAACTTTAAACACAGATTTTTGGCACAAAAATGAAGGTTAACCGAATACGGTTTGAGGTAAGATACTGAAATGCGCAAATTAATATTCAGAAGTCGGCGAATTCGACGAGTTGTCGTTGAACGGACAAATGCTGCGAAAGGCATTCAACTAGAGCTTGTGTGTCCTTTATTTGTCGCATGCTTAGGCGGACATCGTTTCACAGTGCATTCAAACAGACTGACATTGTTCCGCTTACATTTCAACGTATTGGCAGAAGAGCAGGAATATGAAGATAGCTTCGAAATTTCGGATTAATTGAAAGCATCACTTTTTTCGCTGTTACCTTCATTTCGTTTTCGTTTTTCATTAACGTCTTCTCTGTTCCGCCCTCTTCACCCGAACGATGAGACTTTCCCTGTCAATCGTACTCTCCTTTTGAGTGTCCGTATCCGCTAATCTTTTATATCAATATGTGAAAGCTTTCATATCAGATCATGGGGTATCGGGTATTTACGTTTCCTCCTTTTCTAATAATTATTCATTTCATCTGTCTGTGTAGCCTACTCTTCCTCCCTATTTTCGTGATTTCTTTTGCATTCTTCTCTTCGACGTTCTGATGTTGTTTTCCTTATTCGTATGCGTTTTGGCCATTCTCTGCTGCCGTCCACCAGACTTCGGTTCTCCTCGATTTCCTCCCCTCACTGTCCTCCCCTCACTGTCCTCCCCATCCTGATGATGCAGTTATTTACGACGCCGGTCATGTGTTTTCCCAGTGTTTATTCTGCTTTGTATTCATTTTTGTTGAGACTTGGGCTTTCTACTCCTTATTGCGCTTCCTATGTCCCGTCCTTACCTTCCCAAATTAATTATTCCCGCTATTTGTTCATTTTTAGCAAAGATTTCTGATGGGATTAAAATATAACCGACTTCTTTCCTTACTGTTTGTTTCAAAGGTCGCCTTGGTCGACGAGCCTAAAGTAAAAAAGAAAAAAAAAAAAAAAAAAAAAAGAGTGTCCGTCACTCTTAAATGAAATTCTAATTTTTACACTCAACTCTTAGCACTTGACGTCATCCTGCTCCTTACTGTAATTTCATACAACTTGTGTCATTTCTTTGTCCGTCATTCCTAAACTTGGTTCCTTTTTTATCTATCTCTGAAATCACAAATATGTACTCGTTTAAAATAATAATTATTCGGGCGCTGTGCAAGCGTTTAAAAACGTTTGGAGGATGTATCTTTATGAGACAAATGGAGACGTTACAGATTACGAACATACAATAGATTTTTAATGTAAAGCAGTTAACGTTGGAAGAAGTAAGATTAACCGGACAGACACCTAAAACGTCTCCATGACACTTGGTTTAATCTCAGTGGTAACACGTAGCTAGACGATATTTAAGGTATGTAGCTATAACTTTTTTTTGGAAACAAGATTGATTAGTCACATTATTTTACTTGACGACTTGTTGCCATCAAATATGTGTTACTCATCAATTAAACACTAATATAACGGTTTGCAAAAAATGTGAGTCCCGAAAAATTTGAGAAGAAGCACCTCTGGATTCTTTTTTAAATTCTAGAGCTCCGTTCTTGTCGACGGAATTGCTGCTTACCACTTTGTTGTTAACGTGGAAATTTATTCGACCGGTAGCGTGGGGTAGCCTAGCGGTTAAGATGCTCCGCTACCAAACCAGAGATGTCATAGGTTTTCGGTAGTTGCTTCGTTGCGGATCCAAAATTATATACCTAATCTGAAATTGAATTGAGTAGCTGAGAAATTTGGGAAGTAAAGGAGGCCGAGAGAAAGGAGAACTGGCCTCAGCATATTCTCTTTAGATCCATTCGGCTTAGTACCATTACGGAAAGCTTTTCTGTGTCAAGGGTGTGGAACTTACTTTACTTAAATGTGAAAAAGAAAAAAAAAAAAAAAAAAATTCTTTTATATTTCTTTGGGAAATTAAATTTTTCCCATTTTTCTCCTTACGTATATCAGTTTCTATTTATACGGGTTGTTTTGTTTTTTTTTTACCCCCCCCTGGGTTTGCTACCAAAGAGCATTAGCCCAGCAAAAAGGAATAGATGCATGAAATAGAATAGAAATTATATTTTTATTCTGTCGACAATGGAATCAAGGAACATCCCTAGGACAGGAACAACAGAGATAATAGGTAGAGAAAGAACATAAGAGGCGTTGAAAGGAGCAGGGAGACCAAGCTTTAAAAGATGATAATAAAGTAACTCACGCTCGCGAGATAAACCGGAGCACTCGAAGAGCACGTGATTCGCATCACAAACATACTGGGAACCTTCAGGATCCAATGGACAATGTTTTATTTACGTAATGAAAAAAAAAAAAAAAGAAAAAAAAAGTAACGATATAAAAATGAAAATAATCGATGTTTTATGTAAAACGTACGAAAAATTGATCGTACTATTATAGAACGTGAACCAATCCGAAGAACTGAAAGTTCAAATGTTATTTTCATTGCGATTTCAGAAGTAGCACGCAGTTTTAGAAATACTCGAGAATGTGTATCCGCTTTTGGGCAAGAAACAAAAGAGAAAGAAACGGTGCAAGTTTTATTAAATTTTTGAAGTAAACAATAATTCTTCAGCCGTATGCGAGCAAAATGAACTTTCCATTAAAAAATTTCGAACAATAATTCGACATAATTACAACGTGTCATTTTCAGAGAACATTCGTTATAGATCACATATTGTAATATCGTAAGCGAAATTACATTTGTCGAAGAACTAGTTTGTAACAGAGAAGGTGCCATTTTTTTTTTTCGTTTTTCGTGTTTTTTGACTTGCCATTATTTCCAGTATCACAGCGTTGCCGCCGGCCTTAATACATTGCGAACTTTCCCCTTTTAATAAGTGTACACAAAATAGATTCT
This sequence comes from Icerya purchasi, assembly GCA_039619475.1. Taxonomy (NCBI): domain Eukaryota; kingdom Metazoa; phylum Arthropoda; class Insecta; order Hemiptera; family Monophlebidae; genus Icerya; species Icerya purchasi. The sequence continues at coordinate 448,385,259 of CM077116.1, read as the reverse complement.
TTTTTCGCTTTTGTACGTACACATTTGTTTATAATTCATTGAATCTCTACTTTCTTAGCCCGATATCGACAGGTATAATCAGATTAAGACGATCATAGAGATGTCTTGTTCGTTCGAAAGGATTAGAGTGTTACGGTAATTTACTCCTTTTAATTAATCAATAAGTATTGTGCCCGTTCAATTCGTTCAATTATTTTTCGCTGTCGATTATGAACAAAAATTTTTATGGCCTTTTTTTTATTCAATTGTTTCCGCCGTTTTTATTTTTATTTACATATATTCGTTTCATTTTTTTTTTTCCCATCAGTATCTGTGCATGATGTTAACAGTTATGATATGGGCGCGCGCGTATTGGTTGAGTTTTGAATGATTTCACATGTAATCCCATGATTTACCGACAGATGACGCTAGTAGTGTTATAAAATATTTATTTCGTAAGAGCGTTTCCATTTAACGATTTTTAAAGTATAGTGTAGGACATAATTTGTAAGTCGTAAGGTTCGTAATCAATTTTTCGGAAAAGATGTTTTTTTTTTTTTTTTTAAAACGGCGATGATAACGATGAATTTAATGATTTCTTGTCAGAAATTTTAGTATAATCGTATTAGAAGTGAGTTTATATTTATTAACTTCGTGTTTAGCGACTGATGATTTTTCAGTATTGCCCCGTGTTCACATTTTTAATGTAGCTGCTAATAAATTACGGTCAATATTACGCTTGCGGGTATGGTTACTGTGTGCTTCTGAAGCGTTTATCAACAATAATATCGTTAATTTCGTTTTTTCTTCTGCCATCGGGATTAGTCCGATTGCACAGTCTCATTCTATTTTTTTTTTTTTTTTTTTTTTTGCAAAATTTATAAGCATTTTGCCTTTTTTATTCTGGTTTACGAAGGCGACTACTCCCGTGGTTGTTTCTCATCGATGTCTTGAAATCAACAATAACGAAAACAACATCATCGTTTTTTGTATTCTTTTTTATTTTTTCGTTTCATTTGGCTCACCTATAGAAACTATTCATCTTTGTTTTATTACTATTTGTTGCGAGAGCGTAAACTTGATTACCTGAGGTTCGAATTTTACATTAAGCCAAGACAAATTTTGCCCGATTTTGGATTAATCGTATTTCGAATTAACACGATGACAATGCTGTACACACGTTTGTGTCGATCTTTTCCGCAGTACATTAAATTTTGATTAATTTTAAATCTTTCATTTCTATTCATTGTTTCTTATGATACCAATATTTAGTCGCTTAGCTTTTAGCGCTACGTTTGCGAGCTTCCCTTTCCCGATGTGGTAATCTTACGTTCCAGAACTAGGTTTATGTTTTTTTCGTTGCTTTTTGATTCCGCGCATTCTTCGCACCTTGCTTGGCTTTCTTGCGGAAAAGATGTAGCTTCATAGAGAATTAGGACCATTAATTTATTATCAAGAATAAACGGGTCACCATGCAATTCTAAGGAATTTGCCTTTTGCCGTGATTTCCTGTCGGACTCGGGCTAAAGGTCTAATTTTAAGGCGTAGTATACTCGCCTCCTTACTTTTCGACAATTTCACTAAATTATTCGTTTATTGGGCCTGTCTGCCCTGCTTGGACCTGATTGTGAGCGAGATGCCGGCCGACCTTATGATCTTTATGTAGTATGAATTAATTTACGGTATTTATTAGTACTTCACATCTGGCTTACGATGCTCTTTTCTGTACATTATATCAGCAATAAGAAAATTCTAGCTGTTTCCGCAATACCCAGCCTACTGAAGAAAGACTATCAGCGTGCACGACGTGGACGCGCAGAGGTTCACTCGGTTTTGTCTCTTATGCTCTTAATGGTGGAATTGGCACCGTTTGAAGAGCGAGTGAATACTACCCGCAGAGAAGTTAACTTTAGTGGAAACAACCTGAGTTGCGTGGACCACTATCGACTACACCTGCAGACAGTTTGTCTAAGCTGATTACTTACCATAGTGATTAGATACTGATTTGTAATGGTGACCGGACAAAAGCGCACACGGACAAAAGCGCACACGGATAAAACCGCACAGAGATAAAAGAGCACATGGACAAAAGCGCACATCGATTTGCAGAACAGGAGCTAACTTATTCATTTTTCCATTCTCGGCAATTGCATCATTCGTGAAAAGGCAAAACTGGACAGTTGCCCCACAAAGAATTTAAAATTCACAAAAAATTATTGGTAATCAGCGAAAACAGAGTAAAAATAATGCAATTTTTTGTATGATTCACTAGTCATCTTTCTGGGTTTTTTTTGTTTTGTTTTTTTTTTGTTCTTATAGATGTATTTGTTTGTTAATAATCATAGTGTCTATTGACTATGACCGCTAGTAACTTACCGTATATAAAAAATAAAATTTGTATCAATAATGTATTCAGGGGCCTCTCCAGCATGCCAAGTTGTGGGAGGGGTGCATTACCCAAAATACCGATTCATGAATTCATATAATTTAAAAATAATTATTTTTTATACTGTATAACTTATATAACAAAATGTTATATGTTGTTTTTTAATGATTTTCTTTAAACTTTCACAATGTGGATCTTTTATTTTTTACTTCTGCAGTCAAAACTGATTTAGATCGAACTGTGAGGACTAAAAATATTTTTTAAAAAAAATTTTATTAAAAGAAATCTCACCTTTTAATGCTAATCCTATAAGACTTTGTAATAATGCTTTACTTTTTCAAACAGTGAAGGTAACTTTTATTTTACACTGTTATATACTAACCGTTTCTTTATCAATTGTATCAACTGGTCTGAATTTTCTTAAAAATTTTTGCTTTTAAATTAGTATCAAAAAATCCACAACTCTTTGTTAACTTGGTAAAAGTTTTCATTATATTTGGCACTTCTATATCATCAACCGTTTGTTTGCTTATTTCTTCTTCGTCGTTTTCAACACTGTTGCTTATTTGACTCTTTGCTCGCGGTTCCATTGCTGATTAAAACAACTGTTGCAATATTTTTGTCAACGTTTAATTATTCCTTTGATAATAAATTTCCGGGATGATCATTCTAATATTGTGAAAAACTTGAACTCTGTTTTTATTCCGCAATACTTTAAACTTTTATATTAAGTGAATTTTACTTGCTTTCATTTTAATAATATAATCGGAATAAATTATATAAATATAATAATTCAATGATTTAATTCTGAACAGAATTCGCTGTTGATTAAGCGGCTTCTATTGTATAATTCTTTAAATTTCTACAAGTCTATTGTAGTGACTTAAATTGTACGATTCTTAGCTGAAGAAGTTCGCAATTCGACCATAGTTGCAGACAAATACATAAATTAAATATATTTGCACTTTCTTGTTACTAGGTTAATATTTTGGTGCGGAGGGACCAAAAACGTAAACAAAAAAAATCTAAAATTTATTTCAATAAAATACTTCGGAAATTTAAATAATGGTAAAGTTGTGAAAGAGTTTCATGTAGAGTTGAGAAAAAATACGTTAAGAACATTATGTTTGATTTACTTATTACTTAAAATAATCAAATTTAGCATTTTCAGCTAAAATTCATAATTTTTAATTTCTAATAATATGGGAAAATTTAATTTTTTAAAATAAAATGAGCAGGGGCCGAAACCTTCTGTGATTTTAATAATTTAAAATTATTTTTGCTAAGAATTCTAAACAAAATGTTTATTTGCTTTATTATTATCTGGAAATTCCATTCGTTGTTGAAGAAATTTATTATTATGTTTTGCGGTGAGTGTGGTTGACGGGGAGACGTAGGAAAAAGATGTATAGAAGAAAAGAAATTAAAAGTATTGCAGCAGCAATACTTACAATTTTGTGGGCAAAATACTTTAAGGTGGATAAAAAAACATTAATCATTTGGCAAAATCATGATGTTTTCATTATAAAACTCGTAATTCAAATATGAGATTTAATGTACTTAATTTGGAAATATGTATTTTATTGAAATTAATAAAAAATTTTTAAAATGGGCCTAATTTGAAAATAGCAATAAGCATATTACAAAATCTTTAATTAAAATATAAAATCTCCGAATTTAATGAGTCCGACTTTAAAAATACGTATTTTATTTAAACTTGAAAAACTCTTTCTACTTTTGATCGACTCTGAAAAGGACAATATGCATTGAATTATATGAAGCGTAAATGTTATATTTTATAGTAGAAATTAATTGCAAAGTAAATTTCGATTTACGTTTTTATTTTTTAAAGTTTAACTTTGGTTACAGTTTGACTGTTTTATGAGTATTTATTTTATTTACTACATTCTATCAAGAAAAAAGTAACATTAATGAAAACAAACGGTTTCCGCTTATCGTTGTATGTGAATGATTGAAAATTAATTTCAGCGCACAAATGATCGCTCACAAGACGGTGACAATAAAAAAAATGATAAAATAAAATGACCAGATTTGAATGCAAAAGGTAGTACATTTTTTGATTTAAATGCAATTTTTGAAATACTTAAAAAACATGTAAAATCTTCGCAAGAATTGAGAAGCATTTGCACGTCAGTATGTAAATATTCTATATGTTCCTTCAAAAATTCAAAGTTACATCTATTATATTTATTATTAATTTGATTCAAGAATTATTTTTTTTTACTGGAATTGTAAATATTTTTCGAAAAGGTTAAAAAATGGAAAGAGTTTTAAATAAGTCGTCACGAATACAAGAAGTAAATACTTCAAAAAGAGCTCTGTTTTTTTAAAATGAAATGTTATAAAATCTACGTCACACGTAATCTCTCCAGGGCTTCATCACAACAACATTTTAGCGCACAACGCACTTCGTATTTGAAAAATCAGTTTCGGGATTATGAATATTTTTTACAAAATGAACCAGAGAATTGATCAATGCAGTAATTTGTTCATTATTCATTTTTTGAAATATTTTTACCGTACTTCGAATTAGTTGTATAACATCAAACATATAACTGAGTTCTCTGTTCGATGATTCCATTAAATTTTTGATTTTAAGCATGATACTTTTAGCAAAAAATAATGAACAAATAAAATCAAAGATTAACTTTTTTAAAACGGATTAAAGGTGTATAAACACGTGATTTTCTGTCAAAATTTTTATAGTATTAATCTTTATTTTTTTTAAAATACGAATTCAATTTTTTATAACAATTCTCAGCCTTAGCATTGTAATTATAAAGAACTTTATCATTTGAAAACAAAGTTTTCTAGTATTGGAAAGAATTTGAATTAAAGTCACATAAAAAACTGCGCATTTTTTTATAGTTCATTTTCAAATAATAAATCAAAAGTAACTTAAAATAATTATAATTTACAAATAAATGTTTAAAAAATTACAAATAATAGACGTACTATTTTGATATTATAAATTATTGTAAATTTCCTAATCTTCGTAAATATTGCACCTTATCAATATTTGCATAATTTTGTACATGATTAGCTAGCGCACAATGTAAATTCTGGTATTTTCTTTTTTTTTACTTCCACACGACCTGCTTGACTATTCGTCAGCGTCAGTTTATGGCAAGACAAGTCTCTCTACAACCCGTCAAAAAGTTTCCAAACTCGCACCACAATTGCTCGCGCTACATGTTTAATTCTTAACTGTTACGTTATTTTTGTTATCACGATTTTTTTATTTGTAATTACACTATGTACTAAATTCATATTCCCCCTACTGCTTAAAATAATATTTAAATTCATTTAACTTATTTAATTAATCTAATATTAACCAATAACGTTAACAGTGTAAAAAGTGCATGGTGAAGTTATCAAAATGGAATAAATAGATCTTTATCCGGATAACGCGAGAGATTTTGCCATGAATTTAAAAAAAAGCATATACGTATTTACGAAGCAACAGTAATTTTGCTCCAAGTAGTCGGATAGATGAGTAAATATCGATGTGTGAAAGTCTATTATGTTTATGTGTGGTATGCTGTTTTTGTTTCGCGGCGAAGCTCGAACTCCTTTCGATTTGCAATATGCTAAATAATCATTTCCTAAAATTGCTCGCCAGTTTCCTATTTCATCTACAATTCGCCATACCGCGATAGGATGCGTTGTTACCAGAGAAAAATTTACTTCTTGTTCGTAAAATCATTTTCGTCATTTAAAGTCATCAGTCATGTTAAAATAAGGAATTTGGCTCGCAAAACCGGTGCGCCCGTTTCTCATTTATAGGATCGGTTAAATGATTTAATGTTTTTATGCGACGTCACTCAGCCATTTTAATGAACTGAATAAAAAACTTCAAGGAAATGGACAAATTATTTTAATGATGTTTAAAAATATTAAAATATTTATGACGAAACTTGATATTTTTACTAAAGATTTTAGGAAATGAAAATTATGAAATATTTTCCTCCGTTACAAAAACATTTTCAAAACACGATAATTTTTGAAAATACGCTCGACGTTCAAGAAAATGCAATTAAAAATATTTTTAATGATTATAAAGGAAATAAAAAACAAGCTTTCCAAGAAAAATGTAATCAATTTAAAATTTTGGAAAATACATTTGATTTTATTTTATTCCCACACAAAACGAAATTCGAAACAATGGAGTTAATCGAATTTATGTGGCTAGGTACCTATAATTTAGAAATGGAACTAGTTGAATTTCAAAGCAGCATAGTGTGGAAAAATAAATTTGGAAACTTGATTTCCGAAGTAGATAAAGGAAAAATGTCTGAAAGTAATACATGCAATAATGATCAAATACTAAAAATTGAAAGTATATTATATTAAACGTACCGGATTCTTTACTGAATAATTTCATATCAATGAGGAAACTTGTGCTAATGCTCTCTTTTAACTATGTTTGGCGCCACATATTCGCGCGAAAAATTGTTTTCTTCAATGAATTTTGTAAAATTTATTAATAGAAATATAATCTTGCATATGAATTGACTGCACAATGCGTTAAATTAATGAATACGGAATATGAAGAAACTATCTTAAAATAAACAACAACCGATTTCTCATTAAATACACTTCAACTTTACTGTTAACTTTAATGTTTATACATACACATAGCTGCTGTATCTATTAATAAATAATATTTCATAATATCTATGTGGTTTTCTTTATTCCTTATTCATTCGGGTATTCAATGTATGCTGACTGTCGACTGTGGATGGTTTCACCTAGTGCGGTAATACATATATGGTATCATCCTATTTATCCTAATATTTTCACGCCGATCTTCATTTTTTGCTGTTCACTAATAAAAGAAAAAGTTGTAAAACAAAAAGAGAACGTAAACTTTTTAAAGAATTTTATAAGTTAGAACCAAAAAAAAAAAAGGTAATTTTTAGTCATCCTCCGTCACCCTTTATATGTGAACCACGGGGTACTACTAAAAAAAATTATGAACAAAATTTGACCCATTTCTCAAAAAGGTTCGCCATCACTGACCTAGGCGATGCTATTCCCTATTTATTAACCTCATCGGTGACTTATTGAAAAAGACGACCAGATATAACCTTCTTAGAAAAAATAAAAAGAAAACAAAAGAAAATAAGGTTAGCTTCCCTCGGGAACATCTTGTAAGTAAAATTAAACAAAACGACCGCAATAGAAGGAAAAGAAATGGAAGTGGCAATTATGGCACAAAAGCTGTGAAATTCTAAAAAATCAAACGGACGCCGCTTTTTACTATTCTCTATATTATTATTAAAAATTGTTTTAAATTACATTTTTGTTTACATTTTCAAAGTATTTTATTGTGAAATAAATTTTAGATTTTTTTTGTTTACGTTTTTGGTCCTTCCGCACCAAAATATTAACCTAGTAACAAGAAAGTGCAAATATATTTAATTTATGTATTTGTCTGCAACTATGGTCGAATTGCGAACTTCTTCAGCCAAGAATCGTACAATTTAGGTCACTACAACAGACTTGTAGAAATTTAAAGAATTATACAATAGAAGCCGCTTAATCAACAGCGAATTCTGTTCAGAATTAAATCATTGAATTATTATATTTATATAATTTATTCCGATTATATTAAAATGAAAGCAAGTAAAATTCACTTAATACAAAAGTTTAAAGTATTGCGGAATAAAAACAGAGTTCAAGTTTTTCACAATATTAGAATGATTATCCCGGAAATTTATTATCAAAGGAATAATTAAACGTTGACAAAAATATTGCAACAGTTGTTTTAATCAGCAATGGAACCGCGAGCAAAGAGTCAAATAAGCAACAGTGTTGAAAACGACGAAGAAGAAATAAGCAAACAAACGGTTGATGATATAGAAGTGCCAAATATAATGAAAACTTTTACCAAGTTAACAAAGAGTTGTGGATTTTTTGATACTAATTTAAAAGCAAAAATTTTTAAGAAAATTCAGACCAGTTGATACAATTGATAAAGAAACGGTTAGTATATAACAGTGTAAAATAAAAGTTACCTTCACTGTTTGAAAAAGTAAAGCATTATTACAAAGTCTTATAGGATTAGCATTAAAAGGTGAGATTTCTTTTAATAAAATTTTTTTTAAAAAATATTTTTAGTCCTCACAGTTCGATCTAAATCAGTTTTGACTGCAGAAGTAAAAAATAAAAGATCCACATTGTGAAAGTTTAAAGAAAATCATTAAAAAACAACATATAACATTTTGTTATATAAGTTATGCAGTATAAAAAATAATTATTTTTAAATTATATGAATTCATGAATCGGTATTTTGGGTAATGCACCCCTCCCACAACTTGGCATGCTGGAGAGGCCCCTGAATACATTATTGATACAAATTTTATTTTTTATATACAGTAAGTTACTAGCGGTCATAGTCAATAGACACTATGATTATTAACAAACAAATACATCTATAAGATCGAAAAAAAAACAAAACGAAAAAAACCCCGAAAGATGACTAGTGAATCATACAAAAAATTGCATTATTTTTACTCTGTTTTCGCTGATTACCAATAATTTTTTGTGAATTTTAAATTCTTTGTGGGGCAACTGTCCAGTTTTGCCTTTTCACAAATGATGCAATTGCCGAGAACGGAAAAATTAATAAGTTAGCTCCTGTTCTGCAAATCGATGTGCGCTTTTATCTCTGTGCGGTTTTATCCGTGTGCGCTTTTGTCCTGTGCGTCTTTATCCGTGTGCGCTTTTGTCCGTGAACCATTTGTAACATAAACAGGTGATTTTTGACGTTTACTTAAATTTTCAGTCATAGTTGCACCGGTTTGTTAAAATTTATAAACATAAAATAAATAAATTCCCCCCTTAATAACAAATGAAAATGAATTCGAATTTACTTTAATAAATTTATACTTGTTTTTTTTCTTTTTTTGTTATTAAGAGGAATTTATTTATTTTATACCGTTTGTATTAGATAATTCATTTTGGAGTATTATGAAAGTCACACAGTTAATCTGGGTCTTACGTGGCGTGCCACCAATTTTTGAGTAAAATGTCAGAATATGTAAGCGAATAAAATAAAAGAAAAAACTGAATTAGCCTTTTATATGTGCTATAGAGCACTGTTTTCAAAATGTGACTGGAATAAATAGTATTGAATTTTTGTATATAAGCAGCTCAGTGCAACAAGAGCTGTATTGTACAGATAGAATGTTGCTACAACATAACTGAAGGTGACTGATTTTTAGAATGTTATTTGCGACGCCGATCATGTGTTCTTCCACCGTTCATCTCTTTCTGTGCAGTGTTCTGCTTTGTATTCCTTTTTGTTGAGGCTCGAGCTTTCTACTCCTTATTGTGCTTCATATATCCCGTCTTTTACTTCCCAAATTAATTATTTTCGCTGTTTGTTCCTTTTTATCAAAGATTTCTGATCGGATTAAAATATAACCGATTTCTTTCTTTTCTATTTGTTTTTGGGTAAAGGTTCTTGGTTGACGAGCGCAAAAGTTTAAGAAAAAGAAAAAAAAAAGTAGACTGAATCCAAAAAATCAATCTAAAGGAAGCGGAAAAAAGTAAAAAATACTTACTAAGGCTAACTGACAAATCATTCTGAATAAATAAATGGAATAACTATATAAATAATTCTAAACTGACGTTCGTGCTTATTTTAACAATTGCCCATTTACTGGTTTGGTCACATTTTGCCTAAAAGGGGACTTTTTTGTTCAGCAGATACAAAAAGAAAACGAGCAAGTGACCGGATAATTTTGTATTTGCAGCAAACGCGTCATGTTTTTTTTGTTTTTTATTTTTTTTATTAATATACTACGAGGTATTACAAGCTGTCCATCAAGGACATTTAGCAATACGTTTGAATGGAATTAAACATAAAAGGAGACCATATGGTACCTACCCAATTACCCCTACCTTAAGCAAGGTACTGCGGTTTCTGGCATTTCAGTCTTCTTACCATCATTGGTAACATCTAGCAATCCTCCAGCAAGAGTGTTCGGATGAATATCGAGCCTTTATGCCTGTTTTTTAGCGTGAACTTTGATGACATCAGCCACACAATCTATACACAAATCTCGATGTAAGGTTAGATTGGTAACATACCAGGGTGCCCTGGTTATCAACCGAAGAATCTTATTCCGGGAAGTCTGTATTACTTTCAAGTCCGACGGTTTAGCGCAACCCCAAAGTTAAATCCCGTACGTCCAGATAGATTTTAGAATTGTTGTATACGTTTGTTATCCATTGTCACAATACGCTGTTTCTCCCTATCAGCCAATACATCTGTTTAATCCGGAGTTCCTTCTCTTTTTTAGCTGTATCCATGGTGTTTCCACGTCAATCGGCTGTCTAAGTGCAGACCTAAATACCTGACCGTTATTCGTACGGGCAGTAGTAAAATGGATATTCACCGATTTTTTATCCCGATTTTCCATTTTTTAAACCCGGTTGCCAGGTGCTCAGCAAATAAATTTGACTTTTGTTTATGATCTTTCGTCCATGACCGGTTACTATGTTTCACCGGAGGAATATGTTTATTCGGTTGTGTTCCTTGATTTACAATTTATTAGCTTCCCGTTCTATCCATACTGACCTACTTTGGATTCCTGGCCACTATCGCCGATAACGATCTTGCTGACTCAGTAGCATGCTCGGCCGCAGTAAATGGTCGTTTCATAGGGAGATTTCCTTCCCAAAGTCTTTACTCTCTCTCTTTTCGTTCTCACCGTGACTTTTGGACTGATCTCTATCCGTTTTTTTTTCTCCAACCCTGACGACTCATTTTACCTTGCCTTACAGCCTTCCCCATACTTTTCTCCTTGGTTTAACAATTTTCCCAGTATCAGCCGTTCTGTCACTTCTTCCATGTTTCGCCTTCGTTTTAATGTCTGCTCTCGGCTTCTCGTTTCCGCTTTGCTCTTGTTCAATCTCCTTTGGGCCCCTTTCATCCTCCTACCTTAAATGTCACCTGTGACGCAAACTACGTACTATTCGAATGTTTCTTTATTTCCTCAGAACGCGCGATGTTTTATTCCAATTTACTTAGCCTTGGCCTCCTTACGCCTTACAGTGCCCTCTATATTCTCGCTTTTCCATCTCCTTCGGTTGTTCCTTTGTTAGCCGTCCTCATTTCTTCTGTCTCTAATCGTTTCTTGATATAACCTGTCGTTCCATATGTCTTTCTATTCTTCTAATCTTTTGTGTTGGGTGAATGTCCCGTGCTGACGTGCCCATCAAATAATAATAATAATAATAATAATAATAATAAAAAAAAAAAACAAATTGGAAAAGTCTTTAAACTGATAAATAAAAATGGTGATACAACGTTTGGCAATGAAATAATAGTAAATATTTGTATTCGGTAGATAATACAAACACAAGTGTTTTCTAATTTTGTAAATATTATTCTGAAACTCGCACATGTGTAAATATTTTAGAAATGAACGTTGTTGAAAAACAAGTAGAAATCTGTTACAAAATAATGATGTTAGATTAAACGGTTATGCAGTGATTTTGAATATTTGAAGCTCTTATTAATAAAATCTTATTCGGGTAAGTAAAATTTCCATAATTGTGATTATTGTTAAAAAACAGTCTGTTATCAGGAACCATTCTTTGCCTTAGATTAAAACTTTCCGAACTAAAATTAATTTTTCTACAGAATGAATTATTGCTTAACAGAAACAATCAAAATCGCTTTATTGTAAATACATGTACGCGTATAAATTGGATCACCAGTAATTTTACTTATCATTTAGAATGTATTTGGAATATCTGTTACAGTTTTTTCAGAGCCGGAGAGGATAACTGTTTTCTATTTTTTAAATGCAAATTAATGATATACATTTTTTTTTTTTTGTGTATCCTAAGATCATTATCGTTTTTAATTGAAAAATCGGAAATTTACAAACCCTTTAAATTCTTTGCTATATTTCCATTACTTTTTTGAGATTCCCGAGTATTTACCGAAAGCGAAATTTCGATTAAGAATTTTCTCAAACAAACAGACACTTTCCCGAATTTAAATTTTTTGAATTATTTTGCTCGAATACATATTTCTGGAACCGACTTTCCTTAACATTTTTTTCTTGAATCTATATTATAGTAAAAAAAAATTCAGATCGTTCTTCCAAAAATAGGTTTTTTGAAATGTACGTTTGTCGGAAATCATGTAAAGAACGGCTAAATATTCGGTCGAAACGGCGATCGATCATTACTGTCCAGAATGTTAAAAATAACAGAGAGATTTCGAATCAATATGAAGCGTCAATGAGTAACATCCTTAAGACAAATAATACTAATGAGGGAAGAATAATCAATTTCAGCTACTTGTTGGTACGCACGATCTTGATATGTACTCGTTCTTGGAGGAATTACAGAAAGAGCAAGAGATTAGCGGGGTAGGTGTAGTATCTCAGCGTAAAGAAAAGAATGAAAACATATGCTGAAAAAAAAAAAAAAAGTGACTAGAATTACAAAAACCCACAGGAATGTACAAAACGGACAATCGCTCAGTAGATTATTTAAGAACTTTAGGTTGTCATATTGTAAATTTGTAATCCAATAATCCTATAATTATACTAAACAGAATTTCATTTGAAAACAAAGTCTAAGAAGTTGACATTTGGAAGAGAAATTCGGAAAAAAAGTATCTCGGGAAATATTCTGTATAAGAATATGGATTTGGAGAACTCGGTGGGAATGTTTTTCTGAGATAAGCATTAATGTAGGCAAGAGCACGTATGAAGTGTCTTTAAACATATGTGTGCGGGTGTGAGTAGCTGCTACGACGACTTAATAATGGTTGTACTACTAAAAAGTGAAGTGGCGATTCTTTGGTCACAATTCCGCTGTATTGTCATGGTTGGCCTCCTCCGGGATGTTTAGTTTCTACCGAACATGCTTTTCTTTACAACTATTTGTATATTATCGTTTTCTACAATTAATTTAAGCTTCCGAATTTCAGAATATATTTAATACAAACCGGCTTAAACGGGGGCTCGTGTCATAGTTCAAATAAAATGAACTGACCTATGAAACATGGTTTCAGATTTAATTCGATGAAATGAAACATAATCGGTGAAATATGGAAAACTTATTTTAGGAATAAAAGAAAGGTTATTTTCTAGTTGAAATAAAAGAAAGCTGTCACGGTGTACCTCCATTCTGAGCTCTTTTGCTCGAAGAACGGTTCGACGTAGCTCATCCATGACTCGTTACCGGTAATAACGATTCTTGAAAGAAAGTCTAGTTCAGTCTCAATTCTCCTCAGTCACTCCTTACAGATTGTAACTCGGTGCGTAATTTGTTCGGTGGTCAGTAAATGAGGTATCCGACGCAGTCCCAGGCGATCCTTCAAAATTCGCCGTGTACTGGTTCGAGGAATGTTCAGTTTCCATCGCCGTGTCGACAACTGGGGATCTTCGCGAATGACGGTTGCGACTGTGTTAACATTCTTCTCTGTGCTCTGCCATGAGGGATCAACACAGGTGTTTCACGACCATATTGGTAAATGCTTTATTGTGATCTTGTTTAAACTTTCCTTACCGTTTGCAGCTGAGATTTCTCGAACGGTGTCCATCGGCGATAATTTCCTTCGAACACAATAACGAATTATGTTTGTTCGGCTTTGATGTCCATGTTTATCGACTGATGAGCAATACATTATAGTCTGTATGCGAATTTTAACTAGAGTAGTTGCACTTGTTTTGTCCCGTCCTTTGTAGAAATTAAAAATACAGTGATAAGGGAATAACAAACTGGTCCTTGTTTCGTTCTGTTGTTGACTATCATCTTGCTCTTCCTGATAACACGGATGATCCTTTAACTACAATTCCTTTACACATTCTGTGTTTGCAGCATTATCCATCTCCTTCCTTCCTTTTCGTAATTGCTCCCGTAGTAATCAAACAACGGAGCTACTTCTTTATGATGAAATAATGATTGCATTTCAAATCTTTCCGATTTAATCCTTCTCTGAGTAACTTTCTATTACACAAACAAGCCAATCCAAAGGTCCGATATACTTATAAATCAGCTAAAAATGCTTCTTGGAGGAATTTCTGTTCTTCCTTCTCTGGACAAACTCTCTTAAGCATATTTGGAATACGGCTAGAAGTTTTAGAAATCCCCCCCTATCTGATGGACTCTCCAACTTTAATATTCCACACCTGAAAAACTTTTATTATTCACGGATCTATCTCTTCCGTCTGTGCACCGAGCTTGAAGAATATTTTCTTCTCTCCTTTTTTCAGCTCCTTTTACATCACATTTTTTGACCAACCACTTCCATTCCATATTAATGAACTTCATACTTTCCTTCAGAACTTTTCTCAAGTTCTACACCTGGTCTCGATGGTCTTTCAAACTCTTAAATGTCAGTTTTTTCACTCTCTTGAAATTCTTCTTAACATTTTCACAATTCCTTTCTCAGTTCTGACTTCAGGAATCTCTTCCAAATTAAACCTATTTCAAAGAAAAACTCTTTTTCTTTCCGTCTAATTTTCTTAGCCTCTTGTATTAGAAAATTATTTGACAGCACGCTTAACAAATAACTTATCTAATGACTGGAAACTTGCAATAAACCGTTGCCTAAAAATACTTTTGGTTTTCGCCCTGATCTCGGCTCATCTAATTCTATAAGTTGCTTCGTTTACTATATATATATATATATATATATATATATAAATCGTTTAATGTTAAACGATACGTTACAGCCTGGCGTTCATCAATGTTGCCTCGGCCTTCGATAATGTTTATATTTCCGTTCTGAAGCACTTAATGCTCCCAGTTAATATTCCGCTTTTATTATCAGTCTTCTCATGAACTGCATCATCCATCTCTTTCTTCCTTCTTTCTCTGTTTCTAAGAAAATTTTTCATGGTCCCCTTTAAGGGGTAAAGCCACTCTAGAATTTTGAAAAAATCAATTTTTTTTTTTTTTGGCTTAAACAATACTTAAGGGTCTTAAAAATGATATTCACTTCGTCCTATAGTGAAAAATTTTTTTTAAATAGCCTAATTTTTGATTTTGCCGCAGCGCCTCGGAGTGTGGATTGAGCAGACGTACGGATCAAAACAGACGCATGCGGTCGCGCATTATCGTGCAAAACCACACTCCTCTAGACTGTCGGCAATAATCGTGATCCATTTGTACACACACTTACGCGTCATAACGTTGTTTGTACCGTATACTGCGCACAGTCTGCGATAAATTTCTGCAGTTGCAACTCCTTCAACTGTCATAAATTTGTCTTACTCATTGGATGGTCTACTGGCAAAGTTGTCTATGTTTTGATAAATTCAAAATGTACTGCAAGGCTTGTGAGTATTGGCAGAAGAAACGTGATACTGAAAAGTACAAAGAGTGGGCCCAATTTCATGAAAAAGAAAGTCAAGCAAACCACGTCGGCTCAACGGGTACGATGGAAGTGGGTGCCGTTATTGAAATGTTCCAACGCTCAGAATCACTGCACAACTTGAAGTACGTCAATTACGTAGGGGACGGCGATTCAAAAACTTTTAAAGGTATCATGCACAGCCTTATAAAGATTGTACTGTGAGCAAGAAGAAGTGTATCGATCATGTCCAGAAGAGAATGGGTTCCCCTCTTGGTAATTTAAAAAGAAAACAAACGACCTTGGCGGAAAAGGTAAACTTACTGGACACTAATTGACGAGTTGTCGATTTATTATGGTTTAGCCAATACGTAGAAATCATGATTCAGTGGAAAAAATGCGGAATGACATTTACGCAACTCTAAACTATAAATTATCGACAGACGACAATCCTATGCATGACAAATTCCCGCGCGGAGAAGACTCACGGTACTCGTGGCAAAGGATCCACTGGTGATACAAATTATGAACATACATAAGCAAGCTCTCTGCAAACAAATTTATAAAGCGATTTTACCCATTTACGAAGAATTAGCCGAGATGAATTGCTTACTCGTTGTTTAGGCGGCTTTATACAAAATAGCAATAAGAGCTTCAACTGGACCGTATGGTCTATGGCTCTGAAATCGGTATCTAGTGGCAAACATGTACTTGATATTGTTGTATACATTTCTCGAGGAATGTATAGCGACGGCTTATCAAGTTATTATGAGGATCATGCAGAATTTGGGTATGAAGATCGGGCTGAACTGTTATAATTTCTGCGTGGAAGCAGACAGGCGTTGCATAAAGTTTTCAGAGAAATCACTTACGAACGCTGCTAAAAAAGCCTGGCTTTCCATAAAATCGCTCAGAAAGGAAGAAGAGAAGGCGAGCATTGAAGTAGGTATCTAAATGTATGGATCAGGTATCGTAGATTAAAAGATAAAAAAGTTGCAAGGATTTAAGTGTTCGTAAAACTTTAAAAGCGTTTTTCTCAAAATCACTTTTTTCAAACTAGGAGAAAAGATTACTCGAATATTATTGCATGGATCTATTTGAAATTTTGACAGTAGCTTTTCAATTACATTCTCTATAGAAGTACGTAGCCGTTTTCGATCTGATGTAATTTTTTTTTTTTTTATTAACAATTTAAGACGTATTTTTCTGCCAAAAATCGAGTTTTTTTTCCAAAAGTGTACCATTTTTACAAAAATTGATTTAAAAAAAAATCCCTACGTACTTCTGTAGGCAATAGTATGTAGATTAAGAAAATTTTCGGTTTTTTGTTCCATGTCTCATAGGTCACAAAAAATCTTTTCTCCCGCCAAGGCTTTTCAAAAAAACATGATTTCGAAAATTGGCTTTATCGCCGCCATTTTGTAACAAAATAATAATTGTTTTTTCACGTTTCAACACATGCTACATGTAAAAGAAATTCCATCCTGCTTCCCATACTTCCACAATAAATTATCAAAAATAGACCCTTTTTTTGGTCGCTAGAGTCGCGTTACCCCTTAAGGCCCGTATCTTAGTTCTACCTTATTTAATATCTCTTCTTTAATCATTCATTCCATTTTCTTATTTTTTTTGCAGATGATGTATTACCTTTTTTCTTATAATATCTACATTGCTAAAATTGAACTAAATAACTCACTGTCTGTGCTACAATCCGCTCTCTCAAATCTACATCTTCACATCTTCCCATCCAAGTCCTCCTGTTTAGTTTTTAACCTTTGTCCTTCCAATCCATTACACATTAATATAATCTTTAAATGAATGTTCAGTTCCTTTAGTCGATCACTTTGCTATCTAGGGATTTTCCTTAACAGTCGTCTTTCCTTTTACGAATATATTAATTATCTACATTATTCTTCCTTTAATCGACTGAACCTCCTTAAATCCTAAAAAATTGTGCTGGTCATTCCATCATTCTAATCATACTATATAAAACAATTATACGTAATAGAATTGATTAATGTTCATTTAATTATAGAAACGCATCTAGGCCTTTTTTTTTTTTTTTTTCTTTTTTTTGGGTGGGCTTATATGCAAGACAACCCATCGAACATTATATTAGAGCAAGGTTAAATTAAAATTTTTGATGACATTATAAAAGCATCGTTGATTTTGATGCTTTATTATCCACTATCTCATTACTATCTGTACCCACATGAGTCAGAATCCACACCAGTTTTTTATATTAACCGCCTTTACCGCCAATTCAATCAAGTATGATCTTATTTTAAGGTAAGCAGGGATGCCTTAAAGTTAAAGGAAAGATCTTGAAAAGACATTACGCAGAATTGCCATGCACTCCGTAGTGAAAAGGCCTCTTCTTTCAAAGCTGGACAGAATTCATTGTATTCCTGCCTGCGTCTTTGCCTCGGCGTTCTAAAATCCTCTTCTGCCACCGCTAGTCTTGCAGAGTCCAATGTTCCTCTTTTATCTATTCGTAGATCTATTTTCTGTTATCGTTTTCTAACCTTATCCAATCGTATATATCAGTTTTTTGTAGTTGACGTTTTACTCCTAAAAAAATTCCTTTTTTATCAAATGTGTGCCTAATCGTCTTTCTCAGTTCTCTCCCTATATTTATTCTTACCAAAAGCTTTCATATTTTTCTTTCGACTTCTCCCATTTTTCTTACCTTCTTAATCATTTTTTCCTATCTCTACAAACTTTCTTTTACCTGACATTGCTAAACAAGAATTTACATACACTATTCACACAGTCTATTTCAGTTTCCTATTCCTTGATCTTTACCGACAAGTCTAAAAGCCCTCACGGTGTTGACGCCTCTTTCGTTCTTTCAGTTTCAGACTACTCTGAATCATTTAAGCTGCCGTCTTTTTTGCCGTGGAACTAACCGCAATCTTCTATTCGATTTTGTTTATTTCGTCTTTTCACAATTCTCGTAAATACCTAATCATATCTGACTCTAAAAGTGTTCCCTTAGATCTTTTCCCCTTCTCTTTCCCTCTTACATGATATTCCTGTATTATCCAAACTCGATCTATGTTTTATCATTTCCTTTCTAAATACTCTAATCGATTTTTTACGGGTGTCCGGTCATATCGGTATCGCTGGAGACGAATTAGTCGATTCTTTTGAACCACGGCACAAAAAGATGGTCCTTCTATCGAAAAGTTTTCAGCTCTGAATCTTCTCTCTTTTTCTTCTATTTATTATTGGCGGAAGAATTTTTGAACTTAGGTTACAGAGTATGTATAAGGTGAATATAATGTAATAAGTGGCTAAGAAATTTTGATTTAGGAATAAACGATATAATTACGTTGGGAACCCGCAGACTGACCAGCCACAAATTATTTTATATATTAAAAAAAACAATTTGTTGAAGAATGAGAAAGAAGAATGAGATTCCTTGCCTGTTTGAGAACTGTTTTTGATTAGTATACATAAACTCGCGTAACATTATGCATTTGAATTTTACACGAAGAAGGTACAAATTCCATTCATACAATTGTACCGCCAGTGTTCATTGAATACTCGTATTTAGAATTTTTCTTTTAGTGTTGGTCACGATTGCAGATGGTTTCGTAGTTAGGATGAACAAAATAATTAGGGGAAAGTGTGAAACGGAAATGGAAACGTGAAGAAGGAAAGAAAGTATGATTCCGACCTAAACGAATAACAGAGACGATAGCGGAACGGCGAAGCGAAGGAAAATTGTAAAACTTAAAACCGAGACCAGGTAGGAAGATTAGGTTGAATAGATAGGTAGAAGAAAAGTTGGTTGGAAGAGGAAGAGGCGTAAATATTTCACCAGAATCTAATATGCAAATCTGAATTTTATTGAAATAAAAGCGGAAAGACGCAACAATCTGAGCTAAGGAATCTCTGCTATTTCATTACCCTCTGTCCGGAGATACGGCTAGAGACCCAGAGAAAATCGATATGGATAGAATGAAGCGAGTGAAAAGCGCGAATGAGAGAGCGAATACGGTGAATAAAAAAATCGGAAAAGTGAGAGGAGAAATGCGGAGTAATTCAAGAGTACACATGGAGTCAGGGATAATGAAATATTTGGAAGAAGACTGGCGGGAGGAGATGTAAATTATGAAACATAAGGTGGCCATTAACTCGGCAGTAAAGATAATCCTTTTAATGCAATGCACAGTCCTATTTGTATTTTGAATATGGAGTAGACCATTTCTTTTTTTGTATTAAAAATATATTTAAAATGATCTACTTTTGATTTTAGATTTGGTAAATTGACCATTTAAATTAAAATGAGCAACTCATTTTTTAATATAATGATTTTTTGGATTGCTGCATTGTACGTAATGTCGTTAGTCGTTAATGATGTCGGCCGTCAATTGCCTTGTAAGTAATTGCACGTAAAATATTTCTTTGTTATATTTAAAAAATTTGAATTCGTAATTTTAATATTCAGATACGCTTGCTCTATAGAAGCTAGGGAAATTAAATATTCTAGACAATATAAATCGATTTGATGTTTAACTCTTAATTATTAGATTAATATTACTAGTAACTTGTATGCTAAGAGTATAGTTAGGATTTTCCTGAGGGATTTGTTGTCGACCGAAATTTTAAACTAGATTAAATATATACAATTAAAATACGAAAACTTTATTCGTATTATTACTAAACTCCGACACAATGAAACACAAATAAACTCTTATAAAGATAGAATAAAAGTTTTGACGGATAATTTACATATAAAATGAGTCTGGTCGAAAATGAATAATAAAATATATATATATGAAACGATAAATTCGCTTCGTATACATTTTACACACTTTCATAAAAACATATTAATTCGTTCATCTGAGCGATAAAACACAAACGCTGAGCCAAAACTAACATTCGGCACACGCAACATTTTCAACTACCTGTTGTAGACTAAAAAGTCACGCCGTCAGTAGTCTATAAATCTTCGTTCTGGACGGTGTGACGTCATAACCCCAGAACTGTGTGCAGAGGGCAAAAAGTAACCCAATTTCTTGCACGGGCGCCGAAAATTCACCCGTTTCCCCAATTTTCCTCAAATTTCCCCAAATTTTCTACAAATTTCCCCCAATTTTCACTGTACAGGTTCCGCGCATTTCCGATAGTTCGAACCAATTAAAAACTAACCCAAGTTTAATAATTAATACCTGAAACTAACCCAAGTCCCCGCCCACCCCTCCTGTCTACAGTGTTACCGCGATCTTTTTAATTAATTCAAAGTCTAAGTATATGTAATATAAAATTAGCCTAAGTATTTATTTTTAATGTGTAGAGAGTAGAAAGTAACCGATTATAAATTAACACAAGTATATTATTTAATGTCCGAAACTAACCCAAGTCCCCACTCACCCCTCCCGCCCACAGAGTTACCGCGATCTTTTTAATTAATTCAAAGTCTAAGTATATGTAATATAAAATTAACCCAAGTATATTATTTAAAGCCCGAAACTAACCCAAGTCCCCACTCGTCCCTCCTGCCCACTGCGCTACCGCGATTTTTCAAAATTCAAGGCCTAAGTATGGAAATTCCAAATTTAACCCAAGTATACTATTTAAAGCCTGAAACTAACCCAAGTCTCCACTCGCCCCTCCCACGATCCCGCGCATATATCCAACAAAGCGTTAGCCGTCACGAAAGCATACGTACCGTTCCCGTGCACGCGTCGTTCGTTCCCGATACCGCGATCTTTTTTTTAAAAAATATTTCGAAGTCTAAGTATAAAAATTCCAAAATTAGCCTAAGTATATTTTTTAATTTTCGCGATTCCCCGTTTGTACAGGTAAATGTGGAAACATACACGCCGTTCCCGCGCATGTATCCATCATAACGTTAACCACAGTGAAAGTGCACTCCCATTCCCACGCATCGCGCCTTCTACTATCATGTGTATGTATTATACATGCCTTTGCGTGTAATATATGTAGCATACTTTTTAATTTTAATTTTTCAAGGTTGGGAGAGGTAAAATTTTGCCGGAGTGATAAAAACGTCTGAATCTCAACACTTAGAACCCAAATTTTAAAGGAATTTTCCGAGTCGCGCTCCGTTCCGGCATTTTTTTTTTTAAATTTTATTTTTAAAGAAAATATTTGAACGTTTCATCAGTCGAATGAGAGCGGGCGAGTGTGCTGCTACGAGATGTATTATGTAAACGCGACCGCGGCTGTAATGGAAATATTTAAATGTTCCAGCAACTAGTTGAAACTGTCACGAGGTGCAGGAGGTGAATTCCAGTCGTTCGTTCGAAATTAACTAGTCGATCATCTATGCGCACTCTCACACGCCACCGATAGAAACCTGTTCGCGATCGCTACACGTTCACACACACGCACATACACACCGGCATTTGATATATATTTTTTCTACATATTTTTTCGTCTTTTTCCGCTTCCGATCTTATTTGTAATTCGTTGATTCTTTTTTTATTTTTCCGTATTCTCCGTTCATTGCAAAAGCACACCATCAATTCATGCACATCTATCAAGCATTATGTTAGCCTCTACAAAGGTATGTACACTGTAATTTTCCATACACGCTCCTGTCGCCACCGAAATAAACGCCGCGATAACACTCCCACACACACATACACGCCACCACTTCGTATATATTTTATTTTCAAGTCAAAATATTATAGAATTAGCCTAAGTATATTTTTCTTTTACGCTTCTGTTTATTTCTTCCGAACCTTCATAATTTTTATATTTTTTTTTTCTCCGATTCTAAAAATAAATCTGTCAATGTATTAGCCACTTTCTCCCTCGCACAGATTATTCCCTCACATTCATCTGCTACCGTTAGTTCTCATTTCATTCTTATTAATTTTTTTCAAGTCTAATATTATAGAATCAGCTTAATTATATTTTTTTCGCTTCCAATCATTTCCTCCGACCGTTGATAATGTTTTTATTGTATTTTTTTCTCAGGTTCTAAAAATAAATCCATTGATATCTTCACTAGTATGATTGCGCACACATCTTCTGCCGATATTTCTCATATTGTTCATAATAATTTTTCATGTCTATGTATTATGGAATTAGTCTAAAATATATTTTTTCCCCTCTAAAGACTTTTTCCAAACGTAAGTATTCAAAAATTAATTCGAGTATATTTTTATTTAACGCGGTTTCATAATTTCCCTCTCCCCTATCCACCCTACACAAATTTCAATTCTTTCTTATTATTTTTCATGAGCACATCCCACTGAAACTATAGTAAAACCGCACCATACATTCCCACACATGCATATGCTACCACTGATTTTCCCTGTACTCATAATAATTTTTTCTGAGTCTACTAGCTTAAAATTATTTTATTTTTCAAATACTTTTCCAGATCTTTTCATGATATATTTTATTTATTTTTAAGACTCCATCAAACCCTCAACCGACACTTCTCACGCATGTTCTCCATTATACATTATCTAAATGAATCGAAATTTATAATCAACGAGCAAATGTAACCTTCAAGGCTCCTCTGACTTTTACATCCAATTTACTGATCGCATATACTTTTTTTATATTTTTTTCCTCGTACTCTTTAATCGTCATAACCGTTACAAAAACGTACATGTGTTCCCATACATATATACACCGTCACGATTACTCAACACGATATCTGCGCATGTTATACATGTTCACATCCTGTTATGTATTTTCAAAACTAACCTAACCCACAATATTTTTTCACTTTACATCATTCAAAAATTTCTTCTTCTCTCCTTTTACCATCCAAACTTAAATTAACAATCGTTCATAATGTTATTTTTATTTTTTATTCTTAAATATGTATACACGCATACACATCCATTAGCAATATTTTTCCATATCATTCATATTCATTTTTTTTCAAACCCAAGTATTACAGATTTTTAAGCTTCTAATCATTTTTTCGCTCATAAGTTTTTATTTTTTATACAAATCTGTTGTCACGAAACCGCATTAACCATTCTGCACACATGTTTTCATGCCTTCATCATCGTTACTGCCAGTTATTTCACTTTCATTTATTTTATTTATTTGTTATTTTTCCTATTAAAACCCTGAATCTAACCTTAAACCTCTTTACCTTTTATTGCACTTAATATACAATAATTTTTTCCGAGCTTTGATATTGTAGAATTATTCTAATTATATTTTTATTTTTCCACTGCTCCAAAAATTTTCCCAATCTTTCACAAATCTTTTATTTTTCTCTATTTCTAAAATTTAAGCCGTCAAACTCCTGACCATCACACATTCCCACACTAACATCCATCATAATTTCATTTAGTGTTAAATTACAACATGCTTTCCTGTACACGTTCCGCATTTATCTTTATTCCATTATATATTATCAAAATTAATCAAAAAATTTATAATCAAAGATCGAATGTAACTGTAATGCTCTCTGTCTCGTCCAGCCATTTTTACTGTTTATACATAATACTTTTTATTTTACCCGAGCATATGTATCCAAAAATTTAATCTGAATATATTTTTATTTTATTTTCTGTAGTTCTAAAGTTTTCCCTTTCCCCTCACATTCCAAAATTCAAATCTCTTGAAATAATTTTTTATTTTTGATTGAATACACTATACACATTGCAAAAGCATATCACCCGTTTCCACACACACGCGTTACCGCGCACACTATACATACGCAAATCCTATTATGATCGTTAAAAATTAGTAATCATATATTTTATTTTTTAATCTCCAAATATTTTTCATAATCTTTTATAATCACATTTTTATAAAAATACATGTATGGTTTTAATACTTTTTATTATTTCGTAAGTATTTTTCGAGGTATATATAACTTCATCTATGAGGTGTGATGAACAATTGTATAGAGCGACAGGTAGAAAACTTGTTAGTTTTACAAGGCACATCATGTTCGAAGAAAAAACGTAGTATTACAAATAGATCAGAGCTGCAATGTGCAAGTGAGGGACTGCATGCATGTATGTGTATGAGATAGAATTCTCGAGAGCAACAGCTTGATTATAAAAAACGTCGAAGATAGCTGCATCTATCAGTGAACAATTATCACATCAAACATAAAAAGGTTAACTAAAAGAATATTATTTTCTTTTTCATTCATGCTTGCAACCATTACCACTCGCGCCCCCACTGTCAAGACCTCTGAACATACATTACTAACGTCGTCGACACTATAATATTTTTTTCTCTATGTTATTAAATTAACCCAAGTATATTTTTATTCATTCGTTGCACAAACATTTTTATTTTCAAATCTTTTACAATATGCCGTGCACACAAATGTAGTCTGCAGACACTCCTCTCATCATTACCACGAATTTATCTCTATACATTCATTGTTATTATTCTTATCATAACACAGTTTTTCCAGAAATTGTAGAAAAATTCTCTTCGTTCCATTCTTCCAAGGTGATTTATTTCCAAATTTCAAATCGTCTGTAATTATTTTAGAATCAAATTAAGTATATTTTATCAATTCCAAAAATCAAACATCTCTGTACAGGACATTAACTCATTTTCACATCAAACATATTATTTTTTTAATCTATCATACATATTATTTTTTATCGTTTAAATTTTTCCTCAATTCACAAGTAGACTAACCTATAGAAATCATATTGTTGCAAAAACGAAGCCGCTCCTTATAATTACATCATGAATTAATTTTTTCGTTATTTTTTTTAACATCATGAATTTGTAATAATGTTTTTAATTTTTTTATTTTCCATGCATGACAAGGGCAATACAATCACGGCATCTATGAATGTGTACACCATACGCCTCCAATAACCTATCATGTAATTTTTTTTTTTTCTTAAATTAGTCCAAGCGTACTATTGTTTCAATATCAAAGCCGATCAAACATAATTTTTTCTTCTACTCGTATATAATCACTAACCTATGAAAACATTTCGTTCACTTTACTCATACCAAAGCAATAACTCCTTTTCCCTCATGCTAACGATCTTCAAAATTTAATAATATAACACGAAATTATTCTAAATATATGTTCTTGCTATTAAAATTAGTATATCAATTAATCTTTATATTCCTTTTGTACATTTCTGAAAAAAAATCCTACAACATGTTTTAAAATTATTCAAAGTATACTATTTTATTACCTAAAATCAATTATTCTCTCATATAGTTTTTTCCAATCATACATAATTTTTTTCTTCTGTATTATCATTATTGCAAAGTCATACAAAACAACAACATCATTTTAATCATAATGAAACCTTCATACCATTCCTTTCATGCTATACACCATTAACATACGAAATTAGTCTAAATATACGTTTATGCTAGCAAAATTATTATCTCACCTTTTTTTCTACTCAACTGTATGTTTCTGAAAAATCTTATGATATATTTTCAAAATTAACACCAGCATGTATATTATTTTCATGTTTCATTCATTTATAATTTTTTATTCGAATCTGTTGCAAGACCCTATGAAAGAATATAAGCAGTCCCCCGCACACATAAATATTGATCACAGGTGTTGTTCACTTACTTTACATTTTTTATCATATACTTTTGTAAGTTCATACCAAGCGGTCTTCATAACCTCATATCATTCATTTTAGATGCGGAGACACACAACTTTTAGCGAAACAATCAGTTCTTTGCTAGATCATCTCTTTCCTTCATTTGTCAATTTCAAACTGTGAAAGAAATTTTTGTACCATGCTTTATTCCTACAGTTTATTTCTAAAATCCTATCACTTAAATAGAATGTTACACAATTGTTGTAAATGTATGAGTCTTATTATTTGGAATATAAAATTTGAAGGAAATTTATGTATCTTGCATTGTTTAAAGACGATTTATTTTACATTTTTTTTCTTTAAATTTCCCTCATACTATTATTTTTGAAATGTATGATGATGACTATGATTAGTATTCATGATTATGGAGAGAGAGACGCATGCTGAAATTGTACTACCATTGTATATGTGAGATGATGTGTGATTGTGGGTGAGTATGCATGCATGTAAAATATATGACTGTGTTAGTAGAAAACATCCATTCAAGCGCGATCACAAGTACAGATACAGTTATAGAATGAGAGAGATAAAAATATATATTTTGTTACGTTTGATATATGTGTGATAAAGAAGTTAACAAAGAATAATCACATTACCCTCACAACTTAGACATTGAGTTATACCTTTGCAGTATTTTAGATGTAAAAGCAGTGACATTGATATGTAGTAAACATTTTCATCACTTTTGACTAATTATAACCAATTTTACAACATTTCTCATCGTTATCTTACATTTTAATACTTTTACACAGTTTTAATCAATTTTTTGCTATTTAACACTATTTTTCCAGTGTTTTTACCACCTTTCACACAATTTTCATCATTCTTTCAACATCTTTGTTAGGTTTTTTTCTTACAACTTTTTACCATTTCGATCGTCGTCAGTGATATCTGTCGATATTTTTGCTTTCAATCCTTCCACTTCATCTATGCACACATACAGCTTAGCAATCGTTGTAGCCGTTGAACGTTGTAGGTCCGCAATTGCGATCTCTCCATTTGATTATTGGCTTTAAAAGTCACATCTTTGAGCACTTGATCCAATGCATCAACATGATCTTTATATTCGCCCACCCGCTGCTGGAGGTTCCGCTCGATATCTTCAACAGACTATCATACAGTCGTTTAATAAGAGAATCCGTAAGATCTGAAACATTTACTCAACATTTTCACAATACATTCACAGACATACCCTGTACATTAAGGGAATCTTTAAACAGCTCTCTGTAACCATTCCTTTTAAGCTGGAGGGGGCAAGGGACTCTTAATACAATTTGTCAATCAACATTTCTTTGTCCATCGCCCAGGCTTTACTCGCTGTTGCAGAGTCATGTAATAAACGTTTTTTTTTTTTTCTTTTACAATTTTCTTATATTTCAACACTATGACAACATTTTCCCACATTTCTAACTAATTGTAACAAGTTTTCCATTATTTCTTAGCATGTTCTTCTGTTTTAGGTCCTTTTTGCACTATTTTTTCATCAATTTATGTTATTTCACATCGTTTTTCTGGTGATTTTAGTGCCTTTCACACAATTTTACTAATTATTTTCTACTATTTCTTAACATGTTCTTCTGTTTTAGGTCCTTTTTGCACTATTTTTTCATCAATTTATGTTATTTCACATCGTTTTTCTAGTGTTTTACTACCTTTCACACAATTTTACTCAATTTTTCCCCCATCTTTGAAGATTTTTTTTTTTCATTTATCTCATACATTATATCTCCGAATGTGACGATTAGCTATCCTTTTAAGTACATTTTTTAATTCGATATAAGTGAGGAGTGCTTTTCAGGTCGACATGTATACTTCGTGGTATGACATTCAATTCATTATTAATCTATGTTTCAACAGGTTTGTTGTCGGTTGTTGGAGGTTTACAGAACTTTCTGTTGCATTGCTTATAGTATAATGGTTCTTGTGTGCTAGTGAGATGATGGTGTTTTGTGGGGAATAATAAACATGGGAAAGAGAAGGAGTGCGTCCCATCAAGCAGGGGGAGTGATGCTTCGTAATTAACTTGGGTATTGCGCGCATTGCATGGCAGTTATAATATGCTCGAGCAAAAATTAGTCGCTGTACTCGCATGGTGTTCATGTTATTCATTAAATGTTCACACTGAGAGATGCAATGGGCTCATCATCAGATGGATCCATGCTATCATTTCGATTTTTATAATTGTAATCTGCACTGAGCATGTATGTATTACAACGAACCAATCAACTCTGTTACAGATGGTAATGTTTGAGGATAGATAGTGAAACGTTCATTAGAACATGAATGTGTATACAAAGTGTTGTTACATCACATGTATGTCATCAAATTAACTAAAATGTTGCGTCTATAGTAAAAAAAAAGAAATGAGGGTTTTTCCCTAAGAGGGCGACTATAATAAAATTGATGCGATTTTAGATGGAAATGGGGTATTTTACAGTAAAAACACTGTTTTGCACCTAAATGGTGAATATTCTGGAGGTTAAACGGCATTTTTCACACAAAATTTGACGTTTTTTTATAAATGTGGCTATTTTACTCCTACATGGAGTAATTTCTGCATGAGGAGTACTTTTTGGACTGACATGTATACTTCTTGATGTGGTATTCAATTCATTCTGAAGCTATGTTTGAACAGCTTTGTAAATGGTTGGGGGGGGGGGGGGGGAGTTTACAGAACTTTTCTGCTGCATCAGTTATAGTATAATAGTTTTTATATGCTAGTGAGATGAAGGTATTTGGTTAGGAATAATAAATATGGGTAAGAGGTGGAGTGCATCCCAATCAAGCATGGGAGAGTATTGTTTGGGAATTAACTCCATTATTTGCACACATTGCAATACAATTATAATCAGTTTGGTCAAAATTACTTGTTGTCTATCGTTCATGTTATACATTAAACATTCACACTGAGAAACGGACTGGAATCTTCGACATCAAGGTCCATGCGATCATTACACTCTTTTTCAACAATTTGTGACGTTTCATACTATTTTTTAATGTTTTGAACGGCTCTTATGATGTATTTCAGCACATTTTCACAGGTACAAAGTTCGTAATGCGAAATAATTTGAATTATTTCGACAGTCTTTACACACAAATAAAATACTATACCATTAACACACTCAACATGAAACAAATCATTACAAATAGAAATAAACATCGAAATTGCGCAGAAATTTTAATGAAATTCAAGAAGCATAGTGTATATGAAAATGAATATATTCTTTAAATCAACACTCCAAACTTGCAGTTTCAGAATTATATCAGACCCTGACTAAGAACCCCCTTGTTCCTTTTGCTGCATGTATATGTATATATGTTGATATATATATGTATATATATGTAGATATATATGTATATATGTAGATATATATGTATATATATATATGTTTAACCTCCAGAATATTCACCATTTAGGTGCAAAACAGTGTTTTTACTGTAAAATACCCCATTTCCATCTAAAATCGCATCAATTTTATTATAGTCGCCCTCTTAGGGAAAAACCCTCATTTCTTTTTTTTTACTATAGACGCAACATTTTAGTTAATTTGATGACATACATGTGATGTAACAACACTTTGTATACACATTCATGTTCTAATGAACGTTTCACTATCTATCCTCAAACATTACCATCTGTAACAGAGTTGATTGGTTCGTTGTAATACATACATGCTCAGTGCAGATTACAATTATAAAAATCGAAATGATAGCATGGATCCATCTGATGATGAGCCCATTGCATCTCTCAGTGTGAACATTTAATGAATAACATGAACACCATGCGAGTACAGCGACTAATTTTTGCTCGAGCATATTATAACTGCCATGCAATGCGCGCAATACCCAAGTTAATTACGAAGCATCACTCCCCCTGCTTGATGGGACGCACTCCTTCTCTTTCCCATGTTTATTATTCCCCACAAAACACCATCATCTCACTAGCACACAAGAACCATTATACTATAAGCAATGCAACAGAAAGTTCTGTAAACCTCCAACAACCGACAACAAACCTGTTGAAACATAGATTAATAATGAATTGAATGTCATACCACGAAGTATACATGTCGACCTGAAAAGCACTCCTCACTTATATCGAATTAAAAAATGTACTTAAAAGGATAGCTAATCGTCACATTCGGAGATATAATGTATGAGATAAATGAAAAAAAAAAATCTTCAAAGATGGGGGAAAAATTGAGTAAAATTGTGTGAAAGGTAGTAAAACACTAGAAAAACGATGTGAAATAACATAAATTGATGAAAAAATAGTGCAAAAAGGACCTAAAACAGAAGAACATGTTAAGAAATAGTAGAAAATAATTAGTAAAATTGTGTGAAAGGCACTAAAATCACCAGAAAAACGATGTGAAATAACATAAATTGATGAAAAAATAGTGCAAAAAGGACCTAAAACAGAAGAACATGCTAAGAAATAATGGAAAACTTGTTACAATTAGTTAGAAATGTGGGAAAATGTTGTCATAGTGTTGAAATATAAGAAAATTGTAAAAGAAAAAAAAAAAAACGTTTATTACATGACTCTGCAACAGCGAGTAAAGCCTGGGCGATGGACAAAGAAATGTTGATTGACAAATTGTATTAAGAGTCCCTTGCCCCCTCCAGCTTAAAAGGAATGGTTACAGAGAGCTGTTTAAAGATTCCCTTAATGTACAGGGTATGTCTGTGAATGTATTGTGAAAATGTTGAGTAAATGTTTCAGATCTTACGGATTCTCTTATTAAACGACTGTATGATAGTCTGTTGAAGATATCGAGCGGAACCTCCAGCAGCGGGTGGGCGAATATAAAGATCATGTTGATGCATTGGATCAAGTGCTCAAAGATGTGACTTTTAAAGCCAATAATCAAATGGAGAGATCGCAATTGCGGACCTACAACGTTCAACGGCTACAACGATTGCTAAGCTGTATGTGTGCATAGATGAAGTGGAAGGATTGAAAGCAAAAATATCGACAGATATCACTGACGACGATCGAAATGGTAAAAAGTTGTAAGAAAAAAACCTAACAAAGATGTTGAAAGAATGATGAAAATTGTGTGAAAGGTGGTAAAAACACTGGAAAAATAGTGTTAAATAGCAAAAAATTGATTAAAACTGTGTAAAAGTATTAAAATGTAAGATAACGATGAGAAATGTTGTAAAATTGGTTATAATTAGTCAAAAGTGATGAAAATGTTTACTACATATCAATGTCACTGCTTTTACATCTAAAATACTGCAAAGGTATAACTCAATGTCTAAGTTGTGAGGGTAATGTGATTATTCTTTGTTAACTTCTTTATCACACATATATCAAACGTAACAAAATATATATTTTTATCTCTCTCATTCTATAACTGTATCTGTACTTGTGATCGCGCTTGAATGGATGTTTTCTACTAACACAGTCATATATTTTACATGCATGCATACTCACCCACAATCACACATCATCTCACATATACAATGGTAGTACAATTTCAGCATGCGTCTCTCTCTCCATAATCATGAATACTAATCATAGTCATCATCATACATTTCAAAAATAATAGTATGAGGGAAATTTAAAGAAAAAAAATGTAAAATAAATCGTCTTTAAACAATGCAAGATACATAAATTTCCTTCAAATTTTATATTCCAAATAATAAGACTCATACATTTACAACAATTGTGTAACATTCTATTTAAGTGATAGGATTTTAGAAATAAACTGTAGGAATAAAGCATGGTACAAAAATTTCTTTCACAGTTTGAAATTGACAAATGAAGGAAAGAGATGATCTAGCAAAGAACTGATTGTTTCGCTAAAAGTTGTGTGTCTCCGCATCTAAAATGAATGATATGAGGTTATGAAGACCGCTTGGTATGAACTTACAAAAGTATATGATAAAAAATGTAAAGTAAGTGAACAACACCTGTGATCAATATTTATGTGTGCGGGGGACTGCTTATATTCTTTCATAGGGTCTTGCAACAGATTCGAATAAAAAATTATAAATGAATGAAACATGAAAATAATATACATGCTGGTGTTAATTTTGAAAATATATCATAAGATTTTTCAGAAACATACAGTTGAGTAGAAAAAAAGGTGAGATAATAATTTTGCTAGCATAAACGTATATTTAGACTAATTTCGTATGTTAATGGTGTATAGCATGAAAGGAATGGTATGAAGGTTTCATTATGATTAAAATGATGTTGTTGTTTTGTATGACTTTGCAATAATGATAATACAGAAGAAAAAAATTATGTATGATTGGAAAAAACTATATGAGAGAATAATTGATTTTAGGTAATAAAATAGTATACTTTGAATAATTTTAAAACATGTTGTAGGATTTTTTTTCAGAAATGTACAAAAGGAATATAAAGATTAATTGATATACTAATTTTAATAGCAAGAACATATATTTAGAATAATTTCGTGTTATATTATTAAATTTTGAAGATCGTTAGCATGAGGGAAAAGGAGTTATTGCTTTGGTATGAGTAAAGTGAACGAAATGTTTTCATAGGTTAGTGATTATATACGAGTAGAAGAAAAAATTATGTTTGATCGGCTTTGATATTGAAACAATAGTACGCTTGGACTAATTTAAGAAAAAAAAAAAATTACATGATAGGTTATTGGAGGCGTATGGTGTACACATTCATAGATGCCGTGATTGTATTGCCCTTGTCATGCATGGAAAATAAAAAAATTAAAAACATTATTACAAATTCATGATGTTAAAAAAAATAACGAAAAAATTAATTCATGATGTAATTATAAGGAGCGGCTTCGTTTTTGCAACAATATGATTTCTATAGGTTAGTCTACTTGTGAATTGAGGAAAAATTTAAACGATAAAAAATAATATGTATGATAGATTAAAAAAATAATATGTTTGATGTGAAAATGAGTTAATGTCCTGTACAGAGATGTTTGATTTTTGGAATTGATAAAATATACTTAATTTGATTCTAAAATAATTACAGACGATTTGAAATTTGGAAATAAATCACCTTGGAAGAATGGAACGAAGAGAATTTTTCTACAATTTCTGGAAAAACTGTGTTATGATAAGAATAATAACAATGAATGTATAGAGATAAATTCGTGGTAATGATGAGAGGAGTGTCTGCAGACTACATTTGTGTGCACGGCATATTGTAAAAGATTTGAAAATAAAAATGTTTGTGCAACGAATGAATAAAAATATACTTGGGTTAATTTAATAACATAGAGAAAAAAATATTATAGTGTCGACGACGTTAGTAATGTATGTTCAGAGGTCTTGACAGTGGGGGCGCGAGTGGTAATGGTTGCAAGCATGAATGAAAAAGAAAATAATATTCTTTTAGTTAACCTTTTTATGTTTGATGTGATAATTGTTCACTGATAGATGCAGCTATCTTCGACGTTTTTTATAATCAAGCTGTTGCTCTCGAGAATTCTATCTCATACACATACATGCATGCAGTCCCTCACTTGCACATTGCAGCTCTGATCTATTTGTAATACTACGTTTTTTCTTCGAACATGATGTGCCTTGTAAAACTAACAAGTTTTCTACCTGTCGCTCTATACAATTGTTCATCACACCTCATAGATGAAGTTATATATACCTCGAAAAATACTTACGAAATAATAAAAAGTATTAAAACCATACATGTATTTTTATAAAAATGTGATTATAAAAGATTATGAAAAATATTTGGAGATTAAAAAATAAAATATATGATTACTAATTTTTAACGATCATAATAGGATTTGCGTATGTATAGTGTGCGCGGTAACGCGTGTGTGTGGAAACGGGTGATATGCTTTTGCAATGTGTATAGTGTATTCAATCAAAAATAAAAAATTATTTCAAGAGATTTGAATTTTGGAATGTGAGGGGAAAGGGAAAACTTTAGAACTACAGAAAATAAAATAAAAATATATTCAGATTAAATTTTTGGATACATATGCTCGGGTAAAATAAAAAGTATTATGTATAAACAGTAAAAATGGCTGGACGAGACAGAGAGCATTACAGTTACATTCGATCTTTGATTATAAATTTTTTGATTAATTTTGATAATATATAATGGAATAAAGATAAATGCGGAACGTGTACAGGAAAGCATGTTGTAATTTAACACTAAATGAAATTATGATGGATGTTAGTGTGGGAATGTGTGATGGTCAGGAGTTTGACGGCTTAAATTTTAGAAATAGAGAAAAATAAAAGATTTGTGAAAGATTGGGAACGGTACGTATGCTTTCGTGACGGCTAACGCTTTGTTGGATATATGCGCGGGATCGTGGGAGGGGCGAGTGGAGACTTGGGTTAGTTTCAGGCTTTAAATAGTATACTTGGGTTAAATTTGGAATTTCCATACTTAGGCCTTGAATTTTGAAAAATCGCGGTAGCGCAGTGGGCAGGAGGGACGAGTGGGGACTTGGGTTAGTTTCGGGCTTTAAATAATATACTTGGGTTAATTTTATATTACATATACTTAGACTTTGAATTAATTAAAAAGATCGCGGTAACTCTGTGGGCGGGAGGGGTGAGTGGGGACTTGGGTTAGTTTCGGACATTAAATAATATACTTGTGTTAATTTATAATCGGTTACTTTCTACTCTCTACACATTAAAAATAAATACTTAGGCTAATTTTATATTACATATACTTAGACTTTGAATTAATTAAAAAGATCGCGGTAACACTGTAGACAGGAGGGGTGGGCGGGGACTTGGGTTAGTTTCAGGTATTAATTATTAAACTTGGGTTAGTTTTTAATTGGTTCGAACTATCGGAAATGCGCGGAACCTGTACAGTGAAAATTGGGGGAAATTTGTAGAAAATTTGGGGAAATTTGAGGAAAATTTGGGGAAATTTGAGGAAAATTGGGGAAACGGGTGAATTTTCGGCGCCCGTGCAAGAAATTGGGTTACTTTTTGCCCTCTGCACACAGTTCTGGGGTTATGACGTCACACCGTCCAGAACGAAGATTTATAGACTACTGCCGTCTAAACAAAGCACCCCCTAGAAAAATGGCTGCCCATTTATGTACGAGCGTTGATATACGAACTAATTTAATTTAATAATAATATTATAGGTATTTAAGAAAATATAAAATAATTATTACACAAGCGAACTTTGACAAACACTATAGAAGAAATAGAATAATATGAGATATTTAAATTTAATAATTCGAAATAAGGATAAATAGAAATAGTGTTGTAAAATAAATAAATGCACTCACGCAAAGCGAAAGCGAAAAGCGGAAAATAATAACGTAGACGTGAGATCACGGCGAAGGGGAAAAAATAAATTGATGACAACAGGATCAAGGATTCGAGCCTTTCAGTGTGACTATTTAAAAAATGTATATGATTTAATGACTTCAAAAAATAAAAAAAAAAAAACTAAATAAATAAATCAGTATTGTAAAACTGAATTGTTAATTTTACATTAATTTATTTTCAAAAAGTGTTTTAAAAATCACTTGAAAAAAAAAATTTCCGTGATTTATTAAGTAAAAAGTTGCTATCCACTTTCTTTATCAGCTTTAACGGCACTGAAACTAGCACTGAAATTACACAATCTACTCGCGTGTTAAGGTCTTTAATCACCGTATTTATTATTAATTAAGACACATTGTTAAATATATTCGTGACATAAATCAATTTTAACACTTAATTAAACAATTATATGTATTATTCTGATATCCCCGACGCGTTTCGAAGCAACCACTTCATGTTCACGGGAGTAATTATCTTCCCGTGAACATGAAGTGGTTGCTTCGAAATGCGTCGGGGATATTTTTTTTTTCCTTTTCTTTGGGCGCGTCAACACAGGACATTTACTCGACACAAAGGACTAACAAATAATGAAACGTATGGATTTGAAAGTTATATCAGGAAGCGATTAGAAACAGAAGAAATGAAGGTAGTCTCAATATAGGAACAACAGAAGGAGAAGGAAGAGCAAGAATGTAGTGGGCACAGTAAAGGGTCGGGAGACCAAGGCCAAGCAAATTAGAATAAAGGACTGCGCGTTCCGAGGAGATACAAGAGCATTCGAGTAATAGGACGTGATTTACATCACAGGTCAAATTTAAGATAGGACGATGGAAGGGACATAAGGGAGACTGAACAATATTAAAACGAAAGAGGGAAGCAGGAAGCAGACTGTGATTAAAACGAATTATGGAAGAAATAACAGAACGGCTGATGCAGGGAAAATTATTAAAGCAGGAAGAAGTGGATGGAGATGGTTGTATAGTAATATAAAAGGAGTTAGGATTGGAGAAAAGAGACGGATAAAGATCAAAAAGTCATGGTGAAAACGATAAGAGAGAGAGCAAAGACTTTGAAAAGGGAATCTGTGTCTATGAAACGGCCATTTACTGCAGCTAGACATGCTAACGAATCGGCAAGATCGTTACCAACGATGCCGCGGCGGCCCGGAATCCAGAACAGGTCAATTAGGATAGAACGGGATGTTAATAAATTATAAATTAAGGAACGAATATAAAGAATAATAGGATCTGAGGATGGTTTAGGGAAGGGAGATGAGATGGCTAATAAAACGCTTTTCGAACCAGAGCATATGACGAATTTTGATAAATTGGATGTCGAGGATATAAAAAGGATAGCACATAAAATAGCCATGGATCTGGCTAAAAAGATAGAAATAATGAAGGGAGTTGAAAAAGAACTCTGAATAGTTGATATCAGGAAGAATAAAAGCAACTCCGAGACCTGAAGCAGATTTTGAGCCATCCGTAAAAACCGTGCTGTGAGCTGGAAAAAGTGAGTGTAGAGTTTGGTTAAATTTGTTATGTATTATAGGAAACGGAAGAGATTTAATGTTAGAGGGAAGAGAAAATAGCTGGGAGATATAAAAATTATACATATATAATTGTTTAATTAAGTGTTAAAATTTATTTATGTCGCGAAGGTTTTTAATATCTGATTTTTCGATCGTAGGTTATTATAAAAAAACTAATTTAAAATATTTTTATGCTTTTTATTTGATATTAAGACATAAATGATTATTGTTAAAAATTTTTTTTGTGTCCGCCTCGTTCTACCTTTTCTGAAAATAATTTAAAAGAGGCTCAATAAGTTTTAATGAAATTTACGCAGATTATAAAAGACAGTGCATAATTTACTATTTGAATTATTTCTACACCTCAAAAGGTTTTGAATGTAACCGCGAAATCGCCTTCTCTTGATAAAAATAGCCATACGATCTAACTGGAGTAATCTTAAAGGAGCGTTGTGCGCTTTAAATATACTTTATGTAATCAGTAGCTTTCTGTACACACTAATTCAACCGTTAACTCAATGATGTTGATCTGCTTGAGTGGCGTGGTCTTCTCTTCGGCATGCTTAATTTACTCGATGTACTATTTTAAGTTATATTTAAGAGAGCGCATTTGTATATTTACATGTTTCTACTTTTATAAATCCGTCTCTTTTTATTCTTTCTTCACTGTTGTTACAGACTACATCACAAACAACTTGGTCGGTGACCGGACTATGTTTTTCACCAATAATGTAAGTACATCTTGCAGGGAACTATCGCACATAACACCTTTATTTCGTTTTGTTTAAGCTACACATTCATTTGCACCTACCATTCCCCCTTTTTAGGTATTCCTCTACTTCGAACACACATATTATAATAAATATATTTCCCCATCCATAATTTTGGAATTGGGGTCTAAGAAAAAAACCAAAAAAAAACAACGCAAAAATGAATCCAAATGATTTTTTAAGAAAAAGTAGTTTATTTTACCCTGTAAAAAGACTACCAAGTTACAGTTCCTAAGAAATATTATTCTTTTTGTGTTTTTATACATATTTATCTATCTATCTATCTACCTATCTATCTATATATCTATCTATCTATCTACTTATCTATCTATATATCTATCTGTCTATCTACCTATCTATCTATATATCTATCTGTCTATCTACCTATCTATCTATATATCTATCTGTCTATATATATATATATATATACATTACTTCCTAAATCAATATTACCACACTTCTACTTTTAACCCATTATTGTATTCCAGTATTGTTGTCTTTTTATTGTTAGTACTATGGTGATTGGGTTTAGATCAACTGTAACGGCTTCAGTTTACTGTTTAAGTTAGTGCGAAGGATTGGAAGTGTATGTAAGTCTGTCTGTGATAACGGATGAATCTTTGATCGTATATGGTTTAAGTTAGTGTGAATGATTGGAAATGCATGTAAGTCCGCCTGTGAGAACCGATGAATTTTTGTTTATATGTGTACTGGTTAGTCATATGACATTTGTGTAAACCTGGAAAAATTATGTAAACACTGGTTAAATAAATGTACTGTAAACTGAGCTTAACAAAATATTTTCTGTAAAACATAGATGCAAGTTTGACCAGTGTCACTTTATTGTGTGTTTCGCAGCTCACGCATCTTTGCGTATTCACGAATATAATTAACTTGTTTACAATTTTATATTTTCATTAATGTATAATAAAAAACTGAATTGAATTGAAAAATTGAATATTCGTTTACGGTTGACCCGTATTTAATTTGTGTACATATTTAAATAAACGAAACTGTGTTAAATATATATATATATATATATATATATATATATATATATATATATATTAATATATATATATATTAATATGGTTCCAAAATTCTAAATTATTTGTGTATGTAACGTCGAATGATATATCCGGCACTATCTCTTGATTAATTTGTAAAAGGAATTAGTATACACGTGCCGAATATCGGAATCGGGTTTTATCACGATCGCAAAGTTCATTGCACTAGCAAGTTTTACTTTGTCGTGTGTGAGTGTTTGCGATCGAGTTGTTCGATAAAGTACGATGAATTCCTGATATTCGGAGATGATATCTGTGTCCGCGTGCGTATATTAATTCCGAAAAGTTGCGTCTTGTTCGGCTGGTTGAACTATGTATTAGCTGCGCTAGTTGCAGGTACCGCGCACGCAATGAACACCGTGTGTTGCGTGGGGTAACACGCCGAGCGGCAGAGGAATTTTGCAAATGTCCGTTATCAGAGAATAATCGGCGAAACAATTGTTTATTTTCTAATCGCCGATGAAGAAGTGCACGTTGTTGTTCTATACGCTAGTCAGTCGATCGAAAATCGCCACTGATTAAGTTTGCTAGTCTTCGTATCGTCGTGTATATATAAAATATCGGATGATTTTCTCCCGCTTTTTTTTTTTTTTTTTTTTTTTTTTTTTTTTATAAACGTTTTCTAGTCGGAATTTTTAGTATATACGTGAATTAAATTGCTTTTTTCCTTTTCTTGTACTTTATCGGTAACGAACACGAGGCGTTAGCCGCCGTAAGGTCTCCTTCGAGGAACAGTGTTGGTGTTATTGTTTCACGTGTTCTTAGGCTGCAGGAATAATATCGAGCTGACCGAGTTTACGTGTGTTTAAAGCCTATGTTCTGTCGCAAAGTGAGCTGGTTAGATTGTGACACATAATGTCACTGGTGCCCACGGGTTTCTGTTTCTCTTAGAAAATTTAATCAACATTGCAAGGTTCTTCCGCGAGAAGGCTGAGAACACGAGATCTCAAAGTTCATTTCATTGGTTCCCGGAGTAGGGAGTGAGATCAGCGGAATTCATTAAATTGCCTCACCAACTACGAGACTTCAAAATTCATAACATTGGCTCCCAGAAACAGGGACCCCGCCGAAAGGCAGAGTTCATAACAATATATATATATATATATATATTCAGGGTGGGCCATAAGTGTAGCTACACACCACTTTTTAAAATGTTTATTCTTAAAAAATGCATAAAACATGTAAAGTAAAATATAGATATTTTTCTGTTTTCACAAAAAATTAAACATTTCATCACGAAAATCAGCAGAAAAAACTTAGTTAAAAAAAAAAGACAAACAAGCACGATTGCGCGTATTACGAAAAATAAACGGCACATTTAGGTGCAGTAAAAAAACTTGAAATTTAGACATACGCAACTAGAAAAAATTAGTTTACTTGAGATACTGGAAACATTGCCTTTCGGCATTTACGCAATTCTTAAACCTATCCGGTATGATACTGATATCTCTAAACGAATGGGGTGGTGATCCCCTCATATACTTATTTTTCTTTAAAAATTCGTCATTCTTCACAAATTTCATTACTGTTCATTTCTTTCTCTTAGTGCCGACTCTCTAAATTAGATGTAATTCAAAATCCATGCCTTCGTCTATGCTTTGGTGCTTTTAAGTCCTCTCCTATTTCAGCAATTCATGCTGAATCTAGTACACCATCTCTTTCTATTTGCAGATCCTATTTGGGCTATCATTTTCTTGCTAAGCGTTTTCCACTCACGTCCTCTACTCTTACCCATACCTATCTTTCCATTTCCAGGAACTGGCGTATCGCACCTAAGAAAACGCCTATTTTATCCCTAATCTCTGTTCGGCTTAGTTCGTTTTGCCCTTACATAATTTCCTTCGACAATCTCCCTTATTTCCTTTTTAATTTCGCTGAACTCTGCTTCCTCTAAATGTGTTTAACCATACCTACGTTCTCCAAATTTCTTCCGCAGGCTCTAATTAGACAGGAATTCCATAGTACTATCAATTCTCAATTTCCATCGCATGTAACTGTGCTTACAGATGGTTCGAAGAGGTCCAGTGGTGACGGTGCCTCTTTTATCCCCAAGATTTTGACTTTTCAGAATCGTTTCGCCTTCTTTCTGTTTCACATTCACAGCCGAATTGATGGCTATCCTACGTTCCATTATTTTCATTTCCTGCAATCACCTTTCCTCTAAATTCTTGATTATATTTGACTCCATAACTGTCCTTCAGGACATCCCCTACCCGATCATACCTGTGATTTTATTATACTCCGTATACGCTCACTTCTCCATGTTCTTTCTTCCCTACATTCCATTCAAATTGATTTGCTGTGAGTTCCTAGCTATTCGGGCATCTTCGGTAATGAAGTGGCGGACTCTTTGGTACTCAGGTTGTTGCCTCTTCCCACTTATTTTTGAAAAAAGTCTCATCGTCTAATCTCCTTCCGTTGTGTAAAAGTTTTCATCTTAGATTATGGTATCGGATATTTGCGCTTCCTCTTTTTCTAATAATTATTAATTTCATCTGTCTGTTCAACCTAGTGTCTTCCTGTTAACCCCTATGGTTATTTTTGTTTCTTTCACTTCGTCGCTCTTTTGTTATCTCCATTATTCGTCTGCGTTCTTAAGCCATACTTTATTATCTTCCTCCAGTTTTCGTTTTTCGTTGGTTTCTTCTCCATATGGTCCTCTCAAGCGAAGAGCATGTTTGCGACGCTAATTATGTGTTTATTAAGTGTTGATCTCTTTTAATCGACCGTTCTGTTTTATATTCCAATTTGCTGCGAATTGGTATTCTTACTCCGTATTATACCTCCTACATCCTGTCTTTTTCTTCTCAACATATCGTTCTCGTTGTTGGTTTCTTCCTACTAGCAACTGCCCTCATTAAAATATAACTGATTCGTTTCCCATTCTAATTGTTTCTGGGCGAAGGTTCGTGATTGACGAGTCCATTTAAAAAAAAAAAAAAAAAAGACATTATTGCACATTTTTCAGGTCAAAGAATGCGTTTTCGATGTAGTCGCGTAATTGATCCAGATTCTGGGGTTTTCCGGTGTACACTTTATCTTCTATGTAACCCCACATGAAAAAATCCAGAATATCCTGACGGCGATAGCGCCCCGACGTTCGATGACTCTGCCTCGGAACTGCTTGTCAAGATACTTACATACAGCTACAGCGCAATATGCCGGCGCGCCGTTTTGTTGGAAGTAAATCGTATCCATCAGCTTTGAATGTGTGTTTCGTAAACCGGGAATGAGGTAATATTGTAGCATCTCCAAGTCTTCTTCTTCTTTCGGTGCCATGACCGTTCTCGATCTTAGGCTCATCTGATGACAAGCTTGATTAATTCTTTGTAGGCACCCCTATCCTTTGCTGTGTGGAACAGTTCTTCAACACTGCAACCTGTCCATGTCTGTAGGTTCTTGAACCAAGATAATCTTGTTCGTCCAACTCTTCTTTTTCCTTCCACCTTTCCCATCAATATATTCTGCAGTAATGTGTACCTCGGCCCACGCAACACATGGCCGAAGTATTCTATTTTTCTTCTTTTCACAGTGTCGATCAGCTCCTTTTCTTTTCTCATCGTCTGTAGTACCTCAGCGTTTGTCTTCTTTTTGGTCCACAGGATCCTGAGTAAGCGTCTATAACATTAAAACTCGAAGGCTTCTAATCTGTGAAGTGTTCTGGACGTCAATGTCCACGTTTCGACACCATATGGTAATACCGACCAGACATAGCATTTCAGAGTTTTGAATCTTAAATCAAAGGTCCACTTCATGAGCTGTGAGTGTCTTCTTCATTTTCATGAAGGCAGAGCGCGCTTGCTCAATGCGACATCTAATTTCTCCATCTGGGTCACCATATTTATTAATCCAGGCCTCGGTGTATTTGTATTTATCGACTTGTTCTGGTCTGCCATTGTTTATCACTATATCGATGGGGTGTGGGTCGTTTGAGAGATGGCCATTACCTTCGATTTCTTCACGTTAATTATCAGTCCATATTTATTGCATACTTTTTCCACCGCTTTTGTTAATACAGTTAGGTCTTCTCTGCATTTTCAGCCATCTGATGTTATTGATATTT
Source organism: Icerya purchasi (assembly GCA_039619475.1). Taxonomy (NCBI): domain Eukaryota; kingdom Metazoa; phylum Arthropoda; class Insecta; order Hemiptera; family Monophlebidae; genus Icerya; species Icerya purchasi. Next base: position 448,342,259 of record CM077116.1, on the reverse strand, counting down.
TCACTGCCGAATTTAACACCTTCTTCTCTGCCATCAAGGGCTTCTTTGAAGGCCTGTTCCGCGTACATATTAAACAGCAATGGAGACAATATACACATCCTTGCCTTACTCCCTGTTCAATACTAATTAGATCTGATATTTTGTTGTTTTCTAATGAGATTACTGCGTTTTGGTGCAAGTAAAGATTTTTTATTATACGCTTATCCGCTTCATCTAGGCCAATAGTATCAAGTATTTGGAACAATTTGTCATGAGTTATTCGATCAAAAGCCTTTTCAAAGTTCAGGAAACAGAGAAATACTGGACGTTGGAATTCCTTCATTTTCTGAATCAAAATGTTCATGCAGAGTAATGCCTCTCGAGTTCCCAGGCCACTCCGGAAGCCATACTGTTCTTTTCCAATGTTTTCTTCACATTTAGTTCGTATCCTGTTATGTATTATCCTAAGAGACAATTTCAAGGTATGACTCATTAAACTAATTAATCTGCACTCAAAGCATGATTTTGGATGCCGATTTTTCGTTATCATTATAAATCTTGATGTTAACCATTCCTCGGGTAATTGACTAGTAGCATAAGTCCTATTAAATAACTTTGTAAGGATACAAATTCCATAATCACCGAATACTCTTCAAGTACGCATTGCCATTAACGTTATGCTCGAAGAAATAGGGGCCGAAAATACCGAAAGTGGAAGTACCACTCCAAACCATAAGATCTGGTGAATTTAACTGTTGTTCATAATGGATATTAGGGTTTGTGTTTTAGTATCGTAGTAAACCCTATTATGTCTGTTTACCGAGCCGTTTAACTTACAATTGAACCTCATCACTGAACAGAATTTGGTGGAAAATTTCTGGACCATTTTGGTGATATTTGTTGAACATTATTTCGCAAAATTCTACTCTTCGGTTAGGATCGCTTTCCAAAAGCCCATGAGTGAAACAACAGTTCTTTTTTGAGCACATTTAGGGGCATCCTGTACACTTTCACTGTTCTCAAACTTTCGAATAGTGCTATAAACCATTTTACGCGTGGGCAGTGCAGTATTAAATTATCAACTTCAACGATTTATGACGGCTTGAGGTTCGAATTTATAATACGTTTCCGCGAGAAAAATGCATTCTTTTGTAGTGCATCGTATTATGCGATCCATGATCAGACCGATCGTAACGTAACAAAATTGAAGTCGTCTCATCAAATTACCAAAATACGCCAAGAAATGATTACCTCGTATCACCAAAATATCGTTAAATTAAAAGAAAAATGCTAATAAAAATAATTCGAAACCACAAGACCCAATGAAAGCAATATGCATTCACGTCGTGTTGATGAAACAGAAACGCAGTGCAGTCGTTTATGTAAACATCAAACTGAGCCGCGCAGCTGTACAACGAAAAAATTACGCTTTATTGATTCTGGTTTTCATAGCACTTCTGTGGGACGCAAAGTGGGCATGTTTGATATCATTAGATTCGTGAAAGTCTGGGTTACAATCCCCTCTCACTTAGAATGCTTGTTAACATGGTTAGTATGGTGTTTAAACCGATTTGGGATCAAGGACAGAAAAAAAAACAACTCTCTTCAGAACTATTTAACCAGGAATTCCATCATTTTGAGTACTATATGTTTAAATAAAATTTATGAAAAATTTTAAATGAGGTTGAATGCTTTTCCTTTACCTCTTTATCACGTAATTAGTAATATTAAGGGTTGATGAAAAAAATTTGGGAATGTTGATTTCGAAAACCATTCGAACTTTGTGCAATGTTGGATCCAAAAACAAAAGTATGCTTTTAAAGATTCATGGACATTAGATAAAAAAAAAAAAAAAAAAAAAAAAAGGGCTAAGATATTTAATAAAAAACTGAAACTGAAACAAAATGAAAACAAGATTTTTTTATTTGTATGTATCATATCTTCAGCTGCATTCTTGTCTTTATCCACAACTTCGACTTCAGTTGCATCAAGTTTATTTTAACAATGATGTAATGAAACAATGTCAGTTTTTATATTAACAGAAATTCAAAGCAAAGGCAATACACGAAATAGATTTGTATTTAAAAGATAAAAGATTAAAAGTTTTTACAATTTTGAACAATAAACAGAACAAGGCATGAATAATGAAATATGTGATAAAAGATTAATTAAATCCGTTGTTTATAATTGTCCAGTTAACTAGCGAAAATAGTATCAACAAATTTATTTAATGGAAAAGAATCTAAAATTGAGAAACATTGGCTCTTTGCAGTTCGTTTCCAACCGTCGACGAGTGCAGATGTGTTTGGCTCGTATTTAGTGTTCGTGTTAATAGTGTAAAGTTTAGTGTTGCACTGCAGTGGAACTCTATTCTATTGAGTGCTCGACAAAGCCGTCCTTGCCTGGATCTCTACCAGAGACCACCAAAGGCCAGTATGGCAAATTATCAGACCCTGTAGACCCAAAGTTCCTCAATTACTCTAATGTTGCACAAGCAAGATCAGTCCATCATCATCGACGCGATTGATAACACACAGTTAAAAGACTACACGCAGGCACTAGCAAAAGTTCCCTCACAAATCAGATTCATCTTGAGAATAGCGAACAACCGAGTATGCGCTCATGTCGCCACCAAAGAAGTAGAGATGAACTAGTAGACAAGCACAAAGTAATCCGAATACATAGTCAAGTAGTACCGGGTAAGACCTTTAATTACTAGAAGCAAACGAATAATTATTTCCAACGTCTGTCCGCTCCACTACGTACTTGTTGACAAACTGAAAGAAATGAACATTAATCCCACATCACCAATAACATTCCTTCGTGCTGGAATCACCGCGCCAGGATTTAACCACATATTGAGCTTTAGAAGACAATTTTATACGTAGCTCCTGATAACATCAACAAAATACCAGACTCATTACAAATTACATTCGAAGATACCAATTACTGGATTTACCTAACAACCTATACAATGCCTGTGTAAAAAAGAAGGTCACATAGCAAAACAATGTCCTAACCAAACCAATAATGATTACCTACAAAACACCAGTAACAACTAACAATCTAACTAGCAACAACATGCCACCCCTTGCGACACCAGTCGAAAGACTCTATTCCCAGAGGCGGAGCTCTTCGGTTCCAATAACTCCTTTAAATCTGATAAAAAACCGTCCCCATCCTCCTTCAAGCAACGACTCGGCATTACTGCTTAACACCCAGAACGTTGAAACGCAAATGGTTACAGATGACCTGCCATCGAACTCCGATACATATGACAGTGATATGAGCACCCAATCAACAGAAAAAAAGCGCTATGCAAAGAAAAGTAAGCAATCCGACCTCAACCTAAACAAAATTGATTGGCAAAAAGTCAAGATCATCATGGACAGAAATCGATACCCAATCAATGCTGCTTAATTCCAAAACTTCATTGAAAGCACTTACGGAGCGGCAAACATCAAGGAGATCGCAAAACAATATTCTGACGATGAATCGGACTTAATAAAAATTCTGGAAGAATTACACCCTCTGGTAGAGGGTCGAGTTATCAAAAACCGAATCACTCGTATCCTAAACAAACTTTGGGAACGCGCATAATAACATGGATATCCTGCAGTGGAACATGAATGTGTACTATAAAAGAAAACAGATCCTCAAAATCCTACTTAATAAATACAGCCCAAGCATCATATGCCTCCAAGAAACTAACTTTAAAAACAACTACTGGGCACAATTAAATGGTTACCAATCAGTATACCAGAACAGAACTATCACCAGCCACACAAGTGGAGACGTAGCCATTTTCACCAAATCCACAATTTTCGTCAAACAAATACCAATAACAACAAAATACGAAGCCACCGCAGTCCAAGTCAATTACCCCTCCAACATAACCATTTGCAATATATATCTACCGAACAGTTGTTCCGTAGAAATTGATGAACTTTCAAACCTTAGCAATCAGTTACCTAAGCCATGCATAATCGTAGGAGACTTTAACAGCCATAATAAGATCTGGAATTTCAGATCAATCGACCTTCGAGGCAGAATAATCGAGAAATGGCTAAATTGTCATATCGATCTTACAATTCTTAACAAAGGCCAACCCACCTACTTTAATATCAACAACGGCTTAACTAGCGCAATTGACCTATCTATAATATCAATAGGACTACTACTAAACTTCAAATGGGAAACACTGGATAATCCCTATGACAGCGATCATTACCCAATTCTGACCAGATTCCAAAGAAGTCATCAAGACGATACAATAACCCAACCTAAGTGGATCTTAGATAAAGATAATTGGTACCAGTTTAAAGAAATCATGGAAGAAGGACTACCGGAACTCCAGAAACCAATAGAGCTATCTACTGAAGCTAGTCAAATTAACAAAATTCTCCTGGAATTTACATCACTGATACTCAAATCAGCTAAGCCATTCCTCGATCACTCGATAAAAAATCCCCTAAGAAAATTCCTTGGTTGGACACAGCATGCCGTGGAAAAATCAGAAGAAGCTGTTCAGACAGTATAAGAAATCTAAAAGTGAAACAGATAAAATAGAATTTAAAAAAGCCAGAGCGGAAGCAAGACGAGCCATCAAAGGAAAAGTGAGACAAACCTGGCGCGTCTTCATGCCCACAATCATCCACTCCACTCCAACAGATCCAGTTTGGAAAAAAATTAGACAACTTTCAAAGAAGTCGACCGATTGTTATCCTCCGATTATTGAAGATAACCTATATAATAGAGCTACCACAACCTCCGATAAATACAACATCTTAGCCAAAACCTTCGCTGATAATTCATTCAACAACAGCTACAGAACAACCACAGACAATACAGCCTCAAACATCTTTAGATTCATTGCTGCGCTACGTGACGACGAACCAGTCAATTACCCAATAACCATGGAAGAACTCAAGCATACACTCTCGAATTGTAACAACTCTTCGCTAGGTCCTGATGACATACCTAATAGTCCCATCAAAAACCTGCCAGACGCAGGAATTAAGTACCTGCTCATTATCTTTAACTATATCTGGGTAAAACAGGCCTTCCCCGACCAATGGCGAGAACCACTAGTAATACCGCTTCTCAAGCCACGTAAATATACCTCAAAAGCAAGTAACTGTAGACCAATCTCTTTTACCTGTAACTTCTGCAAGATCCTTGAAAAAATAATTGAACGCCGCCTATCTAGAAACAAATCAACATATCTCGCCACACTATAGCGGATTTAGAGAATTCAGATCCACTCTTGACCATCTCGGCAGTATCGACGAAGAAATATGCCCTGCTTTTGCCAATGGACTCCACCTTATTTTAGTCTCCATGGACACTTGGAAAAAGCATATGAAACGGTACCGATAGTTAAAGTTATCGAGTCCTGTATATCACTAGGCCTACAGGGGAAACATTATCTCCTATATCATCAATTTCCGAACCCGCCGAAAATTGAAAGTTAGAATTAACAACAAGCTATCGGAATCCGTAGACGTGAGGAATGGGCTCCCCCCACAAGATTTTATAAGCGTGATTTTACTTATTATTGCAATAAATAGCATCTTGTTTGAAATCAATAGACCAGCCAAAGCCCACTTATTTGCTGCCGATCTAGCAATAGTCTGTAGCGGCAGCAATGCCGATACCACTCAAAATTTGATCCAGGAAGCACTGGAAGCAATCCACAACTGGGCCAATACAAACGGCTTTAAATTCTCAAAAAGTAAATCGACTTTCACTGTATTTAATAAAACAGTAGAACTAATATCATTGAAACTAGACAACCAGCCATTGGCACGCATTGGCACAACAAAAATACTTGGTATGACATTTGACTCCAAATATACATGGAAAAACCACATTGAAAATCTCGTAATAAAATGCAAAAAAAGATTGAATATCGTCAAAGTCCTAGAATCAACCAAGTGGGGAGCAAACCAAGAAAGCCTAATAAGAATCTGTAGAGGTCTAATTCGTTCCATAATTGACTACGGTTCAATCTTTTATGGCGCCGCGAACCCAAGCCTAATAAAGAAACCGGATACGATTCAAAATACGGCCCTCAGACTCAGTCTTGGGGCATTCCGAACTACTCCAACCACTAGCATCCTCGTAGAAGCCCAAGAAAAGCCTCTTGAATATCGAAGAATGGAATTAACTATTATATGTGCTAACACAATCAAAGCATTGCCTCTCAACTCTATGCACGTCTTCCTGACACAAAATGTAGCTAACAGCGTGTACCACAGCCATCCCAGACTACCAAAACCACTAAAAATCAGACTGCATGAACACCTAAACATATTAAAAACTGAGCTGATACCAATTTATCCAAGGGTTCAACATCCGTTACCACCTTAGTTAACTCAAAAGATCCCTGTGATTATAGAACTAATACATAACTATAGATCGGTTACCAACAGCCTCACATATCAACAATTATTCCTGGAAAGCAAAAGCAAATATGAGGACCACACATTCCTATACACGATTAATCAAAGAAGGCCAAGCAGGATGCGCACTTACCACAGAGACCGAGGACTGCATACCGATCAGGCTCCCTTATTATTATCAATTTGTAGCTGTGAGTTATATGCTATATGCCAGGCCTTAGAACGTGGCCCCGTTGTTACTAAATACGTCATATGCTCTGATTCACTGTCTAGTCTAACAGCACTAAAACACTTTAGTACCAAAAATCCAATAGTCCAATCAGTACAAGTCTTAATCAATGATCTTCAAACTCGAGGAAGAAGCCTTATGCTACTATGGATACCAGCACATCAAGGGATCCCGGGCAATGAAAGAGCCGATACTTTAGCCAAAAAGGCTACAACCATGCCCAAACCCCAAGAAGTAATACCAATCCAACTCCATGAAGCAAAAAGAAGTATCCACGAAACTATGAAAAACCACTGGAACAAAAGGTGGAAAGCCATCAGCTCTAAGCTCCATTCGGTAAGGCAAGATATACACTCACCAAGACCAATGATCTCAACTAATCGATCAGACTAATGTATAATTACTAGACTTAGAACTGGCCACATCAGAGCATCGCACATCCATCATATAACTAAAGAGGAGCCACAAAAATGCCCATACTGTGATCAAAACCTTGATGTACGTCACACTTTAACAGACTGTCGTCCGCTCAGGTCAGTTAGAGAACAGTTCAACATCCCGGTATCTATTAACGACACATTTGGAAGCACAGAAAGTTGTCTCAAGACTTTAAAATACACTAAATCCATAAACGCAATTAGATTTATTTAACTAAATGTCTCCACTTGTTCAACTGATTTTTGTAAAACTTATACACATGTATGTAGTGGTCGCTAAAAACCTAGTTGTTATAGAGCGATCTTAAATAAACCAAATTGACTCTTTGCAAACGTTTTTTTTTCTATAACTTAGCAATATTAAATGAATGAAGATAAAAACTGAGAACCCAAAAAAATAGGCATGTTAATGCTTTTAGTTGTAAATATAAAAATAGCAACCAATGAATTATTGTTATAACAGCCCCTTTTTATTTTATTTTAGATTACTTCATTCGTTGTTAAAAAAAGTTTATCGTTATAATTACATAAGATATTTTATATATGTATTTTTTTTTTATTATTTGCATATTAATTCTGGCATTCTTGTTGATTTCATAAAATTTTGCTTAATGTATTTTTATTACAAATATTAACTAAAATTATTGTAAAAGTATCTCTTTATATATTAGAAAGCATGTTATTTTTATTAAATTTTTATAATTGTATTTTTGTTTTTTTTTTCCTTCTTTATAATCTATAGTAACATATATTTTCTTTTGCAATATATAAATTTTTAAATTATCGTTATATTAATATTAATTTCAATTAAATAGTTTAATTTATTTTCATAAACACCCCTAAGTTTTCATCAGAACTGCTTTTTGAAATTTATTTAAGATTTATGATCAAATACCTTTGTCCTGGAAAAAACTGAATTCCAGTTCTTTTCTTTAGTCTTTATGGAGAAGTTTCGGAAATTTTTCAAAATTTGAAGCTTAGCCCACATTTAATACTTATTAACGATGTTTAATGAGTTACCATAAATTCAGTTTTTAGGTAGTTGGTCACGATTATATTAGAGAACTGCATTCCTTTTATGAACGTTGACTCTCTCTGCATATGAAATGTATGTATTGACAAAATCTCGGAAGTGTGTATGTCAAGTGTGTTCCTATGCGATTGAATAGATAGTGTACATCTGCTGAAGTTTGTTATCAGTGTTTGCCGGAATGGATTGGTGTGCATCTGTATACGTAGAATTGAAATGATTGAAGAAGCGATGGAATATTAGACACGTACATAAGAGAGAGACACGTGCTTTAGTTTTACTTGGTAATGTAACGGACAAAAGATAAAAAAAAAATGATTTTGAACACATCACTGTAAGTAAGGACGTTCCGTTATTTCTTGGCAATTTTACAATCTCCGCATTCCAAGAAAAATATGAAGTTGATCACTCAAAAATAACATCAGTGAAAGGTGGCCGCAATCTTCGTCTGAAAGGCTGAAACGGGATGTTCAATGAAGAATGAAGGGACACAAGTGGCGGAAGGCTGATCAGACAGTGGCCATTAATGTGTAAGTAATATATGCGTCTTCGACGGCATGCAACAGAGGTAGTGATTGACACGGAATTAGTTTTTTCCAAGACTGGAACAAAATGTGCACCGTACTAATATCATTCACTCTTATTAATTACATATCATTAATATTTGTATATAGTATTGTGTTTCTACTTTCATTAGATTTTTTGGAAATTAAACTAAAATATTTATCTTCATTTCTTAATAATATTCGTTGGTTTTCTCTCCTAGATAAAAACAAGTTAATTAGGCCTGCTTCAGATTCCTCTAATACTGAATATATTTTTATTTATACCTTTTTTGGGGTGGGTGGGGGGGTCTGGCTCACGATGGAATATTAACAAAAACGGTTCTACGATATTCATTTACGTTTATTTTACAATTTTATTATTTTATTAACTAATTGACAAACAGACGTTTAAATACGTTACATTCTGTAATGTGTCCATTACATGGAACCAATAAAAGGCGGAGAAAATAAAAAAATAATACAAAAATAACCATAATTTAGAGTAAATGATGCGAGTGCGAGTGTGCGCGTGCCTGGAACTGTTGTCGAGGGGAGCAGCCAATCACCGTCCAGCAAAAAACAAAAGGATCTACCTGATTCGGTCAAGTCCAGCGGTCACGGTCGGAAAGGCAATCGAAATTTTGAAAAATCCGGGAGAAGATTTTAGAGAGAAAAGCAGTAGTTAGAGAGGAGTCAATCAGTTGTGTTTTTACCTTCGAGGGGTTCGTGTGTTATACCTTTGAACAGTGGTATCTGCCTCTTGTCGAGTAACGAAAAGTCTGCTAGAATAACCGAAATTTCGCTATCGTTCGTTAAAGTGTTCGGTCCAATATGTAATAGTGATCGGAAATCGTCAATTACTAAAATTGTCAAATTCGGTAAAAATTTAAACGAATCGCGGAATCCAAACATCAAGGCCCGAAATTCACCAGCCGATCAACAAACTATTAGTTCACACGGATCACGGACCACCGCCGGCAAGAGTGTTACGTAGAATTTAAACCTTTATTTTTATCATTATTTGTACATAATCTTTTGTTGTCGTCGGATTCATAAATTAATCATGTGTTTTTTCAGCGGTCGACTGTTAACGAAAGATAGGTGTGCCGTTCATATGTAATATATTGTTTATTTATAAAAATTCAAAAGGCTTTAATTATTCAAATCGTCGTTAGATATTAAATAATTAAATAAAAACAAAAATAAAGAAAATCCACGAGCATAAAACTTCGTGGTTGGCATCCCTGTGGACGTAAGCGAACGGCAAATACCGTTTCAATTCTTTTTGAATTTCTATTCAGATTTTTCTTCCCGCCTTTTTTATTCCGTCTTGTCTTTTGCATTGATACGTGACGACTTCACCGCACATTCGGTTCAATTGTCAAATTGAGCCTTTCATCACAAGAAAATATTTTAAGAGTTTTCGCATCGTGGAGAATTATTTTCGGTGAGCATTTGCGATTTCATTATTATTTTGATAACTCAAAAAAACGTTCGAACAAATATTGGCAATGAATTTTTTGTACATTGGTCGAATTGTGTCTGGAACTTCACTTTTTCCTACTCAGCAAATCGGGTTTTTCATCGAGTTTTATACTTTCTTTCATATTTTTCCAACGATATTCGCCCAAATGTTTCGTATAATGCGTCAAGCAATTTATCGTACAGAGAAAAAAAAAATAGAAGAGATATAAGCATTTTCTTTACTTTTGTTTTTATTTAATAATAATCCAGTAAAATAATTTATTGCGAGAGTACTTTTTGTGCGGAATGATGCCATGAATATGTGTGTGTGTAGCTCTCTTGTTACGAAACATGTTGTTTTTTATTAAAATTAAAATAATATGTTTTTGGTTTGTTATTGGTCAATTTATTATTTTTTCCAGATTTTCTTTTTCGTTTGCTTATTGCTTTTGTGATTTTGACCAAGAACCGTAATGGAGATGATATTTAAGTAGAATAAGTTTCGAATTTATTTCCAATCAAGATAAAAATGGTTTTCATCTGTTATAATATTACAACTACGCTTATTTAGCAAATTTCAAAATATATGTATTTCACTTGTCGAATACATATGATCCTTTTCCTGAAACTATTTTTCAGAATAGTTTGTAACTGTCATAACTTCGTTAATGGTTCATGCACTTTTCAATGTTTGTTGAATTAAATCTCATCTGTAAAACTAAAAACAGTAGGTTAAAAAAATTGGATACTTAAAAAAATACCAACAATTTAGCATGAAAATATTATAAGTTAAGGATAAATGGAGAACAACTGTTGATTTCAAATGCAAAAGGAATTCTCAATATTATGAGATAAAAAAAAAAAACGCTGAGAAATTTACCAGTAGAAGAGGATGAATCAGCTAGCATATCGTTGAGTCGTTATTTTCGATTCCAGAGCGCCCAGGGATCCACAGTAGGTCAATTTGGAGATGGAGTGAGAATGGAAAATGTTATGGATAAGAGAGAGTATCAGCAGAGGGAGAAGGAAAATTGTACGTGTGTCTAGTTTTGCCGTGTGCGGTTTTGTCTTGTGCGTTTTAATCATGTGCCCTTTTGTTCGGGAACTACCGGCCCATTATCGGCCAACAATACAGAGTATACTTAATTAAAACTACAAACACAATCAACTTTATAAATAATAACAAACAGGTACGGATTTATCTGCATTGTATGAACTGGATTTCGGAACGGAACAATATTAATATTTATGCGTATAAAATAAGTAAATGCCTCAGTATGAAATAATTTACTTTTTAATCGATTAAAGTAAATGCCTTATTTTAAAAACCCGTTAACAATACAGAGTATGCTCAGTTAAAACTGAAAACATACCGTAGAGAAATATTGGGATTACATGTGTGTGCGCCTGTAGGGAAATAGAGACAGATGGCGTTAGAACTACATTCGAAGGCGAAAATAGTTTAAAGATAAATCAAAGGTGATAAATTATATAAAAAATTAAAGACGGGATTTCGTTTACAATATAACAACGATATTCAAAACAAACATTAAGAATATATGCAGAATGAAAATCGAAAAGGACTTAAATTTTTATATTAAAAAGAAGGTTATTATTATTATTATTATTATTCGGTATTTGATCGTTTACGAGTAATTATGTTTATATTTATTTATATAATCATTTTCAGCTATATTCATTAAGTTTCCTCTTTATTTTAAATAGCCGAGATTGTTACTGTATTTTCCAGTGATTTAGGTTTATGCTCATTTTATATTAGATGTTCAGCATATGTGTCGATTTATCAATTTTATTATTATTATTAAAGGATTTCATATGTTTCTCGTATCTGCATTTGATTTTTCTACCTGTTTGACCAGTATATGATTTTTCATAATCTGTACAGTTTTTTTTTTTTTTTTTTTTTTTTTTTAATTGGGCTCGTCAAGGACCTTACCCAGAAACAATTAAAGGAAAACGAAAGTTATATAGTGAGACGATCAGCTATCGTTATGAAGAAGGAAACAATGGAGAGGATAATAAGTGTAGAAGGAAAAGACAGGATATAACGAGCACAAAAAGGAGTAGGAAGCCCCAGCCCAAGCTAGGGGGAATACAGAGCCGAACGTTCCACCGAAAGAGCAGAGCACTCAAAGAACACGTGATCGGCGTCACAAACAACCGCATCATTTGAATGGAGAGGACAACATGGTGAAGAGGCCAACGAGAGGCAAAAACGTGAGGAAGGTAGCAAGGAATGGTTAAAGCGCAAACGCACAATGGAGACAACAACAGAACGAGGAAGTGAAAGAAACAGAAGGAACCAAGGATTTGAAGGAAGATTAGGCTGAACGGACAGATAAAAAGAGTGAAAATTAGAAAAAGAGCGACCAAAATCTGAAAGGGAAATATTTACACAAAGGCAAGAGATTAGAAAATGGGATTTTTTTGAAGAAGAATGAAGAAGAAGCTGCAACCCGAGACAAAGAATCAGCCATCTCATTACCTGAGATGCCAGAATGGCCAGAAATCCACAGCAAGTCAATAAGAACGTATGCGGAGTATAGTAAAATCACAGGAATGATTAGGAAGAGGAGAGGAGATGGCTTGAAGAGCACTCATGGAGTCGGATATCATCAGAAACTGCGAAGAAAGCAGTTTATTCTATATATATATATATATATATATATATATGTATATATATATATATATATATATGTATATATATATATCACTATTTTCATAAATATTATCATTTTTTAATCTCTTGAATGATCAAATATTGAATAATAATAATCCTCTTAACTTCTTCTCGATTTTTGTTCTGCATATATTCTTAGTATTTGTTTTTTGAATATTTTGTCAGCCAAATTCGTTGTTATGTTGTATACAAAATTTCACCTTTCGTTTTTTATATATTTTACCGTCTTTTGATTTATTTGTAAACAATTTTCTGCTTTTGCATGTAGTTCTACCGACGCTCGTCTATTATCTTCCTATGCGTATATATATGGTCCCAGTATTTCTTTACCGTGTCTTTTTAATTTTAATTGAGTATACTCTGTATTATTAGCTGATGATAGGCTATGCCCCAAAAAGTTTCTAAATCAAATTATTTTATGCTTATTTTTGCTTATTATCGTGTATTTATTTATTTAATATTTATAAATATTAACAAAAACAGGTGTGGATTTATTTCTACTTGCTATTAATGTTTTTTTTTAATTTAATTTTTTAAATAATTGCATAATATTTTTTTGTCGAATTTACAATCTTAATATTGATGCTGTGACCTGATTAAACACAATTATGGGGCGTAGTTTCGAAGCATGCTAGTTGATTAATATTTAATTTATAAATTATTGAATGAATCTTGTGAGTTTTCCAGAACGCTGGAAACATCATATCAATAATATTAAGAATTCTCATTTTATAAAGTCTCTTTACCGGTAAGGAATAAGTGCTTATCTGTAATAATGTTTTTAATTTAAATTTATTTTTCAAGTTTTACTCAGATTGAAGAATCTCTTTTCGGCTGATTTTTTTCACTCCGATTAATTATATTATATAATGACTGAATAATGTTTTTTTTAGGTTAACGTTAGAAATCGGTTATTCTTAATTAATCGTGGGGAAAAAATTATGTTGATCTTTAACTTCGATACGTATTATTTATGTTTTACAGAAGTTAGTGTTTATTAGAACGCGTCTTTATTTTGCGAACATATTCTTCAGAAAACAGTCTAGTTGCGGGACGAAATATTTTCCACACTGTATCAGGCAAAAACCAAGTGTGAAGAAAAAAAATTGCTAGGTCGGCCTTAAAGTGTTAATTAATTGAATTTATTTTGTTTCAGGGTGTCGATGGTTTTATTGTTGAACTTCGAAAGGTTCCAACTGGATCCAATCCGCTTCATAATTAATAAACTTTTAATACGCGGAAGAAAATAAATTTGATTAAAATTTACTTTCATTATTTCAATTATCACGCTCCTGGATTAAGGAACTGTAAATTCCAGATCCATACAAGATGTTTTTCGTGATAGAAGAAAATACAAATTTTTTTATACTTAAGTTTTTATTAAAAAGATTATACTATGTTGTACTAGTTCTCCGTTACATCGGAATCGTCCTATAAACTTTTTCCCTCCCCAACCACTTAGTTCCTATAAAACGTTTCTCAAAACTTTGCATGAGATATTGTTTTTTTATTAAAACTTTACTGTCTTATATGAGGGGTCTGTTTTTCTGAAGCTTCTCACCTCAATCTCGATACCATTTGCCCTATAAACCAACCCAAAAATTAACCTAAACTAACAGAAATCTATTTAGCGGTTGCCCCTGATGTAGACCATGTATACTATCCCCAAAACCAACTTCGCTCATCCCCCCTCCTTCACATGGCAAGAATTCGAAAATCTGACTAAATTTCCTAAAACGTAGCCAAAGTATATCACTCTGGTACCAACAACTAATTCCACCCTCTCCCCTTCTTGCTGTGTGACTTTAGTAAACTGACATCTATTTTTCCAAATAAATATTCAAGCTCTGAAAACTAATCCCTAACATCCCTTTTCCATTGCGACTGTACCTGTTCAAAAATCTGCATTCCGTTTTCCAAAATGTAGCCTTAAGTATTACCATTCCAGTACTGAAAATTAACTCTTAGTTCGCTTTTGCCATGCACGTGCATTTACATGTATACGTTAGTAGTCTGAAAATGCGGCAGCTAGAAGATTAGCCAATCAGGAGGAACTGTTTAGTCACATGACGTTTGGCTCGACCGCTGTGAAAATGTAATTACAACCGCCGTCGTCGTTGCCACCTATTTCACTATCGATTATTTTATTTATTTATTTTTACGGTTCCCGGTAATATTTTTGGATCGTACATGATTTTTTTTGTTTTTTGAGTCGTAAGTATTATAAAATTGGCCTAAGCATGTCTTTTTCGCTTCTGAAAATGTTTTCCGATCAAACATAATCTTTTCCGTATCATCATTATTGCAGCATATTTGCTCCTTACAACGTGTATCCCCGAAATTCTAACGTTAAACGTTATAATTCAAAATTAGTCTAACAAGGAGAGGTCACGATCTGCGGGTCACCGATTTTGATGAAACTTTGCAGATCGATAGAAGACCACGAGTATATAAACTGTGTAAAATACTATTAGAGTGCAACGTTTTGATTTACGCGAGAAATTTAAATTTTTAAAAGCCGAATTTAACGGATGATATACATAGCCGTTTAGACAAAAATATGCAATAAATTCCAGATTATGTTTATATTTATTTTATGCAAATAATTCGGAAGACTGATTATTCCAAAATGAAGCATATTAAACAAAAAAATTATTAAAAAACAATGAAATAATTTAAAAAATGCAATTTTTAATTTCATAAAAATTTAAACATGTCATTTATTACATTTATATACTATAAAAACACGAATTGCATTGTATATGTTTTGTGGTGTAGTAGTAAAAGTGATGTCTATTTATACATACTTGAAAGTAAGGTGTCCAGGTTCGAATCCCCTCGTGGTGGTTTTCCATAAAATTTTTGATTCTTATATTTTAAATTATTAATTGTTATTATCTAATTAGTTCAATTCTTTATACACAACTACATAAATATAATAAAGCGTAAGATAAATATGTTTTATACACAACGAATTCATTATATACATATGTATATAAATATAAATAAAAAAATATATTTATCTACATATAAAATAAGAGAGTTGATGAATGTCAGTTATAATTAAAATGCTACAAACTTAATTTTTATTTACATAATTTGGGGTGACATAGATCATAAAAACAAATAAAACAGCAATTCCTGCGACATTTACGACAACATATAAATGAATTATTACCACAACAAGTGTAAATTTCTTTTAATTTTTCATTTGAAAAACGAATTTTATTTACATTTAAAAATATTTCACATTTATCTGAATGTTTAGAGGGAAGCCATGCACAAAAACAGTCGTTAAATAATTTAAATGTTTAAAAATTGTTATTATATTTATATAGTTATGTATAAAGAATTGAAATAATTAGATAATAACAATTAATAATTTAAAATATAAGAATCAAAAATTTTATGGGAAACCACCACGAGGGGATTCGAACCTGGACACCTTACTTTCAAGTATGTATAAATAGACATCACTTTTACTACTTTTGTGTTTTTATAGTATATAAATGTAATAAATGACATGTTTAAATTTTTATGAAATTAAAAATTGCATTTTTTAAATTATTTCATTGTTTTTTAATAATTTTTTTGTTTAATATGCTTCATTTTGGAATAATCAGTCTTCCGAATTATTTGCATAAAATAAATATAAACATAATCTGGAATTTATTGCATATTTTTGTCTAAATGGCTATGTATATCATCCGTTAAATTCGGCTTTTAAAAATTTAAATTTCTCGCGTAAATCAAAACGTTGCACTCTAATAGTATTTTACACAGTTTGTATACTCATGGTCTTCTATCGATCTGCAAAGTTTCATCAAAATCGGTGACCCGCAGATCGTGACCTCTCCTTGTAAGTATAAAGATTTTAAATTTTCATGCTGTTTGTTCCTTAACCAGTTGTCGATTTCCTTTTCGGTCACGTCCATATTTATTTCTTCTCCTTTGGTTGACGTTTCGAATAGAGTAGTGCTCTATTCATCATCAGAACCATAAATGAAACGACCAAGGGGGGAAACCAGTCCTTAAATAGATAAGTCAACATCACGTCCGAATTAGCCAATCAGAAGGTCGGACGTGATGTTGGTTTATCTATTTAAGGACTGGTTTTCCCCCTTGGTCGTTTCATTTATGGTTCTGATGATGAATAAAGCACTACTCTATTCGAAACGTCAACCGAAGGAGAAGAAATAAATATGGACGTGACCGAAAAGGAAATCGACAACTGGTTAGTCTAAGTATACCATCACGCTAGCAAAATTAATGTATTAATCCTTTTTTATATTCCATTGTATGCTTCGAAAATCTCCCGTGGTATATTATTCAAAAAAAGTCAATTTTGACCCTCATCCATTTCATCACTTTTCCAAATCGGTACTATTGCAAGATCCCACGAATAAGTATAAACTTTTTTATATTCGAATGCTCATCTATCTCCTCAGAACGCGCAGTCCTTTATTCTAATTTGCTTGGCCTTGGCCTCACGACCCCTTACTGTGCCCACTACATTCTTGCTCTTCCCTTTCTTTCTGTTGTTCCTATATTGGCTATCTTTATTTCTTCTGTTTCTAATCGCTTCCTGATTTAACTTTCAAGTCCCTACGTTTCATTATTTGTTAGTCCTTTGTGCTGGGTAAATGTCCTGAGTTGAGGTGCCCAAAGAAAAAAAAAAAAAACTTTTATTTTTTATTTTATTTTTTTTGAGTACGCTAATGAAGAGTAACAGCCCAATCAACCAATGAATCTAAATAAAACATATCAGATGTGTTATCTCGTTGCGTTTAATTGTTCCTGAAGAACTCGGTGAGATCGTTACATTTATTTATCTCGATTTATTTATCTCTTTTACTTATTTTTATTTTATTTCGTGCGTCCTAATTTTTTTCTTTTCTCGCCCCGTCGTTATCATTGATTTTCCTATTCACTTCATCTTTTTGCTTAATTTATATTTATGCCAGATTTGTCTGACGGGGGAGGTAAGCCTCCCCGTAATTCTCTTCGGCCGGCTACCAGAGTGTCAGTAGTGCGGCTGCTCCGGTTAAGTCCACAACTAAAATTAACAAAACTTTCCAACAATTACCTGCTTCGTCCGCGTCTATTTTTTCTGCTTCGAAAGACAATACTGCTCAGGTTCAGAATATTGACGAGTCTGTTGATATAGATATTTCGGCCGGTTCCATTAATAATGTTATCAGCAATTCTCCCCCTTTTCCTAGCAAGTCTAGCCTTTCTTCTGCCACTTTCCCGATCACTACGTTGCATTGTCTTGGTCGAAATATTGAAAAAAAAAAAAATTGCTTATCTATATCCCATGTCTCTGGCTAAAATATTTTATAATATAGTTAGTGGTATTTCGCTGATCTCTCGCTCCGGTAGAAACTTAATTAAGCTAAATTTTATATCAACCGCGGCAGCTAATAAATTTTTACTTTTCGACGACGTCCATAAAGATCTCAATATTCGATCCTTCATTCCTTAATCCCTTTTATTCCGATTTGGTGTAGTCCGTGATATCCCTGTTGAGTTTTCTGTGGAAAAACTTTATCGTTATTGTTTTTCCGATATCCCGATAGCTAATATTCGTCATCTGCACAAACGTACTGCTGATAACTCTTTCTTTCCTATCCCAGTTGTTAATTCAAATTTATGATCTCCATTCTCCCGTCCTCCATTTTCTTTTATGATTTCTATCGAGTTAAGGTTGAACCTACGATTCGTAAACCGGAACTATGTCACAACTGCTTCCGTTTTGGTAATTTCAGTGCTTTTCTTCAGTATGTCCCATAGCTAAAAAAACAACCCTTCTTCATACCTTTGCGTTCTCTGAGGCAGTAACCATTCGACACTCGATCCTTTTTGTTCGACTTATAAGGAACAAGTTAAAATTCATAGGATAACGGGTTTACAAAATGTCTTTTACTCCGACGCCAGAAATATCAGCGAGGGTTGAATAGTTTCTCCTGCTTTTACTTTTGCGGAAGTTCCAAACCCCGCTAATTTTCTAGCCTTACCGAATTCTGCATCTACTACGAAGAGGAGGCGTCGAAACTATTCTGGCGTAGTTCTTCTTCCCCTTATGTCAGGATTCTGTCTCGAAAACACCATTCTTCTTTGAAATCACCCAGTCCCTCAATTATTATTACTCCAAACTAACTCTAAACGCTGGCTCTAAACGATGATGTTTTTTTTTGTTTTTTTTTGAGCATGTCGGCTAAGGACGTTACCCAATCCAAAGGTATAGCAGCATTAATGATTATAAAGGAAAAATATTAGAAATAGAACATATGAATAAAGCTAACAAAGGAATAACCAAGGGAGAAGGAAAAGAAAGCATTAAGCGCTGTAAGGCGTAGGATAAGATGAAAAAGACTGGAATACAGTATCGTGCATTCTGAAAAATTGGAAGGACATACAAGCAAAATGTGATTCGCATCACAAATGAAGTTTGCTTCTGACAGATCAAACGGGCAAAGAGGAGAGTGAGTAATGGAGAAACGGAATGTCGTTCTTTTATTCCTATTCATCCTTCCAATTCTTTCATAGGCCATTTTCCTCTGATGTCGCAAATGTCGAATCAGCTCCAGTTATGAATAACGTTTCTCCTAATAACTCTTCCTCCCTATCCTCTAATAATGTCTTATCCACTACTTTGATATCCGCTCTCAGTAAATTTTATATCCCTAATTTTGAGAATAAAATATTATCCATCTGTCAAGTTTTGCAATCTTAGATATGGTGGATGTTGCCTTTTTTTCTATTTCTAATTTATACTTTATTTTCTCTTTCCTTTTTTCCTCTTCTCTAAATGTTCTTTTTGCTTTACGTACGTTTCATTTTCGTAATATCAACGCCACGGTTTTTCTCCTCAGTTTTTACTTTGACACAATGCTGCCGCTTTTACAATTTTATATGGCGTTCCCTCCTTTAACTAGGCTGGTTGATAGCGTACGCGGAACCAGACGCAATGATTTTTTTGAGCGATGGAAGTCGCTTTTATGGAATTTTTCGCTATTTATACCGTTTTTATTATTTCTTTTTCATTGTATTATTTCCTGTTTCTGTACCTTCCTTCTTACAAAGCGTCGGTGTTGCTTGCTGCCTTTAACTAGGTTAGTTGATAGCATACCACAACCCTCGCGCAATGATTTATCTGAGCCGAGGGCGCTTTACTATTCTGTCTTTTTCCGTATGTTGTGCTTTTCTATCTTTCCCTCTTTTTTCGTTATTTTAGTTTTTACTTCGTTGGCCTATGGAAATGACATAGTGGTTATTTTCTTATCTTCTTTTTCACCTTCCTTTCTTCTTTGGCCTGTTGCTTGTTTTCAACCTTTCTTTGTTCTACTTTTTCTTCCAACTGCGTGGAAAAGCTTCTGTTCCTCCTTCTCCCGCTCTACTCCTATTTCGCAAGTTTGGAAAATGACCAAAGCTTTCAAGTTCTCTCTTTCCCACTATCTTTTTTCCTATAATCTCTCGGATGATGAGTTAATCTCTTTTTGACCGAAACGAAGGCAATATATGGCAGTGATCAGGGGACGACAAAGAGAAGGAAACTTGTCAAATCAACTGGTGAGAGAAAAATAAAAGAAATTCGCATTGGAGACAAGTGAAAAATAAGTACCATTCCATAATCTAAGATGAAACTGTCTGGATATATGATTAATATTGCAAGCGGGAAATTTATGAAGAGGGTGCCCATTGGAAGCCCCTAAGTGAGTCAACAGATCAGCCACCTCATTAACCTCAATTCCAGCATGGCTAGGAATCCACAATAGGTGTAATTTGGATAGAATGGAACAGGAATAATTCGCGAATTGCGAATAAGAAAAACGAAAGATTTAAAAGAGGACAACGGTAAGGGAGAAGAAATCGCCTGCAAAATACTTTCAGAGTCAGCTATTAAAAGAAATTTATCCGAAAGGAAAGAAGAGGAAGAGATAAAAAAAGTTGCATGAAGTATGACAGCAGATTTAGCAGTAAATATAGAACAGCAAGCAGGAAGTTTATAGGATTTAGAGTAGTTATGAAAAGAAAAAAACAAAAGCGGCACCAACCTCATCAGACCCCTCTTAGACCCATCAGTTAAAATATCGGCATGGTTGGGATATAAAGAATTTAAAACTATGTGAAATTCAAATCTAACTATGGAGTGAAAAAGGAATTTAACAGAACTTGACATATGAAATACGTGAGAAGGATTTAAGAGACTGAAAGAATTAAGAGAAAAGTATGGAGATTTGTCATAGTAAAAAATACAGGGAGAAAAATTGGTAGGATGAACAGAAATGAAAGGTAAAATTGGAATTCTGTTGGGAGGAAAACGCCGATTGTGAAAAATTGAGCAGTAAGCAGTTAATACCCTAGAAGAAGAAGAGGCAAGATGTTTAATTAGGACCAAGACAAAGACAGAAAGCGAACATGTTGTTGAGGATTAACTTATTGTGTTCAAGAAACCAGAAAAGCCGTTTATTTAACATGTTCTCAAAGAGCTTCCTTAAACAAAGAGCAAGAGAGATGAAGTTTTTTTATTTGGGTATGAGTGTAACGATAAAAGTATTCCAGGAAGGAGGAGTGGAACAAGAGAGAAAAAAAGAATTATATATACTAAGATTGAATAGAGAGGTTTTTTACGATAAGAAAAGATATACCATCAATACCAGGGGAGGATTTGGAAGAGGAATTACTTAAAGAAGACGAAGTTCATTAAGACTGAAGCTAGAAAATAAGAAGTGAGAAGTAAAATTAATTAAAGCCCTTCGGCACTAGGGAGGGGGACGAATTAAGAGAAAACAAATATCGTGTGAAAAGAAAAGAATGTCATTTCTAATCAAAACATCAGCTCCCCCATAGCATCGTTTCGACAAGAACTAGTTCCTCCTTGCAGCGGTCGTGTACTTTCTGTTTTAACGTATACTTTCATATGATCATGTCTTCAATGAACGCTACCAGTCATTTCGGATACAGAGATTGTCAACTTTCACCGAACCAATGAGATTCCATGCTACAATATTGACCGATCACACCGCTTTTCCAAAAAAAAAAAAAAAACAAACAAAAAAACCTAGAACTTTTTACGCATCCGAAATAAAGTAAAATATTTTTTTTCTATATTTAATGCACTACCAAGCTTGTATATAACACGCAATATCTCTCTCTCTTTCTCTTGATCACACGCAGTATTGATATTTTTCAATTGCGATTACCATTCAAATTATACATACTGTCGAGGATTTGCTGCTTACTCGCTACAAGTTAACTCACTTCAGGAAATCATCAGCGGTGTAGACTATGGAAATAATTTTTTTTTTTTTCTTTTTCAAACTATTGAAGTATAACATACTGCTAATATTTCGATTACTTTTATCTATTATACGAACAACATGATATCGAAAACGCCTAATATTAACATGTAATTTCCACTAAAATCTTCCATCACATCAGGATGATTTAATTCTGGAGAGTAAAATTTCTGTATGGTACATTATTTTTTTTATTATTATTATTTCTCCATTACTTTCAATATTAGACGCAAGTATGCAACTCTGTTCAATTTAAAAATATATCTATGTTTCATGTAATTTCAAAAAAACAAAAACTTATGTGTCGTAGTAAAAATGTATGATGTGCAAAATTTTTATTCATCCACATCCAAGCAGTCGTGTGATAGTTTGCTCTAACGAATTAAGTTGGTCGGAAAACATGTTTATCAAGTATACTAACCATTTCCGTATTGAATTACAGTAAAACGACAAACCATGCAATTAACGGAAATTATTATTTATAAATGTTAAATTATTAAAATATTATAATGCCAACAGGTTTCGCAGTAACAAAAACTACATATATTCATAATGTAACAATTAACCGCAGCAGCTCAGCGAATAACGAAAATCTAATATTGTTATAGACACAAAAAGTAAACAAATACTAGTGTACAACAAGTGCATGTGGACCGATAACATTTACATTTAAATAAATGGCAGCGAGAAAATTAAAACTCACTTCGTTATATCGCCTACATGAACTGGTCAGTGAAACAGTTGAATACTGATATTGATTTGATACTTATAATGTTAGCTTTCGATAATATTTGAGCAAGAAATTATTATTCGGTAAAATTCTTCAATTTCCAATCTCTCGAACATTGGCCGGCATTGCTGACTAAACGTTTTACGGGTGCTTATTCGACCATAAATTCCCGTGCACATTTGGATGGATGAATGTGTCAGAGCCTGAGCTAGTGTGTTTAACATGGTGGCCCACAGCAGAGACAACAGAAGTTTACGGCGGGTGCACGTCTTCTGCGTACCAAATAGCGTCAAGTCGAGGGAAATTTTGTAAAGTTTTACTAAAAACGGAGAAGGCAGCGCGGTTTTGATTTTAAGACACCAGTCGATCCGCCTTTGCATGTAGCCTTTTCTTGATTGTTGTCGATCCGCCTTTGCATGTAGCCTTTTCTTGATTGTTGTCGATACCGTCATTACTTTATCATAAGTTGATCAGCGGTCAATGTGTTGTTAATTAACCTAGTTCAGTAATGGCATTATGTATATGTTTTCGCTCGTTTTTCGACTCTTACAATTAGCCATCCATTCAAAATCGTTTTTTTTTTAAATTTTTCTTAATTTTGCTAATATATTTCCTACATTTTCTGCCTAGTTGTGAGAATCACATAGCTGTTCTCTTTAAAAGGAAAACATGTACGCTTATTTTATTAGTTTTTTTGATCATTGTCGAAATGGTCCATTTAATCCAGTTTACGCGTTTGATCGGGAAAATAGTAGGCCTCGGATTTGTGCCCGCGTTGATATTTTTCGCAAGGAATCTCGCGTCCGGCCCGTATAATAATTCTAATTTCTCATTCTCCAGGTGCTTTGTAAGTCTCTTTCTCTTTTTTTCCCCCTTGGGCGGAACTTACCCAACGCAGAGAATTGCATGTTATATACGAAAAAGATTAGAAATTGAGGAGATAAAAGAGTCTAACAAAGGAACTATATTGAAAAAGGGAATTGCAAGAATGGCGTGGGCACTGCAAGGAGTAGGTAGGCCAACAAGGTGCAGTAAGTAAAGTGCCATGGTCGTAGGTAGAGGGGTTAGGGGGTACAACCCCTTCGAAATGTTTTGGATTTTTTTTTTATTAAGAAAGAAATTACATTTGATATTTAAAGAAAAACAAATAAAAATATGAATAAAATGAAAACATTTGCTGCACAAAGTGAAACAAATTTGACTGCTTGTTATTCGGTTTCGGTTATTTGTATCCAGCTAAGTACAGTAGGCACTAAAAAAAACAAAAAAACAGCGGAGGCAGAATTTTTATCATGCTCTAACATGATCTTATGAGTTTTGAAACTGAACGGAAGTTTCAAGTTATGGTTGTTCGATACATCCGCTTAGTATCGAGTGCTTATTAGCGACGCTAATGAAAAAAAGCAAAACCTTGGGGGAAAAAGAAATAGTCTGCGTACGGTTGCTGAAAACTGAGTGTGTATAGCTGCTCTTTTTTTCCCTTTCCTTTTTATTGTAAATAACAGAAAATAAAGAAGAGAGAGTTTTACCAATCGGTTTTTCTGTACTCTTCTTAACTTCCTGTTTCAACTCATTTTCTCATTTATTAATTCTGTTTACGCAAAGTGCAGAGGAGTATTTTTTGATTCATTATCGTATTCCTTTTTGGGGGGGGGGGATCCTGTACCATATTTAACTGCTGTGGCTATTACATTGCGAAGATGCGCAGTTTATTTTTATAGATATCTGTTTATTTCGCTAGTTCTGATAAACTATGTTACAGATAAAATTGCATTGGGGGAATTCTCGAGAATTTTGATGACTGTTTTGTTATTAATAGAAAGGAGCCGGTGGGGTGAGAGTGCTGGACAGTCGCACAGTATGTGGGAAGTTGAGGGAGCAACACCTTGGCAACAGAAAGGACAATTCATAAGAGGGGGGGTTCTTTGCAAAATAAAATTATGCGACATGGCTGTGTGCCTGTGCGAAAGGGGCTAAGTGCACAGAAAGCTCTGCGGGAAATGCTTTTTTCTGGCCAGCATGGTTCGGTTGAGGGTTTAATTAACCTTGAGAAAGTCTGACACAAGGACCAATGGGCTTTCCATGTGGACGTGAGATTATTGAAGATTATATGTTCGATAGATAAGGTGGCGGAGGACTGTTACTAGGCAAGGGGCAATATATTTGCTGCTCGGGAGGATGTATCGACGCGTTCATTTCCAGGAATCCCAGCATGGCTGGGCGTCCACAGAAAGGAAACGGAGCACTGTCTCTTAATAAGTTCGTATGCTACCTGCTGGATTCGAATTGCTACAGAATGTTTGGTAAGGGGATTAGAGATTGTTAATAAAGCTGCGGATGAATCAGATATTAGCAGGACTTTCTGTGATGTAGGCTTTGTAGGAAAAAAATATTCCAAACAGAAAAATACTGCGTATATTTCAGCATCCAGTACCGAGTAATTGTCATTCAGTCGAATGCTTCGAATCACGTCGCAGACTTCAAAGGAACAGGCGGTTGGGGATTAAGTAGCCTCTGGGGTAGCTTTGGCAGCATCCGTGTACAAAAATGAGGTGATCGGGGTATTTTTGTATTGTTACTGCTGTCAACTGAACGATAATCGGATGCAGGGGTTTATTATACTTCGTCAGGGAAAAATTAACATCAATGTTTAAATGGGCCCACGGCGGGATCACGGTATTAGGAGCTAGGTCAAGGAAGGGGATTACGCTCACATTGTGCTGCGATAAGAGGGCCAGGATTTTTGGGAGAGGGTCCTTAGGGAACTTTGGGGTGTTGAGGAGGTCATTTCAACTTGCTGAATTGCGACAGCTAATTTCGTATCATCTCCCATTAGTGGTGTGTCTACAAGAGACCCACTTAAAACAGTCAAACAACCCTTCAATGAAAAACTACGTTATTTTCCGACATGATAGGGAAGGAGGTCGTAGATCTAGTGGAGGCGTAGCAACTCTTGTTCATACGACAGTCCCAGTAAACCGCATCAACGTTAATACATTAATACAGTCGGTAGCAGTATCCATACACCTGCAACACATTTCCTCTTCTCCTATAACAATATGTAACTGCTATCTCCTCCCAAATGTCCCTATTAACCTAAAGGAACTACAGACTTTCTTAGCCCAGTTTCCGGCTCCAGTAATTGTACTTGGAGACTTCAACGCTCACTCCCCACTGTGGGGTGCACCATCAACAAATAACCATGGCTCCATAATTAATAAACTGATATTATATAGTGACCTAGTAATCCTTCCACCACCAGACTACACTTACTTCAGCGCTTTACACAATACATTTTCAACCATAGACCTAGCAATTGTTTCTCCATCCATTTTCCCAAAATTATGCTCCGCTGTGCTCCAAGACACTTGCTCAAGTGATCACTTCCCAATCATTATACAGTCTATTTCTCCCCCGCCTATGCAATACTCTCCTCAAAAGATTCGTTATAGATTCCACAAAGCGGACTGGAAGTCTTATAGGGAAAAAATTATTATTTCAAGTCAACCCTCATCAAACATAACAACTAATATAACCACGCTTACTAATGCTATATTTATGGCTGCTGACGCTTCAATTTCTAAATCTTTATCTTGCTGCCGTCCCCAAAGGGTCTCATGGTGGTGCAATGAAATAGCAGTCGCTATCCGCCAATGTAAAAAAGCACTAAGAAAATACAAATCAACAAAATCTTTGCCAGATCTCATCACATTCAAAAAATTTCGAACTGCTGCACGTATATCAATACGCAAAAAGAAGCAAGAATCCGCGAGTGTACCTTTATAACATCCATTTCCGAATCCTCTTCTGACCACAATGTATGGGCAAAAATAAAAAGTATAAACGATGTTAATTCTAATCCCATTCCTGCATCACTCATCAGCAACGGCACAGTAATATCCAACCCGCAAGATATTGCTAATTCTTTTGCTCAGCATTACTATACAGAGTTCTCTTCCTGTTCCTATTCCTCCACCTTTTTAAGTAAAAAATCCATACAAGAACGGACACCGATAAATTTTAATTTAACTTCTGTAAATCCATATAATTGCAACTTTACAATGTCAGAACTTGAATTTCAATTAAAATACCACAGTTCCAATAGTGCACCCGGACCTGATTCTACACATCCATTTTTGCTAAAATATCTTCCGCTAAATGTAAAAACCTTTTTACTCCACATTTATAATCAAATATGGACAACAGATAGTATCCCAGACTGTTGGAAGTTAGCCACAATAATTCCTATCCTAAAACCAAACAAAAGTCCCACACTCCCAGCGAATTATATACCTATATCCTTTTTAAGTGTAATTGCCAAAGTACTAGCAAAAATGGTAAACAAACGCCTTCTCTTTATCCTAGAGAAAAATAATATCATTTCCTCAGCCCAAGCTGGAGGGCGTACAGCAAGGTCTGCAGTCGATCATTTACTAAGCCTTCAAAGGCAAATATTAACAAGCTTTCAAAATCAACAACACTTATATGCCATTTTTTTCGATCTTGAAAAAGCTTTCGATCGAGTATGGCGGCATGGATTATTAAAGAAAAGCTAATGTCTGTCGCTATAACCGGTAATATAGGAAATTACAAACAAATTTTTTCGTACAACCGGACTATTTAATGTGAGAATCGGTTCGTCGATATCACAAATATTTCTATCAGTGAATGGAATTCCACAAGGTTCTGCCTTAAGCGCAACCTTGTTCATATTCTACATAAATGATATAACAGACTGCATTAAACCGCCCGTTTCAGCCCATCTGTTCATCGACGACCTAAACATACCCTTATCGTTTAATCTTCCACTTAACGTCCAAAACATACTCCAACAAACGATCCTTAAAATACGGTCTTGGTCGGATGACAATGGCATGATCTTCTCCTCCTCCAAAACTGTGTGCCTAGATTTCTTTAGAGGGCGTCAAATTACCTCAGGCATATCCTTAAATCTTTATAACTCACCAATTCCTTTTAAACCAAATATCAAATTCCTTGGTCTCCTATTTGACTCAAAATTATCATGGCGTTCCCACGTGGCTAACTTGAGAACAGGATGTTTGAAGATCCATGGCTATCTTAAAATACTTATCTAATAAAAAATACAATATCCGTCCGAAATTACTTCTTAGTATATACAAAGTCTTAATCCTATCCGGAATCAACTATGGGTACCAGGTGTACTCATCTCCCAAACAAACCGTCCTAAATTTTTTAGATCCCATCCATCATACTGCCCTCAGAACAATTTTTGGTGTCCACAGGACTTAGCATGCGTGCTTTGTTTGGTGGCCTACCTCTTTTCTTCGACAGGAGTTATTATTCACAACTAGATGTCCTTACTCATCATATACGCAACCAGTCTCATTCTTCTTCCAACCCCTCGCTTTCTTACGCCAAAGTAATATAAAATTTCCTATAATGCACCCAGCTAATCTTTTAGCACCATGGGACCACCTAGAAGTAGACATAAATATATCCCTGCTTACCTAGGCTCAAACAAACAGCTTACAAGATACACTCGAAAAAACAACACAAACTATCGATAGGTATATTAACTATGTGTGCCAGTGTATACTGATTGTGCATAGGCAGATAAGTATCGCTCCAGGCGGCAGCAGCGTGTTCTTTCGAAGCGTTTGGCTCGGTCCACAAATTTCGACTAGGTGATTGGTGCACAATACTCGACGCTGAGTTACGCGGTATCTTGTATTGTTTACAGCATATCTACCTAGCTAATCCCCGCCTACAGAAAGTCCTCATAATTACAGATTCAATAGCATCTCTCTATCATATACCCAGCTCGCAACCAAAAGACTTACTGGTTTGCCAAATCCAACAGATCATGGTTGACCTCATGGAAGAAAATTGCAAGGTATCATACTTATGGGTTTCTGGTCATACTGGGGTACCTGGCAATGAAAGGGTAGACGTGGCTGCACGGGCAGCAACTTACTGTCCGGTGAGCCCCGATGTCGCTCAATCAGCATCGATAAAAAGACTGCTCCAACATAAGTCTAAGCAGGAAGAGGTCACACTGGGTCTCCCAAAACACTTTTGTAAGCTCAATAAAACCATCAACGGAGCCTTGGCGGCCACCGGAGAATATGTGCCGGCGCGACTTTATAACGATTAATCGCTTAAAAATTGGGCACATTTCTTTATCTCACGACTATGTGTTCCACAGGACTTCGCCTCCCACAACCTGCCCTTTCTGTTCTCGACCGTGTTATCCCTCAGTTCATCATATCCTTTCCACGTGTACTAAATTTGCAACATCCCGCTCGGCATTTAACCCAAAATTTTTCTTTACGAAAGATCCTCGCCAATGCTCCTGCAATGATTGCTCAAACCGTGACATACATTAGAACAAACCAAATCGCTCCAGTCACTTAAACTTCGGTAATTGCCGTATGCCGTAATGACCTATGCAGTTATACACGGCTCATGGTAAGAAAAAAACAAAAATTCCCGCTGAACTTGCCCCCCCCCCGTTTTTACGGCCTAGGTTTCGGATGTCTTATTATCACAGTAAAAAAGGCGGCGATCTTTTTCGCAGGGTGATTTCCGAAGACCTATATTACTCTGATTCGAACAGATTAAAACTGAAATTCTTTTTTTTTTTTTTTTTTTTTTTAACCCCCCTATGGGCATATCAACAAAGGATCTTCGCCCAGAAACGAAAGGAAGGAGAAGGATCAGTTAAATGTAGATTCGGTCAGCTATTGATAAGATAAAGGAACTGAGGATAGGAACAACTGAGATCGACGGAAACGATAAGATATACGAGGCACAATAAGGAGTAGGGAGTTTGAGTGACAGCAGATTGGAATACAAAGAGGTACGTTCGTTCACGAGGGATGGACATTCAAAGAGGATATGGTCAGGATCACAGACGGCTACGTCGTCAGGATGAAGAGGGCAATAAGGGGAAAGAGCGAGATGAAAACGAAAGCGTGAGGAAGGAAGAAGAGTATGATTCAGACGTAAACGGATAATAGGAACAATAACGGAGCGGTGAAGCGAAGGAAAATCGTAAAACCAAGGCCGCGTGGGAAGATTAGGTTGGATGGAAAAATAAAAGGAAGAATGATTAGAAAAGGAGGAAACGTAAAAATCTGACCAAAATCTAACATGAAACTTTTTGCACAATGGGAGTAAATTCGAAACGGGAATTTTAGAAAAAAAAAAACGGGAGGATACAGAAATCTGAGCCAAGGAATCTGCCATTTCGTTACCCTCTATCCCCATATGACTGGGGACCCAGAGCATTTCAATGCGGATAGCGTGAAGTGAGAAGAGAGTGTGAATGAGAGAGCGAATACGGAGGATGAAAAGGTCAGAGGAGTGAGAGGGGAAATGAGAGGAAATAGCTTTAAGAGCACACATGGAGTCGGAGATAATTAAAAATTTAGAAGAAGAACGATGTGAGGAAATATGGATTATGGCACGTAAAATGGCCGTTAACTCGGCCGTAAAGATAGTACAAAAGGAAGGGAGACGAAAAGATTCAGAGAAATTAATGCTCGGAATGATGAAAGAAGCTCCAACTCCATTAGGCCCCTTCGAACCATCCGTAAAAATAGCAATATGGGAAGGAAAACGGGATTCGATATAACTATGGAATTCCTGTATAACTGTTGGATAGGAAAGGGATTTGGAGGAAAAAGGAAAGTAGAATACATTGGGAGGATTGGAGAGATTTGCAAAATTGAAAGAAAAGTAAGGGAGATTGTTATAAGAAATTGTGCAGGATAAAAAGGAATTTAGCCGCAAAGCAATGTGGGCTAGAATAGGAATTTTCTTGGGAGTAAAACGCCAGTTTTGCAGAATAGAAAGATATGAAGGAATAAGTTTGGAGGATGATAACGGTAAGCGTTTACACAAAAAACGATAACCTAAATAGGATCTGCGAATGAAAAGGGGAGGCGAGTTAGACTCAGCGAGAACTGCTGGTACTCGAGAAGATCTAAGAACACCAAGGCAAAGACGAATACAAGAATTTTGAATTATATCCAGCTTGGAAAGAAGTGATTTTGAGGCAGAGCCATAGATAAAGGAACAGTAGTCGAATTTGGAACGGATAATCGAATTGTACAAGGAAATAAGGAGAAAGGGATCGCCTCCCCATTTTGTTGGAGAAAGAGCTTTCAGTAAGTTTAGTCTTTTAAGGGCAGAAGAGGAAAGGAAATTAATATGTTCATAAAAGGAGAGACGACTGTTGAGAAATACACCGAGATAGCAGAAGCATTCCCTACGAGGGATAAGATTGGAGTTTAAGGATACAGAGACTAAAGCGGGATTAAAAGGACGAAGAGAAAAGACAATACAAGAGGATTTTAAAGGGGAAATAGAAAGGTTCAAAGAGGAAAGAGATTGTTCCAAAGTAGCTAGAGACGAATTAACACTTTCGTTAGCATCTACGATATCACGGGATGAGGAAAAGAGAAGAATGTCATCGGCAAAAAATAATGAAGAGGAGTTCATAGAAAGAGAAGCAACAGAAATAGTATAAATATTAAAAAGAGTAGGACTAAGGCAGGATCCTTGTGGAAGACCACGTGAAACAACTCTTGTAACCTCGAACGAAGAAGAAGACAGGAGAATAGTACGATTTAACATCAAGTTAACAATGAGGGAACAAAAATGCGTCGGGATGTTAATTGCTATCATTCTATCTCGTAGAGTAGGGAGATGGACATTATCAAAAGCACTGGAAACATCGATAAAAGTAGCTAGAGTGTACTGTTTATCGATGAAAGATTTATAGATATAGGAAACAAACAGACTGACGCAGTCAGCAGGACCTAAGCCTGGACGGAAACCAAACATATTAGAAGGAAAAACATTATTGTGTTCGAGCCACCAGACCAGGCGCTTGTTAAGCATGCCCTCAAACAGTTTTCTAAGACACGATGCTAGGGAGATCGGACGAAGAGAGGAGTTTTTCTTAGGGATAGGAATGATAATAAAGGTGTTCCAGTCAGGAGGTGTGACTCCTCTGGACAAAAAGGAGTTGAATATACAAAGAAGGGTTCGGAGAGCAAGATCGGATAACTTTTTTAGGACAAAGAAGGGAATACCATCACGACCTGGAGTGGGGCTGGAAGATTTTTTGAGAATGGATTTTAATTCATTAATATTAAACGCAGAGGAAAGAGAATGAGAATTAGGGTTTTCCATAACAGGAAACGGGCAGGATTCATCAACGTTAGGAACATAAGCAGGAGCAACAGCATCAAGAAAAGAAGACAATCTGTCGGAGGAAATAGTATGGATAGAAGGACGTTCAGAAGAAGGGAATTTGAAAGCTCTGGCCATTTTCCAGATATGCTTGAGAGGAGTAGTTCTCGAAAAAGATGAACAGAAATTTTTCCAAGAGGATTTCTTAGACGATTTTAGAATAAACCTAGCCCTTGCATTGGCCCTTTTGTGGGCAAGAAAGTTTTCGCGTGTAGGATTTGATCGGAAAATTCTAAATGTAGCGCGACTATGATCGAAAGCGGCATTGCATTCTTCGTTCCACCAGAGGGACGATGCTGATCCACGATGGCCTGACGATGACGGTTTACGGGAAGGAGAAGACAGCGATAGAGCATTTGTAATCGAATTTAGGAATAGATGGTAATGGAGTACAGGATCAGAGCCATCTAGAAGTTTAGGAAGCATGGAATCAACTAAGGAGTGGAACAGAGCCCAATTAGTTTTCGATAAGTTCCATCGAAGGTAATTGAGAGGTTTAAAGCAAGGAGAAGAAGGAGGATTCTGGGGAGTAATTAGAATAGGAATATGATCACTACCATAGGAGCCCATGAGAGTTGACCAATTGTAATCAAAACCAATAGAAGGAGATGAGAAAGTTAAATTGAGAGTACTATAACTAGATGCGCTCTTGTAATAGGTAGGAGAGAGATCATTAAGAAGGACTAAATCATTAGAAAGAACAAGATTTTCAAGAGCAGTACCGTTGTTGTTATGGTTTGAGCAGCCCCATGAGGGCGACCGAGCATTCCAGTCACCCCCAATGATGAACGGATGCGGGATAGACCTGAGGAAAGAAACGAGAGGGAAGTGACGAAGGTCGCAACTAGGGGGAACATAAATAGAAATAATATTAAGCGGACGAGCTGCATTGGAAGGAATGGAAATGTGTACAATATTAGGCTGATTAGGACTAGAAGGGGAATTAAAGGAAACATCATGAGATTTAAATAGAATGCCGTTCCTAATAAGAATAGCAGATCCACCATAACCATCGTCACGATCGCATCTGATTATCTTATACCCACGAAAATTAATATTCATATCCGACCGTAGCCACGTTTCCGAAATGAGAGCAACGTTAATACTATGAATGTCTAACAGACCCTCTAATGCATTTTTGTTGGCTCTAAGGCTGCGACAGTTCCACTGTAAAATATTAAAAGTACCCGGCATAGTAAATTATAAAAGGAAAAGACTTGAGTAGGGAAAGGAAAAAGAAATAAAAAAAAAAACAAAAAGATAGAGGGGGAGGAAAAGGAAGAGAGGCGAAGAGAGTGCCAGAAGAAAAACAGCAAGGTAGAGTAGAAAAAAAAAATAATAATTACAATATAAAAAAGAAAGACAGAAGGAAAGAAACTTTAATGGATGGAGGAAAATTGGGGCTAGCAAGATGAGAGGAAAGTTAATAACAAAAGGGAAGGAACAAATAAAAACAATTAAACAAAAATAGACTGTTGATGAAAAAAGGACGGCGATGGATGCTAGACTGGAATAAATAAAAGAGAAAATGAAAAGTAAGGAACAGGATTTTAGAGGCAACGGACAAAATGATTCGGAGCCCATTGCAGCTAAGTTGCATAACAGAGCGAAATTCGTAGTCGCTATGATTCTCGATAATTGTCTCAATTTTTCGAGAATATAATGTAAATTACAATAGCGTAAAACAGTGTCAAAGTGCTGCGGTCTCAAAAATATTAAGACAAGAGTACAATGCAGAACGACACAAATAAAACCAATATATCTGAGCCCGGCAGTGATTTTAGTCACAGCAGCGTCAGTACATTGAAATGTGAAAAAATAAATTACTACATGTCTGCCTCTGGGCATTACACCCAAGTATCTTAAAATCCGGCAAAAGACAAGAGTACAATGCATCATGATACGAATAAAACCAATATATCTGAGCCCGGCAGTGATTTTAGTCACAGCAGCGTCAGTACATTGAAATGTGAAAAAAGCAACTGCTGCTTGTCCGCCTCTGGGCAATACATTCAGGAGTCTTAAAATCTGGAAAAGGAGGAAATTAATATGAAAGGAAATATTGATAGTAATAATAATAGTGATCTTAAAAAGAGAATAGGGAGAAAACAGAAAATGGAAAGAAATAAAGACAGAAAAAGCAGAGAAAAAACGAAATGGGAAAGAAAAGGCTAGCCCCGGTTGCATTCACTTTCACTTTATAACAAAAGTGAGAAGAAAGACTAATTAAGGTGAATGTAGTTAGATAAAAAGAGAGGTAGGGAGTCAACAAGGGAAGGAGAAGAATCAATGTTTTTGGACGCAAGAAGATCTAAAATCGCTTCAGCTATAAAATTTGCTGTAGGAAGAACAGTAGATGAAGGAACTTTGGAAGTAGAAGCGGAACTAGAACTGGAAGCGTCATGAACTAAGGAATTACTATTAATGGAGGTGGAATTACTAGTAGAAGAAGAACTATTAAAAGCCCAACCATTAGAGGGCGACGGAAGGCGGTTAGAAGGAAGGGCAGGAAACTGTGGGGAAGGTTTAGTATAAGATTTAAAATTAGGACGTTTATGAAAAGTTGGGGATTTGGGCCGCGGAATAGATTTAGGAACTGTATGAGAGGACTTAGAAGATACATTAGGACAGGAAGCAGGCAACGAAGCACGGTCGGCATATGAGAAAGCCTGGGAAACTAAATTACTATTTTTAAAATTAGAAGCCTCATGGAAAGAGATGTTTTCGAATGCCATAATGCGCTTAATTTCCTTTTGTTTCACCCATTCCGGGCACGTACGATTATAAGCACAATGAGAGCCTTTACAATTCTGGCAAAGAGGGGGCTCTTGAAGATTACTGCAGTCTGATAAAGGATGTTTGGAGGCACAGTGAGGGCATATATTCGAAGAGCTACGACAGTGTTTGGAAATATGCCCAAAAAGGAAACATTTCGAACACTGTGTAGGTAGTCGTACGCTAGGCGAAACAGGAAAACGGAGTCTGTAAATGGAAACAAAATCTGGAAGAACGGATTTGTGGAATTTAATTTCTACGGATCTAGTCGGAATTTTAGAACCCTCGGAGGAACGATAGATACGACGAATGGACGCTATGGGAATAGACGATTCAATCCCCTCCGTAATATCGTCTTCAGAAAACGAAGGATGAACCCCTGAAATAATTCCCATTCTGAATAAGGCGCTATTGGGAATGTAAGCTTTAATATTTTTACTGAGAAAGAAGTCAGAATTAGTTAAAAAGGAATTTGCAGTGGAAGCAGAAGGGAAGGTGACTGAAATGCGGTCCTTTCCTTGAGGAGAAACACTAAGAAATGACGAAGAAACAGAATTTAATAATCTTGCAAGAGCCAAAGGGTGATTATTGCCTATGTTCTTATCGTCATCTAAATTTTCGACAAAAACAATGAAAGGTCCCGGATGATCATTTACGAAACAAGTATTGGAAACGGCGGTAATGCAACTATTATTACTAGCACTATTATTATTATTATTATTATTATTATTATTATCACTATTGTTAATGTTACTATTATTGTTGTTGTTGTCGTTATTGTTGCTATTAATGTTATTACTATTATTATTAATAATGTTGTTAGTAGATGAATTATTTGAATTGATCTTAGGATGTTAAAAATAAAATTATTCAACCTAATAAGCACAGTTATCTGCAGCCAACTATAAGTTATTCAGAAGTATTAAAACCGACCGCTATAAGTCAACAGAACAATATCACGACGAACACAAATCATTCTAAAAGTTCCAGTCAAACCTTTAATATGAATCAAACATCAAAGCAATTCGAGGAAAAGAAACAACAGACTTCTTCAGTAAATCTAGCAGAATTCCTTATGGAATTTAAGGCAATGTTTCGTCAATTAACTGAACAAAACAGCGTGGTTCTATCCATGCTAACCATGTTTGTGCAAAAAATGATTAACAAATGCCTGGCTATCTTATAGCTTAGTGGAATGCAAATGGCTTAAAAAATCATAAGGCTGAACTCGAATTATTCTTAAATTCAAACTTGATAGACGTAATCTTAGTCGCTGAAACTCACCTCACTGATAAAGATTATTTCAAAATAAATAACTACATAACATACTCTTGTTTTCACCTTTCGGGGAAATCACAGGGTGGTTCAGCAATATTAATAAAATCTAATACTATACATTATGAACTAAATAATTTTAGGGAGGAGTACCTGCAGGGGACTAGTATTAGCATACAGACGAAGGGTGGTCAGCTTGTGTTGTCAGCTGCATACTGTCCTCCGCGACATAAAATAACGGCAGACCAGTTCAGTAAATACATACAGAGCCTAGGAAATAAATTCCTATCAGGTGCGGATTGGAATGCCAAGCATACAGCGTGGGGCTCCGGGGTGACTAATACCAGGGGACGTGTGTTCAAACAAGCGCTGGAAAGTCACAATGCTAACTACATATCAACAAGAGAGCCTACGTATTGGCCAACTGATAATCGTAAAATACCAGACCTTTTAGATTTTTTTATTACAAAAGGCATTGCCAGTTATTATGCAGAAATAAATTCTTCTTTCGATCTTTTCTCAGACCATTCTTCAATTGTTTTAACCCTTGGCGATTCAGTAATATGCAGAGAAAAACCGATATATTTGTATAATCATAAAACAGACTGGGATTCCTGCGAGGAATACTTAGACTCAAAATTAGATCAAAAAATCCCATTAAAAAGCCAAACTGACATCGAGAATGCCGTGGAATATATAACTAGGGAGATTCAAACAGCAGCAACTTTGAATACTCCTTCTATTGATATATACCAAAAAAGAAAAAATTATCCTATTTTAGTTCGCCAGCTTGTTTTAGAAAATAGAAAGCTTAGGCGAAAATGGTTTCAGTCAAGAAATCCATCAGACAAAAAACAACTTAATAATAAAACCAAAGAACTCAAAAAATTATTAGCAGAAATTAAAAATAAAACTTTTAATAATTACTTACTGAAACTCTCGCCATTAGCGGCGGATGATTATTCTTTGTGGAAGTGTACAAAAAACATTAAATAACCAAAAAATTGCATTCCTCCGATAAAACATGGCAACGGGTCTTGGGCGAAAGATCAAAAGCAAAAAGCGAATTTATTTGCCACCTACTTGGCAACAGTTTTTAAGTCGAACTTAACGGCTGCTACGGACAAAGAAGTCGATGACTTTTTAAAAAGTCCTGGCCAGTTATCCTCTCCTATCAAGTCAGCGTCACCTCAAGAGGTGAAAAACATACTTAAAACGCTGAAAAGGAGAAAGAGTCCCGGTTTTGATTTAATAACCGCGGAACTACTGAATAGACTTCCACGGAAGGCTGTAATGTTGCTGACATTTATATGTAACGCAATACTTCGCCTACATTATTTTCCGGTGCAATGGAAGTTTGCGCAAATTATTATGATTGCGAAACCGGGCAAAAATCCGCATGCTGTTACGTCTTATCGTCCCATTTCCTTGTTGCCTGTTATGTCGAAGGTAATGGAGAAATTGGTATTAAATAGATTGCAGCCATACCTATATAATATAATTCCACAACATCAATTCGGTTTCTTAAAACAGCACTCCACGGTGGATCAGCTGCACAGAGTGGTAAGTGTAATAGAAAAAAGTTTAGAAACAAAAAATGTGTGTACCGCGGCATTTCTGGATGTCCAACAATCTTTTGATAAAGTTTGGCATAATGGTCTATTATATAAATTAAAAATTTTGTTACCAACTAGGTTATATCTCTTGTTGAGTTCATATCTGCATAACCGATATTTCCAGGTGCGCTATGAACACACGTTTTCAGAACTATATCCAGTTCAAGCAGGAGTGCCCCAGGGATCAGTTCTGGGACCATGCTGTACTTGATATATACAGCAGACTTTCCTGTACCGGAAAATGTTCAGGTAGCTACATTTGCTGACGACACGGCATTACTTGCGTCACATTCAGATCCGAACATAGCAAGCGACAATCTTCAGAAGGCCCTTATCGAAGCAGAAAACTGGTTTAAAAAGTGGAAAGTCCAGATCAACGAAAATAAATCGGTAAACATTCATTTCACGAATAGAAAAGTCATAACCCCAACTGTTAGGATAAATGGACTGGAATTGCCCGTGAGAACAACAGTTAAGTACTTGGGATTACACCTAGATAGTCGTTTAACATGGAAGCAGCATATTCAAACAAAGAAAAGAGAAATAGACATTCGTGTTAAAAAAATGTACTGGCTTCTAGGAAGAAATAGCGTTTTAAGTATTGATAATAAACGTTTGATATACACAAGTATCTTGAAGCCTATTTGGACCTACGGAGTACAGCTTTGGGGTTGTGCTAAACCTACAAATCTGAAGATAATGCAGACCGCGCAGAATAAAATCCTTAGGCTCGTAACCAAGGCGCCATGGTATGTATCAAATCAAACTTTGCATCAAGATTTAGGGATAGAGTATGTGGCAGATGTTATTAAAACTCATGCCCGAAGACACGCAGAAAGACTTGAAAGTCATCTGAATAAACTTGCTGCTGGACTGCTACATACTGCTAATGATAGGAGGCGGCTGAAGCGTAAGAAACCTCATGACCTTGTTTAAGGTAAAGTTTATCGGGTAGGTACTGTTGGGTACTTCTCCCTTCATGCTAAATATTTCCCTGTTAAGAATATTGCTAAATGGCCTAGATGGCCAGTTTGTAATACAATAACAATTTAAAAAAAAAAAAAAAAAATCTAAAATGTACGAATAGGTTGTCCACCAACCGAATGGTTGAGGATATAATGATGATGAGGAAATGTTAAATGTATCATCAACATGCTAAAAACCAGCAGATTTGATATAGGGTTAGAGAAGGGTTTTTTTTTTTTTGGCTCGGACTAAATTATAATGTCCTTTTGGCCAATAATTCCCCATAATCAACAACACCCGATAAAATGAAAACCTAAAAAAATTATAATAACCAGTGAATGTATAAAAAATAGAATAAAATAAAACTAGCTCCTTACATAAACAAAATAAACACTGGTCCGTACACAATGATCTGTGCTCGAGTGATCATTTTCCGATAATTACCACTGAGCAGTCCACAAACCAAGGCCAGCAGCAAAAACCACCCAGATGGATTTTAAAGCAGGCAGACTGGAACCTATTTACAGAAATGTGTGCAAATTTGCAAGTAAGCGAGCTCGGTAATACTAACTTGATGCTAGAAAGTTTCAACAATTCAATAGTGGAAGCAGCCCGTAGAGCAATTCCGTGCTCCAAAGCAATAGTTAACCCGAAGAATGTGCCGCGGTGGAACCTCACTGTTCAGCAAGTCGTTCGAAATAGGAAAAAAGCGCTCGCTAAATTCCGAACAACAAGACTAATAGAGGATTTAGAAAACTTTAGGAAAATACGTGCGCAAACACGACGCCTCATACGGACCGAAAAACAGAAAAGTTGGCACAACTTCATAGAATCCATTGATCCGCAGACTTCGGATCAATACATGTGGACGAAGATAAAAACCCTAAATGGATGCAAAACAGGCTTCTCAATTCCGTGGATATCGGTTAACGACACCATAATAGCATCCCCGGACGAGATCGCAAATGCTCTGGCTACTACCTTTGCGGATAAATCGTCTAATGCTAACTATTCATCTGCGTTTCATAAATTCAAGGTGGAACAAGAAAAACATGATATAAATTTAGATGATGGAATTTCTGAGTCGTATAATGATCCTTTTACCTTAGTGGAACTGCAGGGAAGTTTGCAACACTTTAGCAAGAATGCATCCCCGGGTCCGGATGATATACCGGCTATCTTCGTGAAACATCTACCGCAAACTGCAATAAATGCGTTACTACAGATATACAATAAAGTCTGGGTGGATCGAACTTTTCCAGACGTCTGGTCAACATCAATCGTTATTCCAGTACTAAAGCCAGGAAAAAGCAGACACTTGTCAACTAGTTATCGACCTATATCGTTAACGTGTGTACTGTGTAAAATAATAGAAAAAATGATAGTAAACAGACTAATGCCATATTTAGAAGCAAAGTCGATAATTAGCCCTTACCAGTGTGGATTCCGAAAAGGTCGATCAACGCTTGATCACCTGGTACATCTGGAAGCGGAAATCCGAAGCGCATTTAGTAATAAGCAACATCTATACTCCGTTTTCTTTGACCTAAAGAGTGCGGAATAAATGGTAATATGCTGTATTTTATTAAAAACTTTCTGGCAAATAGAACGATACGGGTCCGGGTACAAAATTCGCTATCTAATCTCCAAAAGCTGCAAAACGGAATACCGCAGGGGAGTGTACTCAGCGTATACTGCTTTCTAATAGCAATAAATGACATAACGAAATGCATCCCCCCTCCACTAACATACAGATTATATGCGGATGATCTTAACATCTCATACAGAACCCGATATCCAGAAACTGCTCAGCAAATACTCCAAATAACGCTAAAGAATCTTGAGCATTGGAGCCAACAAACCGGATTCAAATTTTCCACCTCTAAAACATACTGCGTCGACTTCCATCGTAAGAGCGGGCAGCAACCGACCTTACAGCTAAAATTGTACAACAACGTATTAAAATTTCAGCCTCGCGCAACCTTTCTTGGTGTCATCTTTGACTCCAAGTTGCGCTGGGCGGATCATATTACGGAGCTTCATAGGAGATGTGTGAAGTCCTTGAATGTGTTAAAGGTTCTAAACGGAAAAAAGAGCAGACCGCACACGAATACGCTCCTGATGATTTACCGCGTAATTATCCGATCAAAGATGGACTATGGATGCATACTGTATCGTACGGCGTCGAAATCATTACTTCGGAAGCTGGATACAATACACCATACTGCAACACGAAGAGCGTTAGGTGCTTATGTCACTAGCCCCACAGCCAGCATACTAGCGCTGGCAGGTGAACCACCGCTACAAATCCGAAGGCAGATGCTGACGGTAAACTATGGAGCAACAATGCTGACGAGGATAAATCATTCCAATCTAGCGTTAATGGACCTCTCAGGTACGAGCTCTATGGCAGCCAGGGTTCGAGCAGATTTAGCAGACCTGAACCTTAGAGTGGCCGAATTACTGCACCTACCACG
Source organism: Icerya purchasi (assembly GCA_039619475.1). Taxonomy (NCBI): domain Eukaryota; kingdom Metazoa; phylum Arthropoda; class Insecta; order Hemiptera; family Monophlebidae; genus Icerya; species Icerya purchasi. The sequence goes on along the minus strand of CM077116.1, from coordinate 448,301,086 downwards.
GGAAAAGATTCGCCCCATCACTATGGACTATGCATTACGGAAATGGAATGAAAGATGGATTAGCACTGATACAGCAAATAAATTGCGCATGGTTAAAAGCACCATTTATCCTCTGAGGACGACGGCACAGGAAAGTCGCATGTATGAAAAAGTACTTGCCCGGCTTAGAATCGGTCATACCCCGCTAACGCATGCGTATATCTTAGAAGATGGTGAACCTCCAATTTGCGAACTCTGTGAGGAAACTAGGACGGTTCATCACCTATTACTAAAATGTAAGAAATATGAAAATTGTAGAGTGCAGAGCGATATACCTACGGATGATTTGAAGGATGTTCTCCGAGATGATACACCTACAACTCGTAAACTACGCTCGTACCTTATTTATACGGATTTAATGCGTTATCTTTAGTTAAGTTAAATTAAGTGGTCATAGCCGAAAGGCAATAAGTACCGCTGTTAAATAAAATAAAAAAAAAAAAAAAAAAAAAACTCTAATGAATAAGGATGAAGATAGGAGAAGTAGAGAAAGGAAACATACAACGAAGAAAATAAATATTGATACGCAGCAGGGAAATGCCTCCAGCTCTGCACCTGCTGCTACGATAGTCAAGTCACCTCATCCCGTTGTTAAAAGTAAAATGACAGTAGATTTACCACCAAAAAATCAAAATATTAAAGATAATAAAGTAGTACTGAAAAAAAAGCCTTGATTAACATTTATGATATTATATATTTTCGAAACTTTAATATTACTCTAATTCTACTCAAGTATGATCAATAATACTATTTTTTTTTTTTTTTTGATTTTTATTTATTTATTTATTTTTTATTTATTTATATATATATATATATATATATACCTTCTTTATAGAGACTTTTATTTTTATTTTTTCTTATTTTTCCTCGTATAAATAAAAGCAGGATTTTTTATGTTTAAACAAGTTTAATTCTTTTTTTTTTCTTTTCTTTTATTTCCCTTCTTTCTTCTTTCTCCTTTTTTTTTTCTTTTTTTTCGTTATATCATGCTTCGAGTGTTACAGTGGAACGCTAGAAGTATTCTCGCTAATAAATGCGATTTAGAGATATTTTTAGTTCAACATGATATAGATATTATCTTATTGTCCGAAACGTGACTTACTGCCAAAAAAAAATTGCATATTAATAATTTCAGTTGTTACCGTGAAGATAGGGGAGATGGTTATGGTGGTGTGGCGATTTTAGTTAAGAATTGTCTAACTCACCATAAAATCAATCTAAATCTTACAAGCCGTAATAACGATACAAAATCTAATGCTGTCGCGGTCTCTGTTAATATTAGGAGGTTTTCTGGGATATTTATTTCATATTATTCTCCACCCAAGCACTCAATTGACCCTACAATGTTTGTTGAAGCTTTGGAAAATATTAACAATGTCCCCATCATTTTAGGCGGGGATTTTAATGCCTTGAATAGATGCTGGGGTTGTAGTTGTAATGACAGGAAGGGTTGGGCAGTAATGGATATCATTTCCAACTCCAATCTCTGTCTTCTTAATGACGATTCTATGACTAAAATAGGAAACCCTCATTACTCTAATAATCCAGTGGATTTGTCATTTGTCTCACAAGATATATTCCTTGATTGTTCATGGAGAGTTCTTCCTCACTCGATGGGTAGTGACCACTATCCGATCGCTATTGATATCGATATAGAGACTTCCAACAGTGTTGATGCGCAGGCACGCTGCTTTGAACAGAACACCGTGAAATGGAAACGGCTGAGCTGCTTGCTATTGATAAAGCTTGTAACTTTATACTGGAGTCATTGGATGTTGAGAGAAAATCTTTAATATGCTCAGACAGCCTTAGTAGCCCCTTAGCGCTCAGTTATAGTAGTTTTAATTATCGCTGTCACCCACTGATCTACGATATTAAGTTTAAATACACACAAATTATAGATAAAGGAGGTACCGTAAAATTCTGTTGGATTCCTGGTCATCACGGAATCATTCTTAATGATTTAGCTGATCAAGCGGCTAAGAAAGCGGCATTAAACGGGGTAGTATACCCCTTTATACCATCTACGGACCTTTTGGACATGATTAAAAGGAACAGCTGTACTGATTGGAAGAACTTCGTTAATAGTTCGCCTAGTTTAGGCAAGACATACGAAAATGTCCAATCGTCTCTACCAAGTATGCCTTGGTATAATAATATTACTTCTATCCCACCTAACTTAATTCGACGTTTTGTCACTACTATCTGCAGACTTCGTTCAGGTCATACTAGAGTGCGGCTTAATTTTTTCGATGGTAACCATTTTCATTCAAATTGTAGCGATCATGTAAGCACAGCGTATCGCGAGGATATCAACCACTTGTTATTCAGTTGTGAGGCCCTATCTAAGGATAGAGTTCTCCTTTTTGATCAGCTGATGTGCTGTGGTTTATATCCTCCATTCTGCATTTTTCAATTACTTGTTTGTGGTGATCACACATTGTTTATTCTTTTCTCATTTATCAAAAGAAATGGAATTGCAATTTAAAAATCCAAACCTTTTTTTTTTTTTTTTTTTTTTAATTTTATTTTGTCTACTCTGGGCGGAGTGATTACTCCATTTATATTGGCGTTATTGTTCATTATCGAGCTTATTTCATCGAGCATTGTGGGCACTGCTCTACAGTTGCGGCCATATTGCAGGACGAAGTTACTTCCTTTATACTGATTAGCCAGTAGTATAAGTAAGGTTTAAATAATTAGATAAAAACAAGAAAATGTCTTCTTACTTTTTCTTTTTCTTTTTTTTTTATTTTGTTTTGTTTCCGTGAATTTTTTTTTTTTTTTTTGTGTGTAATCTACTCGTTGGCCATGTATAACTGCCAGGGTCATTACGGCAAAACGAGTATCGGATTTATTACAATTTGTTTATTAAATTATTTCTGTTAAGGAAGATTAGCATTGTCTGAACCTGTTCTGGACGGTTATCTAAAAGAAGGTGTAGTGGTTCGTCCTTGATTCTTGTTAAGTTTTGACATTGTTTCAGGATGTGTTCCACTGAAGGTAGCACTGCTGCATTACACAATGGGCAGGAAATCGGTGGAGGGGCTCCCTGGAGGACATGGTTGTGAGATATCGATGTGTGTCCCAGTCTCAACCTGTTAAGGGCAGAGAATTCTTTTTTGGACATTTGGATCGGTGGCCACCAAGGATCAACATTTAGTTTAATATTCCTTAGGAAAGTTGCATGTTGGGACCAGGATGAGATCCAATGTTCTTTCATATTTTTGTGGAAGAAGGGAGTGATTTCTGGTGATGGGACATTGGGTGGCATAGGGACAGACAACATTGACTTGGCGGCCCGGTCTACACATTCGTTTCCTGGTATTCCAACATGTGCCGGCACCCACAAGAAGCCTACTTGTATCCCCTCTTGGGTAAGGCGATGTGCTGTAGATATTATTTTATAGACTAATGAACTGGTTATAGTAAGTGACTGAATAGTTTGAAGGGAGGCCAGTGAATCTGTGATAATTATGTATTGTTTGTTCTCAGATTTACAACACGCACATGCTTCCAATCCAAAGAGAATTCCGTATAGCTCGGCTTCTAATGCGGAGCTGTCATCATGTAGCCTCACTGCTTCGGCTTCACCTGAGATTAGGTAGGCACATGCTGTGGGAGTGGACAGTGTGCCAGCGACATTTGCTTTAGCTCCATCTGTATAAACGTGTGTATCATGTGTGTAAGTTTGTATTTTTTCGATACTTTTTTGGCGAGCTGTATATTGGTCCTCGTTAGATGTACGGTGGATAAAGAGTGATAAGTCTACCATCATTGGGGGTTATTCCCATGGTGGTTCTTTTGGGAACAGGAGGAGATCCGGATTGTATTTGATGTTTTTCTCAGTCAAAAAATTTAGAATATTAGGTATTGGATCATTTTGAAAGGCTGGAGGAGGAATGACAGTGCTCCTCGAAGAGAAGTGATATTGTTGGTACCAGTATAGATGATCACGGGAGGTGTAGAAGTCAAATATATAGGATAATGGCGGAATTCCTGATAGCACACAGACACCCTGCGTGGGAGATGTTCGATGCGCCCCAAGGATGGACCTTAAGGCAGCGTGATGGATTGATTCAAGTGATTTTATGAGCTGCTTACTAGCCGAATAGAACACCTGGCAGCCGTAGATTAATCTGCTTAGAATAAGTGATCTGTATACAGATAGAAGTAGTTTTGGATTATTGTTATATTTATGATGTGATAAACATTTTAGGATAGCTATGATTTTATTACATTTGCGTTTGAGTTCTTTAATATGAGGAGACCATGTCAGATGGGAGTCAAATGTTAGACCCAAGAATTTAGCTGAGGATGTGACTGGAAGAGGAAGTCCATTTAGGGTAAGGGAAAAATCATGGTTTGGGTTTACTCGACGACTTTTCTGGAATTTTACACAAGAAGTTTTATTTAAGGAGAAAGTAAGGCTGTTACTTTCAGTCCACGAATATAACCTATTGATTGTGGATTGTAGTATAGATTTGGCGTTGGAAGGAAAGTTTGATGCTAAGGATATATTGAGGTCGTCTATAAACAATCGGGATGTTACCGGCGGCTGTATGCAGTCCGCCACATCATTTATGTATAGGATAAAGAGTGTTACACTTAGAGGAGAGCCTTGAAGAATACCATTCTCTATTAGGACAGGAGAGGATACAGTTGAGCCAATTTTTACTTGAATGTGTCTGTTTGACGAATAATTCATTATATAGCTTCCCATATTGCCTTTTATATTGGCGTTCTGCAGCTTTGTAAGCACTTTATATCGCCATATCCGGTCGAATGCTTTCTCTATGTCAAAAAAGACAGTATAGAGAGCTTGTGACCTCTTTTGGGCTTAAAGTATTTGTCTTTTTAGGCTCAGGAGATGTAACATTGGGGATTTTGATTTGCGACCTCCAATTTGTATTGGGGAGAGAACGTTTGAAGATTCTAGGAAAAAGGATAGTCGTCTGTTCACCATTTTTTCCATGATTTTGGAGAGTGAAGATAGTAAGGAGATAGGTCTGTAATTTTGAGGAATGAAGGTTTCTTTATTAGGTTTGAGGATAGGAATAATTAAAGCTGCTTTCCAGGATTTTGGGATGGAGGAAGTTGTCCAAATTTTGTTGTATACGTCAAGGAGTAGTTGTTTAGCTAGATTAGGTAGGTATCTGATCATGAATGGATGAATGGAGTCGGCTCCAGGTGCACTGTTTTTTAGCTTTTTATCGAGCTGGTAATTTAGTTCAGACATTGAAAAAGGAACATTGTATTTTTCTTTTTGATCTGGAGGAAAGGATATTTTTGCTCCTCTAGTCTCGATTTGTGTTCTAGGAAGGAATCGGTGTAGAATGCTGAGGAAGATACTTTAGCGAAATGTTGCGCAAAGGCATCTGCCACTTCTTTGGTGTCTGTGAGCAGGACATTGTTAATGAGTAAGGAAGGGGTAGTTGGAGGACGATAGTTACCACACAACGACTTGATTCTTCTCCAAACCACCGTCGCAGGCATATCTTTTGAGATAGATGATACAAATGCTGTCCAGCACTCCTGTTTTCTCATTTTGATGAGTAGCCTGGCTCGAGCTCTAAATCTTCTGAATTCAATCAGGTTTGTAAGCGACTTCGTTGTTTTATACTTCCTCAATGCTCGTTTCCGTTGTGCGATCGCCATTTTGATTTCGGGGCACCACCATGGTACTCGCTTTTTCCGAGGAGCTGTTGTTGTTTTCGGTATTGTTGCTGTCGCTGCTTCATTCATCGCGTTGATGAGAATATTCAGATTTTCCTCTACCAATTCCGTTTGAATTTTAGGGATAGTCACCTTTGTTTTGTAACCCTTCCAATCTGCTTTATGGAATGCAAATTTTTTTGTTACCTGGACTGAGTGCAATTTTTGCGACTGGTGGGGAAAGTGTATGAAAATAGGGAAATGGTCACTTGAACACAGATCACCATGTACATCTATGTTCAAGTAAGGAAATAGTGAAACGGATGGAAATGCTAAATCTATTATTGAAAAAGTGTTATGAGTTGTGTTGAAATGTGTATGTGATGGAGGAGGGAGGAGTACCAGGTCACTATTACGGATGCTATTTGAAATCATATTTCCTCGTCTATTTGGCTGTGTTGAACCCCACTCAGAAGAGTGGGCATTGAAATCCCCCAGTAATAACACTGGGTCCCGCAGTTGAAATAGTAATGTATCAAAGTCTATTTTGGTTATGTTTGTAGTGGGTGGGAAGTAGCAATTACAGATTGTAATGGATGAGAGCGGAAGGGACGGGATTTTCACCTTCACCGCTACCGCTTGAAACATGGTACTTAACCTTATTTCATGTGATGGAATCGCTTCATGCACTAGTATCGAGACTCCTCCACATGCTGCTTGTCCCTGTGTGTAGTCAGAGCGAAATATTCTGTAGCCTTTAATAAGTGGTGAATGGGAAGAGTTTAAGTGCGTTTCTTGTAAACAAATGATTATTGGATTGTAGTTATTAATGAGTAATCTCAGTTCGTCTATACGTTTATAAAACCCTCTGCAATTCCATTGCAGAATACTGAGATTTGCAGCCATTTTCTCTAATTATTGTTGACAGTGTTACTTAAGATGACTAGTTTTATATCTTAGTTTCAGGGTCATCCTTGCTAAGGAGAGGTTTTAATTTATTAATTATGCGAGTACATCTGTTCTTAAGTCCTACGCTGCCTAATAATGGTCTTACTTGAGAAAGCATGTGTAAAAGGTTATCCCTATCTTCTGTGAAAGTCAGTGCGTAATTAACAAAATCCTGACTTATGGCCACCTGTTTTATGAATTCTTGAAATTCTTGATAGTCTAAGAAGAACGGAGTCTGGCCGCTAGTAAATAGATGTAATGTTCCTTCTGTTAATAGGTTAATATCAACTCCTTTGTTTGCTTCTTTAGAGGCTGGTTTGGCAGCATTGTCCATGGCGTTAATTTCTACATTGTGCGCCGTAGAATTTTGATTTTCTAGGTTTATTCGCTTAGTAGCAGTTTTATCTGGAAATGGCGGTTGAGTTGAATTGTATGTTTCATCGGGACTAATGGGGTGTGGTCGTTTTTGAAGGGGGTTGTTATTATCAATGTTCATTACAGTAGAGGTATTGTCGGTAGAAGGGGCAATATTTAATTGTAATCGATTGCGTGTTTCTTCTATGTTTTGGTGCTGCTCCTGTTGGACAGTTTGCTCAGTTACCATTGTCTTAGTTTGTTTGGTGTATGTTGCATCTTGTTTGCCGCTATTGGTTGTTGGTTGATATCGCTGTTGATTATTATCAGCACAGGCATTTTCGACCGGCGCTGGAAATGTCGTTATGGTTTCGGAAAAAACTTCTTGATTAACTGTTCCTTCTTTCTTCTTGCAATTTTCACATGAATGGTCATTGAGCTGCGTGTAGATCCTGTATTCGTAGTCGTTGTGCCTCAATGTGAAGGAATCAGGGATATTTTTGCAATTAAACTGTTCGACGTAAAGTTGCCGCCTGAAACTTACTACGTGAGCAAATTCATCATCCACCGGATTCACACGTAAAATGGAAATTTGCGAAAGGATTTTTATTGGATAAACTTCTTGCAAATGTCGAACTAATATTTCGTTCGGGATGGTTGGACAGACATTTGATAGAATGAGTTTATTCGCCGGTTGTTTAAGTCTCCGGGCAGTAATTGTTCTATTATTTATGGTGATCCGGCCACCTTTTGCTAGAAATTCGTCTGTTATTTGCCTGGATTTTAAAAATATTAGAATTCTATCACCACTAATACGGGAGCCTGCTACAATGTTTAAGCTGCCTGCTACATGGTTTTTAAGCGCGACAAAATAATCACGTATAACGTAGGGTGCGATATAATCAAAAATAATTCCGCATTCACGGGAAGGGTAGTTGAAATTAATTAATGGGGCGATCTTTTTATTCGATTTGATTTTATCTGCGAAGGTATGTTTTGAATTTCTTTTGTTGGTTTAAATTATTTGGAATTTCGTTATTTATCAGTGCGGGAAACTGATAATTGTAATCAGTCGTATTACAAGAAGCGGTAGTTAATTCGGAGATAGATTTTATCGCATCGCTGTGTACGACCGCGGTATCATCGTTATCAGCGGTATTGTGCATGTGTGAGGTGTGTGTTGTGTTTCGATTCGCCGTTGGCTTACCTGAAGTCTGCGATTTACCACCATACTTACCGTCCGGCGCTAATGCAGTCGTTGAGGCTGTCAGCTGTTTTTGAGGGGAAGGAGGGCGCGAAGGTGGTGAATCGGTTTGGTTTTGTTCACCGTGAATTTAGTATGATCTAAACGTTAGCTTGCTGGCCAAATGAATTTATATTGTTCAGGCCAAAAAAAAAAAAAAAAAAAAAAAAAAGAAAGAAAGAAAGAAAGAAAAAATTAAATAACAATCCCGTTTCCTTCGATAAACTTAAAAAGAAAAAAGAAAATCTTAACACTAGAACAAAGAAGATAAAAAATACACAATAGAGGATAAATACCGTAGGACATCATCGGGTTTTTGGAAAACGCAAGTCTCTTGCTGTCAAACTGGACGTAATTAAATAACAGGTGGTTAATAATGTCTTCTCTAAAATTTTGTCGACAATAGGTGTGACAACCCGTGCAGTGCCCTGTGTTTGAAAAGTTTAAACTCAATCGGCAATGGCCGGAGCGGAGCCTACACACAACGGTCACAAACCTATGGGTCAAACTAACTGGGACACAAATACGATAAAACTAAGGTGTGGACGGCAGAGATGGTTTGACTATATGAAAATATTTACCAGGCCCTTGTTCACTGCAAATAAGATTCACCCAATTAGCATGATTATCTCTTTTAGCTTTGTTTAGGAGATCGAAGGATGGGATGAACGGAAACTTAATACCTGATCTAACACCTTTTTTTACAATTGAATTAACTCGGTCACTAAGTAATACCCCACAGTGACCTGGAATACAACAAAATTCAGTCCATGAATATGTCAAGTAGACGAAACCGGTAGGACGAATTTTTTATATATATTTTATGAATTAATTATGTTTTTTAAACTTGTATTTTAATTTAATTAATAATTTAATATAAATAAAGTTTAATGAATTGAAAGGTACTCTGTGTCCGTGCAATATATAAAAATATATAACATTTGTAACGTAATTTAAGGGTTTTAAAATATAATATTTATAAATTATCATATTATTGAGACAAGCGATTACAGGAAGAAATAACACATAATGTCATTAATTGATTGAAAATGATTGGGATGGAAACATTATCGAATGCCCCTTGAATATCAAGGAATGTAGCCATCAAAAAACCTTCGTCTTCAAAAGTAGAATAAACATCCCCTAGATGCTAAACAATCTTGAGTACCCGAACGTGGGCGGAATCCAAACATTCCTTCCGGAAGTATCCTGTGTCTCTCAATCCACCACATCAGCCTGTTCTTAATTACAATCTCGAAAACTTTCCTAAAGCAGGAGGCTAAGGAAATCGGTCGAAATGATGACGCCTGGTTGAGAGATTTACCCGGTTTGGGAATCGGAATGACTAGAAAACACGTCCAGTCAGACGGGATTGAGGCCAATAAATTGTTATATATATATATATATCTAATACTGTGCTTTTAGCGTAATTACTTAAGTTTTGTATAACTGAGCAAGTAATACCATCCAGATCCGGGGAAGAATCGCGTTTCTTTTGTAAAGGAATGAAAACTTCTTCATACGTGATCGGACGGAGCAGAATATGAGGTACCATAGGTACAGTATTTCCGTTTCCGGCCAACTTTTCCCTCATTGGAACATAAGGGGGAAAACCTGAGTTTGAAAAGTCAGTAAACCAATTGTCATCTTGAATCATTCGGCCGTGAGAATGTGAATTTTTAAAACGTTTAGAGAACAACACTAAAACGTATTCTCTAAGTACACAAAAACATAAACAGCTTCTGTACTGGTTAGTAAATTATTACACTGGTCGGACAGTGCTAAATGCATCATCAACACATATGCAAACACACAAGCATACAAAGCAACTTCGTACAGGTTAGAAACTGAGCAATGGGTATTCCTGTACTCTGCAGAGAAAGCAGACGGTAGCTTTGTGGCGTGCTGGATGTTGAGATATGCGGTTATTGATTTGTATCACTGAAGATGTGTGTATGTACAGTAAGCAGAAGGATGTAGTTGATGTAGAACATGAAGGTGTGGTGTTGAACTTTTTTTTTTTTTTTTTTTTTCTTGTTTGGGTTTTTCCCTGGGCTTGTCAGCAACGGACGATTACCCATCAATATGTGTACATAGCAGCAATTAGGAGTAACAAGGAATGGAATCTGACAAAGAATGCTATACCAAAGATGGAGAAACAATAACAATCAACGTCGAAAAATGCCAAACGTATGCATCCTGAAAAGAAAAGGAATGACGAAGGTAAGAGCAAAAGGAGTTAGATGTCCCATACCATGGCCACATCTGCAATTACAGAGTCCACAGTACAAACGGACAAAGGAATCTGGCTATAAATAATTAAGGAAGAAGAAACACGGGATGTTTAAAAAGCAGTTAGATCCATCAAGCACGAAACCTATATAGAATACAGCGCTTAGCGTCCGTAAACAATTATCCGAAAGTTCAATGACTTTCTCCATCACTATAAAGCAAAGTTTATAGTTTTTAATTATGAAACATTAATCATATTTATGGCGACGACTGCGGAAACAGTGCCTACCATTCTGTTAAAAGGAAATGAGCAGAATTTACACCGAACATTATGGCCACACTGCAACAGCAGCGCCCGCAGTGCTGGCTGACAAGGAGTTCACCTATCTACCGTTAGGGCTGCAAATGCGACAGCGAGCCCGCAAAATTAACTGCGAGCTGTGCCTGTTTGTGACTGTAACGGCAACATCAGTGCGTGTTTTTCGTTTAGAGAGGAGTTCGTTGGAAATAACCGGACACGATAAGTTAGGAATGCCAAAGAGAACTACTGAAAGGATTAGATATTAATATAATGAAGTACAGAGGATAGGAATTTTGCTACAATTGGTATGATCAACGTTGACTGTAATGAGAGAATAAAGGACACACAGTATGGAGTTGGAACATCATGTGAGAGAAGCTCCGCGTATAGAGCTGCCCTTTCCGATGATAAAGAGGAGCATTCAAAGAATAAATGATCAGAGTCACATACGACTGTGTTATCGATATACAGCGGACAAATAGGAGAGGACACTATGGAGAAATGATACAATGAAGCATGAAGTCGACTGTGACCAGATCGAAGACGACAGATAGCAGATATGATGAATCGGGGAAGATGCGGAAAATGTAGATACCATGGTTGAGTAGGTGGATTAGGGTGAATGGAAAAATATTGTGAATTAGGACTGGAGAAGGATGATTTATAAAAAGATTTCCAATTGGCCTTTTGGATACTTTTTGCTATATTTAATAATTCATGAGAAGGAATCCGTCCGACTGGCCGCCCAGAAGAAATAGCCGAACGAGCAAGATAATCCGCATTTTCGTTGCCCGCAATTCCGGCATGACCAGGAATCCAAAGAAAGTCGATGGTTAATGAGTGCAATCTGCAAAGGCTGAAAATCAGTGATCGGATGCGCAGAATAATAGGATCAGAGTAGGAAGGAACATATGGAGAGGATATACACTGAAGGGCGCTTTTGCAATCAGAAATTAGGAGGAACATTTTACATTGAGGAAAAGATGGAATGAGCTCAATGGCACGTAGTAATGCCAATGTCTCCGCATAATAAATTGAACAAAATGAAGGAATTTTTAACAGGCTGGAATGGTTAAGAGCAGGAATGTAGATAGATGCACCCACTCCGTGTGCCATTTTGGACCCATCCATAAAAATTAGGGTATGGTTAGCAAAGAATGATGAAACTGCCTGGTTAAATTCATAAACTGTTGCATGAGCAGGGAGTTATTTTACATAAGAAGGCAAAGCAAAAAGATTAGGAGAAGGAATAACATTTAATATCTCAAACTGGAAAAATGGAAATTTAATCGAAAGTTAGGATGAAGGGCGAAAACTTAATAAGACGCGAGGCAATGTGGCAGAGAATGGGAACCTTATTAGAGGAAAAACGCCAATCTTGCAAGAGAGAAGAATATGCAGGGACAAGATTGTTTGGGTAAATATGTAGACGTTTAATAAGGAACCGATACGCGAGATAGGATCCACGGATGGATAAAGGAGCCACATTAGCCTCTGCTAAAATCGCAGGAATAGGCGTGGATTTTAAGACTCCTAGACATAAGCGCAGGGCTGCATTCTGAACTAAATCTAATTTAGCTAGGGGAGAACGAGCAGCAGTACCATACAGAAAACAACAGAAATCAAGTTTGGATCGAACAATGGATTTGTAGAGCATAAGAAGTATCATAGGATCACCTCCCCAATGGGAAGAAGATAAAGACTTTAAGATATTCAAACGTTCTGGAGTAGACGAATGGAGGTAATTAATATGCTCAGTAAAGGATAAACGACTATTCAGAAAGATTCCTAAGTAGCGGAAGGAGGAAACAACAGGTATAGGTGTATTGTCGATATTTATGTTGATTGACTCAGGATTATAGGAACGAAATGTGAAAACAATGCATGAAGATTTTGGGGGAGAGATATATAGATGGATTTGAGAAAGAGAACTCTGCAGAATGTACAAGGATTCTTGTATGTTATTGCAAGCATTTAAAATGCTAGGAGCAGTTGAAAAAAGTAGAATGTCATCTGAAAAAAATACGGAAGTAGAAGGTAGATTAAGAGAGGCGACACCAAGAGAATAAATATTGAAGAGCGTAGGACTAAGACAGGAACCTTGCGGGAGGCCTCGAAAAACCTTTCGTGACTCTGAAAAGGAAGGAAATCTTAGAGTAACTGTTCTACTTAGGAAAAGACTCATGATTAAGGATGTGAAGTGAGAAGGCAAATTAATAGATAACATTCTGCTCTTAAGAGTTGGAAGGTGGACGCTGTCAAAGGCACTATAAATATCAACAAAGGTAGCTAGGGTATAATTTTTCTGGATAAACGATTTATAGATGTGGGACAAGAAGAAAGAAACTCGATCAGTAGGACCTCGACCAGAACGAAAACCATACATGTTGTTAGGCAAGACATCATTGTTTTCCAGCCACCAAACCAGCCGCCGGTTCAACATGGATTCGAAAAGTTTCCTCAGACAACTTGCAAGAGAAATGCAACGGAAGGACGAGGAATTAATACCCTTGGGGATGGGAACAATGATAAAGGATTTTCCATGACGGAGGAGCGGAACCTAGATGGAGAATAGAGTTAAATAGATTTAAGAGTATTTTAAGATAATATTCAGGAAGATTCTTAAGAACAATATAAGATAATCCATCTATCCCTGGAGAAGAGTTAGGATTTTTCGGGAACGCTGATAATAATTCATTAAAAGTGAACGGAAAAGTTAGAAAATGCTCAGAATGGCTTGCGGCAGAGATAGAAAGGTCAAATTCATCAAAGTTAGGAACATAGGGCGGAGCAACACAATCAAAGAAAGCAGCTAGCTTGTTCTCCGAAACGCCGGAAGTAAAGGGATTTAAGGACTGAGGGTTTCGGAAAGCCTTAGCCAACCTCCAGATTTGTGAGAGAGGAGTAGATCTAGAAAAGGAAGAACAGAAAGCAGCCCAAGACGCCTTTTTAACCTTTTTGAGAGTAAATCGGAATTTGGCATTAGCTCTTTTGTGAGCTAGGAAATTTTCCAGAGAAGGAGCAGCTCGAAAAATACGAAACGTGGATACACTGGCTTGGTGTGCAATTGAACATTCCGCATTCCACCGTAAGGACGAGGCGTAGGATCGCCTGATGCTCCCAGAAGGAGATTTTTGTGGAGGAGAAGACAAATCTAAAGCTGATGATATTAACTGAACGAAGTTTTCATACTGAGGCGTAACATCTAAGTTAGGATCAAATCTGTAGGAAGAGCAATCCAGGAACGAACGAAAATCAGACCAATTAACAACGTTCCAACTAGGAGAACGGGATTCTTTTTTTACATGAGAGGAGGAAGTCCCATGAACGGACACAATGATAGGAACATGGTCACTACCAAAGGTTCCATCAAGGGTATTCCGTGCACATTTCAGGCTTAAATTAGGAGAGGAGAAAGTTAAGTCTATAGAACTGTAGGAATTTTGGTTTTTGAAATATGTAGGAGAGCCGTCGTTGAGAACCACAAGGTTGTAGTCTGAGAGTAGAGTTTGAAGGAAGGAACCATTTCTATTTAGTGACGAACTACCCCAGGCGGGAGAACAGGCGTTCCAATCCCCGCCTATGATAAACGGGTGAGGTAAGGAGTCAAGAAGGGAGGAAAGAGAAAGATCCTTTAGGTTACACAGGGGAGGAATGTAAACAGATACAAGATGAAGGGGATGAGAAATATTAGCGAATGTGTGTGAGATAGAAATATGAACAAAGTTGGGAGAGGAAGAAGGAGTAGAGCCACCTGGGATGTCTAAATTGTGGGAAGAAAATGGAATGCCGAACCTAATGAGGATAGCTGCACCAGTGTTGAACTCTTATTATTGAAGAGTTCAGGAGAAAAACATAGTGTCGTCATATTAGTATTATTTTATTTATTTATTTAAAATTATATTTCCTTAAAAATTGCTCCTGCAAAAAATAAAATTCGCAACCCGCAAATAATAGAGTTCCGGAACATAGGTTTTCTCATCTACCGATACGGTATGGTGACGATGATCGCACATAATATACTACGAGTATGATGGTGACAGGCGTGCGGTGATTAGCAACTCTGGAATTTTACACTATCGATTAAAAATTTTTTAACAGCGGTTTTTATCAAAACGGTACCGATTTGTTGACATTTTTTTAATGCGGCTATAAATTCCAGATCTATTTCATTTTATTTGGATGCCTATTTTTCGCTGGTTTTCAAGATGCTAGTCATCTACTGGCTCCAAGTTGTTTTGGCTTTTAAATATTATTATTTTATTAACCTCTGTTTTGTTTGTTTTGTTTTTTTTTTATAATTACGTTTTATAATATCGGGCATTAACCCAGGGTAAGAGGAATTTATCTATATTTCCATTTGCAGCAGTGGGTTTCGAACTAGGTCTTACCTAAACGAAACAACACTACTTAACTAACTGCACAATAGTAGGCTGGGGCTTCCTTTCTCGTTCTCTTATTCTAAACTGTAACATTTTAAAAGTACACATGGACGTGCACATATAAGTACGTGTGTATGCGTGAGCTGCTACATTTATCGATCGATTTTCAAAATTTTCATATAATAGCTATTAGATTATAAGGAATTAAACATCTATATATTACTTACCGAAACGAAAATTGTATTATGTAAACAAAGTAAATCGAAACAATGTAATGTGGTTCTAAACTGAAATATTTAGAACACAAAAGCACAGAACAAATCTAATTTTAATCGATAAAAGTCTAAACTATATCATGCTATTCTCTTTTCAATATCTTTTGCGTTCTCGTGTTTTTTTTTTTACATTTTGAAACAACAGCTATCAGGAAATAACTACACAGCTCCCGTGAGTAATGTAATAATCGGTATTAAAGGTTTCAAACTTTTTGTACTGAACAATAAAACTAATTGTAATATTGCTGGAACAACAAAAATCAATCTGATGAAATAGGTTTCCAGATTTTTTACTATTTGGTACTATTACAACCGCAATGCACACGTCAATGTTGCGTTTTGCTCACGTTAAAGCGGGGAAGTAATGTTTTAACGGAAACGTATCAGTACAGACGAGCATTTATGTTGTTCAGATTTTTTCCCACGTTTGCCATTTTTTCCCACGTTCGTTTTATTCACATCAATCCGATTTTTAGTTTACTGAAAAATATTTACTTTTCATTCAAGTGTTTCTGCGTAATATTTAATTTAAATTTTCCATTTTTCCGTGTGGGGTGCTGAGCACCACATGAAATTTCTCATGTGATGCTCGAGTACGCGAGTACCACAATTTTTGCCGGCCCTGATCGCAAGTGTTGTTGGTATGGGTCTTCTCTGTTTTTCTAGAATTTCGTACTGTCTCTGTTTTTATTATTAAAACACATTGTTAAATATATTCAGGGGTAAAATACATTTTTTTTTTTTTCCCTAAATTTATATGGTCCATGTGCTGTGTGTAATTGCCGGGATTATTACAGCACATGGATCAGTGCAGGATCAGAAGTGTTTTAATAGGTTAGCCGCTCTAATAGGGTTTAGCATATCCTGGACCTGTTTTGGTTCGTTTGACAACGCAACCGTCGGTAAGTTGGAGGTGCCTGCAGGCAGGCAATGTTCCAGAACGTGTTCAGCGGTTGGTGAAATTGGAGAATTGCATATGGAACAGGCAGAGGGAGGAGATGTTCCTTCCAGCAGATAGTTGTGGGATATTGCTGTGTGCCCTATACCGAGTCTCTAGTTAATGCTGCAAACTCTCTGCGGGACATGGATATCGGTGGCCACCAAGGGGCTCAGTGCTCACCTTAATAGATCGCAGCCATGATGTGTGAGTTGACCACATAATTTCCCATGTCTCTGCCTTATGTTGCTGAAAAAACATTTTTAACACTTCATTAAACAATTAAATGTATAATGAAGTGTTAAAAATTTATTCGTACTGACTGTTGGAATTTTGTTAATCTGTTTTTATAATGTTTTATTGTCAACTACTAGCTTCGGTTTCTTACTTACCGTTTTAAATTACGAATATATAGCGGCTTATATCTGCTATAACATCGGTAAAAGAATACGGATACGGCACGAAAATATCATATTGTTCTTATTAGTATTTTCCTGTTTGATTTTTATCGTAAAATTGGTATGTTGAGCAGTTTTCTGATGGTCTTATAAAGAATTATTCTGTCTTTAAACTCGGAGTCGAACATATTTGCTTATAAAGATTTCAATTAGAGATTTTTCTGTCCTGAATCGTCTCCGAATAGGACATACAACCCTCTCGCATGGCTACATATTCACGAGCCAGGTACCCCCAAATGTCTGCCCCTTTTGTAGTCAACCGAGCGCCCCATCCACCTATCACCTACTTCTCGAATGCCCCTCTTTTGCAGTATCACGATCCATGCACTTCATCACTTCCTCTAGTTCTACGATACTGTCAAACGCTCCGCCCGCGGTCGCAGCTGTATTAGCTTACATGCGGAGCAGCGATCTGTACTATCGCGTTTAATCCCCTTAAGTAGGCTCTATGTGCTGTAATAGCCCCAGCAGTTAAACACGGTACATGAAAACCCTCGTATACAATCTTATAAAAAAAAAAAAAAAAAAAAAAAAAAAAAAATTAAAAATTTATTTTTTGCATCTTATCTATTGCATTCTTAATGTGATTACGAGTAATTTAACTATCAAGGCTATTTTTAAAGTTGATGAGAAAGATGAAGCGTTCAACCTTCCTTTCTCAATAGATGAATTGAACTTCCAACTTAATAAAACTTGAAACAGTGCGCCCGGTGCGGATTCAATTCACCCACTCATGTTGAAACATCTCTCTCCTTCCGCTAAAAGTCTCCTACTACATATTTATAATCAAATCTGGTCCTCATCATCCATCCCTAACTCCTGGAAAACTGCCTTAGTAATCCCTGTTCTTAAATCAAACAAAGATCCTTTCCTTCCTCAAAGTTACAGGCCAATTTCCTTATTATCGGTCCTTTCAAAAACTCTGGAAGAAATGGTGAATAAGCGTCTCTATTCCGTACTAGAATCTTTGGAGATCCTATCTGCAATCCAGGTCGGTGGCCGTACATCAAAATCCGCAATTATGCACCTTCTGAGCCTCCAAAGGCAAATACTTACAGCCCAAAACAGAAAGCAATACTTATATTCGGTCTTTTTTGACCTTGAAAAAGCTTTCGACCGCGTATGGCGATATGGTGTGCTTACTAAGCTGAAGAACGCCGGAATCAGCGGAAACATGGGCAATTTCATCCTTAACTTTCTTTCTGATAGGGCGATCCGAGTTAGGATTGGCTCTAAAATATCTTCCTCCTTCCTTATCGAAAATGGTATTCCGCAAGGCTCAGCGCTGAGCGTAACATTGTTTATATTATACATAAATGATATGGCAGATTGTATACGGCCGCCAGTTACAGCCCACTTATATATTGATGATCTTAATATATCCCGTCCTTCTAACCTTCCGTCCAATGCGAGATCAATCCTTCAATCAACAATCAATAACTTGGAAATATGGGCTGATAACAATGGCCTGGAATTCTCTCCGACAAAATCCGTATGTGTGAAATTTCACAAGAGACGCCAGCATGATCCCGATTCCGACATAACTCTTTTCCTAAGGAATTCACCACTCCCGTTGCTCCACACAATTAAATGGAAAACTGTCCTGGTCACATCACATTCACCATCTTAAAAATAAATGCATGAAATCCTTAAATATACTAAAATGTCTGTCAAATCCGAAATATAGCATAGATCCTAAGCTCCTGCTAGCTGTGTACAAATCTCTCACTTTAAGTAAATTGACCTATGGCTGCCAAGTTTATTCCTCGTCAAACAAAGCACTCCTTAAATCACTTGACACAATCCATCATACTGCTATACGAATTATCTTGGGAGCGCATAGGACGTCGCCATCGTTGGAAATCTGTTCACTAGCGGGCATCCCAACCTTAACGGTTATCCGAAATTCTTATGAATTCAGAGATTTAGTTTACTGGTACCAAGCTAAATTACGCCACAACGATAATTCAGAAATCCCACTACCGTCTTTTCCAAACGATCCACTCCCCAGTGTACTAGCCCTCCTTAAGGAAAGAGGAATTAACTGGAACTCTGACCTTGCACATCAGCATGTTGAACTCCCCTGGGAGGATACTCCGATTGTTGCAGATTTATCTCTGCTGAGCGATCGCTCGGACCAGGATGTCATTCTGCCGTCCCAGTACGTGGCGGAAAAAATGCAACTTTTTCTCAGCTATAGACAGCTGTATACAGATGGTGCCAAAGCAAACCCCCTCAATGGGTCCTCGCCGGTGGCTTGCGCCTACGAGGTGGAGGGAGTTGTTCATGCGGTTCGGCTCCACGACTTCTGTTCAGTGCTGGAGGGGGAGCTGTATGGTATTTTCTTCTGCTTGAGAGAATATCTGCAGTCTTACCCCCAACGTCGAAATGCATTTCTAATCACAGATTCCTTGCAATCGATTAGGACACTCCAGACACCTAAAACCTCTCACACATTATCTCGAAAAATAAAGCGCATCATTAACGTGCTTTTCCGGGCTGGCTCACAGGTAACATTCTTGTGGGTCTCGGGTCATACCGGTGTGCCGGGGAATGAGCGTGTGAACTTGGCTGCTAAGGCAGCAACATATAGTCCAATGCCCGAAGGTGCCCCTCTGCCTCAGCTGGGGCCACCCTTTTTTCAGCAACATAAAGCAGAGACATGGGAAATTATGTGGTCGGCTCACACATCATGGCTGCGATCCATTAAGGTGAGCACTGAGCCTTGGTGGCCACCGATATCCATGTCCCGCAGAGAGTTTGCAGCTTTAATTAGACTCCGCATAGGGCACACAGCAATATCCCACAACTATTTGCTGGAAGGAACATCTCCTCCCTCTGTCTGTTCCATATGCAATTCCCCAATTTCACCAACCGCTGAACACGTTCTGGAACATTGCCTGCCTGCAGGCACCACCAACTTACCGACGGTTGCGTTGTCAAACGAACCAAAACAGGTCTAGGACATACTAAACCATATTAGAGCGGCTAACATATTAAAACACTTCTGATGCTGCACTGATCCATGTGCTGTAATAATCCCGGTAATTACACACAGCACAGGGACCATATAAATTTAGAGGAAAAAAGAAAAAAAAAAAAAAAAAAAAAGTTGATTTTTCGTTATAAACGAAAATGCTGTTCAACATATTGTATTATTTTTTTTTACTGTCGTGTTTTTCGCTTATCGAGAGTGCTCGAGTTTTATTATATATGTTTAATTGTAAACTCCTAAATATTTAAAGTTTTTTTTTTTTACTGTATCGGTAAAATCGTAAACAGTTCTCCTGACTTCAACCGTATGTTAATTATACAGTATTAACCTAGAAATATATCTAGACACGTGGCAGCGTGTCAAGGCAAGTTCAACCCAAGAAAAAGAAACTGGCGAAATAATTCAATATTTAAATGTAGGTGAATACATATTTTTTTTTTTTTTTTTTTTTTTTTTTTTATTCCCTTAAATTGTATGTGCTGTGTGTAACTACTATGGTTATTACAGCACACACAAGGGAGGGAGGGGGGGGGGGGGGGGGTAATTTAAATGTGGTGAGTTAGGCCACTCATTTTAATGAAAGCAATAATCCTGTTGATGGAGATTACCTCGTTTGAGAGGGTCTGCCCTATATCTATGGGTAGGCCAAGTTGCCTCCGCAACATAGTAAACTTTTGGCAGGTAAGAATTATGTGGGAAACTGTCGGTGCGGTTGTCTGGTTGCACAAGGGGCATGTAGCCGGAGGCGGCGTTTTATCAATTATATGTTTGTGCGAAATAGCGATGTGGCCAATTCACAGCCGGCTGAGGATCTTAAAGTCGTATAGGGATGTTCCCTCCGGTGGCCACCATGATTCAACTGTTCGGCTTAATGGTTCTTAAGGATGTTGTTGCAGCTGCCCATTCAGTTTTCCACTGGTTTTCGCACACCTTTAGGAATATATATGTGATTGATGAGGGAAGCTCCGCGTCCTGTGGCATTGGCGAGAGCACGGCAGAAGGTGCTGCTCTGTCGACACTCTCATTACCAGGCACTCCAATGTGCCCAGGAACCCACAGCAGCGATACGTGACTATCCATTAGCTGCAATTCACTCAAGTAGTGATATATTTTTAGGATTAGCGGGTTGTTGAATTTTTGACTTCTAATCATGTTCAAAGACTGTAGGGAATCAGTAACCAGGAGGAAATCGCTGGCTCTGGTGTGAGTTGTAACGATGTGGTGGAAACAGTGTGCAATTGCGTACAATTCTGCATCCAATGCGGAACAGGCATCGTTGAGTCGAGTTTCGCATTAGATGTCGTGACCTTCGACTGCACAGGCTGCGTGCAGTGGACCTGCCTCGCCAACTGCCTAATTAAACATAAACACATGAAATTTCGTTTATTTATTAAAAACGCCCCTTAGATTAACTAGAACCCCCCCCCCCCCCAAATTGCATAAATACAACTCAAACGGTTATTGAGATATCTAAAAATCGGCATTTTTGTCACTGACTGACATCAAAAACCTAACCTACTTCCAGGTGACCTTGAAAATTTGGCGTCCAGCTGGGTAATTGTGGTGTGTATAGAACAAAGGGGAAACAAATCAGAAAACAGTGAATTTTTACGATTTGAAATATTTCCTAAGCAATCGATTTTTATTAACACAGCTCTAGCGTACTTTAAAGCTTTATACGCGTTTTTATAATAAAATCCCGATCGAGATAATCGACCTACCGGAAAATAAATTTATTCAAATTGCTGTTGCTTGACAAAGCTTATTATAAAATAGATGACTGTGTTCTAATGATAAACATATATATTATATGGGGCAATGCGATTATTCCAGCACAGCGCAGGAAATGAACATTGTATACTGATTCTGACATAGTTGTTAAAGAAAGAGATGAAAATAACATCGACATATTTGTAGAGCCCTGCGTGCTGCGGTAAGGGTTTCTTGCTACTTCTTCCTTTCAGCCCTACAGGTGGTCCGAAGTTGTTAACAGTGGGCTGTTGTCAGTATCCGGTGTCCTTGTTTAAAGAAATTGTGATTCCGATGCTAATATGAACCGTGAAAACTCTTATTACCAGAACAGCATGGATATTCGATACAGTTAAGTAGGTGTATGGCGCTCATTAACTCTTACCGATAATAATATTAAAAGGATAAATACGCCTTTAGATAAATATATATCACGCATGAATTGAAAATGACTTATGTTATTGGAAGAGCGTTACAACAGCACCATTTCCTTTGTTTTAATCTCCTCGACGGGTTTTCTTTGAATTTTTAATCGGTTACAGGAACACGTACGTAACTCCAAACCGTATCTTCAGATTGGTGTGATGATGGTCCGGCTGATAGATATTTTTAAGGTAAGACTTGATTTTTTCCCTTTATAGAGTAGTAGGGGATACAATAGTTTAATACGTGTAGCCCCATTTTCTGACAAGTCCGAGGAACACGAACACGCCAGGTGAGTTGTCGATCCAGATACATTCCTAAGTACCTCGAGGAATATCCGATTGTTGAATTTCAGAGTTATTTATCTTTACGAATCCATCGGTAAAACATGTTGACATTTCCGTTCTCTGAATTTAATTTTCCGGTTATCCATTTATAGCGGAATTCTGTTTAAGGTTTGAGTGAGTGGGATTAACATCAGAGGCAAGTATTATCGTCGGCAAAGGGAGCTGAAATTTGAAATAGCTGGATCAGCGAGAAAAATACGAGATTGAATATAAGACTGTGGAACTGAGGTTAGAATTTTTCTCTCACTGTATTTCGTGTTATTAGTTTTTACAATAAATGTTCCGTCTGATAAAAAAGGAAAGAAAAATACAAATCGGGCGATAGTAACTTTGTTTCAGTTCATACAGCAAAGCTTATCATACACGATCGAACGCTCTAGATACATCCAGGAAAACAGCAGCTCCTGCTTTTTCAGTAGAGACTGCGTCCATCGGTTTGTAATATTGTAATTTAATTTTTTCATTATATCATTTACTTCAACGAGTCTTCTCCTTGATTAATCTCTGATCAGTACTATAGCGCTCACGAAACTCACATTAAAGTACTAGTCATTGATTATTGTAAATTATGCTCTACTGGCCGCAAAAAAACTAACTAATTCCTGAATTTATGTTCCTGTTGTTACGGGCACTGATTTAGGCGGACATCATTTCAATAGTTATCAAATTTTTCTTTTTGTTCGTTATTATTATTCGTACACGTCTGAATAAATCGTGACAAAACATATATATATATATATATATATATATATGTTTTTTTTTTACAGCCGATATATTCTGCACCATTATAAACGATTCTAATTTTTTTTTTTTTTTTTTTTTTTTACTGAAAATACACAGACTCGTTACGACGGACAGATATAATTTTACATATTCAATATTGCTGTGTATAAGACATGATTATTCAGTTCGTTTGAAATTTCATTGATAGCCGACGAATCGGACCTAGAGATCTTTTTAAATATTTTGTGTAATTATCCCATATATTACGATTTTGTACTCTAGTTTCGATCTGATTAGTTACAGCGCGATTCGCCAACAGGGTCAAAACAATATATGTCCGAGCGCGGTTCTTTCGAGTGAATTCAATTAAGTACGAATAAATTTCAGGTTTCACAACATCGCCGCACACCTTCATTTATTTCACAATTATATACGCACCGCTGATTTCCATATGCATTGACCAGAAAGCCAATAATGAAATGGGTAAAACATAATTAAAACATGTTTATAGTATATTTGTCATTATTTAAAAAATATCAACACGTTATTATTCATCACATTTTCGCGCGATTGCTAGTTATGAATCGGATCGGAACCATTCGGAACGGTTGGAAAAGTGATAATACGTACAATTACATTCTCACCAACAGGGATATCCTGAAAAATAGAAGTGCAATATGTTACGTAGCCGGTTATTTTACAAGATAAAGCTAAATAAGCGTAAATATGTAAGCGCTTAATTATTATTTTTTTTAGTGGATGTCAAGCTAACGAATCAACATTTAACTAACGACTCTTTCTCCCTTTTTTCTATCTAAAGTTAAGGAGCTTTAGATAGGAAAAAACAAACGAGCGTCTACGCTGCACGCAGATACATTAATACATGAATATATCTTATCTTATGGGCAGTTCCGACTTTCCCTTATTCTTTCACTCGACATAGGAATTATCTATGTTATTTCGTTGAACTCTCATTAGGCTAGCTTTATATCTTCCTGTGTTAGCTTTACGTTTCCTTTATTTTTTCACTGGACATAGGAATAATGTCTATTTTTTTTTTTTTTGAGCTATCGGTGGGCTGTTTTTTTTTTTTTTCGTCCAGAATCTACAAAAATAAACGAGTGGTGAAAGCTGACGTGTTTATGATTTTTATTGTACAGAAAGTGATTCTTTAGAGACTGATATACGGTATTTACATTTATATCGTTACATTGACATCGGAGGTATGTGTAGTTATCGAAAGGAGAGGGACTAAAATAGGAGATGATATAGTTGCATATAGCTGCATATAGTTGCATATAGTTGCATATCGTTGTATATAGTTGCTTATAGTTGCATATAGTTGTATATAGTTGCATATAGTTGCATATAGTTGTATATAGTTGCACGTTTCAAAAGCGTCTACGTGTCGTGAAAAGACGGCGTCAAATGTGGATAATGCTAATTTTTCAATTCGAGTCCGAATTCTGCGCGCATAAATTACATGAACGTGGAACCGTGCGACCCCCTCGTAAATCCAAGTTAAGATCGCCACTGAGAACTATCGGGGAATATTGCGTGGTAACTTAATTCATCCAGATCTTTAAACAGACCTTTTAGTTTCGGACTGTAAGCTTAGAAGGTTCAGAAGAAAGAATTCTTGAATGCGTTCGAAGGAAGTGTTTGAAGAGATGTAGATACCGATACGAGCAGGGCGCGTTTTTCACTCTATAGTTGTTTGCACTGAGCAGATGTCGCCGACGCCGTCGTGTGCTGTCGCTTTCTTCTTGACTTGCACTTCCGACTGATCGCATTTTAACAGATCCTGTTCGACAGATTGCAGAGCTTCTGAATGTGCCGTATTTGCGCAGATGCCCGACCGAACTGCATTTCGTTTGAATATACAACGTGGAAAGCTGCTATTTCGACTGACTGATCATTTTCGATCCACGTCTCCGATAGCGAGAGTAATTTGCAGCGCGACAGTACAAAGTCTGAACTGATATCTGAAGAATCAGCGATTGAGAAACGCTTCAATCTTTTCTACATCTGCCCTTTTCGAACCGAAAGGCGTATCACGTATAAATGTGGCAAATTCTTCGCTATTGCACAGTTCGTCGTCCCGCATTTGGTTCCCGCAATTTCCGTTTGGTGGCGGTTTTCGTTTTTGGAAACATAATGAATACACTTCTTATTACTGTGCAGGTTGATGAATAAGAAGTCCCACCGTAATAGAGACAAGCATGTAAAGACTATATTGCTAATTTAATAATACCATGGAAACGTAAAAAAAATATTATTTGTATGTATATCTGGGAAGGTAAAGGCGGATCCGAAGTAGAAAGGAACTGGCTCCAGTATTCTCCTTAGATCTATTGGGTTTAGTACAATGTGAACCTTAACTGGCGCAGCCAAATTTCTTCGCATCGCACAAGATTAAAGCGTACATCCTCAACGGTGTTCTTTTTAGAATGGGCATCATTTCAGGCGTTCATCCGTCCTTCTCCGAAGAGGAAATTGCTGAAGGAATTGAGTCCTCAATCCCTATTGCCTCAATTCGCCGAATTTACCGTTGTTCCGAAGATTCAAAAATTCCTACCCGCTCAGTCGAGATCAAATTCCATAAGACTACCCCCTTCTTGAATTTGTTTCAATTTACAGATTACGTTTCCCCGTTGCCCCCAGCGTCCGTTCACCTATGCAGTGTTCAAAATGTTTTCTTTTTCGTCACATTGCAAAACACTGCCGTAGTTCTTAGTATGTATCTGTCCTCACTGTGCTTCCAAGCACCCAGTCTCGGAATGTAGTTGCCTACAAGTTCCTCCCACCTGCCGAAATTGCAAAGGCTCTCACTGTGCCTATGATCGGTCTTGCCCTGAGTGGATTAGGCAGAAAGAAATAAAACGCATTATGGCTTTCGAGAATATCTCTTTTCAAGAAGCTTCACTTATCAAAAAGAACAGCTTAGCTACTCATGCCTTTTCGTTTGCTGACCGAGCCTCCTTGCCTTCCTCTTCCCACAATAATATTACTAAATCTCCATCATCACTCCCCTCTCTTCTTTCTAACTCTCTTCCTCATCCCAAATCACCTACATTCCACAAAAAACGGTTCTCTAAACCTATCTACGATTCCTCTCCCCAATTCCCCCCTTTTCCATCTAATCGTATTCCTTCTCCCTTCAATGGATGGACTCTCAATAAATCCGTTCCTTCTTTGCCCAACTCTACTTCAGAAAGTTGCCTTCCCGCAAATCTTACTAATATCAATCCTGTATCCTCATCCCCTCTAAACTCTTCCTCTTCGGATCTTTCTCCCTTAATTAATAATATTTCAACAGCGGTTCTAGAGCTTCTTTCTTTAAACAACATTGCTTCCTCCTCATTCTTTGCTGATTCTCTTTCTCGTTTCCTTTCTAATAATATAGATTTTTAATAATTCCTCTCCTAATAACAAGGAAAAATCAAATAGGACTAAAAAGGAGTAGAAGTGATAAGATTCAGGGCAGAATTTTCTCTATTTTCTTCTTTTGTCCTTCCCCCTTCCCCCTCTCGTCACCCCTATCCTCTTGCTTAATCTCTTTCCAATTGCGCAGTATGATTCATCCAAGTCAGTTGCCCGTTGACTCAGGTTTAAGAAACTGCTTTCTTCCGTTTTACATTTCCTTTTATTATTAAAAGTGCCGTTGCTGTAGTGGCCATACCCACTATTGAGCATTGGTACCTTTTATCTTCTCATTTTTTTCTCGAATGGGCTCATTTCGAGTTGACGTACTCAATCTTCGGGCTGAGTTCCATTCGGAGTTGCTTTTTTTCTCACTTTTACTGTTACATTTATACAGTTGTGAGACTAGCTGGCGTGCTTCGTAACACCCAGTTTTAAGTGCAATGGTCTAACTACAACTGACTTTACTTTATTTTCATACCTCTTTCCTGTTTCTCCAAAATCTCCATATATCTCCTTCATATCTGCTCCCAAATGTGTTTTATCATCTCCTTTTCTATTACGCTTTGTTTCCCTCTATAATCTAGCTGCCTTGACTCACTTCCCCCTATATTCTAATCATTATAGTCGATTGTTCCTTTCTTCTCTATCCACCTATCCTTGCTATTTCAGTATAAATGCTTTGCATTTATATCCTCCAATGTGCTCTCCTATTGTTTTCTACTTCATTTTCTTACCTTTTTTGCTGCTAATTCCTCTTTAACTCTACAATGCCGGTTGTGTTTAATCTGCTACAATGGAATTGTCGTAGTCTCAGAGCCAAAAAAAAAAGTTCATTGGAGGGTTTGTTGGATCTTCATAATATCCAAGTTGCTCTCATCTCGGAAACGTGGCTTCGGTCAGGCGTGGATTTTAACATTAGAGGCTTCAAGGTGATCAGAAGCGATCGCGATGATGGCTATGCTGGTTCTGCGATTCTCGTTAGAAATGACATTCCATTCCGTTCTCACGAGATTTCTCTCAACCTTCCGTCTACTCCTAATATTCCTAGCATCGTTCATATGTCCATCAATCCTCCTTCTATGCGTCCTATTAACGTTGTTTCGATTTATGTTCCTCCTACTTACGATCTTCGTCACTTCCCCCTTTCTACATTTTTCTCATCTATCCCGCAACCGTTTATTATCGGCGGCGATTGGAATACTCATTCCCCTCTGTGGGGCTGCACATCCTACAACAACAATGGTTACATCCTTGAGAATACTATCCTTTCTGATAACTTGGTGCTCCTTAATGATTTTTCCCCAACCTATTTTAGGAATGCTTTTGTCTCCAGTTCTCTTGATCTAACTCTTTCTTCCTCTTCAATTGGTCTTACCTTTACCTGGAGAACCCTTTCGGGTTCTTTCGGCAGTGACCATGTTCCCATAATAATTACTACTGATATTTTTCCTTCTCCAACTTATCCCAGGCCTCTCCATTCTCCTCGATGGAATCTCAGCAAAACTAATTGGACTCTTTTCCGCTCTTCTGTTGATTCGACACTTCCTGATCCACAGCTTAATTGTGATCTCATTTCTCTCTATAATTTCTTTTCCCATTCTATCAGGTCTGCTCTTTATCTATCTTCTCCCCCTCGTCGTTCTTCTGCATCCACTCATCGTTGTGCGGCCTCATCTCTTTGATGGAATGAGGAGTGTAACGCTGCATTTAACCATTGTCGTTCGACCTTCAGATCCTATCGCTCTAATCCTACAACCCAAAACTTTCTGGCTCATAAACAAGCCAACGCCAGGGCTAGGTTTATTCTTAAAGCCCCTGAAAAAGGCCTCTTGGAAGAAATTCTGCTCTTCTTTTTCTAGAAATACCTCTCTCTCACATATTTGGAGGTTGGCTGGAGCTTTTAAATTTCCATCCTCTGAACGTCCTTCTCTTCCTAATGTATCTGAGGATAGCCTAATACCCTTCATTGATTCTGTCGCTCCTGCGTACGTTCCTTCCTTTGACGAACTGTACTCCAGCACCTCTCCTCAAATCTCTTCCCCTCCTTCTCGCTTCCTCACTTCGGCTTTCAATCTTAATGAATTATTATCTGTTTTATCCAAATCTTCCAGCCCCACTCCAAGCCTTGATGGTATACCTTATCTTGCTCTTAAAAATCTATCTGAACTATCCCTTAACTTTCTTCTCAGTCTTTTTAATTCTTTCCTTTCCAGGGGTCAACCCCCCCCACCCCCTCTTGGAATTCTTTCATCATTGTCCCTATTCCTAAGAAAAGTTCTTCTTTACGCCCCATCTCCTTGGCATCTTGCATCAGAAAATTTTTTGAGGGTATGCTAAACAAGCGTCTTGTCTGGTGGTTGGAACACCATAATGTGCTTCCTAACAATATGTTCGGCTTTCGGCCTGGTATCGGCCCTCCTGATTGTGTCAGTCTTTTTGTGTCTCATTTATATAAGTCCTTTATCCAAAAACATTATACTCTGGCTTCCTTCATTGATGTTTCCTGTGCTTTCGACAATGTTCATCTCCCAACTTTAAGAGATAAAATGACAGTAATTAACATTCCAGTGAATTTCACTTCCCTTGTTATTAAGCTCATGTCCAATCGTTCTATCCACCTCTCACCTCCATTATTTGACACTTCTAGAAAGGTTTTCTGCGGTCTTCCTCAAGGTTCCTCCCTCAGTCCTACTCTTTTTAACATTTATACTGCTAGTATCGCTTCCCTTCCTTTAAATTCCCACTCTTTATTCTTTGCCGATGATATTTTGCTTTTTTCCTCTTCCCACGATATTGACGCAGCTAATGATGCTCTCAAATCGTCCCTTAATTTCCTTGAAAGTGCTCTTGCCTCAATTAACCTTTCGATTTCTCCTTCTAAGTCCTCCTGCGTTGTATTTACCCTTCGCCCTTATAACCCTGCTTCTGTTAATTTATCCTTAAATAGCACAGCTATTGCTCGTGTTAATTGCTTTCGTTATCTCGGTATCTTCCTCGATAGGCATCTGACTTTCTCCGAACATATTAAATATCTCTTTCCTCCTCCTCTACTAAACGGTTGAACCTGCTGAAGGCCCTGTCTCCGACTAAATGGGGTGGTGACCCTTTCATTCTTATTCTTCTATATAAATCCATCGTCCGCTCCAAGCTTGATTACTGTTCGTTCATTTATGCCTGCGCTTCCAAATCCCGTCTCTCTAAACTTGATGTGATCCAAAATTCTTGTCTTAGACTCTGTCTCGGTGCTCTTAAATCCTCTCCTATTCCAGCACTGATTGCTGAATCGAATGCTCTTCCCCTGTCTATTCGCAGATCTTATTTGGGCTATCGCTTCCTTGCTAAACGTCTTTCTCTCTCATCTTCTTCTCTCATTTTTTCCTACCTTCCAATTTCTCGGAATTGGCGCTTTGTGCCTAGAAAAATTCCTATCCTGTCTTCAGCGATCTCTGCCATCCTCCCAGAGTATTTATTTCGCCTACACTTGTAAAATCTCTCCCTCCAGCTGTAATTGAACGGGAATTCCACAGTATTGTCAATTCTCTCTTCCCTTCTCATGTTAACATTTTCACTGATGATTCTAAGGGGCCTGATGGGGTTGGTGCTTCTTTTATTCTTCCAGATTATAACTTCTCTGAATCCTTCTGTCTTCCTTCTTTCTGTTCCATATTTACAGCCGAGCTAATGGCTATTTTACGTTTCCTTATTTTTATCTCCTCCAATCGTCTTTCTTCCCAGTTTCTGATCATATCCGACTTCATGAGTGCTCTTCAAGCCATCTCTTCTCCTCTTCCTAATCATTCCTGTGATTTTACTATTCTCTGCATACGTTCTCTCATTCGGACTCTCTCTTCTCTCCATGTGATCCATATTGACTTGCTGTGGGTTCCTAGTCATTCTGGCATCTCAGGTAATGAGATGGCTGATTCTTTGGCTCGGGTTGCTGCTTCTTCTTCTACTTTCTTCTTCAAAAAAATCCCATCCTCTAATCTCTTGCCTTTGTGTAAACATTTTCATCTCAGATTTTGGTCGAATATGTACCCTTCCTCCGTTTCTAATTGTCGCTCTTTTTATCTGTCCGTTCAGCCTAATCTTCCTTCAAATCCTTGGTTCCTTCTATTCCCTTCACTTCCTCGTTCTCTTGTTGTCTCCATTGCGCGTTTGCGCTTTGACCATTCCTTGCTGCCTTCCTCACGCTTTCGCCTCTCGTTGACCTCTTCCCCATGTTGTCTTCTCCATTCAAACGATGCGGTTGTTTGTGACACCGATCACGTGTTCTTTGAGTGCTCTGCTCTTTCGGTGGAGTGCTCGGCTCTGTATTCCCACTTGCTTGGGCTGGGGCTTCCTGCTCCTTTTTGTGCTCGTTATATCCTGTCTTTTCCTTCTACACTTATTATCCCCTTCATTGTTTCCTTCTTATTAACGAAAGCTGATCGCCTCACTATATAACTTTCGTTTTCCCTTAATTGTTTCTGGGTGAAGGTTCTCGGTTGACGAGCCCAATTAAAAGAAGAAAAAAAACAAAAAAAACAACAACTGGGACACTCTTTACTTATACATACATATATGTATATTTGTAGGTGGGGTAATGCGATAATGTCAGGGTAACATTTTAACATTTCGTAAGAAGGACAAATTTTCGGAATTACCTGCAGCCATAAGACATATTCATGTCATAAAGGAGAATGAGTCGTTAGTTAAATTTTGATTTGGTCGCATGTTGATAATGCGAAGAAGCTAGTAGGACAGAATGATGGCCAGATAAAAAAGAAACAGAATACAGTATAATATGGAGAAGGCGAGTAAGGTATTTTTTTGTGGGAAAAGATTTTTTAATAAAATTTTTTTCTTCGGATATTCTATTTCTGCTTTGAATGCTACAACGATGTTAACTACCGAACATTTCCTGCTTTATTGTATCGAACATTATACAAACCAACGCTTCCAGTTCCAACTTCCGTCAAGTCTCAAAGAAACATTGAGTCTGGACAAAGTTAGGAAAGCCTCTAAATTATTGCCTGCGCTATGTATTATACACTGTTTACGATGTCATTTTTTTGACGTTATTTCTTGTGTTTGGATTCTATGTGAAAATATCTTTAGTCAACGTGGGTAATTACGAAGAGAAACTTAACATGTCATCTGTGATTAATGTTCTAAAATTGTAACGTTTTTTTGTTATATTAAAAATCGTTTACTTACAAAAGCATCTGCTGTTGATATCGTTAGTTGCATTACAAACAATATAGCGATTCCGATGAACAATAACTTGCATAACGACGTATTCATTTTGAATTATCTTCGAAACTGCGATGTATTTATTTTAGTTCGATCGTGTTAAATCTGAATAAAAGTTGAAAGAAAAAAGAGAAATGATAACGAACAACGATAATGTTTATCTTTACTTATTAGAATGTTTTAATCTGCGATACACGCTTATTTGAAAATTAGGAATAACTCACACGTCACTGACATCTAGAAACAGCAATAACAATCGTGCAGAGAAAACGGTCGAAAATAATGAAATAGTATTTGAAAAGTGAACTATAGGGAAAGAGTGAGTAAGTGGAAACACCGTAATATCTCCAAATATAATAAACAAAAAAATATTGCACGCTATAGTAAGTTTCATAGTATGGTTCGGAAGTTTTGATTTTCAAGATTAAGGATGAAAATTGAGTGTTAAAGCTACCGTGAACTAGAGTGACTTAATACATAAAAAAGTAAAGTAAGGTAAGTCCCATACCCTTGACAGGGCGTCGGGGATTGTGAAGTTAAGATTCACAATGAACTAAGTCTAACGGCACTGATGAGAGTAGGGGGGACAGTTTCTTTCTACTTGGGATTCGCTTTTACTTTCCTAGATTTTTCTGGTACCCGAATAATTTCAGGCTGGGTAAACCTTGGAGCGATTCGGATCTGGAATGAGACAGGTCTCGATTTTATGTGACGAAAAATGTTCCAAAAAAATTTCCCAATTTTATGTAACGTTTGTTATATTTTATAGGATTTCTGCGATTATGTTATTATATTCATAAGGACTGATTTAAAATTACGTTGTAAATTTTGATCATTTTATACAGAGTATAGAAGAGAAAGAGACAGAAATATAAGCAAGAGGGGTCAAGGGGCACAGTCCCTTGCGAGGCCAAAATAGCCGAGTTATATATATATATACATACATATATATATGTATGTATGTATAATTCAGAAAAATTCAGCGTGAAATAATTTGGTCATGCCGTGCGGAGTGGTGGAACGAACAGGACAATTATTATTCAAATCAGACATATCGATCAAATTGGTCTCTTAACCGGTTTGAGAATGCAGCGTATAATATGAAAATACGGAGACAGGAGCAGGCGGCGTGCATTACATCTTTAGCTTCATCAAGAATAGTCAACCTTTATAGCGGAGATGAAGCAAGAATGCTCTTATTGCTAATACGACTTTGGTAAGTCATCGAACGACAAAGAGTATTTTTAAGAGGTTACTTCAACATTTTCGATTTTATAAACTCGTCGGAATTATGTAAAATTACTTGTTTGTTTTTTAAACAGTTATTTTTGGCCTTCAACAAAGGAGAATATAAACTTCTATTTTATAATACTCGTATTTGAATTGTTTCAAGGCTTTTTTTTGGTTTTTTTTTTGCTTTTTTTTATTTGAGTTCGCCTACCGATGAGATTGACCCAGTGCTACAGCTTGAAAAATCATCAGTGATGAAAGAACCTAGATTTCGATACGATTATAAATTGAGGAATGGAAGAAGACAATCGTATGGATCTTAGGAGATATAGGGGGAGCGAGAGAATGCGTTATAGGGGGTAGAAAGAGAACAGCTTAAGAGCTGAAAGTAAAAGCACGAGCGCTCGGCGAAAAGAGTGGAATATTCAAAAAAAAAAGAGGTGATTGGCATTATAAATTAAATTAGGATCATCTGGTTGGAAGGGACAAAATGGAGAGAAAATAAGAGGAAAACTAAAAAAAAAAGAGAAGAAGGAAGTTATAATTAAAGTGAAGACGATAGATGGCAGAAATGCAAGGGCGACGGAGATGTGAAAAGTCATGGTATCATGATCGAGTTGGTAGGCAGGGCTTAATAGACAGATAAAAATAAGGTTTGAGAAAAGAGAAGGATAGATGGATCGCCATAATTTAAAGTAACAATTTTTTGGAGAGGAAATTTACATATTTTGTAGAGAGTAAAGCGTAAGCAGCCCTCAATTCCCGCATGACCAGGCGAAAAAAATC
Source organism: Icerya purchasi (assembly GCA_039619475.1). Lineage (NCBI taxonomy): Eukaryota > Metazoa > Arthropoda > Insecta > Hemiptera > Monophlebidae > Icerya > Icerya purchasi. The sequence continues at coordinate 448,267,348 of CM077116.1, read as the reverse complement.
AGTGTAGATATAGCACGACGGAAAGGCAATTAGGAGATTAATGTTTTGCTAAAAAGAGTAACAGGATCTACCGTCGCGATGGTGGGGAGAGAGGAGACGTAATGGCTAGAAAAATACTTTTAGCGTCAGAAACAACCGAAAAATTATTAGTGTAACTGAAAGGAGACGAATGATAGCGCGGAGAATACCTAGAGATTTAGTGGAAGAAATGGAGCAAAAGAAAGGTAATGTAACGGATTTAGAATGATTAAAAAAAAAACAAAAAAAGGGATGGTGAAGGCGTACACACTCCTTCCGGACTACCATTGGTGTAAATACGAGAATAAAGGGGGAAGACGGAATTAACGGTAAAGTTAAATTCATTGATGACAGTCGAATTAGGAGATTTACGGGAAGACGGAAGAAAGGGCAAGCCGGGAAGGTGAGAAAAAGTGTGTATTATTGAAATATGGAGACTTATTGAAGGAAATAATTTGGGAAAACGGATAAAGGTGAAAGACCGTATGAGCGAGAATAGGAATATTTTGAATACAAGATCGCCAGTTTTGGAGAAGAAAAGTGTAAGAATGGACGAGGTTGGAAGAGGAGAATAGCAGACGTTAAATTCGGAATCGATATCCTAGGTAAGACCCGTGGTGATAACGATGTAATAGAATTAGTTTCAGAAGGGATTCCTGAACATGAAGTAGACTTTAGAGTTTGAAGGAATAGGCGTAGGCACAGATTTCGGATGCGGTCAAGTTCGAAGAGAACAATTTTTTCGGGGCACTAGCATACGGGAAAGAACAGTAATCTAATTTCGATAGGATAGTAGATTTTTATAACAAAGATCTCCCTACTTACTTGGAAAGAGATCCCTGAGGAGGTTTGAAGGCAGAGGAGTAAAGTTCATTTATATAACCGTGAAAGGAAAGACGGCTACTTAAAAGAACCCCGAAATATCGAAAAGACGAAACACTAATGGAATACGATAATTATTTAAAGGAAAATTTATTAACGAAGGGTTGACGTAAGGTGAAAATTATATACCTGAAAACTTGGAGGGAGAAACTGGAAGATAAACGTTGGAGAAATGGTTGTTTCTAAACTGCTGAGCGATTAAGTTTGTCATTAGCCAGTGAAATGTGGTTAAAAGTGCAATAGAACGACATTACGGATGTAAAAATTAAACGGAGAGTAGGTCTAAGGCAGGAGCCCTGAGGAAGCTCCCAAAGCACCATTCTTGAGGAAAAGAAAGAAGGAGTGGATAGATGAATAGTTCTAAAAGAGATTAAAAATAAGTGAGGAGGAATATTGATGGAGGGTATTTTGTTTAGGAGAGTTGGAAGATGGACATTACTAAATGCACTGGAAACATCAATAAAGGAAGCAAAAGGTAAATTTTTTATCAATAAGAAATATATATATATATGTATATATAAATATCGGATAGAAAAGGGGACAATACGAATATTACCGGGAAGACGATGGCTCTGTTCCAACTACCAAATAAGTGGCCTATTTAACATACTCTCAAAACGTTTCCTGAAAAGCAAGAAGCAAGAAAAATTGCTCGGAGAGAGGATGAATTATTTTTAGGAATAGGGGTAATGATAAAGGTATTCCATAAAGGCGGAACAGAAGTAGAAGAGAGGAAGGAATTATAGATGTTAGGGAGAGAATACGTAAGTGAGGTTTCGGAGAGATTTTTAAGTATAGGGAAAGAAATGTCATCAATACCGAAAACAGAGTTAGATGAATTGCTTAAGGAAGCGCGGAACTCGTTGAGATTAAAAAGAAAAAAGTATCGCCGAAAGAGATGAGTGAAGTGGACAGGCTGTTTTAAAGAAAGGAACATAAGCCGGAACAGTAAAATTGATAAAAGGATTTCGACCGGGTAGATTGAGGTCCCCGTCCCCGCAGGAGAGGGATTTTTAAAGGCTCTTACCATTTTCCAGACGTGTGATATAGAAGTGAACCCAGAGAGAACGATGTATAATAATTTTTGAAGTGAAACTTCTTTAGGTGCGCCTTATATGATATGGGGAGTTAAAATACAAAACGGGCGAGCGTACGTTATGAAAATAACTAAGGCAGGTCTATTCTCGCATTCTCTTTTGTACGGACGTTCGTAGTCGGGGGCTCCGCCACTCTTCTCTGTACTGCTGCTTACTGTGTCTTACAGTCACGCACTCGACTCTCTCCGTTACGCGTGTACGAGTAGCGTGCTCTTTTTCTTACTCCGTTACAAGCGGCAGATCAATTTAAGAAAGATTTGACGAAAAAATGGATGATGAGTCTCCACGGAAAACAAAAATTATTTCAAAAAAGACCCAATCAACGGCTAGTTCTTCTGAACAGTAATTATTAATACATCTAAAATTTCATGTAAGGTTACGGGCCACGTAGGCAGTAATATATTTAATTAAAATTTATGTTGCATGTTATCGCATTTTATGCTACACTTTGAGATATATACATGTATAAAAAAACAAGAAAATAAATTTATTAGAAAATTTAAAATATCAAAAATTAATCCAACATAAAAAAGTAGCTAATGTGTATTTATCTTTTTTCTTTTTCTTCTTCATTTAAATTTGCATTATTTTTTCTTTTACAAAACAGGGCAGAAGTGAAACTTTATAGATACGTGTTTATAAGAACTGCACAGATCTTCCCATTTGGTTCTTACTCTTGATAAATTTGGCACTATAACCTTAAATCGAAGTTGGGGAAAATGCCTTTAAAGTTTAACTTCTGCCCTGTGCCCCGAGGCACAGTTGTTTGTTTTTTTTGTCTATTTACAAAATTATACTAGATTTTCTTCGAATATCGCATAATTCTATGTGAAACAAGGCAGCATAGAGTAACAGTGGCGCAACGTTATGTTGCCGTAGTTGTAGTCTCTGTATGAAATTTTTCCAATTTTGTGCGTATGCATTATGTCGAATTATTATGAAGACTAATAGGCCGGAACATTTGGACACGATTTTAGAAGCTAAGGGCGAGTAAAAGTTGTTTTAATTATAAATAATCGCTAATAGTCGCGTAGAAACTAATGGCCTCTTATATGCGTACAGTTTAGTGCAAACACACATACTTGAACTGGGCTTCTCTGAGTATGAAACCGATATTTACAGTCAGCGTCTACAATGTACAGTTTATAAGCACCTGTGTTACTAGACAATAAGAATTTCATATAATTAGTCATAATGCTCAAAATTGAACGGTACGATGAAGATCAAGACTAAGACGTTATACTATATCGAGCATTATGTTACATTCGGTCAAGTTGTGAATATGACCATATTAAGAAATATAGTTTTCCATAACTTGCGATTTACTGTTAAAGCCCCTCCTTTGCTCGCTTTCTCTGAAAAAATATTTTAACCGTACAAGTTTCTATTACTTATCGATCTTCCTCCGATATTCTCGCAGTTCACCTTCGCTGGTAAATTTTCAACTCCGACGGTGGATTTAGTATCGCACAAAAACAAGTAACTTGGATCCTGCTTCCTTTTTGGAGCATATGTCTATCATTGCGGACAAATGGCCGGGATTCTTATATGTATACACACGAATGGATTTAAAGACATTCGAGGACCAGTGTAGAATCGGCGTTTGTTATTCCGAGTAGAAACGTGACCAGGAAATTTAAATTACCATAGGCATGCTCGATTTTCACTGCCGAGGCCTTTTCGATTGAAAACCCTCTACGTTTCTTTCGTGATTTCAACTGTAACGGTAATATATCTTAATTTTATCTAACTCCTTAAGCTGCCTTATTGCCATATTGAACTTCCATACCGCCCAAGTTTCCTATTTTATATTTGCAATTTTATAAGAAGGGTACACATCCTTCGTTCAAGGAACCTCATAGTCAACTTTTGCTGGGTTCCTGGCACACTGGAATTCCTGGTAACACTGTCTGTGATGAAGCCGCTAAATCTGCAGCACAAATTGGTAACTTGTACCCTTGTATTCCATATACGGATCTCCGTTTTACGGTGAGGGCACAGTTTGCAATCGGATTGGAATACACTCCACCAGTATAAAGCCAGCGATTTCTATAAGAGTATTATTCCGGTTCCTTTCAAGGAAGTTTGGCATTTTCCAAAGAAGTTTTTGGCACTCCAATATCTCGGTACATGATCACAACGTTGACTCGGCTTCGTTTAAACCACCGTGCTCTACCCTTGCATTTGCACAGAATTGGCTTGGCAGAAATTGGTACCTATTCACACTTAACAAAATGAAGAGAAAAACTAGAAGGAAAAACGAGGTATTTGTAAAAAAAATAGCAAATTAATTGGAATTGTGGGAACTATTCCGCAAAAAATTGTAAAGAGAATTTTCAAAGTTATGGAAGAAGAGGGTATTATATCGTGTTTGGAGTAGAGTTCCATGGCAAAAGAAGAGAATATTTCAGGACGAGAAGAATTTATTGTACTTATCTGGAAATTAAAGAGGAGAGAGAGCTTCCTGATTTTTATTTGAAAAATTTAACCTTTATCCATTTTTTTTTTTTCTCTTTAGTTATGGACACGTCAGCACAGGACATTTACCCCACACAAAAGATTAGATGAATAGAAAGACACATGGAGCGAAAACGATTAGAGACAGAATATCCATTGGCTGGCACAGAAATATGAGCAGACGGGAAAGAAGGCAAGTGGGAAGATGGTTTTTAAAAGTAAAAAAAGAAAAGTTGAATTGTCTCAACAAGTTTGCAATAAATGTTTAAAGCTTTCACGGTGATTAATTATCATAAATAAATTACGGACTCAACTGTGTTAGAAAGAATTATACTGGCTTAACGTTTCGGACAGCTTGACCATCATCAGAAGGATTAGGTTTGCACAAAAAAAAAAAGAAAAAAAGAAAAAAAAACCTATCGTTCATCTATCAGTTCTTTTGCGATAATTAAATAAAAATTACTTAAATGAAGCGAACAGAATGTCATATAAAATTGAAAATAATAAAAATGGTGGCAGTAATGTGAAAGTAAAATAGTATTTACCGAAAATTTCTGTCGAACAACGATGCTGGTATTACTTCAAAACGTTTAACGAGTACTCTGAATTGCTTGCCTTTTTATTAATACGATGTTCGATTAAAGCGCCGTGAAAATATTTGATCTTTCTGTTTGATTTGTCTGTTTAAATAATTAAAAGTGAAGAGAGCGATGAATGTTTAGACTCAGTTGCGCATTATTATTTATTTAAAGTTTATTTATAAACGTTTATTATAATACCGATTCAGTGCAAACATTGTATTTTTAGAACCGTTTTGAATTATAAGGGTTAAAAAGCGTATGTAGTCTAGCAGGTGGATCGCACTAATTACTGTGCATTTATACGCTTAAAAATCATTCTGAATAAATAATGATCTGTCGAATGTTTGTGTTTATACAAATGCAATGGTTAAAATTGGTACACGACTCCACGCAGCTATGCTTAATCCATCTGAACATAGTTAACGATGTAATTTGCAAAAGTTCTGAGTTATTTGAGCTGAGGTTAGAAAAATATTTTAATATTCGTTTAATCGTTTTTGCTAGTAGAGCGAATGTGAACATTTTTTCAATAATTTCGATCAAATTCCAATAACTAAATACGCATTTACAAATTATACGCTGCGCTCTCATTTACGTAGATTTTTTTTTTTTTTTTTTAAATACATAAGTAGTAGAAGTGATAGGTTAAAGGTTTTCGGAAAAGGCTGTTGAGATGAACTTCATTTTTGATAGTAGCAGTAACGATATTTTAATAATAATTTAGGAAGCTTTCTCTTTGTTGTTGAGAGGTTAATATATTTTGATATTTGAACTACCAAGGCGACATTTGAGTAACGTATTTGATTTCCAAAAAGATTCGTACAAGTAAGGAATTTTTCTTTATTTCTTTATTTCTTTATTTCTTTATTTCTTTATTTCTTTATTTCTTTATTTCTTTATTTCTTTATTTCTTTATTTCTTTATTTCTTTATTTCTTTATTTCTTTATTTCTTTATTTATTGCAACTAAGGCTAGAGATTTGGAGAGAAATTACAAAATTACAAGCAAAAGTTACAAAATTAAAACTTCGTTATTTAGCAAGTACGAATGTGTAAAACGAGTATGCCCAAGTGTCTCTGCATAACGTTACCTCCTGTTCTCCTCTATTTTCACGACTTGAGGAAAGCCACGGCTTTGTTGACGATTTTATGGAGCGTAACTTATTTTCTGCGGGAAGATTTTGGTAATTGTTGTTGCAGATGTTAATGATGTTTAAACTGATGTTTAAAATTAGTAAATGGTACCGCTACATTTGATGATGTCGGACGTTTAGTGGCTGTTTTAAGGCGAGTTTTTCCGCACTTTTAAGGCTCACTGAGCTCGGTCAGATTATGTCGGTATAACAGAAATCGAGTTTTGGACACCAGTGCTGGTATTTTGATATTTAGTTGTAAAGTGGATATAATGTATGGTAGGTTGGTGTTCCATCATGATCCTCGATAATACTATTCTTTTTGTTCAACTCTTTTTAAGATAATAATAAAACAGGAAAGAACAAAAAAAATTATTGGAAGCAGAAAAATAAAACATTATTTTTTTATTTTGTTTTATATATACATACATACATATATATATATATATATATATATATATATATATATATATATGTATGTATATATATATATATGGCTTTAATACAACTATGAGGTTATCAAGCCGAGCTTATGATATTAATTACAGAGTTTAATACAAATTACAGTTTCTGAGGATTAAGAAGAGATCATTTATGGACTATTGTTACACGCAGTAATTGGGATAGGTTTGAGGATAGATTAAACTTTCGTCGGAATTCGGATAAATTATTGCAACTTGTTAAGATATGTCGGGGAGAGTAAGCTGAGAAGTGTTGCAGAAGGGACAGGATGGAAGTGGTGTGTTATTGAAAAGGTATGGATGAGTTGGTTACATATTAGTATGGTCGAGTCTCAATCTAATTAAAATTATTTCTTATTTTCGCGATTTTTGATCAGATAACTCCTATTATTCTTCGACCTTTTCTCTTATGCCTCTCTTAGATGATTTGTGGACGAGGTCAATCTGCATTTCGCATTTCATTCTCCGTACATACCGAAATACTTAAAAAGCCTATCTTCATGAGACTCCAATTCGATACATAAGCGATGGTATTCACACCTAATTGTTCTCTCTTCTTATTGATTTCATGTACGCGACATAATTTTTTCTTCTTTGTGTTTCATAAAGCTAATAGCAGAAGGAGTTATTCTTCGTTTGCGCTCATGCTCAATAACAATATCAAAACAAAAATATATTAATATGGAAACGCGCTACGATATTTAAAAAAAAAAAAAGCGACAGACTGGACCGCTTACACAAAGGTATCGCATCCTATGTGACGTGCCCATATCACAGACCGCCGCGACAACCGCTCAATTGCTTCCAGCCGTGACAGATCGCTTTTTGTGTGACCGAGCCTTCAAAACACCGCATAATCATGTTTTGCAGAAACAGCTTTATCACACTTTTTGCACGTAAACATATTAATTATCTAGATCGAGCCGTTTTGAACGTGGGGCAACAAAAATATTTACATACCTTTAATTACAGTTATAGATAAATTTTCCAGAATTTTAAAACTGGATATTATAAGCTTATCGAAAATAATTTTAAAAGGTACAAAATTTTTACTTAAATATACTAATTACACTTTATAAATCTACAAAGAAGCACGAACAAAATAAACGCGACCGTTCGCTGCAAAAGTAATAATATGATACATATGACATAAACATTTTTGTCCATATAGATCCTAAACCTATTTAGAAAAAAAATAAAAAGACATACTTTTATCCGGTCAGGAAAAACTGAACGAGAGAAGAGCAGCGTTAAAAAATCAGAATTCTGAAATTTCTGATCTTCCAGTAAATGATTACTACACGCATAACAAAAGTACCATCTGTGAATATTAAATCCAACACTAACGTATATACAAATATGATTAAAAATGTTCACGGTGTAAACCCATCCTTAAGCTCCAAACATAGTCATTAAGTGGAATGGTTATTACAAGAAAAGGGAGCAATCCCAAAATGAATAATAAAAATAAAAATGTTAAAGTGAATAGGAATGATTTAAATGTTAGGAAAATGAGACATTACATTACCGTTTCGTGTATTACTATTTTATTTTTAATAGGATTTTTAATTAATTAATTAATTTTTTTTAATTATTTAATTTGTTAAATTAAATTATGTGTATTTTTTCTGTTCTGCTTAAAGTACCTAAGCAGAATGCATGTAGTATTCTTTCCAAATTAAGCGATTTAGTAGTTCTTACAGCTAATAATGAATTTGATATTATTTTATTGTAGGAAACTTGTATGTCCACTCGGGAACAGTCTGGTTAGACGGAGGGGTTGCTATTTTAATTAAATTAAATATGTCCGGTACATTTTAATTTTGTTACTTACAATAACAGTCTAACGCAGTCTGCATTTGTGTAAGCTTTAATAAATGCTCTTGTTATTTTATTATTATCCATCGGGATACATTACGGACACGAGGACAATTGTAGATGCACTAGAGCAGGAGTTCCCAACCAGGGGGGCAAAGAGAGATGTCAAGGGAGGCGCGAAAGAAAAATTAATTTAATGCATAAATTAAACATCGGACGAGGGGTGTTCAATAAATAATGTGACATGCCTTCGAAAATGATCTTTTAGGAATCAGAAAATTTTCACAAATAATCAACAAAGTAAGATTATCACTATTTTTTGCATTGGTTGCGATGAATCCACCGACATCGTTAATTGTGCACAGTTAATAGTTTATGTTCATTACGTCAGTGGAGATTACATTGAAGAAGAGATTTTGTAATCCCAATCTTTGACATCAGGCACTAAATCTGAAGATGTATGTAATTCAATATCTGATTTCATCGAAAAAAATTATTTGAATTGGAATAAACTCATTGGACTTTGCACAGATGGCGCCCCTGCAATGATAGGTGTACGATATCACGCTTAGCTTAAAAGTTCAAGAAAAAGAATTCCGCGATAGTGTGTACTAATCGTTTTATTCATCGACAAGATTTGGCTTCCAAAACATTGCCGCAGAAATTACACCAGACTTTGGACTTCGCTATAAAGATCATAAACTACATCAAGAGTAGCGCTTTGAACAGTGATTATTTAGTTTACTTTGCGAGGATCTTGATTCTGATCACAGAGTCCTTCTATTTCACACAGAAGTACGCTGGAAGGGCAACATTTGGTTCGCCTTTATGAATTGAAAGATGAGGTCATCCTCTTTCTTGAGTTCAAAGAAAAAAAGAGATTTTTTGCAAATGTTCAATAATGAACAATTTAAATGGAGGTTGACCTATTTAACCGATATATTTGATGCCTTTAATCAGCTAAACTTAAAGCTTCAAGGCAGAAACGGCACTGTAATAAGTAACTATGATCATATTCAAGGGTTCATGTCTATGCTTCAACTTTGAAATCAAAAGATATCTGCTGAAAATGTAATAATATCTTTTTTTCGACTATTCAAAGCAATTTAAAATAAAAACTGGACGAAGATTTCAAAGTTGAAATATAAACTCATTTGCAAGCGCTGGAAAACGAATTTCACCGATACTATCGAGGCATTAATTCAGAGTCACCAATATGTCACATGACTAGAAACTGATGTCTTACAATTACCAGAAGAAGTTCAGAAAGAATTTCTAAAAATGAAGTTTGATTTGACAACGAAAGATAACTTCCAACTCTTGACATTGGAGAAATTTTGGATCAAACGATTCCTTGTTAATTCGAAAGTTGCCTCTCTTGCTTTGGGAATACTTGTTCCTTTTTTTTCGACTTACTTATGTGAGACAGGGTTTTCAGCTCTGGTTTTAATTAAAACTAAGCAGCGAAATCGTCTTGCCATCGATAGCGACCTGACAATAGCTCTGGCAAAAACTGAACCTAGAATCAGCCAACTGGTGCAGAGCATGCAAGCCCAAGTATCTCATTAGTACCTCTAATTATAATAAATTATTTCGATAAAAAAAACGTTTTAAATTTGGTTAAAGTTTATTTTCTACAACTTAGAATTAAAATAAATAAGTGTCATTAAAACAATGTGCTCTTTTTTTTTTTAATGAAAAAATAAAGGGGGGCATAAAATATTATTTATAATTCGGGGAGGCTCGACGAAAAAAAGGTTGGGAAACTCTGCACTAGAGAGTTCAGATAATTTACTCTTAATTTTAGGTGGGAATTTCAATACTTTAAACGTTAGCTGTGGCTTTAGTCGTAATGGCGGTAAAGGAATAGCAATGATAGTAATTCTTTGTAACTCATAACTGAAATTAGTTTCGATGGTGTCAGTGCAAATATACTAGCTTACACTGATGAGAATTATTTCAGGAAACGTTGAAATTTAATAAATTTTCTAAATCTGCCATTTATACAGGCGTTTTAAAAATAAAAAAATAACGACACATCCTTCTGTAAAAATGATAGTTGGCTGGTTGAATTCGCAAATTTAGTTCTCCTTCTTACCTGCTTTCTTTTTTTTTTTTTTATCAAAGTAGTGATCAACAAACTTATTTTTTAACTAGTTTTATTTTGGTATGTGAATTGTTCTTACCTTTAAAATGCGAGAAAAAGTATTTTTCCTTAGGTTTAGATGGTGTTATATGCGAGGTTTTAAATAATTTAAGTTGAGGGCATGCTTAACAAGCGCCTGGTCTGGTGGCTCGAACACAATAATGTTTTTCCTTCTAATATGTTTGGTTTCCGTCCAGGCTTAGGTCCTGCTGACTGCGTCAGTCTGTTTGTTTCCTATATCTATAAATCTTTCATCGATAAACAGTACACTCTAGCTACTTTTATCGATGTTTCCAGTGCTTTTGATAATGTCCATCTCCCTACTCTTCGAGATAGAATGATAGCAATTAACATCCCGACGCATTTTTGTTCCCTCATTGTTAACTTGATGTTAAATCGTACTATTCTCCTGTCTTCTTCTTCGTTCGAGGTTACAAGAGTTGTTTCACGTGGTCTTCCACAAGGATCCTGCCTTAGTCCTACTCTTTTTAATATTTATACTATTTCTGTTGCTTCTCTTTCTATGAACTCCTCTTCATTATTTTTTGCCGATGACATTCTTCTCTTTTCCTCATCCCGCGATATCGTAGATGCTAACGAAGAATTTTGAATACTGTGATAACGTTCTTTCTCGTGTTTAATACGTTGAAGAGATAACGCAATTATCATCATTTCTAAAACAGTAAGTAAGATATTGAATATTTTATTTCACACGAACGGATAAATTAGCTGCAGAATTATGTCATCCTCGAAGAGTGTAACAGCGAATAGAAATCAAAATAAGCGATTTATGAGTGACAGCAGCGAGCAAGAATTACCCAAAAAAGGTGGGAAGAAAAAAGCAGCAAATAAGAAGCAAGAGGACTCTGACTCGGACTGCGATTCGTCGATGGTGGCTTCGCTAGGAAAGGAATGGCTGAGGAAAGAAATTGCGGAAATAAAAAGCTCTATGAATTTCATTGCCAATCAGTACGAGGACTTAAAGATTGCAAACCAAACCTTGATCTCGGAAGTGAAGGCATTGCGGGAACAAGTTTCAGCACTAAAAGAGGAAGTAAAAAGCAAAGATATTCAAATCAAAGAACTAACCTCCACGGTTCACGAATTAGAACAATATGGGCGTCGCGAGAATATTGAACTACACGGAGTAACTGAAATAGTTAATGAAGACGTGCCAAATATTGTCAAGAAGGTAGCAGAACAGCTAGGTGTATCACTAACAGCGGAGAATATCATAGCTGCGCACAGGATACCTTCCAGGAATAAAAGTTTGCCTAGACCAATTATTGCTAAAATAGGTCGGAGGAATGCCGACCTATTAATGGTGAATAAGAAGACGTGTTCAATTCAGGACAAAGACATAACCGGTAACGAAAAGAGTAACTTAAAAATTTATATTAACGAAAATTTGACTCGGTACTATAAAAATTTGCTTTGGGAAGTGAAGCAGAAAGCGAGAGCTCTAAACTACAAATTTGCGTGGGCAAGAAATGGCAAAATATTTGCCAAAAAGGAGATGGAAGGAAGAGCGCTTCATATCAGAAATGCGGACGATTTAAATAAATTAATTTAAGCTCTATAATATAAGATGTTTTCATTAAGTTTATATTATCGTTTTTATTGTAACACGTAGAATACATATGAATATGTGCTGTGGTATAAGTGGATGTCTGTGGGTAGTATATATGCGAACGGGAAAATGCGCACGAAACGATTTAATACGGCAGTTCATTAACAGTTCTTATTTTATAATGCATGGTAGTATCTCCATATGTATGCGTGTGCATATCGGAATTAATTTATATTGGTTAGTATGGACAGAAATAACACTGATCGGAAAGGAATTATTTTCCGCGATAACTGGTAATCGGATGTGTGTTGTTGGTATGGATGAGTATGTGTGCGTCGTTATACGTTGCCGGCTGGGTAGTAATGAGGTGTATGTGCCAGTGGGTTTGTTTGTAGTGGTGGCGAAATGTATAGAGTTGGTGATTTGAAAGTTGTTGGTATGTGCATGTTGTGTGGATATTGGTATGCGGAAAGAGTTCAGTCTCTGTCGTTTGTTGTAATGAGATAGGGTTGTTAGTTGTGTAATTTTGATAGTTCTTTTTAGTGATAAATTTGCGATTCAGTGTAACGGCTTGAGGTGCGGTGGTATGAAGCGGTATGCGATCGGTGTGAGAGATAGCTGTGAGTGTGCACCGTTGTTATGTGCAAACACTGAGCCGGAAACGTATTTGTATATTTAAGAAGTATTGTCCTGGTGGTGGTGTTAAAGTGGCTGATATTTGATAAATCTTATCATTTCTTTTGTTTACAGTTAGCTTCGCATGATAATTTATTTTGTTACTTTATCTTTACACGGTTCGCTATGTGGTCAACTGCAAATCGCTGTGTATGAGAAGTGCGTCAGGCTTGTCAGCTTCGATCAAATGAAGCAGCGGTTCGCGTACGGATATTTGTTTGATTAAATGGGTACGAGTGTGTGAGTGAGGTAGGGTGGTACGTGTGCGAATGTAGAAGTGTGCATAGATCTAGATATAAACCGGCGGAAATTAAAGTTATATAGCGATAATCGCGCCGTGAGTCTCGATAAATCAATGTGTTCGGAATATGGTCAATTTTCTACTATCGCACCAGTGTTTAACGACCAATAACAATGACGTCTCCGATTCTATTTTGTAAGAAAATTAACTGCGCTAATTACACAACAATTGGTGACTGGGAGAGGGGATGTATGAGACTATTTAATATAGACAAAGGGTGTACAAAAATTAATAAAGATCTATTTCATGTACTGCACCTAAATATAAGAAGCCTAAGAAATAACTGGGATGAATTTTTGGCATACATCTATAAAACACTGGTCAGTGTGATTATTATCACGGAAACAAATGTGAGAGAAAATGAATTAAAATTATACGTGATCCCGGGGTTCGCCAGGTATAGCAATAAAAAACCAGATAAATTTAATGGAGGAGTTGCCATATTTGTCAATAATAGTTTTAAATCCAACTTCCATGCTGAATATAATAATAATGCGTTCGAGTGTTTAGCGGTTGACATAGAAATACATAGCAAGAAAACAACACGAATATTTGCATTTTACCGATCACCAAGCCGTAATGTCAATGAATTCTTGTATGAGCTAGATTTATTTACTAAACAGATTGAGAATAAACAAGAACTTTTAATATGTGGGGACTTTAATATAAATCTATTAAAATGTAATACTAAATCGGAAAATTTTTTAAATATTATGGCTGGGTGTGGGTGTATAAGATTGATTGATGGTGTAACGCGTGAGGAATTTAGAGGTGGTAATTTAACCCAATCATGTATAGATAATATCTTTATTAGGAGCTCAACGGAAGAAATTTATGCAGGAATTATTAATTCAAAAATATCCGATCATTATATAATTGGTTGCCTATTTCCCATTAATAGGTGCTCTTACCAAAAAATGAAAGTACAAACAAAAAAGAGGTTAAACGAAATGTGGCTGAACCACAAACTTAAAAGTTATGACTGGCATAGTCTTGAAAAGATTGACTCCATCGAAAATATCTGCTCGCAAATGCAATCTGAATTTAATAATTTATATAAGGAATGTAGAAAGCAGGTGACGTACACAAAGGAAAATAATTTTTCATTTAAAAATGACTGGATGAATATAAAAATTTTAAACTTGATGAAAATTAGGGATATATACTATAAGCGTAGTAAAAATAATACAACAAACGCGAGGTATAAAAATTTGTATAAAACATACAGAAATATGACTAAGACCGAAATTAGAAAAGCAAAATTAGAATATTACAACAAACAAATGCAACATGCTAATAACAGAACCAAAAAAGTATGGCAGATAATCAATAATATAGTATATAATAAAAACAAATCTTCAATTGATGAGTTCATCTTGAGGCATTTTGAAAGTGCTAAACATGCGGCGAGTAAATTTATCGATCACTTCTCCCAACTAAAACAGCATTGTACTCAAGCGTGTAATACGCAATTATTGAATAGCGATAACTTAGAGCTGACACTCACGTCATTTTATATTCCAATAGTTACAAACAAGCAAGTAGAACAAATAATTAACAGATTACCGATTCACAAAGCCCCAGGATGGGATGGTATTAGAGCTTCGGATATTAAAAATAATGTAGCTATATTTACCCCCCTACTTACAAAGATAATTAACGGTTCAATTCAAGAAGGTAGCATTCCTGAGGGACTAAAAACTGGTGTTATTAGACCGATATATAAAAACGGATTGGCGAGTGCTTGTGACAATTATAGACCAATTACTATAATCTCGGTTTTAGCAAAAATTCTGGAACAACACGTTGCGTTTCATTTAAGAAATTATTTGGAGAGAAACGAGTTGCTGCACAATATGCAATTTGGGTTTAGAGAAGGAAAATCAACTGTCTCTTTGTTAAGAGTATTAACAAACAGGATAAATAAGGGATTGGCAAACGGCAAACAATTTATTATAATTTTTATAGATATTAGTAAAGCATTCGATGCTGTAAACCATCAAATATTGTTGCGAAATATGCAAGAAATGGGAATCATAGGTAGGCAAAATAAATGGTTTGAAAGTTATTTGTATAATAGGAAAACCGTAGTAAAAATCGATGAAGAATTAAGTAGAGAAGAATTTGCATTAACAGGGGTGGGACAAGGAACTATTTTAGCTCCGTTGCTATTTTTGATCTATACCAACTCCCTTCATAAATTTGTTAAAAATTCGACAGTCTTTGCTTATGCGGACGATATAGCACTCGTTATCGAGCACCGCGACATCCATGAGGCCGAAAAACTCTTGCAAGAGGATGTAAATAGTATGTGTAAGTGGGCGCATGATAAACATCTGACTATTAATATAAAAAAATCGAAGGCTTTGTACATAAGAACGTCCAGTAGATATAGAACATATAAGCCATCTATCACAGTGCATAACAATAATTGCTTACATAATTACTTGATTTCTACTTCGAACTGTGGTTGCACACAACTGGAAACGACAGAAGAGGTTAAATACTTAGGATTAATTATTGACAGGACATTATCGTGGGACAAGCATGTTATAAATTTATCTAATAAAATCAGGCAAATGATACCGGCACTTTATAAATTGGCTCTTTCAATACCATATGGTAGTCTGCGTGTATACTATAACGCTATAGTATTGTCTAGAATCATGTATGGGATATCAATTTGGGGTGAAGCAAAACGGACGATAATCAAAAAGGTTAGTAGTCAACAAAAGAAATGCTTAAAGATAATATTACCTAATAAAGATCAGGTTAACAGCAATATTAGCTGGTGGAGAGAAAAAAATGAAATGTCTCCAAGGATGTACTACTTTTATCACCGATTACTTGAATATAAGACCACAAGTAGATCAATTGCTACAATGACAAGAAGTAGGACAACGAGGAGTAATAGGGAGGTATATTTTATTCGACCGAGAGGCATAAATAGTAAGATTGATAATATTGATGAAATAGTTCTAATTAAGCTTCTAGAACGAATCCCAGAAGTTATAATGCAAAAAGAAATAGGAACTTGGAAATTATTAATTAAGCAATGGTTGATTGATAACACGGAGTGACATTAGAGTAGATAAACTGGGAACTGGCTGTGGCGGAGAATAGACCATTCCAATATATTTATCGAACTCGTGGTTATGAAATTGAATAACGATAAGTAGTTTTTTTCTTTGTTTTCATCTATTTTAGTCTTGTTTTAATATTATTATTCTATTTTTAGATTTTATAGTTTTCTCACTAATTGTAAGTACGAAAGTTAATAGTATAAGTAAAGAACTTTTGTTACACATTTTTCTTGAATAAACGATGATAAGCGTGTTGGGCACCCGCAGACGGGCAGTATGCCTTGCGGGACCCACAACTTATTTCTTTAAAAAAAAAAAAAAAAAAAAAAAAAAAAAGTGTTAATTCGTCTCTAGCTACTTTGGAACAATCTCTTTCCTCTTTGAACCTTTCTATTTCCCCTTTAAAATCCTCTTGTATTGTCTTTTCTCTTCGTCCTTTTAATCCCGCTTTAGTCTCTGTATCCTTAAACTCCAATCTTATCCCTCGTAGGGAATGCTTCTGCTATCTCGGTGTATTTCTCAACAGTCGTCTCTCCTTTTATGAACATATTAATTTCCTTTCCTCTTCTGCCCTTAAAAGACTAAACTTACTGAAAGCTCTTTCTCCAACAAAATGGGGAGGCGATCCCTTTCTCCTTATTTCCTTGTACAATTCGATTATCCGTTCCAAATTCGACTACTGTTCCTTTATCTATGGCTCTGCCTCAAAATCACTTCTTTCCAAGCTGGATATAATTCAAAATTCTTGTATTCGTCTTTGCCTTGGTGTTCTTAGATCTTCTCGAGTACCAGCAGTTCTCGCTGAGTCTAACTCGCCTCCCCTTTTCATTCGCAGATCCTATTTAGGTTATCGTTTTTTGTGTAAACGCTTACCGTTATCATCCTCCAAACTTATTCCTTCATATCTTTCTATTCTGCAAAACTGGCGTTTTACTCCCAAGAAAATTCCTATTCTAGCCCACATTGCTTTGCGGCTAAATTCCTTTTTATCCTGCACAATTTCTTATAACAATCTCCCTTACTTTTCTTTCAATTTTGCAAATCTCTCCAATCCTCCCAATGTATTCTACTTTCCTTTTTCCTCCAAATCCCTTTCCTATCCAACAGTTATACAGGAATTCCATAGTTATATCGAATCCCGTTTTCCTTCCCATATTGCTATTTTTACGGATGGTTCGAAGGGGCCTAATGGAGTTGGAGCTTCTTTCATCATTCCGAGCATTAATTTCTCTGAATCTTTTCGTCTCCCTTCCTTTTGTACTATCTTTACGGCCGAGTTAACGGCCATTTTACGTGCCATAATCCATATTTCCTCACATCGTTCTTCTTCTAAATTTTTAATTATCTCCGACTCCATGTGTGCTCTTAAAGCTATTTCCTCTCATTTCCCCTCTCACTCCTCTGACCTTTTCATCCTCCGTATTCGCTCTCTCATTCACACTCTCTTCTCACTTCACGCTATCCGCATTGAAATGCTCTGGGTCCCCAGTCATATGGGGATAGAGGGTAACGAAATGGCAGATTCCTTGGCTCAGATTTCTGTATCCTCCCGTTTTTTTTTTTCTAAAATTCCCGTTTCGAATTTACTCCCATTGTGCAAAAAGTTTCATGTTAGATTTTGGTCAGATTTTTACGTTTCCTCCTTTTCTAATCATTCTTCCTTTTATTTTTCCATCCAACCTAATCTTCCCACGCGGCCTTGGTTTTACGATTTTCCTTCGCTTCACCGCTCCGTTATTGTTCCTATTATCCGTTTACGTCTGAATCATACTCTTCTTCCTTCCTCACGCTTTCGTTTTCATCTCGCTCTTTCCCCTTATTGCCCTCTTCATCCTGACGACGTAGCCGTCTGTGATCCTGACCATATCCTCTTTGAATGTCCATCCCTCGTGAACGAACGTACCTCTTTGTATTCCAATCTGCTGTCACTCAAACTCCCTACTCCTTATTGTGCCTCGTATATCTTATCGTTTCCGTCGATCTCAGTTGTTCCTATCCTCAGTTCCTTTATCTTATCAATAGCTGACCGAATCTACATTTAACTGATCCTTCTCCTTCCTTTCGTTTCTGGGCGAAGATCCTTTGTTGATATGCCCAAAGGGGGGTTAAAAAAAAAAAAAAAAAAAAAAATTGATATTGCGAAAGAAATTCTAGTTGATATTTTCAACGAGTTTTTTTTTTTTTTTTTTTATACGAGTAGCTATTACTCGATTAAAGGTCATTTATATATCATTGATTATTTTTGTTTTAATAATAAAATCAGTAAGCATTTGGAGGTTGTTTATGTCGAGGATATTTTTTCTCAGTTGATTATCGCGATGATGGTTGCACTTCTGGCAAGTTAGGATAATGTGATGAATTGTCAGCTTTACGTTGCAAATGTCGCATAGGGGCGGTGGTTGATTACTCAGTAGATATGAGTGAGTAATTTTTGAATGCCCAAGGTATATTCTGTTAACCACTGTTTCCAGCTTCGGTGAACATTACCAATGATTAGCGGCCAAGCGTCCACGCTTTTCTTTGAATATCCAAGTATACTTGGCCGGGCCTGGAACCGCTGATTCCACGAGTGTAAGATTTCCCGTCTGTACCACTGTGTAAGGTCTTCCCCCAGCATTATCGGAAGATATGTTTGAGTTCGCCCTCTTGCTGCATGATTCACGATGTCATGGCCATCTATTCCTCGATGGCTCGGGATCCAAACGAAAGAGATACTGGTGTTTCGTTTATTTAATTCAGTGATGATAAGCAGTATTTGGTCCGCCGTTGCCACAGTCGAATTCATCGTTTCAATATACTGCAATGCTAAGACTGAATCGGTCAGGATCGTATACTGGTCAGATGGCAATTCCGATATCTGCAGCAAACATTGAAGTAAGGATAACATCTCGGCCGCAAGGACTGATGTCATATTCGGCAAGCTGGAGGAATATATCCTTTTCCCGATGGAAAAGGCACCTCCGACATGTGATGCTGTTTTGGACGCATCGGTGAAGCATAGAATTGAATTAGGCTGCTGGCTCAAAACGTTCTGAAGCCTTTTACGGATGTCCGTATTGGGTTGCGTTTTAACGTCGGCTGTAAGTAGATCCCAGCAGATATTTGGGGTAAATTGACTCCATGGCGGTGACACTGTTAGGATTCTGCTCATGATACCACGTAGCAGCCTCAATGGCCTTTGCAGTCCAATTTGTTGTAGCTGTTTTTGCATATGAATGCGATTTGGATGACGCTGATGCACAGCGACCTTCATTGAATACTTAATAGCGAGCATCTTCCGTCGGTAGCAGAGCGGTGGGGTGCCACTAAGATACTGAAGGCTAGCGGTCGGTGAGGTTGGGAAAGCCTTTAATGCAATCCTCAGTCCAGCGTTCTGTATCATATCCAATATATTCAGTAATCGGTTACTGGCGGACGAGTAGATAATTGAACCGTAATCGAGTCTCGAACGAATGAGGGCCTTATATATGCGAAGTAGGCTTGAACTTCTTGGTCCAAAGGTCCTGTTACTCATCATTTTCATGATGTTGAGTATTGGTTGGCATACCTGTTTAAGTGCAAAAATATGGTTACGCCAAGTCAATTTTGTGTCGAAAACCAATCCCAAAAATTTATATTCAGTTGCATGTTGTAAAACTGAATTATTAATTGTCAGGTTTAGCATAGTTTGGTTACGTTTTTTTGTAAACACCATGTACTTGGTTTTCTGCGGAGAAAACTGTAACCCCGTTGTCATGCTCCACTCCTGAAGGTTATCCAGGGATTTCTGCAACAGGTTTTGAGCGTACAGAAGGTCTGTCGTCCGAAGAGTAATGTTTACATCATCCGCAAACAACCTGGTTGAGATGGGAGATGGAATATGTTCAATAATCGTATTTATTAGGATCAAAAAACAGTACACGCTTAGTACGCTGCTTTGAGGCACTCCATTTTCCATGGTAAAGTCTCGTGAAAGTTTACTTCCTATTCGGACTTTGATCGTACGGTTTGAGAAAAAGTTGTTTGTAAATTGGACTATTCGGCCCTTCAATCCCACCTTTATGAATAGTTGAATAATTTTGTATCTCCAAGCTGTATCATACGCTTTTTGAATATCAAAAAATATTGATAAAAGGTATTGGTTATCTTCGAAAGCGCTTAGTATTTCCCGATTCAGATTGTACAGTTGAGTGAGGGTACTTCTATACTTCCGGAAACCTGTCTGATTTTCAGGGATGAGTTCCTTTTGTTCTAAGTGCCATAATAATCGACGCGCCACCAGTTTTTCCATTAGTTTGCCCGTAGCGCAGGTAAGTGAGATTGGCCTATAAGCCGATGGTTCAGTACGATCTTTGTTCGGTTTCAAAACGGGAATGATTACAGCCTTGCTCCACAGCCGGGGGTAACAGTTATCCATCCAGATTTTATTAAAAATATTTAGTAGGTGATTTAACATTTTTGTGGGTAGATTTTTGAGGAATAGGGGCGAAATTCCGTCCGGACCCGGCGCAGAGTTTCTAACCAGTTTGCTGATCGCCTCATTCAGTTCCTTTTCTGTGAATGGCGTATTGTAATCCTCGTGGTTATCCGACTCAAAAAGCAATGAGTTCCGCTCTTTTTTTATTTCATAAGTCAAGAATCGCTTGTCATAACTTCCGTTTGACGACGGGGTTTTCGATAATGATTTATTGTATTTATTGTTTTTTATATATATTATTCATTTGTTTTTATGTGCTTTGAACAATTTAATTTTTTACAATATAAATAATGTTATATAATAAAAAACATTAGGAGCCTAATTTTAAGATTGGAAACCCAGATGTTAAGATGTGCATATTTTTAAGCTTATTTAAAATTTTTAAATATAATACTCGCGCCGCAAGGAGGCTACACGTCATTTTTTACGCTTTCTTGATTTGCTAACTTTGAAAGTTTTGTCAAGAAATTGGAATTCGGTTTCGTTCTCGACAAATAGCGATCTTTCCAACAATATATCACATGCCTAGAAAAAAAAATATTTTCTTCAAAAATTTCGAGCCTTCAGCATCCCGAGGGTTTAATTTTAATGTTGGAAACCCGGATGTTCCAAACTAGAGAAATATATGGGGATGCGTACATGTTTAACCCTGTTCAAAATTTTAAACTATAATGCTCGCGCTTCAAGGGGGGAGGGGGGCTACACGTCACTTTTCGAACTTTTTTGAACTTTCCGTCAACATCGAAAGTTTCATTAAAAAAATTAAATACGGTTTCGTTTTCGACAAATAGCGATCTTTCCAACGATATATCACATGCCCGGAAAAAAAAATATTTTTTCCAAAACTTTCGAGCTTTCGGCGCGCGGAGGAACTAAATATAAAATTGTAAGCTCGAGTGTAATTTTCTTGTCCTTTTTGCATCAGCTGGAGATACATTTTGGTTTTCTCTACTGTTTTACTCGAGCGCTTGTTTACGTGAACATAATTTTTTTGCTGTTTTTGGGTCCAAAGGGAGGGTCATATAATTTTTTAACCGTAAATTTTTGTTCTTATGAAAGAGCTTCTACTTTTTGTTTTATATTTTGAATTTCACTTGTATAGGTTTATCTGGTGATGAGTTATGAATTTTTAAGTGATTTTTGAGCTTGTTTTATAGGTACTCCCTATTATATATTCTTGACAGGTTTTTGGGTTTTTTAGCGCTCAGGGCGATCCGTTAGCTTGAAGTCATCGATTGTCTTAAGGAGAATTTTAATTAGAATTTTTGATCCAATTTTGAAGTTTATAAGTCAATCTGATTGTGAATTATTGATTTTTATTTGATATTTTTGTCGTTTCTGAACCGTCTTATTAGGATTCTGTATATGTGCACAGAATCCTAAAAACTGATGTTGCTAAAAACTACAATGAAAAAAGTATGGCAAAGAGCCGGCAAATCATTATCAAGAAATAAAAATAGAAGTATATATCGTATTTTCTCATCATCGACCATTATTATCAATAACTAATGTTAAACCTATCACTGGTATTAATAATGAATAAAAGCTAATTTTAATATCGTTTATATTTATTTTAAACCCTCCCTGATATTATTTTCTTCATTTTACAGAAAAACAACTGAATTTAGTTAGAGTACATGCTGCGGAGAGCTGCGTTTGAGAAATCTCCTTCTTCGAATTAGTACAGGCACTATATAACTTTTTTCGGTGGCAACTCATCGCTGGACAATTATGCTCAAATATCTTGAAAATATCCGTCATTAGTTCTGAAAAGAGTATCCGACACAAGGTGGTGGTTTGCAAGGGCCGATGCGACTAAGGTTTTGTCAACAGGTTACAGCAGTTTCCAAAAAGCTCTGGAGTCTATTGCTGGCGATGAGACTCAGACATCGCAAGTGATTCACGAGGCCAGATGTCTATTAAATGATTTGGAAAAAAAAGAAAATGTCGTAGTGGCAGTGTTCGGGCTGCCATACTAGATCGAATCAATGGTGACAGTATATCTCTACAAACAACAACTATTGAACTTCGAACGGCAGTCGATCTTTTAAATTCGCTTTTGGATTTTTTACTTTCACAGCGAGAATTATTTGACGATTACGAGATGAAGGCAAATGAGAAAGCTGGTACCCAACACAGTGATGAAAATCAGCATGTGCGAAGGAGGAAAAGACAACACGATGACGGATCTGTAGAAGACGTTTTGCACAGAGCAAAAGAGAAGTTAAAAATTGAAATTTATTTGCCTGTACTAGACATGCTGTGTACAAAATTGTCGCGGCGACTTGAAGCTTACCGGGAAATTAATTCTCTGTTTGGATTTCTAACAGATTTCTCTACTAAGTCTAACGATGAAATTAGAGAGGCTGGTACAAAGTTTAGGAAACATTATTCTGAGGACATTGAGCCTGAGTTTATAGACGAGATGGTGCAGTTCAAGTACTTCATCTTACAGTTAGAGGATACCGGAAAAGATAAAAGTGTACCTGCCGAGGAATCGTATAAACTGATTTTTGGTAATGTGGCACAATCAACTTTCCCGAATATAATGACAACATTGCAGATATACGAGTATAGAAGTCTAATGATTACAAACGATACGGGTGAACGTAACTTTTCGAAATTAAAACTAATCAAAAACTGTCTTCGTTTGTCAATGTCTCAGAACCGTTTAAATTCATTGGCGATAATGGCGATCGAAAATAATATATTGGAAAAGGTTAACTTCCAACATGTTTTAAACGATTCTGAATCTAAAAAAGTTAGAAGAGTTCATATTTAAACATATTTTACTTTACAAGACGATTTAATAAAAAAATACGTATATTTTCCTTTCATTTGTTTCAATTTTAACTTCCCACTAAGAAAATTGAAAATTTTCAAGAATTCGGAAAGTTATTGTTTTCACCCCAAATTTTCAAAAATCGAGTTTTCATTAAATCTCCATGTTTTGAGGTTCTAAGAAGCTATGCTGACTATTTTTACGGTGGTGTCCTAATGTATTCGCGTGTGTGTGTGTGTTTGTGTGTGTTTGTGTGTGTGTGTGTATGTAAACCTTTTATAACTATTGAACGGTTTGTCCAATGGAAAATCGGTTTGCGGTATTTGAAAAGATTGCACTAAACTTATATTTCCTGAAAATTTGAACCGATTCGACTAGGTAGATTTTGAGAGATCTCAAAAATAAAATTGCCAAAAAATTTTTTTTTGAAATAACTTTTAGACTCTTGTACGGAACAATTCAAAAAACTAATCAACTCTATTCCCCCCAAAAATGCGTCGAATGGCGTAAACCGCGTCTCAATCGGTTGATTCGTTCGGGAGATATCGTTGACGAAAATTTTTCAAAAATTTTTTTTCTTAAATAACTTTCAAATTTCTTGTTAGATCGCTTTTTTTGTAATAAATCATCTTTTTGTCATTAAGAGACTGCGTCGAATGTTGTCAACTGAATGTCCATCGGTTAATTCGTTCAAGAGATATTGCAGTTCAAAAAATTTAAAAAAAGTGTTTTTTGAAATTACTTTCAAATTTCATGTTGGATTGTTTTTATTATAACTAGCCATCATTTTGTGCTTGAAAACTCCGTCAAATGCTGCAAACCACATTTCGATCAGTTGATTTGTTCAAGAGATATCGAAATCCAAAATTTTCAAAGAAGTGTTTTATTAAATAGTTACCAGATTTTTGAGCTCGAATAGCTCAAAATTTTAAGCGGATAAGGAGGGCCTGAGACGTGCATTGCATAGGGCCTCCAACATAGTTAATCCGGCCCTGCATATGTTACTAACTTTGATTTTAAAATTATTTGGAACATTTGAATTCATCAGACAATTCTAATTTCAAGTTGATTATTAATTTCTTATGTTTTTATAACCAACATCAAATAATTATTCACGGTATAATTAAATATTATATTACTATTTTATTAATTACTGGAGAAATGAAACTAAATTGGATATATTTTTTATCATCATATATGTAATAGGAAAGAAAAAATGAGTCAAAAAAATACAAACTATAAACTTACATTCAGTGCAGTAACAATACGTTATAAATTACAAAATTAGACGTAAATATATTCATTAACTATATAAACAACAATGTGTATTCAATTGATCTATGTATTTTTTACTATCATTGCAATTATTGCAAACACTAATTGATGTATATAAAATATAAAAATCATGAAAACAAAATGACATAATTTTGTGACGTTAAGGATCCAAAAAGTGCTCTGTCACTCCTCAATTTAATTGTATCGTATGTAAGGTCATTAGTGCGAGTGAGATAGGTGCGGATTGTGCGATATGAACGTCTACAGTCCCATACTTTTAATTCTCTCATTGTGCGTCAAACGGCTTACTTTGTTAAATAGAGATGATGACGACATGTTTACTTTATGAAGTACGAGTTTAACGGTTCACGGAAAAAGCGCACACGGACAAAAACGCACATCGATTTGTAGAACAGAAGCTAATTTATTAATTTTTCTGTTGTCGGAAGTTGCATCATTTGTGAAAGGACAACAGTTGCCCCGCAAAGAATTTAAAATTCAAAAAAAATTATTGGTAATCAGCGAAAACAAAGTAAAAAAAGTACAACTTTTTGTACGATTCACTTAGTCATCTTTCTGTGTTTTTTGTTTTATTTTTTTTTGATCTTATATGTGTATTCGTTTGTTAATAATCATAGTGTCTATTGACCATGACCGCTAGGAAGTTACCCTATATACAAAAATAAAATTTGTATCAGTAATGTATTCAGGGGCATCTCAATCATGCTAAGTTGTGGGAGGGGTGCATTACCTAAAATACCGATTCATGAATTCATATAATTTAAAACTAATTATTTTTTATACTATATAACTTATACAACAAAATGTTATATGTTTTTTAATGATTTTTTTTAAACTTTCACAATGTGAGTATTTTATTTTTTACTTCTGCAGTCAAAACTGATTTAAATCAAACTGTGGGGATTAAAAATATTTTTTAAATAGTTTTATTAAAAGAAATCTCATCTTTTAATACAAATTCTATAAGACTTTGTAATAATGCTTTACTTTGTCAAAAAGTGAGAGTGACTTTTATTTTACACTGTTGTATACTAACCATTTCTTTATAAATTATTTCAACTGGTCTGAATTTTCTTAAAAATTTTGGTTTTAAATTATATGAATTCATGAATCGGTATTTTGGGTAATGCACCCCTCCCCAAATTTGACATGAATGAGACGCCCCTGAATACATTATTGATACAAATTTTATTTTGAATATAGGGTAACTTTCTAGCGGTCATAATCAATAGACACTATGGTTATTAACAAACATATATACATAGAAGAACAAAAAAAAACAAAACAAAAAACACAGAAAGATGACTAGTGAATTATACAAAAAATTGTATTATTTTTACTTTGTTTTCGCTAATTACCAATAATTTTTTGTGAATTTTAAATTCTTTGAGGGGCAACTGATGCCCTTTCACAAATAATGCAACTTCCGAGAACGAAAAAATTAATAAATTAGCTTCTGTTCTGCAAATCGATGTGCGCTTTTGTCCGTGTGCGCTTTTGTCTTGTGCGCTTTTGTCCGGTCACCGAGTTTAACGTATGAAAGACATGATAATTTAGTGGGATCTGTGTAATTTTTTTTTTCTGAGCGTATGATATATCAATCAAAAAATTGATATTTGCCGGTAATAAAACCATATTTCGGTTTCTTAATGAAACTTCCTAAGTTGATCAAAAGTCCAAAAAGCACAAAAAAAGACTCCTTTTATGATGTGTTATTATTAAAAGTTTTAAACTAATTTATAAATCATTGCATTTAAAGAATTTTTACTTGCTTGAAGCATTTAAATTTACAACTTTAATAGTTCATCCAAATCTTGGAAAATATGTGAGCAAACGATTTGTAACAGATCTCCATATCTTTATAGTTGTATAATTATCACAGTTGGCAAACTTTTATTTTTGAATTTTTATTCACTTATTTTTTTAAAATAAGCAAATGTATGTTATATGGAAATGCACTTAAAAATATAATTTTTTTTATTTATATTTTTTATATTTGTTACTCCTATGTCATAATTTTTGTGGTATTAAATGTTTGTATGATGAAGATGTAGTTTCATTTGTAACGTTTTATCTGAACCATACATCAACTGACATGACCGAAAATAAATAAATAAATATGGTCATATAGTTGACAGAAATGAGATTTTCAGTTTATTTTTTTTTTTATAGAATCTAAAAATTTTAAAGTTGAAATAACTAGAAATGAGATAGTTACAAATGAATTACTTAAATATATATTCATAATATTTTTTGTTTTTAGAGGAATAAAATTAAATGTGTTTTTTTAGAAAAATGGCAATCCAAAGTTTAATATATCTGTTAACAATTAAGTGGTAATATAAACATTTGAAAGCAATATAATGACAATTTAGATGTAACTGAAAAGAAATGGCTAGAGGTTTCTGGTTGCTGCAAATAAGAAACAGACTTTATTTTACAACCTCTATGCTATTTCTTTTGACTTCTTTTTTATTCATTATTATTAACGGTTTTGATTATATGTGCCTCTTTTTGGTAAGCCAATTTATTTCAGGAAGTCGTGGCTCACTTTAAAAAATGTTGGTCAGTCCTATTGTACATCTGTTACTCGTGATACACATATTGTAAATAATGTATATGTGCATGTAAATAATTCAAACATTTTATACAATGTATAAATATTTCATGAATCATACTTTTGGGCGGCGTATGAAATAAATAAATTTATTTTCTATTTTATACAATATTTAACTGTTTAAATTATTAGTTTAGTTATTCAGCAATAAATTAAAATATTCCACAGACTAACTGGTCCCTCTTGGACGTTATGTGGAATTACCGGATAATGTGTAAAAATTTATTTTTTTACATAATAGTACCTATTTTGCTTATTACATAACACCACAAATTTGACATTTTGCCAATAATATAACACAAAGAATTAAATACATTTAACATGTAGCAGTTGTTAAAAAAATAACCAATTAAAATTTTTAGAAAAATGTGTAATATCGTTTAATATTTTAAATAAAAACATGATTTATTTCCACATTTCAAATTATGTATAAAGAATACGCGCCTAAATCTTAGTCTTTATAATTGTATAACATTATACTAGGGGACTGAAAAATGGTTCGTTTTAAACTTGATTAGAATCTATTTAGAAGTAAGAATTTTTAATGTACAAATATTTATTATTTTTTAAATAGTAAATTTTGATATAAATATAATTAAAATAATAAAAATGATTATTATTTATTATTATTATTTAAATAGTTGTTTTAAAATATAAAGTATTAAAATAGGACAATTTAAATGTAAACTAGTATTTCTTTGGTAAATATGACGTCATCATCTGTAATTATTGAAGAAAGTCTTGTGTGACGCATAATAAGGGTATTAAAAGTATGGGGTTGTAGACACTCGTTGCGCAATGAGATACTGTTGTCTTGCATCTTGGAAGCTGATTTTTGTAGGAAACATTTCATGACACAAATCATGGATAAAAGGGGTATATCAAATAAAATTAAATATTTATTCATATTATTATAAGTATTTGAAATATTTGCCGGTTGAAAAAGTTTAATAAGTATTTTTGAAGTTAAATATATAACAATACATAAATTCCATCAAGAATAATGAGTTGTTTTTTTATATAAACCTGGAAATCATTGTGTTAAATTTCAATTTTTAAAGATGAAATCGTTTTGTTGTTACTTTTTTTTCATGTTTAAGATAAAATCAATGAAGTTTGTGTTATTTAAATAATTTGAAATATGCATAAGATTGAAAATAATGATACAATTGTTTGCACTGAATTGACCTAGTTTCCTAATAACCTTACTTTAAATTTTAGTTTGAGGTGAAGATATGTTGAGTTCGGTTTGTTTAGGACTGTTCTTGAAAGTTTCAGGTTTTTTCCGGTAAAACAGTTGGTTAATTTTATTACATGGCTCGGCATTAAATTTTATTACTTTAAAATGGCAACAACACTTGTTTTGAGGAATACACCAGCTTACATGTGTCGATATAGAATATTTCTTAGATATGTTTATAATCAGGTATGATGGTTAAATTTCGTATGCCTCCCTAAAATAATGTGTTAAAATATGATTATAATTAAATCAAAATATTTTAAGATGTAAATTTATGAATAATAAGATGTTCTGTTAATAATGCACGTTTATTTATTAGATGACGTTTACGTTATATATTGTAAATTATAGAAAAGGTTGAAATTAAGGTTTTATTTTAATGAGTACAATTAATAGTTCAAATTATGTAAGCGTTTATCGTTGTGATAAAACAAAATGAAACAGGATTGATTTTTTTTATTTTCTATGCAAAGTTTCATAAAATTAATTCCGTGTTAGAGCCTCGTTATGCTGAACCCTATTTTTTAAACTAGCAATGAATTACGTAGTCTGGTTGATATACTTTAATTCTAGTTTTTTAATGATCAACTGAATTTTTATCTAAAATATTTAATATATAAAATAGATTACATGTTATATATTTACTGAAGTGGAAAGGTAAAAATAATTTACGGTAACTTCGTTTTCTGATGAAGTTCGTACTCGTTTAATGTAAATATTTTTACTGATACCAGCTGTAACATTTCCGTGATCGTAAAGGCTTAAATTTAAATATATTATTTTAAAAAGGGTTAATTTTAGTATTGTTAATATAAATGTTAACCATGCTTAAGATAAGCAAAAGTATGCTGCTTCAAATATGTTGCGTGACTGGAAATAGAGGATACTTAAAAATAATGATTTTGTAATACATGTCAGTTAGTTTTTAAGTTATAGAATTTATTTAATTTTTTTTCTATAAACAATTTTTATTTGTAAATATGTAACAATACATAAAAAGTCTATAATAAAATATGTTTTATTGACATTTTCATTTGATAAAAATAAATATGAATAAACATGAATAATTTGTCTAAAAGTAAAAAAAAATATAGATTTTTTATTGGAAAAACAAAGACAATTCTAGGGAATTTTTTAAAATCTAATAAATTTATCGCTAAAAAAGGATAATTTTGTATAATATTTTCGTATTTGATCAGTTTATAGCAATTTCATTTATTACCCATTAGTTATCATCGATTTATGGGTTTATATGGATTTTTATTATAATTTGCAGTAGCCTTATATACAGTAAAATCTCATTAATTTTAACCGGCTCATCAAAAATCTAAATAATCTAAACAAAAGTGGAAGAAAGAAATATTTTGTCAATTGGCGTTTAATTTCTGTAGGACTGGAAAAGTAATTTAATGCTAAATAAAATTAGATAATGAAAATATATTCACATTATAAATAAATACCAGTCATATGAAAAAATATATTTCGGTTGAGAAATACATAGTTGATTATTACATTTTTTGAAAAAAAAAAAGTTTTGAGAAAGGTTTTGCCCAAGTACATATACTTCCGAAATTTAGTTGTTCTTAAAAAAAGTGGACAAAATTAAAATACCATTTAATTTGGAAGTCTAGTAATTCAATAAGCTCTAATCGCAGTTAGTTCCAATTCGCTAAAAAGCAGCTTGTTTTATAAGGTTTAATATAGCTTCTTAATATTAGCTAGCACATATTGGTTTAATATGATATATCATAAATTTCCCTTTTGTTAAAATTTAATTTTGCGCAGTTGTAATTTTTTGTCACAGATAAATGCATTAATATTACTTATGCACGGATAAAAATAAAACACTGGGAGTCGATGAATAAATGGGAATAGAATAAGTTTGCAAATGGTAGAAAAGGCAGTTAGTCGAGTCTTGATTTAAAATCGGGTTAAAATTAAACACAGCTTATATATATATATATACATACATATTCTTTTGTTTTTTACTTTAATTTGTTAATACTTTTTAATTAAACTCGGCGTTTATTTTTCTTTATACTTAAACAAATCATAAAACATGTACCACAAAATAAATATAATAATATGAAAATATCACAGTTTTGCCTTGTTTCGGAGATATAACTATAATCATGCCATTGTCATAATTATGGAGTTATATTTCCCCAACTAGTCGACAAAATTGTGATATTTATATGTTATTACCTGTACGAGCATAGTACGTCAAAAGTCCGAATAAATAAAAATACATACTGGAAAGACTTTTACCCACTGCGCGGTGTAGGGCAAGGTTGCATCTTATCTCCACTGTTGTACAACCTCTTTGGAGAATACATCATGCGTAAATTTTTGAAGACTAATGGTAGCTGGTTTTCAGTCGGAGGAGTTCAGATTTCAAACCTCAAATATACAGGTTACACTACACTTATAACCGGTAGCTTAAACAGTATGGCGCAAACTTTAAGTCGTCTTGAAAAATGCAGCGCTGAATATGGGTTAATAATTAATAAAGATAAGACGAAAATTATGATTATAGATAAGCAAAACGACAATCGCCCGGAACTGCGTGATGTTAACGGCATGGAAATTGTGAAACAGTATAGATATCTAGGTTCGATAGTAGAAAATCGAGGGGGATCTGAGAAGCGGAAATTTGAAACAGAACAAATAAAACAAAAAGTATTATGTGTCAACTAAAACGTATATGGGCTGATCCCGCGATATCAAAGAAAGTAAAAAAAAAACTAGTGAATAGTCTGGTTTTCTCAGTATTTCGCTATGGCGTAGAAACATGGACTCTACGTAAATCCGATATCGATGAAAGATAGATGCGTTAGAAATGTACTGTTGGAGACGAATGCTACGAATTCCGTGGACTGAAAAAAGAACAAACAGCTCGGTGTTACAAGAAATAGACGTAACGAAAAGATTATCGTCGGAAGTAATTAGAAGAATACTGTGAAATACTCTTTAGTCATGTAATAAGTGCAAATGGATTTGAGACGAGAATTCTGGAAGGAAAGGTAGAAGGAAAAAGAAAACGTGGCCGCCGCGTTCCAACCAGATGGTCAGATATGATCCGGACAGCTGTAGGAAAAAGTTTCGTAGGATGTGTCTGACTGGCCCACAACAGAGATCAAGGACGACATCTTACACATCACATGGACAGATCATAATCACGATAACTCTACGAGAGATTCACCACTCATTGATGATGATATGTTTATTTTGTTTTAAGTATTTTGTGATTTGTTTAAATATGGTTTATTTTTCTTTTTATTGTAAGGGATTTTTCCTTTTTTTTCCGCTTGCCTTCAATGTCGAACTCAAAATTTTTCGTGTAAATAGCAGAGGTCTCCGAATTTATACACAGAGGTGAAATACACAATAAATTGATCTATTTAAGAAACCAAACAGTTGTTTATTTGGCGGTAAAATTAAAAAATACATGAACATTGTATAATTAAAGACTATGTTTATTTTGTTTTAGAAATTGGCTCCAAAACGATTTTATAGCATAGGTATGTATTTAATTATTTGTGGATTAACGTATGTTTAAATAAGTATCGTGTCAATGTATAATTTTTGAAATTTTAAAGAATAATATTTGATTGCGTTGCTAGAGTTATACAAAACAATTAGGTTTTTTTTTTTTGTGTACATTACTTAATAATTTGCATATAATGTTCATTATGTTTTTTGAGCTTATTTGCTGTTTAACTGTTTTTTATAGTATTATAGAGATAAAAGATATTTGTATAGATACGAATTTCGAATATTAATTATAGGATTAAGGAAGTAGAATAGAATGTTTAAATTACTAGGAGATAATATTTAGATATCGGAGAGTAAGTAAGTAGAGTTCGTTTCGCATCAAATGAAAACTTGTTAAGTTTCAGACAATGAGATATTGTAATTACCAAATCTATTTTATGTTGCATAGCAATATTATGTAAAAAAGTTATATGTTACTTAATGTGAAAAGGTGCGTGATAATTTATTTTTTTTAAAGGAGAAAAAAAAGTTAAAATTTGTTGTTTAATAACAAAATATGAAGTGAAATCATTGTGCTAATAATCCTTAGAACGAATCTGTAAATTATACCGTACAGAAGTAAAATTAATTATTTATATTATTTTTGGTTTAGAATAAAGCGATTATATATTAATTTTTTAATTACCTAGGACGCCGTTGTTATCATCCGTGCACCAACTTCAAAATAAATAGGTAAGAGAGAATCGTAATAATTATTTTATTATAAGATTTTTTTATTCTTATTTTTGTTAATTAGTTAATCAAACATTTTATAACCTCTATATGACCAATCGTGTATCGCTCTTCGTATATGAAATAATTAAAAAGCGAGTTTAAAAAAAGTATTTAAAGAGTATTAGAACTAATATTTAAGGTAACCGGCTATTTGTAAACAGTGAATTTTATTCACCAGAAAAATGTCAGGATATTCAGTGGGAATCGATCTGAGAAATATTTATAATAGCGAATAAACATTTTTTTAAAATTAAGGCTTATTACGTTTTCCACAATTTCATAATTTTGATTACATTTAATTTACCACATCTTTACCACTCTAATTATGAATTTTGTTTTTCTACTGTAACGAGCAAACGGGAAGACTAGACATTATTCAGTAAAGTGTGGACAGAAGGTGAGAAGATTTTGAGAACAAGGAACGCTAGTAGAAGGATTAAATGCGGAACTAAAAAAAATAATTTCTGTGCAATTAAAGTTTTTGTGTGCATATATTTCTGAATTTTTTGAAGTTAAAAATAGAATTAAAAAAATAACTAAAGTTACGGAAATTAAATTTAAAAAAAAAAATAGTGATAATCCTGCACATAATTGTGTAGTGTTAACATATTTTTTTCAGTATTATGTTCACAGAAAACTAGAAATGTTAATATTATAAATTTGTCAATTTTTTTAGTTTTTCAAATATTGTTTTTTTTTTTTTTTTTTTTTTTTTTTTTTTTATATATATATATGCATGTGCATTACATTCAAGGATCCTACCAAGCCATGCAGCTTGTCGATAGGAACTTACAAATTAACGCATGTCTCTATTCTTTATAAAATAATTATTGTATGGTTTTCGTCAAATCACATTTAAAAGGAGAACTGTAGTACCTTATTTTAGTGTAGTTACCATGTAGTTTTTTCAGATTATGGCGGGAAGTTTAATACAAAACTGAAGTATTCATGGAAAGATATTACATGGATTAATTTAGATTAACCTATTTTAATATATGAAAAGGATTCGTAGTATAAATGATGTTCTTTTTCTGAAACTCTAGTAGAATTTTGAAAGATAACGCGTGTTGTAAATGTTAGGTACTTTAAAAGAGGTAATTCAAATACTATTTTTAATATTTCAATTAAATTCTTAATATGTTCCATATTCATTTTCAGTTCATTAAAGTTCATTATATCGTTTATGTTAACAGAAATAAAGCTTTCTTATTAAAAAACTGGAAAGTTCTATTTAAAATATTTAAAAAAAATATTTGTATAATTTCATTCTTTTTCTTTTCGTGTCAGTTCTTTATTTTCCTTGCTTTACCTACGAGAGGCTGTGATGATGTTATGTAAGCCGTATCCATCGTCAACTTCTATGTTGGTCTATGGGCTATCTTAGGCTATTGACAATGGTTTTTGTAAGCTCAGTCCAATGATAATTAAATTGAGTTTGTAGTCATGTGCCGGTGTTCACTCATTTTTCATTTTAAAAGGAGTTTAATTGAACAAAATTATGATTTTACTTCTTAACTATAATGTAATAATTAAAAAATATAAATGAAAAGTACATTTTAGATATACAATTTTTTCATTTTTAATCTTCTTTCTCTATACTGCTCAATAATAGTATTAAACAAGAATGGCGGGCAAGGGAAAAAATTCAGGCAGTAATTTTACTATTTAACTTGTTACACATTATAGTATTTGCGCAAATGTAGCGTGAAGTTCACTATTGTGGGAGACTTTCAAGCAAAAAAGATGCAGCACTGTCAGAATATAATTATAATTATAGAAAATAATTTTAAAAAATGTATAAAATTTAGCTAGAGTGGGAATAAACCCTTACGTTACTGTATTACCAGGCGAGAATATGTGTGCTGTCATGTCGTCAGCATACACGTATGTGAAGAGCATATTGTAGTATTTTAATTGTAGATTTATATTTGATTTTTTACATTACGGTAATTAACAAATTAGACAGTAAATTCTATCAGAATACAGATAAGAAGTAATAATAAAGAAAAAATAAAGAAAAGTTTCAAAATATTGTTTGAATTTTCTTTTTAATTATAACTTTAAAACTGCATAAGAGATTTTGTTAATGTATCGTTAAAATTACATTTTTAGTCAGTAAGCAGGGGATTCGATTACGAATGTAGTAACTTAAAACGGATATAAAAATTTACTGTTTACTAGTAATCAACCTAATTTTTGGAAAACACCGATAGTCGTACAAAATATAGTTTTTAATAAATAGCAAGTATTTGATATTCATTTTTTCATTTGCAGCTATTTACTCTAGTGCATGGGCTTTGCTTTATACCATTTTAGAATGAGAGAGTCTTGGGTATACTGCTAGACCGGTGAGGTATTGATTGATATGTATTTTACATCAGCGTATTTTTTTTTTTTTATATATATATATATATATATATATATATATATATATAT
Source organism: Icerya purchasi (assembly GCA_039619475.1). Classification (NCBI taxonomy): domain Eukaryota; kingdom Metazoa; phylum Arthropoda; class Insecta; order Hemiptera; family Monophlebidae; genus Icerya; species Icerya purchasi. The sequence continues at coordinate 448,232,031 of CM077116.1, read as the reverse complement.
ATATATTGTGCGTGTATGAGAGTGCGTGAGTGATTGTTTTAAAATAAAAGGTAATAAAAAAGTAAAAAAGAATAAATTAAAAACAAAACTACATATCCTAAAAATTAGCCTAAAAATAGTGTTAAGATTATGAGGCACTTTTTTATATTAAAAACTATTAGCACCACTATTAAGTGCAAATACAGAGTGATTAAAAAGTATATAACATAATAGTAATGAAAATAAATTTCTCAAAATATAAGAATAATTTATTATACATTTTAATCAAAATAAAACAGTTCTTAGAGAGAACTCTGCCTTTTAAAATATTTCGGAGGAGTCTCAAGCCTCAGAGTTCTTCGGTCAGTATCCGTTTTCAGCGTTTTTGTCTAAAGAATTTCGAATTGTGGTTTATAATAGTTTTGAAAGCTACACTAAATTTATGGGGAAGAAATATAACTGCCAGATGTATGTCGGAGAAAAAATAATGTTTCCCGTAAGATGAAATCGTTGTTAGAAATGGAATGATTTTGTTTGAAACAGTTTTGAACACGTGTAGTCATTCTGATATGCTCATATCTGCTAGGTGAAAACATTGCAAAATTATTACTGATATGATGCTGTATAAAAAATGATTAACCCTGAATAATTGAAGTGAATAGAATTTCAAACCAATGAAATTACTACGGGGCTATAAATATTTTCAAAGAGATAAATTATATTTTGTAAAATGAAATTTAAAATATTATTCGTATTATTATTGAAAATTATTTGCATGGTTATTCACAAATCGTTAAATGTGAGATTATTATTATTAAAATGATTTTACGGTGTGATTACAATTACGTAATTTGTTCTTGTGCGTGGTTAACGATATTTTTTTTTTTTTTTTTCAGTGGACTTGTAAGATTAAGAACAAAATGTCGACTTCTGCATGTGTCATCTGTTTTAAGTAAGTTAATGTAATATCTGTGTATTTCATTATATTTTAGTTTGATTTTGAAATAGATAATTATTGCCTAAAATAATATATATTTTTTTATAGCTATAACTTTTCCCGAATGGTTAATTTTTTTTTAATAAAATTTAATATTTATTATTATTTTAATATTGTAGGTTTTTTTTTTTTTTTGTTTAATTGCTATTACAATCTATTACGTAATTGTTGTTATTTAAAAGAGAAATAATTTAGTGTTAAAACTACTATTCGCTTAAGTGTATACTATTTTTAAAAATAGGTTGAAAAATTGTTCCAAATATTAAAATTTGTAAAAGATTGTTTTCATTTTCAAATAATGCGCAAAATGCAGTCTATCTACAACAATTTGGGTTGAAAATTTATTTTTCATAGGCTTTTATTTAACTCGCTTTGTCATTCTGTCTGTCGGGGGGAAATCTTGCGAACGATTTTTCACGTACTTCTCGATGAATTAAAATAGTGTCCTTTTACAGAAATGCTTGTTATAGATGACAATACAATATTATGCAACATTTGTGTTTCCAACTTTAAAATTAAACCCCCGGGGCGCCGAAAGCTCGAAATTTTGTAAAAAAATATTTTTTTTTTCTGGACATACTGTTGGAAAGAGCGCGTTATGTGTCAGAAGCAAACTTGTATTTAATTTTCTTAACGAAACATTGGAAGTTTACTAAAAATTCAAAAAAGCATGAAAAACGACGCGTAGTCCCCGCTTGTGGCTCTGGTATTATAGGTAAAAATTTTGAACAAGGTTAAAAAAATGCGCATCCTTGTATATTTCTTTACTTTGGAACATTTCGGTTTCCAACTTTAAAATCAGATCCTTGGGGCGCCGAAAGCTCGAAAGTTTCAATTTTTTTTCGGTCATGTGATATATTAATGGAAAGATTGCCAGTAGTCAAACATGAGGATTCCGTATGTATTGTATGAAAAACAAAAGACAATATAATTGAAAGAATGCGATCCATTATTTAATGATAATATGTAACACAAATTTCTGTAAATATAATCAAGATACTGAATAAAATAAAGCAAAATAAAATATAATTATAAATTTATTGTTTTTTTATTGAAATACATAGTAAAAAGTTCAGATTAAAAAATAAAAAAAGATGATTTTTTTTTTTTAAATAGCCTTTTATTTATACACTATAAAGTACAAAATAACTTTATAAGGGCGAGACTACCAGATACGCGTATCTTAACATTAAAATCTGAAACTACAAAATATTTTGAAAAATAAAAGCGTGAGCCGCAGATTAATAATTAAATATTAATATTATAATACATCCTAAGCCAAAACTATAATCACTATTCAATGTTGTTCCATTGTAGTGCATCATAATACCACACACACCGAATATTTTTGTAACTGCGGCCCCCGTTTTTATTTTTCAGAACATTTTGTGGTTTCAGATTTTAATGTTAAACTGCGCGTATCTGGTAGTCGCACACTAATAAAGTTATTTTGTACTTTTTAGTGCATAAATAAAAGGTTATTTTTAATCTTTTTTTTAATTTTTTTTGATTTGTTATTCATTTTAAATATATTTGTTCCGCCTAATAATGTTATAACACAGTATTTCGGCATCAGATAAAAATAATTATTAGTTTTAATTAAAGTTGGATTTTTTTTTTTTTTTTTTAACAGTAGTATTAATAATTTGAATAAAGTAGCTGTGGTTATTTCAGTTTGTGAGTGAACATAAGCCGGAAAGAACGTTGTACATGAAACTTTTTCTTGTGTTAAATGGTTCCTCAAAAAGAGGAAAAAAAGTGATTTTCGGTTATTTCTTCTTCTTCTTCTCTTCGAATTTGGCCATCTATGGACCGCGTGAAAACAACAAACTTTTCCTTTTTCGTTCTTCCCAGTATTTCTTCATTATTTCACTGCGCTTTTTCTTCCGATCATCTGTCCATTTCTGCCCCGTTCTCTTCCGTTTGATTTTATTAAAGCCATCGAGTTCTTTAATTTTCTTCCTAAATTCTGTCCTGTTTTCAATAGTTGATATCTCTATTTGCGCTTCATTAAGATCTTTTTTCGTATTCGAGAACCACCTCGGCCTGGACTTCAGTCTATCAAAATGTTGAAAGATTCTTTTAGTTAACCGGGTATCATCCATTCTTTGGATATGCGCATAAAATGCCAACCTTCTTTTCCTCATCACGTCGGATAATTTTTCTACTTTCTTATATATTTCCTCATTTGACCTGTTCCTGAATGTTTCTCCTATTTTTTGAGGGCCAAGAATTTTTCTTATGATCTTCCTTTCCTTTTTTTCCAATATTTCAATTTTTCCTATATTATTTAGCTTTAAGCACTCAGCTGCATATAGGCACTCCGGTTTAATGACTGTGTTGTAATGTCTTATCTTGGTATTTATCGACATTGATTTTTTGTCGTATATGTTTCGTGTTAACTGGAAAGCCGTTTCCATTTTTCTTGCCCTTATTTTCGTTATTTCATTATATATGGTCAGTTTTTTTGGATTCGTTTGCCGTTTTTTAAAAATATTAAAATTTTTTAAATTTGTCAACGTTATTTAACAATTCTTTGACTTTTAATTTCTTGATGAGCTATTTGTGTGGTAATATTTGAATCACATTAATTACGGAACCATTAATACCGAAAATATCATTTTCCGTCGAGTCATAATTAAAACCTATTTTTCTTATAAAATTTTGTCACAATTTTTTGAGAAATCTGTCTCAGATTTTGTGACTTGCTGTGAAACATTTTTTTTGCAATAATAATTTAATTGCGGCGGGGGGGGGGATTTTCCGTTTTTAATTGTTTTTAAAACTGTTCCATTCATGATCACTGGAGACTCTTGGCGCTTAAGCAGCTTCTTTATAAGTTATGTAAATGACACTTTTAATTGTTTTTAAGTCGTCGAAACTTTTTTGCAATTAAATAAAACTTAATAACTCCGAATTCAGTGAAATGTTTTTCCCACAAATTTCAGTTAATATTAATTTCAAATTATACTAATCTTCTTCTTTAGGTTTCACTGTATAGTTTTGAAAGTAATAATTCCCTTTTTTGTGATCGTTGAATGTGAACAAAAGTATAATAATTATTATAATACGTGTTATCGATTTTTCCTGATTTGTTAAATATTTTATCCTAACTTATGTTTAAAACGAAATGACTAATAATTAGGTAAGTGTACTTTCAAGTGATAAATATTTAGTCTACTTTTATGCAGCCACAGAAGGTCCGTTCGAAAGAAGAGATTTTTGCGCAAATTTTTATGTGTTAGATTTACTTATACATTATCTTTATAAGAGGCCTTTTGTATATGTATATATATATTTTACTTATTGAACAGTATTAAACGTTTCTACATTGTTCGGTGTACAATTATAATTGAGTACGTAGTACAATTAGTATATTATCTAATTACATGTTTTGCTCATTAATTGGAACGATTTTTTTTCTTTCCTGCTTTTCTTCTTCTATAAATCAGATATCCTTCAGTAGTTTGAGTCGATTCATTGATTTGTTATAAGTACTTTTTCAAATATTTAACGCTTTTCGTATGTACAATGGTCTTGAATTAGAGTAGCGTATGGTCACCGTTTCAAAAGCCTATAGGAAATTAATATTCAGAAGTTTTGGATTAAACATTTAGTAAATCTTTCGTGTATTTTCAATCCTATATTTCGGATTTAAAATTACTAAAGTATGTGCATGAGGTAAATATTTATTTTGAAATTTAGCGATTTAACTCTAGCAGACGTCAAATATTTTGTGAAACTTTTGATTAATCGTTTCAGTTTTTGATTGAAAATTTGTACAGTTAAATCCAGTCTATTTCTTGTTTTTTGGTCCCGAAATAGACAATTTTAGGTAAATTTAAATTTATAGTATGCGTTATAAGTAAATTGAATTTTCCATATTTTCTAATAATGATTGTTGCAAGTTATAAATCCTGATAATTGCGGAAAGTGGTTATATTACGATTGGTATTATTATAATTAATGGGTCGTCAAAAAACGTCTTTATGAATTTCAGCCAAATTTCTTTTTGGTGTTTTATGATGTTTAAGAACCTACATTGTTAGATTTGTGTATATACATCGACAAGAAAAGAGTCGTATCCCGAGATCTCGGTAATGGAATTGACAATGAAATCGTTTTTCTTATCGGTTGATCATCCAAATTTCTCGCAAGGAAAAAGAAAGCTCCATCGCCAAAAAAATTCGAATGATCTATAATTTTAATTTATCTCGGTGAAATCATTTGATCCGGATTGAATGATTACATCTCTTATTTGACCATCTTTTTCGGCCGAAATTATTATCGCAACATATGTGATTGCTAGTTCGTAGCTTCTCGGTTTGCGTTGTTTAAACATCGTCTTTATTGATGTAATATGCGGTGCATTTTCAAACTGATTGATCTAATTTGTCCCAAAATTCCAAAAGAGTTCGTTTAATGTTTTTTTTTTTTTTTGGGCTCATCAACCGAATAGGAAGGAGTCAATTATATCTTGAAACGGTCAGATATTGGTAGGAGAAAGGAACAAATAATGGGAACAATCTGCGGAGATGGAAAAGAAAGGACATAAGAGGAGCAATATGGAGTAGGAAGACCAAGTCTCAGCAAACTGGAGTAGAAAGTAGAGCACTCAACAGAAAGAGATGAACACTCAAAGAACACATGGTCCGCATCGCGCAAACATGCTCTTCGTTTGAGTGGAGAGGACAATATGGAGAGGCAACCAACGAAAAACAAAAACGAGAGGAAGATAATAAAGTATGGCTTAAGAGCGTAGACGAATAACGGAGGCAACAACAGAACGACGGAGTGAAGGAAACAAAGAGAACCATAGGTTAACAGAAAGACACACTAGGTTGAACAGACAGATGAAATTAATAATTATTAGAAAAAGAGGAAGCGCAAATATCCGATACCATAATCTAAGATGTAAACCTGTACATAGCGGAAGGAGATTGGATGATGGGACTTTTTTAAAGAAGAAGTGAGAAGAGGAAACAGCCTGAGTACCAAAGAGCCCGCTGCTTCATTACCGAAGATGCCCGAATGACTAGGAACCCACAGTAAATCAATTTGAACAGAATTGTTTCATGATGTTAGTTTTGGCAGTTCGATTTTGGCTCGATCACTGTGAAAGAAGTACATTTGAATGTATTTCAATAAATTATCTCTATTGGTAAAAATTATTTAGTCTTCTTTCGTGTTAAGATTTTTTTTGGTTAGTTTTTAACCGTCAATTAATAATTCATTTTTCACTTTTATTATTACAAAATCGTCGTTCTACCTAATTTTTATATATAATTATTCTTCATCTTCAGATAATTCTGAATATGTTATTTCGTGCCTCCGAGAATAGTTGACTTGTCGTGTATTTCTTTCTTAAATTTCTTTTTTGAGATAGAATCACGTGTTTTCGCACTTTTAATTTACTATCATGATTATCGCAATAGCATTTTCTTCATTCATCTGATTTTCGATATTTTGCTTCGCGCTCTTCTGTTTTTTGCCCCGTCTCTTGCTTTTTTCGTTGTCTTATGTCTGTTTTTTATTGTATTTCCGCTTGATCCAATTCGCTTTTTTTTTTTTTTTTTTTTTTTTTTGTTTGACACCTTATTGTGCGGCGATCGGCATTATTTAGTCCGATGATTATTATTTGCTTAATCGTCTAACTAGCCAAACAGCTAGGAACTGTTTCTATTTGAAATTTGGTAACTTCTTTTTAAATGTTTGTTGGTAAAGTAAGATGTTATTAAAGCCCAGTCGAATTATACTTTACATAATTTATATAAAGACGATGGGTGAAATTTGTGTTTAAAGCCCCCCCCCCTCCCGAAAACAAAAATGCCAGCGAATATACCGTTATTTTTATTAACTAATTAATGTGCGCGACAATGTTTGTGCAACGATAAATGTGTAAAAACAATGAATAAAGTGCCTGTAAATATTATATAAATCAATGGCGCCACATTTTTTAAGACATTTGTATTTATCTTCGTTATGTTCACGAAATTGTGAGAGGTTGTTATTAGAATGGAATAAAAACTGTTATAGAAAAAAAAAGTGAAATGTTTGCTCAGTTCGATCTTTCAGAAAAAAATAAAAATATAAAAATGAAAATTAATATGTTTTCCTGTTCGAATGGCTGCCCTAATCTGAATTTACTTCGGGTAAGTTTAGGATTTTTTTTCTCCCCCCATTAAAATCGAACAAATGGATAGACGGACGGAAATTCTAAAAACCGTGGACTACCTATTAGAACAAATCGACGTTGGTAAATACAAAAATAACAAACGTTACGATCCTGTTTATACGCGTAGATTATAAATAAGTATATCGGTTTATGTTAAAATTTAATCATCACAATTTTCTGATGCTTATTGTTACTTTAAGAGCAACTTTATTCGGAAAAGTATTCTGTTACAAATAATGACAAATCGCATTATTACGGTTTTTATCTAATCATTTTGACGCCGTAAAAAGAAAGATAAGTAGTAAAGAACACCTATTGACAAGCCTAATGGTTCTGTTAACACTAAACAATACGACGAAAAGTTAAAAATTACGGTACTTAAATTAAAGTAGTACCGGTACAGAAAAAATATTGAAATTTGCGGTACTTCGAATTGAGAAGAATTACACACGATGCAGTAAGTAATGTCAGTGGAAATATGTAATTATAACTAAAGTGCATGTTACGGCGATTCATCGACTGTTATCAAAAATGGCTAGACAAAGATCGATTGTAACATAGAACAAAAGAATGAAAAAAACCTAAAGTGGATGAAGTAATCCGGTAGAAATATGCAATGATAACAATGTGTAATGTAAGATTTAGATAACTGCCGAGTTGTTATAAGCGAAAGGCCTCAAGTAAAACCACTGTAGGACGTTTATTGGGTGAATTGAAACCATTTTTTCGTGATCATAAATAAGTTTTTTTATGGGTTTGTAATTCAAAAAATCATGTTTAGATGTAAAATTTAATATATAACTCTACAAATTAGATTTATATAGATTACCGACTCTAATAATTGAATAAAATTAATTGCAACTTTGATTCACTGATGTAGTATTTGATTATAAGTTGTTGTAATAAAATTATTCACGAAGTTAATAATTTTCTATTACAAATGTGACTAATTTAAAATATAATTCAATAAAAGTGCAGTCCAGAACATCAAATTTCAATAATATGTTCCAAAATAAATGTAAAACTAATTTATTTAATTACAAGGCCGATTCTATATAAAATCTGCAGTGTATAGAAAGAAAAAAAAAAACTTGTTCGGTGAAAAGTATGAGCGTTACAAATGGAATGGGAAGAGGAGGAGTAAATAGTGTAGAACGAAGTAGATGCGAGTAAGAAATGAGAAAGAAATTTGAGCAGAAGACTATGGTTAAAACGAAACAGGAAAAGGAAGCAAGGATAAGCAAGAAAAGACGGTTGAATGGAGCGATTAGAGAAGCGAGGGTTGGAGAGTTAATGCCTGCGTTGGAATCAAGTGGAGTTTCATCGTACCTGATCCGTCCGATATATACGACTTCGTAAATGTTTAGAATATTTTCGTGTCGGATGATTGAATCAGTTTTTCGTTAACTTCTTCCAATTTGCTGAGGGTCGATATACTACGATAGTGTACTTGTTTTTATTATGTCCGTTCAATTTCAAATCCGATTCGATCCGATCTACCTATTGGGTACACTTCGACGTAGTGAATGCTTCGGCTAAGCACATACATGCACGCATATTTGGTCTGTGTTTCGAAAACATTAAAATAAATGAACTTTATTAATATGTGTGTCAGAAAGAGTTTTCCTCAAAAAGAGAGAGAAACAAACAGAAGAAAAGTATACGAGAGGAAAAGGAAAGAGGTCATGGGCAGTTTTGTCATTTTGTTGGGTTACAAGTTTACCAGCCAGATTGATCAGTCAGTTCCTCGGACAGCTCTTTTAACGGGCATTTAGTTAGGCGTGTGATTTTCAGATTCAAAATCGTTTAGGTATCGTCGATCAGCTTTTTTTTTTTTTGTTAACCCCTTTACAATCAAACTTTGTCAACTCAAGTACAGCTTTCTTAAAATACTTTTACATCGGTATAAAGCTTCTCTTTGACACTATTAGTAATTGTGCGCAGAATTATTTCGTTTTTCTCTTTTAGCGTATTTGTTTGATGTTTTTTACTTTATATATCGTATTTTCCATAATTTTGACTATTTGCTTATATATCCTGTACATGTTTTTTAGCCTACTTTCGTAAATATTGTAAGGAAGGAAGAACGAGGCTTTCGAACTTTAAATTTTGTCGGCCTAACCGTTGTTACTTAATCGGCTAATTAACGACTAATTAACGGTATTGAAAAGGAAGAATTAGCGGAAAACTGACAACAGTTACCCCTGAAATTGTATACACCACTAATATTTAATTTTCATTCAAAATATCTTTGTTAATAATTTTTGAATGAAAAAAGTACATTCAGCAAATGAAGAAGTGATGGTGTTTAAGCAAATTCGCATCTAACTCACCACGTTTAAATGATCGCTCCCAAAACGAACTATTTCTTTGCCCTTTTAAGTATCTACAGAATTAATTTTACTAATCTTAGAAGGAAATTAATTCTATTAGTTGATGTATTATTGTGTTTAAAATTAAGATTGATGTATAATTACAGAAAATTTACATGAATTAGTTCTGAGAAAACATAAGTACTTAGATTCCAAAAAAATTAATCTGAATTTAAAATTACGATTTATCAGAAGTGGAAAAATTAAAAGAATTCGACATTTTAGTAACAAAAGTAGTGGTGTTAAGTTTTTCTTATTTTTTCTTTTTCCAATTTAATTATTTAAATGAAACAAAGAGCAATCTTTTGTTTTCGGAGTCAGAGGAGAGTACTGTTTTTTTTTTTTTTTGACATTATTCATGAACATCTATTTATTTATTTCGAAAGGGGTTTAACTTAGTAAAAACAATATCGTTGATTTAGAGGTTTATTTGGTGCGTGTTTTTCGATACGTATTGGCACTATTCTTAGGTGTGTGAATAATTTAAATAACCTATACTTTTTATTCGTGGTTGTTCAGATTTCTTTTTTTTTAAATTTGCTTGTTATATTCTTTTTCATTGTGTCAATTAATGAAACATTTTTTGTTTGTTATTGTACTTGGTATTTAAAGTAGACAGCATAAATGTAGAGTTTAATTTTATGTAAAAGTATAATACGAATATAAATTTTTTTTGTTCGATAATTTTTTATGTTTTTACGTTTTTATGTTTACCTGCAGATGATGAATGTATAATAAAAGTTCCTACGTTTGCGGATTCAGTTTCCGAAGGCGATGTAAGATGGGAAAAAGGTGAGTTACATTTTCATTTTTTCCTCCCCCAATAGAAATATATTGCATATGTTATTTTTCTGAACATTTAACCGAGATATATTTCGGTAGCGCGTAAACTGATGCGTAAATTTCATCAACGTTAAGTCTGATGTAAGCGTTTGTAATACTGAGTTCCAAAAATGATACTTTCGCTATCTGTTTGTGTAATTAAGAGAGATAAGACTAACTAACTGTTGCGTAATTTATTACTTTTCACGCTTAAATGTATATGTATTTCCATGAAATTCTTTCTTACGTGCGGTGCTTTAAAATATTATTATCATTAGATGAATTAGTCCGAACATTGTTCAGTGCTTTCGTCAAATAAAAAATAAATTAAAAAAAGGAACCTTCGGTTTCACTTTTTTCCCTTTTATTTTGGAGTATGTTTCATAAATTTGAATAATTAGAAAAATAATTTTCAGCCCTTTTTTTTTTTTTTTAAAAACTTTGCACCAGTTTAATTAAATCTTGTGCGCGTGTTTCTATTGTTTGCAATAGTGTAATAACTAATCATATACATCGATCCATTTTTTAGTTACATTTAGTTTTCTTTTGGTGCGTTTAAATATGTTTTTAGGAATTTTGTTTATTAATCGATTTAAAATAATACTTCATAGATGTGCTTATATAGATACAATACATTACACTTTTTTGATCGCGTAGAGGTTTTGATTAGTTTTTTCGAAAAAAGCGAACCGTAACTTTTAAACAATCACGCAAATTTTAAGGATGAAAACAGACTGCAGAATTGACTGCATACAATTTCAATATCTGATAATTAGGAACAGTGCACTTTTTATGTTTTAAATATCGCGTATGTAAAAACAATATATCGTTGATATCATTAATGTACACATCTTCTATCCGATCTACATGGAATTATGTTTTCATTTATTTCTTAATCACATTCTGTGAATTTTATTTCATATCTATTTGTTTATTCAAAGATAAAAACGATATTATATTATTAATATTTATCTTATTCATTATAATGTGAAAGAGAGCGTTACGTGTATTGTAGGATGCATTCACAAAGTTTTAAGACTGGCCTCAGAACAAAAAATTTATTAGACATTTTTGTACAACTTACTAAAAGTCTTCGAAATATTACCCTTGGTCATCAACATACTGCTGCCAGCGTTTTTTTCATTGTTCATAGGCTCTCTGAAACTCCTCGCGCGGAAGGTCGTTAAGTTAAGGGATCTTGTCGAAGCTGCTTGGACCGCTGGAATCGTGTCGAATCGCTTCCTTTTTAGGTCTCTCTCGATTCGGGGGAACAAAAGAATTTTGCTGAGAGCTAGATCAAGGCTGTAGGATGGCTGCGGCAGTGTTGCCACGTTGAACTTGGTCAAAATTTTGCTGGTGGCAAGGGACATGTGAGAGGGCGCCTTGTCCTTGTAAAGAACTTAATTTGATTTCCGGGCTTACGCGGCGGACTCGATCGCTCAAACGGCAGAGCACTCCAGCGTAAAACATTCTTTGTGAATCACTACTTTGGAATCGAAGAAAACAATGAGCATGCTTTTCACGCGTGACTTGCTCATGCAAGCTTTTTTTGAACTGTGCAGTTGAGGCGATGTACCATTCCGCACTTTACTGCTTCGTTTTAGGATCGGTCTCATCACCAGTAACCACTTTATTTAAAAAGGATCGACTTGGAAACGTTTAAGCATTTTTTCGCAAACAGCCTGGCGCCGTGCCTTCAGTTCGTCCATCAGAACTTTGGGAGTAAGTTTGGCACACACTTTTCTCATCATCAAATGTTCTGTCACTAACTTGAACATCGTAGTCGGATCCAATCCCAGTTCATTGGCAAGTAATCTAACCCTAAGACGACGGTCAGTGTTTAAAAGTTTACGCGCTTTCACCAAATTTTCGTGAGTTTGGCTTGTTGAAGGTCTTCTAGCGCGGCCGCCATCTTCAATGTCCTTACGGCTATCTTTGAATCTCTTGTGCCACTTGAAAACCATTGTACGTGACGTGGCTTCTTCTTTATAAACCCCATGAATCATATTAAAAGTCTTTTTAGCGGTTTTTTTCAGTTTCGCACAGAACTTTATCGAATAACGCAGTTCGAAATCACGCTGCATTTTTCACTCTCCGAGTTTTCGTCAAGGGGTGACTGACACATACTTATGCCACTAGCGATCTGTTCACTCTAACGTCTCGGAAGTAACTGCCGCTGGTTCGGTCGGTTAGCTGACCCTTCCACTACTTCACTCTGACAGTGAAACCGGTCTGAGTGCTCTCCTCTGCTCAGGAAAAAATCAGTCTCGAAACTTTGTGAACGCTTAACAGTGATATAGTGGGTTTCATACAATGACACTTTCATATCATAGAGTGTAACATGGGGAGTACCAAAAAAAAAAAAAAAAAAAAATCATCACATGGAAAATCTGTTAAATGGTACAAAAATATAAAGGATAGTGCTGTATATGTTTTCGCAAAAAACATTAAATAGATAGAATAACATTAAATCAATTTCTTCCTCTTTTATCTAGGTTTGAGATATGATTCTGCAACATAGCTTTCTTTGATTCTCTTTCATTTTTTCTGTTATTATTGGTCTCATTCATTGGTGGTGTATACCTTTTAATGATATCACTCCGTCTTTTTGGTGGTCTTTCGATACCTCATTTTCCGATATAAAGTCTCCATCGTAATATTTTCTTAATCCATTTTTCATCTGTTGTTCTGCAACGTGTATAACCAGTTTCATTTATTGCTTGAAATTTTGGTCATTACGTTTTTGAATTTTATGGTTCTTCTGATGCTCTTTATTTAGCGCGATTTTTGTTGTTTATTTTGCCATTCGGTATTCTTTTCATTTTTCCAAACGTTATCCATCTCAGTTTTATTCTCCCGTCTACTTCTTTTCTAAAAGCGTGAAATTTTCCCCTTAAATACGCGAATTCAATGATCTCCTCTACCAAAATGGTTTTCAGTACTATCGTTTTGTTACTTATGCTTTACATTTCTCCACTATTATAGTTGTAATATTTTATTTGGTCAATTATTTTGATCGTTTTTGTAAACGCTGCTTATTCAACACGTTTTCCGCATGAAAGGTTGTATTTTAATCATTTCGTAGTATTAATTGGAAACGAAATTGCACGTTGTGGTAGCACGTAATTTTTATCGCGTGGGGATATACTTGTCGCGGCCACTGTATTGAAAAATAGCACTCCTCATAACCATCATATAAAAAAGCACTGTATGTTACGATGAGAAATTCCATTTTCATATTAAAAAACATTAATCTGTTCGGACATATTGTCAATTTCAGGATCTGAAAAACTGTCTTGATCACTACTTCCGGTATACTTATTAAGCATCTCTTCATTGCCACTTTTTTCTGACATTTTTATAATAGATAAATAAAACAAAGAACAATAACAACACATACATAAATTCTATATTATGTTTATTTACTTGGTGTAAATGATTTGGAAAACCGATTAATTCAAAATGAATTTATTAAACAAAAAAGTTACTAAAAACAATAAAGTAATGTAAAAATAATCAATATTAAATTTAATTCAAATTTAAACGTTTATTATAGTTACATAGTATAAAAACACAAGTTGCTTGAAATTTGTTTTGTGGTGCAGGATCGGAAATGACGACAATTTGTACAACATGAGCAAGGGATCTACCAATGTCATGTAAAATTTTTTACTATTAATTCTTACTAATTACTTTAATTCTTTATACAAAACTATATAAATAAAATAAACATTTTTAAACATTGAAATTATTTAACGACTGATTTTTAATTTTTTATTAATTATATGTGTACAATATATATATATATATATATATATACATAAACTCGGCCATTTTGGCCTCGAAAGGGGCTGTGCCCCTTGACCCCTCTTGCTTTCATTCCTGTCTCTTTCTCTTCTATACTTCGTATAAAATGATCAAAATTTACAACGTAATTCTTACTGGCATCAACACAAAAAAAATAACATAATCACAAAAATCCTTCTTCTTCAGGTGCCGTACGCTACATAGCGCGTTAGCGCAACCTATTCGTACATTTAGCTGTACAGATATAGGTTGTGTACCAGACAATTGTAATATGCAACGCAGGTGTGTACACACGCAAGACTACATTCGGAACTGATTGAAGCCCCTTGTTATCGCGCTACAAGTGCAGTCCTATTTATGTCTGCTGTGTGTACTGAACTAGCGCGCATATGATGTTGTACGTATCCTAACATTTAACTTTCATTATATAAAATTGAAACATTTTTTCGTTACATAAAATTGAGACATTTTTTCTAATGGAGGCTAGCCTAAGAATTACGTTGTAATTAATATATATATATATATATATACACATACATACATACACGCACCCACGATAATATAAAAAAGTATTCATAAATATTAAATTCAACTGTGTGTTTTAGTATTTTTGGTGATGATGCCGCTATTTTCCATCTTAAATGAAATTTGTTTCTTAAATACAATAATTAAAAAAACTTTGTTCTTGTAATAATTCTCATATATGTTGTAGTAAATGTTGCAAAACTGTTGTTTTATCTTTTTTTATGATTTATATCACCCCAAATTATGTAAGTAAAGATTAAATTCATAGAACTTTAATTAATTATTTATTTATTTATTTTATAATTTGCCAGTGCAACAGCTTACGCCAATTATTGCGCAGTACAATATGATAAAAAAGAAAATAAAAGAAATCGTACGATTAACAATACATAGTTAAACGTAATAAATATGCTCACATGCATGTGCGCAAAAAATTCATATAAAGGAGTAGTTATACGCACACATGTAGCTCTCTATACGTGTATATATATATGTGACATGAAAAATACAAATCAGTACCAAAATATATTCACACACTCTCACATGCTTACGCACGAACACACACATACAAACACAAACAAGCACATAGATTAAATCTAATTACCCACACACATATAGATATTCTCAACGAAAGCAGATAGGACAACTCAGCCTTACGTTGTCAAACTCTGGACGATTTTTAAAAACTCTCCCGAACCACTATCAAATATGTCTAGTTCATGATGTTCCTTCTCTAGTTTGTTGTATAGTATAAATAAGAAGCGATTATGATTAATATTCATTAATACTTTTATTTTATATGTGTATATGAGTATATTTATTTATATATATGACAAGTACATATGAGTGAAAAAAAGTTTCATGATCAATTTTAATATTAATTATATTAATTTATAAGTAACATAAAATAGGAGTAAATATCTGTATTTCTTTTTCTACTTTTAATGAATTTGCTGCATATAAAATATGTTTATCGTTTATAGAAATGCAAATAATTAATGTGAAATTAAAAATTTTTATTGGTATGAATGACGCACACACAAATATAAGTGACGGTGGAAATAATGATAGCGACCCTTTAAAAAAAATATATATGTAATTTACGACGTCGTAGTTGGCTAAAACGAGCGAGCTAAATTTTAGTTTAGTTTCTCATGATGGACCGTGTAAACGTGTTCGAAACGTTAAATAAGTTACCAAAAATTGTGATTTTGATATATATTTATATAGTTATGTATAAAGAATTAAAGCAATTAGATAATAAGAATTAATAATAAAAAAATGTAGGATAAAAAATTTTACATGACATTGGTAGATTCGAATCCACATCTTTTATTCATTTCTGTCGCTACACCGTGAAACAAATTTCAAATAACTTGTGTTTTTTATATTATGTAAATATAATAAATGACGCCTTTAAATTTGTATTAATTTTAAAACTATTTTGTTTTACATTATTTTATTGTTTTTTAGTAATTCTTTTGTTTAATAAACTTCATCTAAAAACAACCGGTCTTCCAAATCATTTACATGAGGTAAATAAACGTAATATGGAACTTACTGCATATATTTTGCTAACCGGCTATCCATAACATCTGTTTTATGCGGCTTCTGAAAATTTAAATTTCTAAAATTACGTTCTAATATTTTATACGATTTATATACTCATGGTTTTCTATCGAACTAGAAAATTTCACTAAAATCGGCAACCCCAACATCGTTGACCTTTCCTTGTTAGTCACGCAAGATGTTAAATAGTTCATTATAATGCGAGTAAATAATTTATATATTACAGGAAGTTAGCTGATAGGCCTGCAGTTTTTTATGTTGTATTTTTCAATGTTTTGCGTATGTTTTTGTTTTATAAGCATTTATTAAGTAGTTTTTCTGGTTTAAGCAGAATAGATTTCTCTCCCTTTTTATCATTTCACGTAAGATACCGACGAGTTTGTTTCCTTATCATTCATTTTAGAGTAGATACTATTTTGCATTTCTGAATCTACTGTTGTGTTGTATATTCTTCATTGCTTTTATATCGATGTACAGGGATTTGTAATAATTGCGTACAATTTGTAGTATAACGGATTTGTTTATTTTTTTTTGATTTAATTAATTCGACATTATACGTGTACCATTGTGCCGTTTAAATTTCTTCTTAATATTTTTAGTCCTGAATTCTGTTCTATCGTATCCTGGATAATAGAGTCTTCATTTTTCGGATACTTTTTGATTTTTATCCTAATTAATTTTCCGATTTTTATGCTGTCTGCGTCGTTTCCCTTTCTTCATTATTATTTCTCTTCTGTTTTCTATGAACTTTATAGGATATTTCATGATCGATTTGCAATAGCTACTTTTTCGTCCCATTTCTTAGGTATTTCAGTTAATTGTTGCAATTTTTCCTTTATTATTTTTCCTATTGTTATTTGTTTTAATATGTCTAGTCTTTGTCGCAAATTTTCATTATATCGGTATTTCTGATCCTGAATTATCGTTATGTCTATGTTCCCTTATTGTCCTATATTGTTGGTGTTTTTTCCAGTTGTTGTTTAGTTTCACATTTTACTAATCGTGGATGGCGAAATATTTGTACTTTATTCAGCACATTTAGGTTTCTGTTAACTACGATATCGGATGAATGTATATAATCAATTTCAACTTTTGTTTACCATTCAATGCGCTCTGTGCTAAATTTCGCTGCGTCTTTAACTAGAAATGCGTACTAATTACATACAATTTGTTACACTGCGTGGAATTTTCTGCCATTAATTTCACTGAAGAGAATATTTAATTCTATGTAAGCTCATAATAAGAACAATTTGACCGTATTTTGTTCAAGATTGTTAATTTATGCCTTTTCTTTGCTGTTTTTAATATCTTTTGTTAATGTTTTATCTAATCGTATGCTAGTTTTTTATGTGTATATTTTACGTTTGGCTTATTTCGTTACTTATTGTATGAGTTTAACGTTGCCAATGACTTGCCAAATAATTTTTAAAAATGTTCCGTATTTATTGACTTTTTTTTTTTTTTTGTGTTATTTTAGCGATTGGAGATACGGTTGCTGCCGATGAAGTGATTTGTAATATTGAGACTGATAAAGTACGTAGACTGTTATTTATAGATATTTTAATGTACCTTTTTATCATATTGTTCTTATCCTCAAAATGTGTTGTGCTATATTTTCAGTGTTCGAATCGGTTTGATTTGTACCGCCCTGAATGTTGTTTCAAAAAATTATTCTGCTTGCAGTTTTATTCTTCTCTTTTTTTATTGAACCTCCTATTTATAGTTAAATTTTATTATTTATACAATTTCGTATCATGAAATGTGCGTGAAAAATAGTATACATACGAAATTATCTATTTTTACGAACATATTTGTATTTATACAAAAAATATACATGTTGTGAAATATATTAAGAATTATGAGCGAACTTTTCTTTGGCGGTTGTAAATGTGCCAGTTGTAAATCTTCTTTAATACATATTTATTTAGAAAATAAAATTCAATAATGCAGAATAAAGATAAAAAAGAAATAAATTTTTTATTTTATTCTGTTATGCATCCGCTGTAATATTTTGATAAATCATTCAGTTGTAATTAAAAAAAAAAAAAAAAAAAAAAAAAAAAATGATGTAATATGTAATATTAGTTTTTCTACTTAATGTATGTATATATTGTTTAATCCATATTACATCATGAATTGAAATTATGGGAAGGAAACGTTGTTGTTCTTTGATTGTTATAATTTCATCGGAAAATTATCCGGATGTTTATTTAATTTATCTAGGATATTTTGAAGAATTATTTAATATAACAAAAATTAGAAGAACTCGATTGAAATGTTAAAATTGTGTGGATTAGCGGTGAGAGATACACTGAAGTATGCAAAAACTAGATCAGCATAAAAAAAATATGTTAAAGTAATGCCAAAGTATTGGGAATAAAGGTATTGTCTATTAGGAATTGGATAAAGAGTTCTGGGTGATTATAATTATGTAATTTTGTGTTAATAGATATTCTGCGAACTACATGTTGCAATAATAAGTAGAATGTTTGAGTTCATGTTTGTTTTTTTTCTTATGCATGTTAGCAAAGGGATGTGTTACTTTTCACTGGCTAACAGGTTAGAAATTTCTCTTTTCCTGATGCACTTTTATTGAAGTTTGCAATGGTTTCGTATTCTCGTTATATTTTTTTGCCCTTTTCCGTCACAGTTGGACGTTTTTCGTATTAGCAGTCGTAGTCTTAGTCGCAGGAGTAGTATCGTAACTCATAGTCCTCCCTCCAAAAAAAAAAAAATCGTAAGTTCTTCCTTATATATCACTTTTTATTGTTATTATTATAGTGATACCTTTATAATGCATTGGAAATTTTTATGTTTATTTGTAGGACCCCTTACTGATTAGTTGTCACTTTTGGTCTAATAATGTTGTAACTTATTGGTTAGGTTGATCAAGCAGAAATTTTATGTTTATTTGTGGAACATAATTTTTCATAATCAAAATAATATCGACAGCATTCCTCATATTCTTACACATAGGCTTGCACAACATATTTACTATGCAAATGAGTGTGTAACTGCTAACATTGTTTTCCTCTTTTAATTTAATTTTTTTTTTTTTTCTACTACGTATATATTGTTGTCTTCACTTTTATTTTTTTACCTTTTGAGTATTTTATTAGCTGAATATTTTCGTATTTTTTATGTACATTATCTTAATATTTTTAACTTTTGCATGGGATTTAAGAAAAATATGCAGTTACATAAATTTTTAGTCAAATGTAAATTTATTTTTTATATTAAACTATAATCGTTTTACAGGAGAAATTTAAATTAAAACAGAAAAACAAAATTTATATTCGAATATAATTATAACAATTAAAATGATGCTAATAATATCAGTTATTTTGTTTTGTTTACATTTGCATGTTGATAAATAAACTCATTTTTGCTATATATAAGTATGTATGTATGTATTATATGTAAGGGTGTGAATCCAGAGTTACAGCGCACGCGTTAAATAATAAAAAAAAGAGGGGATAGTAAATTACATTGTTATTTTGGAAACATGTGGTGTACGTAATAGATTGTTTTCTTTTGCAAAATATCTATGTACTATATCGTTTGTTAGCAAATAATTATACCCGACTCTTGCCTGGTGTAGGATAAATTTCGTCACTATACATTTCAGGCAACATTTTTAGGTTATTAAAGCTGGTGAAAAGGATTATGATTTTTAATTTTTCTCGATAATTTAATGACGATTTGCTCTAATTGGTTGTTTACCCGAAACTTTAAATAAACCTCTAGTAAAAGTATCCTATTTCGTGATAAAATATAGATATATTATGATTTACGTGGTGTGATCCATAATTATAATAATTTGACTTGTACTCTTTTCTGTTTAAAAAGCTGATGATCTTAATGTGTTTGTTTTTGTTTTGTTTTTTTAATATGTACGCGAAGTATTTGTATGATTCCAACTTAATTTAATTAAGAATACTAATTTTTTTTAAAAAAAACAGAGATGGTATGCATTTTAAAATAGCAGTAAAAATAATAGTTATAGTGGTGTATTTATATTTGAACAGAATAAATCACTGTAAGAAAATTATGAAGATCTAAAAGAAAGAGCAGTCATTTTTTAGTTTAAAACTTAGGTTATAATAAATTTTTCAACGCTGTTTTGTAACATGATTGAAACTCTTACATTTTTGCGTTATATGTATCATAACTTATTGTTTTTGTTATTAAATCATACACTGCTTCCTTAAATATTTTATTACAGATTTCATTTTTAAGTATAAATATGAATAATTTTGAAGTTCTTTTTTTTTTTTTTTTTTTTTTATTTCGACTAATAACACGTCTACTTGAATCTAATGAAATTAGAAAAATTAACGAATATTTCTTGGAGGGAAAGAAAAAATTAATTTTCTGATGCTTGAGCTTTTCTTATGTGATTAAAGCAGGGAATTCTAACGGGTCAAATGATATATTGCATTGTGCGCGAAATTTATATTCATTTACCTTGATTATTTTGTAGTTTGAAATTTAATTTTATATTTTTCTTATTTTATATAAACATTTGCATTTATTTTTTATTCGTTGGTTTTTGAACGTTTTATAATTTTAACGCTTAGTATAAAAAATTATGCTTTTTAAGTTCGCGCAATTTTTGTTTATTTCTTTTTTTTTATACAAAATTTACATTGATATAATCATGTTCACTGTAGACTGCTGTACCAGTTCCCGCACCATTTGCAGGAGTGCTGACTGAACGTTTCGTAGAAGATGGGGGCACTGTTAAAGCGGGACAACCATTGGGTAAAATTGTATCTGGAGGTTAGTATTTCAAAGAATATAAAATATATTATTTTATACAATAATGGATGTAAATAAATCAAGCATATATATATATATATAAAATTAGGGGAGCAGGGAAGTCATTGAACGTTTTAATATTGCTTAATTTGCGTATTATATATATATATATATATATGTATATGTATGTGTGCGTATGCATATGTATATATATGTATATATATGTATATGTATATGTATATGTATATATATGTATATGTATATGTATATATATGTATATGTATACGTATATATATGTATATGTATATGTATATATATATATTCTTCTGTATATTTATATAGCGCGTTTCAGAATTAAATATATACATAACCAAATAGAATATTGTAAGTCTTACATTTCAAAAAGGAGTAACTGGAATTCTCCGAAATAGAATGGAAACGGTTTGAAAATTTTTTTAATTTATCGGACAAATAATCAAATGAGTTCATTGTAGTTGTATAGTAAAATTAAATTCGTGAATATTATTTAATACAGTAAGTTCAATTAGAAATAAGCATTGGATTTTATAAAATTACTGTTATGTTTCAAAAGCACAGACCCGTAATTGTGGTAAATTTTATAGTGCTGTCGAATCATGCCAATAATTTTATAAAATTTAATTAGGTACATATTTTTAATAAGTAAATATTTTATTTGTTTCATTTGCATTAATTAGGAAAATTAGAAACACGCGTGAAATATCAATTTATTGTGTTCATTGATTAGTCTGAATTAAGTATAGTGCTTTAAATGGATTAAATTATGTACGGGCTTAATAATAAATATTTCGTTTTTGCCCGTTTTAAATAACGTTCGAAATAAACTTAAAATTGACTTTCATTTTGCGAGATTAGAAATTCTTAATCAATATTTGGGAAAGAAATAGAAGCAACATTACTATCTTATAAGAATAATTGGGACAATACATATGGCAACGTTAAGCTTACAGTGCAATTTAGAAAGAAAATGAATATTAAATTGAAACTTGCGCAGTCAAAAGTGAAAAAAGCTTAACTGTGTTAAAAGTCAGTTGAAAGAATGAATGGAAATTAATTCTAAATGTTACACACTTCTATTTGCGATCACATGTAATAAATCATAGGTGGAGAAAACAATGAAACGTCGAAGAAAAATTGAAGAGCTTCACATAAAACGAAAGTGTATAATCACCGTTTGAGAAACTTTGGAGAAATATGAAGACATAAATAACGATACGCAGCAGTTATGAATAAAATGCAACAAACAGGGATAAACTTAAAAACTGATTTTCTCCATAAATATAAAATAAAAAGTTAATATATGCGTAATTTGTTCAGTATGAAAAGTTGTATGTGTATTGTGCAGTTAAAATTTAAAACATAATACTCTGCACATGTATTTTGTTTAACTCCACAATAATTCTTCTTCGTATTAAAATTAAAAATCATTACTTTTTTTTACATAAATCAGAATATTGTTGCTATATATTTGAACGTAAAAATAAGATACTCAAATATGATGATTTTCGTTTACTACGTTTAAAATCGGGGGTCCTTGTTTTATCATAATATGTGACGTTTCATTGTGTATATTATTTAACAACCATCAATTACTACGTAGTTTGTTTTCAAATTTATGATGTTACCTCACATCCGAAATTTATTTTTAATGTTTTCCATATTTCCACTCCTGAAATGGCGCCGAATAAAATTAGTAGAACAAATTTATGTATTTTAAATATTTTGATTGCTAGCATTATTGTTTGAACTATGTTTTTATAAATTTATTTGGTGTATTATTCACGAGATAACTCTTTACGACACGCTAAGCGCTGTATTCTATATAGCTTTGGTGCTTGATGGCTCTAACTGCTTTTTTAAACATCCCGTGTTTCTTCTTCCTCAATTATTTGTAGGCTGATTCCTTTGCCCGTTGGTACTGTGGGCTCTATAATTGCAGATGTGGCCATGGTATGGGACAGCTAACTCCTTTTGCTCTTACCTTCGACAATGTCATTCCTTCTCTTTTCAGGATGCATATGTTTGTCATTTGTCGACGTTGATTGTCATTGTTTCTCCATCCATGGTATAGCGTACTTTGTCAGATTCCATTCCTTGTAACTCCTAATTGCTGCTATTTACACGTGTTGATGGGTAATCGTCCGTTGCTGACAAGCCCAGGGAAAAACCCAAATAAGGGAAACTGGATTTTACAATACCGTTTTTTTTTGTTTTTTTTTTTTTTTTTTATACAAAAGGTCTGTTATAAATAACAGTTTTTTGTTTTAATAATCGCTACATTCTTTTATGTTTCATAAGAGATAAAACATATAATTTTTTTTAAAGAATTTTTCAACTTTTTTTGTTTTTTACTGCCTCTCCTGTTTTACGTGACACTGCATGCTCTTAAGGCACACCTATGTACCCCTCTCATAAAAGGTTCCAACACTCATTTTGAAAATTGCTGGTTTATACAGTCAATGACTATTACTTGTAAAAAATTATAACCTCGGCTGTTATATTTATGTTCTATTTAATGTTTATTGTTAATAAAATTTTTCAGGCGAATCTGCTAGCGCCGCTTCAGCAGTTAAAGAAGAAACTTCAAAACCAGCAGAAACCGTATCGACACCTTCGCCTGCAGCAGCACCTAGTGTACCTATATCCGAAACGTCTGGAGAAGATGTTGTTTTGAAAGTGCCAACATTTGCTGATTCTGTTTCAGAAGGAGATGTTAGGTGGGAGAAAGGTGATTAAAAGTTACGGTTGTGAATTAATATTAATGTAATTTGATTGTAGTTAAATTTGTTTTAATAAATTAGGAAGATTTAAAAAATTTAATTATGGCCATTTTATTTCGTATTCGTAGCGGTCGGAGATTCAGTAGCAGTCGATGAAGTTGTTTGTCAAATAGAAACTGATAAGGTAATTATTTTTTCTGTTTTGCTGCAATAATTGTAGTGTTTTCGTTTATTGTACTGTGATTATGTGGAGTTATTATTTGATAACAATTTTAAACTTCATTTTACATTTTAAAGTTTTGAAAATATTGCATGTATTTTATATATTAAAACATATAAAACTGTATGTGTATGATGATTTTTGTTAAATTACCCCTAGTCAATCGTTTTCTTTTAAAATTTTCTGTTTTTCCTTTAAATGTTACACATATCTTTTTTTTTTTTTTTTTTTTTAATACGTTGAATTAGTCTAACTTTTTGTTTATGAAGAAAAGAATATTTTAAAAAATGAATAGAACAATTAAAAAATTAAATAAAATAGGTTAATAATCACAATCAGGGATAATAATGATGAAATTCGTACGTATAGATCAAAGTGTCTACATTTGAAAGGAAAATTGGTCAACTAGTCAAAATTATCAAATTCGTTTTAGCGCGAATTTCTAAATCATCTACGTCGTCTAAGGTAATTGCTCATAGTAATATATTTTTCATTGTACTAAAATTTTTCGATAATCGTTTAATTTTCGTCATCTGATAATTAACTAATAGTAATAACAAATTATTTTAAAATGAATTAATTTTGATAATTTGAGGTTAATTTACTTTATAAGTTTTTTTTCTTTTTTTTGTTTAAGTTCATCTGTGTCAGTTGAAATGATGGACTTTGCTGAAATACCCTTCGAGAAATTATTGTAAAATTTTCAGCTTTACCATTCAATAAACCTCGCGTTTGTCGCTATGAACTTCGTCAAGGATTTAAATAATTATTCAGTGGGTGCAGTTACCGACGGTGCTGATGAATACTTGAGAACATTAAGAACATTTGGCTAAAGGCTAATGTAATGCTTAAAATCATGTTATAATGCCAATTTTTTTTTCCATATAATTAAAGAAATAAAAACAGAAGAAAACACAAGTATATTATTCATAAATAATTAATGATTGTCAACTTCATAACGAAAATGCAGTAATAAAATATAAACGTTCAACGTCGTTTGTATTTTATATTATTGTATTTTTTCGGTGCATACTAGTCATTATTTATTAATTGTTTGTAAACAATTTACTTATGGTTTTGCTTATTTTCATTTCATTAATTATAAAACTGAACAAAATGTATGCAGCTAAATGCTAGGTTTTACAAAATTTTAAATGTGAAATTTCGCATTTGGGTTATTTCGAAGCATCCATAACACATATTCTGGACGTATAGTAATTACAAAAATACGAAATTTATTTTTCGATTGCTTGATAAGCGTCCACGATGTGTAATTAGTTGAAGCGCGTGGAGTGGCGTGTTTCAAACCGCCTACTATTAGTGGATATGCTTTGTTAAGATGCAAATGTCAGGTCTAGATCCTGTGAAATCCTGGTGGCCAATTGTTGCGTTGTACGTGATTATCAGAACTGTTTTTGGAAATTTGCTTATTTCGAAACTTTTAATCGTTACGAGTAGAGTCGATCTAAGGCTAAATTGTTATGTACAAAAAATTACAATTTGGCCCTCACAGCTAGTAGTTATTGCATCTATGATTTGTTAAATCTGCTTTCTTAAAAATAGTACAATGAATGTTTTAATTTGTATTGTATGTAGTAATGAAATCAGAGGAAGTTATGGTCCGGAGTAATAATGAGTTTCTTTTTCTTCTTTTTATTTTTTAATGTTACTTTGATATATATATATATTTTTTTTTTCGTTTATAATGATATCTAATTATTTTAGAGTTTTATTACAATATGTGTTGGCATAACGTTACATTCATTTCCAGGTTTTTAATGTATTACTGAACATGTACTGTACTTGAACACTAAGTTGTGCGATAAAATTGGAAAATAAATAATATGTAATGATAGAGTGTGTCTGGAACAATATTAAGTTTCAAGTTTTTATTTTTAAATTAGTAATTATGTGTATCAATTTTAAGGCATAGGTTTAAATTTATTCAGCGTAATACTTCAAAAAATAGTAAAAGTTTTCTTGTATCACAAGCGTGTATGGGTATAGAGAAAATTTTGTTGAATTTCAAATTCTCAGATCGACTCTACTTTGTCACTAATCAAATTGGGTGAGTATCTCAATTTCAGTTTACAGTGGCTAATAAGATTTTAACAAAACCATACATTTTTTCATTTCTGAAAATGGTTTTGTTCATTTCATAGAGTAACTCAACTATTACTATATTTATTTTCCCATTCTCAGCAGTTTTAATTAAATTTTATTTTAAAAGAAATATGTCTGAAAGTGTTTTAATATTTTTGCTATAGAAAATTTGTTAATCAGCGTGAGCATTTACAGCAAAATTAGTTCTTGCCTTCAGTTTTGTTTTAATTTTTTGAGGAACAACAACTTCATTAAAGTTTTAAACATTACATTATAAAAATAAATTACAAAAAAAAAAAATATATATATATATCGAAAACAAGTACAACTTAAAATTTTCAACAATCGAATATGAAATTAAAACGCATTGCTTTACTTTTGCAATTCACTTTGCGCTTTATTAAATTTTAACTCTAGTTTGTGCATTTTTAATCCACCCTATCTGAAGCGAAATTAGTTAAAAATAATTCTGTTAATCCGTAAATGATTTTAAGAGAAATCATTATGTTATGAAATTTTTATTTTTATGTATTTAACAGTAGCATCGGAAAGAAAAAAAATTATCCAATAAATAACGTTATGATAATAAGAGTTTTTGATGTTATCACTGAGGTCCTGAGAAAACTTTACAAATTATTGTCCTTCTCCTAATTAAATTATAAAAATTCAATTTTCTTACATAGTTGAAATATCATACGAATTAAAAGATTGCACACTGTTTTTTGTTTTTTTAATCTATTTCCCTAACAATAACGTTAAATAACTTTGCAGTCTACATTTTTATACGTAAAATATTCGAAATTTTACATTTTTCTATTCTAATAGTTTTCTTTTTTTTGTCGTAATATTGAAAATGATAAGCATCTAACCGAATCATAAGGTAAATAAAAACATACGTACATTTGAAGTACTTTTTATTTGAATTCAATTTAAATGAACACTCGAAATTTCGTAGTTATTTTCCTTTAATAACAAAATCCCAAAAAGTTCTTATGTACCAAACCTTTTAATTTTTTATCGTTTTTCCAGAATGGCAATTTTTCTTTGGCTTGTTTAATTTGTAAGTTTCATTTTGATAGATATATATTGTTTTTTGTGGTATGAAATATTTTATTTCTAGAAATAAGTTACTTGTAATTTCAATCATGCTTTAATATATACATATATATATATATTTTTTTTTCCTTTAACGTTTCATTTTATGTTATCCACCACAGCTAGGATTTCCTACTTGCAGTCGTGTGTGTGTGTGTGTGCGTACCTACTTCTTGCTTCTTCTCTCGCTACCTGTTGTGCCCATCTCTGTTTTTTTCAAATTATCGATATTCGATCATATTAAATTTTAAGGAACTATATAATGTATATATATATTTTTTTAGTAAGTGTGGATGTAATTTTTTTTTTTTTTTTTTTTCGGTTCTGATTTAGACATCAGTTCCTGTGCCATCTCCTATAGCTGGAATATTGGAAGAAAGATTTATTGAAGATGGACAAACCGTTAAAACCGGCCAACAATTGGGGAAAATAAAAGCAGGAGCGGGTGAGTAGAATAAAAATAGTAGTGTTGTGGTTAATAAAATATATAAAATATAATTAATTATATAAATATATCAAAATATTGTCGACTTGTTCCAGTTACATAAAAACCATAATCGTGACTTAAACTAAAAGATAAATTTACAAACAATATACATTGATATCAAAGCAAATCAATAATATTAAACGTGTCGATGGGTAATCGTCCGTTGCTGACAAGCCCAGGGAAAAACCCAAGAAAAAGAAAAAAAAACGTTTAATCTTGATAATCGATATACGTATTAATAATATTGGTAACGTTAATAATAAATAAGTGAGGAAATGGGTAAATTAATTAGAATTAAGTATGAAGTATTAATTAATGGATTATGATTTAATAATTATTAATTTATAATTTTATTTTATTTATTAATATACTAATTCTTCGTGAATGGCAACCTTTTTTTTATTTTTTTTTTTTTTTTATTTTTTATTTTTTCGATTTTAGCCTCTATGGACTACGCTAAACAACTAAGTTTTCATTTTACATCTTTTCCTTTTTCCTTCCTTAACATCTTTCCAGTATTTCTTGAGACCCTCCATCAAGACATTTTTATGGCTTATCGAAAGCGACCTCTTCCGGTTAACTTGTTCTATTTTAAAGATTGACGTCGCAACTGTTTTATGAAACCATTCCTTATTAAACATTTGTGTTTCAGTAACATCCATTAATTCCATATCCTTTTCACATTCATTGAATTTATTATTAATTCTTTTAATAATTTTTAAATTATTCACATTATTTATAATGTTATGTTTTTTTATAAAAATTTTCAGTAAATTCGGATTTTTCAATATATTTGTGTAAGCCTGCTATATTTTATTAAAAATATTTTTTTATTTTTTCTAATATATATTTTTTGATATGTATTGCACGGCTGTCTATAAATTTTGGGGGTTATATTATCGTA
The DNA here is from genome assembly GCA_039619475.1 of Icerya purchasi. NCBI lineage: Eukaryota > Metazoa > Arthropoda > Insecta > Hemiptera > Monophlebidae > Icerya > Icerya purchasi. Next base: position 448,203,456 of record CM077116.1, on the reverse strand, counting down.
TTTTTTTATATTAGTTACGTATGTAATATTTATCAATTTTTTAAAACAAAGTACGATTTGTGTTGTAAAATAATTTCGTATTATTATTTTTGAGCATTTTTGTTATTTTGTAAATGGATGGATGGTATATAAGTGAATCTAACCTAATATGTTTTTTTTCATATTTTTACTTTTTTTATTTAATTTTTATTACACTGTTTATATGATATATTAACGAAATTTCCATTACAGGTGTTATATTAGAAGCTATACATTACTATAAATGTATTTTATTAATTTCTATTGTTAATATTGTTTTTTTGTAGCGTATTGATATGTAATAATGGTGGAAGTTTTTTACGAATATATATATGGATGATTAGAATAATTGTTAAAGATAATATCGGTTTGCGTATTCATTCTGTGTTCAATTTTTATAACGATTTATTATTCGATATAGTTATGTCTAAATTTAAATAATTTATTGTATGGTGTCCTATTTCTGTAGCATGTGGTAATTGTTTGTTCACGAAATTTAGAAATATTAGAAAATTATTATATTTATTTATTTATTTATTTATTTATTGTATTTACAAGTCGCTTTTGGACTACAAGGTCATTAGCGACTACGGTTTTACAGAGAATTATAACATTTTATGTTGAATATTGGAAAATGCGCGAAACAACAAAATAATCAAAAAAGTCAGCTAAAGGCTGAGGAAGTTAGATAAGTTGGAATACTGAGATGTCTTTGAGAAAGGCTACGATTTTTTTACACTTCTCGGCGTCCGAAAACATCTCTGGAAGGCCGTTGGTAATACCCGCTTGTTGTCTGGCCTGCTGGTAGTGATTACACTCGATCAAAAGATGCCTCACCGATATAGGCATGTTGCAGCGTTGACACAGGTTGGGCGGTTTTTTAGATATGAGGAACGAATGAGTCAAGTTTGTGTGTCCAATGCGGATACGAGTTAGGACACATTGCTCGTGCCTACTGAGAGTTGGCATGATTTCGTAGGTATATTTTCTAAACTCGTGGAGTTAAAGGGTGTTCCAGTAGTTTTTGACTGTGTTGCTTATCACCATTTTAGCTTCATGAGGTGTCATAAGTACTTCAGGCGGGCATTCTTGTGTCGTCGCGGTTCTTGCAGCTTGGTCCGCCAAAAATTATTATAAGAACTCTGATTGTTATTATTAACGATACATTCGTATCCACCGATATATCTATTGTAAGATGTTATATTGTATTTGTTTAAATTATTTTTTTGATACCAACCACTGACTTGTTTTAATATCAATAAATATTTGTGTGTAAATTTAAGTTTTAGTTTAAGCCGAGATGGTTTCATTAAACTCGAACTATTCGGCAATAGTTGCATTTTATTTATTCTATTAACTATAACATTCGAATTTACACGATTCGTATCATGGAAGTAGTGTTTTTTTTTTTTTTTAAATTTGCAATTTAATTTTCTCGGAAATTTGTAATTATTCGCTTGAAAACTGCAATTCGAATGATTAGAATTCCTAGTTTTATTTTTAACATTTTCCTAGTCCGAGAAATGTAATTAATTACTTAATACCGAATTAGAAATGTTACGCTGTCCATATGTTTTTATAAAATTTTACTAATTTTTGTAAAGGAACTGCATTTTTTTAAAGTAAAATTTTACCATTACATTAAAGCTACCGTAATAATTTCAATACTTATATTTTCGATTATTCAAATGTTTTCGGATTTTGCACGACACAGTAGTAAATTTATAAAATTGAAACAGTTGTGTTGTCTAAAAAATTACTTATTCTAAATAACGGAAGAATCGAATGTACTAATATAGAATTATAATAATTCGCAAATAGAAAAAATAAAAAAATAATTTACATGTTGTTTAACGATAGGTGGTAGTACATCTCCGAAAGTTGCCCCACCATCACCTTCAATATCGTCCCAACCACCAATACCTCCATCTGCTCCCTCTCAGGCACCTCCTCCGCCATCTGCAACTCCTCCGCGTCCTTCTGTTAGTAGTCAGCCGAAACCGCCACCTTCTATACCGGTAGCGGCGATAAAACACGCTCAGTCATTGGAGGCCGCTACGGTAAAATTACCACCGCAGGATCCGACATCCGAAATTACTGGTACTCGATCTGAACAACGTGTAAAAATGAACAGGATGCGACTAAGAATAGCGCAACGACTTAAAGATGCTCAAAACACCACCGCCATGTTGACAACGTTTAACGAAATAGATATGAGGTACCGTATTATTTATTTTCGATAATTCTAATTTTAAAATTACAAGTTGTAAATAATAGTGTTACTTTTCTTACTTTATTAAGATTATTTTTGATCGCAACTTTTATTAATTTATTAGTTTAGGAATTGAGCTTTAAAGCTGAACCGTATTGTTTAAGTGTTGTGAGTTTTAAAAATATTTTTGTACATCTGGCTCGGTTATGTTTTTCACATTTTAAGGGAAAATAAATCAATGAACAGATTTGTACCGGGTTCTCTTTTATATATTCTTGCCTAGATAGATGACTGTATCAGGAATTCGGCATTTTGTTATCGCAATTCCTGTTTAATGAACCTAATGCAGTTTGCTGCCTAATATGGGTACCTAAGAATTTTACCAAATAATTCAAAATTGTCTGAATAGCAGGTTTCAAAATGATTTAACATTTAACCAATAATTCCGACAAGCTAGGTAGTTTTCGTGAAAGTACATATAGTTTATTCATGAAACAAAATGCATAATTAAAAGAATATAAATATAAAATAAATTCCCTTTGATAACGAACAAAGATAAGTATTAAATTATTTTAATAAATTAAAATGAATACCTCAATTTAAAGAAACGTTTTCGTGCTATATCATTAGCTAATAACACAGAGCACTACAATATTATTTAAACTGGTCATTTCCATTTGTTTTTACATGGCAAAAAATTTTAAACCCGGAAAATTGACTAGGGATCGTCTTGTAAAATGCGTTAATCACTCAAAAATGCGCTCGTGATTAAAAAATGTTACTGTAGTGATGTCATTATTACTGTTGCGTGATCGACAGCTTGAATTCGTGTTTTTACTAAAACGAAACGTATCTACTTCAAAAGGCATATCCATGCCATAGTATGTACTTCTGTACGAAGGGTCGGTGGTACTAATTTGATTTTTTTATTTTTGGTTTTTGGTTCGAAGCCCTGACAATATACCAACAAGAATTAATCTGTAGCCAAATGGTGTTTAATGCCAGGCAAAAAAAAAGAAAAAAAAAAACTAAATAAACAATACAGATTGATATTAACAATAAATAAAATAATAAATTATAAGTAATGAGTATAAATGTGGGAGTAAGTTAAAATGGTTAGTAGAAAACAATTAAATTAAATCTGAAGATGAAAATTAACGTTAACTTGAATACCAGCTTAAAGAAAATTTATTCTGCTCATTCCCTTTTTATTGTTAGAGTTTGTATAAAACATAAAACTTAAACCAAATTTTTATTGAAAATTGATGTACCTACATATGTATATGCTATAACGGAAGCTCGAAATAAATGTTAAAAAACAAATTGCTTGTTTTGGTAAACGTTTAATTTCTCCTTTTTTTATTAGTTGTAATATAATGTTTAATAATTACGAACTGGTAAGAGAAAAATAAAAAAGGTTAAATTTATATTTTCTATTTGACTTATCTACACGTGTAGTAACGTAGTAGGTTCACAAATTTATCTATATTATGTTTACATTTATCAATATACATTTAGACTAGAATGTTTTTATACATGTTACTAATTGCTTTTTTTTTTATTTTAATATTTTTTTAGCAATATAATGGCATTTAGAAAAGCAAATTTAGAAGCATTTCAAAAGAAGCACGGATTAAAATTAGGATTTATGTCAGCTTTCTTAAAAGCTTCGGCTTATGGTTTACAGGAACAACCTATAATAAACGCCGTCATTGATGATAACGAAATCGTTTACAGAGATTATATAGATATTTCCGTAGCTGTGGCAACTCCGAAGGTGAACTGATATTACAATAAGTTAGACATAACCATTATTAAGTATTTTATTTCACTTCTACAGTCAATTATTTCATTATTAGTAAGCATTCTGGTAGAAAGTAAGAGATAAAATTGAATATTGAATTTTAATTTATTACGAAGAAAATATAAATATGATTAAAAGACAATTCAACAAGATTTCGATAACTCATAGACATTACAAAAATAGTGTATTAGAAGTTTTTTAATCATTAACAATTACTTTAAAGATCTGTGTGTAATTTTATTATTGAGCACTTAGAAGAGTATTGTTCTTATTAACAATAGAAAAATATACTGTCGACCGGATTCAAACTTTTATTTTTGAAGTAAACATAATTTAAAAAAATATTTGTATCTTTTTGTATCACAAATTTGATTAATAATTGTGTGTATAACAGTTAACTTATTATACACACAATTATTATACAATTTTTTGTCGAGATTATGACTGCGCTTAATTCTCGTGATAGGGATTTTGTTCTCTCGATATTAATGGTAAAATTAATGTTGGAACAGTTTTAGTCACCTGATTAATTGTAATTATAATGAAGTCAATATTATACCATTTTGAATATTTTTCGTATCAAAAAATGTAATTAAATAAAACCAAAATAGGAAAAGAAAAAGTGATGCAGTATGTATTGAAACAAGTAAAATTTATGTAATATATTAACAAAGGCTTTTCAAAAATTAATGGCTTTAATATTACAGGTAAATTAATCTGAATTATGTTACTGAGTTATAACAAGTTCCGGAAACCATTAGGTTAATAAAGGAGATGAAAGTAGAAAAATTAACTGTGCATTTGATCGAAACAGTAGTACGTGTGAATGTGTTCACCTTCAGCGAAAAAATCTACAAACAAAAGATGGGATGGCGATGGGCTCACGTCTAGCACCGATTTTCGCGAACATCTTTATGGAAGATTTAGAAAAGAAAATCGTTAAAAAGTGGTCCCCGAAGTTGTGGCACGTTTGTGGTGTGGCAGTATGGTAAAGAGAAAATAACGGAAATTCTCGTAGATCTAAACAGCTTTCATCAAAACATTAAATTTACCGTGGAAGAGGAGAAGAATGGTACGTTACCGTTTTTAGATGTATTGGTGGAAAAAAATTCAATGAGAGATGTAAAAACTTCAGTGTTTCGCAAACCAACCCATACTAACAAGTATTTACACAAGGATTCACATCACTGTCCTAGTCAAAAGTATGGGGAGTGTTTAAAACTTTGTTAAGGAGGGCAGAAAAAGTCTGTGATCAAGAAAATATCGAAGAAGAAATAAGAAATATAAAAAATGCGATGTTGGAAAATGGGTATAAGAGATTTGAAGTGGAAAAATTAATAATTAAATTTCGGAAAGCGAAAATGAAAAATGAAGAGGCAGAAAAAGAAAATGAGTGGATTACGAATATCACGTTGCCGTACATTAAGAACATTACAGACAAAATCGGTCGTATTTTAAGAAAAAATAAAATTCGCCCAGTTTTTGGAACTAACAAAAAAATAAAAAACTTCTTAAGGAACAATAAGGACGATTTACCTCCGTTACATGCAGCAGGTATTTATAGACTTCCATGTTCGTGCGGCTTAAGTTATGTGGGACAAACTGGAAGAGCAGTACATGTAAGAATTAAAGAGCACGAAGCAGACTGTCGACATGGACGTATTGAAAAATCCGCGGTGGCTGAACACGTAGAACGCACGAAAAATGAGATAAAGTGTTTCAAGACACAAAAATAATAGCAAAAATCGAAAACGCAAGTAAACGTCTAATCAGAGAGGCGATTGAAATAGAAAAATATAAAAATTTTAATAAAGATGACGGTATTAAATCAAACTGGAAGACAGTTATCGGCCTAATAAAAAGTGGAAATAACATTAGCCAATCAGAAGGTCGGACGTGATGTTGGCTTATCTATTTAAGCACTGGTTTCCCCCCCTTGGTTGTTTCATTTATGGTACTGATGATGAATAGAGCACTACTATTCGAAAGGTTAACCGAAGGAAAAAATATGGACGTGGTTGTTACCGAAAAAAATCGACAACTGGTTAATAACAAAACAGCACGAAAATTTAAAATCTTTATCGATTAACATTAAGTTATAATTGAGGAACGAAATATGCATCAACTTATTTGTGATATTCATATTCATTAATTTAATACTTAATTGAATATGCAAAATAACAAAAATGGGGAATTATTTGAAAAGGAAGGAAAAGAAATATTAAGAGCAAGTAACTTGGCGATTAGATTATATATCAGATAATTTGTTGAGCTACAGAATTAAGCTGTACTTTTACAAGCTTTTGTTTTCATTTAGGTATTATTAATCAGCGTAGACTGAAAAAATAAAAAAACAATAAAATTAAATTTTTTAACTGATTCAACAAATAGAACTGCTCATTATGAATTTTATTTTCCGCAATTAACTAAATAGCGTTATGTAAATTTCTTTTTTAGTAACACTATTAATCATCTAAAACTAATTATTTATAAAATTAAATGTAGTTTAAAATATTGGGGGATATCTTCTGACTTGATATTTAACCATTTCAAGATTTACCAATTTAATAATAAATTTCATTTTGTATATGTGTGAGTGTACATGCAATTAAACATTTATTGATTTAGTTAATAATTATTATTGTGATAAATATTTTGTTTATTAAATGTATTATCTAATCTGGGTAACATGCTCCATGTAATAAAGCTAACGCTTGTATGGAGCTTGCGAGTATTTATAAATAAATATACGAAGATTACCAAAAATTGTAAATAAAAAATAAATTTTTTGATCACTCATCTAGATTTGAAAATGTTAGATCACCTGATCGCTATTGCCTGTTACAACTGCAATCTATTAATACAAACGTCATTTCCATGAAACAGTAATTTAAAACAAATAATTGATAGTTGTGAGGAATTAACGTCTTTCAGAGTTTGAGATATATTAAATCACATTGCTAGAGATAAATCCGACTGTGTTTGAAATAACGTTGTGTAACGCCCTTCGCAGTATATGTTAAATCAAATCATCGGAGATATATTCGACTGCGTCCGAACACAATATATATCAGAGGATATATAATTGTGTTCGGAGTTACCCATACATACTCGACAGAGATCTAGCGTCTATTTTTAATAATGGAGAGCTATTCGGCTGATGAACTAGACGAACATAAACATCTGGATTGGCTCGCTTATGTGAATAACGAAAGCATAGTCCTACAGAGTAGGGAGAGAGTCGAAAGAATGCTGGAAAATCCCGGAGAGAGTCGGTGATAGTCCGAGGGAACACCAAAGGTGTGTTTACTTTTTTACGATAATCGTCAGTTTGTAGATGAAAGTTTAAAATATTCTATCATATCCGTGGCTGATTTCGCTTAGATTGGTAATAAAATAATTTTACTGTGTGAGAAAATGATTTGTATTCACATAGACCGCTGGGGCAAGTATTTTTTTAAATTAAAAATGTTTTAAAACATGTCGATTCGTGTATGGAGTTACTAACATGATTTTATTTATACCATATTGTCCCGTATTTCGTGCCTGACTATTTCGAAACACCTACGCTTAGTCCTTATTTTAAATGAAAATATTGGTACTAACGAGGATCATGATTTATTTAACGATTTCGTCCTACTTTCAGTCCCACCGAACATCAGAGTGATGATGATAATAAGGTTTTGTCTCCTGTAACTCTCGTTTCAAAATACTCTCCATTGTTTTTATTTTATTTCAAACTAAGGGTGTTTTTTTGGACGGGACTGGTTTATAAAACGTCCTTACAGCTCGTATCATTTATATGCCAGTTTTTGAACGCAAATTTTCAATTGTTAATACACCCGGTTTCTGTGTACTTATTGTTGGCAGTAATTTGCAGAGCTGTGAATTCGGTTTTTGTCTCAACTTTTTTCAAAAGTAATTGGTGAAGAAGCTTTGCTGTCGTATGTTGGACCCCCTACGACGTGTGATACAAGTGATCGGTAAAAAATGCGTATGGTTTGCGAACATTGTATCATCAGGAATGTAGTCGACTTGCGTTGAGTTAGCTAGGTTGTCTTTAAATGGTCAACTCGTTAAGGATACATTATTCATTAATCCGATTATTTCCATTTGGCGAACCTAGGGCGGCATGTCTAGGCGTGAACTAACCTTGGAAAGCTATGGAAAGTGTTTTTCAGAAGGCTAATCCCTTTTCTTTTATATCATACCGGAGTGACATGGTGAAGATACGTCCACGTCGGTTTGCAATGCGAAACTATTTACTTGTGATAGCGATGCTTATTTATTTTGAAAATTTTACTTCTACATAAAAAATGAATTTATTTACATGATATTTTCTTTAATTCGGATGTGTCAATTTTTTTTTTTCATATTTCGATTTTGGAGAGAATTTTAATTTTTTCTTATTGTTCCACATATTTCCTTTTGGTCGTGTTATCTCCGGTTTTCCATCGTTGAAACTCCACTTGGCTAGGACATTAACACTGGATATTCGTAGATGTAAGATAGGCTACATGCATTCCGACAACATTTAAAAACACTACGAGAGAAAACTGGTTTTGTAGCACGAAAAGATGCGAGAAATCAAATATTAATGATAAAATACTCGATTGAAAAATGTTACGAATTTAATGTATCAGCAGCATTATGCTTTCTTAATTTCTCAAAAGCTTTTGATAATGTCAAATGGCTATGACAAATAGTGCAGGGGAAGCAACAGAGCCTATACACATCTGATAAAACTAATTAGTCACTGAATATATAAATAATAAAGTTTATGTACATATTGAAGATACACTGTTGGAATGTTTTCGGGTCGGGAAAAAAACAAACAGGAGTGTGTTCTCTTTTGCGCCTCAACGTCTATAGCGAATAGATATAATTAGAGGAAAGCAAATGAAAAGATATCACTAGAGGAAGGAAATTTTCAAGTATGATGTTACGCTTATAGCAAATTCAGAAGATGAAATGACAGAATTATTCCAAATGGTAGAAAGGTTTAGCGACGAAGTAGCCTTGTAACTAAATTAGTCCAAGTGTTTCCTAATAATAATCATAGACCAATAAACGTATTATCTGGATTTAGTGTTCGGATAAGTAATAAGGTCGAAATAAAAAAAAAAAAAAAACAAATCTAGAAAGCTACGGTTTTATAAGTACGATTTTTTCTAGGGTTTGGAAAGGTCATCACATTGCAAAGGAATAAAAAAAAAAAAGAAGCCAAACGCTTGTTCTTCTAATTGCAGTATTTGACTTTGAGTCTTCGAATATAAATGTAAGTGGTTGTAAACGTATATAACTTTTTGCAACGATCTACTATCCAGGATATTACAGATTTTGCTGATAACAAAAGAAACAGTATATCAATCCTGAATAAGCAAAACATTAATGCTTGAGAATACTTGCTGCAGATAATTAAGTTTTTTTTGGTCATATCATCAGTTCCGGTGAAAAAGAAAAACTTATCATTCAAGATAAACTTAATGGAAAATGGCAGAGAGGACGATGTTCAATGGACGCTGAAGGAAGTCAAATAGACAAAAGAGTATGGTGGAAAATGACAAAGACCTGTTAGGTCCTGATGTTCGGAATAATCGAATGATCGAGAAGGGAGAGCGAAGTGTCGAGACATATATTAACTTTTAATGATCTTATGTTGAAGGAGGGAGAACTAATTAACGACGTTTACACAAGCGCTCTAAATAAAACATACGATTTAATTAATCTGTGCAAGTCTTTTCAAGTATAGAAATTCATCTGAACTTTGTTATAACACTAATTAGCGTTGTTAATAATTTAAAAATTTTATTCCACAGGGATTAGTGGTGCCGGTGGTAAGGAATGTGGAATCTTTAAATTATGCTGGAATTGAGAAGGCTATAGCAGAATTGTCAGATAAAGCGAAGAAAGGGGCATTAGCTGTGGAAGATATGGACGGTGGGACGTTCACTGTTAGCAACGGTGGTGTTTTCGGATCGTTAATGGGTACACCCATTATTAATCCTCCACAGTCCGCTATACTGGGAATGCATGGTGTTTTTGAAAGACCGATTGCTTTAAATGGCCAGGTAAAAAATGAGTTTTATATGTGTTTTAATTTTTCGTAATTTTCAAATTATATTAATTTATTTAAAAACAAAAAAAAAAAAAACGGCCATAGAGTTTCGAAAAGACCTTTTTTCTGTTGTTTACCATAAAGTGTGCCGATGACGCCATTACTATAATAACGAACCGTAAATTAACCGTAAGTAGTCACTTTGATGTATACATTAGCAGTCGTCAGTGATTTATACAAGTTTGTGGATTATTAGTTTAAAATCGATAAGATGGTGTCAAGGTTGTGTTAAAAAAATAATGACGGGAAGGAAGAAGCAAGAAACAGAAAGAAGCCGACGAATTTTTATGCGAGGAATATAAAATTCAGTATTCATTGTGATAGTATGAAGGTGTGAAAACAATTATATATATATATATATATATATATATATATATATATATATATATATATTTTTTTTTTTTTTGAACCTATCGTTATCAATCAGAGGAACTATGAAAGGTGTAAAAAGGTTAAATCTCTTCTTTGTCGAACGTTTGTTATTTGCAACTACTGCATTAAACCGAATAAAAATTGATATATAACTGAGAGGTTAGTATTCGACTGAAATTATTTTAAGTTTTAATATTGTAAAGTGTTTGTGAGAATGATGTAGAAGCAAATTGAACTTAGTTTACGATATAATTACGAGTAAAATTTATTTCAATCTAGTATTTATTTTTAATAATTTAAATGAAAAAAAAAAAAAAAATATATATATATATATTATTCTTTAATATTTGAATTTCTCGTATATAGGTGGTTATCAGACCAATGATGTACATTGCCTTAACATATGATCATCGATTGATAGATGGTCGTGAAGCTGTTTTGTTTTTACGGAAAATAAAACAGTGCGTAGAGAACCCAGTGGTAATCGTCGCGGGATTATGAAAAATTTAACTTCAGTATAGTCTACTTTTAATTTTAAAATAACTCGAATTTCTATTGTTTTTTGAGTTAAGCGAAAAATAAACAGATGCCACACCCAAACAGTTCGTAACATTTTGTAAATAGATAAGGAAATAAATCGTGTCAACTTACCGTTCATATCTAATAGTACTTTCGAAGATTGTGAGTTACATCGTTACCGTACGATGAAATACACTATCGGCTCGAGTAATAAAAAAGCGAAATTCTTTTTCATACTGCTAATTTTTTATTTTCGTTTTAATGCGTGTTTTCGTTATTTCGATATTTTTTTAAATTGTTATTTAAAAAAACGAAGTAGCTCTATATTTATTTTAAAAATAAAATAAAAAAAAAAAATAGAAAAAGAAAAAAGAAACCCGATACAGTTTGTAAATAGTCCACTTCTAAAAGTATACCGGTAGTATATTTAAATTCACGAGATGATGTGTCGGTATCGACGCGATTAATTTCACGGAAAATTAAAGTTTTTTTTTTTTCCCCTTCATATCTCTATGATTACAGAAATATCGTCTACACTTTTTTCAGTCGTATATATCAGTATTTTGAATTTAGTGTTTAATGTATTTTAAAGTAAAAAAAAAAAAAAAAAAAAAAAAAAAAGTTTAATTAATTATCGATAAGGTAAGCGCGTTTATTGATAATTTTTAGTTTAACTGATGAACAATATCGACGATTAATATACGCACCTATATTTTCAATGCTTTTCCATTTATCCGTTGATTTTTTATTTACACTTTAAAAAATCCTGTCTTACGATTAAAGAAATAAATTTCCGTTGTTGTCTATTTCGTATTATTATGTGCGCTATCGATTTAATACGTATATGCAAGCTGTTAATCGATTATTTTAATCATTTTATAACAGAATGATTTATGTCGCTCAGGCGTTTGTCATACTTCCGATGCAGCAAATTAAGCGACTATCCGATTTTGCGGTAAGCTAGTGTTTAAGAGTAATAGATGCCAAGTAATAGGTTGAACGCATTTTTATTTGTAAATACCGGTAAACTACTGAAATACGTATAATCGTTTTTTTTTTTTTTTAAATGGTTGTATGAATTTACGTTTTCAAAAATTTTATCGATTACAAACTTTTCCGTTCTCTCCTTGGCATAATTTTCTAAATTAAAAAAAAAAAAGAGATTACCTGGGATTCGCATTTTGAATTTTTTGCTTATAATTGATGTTCTAATTTTCCGAAGCATTTTGAAAGTTTTAGATTCGACATTTATCAATTTTATATAATAATGCACATGAATTTACATTTTGAACGCATTTATCTACAGTAAAATATACATATTTTTCGATTTCCCTACTCTCCCATAAAATATACCCATTCGTTTTTCATTTTTATATTGCAATTAGAAAAAATCAAAAAAAAAAAACCCTCCTAATATGACCGATTTTGTTCGGTTAATCTTGCCGAGAGGAAAAAATCGGCAAGAAATTTATTGCTGCGAATATTTACAGAAATCCGAGACGCAAAGAATTAGAATATATCGCACTATCTCTGAAACGTGTTATGTTGTACGATGGGGATGTGAAAAAATTTAAGAAACCTTTTTCTTCTAAAGTGCATACTTTTTCCATTTAGGTGTTTACAATACAACTTTTTTTAACGGCTCGAAAAGTTTGATTTGTTTTAATGGAAGTTATATATGGTGGCGAGCATATAAATATGGAAATTGAACTTTCGTGATTAATGCGTACTACTGTGTAAAATAAGAAACTCGTATCTAAATAAGAATTGGCAATTTATTGTCATAGTTACGACACAAATAAAGCGTAAAAATTACGAAATTATTTTTTTCGAAAAGACCATTAAAGAATAAAATCCTTTTTGAATTTTTGTTCTAGAACTATTGTTAACAAATCAGAGGCTGGATTTCGGCGACCTTTACTTTAACACTATTGCCAATCCTGCAAAAACTTATAAATATCAAGATGCCAAATTTTTATGGTAGTTAGGCCTCTCTAACACCTACGATTTAAATAAAGAAAAAGGTCGATACTATAGTTAGAAGCCGCGTAATTAATTTTTTTAAATTCGTTAGTTTTTTTATTTATTTATTTTTTTTTTTTTTGCAAAAACTTATAAACTGATTTTAATTAAGCACAAAGGCATTTGTCGTATTTTAATTTTTTTTTATTATTAATTATTTTTTTCTAATAGAAAAAGGCGAAAAACCGATTTTGCGCACATTTACGAATTTTTTTGTATGTGAATCCTATAACATTTGGTAGTCCATTCAATAACAATTTTATTCCTGACATTTTTTTTTTTTTTTTTTTGTACACTATCACGGTGAAAAATTCTTATTAACCAACTTGTTAAAAATCGACCTAAAATTTGTCAATCCGACGGGACTACACAGAAATATTAGTAAATACTTTTTTCTTTCTTTCTCTTTTTTTGTTTTATTTCGACTTGTGGCTATCATTATTACGAAGACGCTCTCCAAAGGGTATCATCTGCCACGGAATGAATCAAGTGCTTCATATCCGAGCTCAATCTAGCGGTGAGTGTTATCCACTAGAGGGTAGTCACCAAGCCGGGAATTTTTTGTGGTGGAAGAAAGTAGAAATATCAAGATATATTCGATAAGAGAAAATTATTTAAAGTGAAAAATAACCTTTTTTTTTTATCATAAGCGTCTGTTTTATACTTTTTCAAAGAATATTTATAGTTGAAAGAAAATATTTAATTTTATCTATATGAATATTTGAAAATAATGACTTTTGTAATTGATTTTATTTTTGTAATGTAAAAAAGCGAAAGGATATTTTTACTTGTTAATGTAAATAATAGTAATACTTTTTAGAGAGCTGTACATTAACAATGCGAAGGTCGACTTATTGAAAATATTGCGGTGAGGATCCTTTGAATTATATTTTACGTTGTAATTTTAACTATAAACTTTAAATCGAATTTTTGCTTTTATGAAAATGAAAATCTTGAAAAATGATAATTTTTTTTACATACATAAAGTAAGCGGCTTTGCTGTTTCCGATAAATATAGAAAGCACAACGAACTTGAATGGAATTCGATTCGGATATTATTTCAAGTACATAATTAAAAGTTTGACGTAACGCATAAATCATTTTTGTATTCCGTATTTCTTCAATTTATTGAGAGAGTTGAGCGCTCTCAGCAAAGCTTTAGTATAAGAAAATTTTAATCTTTTAATCTCCATGAAGTCGGTGCCGATGATTACAAATAAGTTTTACAATTGGTGCTGTTTTAATTGGAAAGTGTTGTGATAAACGCGTTATAAACTTCATTATTAACTTTTACGATTTTGCGTGCATTGCTTTAAATTGCGAACGAAGTAACTTTAAATAACTAAAAAAAAAAAAATTTGTATTTTTTTTTCTTTTTCTGTTGATCTTTGCTTCAGTTTATTGGGTTTGTTATTACATGAGCGGAGTGGAATCGTCGCAAGTTTCTATATAATTCTATTGCTTGGGACATCGGGAACCTTTGAACCAGGAAAACCGGGAATTTAAAAGTTATATTTCAGTGAGGCCATCTTGTTTCATTGTGTAATTCTTTTCTTTACTAATTTTTTTATGAAGATTTTTTTTTTTTTTTTTTTAATGCCTCTTAACCTTGTTTACACTCCGGCCCGTATATAATATCTGGACTATTACGGCCCAAGAGTCTCCGGTTACAGGACTACCCTTAATCCATTGTCCTTGACGAATTGAAAAACTGCGCTCTGGTTAATCATAGCTGAGATTATCAGATCCGTGTCTCGTTCTGGAGGGTTGGAATGTATAGGGTAATTTATGAGAATATGATCAATTTGCGTGGCAGAAAAGACAAGTGGTTGGAGGTTGACCGCCCTCCAACAAATAGTCGTGGGATAGTCGCGTGTGGCCGAGGCGTAAGCGGTTGAGCGCACGATAATATATTCGTAAGGTCCCCTGGCTCTACGGACTTCGTAATATTTAGGCGGTGGGACGGGGTGGAGATGTGTTCTTGGTTCCACTGTTCCATTATTTGACTTCGTATTGCATCTGACATTTGAGGGGGTCCAGGGATGTTTTGTGGGCTGGGGGCTTAAATGATTGAGTGAGCTGCAGTGTCCGCCCTTTCATTCCCTGGGATTCCAGCAATTACATTATAACCCGTTGACTGCAGCTCCATGACGAGTGTCAGGACTTGGTTTATTAACCCCCTCCTCGGGGTTCTACTTCCTATCATCTTAGTCGCCACTAATGAGAGTCTGTTATCAATAGTATGTCACGGATTGACTCTGTGGACGCCAGGATCATTTCCAGACAAAAGTGTATTGCGTATAATTCGGCATCTAGAATTAAGCAATAATCGCTTAGACATATGGGGTTGTCATTGCTCTCTTCACTTCGAAGGCGCAAGCAGTTGGTGACGTCCCTTTGACGGGTGCTGCTTTTACTCCGTCTGTATAACATTGGATGGCGTTGCCGTACTGTCTTATTGTTTCACACGCGTCTTGGGTAAGTTGCTAAAGATGACTTGTATCGTACTCTGAACCGCATAAAAAGATTTTTTTTTTGCTTTTTTTTTGTGTGTGTGTATTTATTAATTTCCTCTCAACCATATACTTTCTCGCTGTGTTTATTTTCTTTACTGCGCGTGATACTTTTAAGATTACCGAACAGTACCGCTACGTTTTGAATGCTTCATAATGAGTTATTGAATTTTCTTTCAGTGTTGATGTTTCGCAACGATAGGGTTGGAAAGGACCACATTCGTAGAATCATTTAGCTATACATTTCGATCGGTTCATTTTGATTATCAGCACTTGTGCGTTTTGTTGTACCCGTATTTGTTTTCGATGATTTTACAATAAAATTAAAATTTTACATTGGCGGAAGGTAAAAGCGTCTTAGCCATTTTCTGCCTATAACAAGTTATATTTTATGCATAAGTAACGGATAGAATCGTTTTAAACTTTTTCATAAATTTTTTATGGGTTTTTGTGAAAAATAAATCTTACGGGGAACAAAATTTACAAAATTAGCAGAAAAAATGTTTTTTAAAAGTAATCTTACGTAATATTAAAACAAACCAGATGAAAGATGAACGTGTATTAAGAAAACAAGTAAGTTATTAATCTGCACTCGGTAAGTTAGTGATTTTAATAATATTGTTTTTTTTTTGTTTTTTTGTTTTTTTTTAAAATTAATAAATGTAAAAAACAAATTTAGTAATAATATTTGATATTTCTTCGTGTTTTTTATATAACTGGTATTTTTTTGGTTTTCATAATGCATCTCAAAATTTTTCAATAATGATTAATCAACATTTCCTTGGCTATGACCACTGGTAATTGCAGTCAATTAAAACAAAAAAATTTACCTAATACTAGAGCTTATCTCACATACTTTTGAAACCGCAAATAAAAGATTTAATTTTTAGGGATTAAATTAATTACTATTAGATTCGTAGTATATCTACGTTATTATTACCCCTAATAATAATTAAGAAAAAAATTAAATATTTTTTTATGATTATTTTTGGTATATTGGGTTCGAATATTTAATTGAGAAGTGTACAATTAAAGGATGTATTTCGAATCTCTGAATGCGTTATAAAAAAAGGTCAATATGAAATGAATCTACTGCAGCGCATAACTATAGCTTAAACGCGGTGTTATTTGCTATGTTTTCATTACGTCCTTGAAAATAATGTATTATTTTTTGTTCAGAATTGATAGTTTTTGCTGATATAGGCCGTATTCGTACCGTTGGTGTTATTTAACGGTATCTTCGTAAATTCTAAAAAAGATATTAACATACGTATCTGATAAACATAAAAAAAAACTAGTTGCCCTTTACTCTAGTATTTGTTGTCTCTTAATTCATAAAATTATTAGCACTTGTAATGGCTTAGGAAAGTCAGATATTATACATAGGTAGACAAGCCGGATTACAATTTAATATCGGAAGAAGAAAAAAATGATGAAAGGGTTAAGAAAAAAAAAAGGGAAAATAGGCAAGTACTTTTGGCGAACAACAAAATGAGTCAATTCCTAGCCTTTTACAAAACATCTCGCCGTAGTATTTAATAAATTTACCTTTCAAAAACTATTCTTGTTTGGTTTTAAATACAATTCGTTTAATGCGGGACTAGAAATTTTATGCAATCTAAGTTCACAGAAGTCTAGCTGTTACGATATAATTTTCATTTTGCCTAATTACCATCGTGGAATATATAGTCTGGATGTTCTGATCGGTTTTGATTTGGGTATGGAGATTTCAGATGCTGTTACGAGAGAGGTACCTGTCATGTTCAACATTTTGTTTTGCTGTAATAAGATTTTCTGCGAGGTCCTGGTTTGTTGTAACTAAAGTCACCTTCTCAAGTAAGCAGTTACTCTCAATCATCATTAGTGTCCCACCGATCGACAAACGAAGACCATGTGAGTTCTTTACGTCCACGTTGTGTAGAGTGATGATTTTCTGAAAAGCTAAATCGGAACTGGTTCACCTGCTAAAGGAATTTTCCCCAATAAGTATCGTTAAGCATTTTTTTTTTGCTGCATTTACACCGGCAGATTATCAGTAACTTGCTCATGACATATTCATTCCTGTCTGATATTGATGAATTCCAGCGTCTTATAACTGGACCTTTCGGCTAAGGTAGTAAACCTGTATACCTCAACAGAAAATACGATGGAGATAGGAAAAAACTACGTTGTATTCTCCTATACATCCGCTTGATAAGAAACAGCCTAAATAATTTGGTGCCGCGTGACCCAACTGGCAACCGACGTCAAGATGTGAAATATGCGGTTGGCAAAAACAAAACGCCAACGGTATTGTATCTTAAAAAATGCAACTTTTAAATAAACCGAAGCGAATTGCCACATGGAATGGGAGAACTTTATTTCACACGGGCGGGAAAACGGCTAACGTTGTCGAAGTGATGAAAAGAATGCGCGCGTTTACATATTAGGCTTATGCGATGTTAAACGGACAGGTGCTGAATCCCTCAGAACGGACGGAGGTAGCATTTCTTCAGTTAACAAAAATGGGGTTTGTCGGACGGTATTGCAAAATTAGCTACTAATTTCAAACCGAAAAATGATCGCGTAAAGCTGAATAAGTCTAGCAACAGCTTTTAGCAAAATAAACATGCAAGCACATGCCCCGACAAACGACAAATCCGATAACGAAGTTGAAGAATTCTGTAGAAACCGTGAAACAACGTTAAAAGATGCAAAACAAGGGGAAGTGATACTAATTATGGATGATTGTAATACGAAAATTGGAAAAGTTGGTCAATTCAGTTTAGGGGGGCGTATCTAACTCATTTTTCTTTAAAAAGTCAATTCATAATCGCAAACCCTCGTTTCAAATAGCATGACCGTTTCTAGAATATGTGCGTAATACGTTGCTTCTTAGAAAATTCTAAAAAGAACAAGCATATGCGTAAGTCCCCACGGTGTAATTGACTATTGAAAACACGTGAAAATGGCTCCAAAACATAAATGCTTAGAATTGCAGTATTGTGTATGATCAATTTTTGATTAGTACCTACGAAAAAGAACCAAGGCAAACTGTTAGACGCATATGTACTATCAGACGCAGCATGACTTTCACTTGAAAAATAAGTAAACAAATAATTTTTTTTCAAAAACAAAGACACATTCGGGTTTCTGATAGTGGGGAAATAAAATTCGAGAAAAAAATATTTGAGAAATCGTTGTTTAGGAAAGCGGATTTGGGAAAGTGCTCAAAAAGCTATCAGCGGTCACAGATGTGGTAGGAACAATGTTTGGTGAAAACTATGATAAACGACTCAAAAACATAAACATTTTTCAAAAACAATACAATTTTTCGTCTAGTTAACGATACGTCGGCGGATATTTAAAAATAGCTTAAAATTGAATTTGTTGGAGAATTTGAACCAACAGACAACAGAAACGATTCTCATTTGATTTGTTATGATTATATTTTTTTCAGGAAGCTACAAGAACTCAATATTTATTATTTCGCGAGCCCATCGATGGAACATTAAGTACTACCGCGAATATTTCAGAATTACAAAGAATGCCATTGTTAAAGTAACTTAGGGCGGAAAGGATTGTGTTGAAATGTTCATTGATGAAAGCTGAAGTGATATTTGAAATAACAGTTTACATGCATTTGTGAAGAAGGAATCTCCAGAATTGAACTCATTGCACGATTCACCGAAAAGCACTTCAGCCTGAGATAAATATTGTTTTAAGCAGTTGCTGGATGTTGATAATTACATAACAACCAGACGTCTGAAGTCAAGCATTTTAGTTGTTCTTTGTGAAGATATAAGAGCTGAACATAGATCATTGCTGTATATTATTCTTCATTCAGACAGTTATCACATAGTAAAGTGTTGAAGACGCGTTTATAATAGCATGTTTTTGAAAGAGAAAAGTTACATGCTTCTAGAAAAATTCCGTGACAAGTTATTTATTTTATATCATTTTATATTATGCCTTGGAATCATAATGGAAATATATGCTTTGTTTTAATATTTTTGTAGTGTTCGGATTAAAAAACATCGTATTGATTTCTATATTTATTACATTATACAAATATTTGCTGTAAAATATTTTCTAATTTTGACTACGCAGGTAGCAAGAATAAGTCATAATGTTTGGATAATTTTCAGAATGTTTCTTAATTTACGTACCGGTGTAAAAATATTTAAACCTTTATTTCGTTATAATGCTCGTTTAATAATAATTCAGTTTATTTTGGTGCTTCTCATTTTATACAAGATTGTTAAATTTTTCTTTTTCTAGTTACCTTAACTAGATTATTTAAACCGTTGAATTTTCTTGTCATCTGAAAACCATTTACAAACCCTTTTTTCGGACTACCTCTTATTCTTGTTCCAAGTATCTTTCTTTAGACTAAGAATGATGTCCTCTTATCTGTTCTTTTTTTTTCTTTTTTTGCAGATTTTTTAGCAATATTATCTGTATTAATCGATATTTCTGTAATATGTTTTCGTCCTCTGAAATCCTATACACTCATCAGTAGCAAAATAAATCAAATCAGTTTATTTTTTTTAGATTAATCAAATGTAGCATTTTCAGAGTCTTAATCTAAGCGTCTATTTATCTGTTAGCATTTGTTTAAAATTCCTGAATACATTCTTAACTATGTTTATTGATATATTTGTATTTCTTTTTATTTTACATAAGTTAATTTATTCACGATTACAAATATTTTTATTCTTCTGTTTGTTTTATCTTTGCTTCGTTCATGGACATTTCTAATGGTATAACTTTTATCCTTATTTAAGTATATTTTTATCACTGATATTTATGAGTATTTTCCGTAGTTGTTGTGTATATTTCGGCTGTGATCAGTTGTTTCGGTGTGGCAGCAAATAGCATCTTATCTGGATAGCTGATGTACTTGGTTTCATGTCGATCAATTTTAAAATTTAGTTGTTTCATACTTCTTTTTGACATGATCTGTTCACTGTTCAGCATATATGTTAAACGGTCTTGGACACTAGAGACATTCCTGCCCTACATTTTGTTATATCACGAATTTCTTGATCCTCGTATAAACTCCTTATTAGCTATACTCTTATCTGTCTGTTCCATACTTTGGCAGTATTTACGTAGTGCTCCAATGTAGTAATTGTTTAAAACGCCGATTGCTTTTTTAAGCGTATAATCGCCTCCGCCTCCTCTGTAAACAGATACATAATTTTATTTTCAAATTCTATTAGGCGAAAACAGTTTTAAATCTACTAAAGTTCCACAAATCCTTATTTTTATACTTTAATCAATTCTTACTATTTAAATGTTATTACTGTAGAAAATTGATTAAAATATAGAAACTATGATTATACAACAAAAAATAAATCTAATTGTAACTAAGAGAACAACATTTATAAAAACGAGAATAATAGTTAAAAATATTAATGTTACATTTTTAATTATATTATGCGTCTGTTTTTATTTGTAGGTTAAGGAGTTTTAGTTTTTCTTCGAAAAGTATACTATATACGTCTACCGAATTTAAGTAATTTCTTACACTATTAGCGTGTAAATTTGGATGTAGCATTTAAATAAATTTATGTTTAACGAACGAATAAAATAAAACACTTAAGTTTATGAATTTGAAAAATTCCTTTCTTTTTTATGACAATGAAAATTTTTATTAATGTCAACCGTTAAGTGTTAATATTTCAGCGCTTGGTGCAGTTTAACCATACACCGCCATCGACTATAGTTACGAATGTTTTTGGAACAAATGAAACTGGTAACTTCATTTTTGGTGAAACGTCGAATCGGTACTGTTTAATTAATGTAGCCAAAGCTAATTTTATTTGCATTAATCCAAAACGTGCTCCTGAAAGCAGAATAAATTATCTGAATAACTCAAAATAAGTTCTATGTACTTTTAATTAAAAGTTGAATAATTACGGTTGGTTAGAATAAGTCGCAATAATTCATAAGTTAAATGTAAAATAATTGCAGGTTGAGGATTTTTTTTTTTTTCAATTTTAATAGGTTCATCAACGAAGACATTGGCCAAGAAATAGGGAGGCCTAAAGATACAAAAAAAAAATAATTTAAGAGCAGGAATAACTGAAACAGAAGGAAATGAGAAAATATAAGAAGCACCATAAGGAGAGTAGGGATACCCAGTTTTAATAAAGAAGAATAGAAGGACGATTGTTTAGATAAAATATGGTTAGTATCACAAAGAACAGATATGGAAGGAGGATAAATAGTGTATGCAAAAAGGAGTCTATGATTGAAAGGAAGGTGACAAATATTGGAGACTGCGGGACCTTTAAGAGAAGGGGAGCTTATGAACCATAGGCGAGGAGAAAAAGATGGTTGAAGAGAGAGTAATAGGAGTCTGAATTAGAAGATGAAGAAAAATGGGAGTTGAGTTGGAATGAATCATTTGAGGAAAGAATAGCAATATTATGAGCTGGAAATGTGCTCAAAAATATGCCACTGGAAACGGATGAACGAGCTGCTGATGAATCTATTATCTCATTGTTTTTAATTCTTAAATGACTAGAAATCCACAGAAAATCGATCTTAATTGAGTGAAGGAGAAACAAGTCAATAATCAATCGGAAGAGAGAAAAGGAAGGGGAAATGTGATAGCTCGTAGAACACTTTTAGAATCCGAGATTACGAGAACTTTATGAAGTAACGAGAACACGCGTACAATAGCAACAGATTCCGCATAGAAAATTGAACAAGAGGAGGGAAGCTTAAAAGATTCAGAATAATTGAAGGGAGAACAAAAAAAGGTAGATCCAATTCCACTTGGCCTTTGGAACCGTCAGTAAAGATAGTGACATGTGTAGGAAAGAAAGAGCTTAAAGTATTGGAAAATTCAATTCTGGCTACATGTTGAGGAACAGATTCAGAATAGATCGCTAAAGAAAGACATTTAATAAGATGAAGGTAACTGGAAAAATTGAAAATAAGGAGGCTTATCGTGACTTTAAATGTACGCAAAAATTGAAAGAGGCCAAAAAAAATAAGGGGTAAAATTGGTATTTTATTAGAAGTAAATCGCCGTTTATGAAGGATAAAGGAGTTTTATTTATTTTTTTTTTATTTGAGCAATTATTACAATCTTAAAATAAATCTTAAATAAGTAATAAATATAACAACTGAGAAAGGAACGTGAAATAAAAACTTAGCCCAGCGACTAGTTTTTAAAGATACGGCGAACAGTTCATACGAGGTTTACATGTTTACAGCGTTTTACATGATTTGAGTTCTCCCGTTAGCAACTGTTGAATTACTGGATTCCTATGAACCCGAAGCCGTTCATAGTACGCACTTACGATTTCTGGAATGACCTCATCCACACGCTTCAGATCTAAATCTCTGTGCAAGTCTGCATTCCTTTGAAACCATGCAGCTTTTGCTATCATCCGTATAATTTTATTTTGAACCTGCTGTATGATATTGCGGTTGCTCGTTTTGGCACATCCCCATAATTCAATACCGTATGTCCAGATTGGCTTGATGATAACTTTATAGATTAGGCACTTATGATATAGGCTTAGCTTCGAATGACGACCCAATAACCAATAAAGTTGCCTAACCTTTGCCATTGTTTGCTCTTTTTTAGCCTTAAAATGCGGCTGCCAAGTGAGACGAGTGTCCAAATGAATGCCAACATATTTAGCCGAGCTAGATATTGGTACCTGGATATTATTTATATAAACGCGCAAACGAACGTCTATTGGACGTAAAGCAAAAGTCACGTGAACTGACTTTGCCTCGTTTAATTTAATCCTCCACTCTGAGGTCCACTGAGAGATTAAATCTAATGCATTTTGTAATTTAGCATATGCTTCGTTTTGAGTGCTACCTACTTCAAGGACCGCAGTGTCGTCGGCAAACATGGCTACGGTTATGCTACTTGTCCTCGAAATGTCTGCTGTAAATAGTAGGTACAGCAGAGGACCGAGGACACTTCCTTGAGGAGTAAAAAGAAACAAGCAAAGAAGAATAAATAAGCGGGCGCTTTAACCCAAGTAGAATCTACGAATAATGAAAGTAAGACTATGCAATTCAGCAAGAGGATAGCCGGAACCAGGAAAGATTTCAGGGCATCAGACGAAGGCGGATATTTCGAATTCGATCTAATTTTGGTAGGACAGACCTGGAAGAATTGCCATAAATAAAGCAAACAATAAAGTCTAGGATAGAGGGGATACAGATTAATGAAGTTAATATTAGTAATTGTTATGATACGTATGGATTCTAATGAGCAGAACGTTCGTAGACGGTGGACCAAAGGTGGAGGGAGTTGTAGGAAATTTTGCGCCGAGAAAAAGAGTTGTTATAAATGTGAGATTAAAAACCCGTTTTGATGTTCTTTTGTTGCACACGATCATAAGCATTCTGAATTCTCTGCTGCGGAAGTCTTTGTTACTTCGGAACAGATATCAATTGATTCTTCGTCAAAAATAAAAATCAGTCGGTGTTAAATTAGCGCCTATCGTTAACTTGTACATTGGTCCATGTCAGCCTATTCTCTATATCCGTTTATGCGTTCCGTACCTCGTTCATTTATAATCAACCATTGGCCTTATTAGACGGCTGGTTGTTATGTAAAGCAGCTGATACTTTATTCATAAGACGATAGAGAAAGATGGCCGAATTGAAAACTTTTTGAAATCCTAATAGACTGAAGAATTGTATTACCAATTATGACATTCTGCATATTTGTACTGAACCGTTATTGTTCAGAGATAGTTTAATGAAAACTAAATATACTCCATTGGAAGTAAGCATTGCTTCGTCATTCCAAAAAATTTGTCGAAAAAAGTTTTTGATCCCAGCAACAGAAATGTATGTGGACATCCAAAGTTTAGTTCGGTAAGTTATAGATTGAACTGAAAAGTGGAAAGGACGTTGACGGTTTTTTGTAAAGTTCAATTTATTTACAATGTTCGGAGCACTTTAGCCGCTGTAAAGGTAAAAACTTAGATATGAAAATTAAGACTTAAAAAGGTGTGTTATGTGAGACGGCTTTTAAAAAAATGAAACAACTGTTTGTCATTTGAAAATTAATTTCCAAACATAACACATGTGGTTTAAGTGCCAAAGAAATTTTCGTTTATTCTTAGATCATATTTTCGTTTATTTGAATATTACGAAGTTCATCTATTATTTTGTTATGGCGAACTTTATCGAAGGTTTTCATATAATCCAAAGAGCGTGTAAAATTTTTTTCTTTTTTTGAAAAATCTACAGCTTTCAAAGCGGACGACACATCTTGTTGCCCCAACTTTTCAATATTTACGATGAGAGTACATTATGAGGGAAGCTTTGCACGAATGGAACGGCGGCATTTCTATCGATAGCAGGAAGATCTCCAATTTGAGATACACTGACGATACTACGCTATTGGCGACATCAGGCAAAGAAATGACGGAGTTAATTAATCGCGACAAAGAAGCTAGCGAAAGACACGGCCTACTAGTTAATATAGATAAAACCAAAATTATGGTTATAGGCCGTAAGTTCGTCCTTAACGACACCAATCTCCTGGTAGATTTCGAAAAAGTACATTCTTTTGTCTATCTAGGATCGATGATTACTGTGGATGGTAGGTGTTCACCTCAAATAAAAAGACGAGTTGCTTTAGATAAGGCCGTAATGACACGACTGAAAGTTTAACCTGAAACGAAAAGATGCCTGTAAACATACGGAAGAAACTAATAAAAACGCTGATTCTCCCAATTTTCTTGTATGCGGCTGAAACGTGGACGATCAAAGCAGCGGATAAACGCCACATTGACGCGTTTGAAATGTGGATTTGGTGACGAATGCTGCATATGGCGTGGACGGAAAGAAGAACAAAAACATTCAATATGGGTTGAAGTGGATGAACAGGAAGAATTGCATAGATTATGCGGAAGACGGATCCATCAATTTTTTGGACATATCTTAAAACGCACAGAAGAAAATCTGCAGAAAACATTACTGCTCGGCAAAGCACCCAGTTCAAGAGAAAGGGGTAGAGTTTGAACTGACGGCTTACGGAGCCCATTTGGTCAGGTGGCAACAATGATCAACACAGCTCCGAACCGGAAACAGTGGAGAGCGCTCGCAGGTCATAACGGTCAGAACTGACTAGAACCAAATGAATGATGAATAATTTCTCATCCCTTCAGGCTATAGAGCTGCATTGGTGATATGTATTTTTTTTTTTTTTTTTTTTTAACGAAATTAGTAGTTTGTTTTGAAGAAGATTAAAGTTTTGGTCATCCTATCTCAAAACTTCTATTTTCTTCGAGTTCAATAGTTTAAGAAAATATTAAACTTTATTTCATTGTTATTCCACCTTTTTTCAATTACTTTTTGCATTCTTACTTTTGTTATTGGATATCTTATCATATTAATTTTAAACTAAATGAAAAATTTTCTACCAACCTATGCAAATTCTAGGTCCTTCTCCGAATGGAAGATAAGTGCAGGATGGCCGTGATGCTTTATTTTCTTCTGTAAAATTTTCCGGATTAAATTTGTGCGGATTCGGATAGTATTGAGGATCTCGATGAATTCCATAAACTGGTATGAAAACTTCGGTACCTTTTTCTAGCACTATATCCGTATTTGGTATGCGATATGATTTGATGCATTGCCGAAATAAAAATGAAAGTGATGGATACATTCGTAAAGCTTCTACAAAAAAAGAAGAAAAATAATCAGTTTATTCTGAATATTAATACACGTGTTAATTTTTTTTCTTGCATTTATTGTTTTTTGATTACAATTAATGTTTTTTTGTTTTTTTTTGATAAAAGTTTTATTTCTAATACGAGGTTTTTATTTAATTTTCCGGGACAATATTTTCTTCCTGTTTTTAGTGTGACAGATCCAAGATAACTTGGTAACTCCAGGACTATCTTCCCAAACTCTTGAATATAATTGAAAAATAGTTTTAAAAAAAGTGATTACTTTAAATCATTTTAAAAAGTTAGGATTAAAGGTTCGTAAGACTGTTGCTTCATTACAAACCTAGCTTCGTTGTTGATTTATTGACTAAAAACATCTGTAAATTTCGAATTTAAATTTAAGAGAAAATAGATTACTTAATTTCAGAAAGAGAAGGAGAAATTTAATCGTGAGTTATCGGAAAAAAATTTAAATAGTAATGATGCACAATATCTGTTGTCCGTGAGTTTGAAAATAGTTTCAAAAGAAGTGTTAAACGGTGATAGAGCTATTACAAGCTTGATAGATGGAATGACCTTGCCTGTCTGAAGGAGTTAATTTGGTGCACTTTGGGTAGTCCAGCTTATTTTCCCCCTTTTTTTTTCTATTCAATCCACTGTTGAATGTAATTCCCTATTAGGCGAAGTTTGGCGGTTATTGAAATTTTGATTTATTGAAATTTCGATAATATATCCAAAATTTTTGGGTACACATCTGTATATGAGATTCAAAATGAATGTTGCTACGTCAGGGTACACTTAGCTATGGTGTTCGCGATTTGTTACCTCGAGTGTGTCTATATGTGAAGAAATCAAAGCAATATACGAATATCAAACGATTAAAGTACGTGATTAATGTGTCTTTTACTATCGCATGTTTTTTCTTATAGCAAACAAAAGAATTGGTATACTTTTTTTTCTTTTTTACCCTTCCCCCTCTGTGCCTAGCTTTTGCCATTTGGTCATTCACCATTTTTAATATATATATATATATATAAAACTCGCCCTTCGGAACCCGGAATGGGGCAGGCCCCCATCACCCCCAGGTCTAGTTCTTCTATAATTAGTAAACTTTTTCATTGGCTACGACGTTCGACAGAAAACAATCTTTCAGTTCCAATTTTCACCACCAGGGTATGTAGGAGCGCTAATATTGTAAAAATGGCATAGCTTTAACTTTTTTTCGTTACATTTTCGTTACATAAAATTGTAACTGGGACAAATTTTGTAGCAGGATACTTTTCCTGATGACCCCTGACGTAAAAATGGCATAGCCATTAATATATATATATATATATATGTGTATAGAATGGTCAAAAAAATTTCTGAATTCAATCAGTACCATTAAAGAATAAAAAGTGCCCGCGGAGAAATGCGAAGATCGAAAAACAATAAACTTAATACAATGAGGTTTTGAGGTTTATCATGAAAGTCTTGAAATAGATAATTTATGGGAAAATTATAAAAAAGGACAGTTTAAATGTGGAAAACAAATGGGTACGAAAGATATGATAGAAATATTGAAAATAATTTCTAAGAAATACAAGGAAAAAGAAAACCAATGTACATACGTTTTGTTGATGTGCAAACCGCTTTTGATTGACTCAGATGAGAAATATTGATGGATACTTTTAGAGCGAAAAAGAGTTGTGGATTGAACGAAAAGAATATTGATGTGGAACTAAAGAATAGATATATTAAAGATTAACCAAAGAGAAAGGAGCTTTAAAATGGCAATTAGAAGTAAGGGAAGGATGTTGTTTTTCATCAGTACTGCTCGGTATAAATTTAAAAGAAATGTTATGAAAGAACTTCAAAAAGAACGTGAGAGTGAACTTTGGCTAGAATATAAAGTACTTGTGCTTGACAGATGATACGGCGGTGCCAGCACGAGACAGTAAAGAATTCAATGAAATGATGAATCTAGTGGGAAGTTACGGAGAGTTTTAAAAAGGAAGAATTATATGCAAACACGTAATGAACGCCAGAAACGGCATCGAGGATAAAAATGAACGTTTGAATGATCGAAAGCGTATAAGAGTTTGAACACTTTGAAGGTTTATAAAGATGAGCGGTAGAATCAGACCAGAAATTACGTTAAAGTGAGCGGTGTAGCTAATGGCGTAGCGACGTACTGTATGAAGCAGATTTTTGGAAATAAGAACAAGAGAAACGTAGGGGATTGAAAATTTCGAAGATGTAGATTTGGAATATTGAAATGGTCCGCTAAAATGAAAAATAAGAAACTATTGTTAAAAATAAGGAAAAAAAGAACCTCACTGGAGGAGATAAGGGGGATGTATGAATGAATTGGATCGACTGCGGTGTTTGAAAGAGAAGAAAATATAATGAAAAATATGACACAGGAGGTAAAGCAGAACGAAAATAGAAAGATGAAGAAGAAGAATTGATACGTTGGATGTGGTAAAAGAGAAAAAATCATGTAGGGTAGAGGATTAATGAATAAAGTGAGTATCAAGGAAATACGAAGATGATTAAATCGCGATATTTTGGACTAACTAGAAGCAGAAGACAATAAACTAATGAATGATATTTTTACTAACAAATGATTAAAAATTCAAGAAGTTTTATATTTAACTTGCTGTATTTGTCGGGGGCGTTTCTTTTTCCCCAACAGACATTTATTTATAAATGTAGACAAAATTACCTGAAACTACTTTATCCATATACGGCATAGAATTTATCACTTCGTAAGTTAATGCTCCATCATTTTCTTCGATGTTTTTGTCGATCTCCGAGCGTAATTTTTCTTGCAGATTCTGTTGACGGGCCAATTCTAATAAACAGACACTTAAAATACCGGAAGCAGTTTCAAATCCAGCCACAAAAAATATAAAACATTGAGCTGCTATTAGTTCTATCGTCATTTCTAGAATAAACAAAGAAATTATTTGTACAAAACTTTTATACATTTTTAAATTTTAAATTTTAAAGAAAATATTACATCAATGAGAAATTTACATGGATTAACTGGGGACTAGACAAGAACTCACAAAATTGTCTGATACATGAACCGGAAGTGTATAAACTTGCTTTGTGCTGTTTTATTTTATTCCTATATTTAACTTATTTATATTATTTATTTGTTAGTTCTTAAGCATTTCGAGCACGATATTATTTACTATGGATTAACTTTAAAGTTACATAATTTTCTGCCGAGTAATATTCTGTTTTACCAAAAACGGAAGTGTTTTTTATCTCTACTTTTTTTTTTTTGGATCCGAATTCGTATGTGACTGGTGTGTGTGTGTGTGTGTGTGTTTGCGGTAAATAAGGCGATAATTATGAGTTATTTTATAAAGCAGTAAGCATAGAACAGACTGAAATAGTATCAAGTGGCGAAGATGATAAATGATATGTAGTAATCAATGAAACAGTTTTAAATGGCAGTCCGCTGCACTTCACTGTATTATACTATAAAAAAACTTGGTCATATAAAAATAATATAAGCTTTGCAACTGTTTATCGTTAAAAGTCCGTATTAATATAAAATAATCTTGAACATACTTAATATTTTTACCAAATACAGTGAATGATTTTTTCGTAATAGTTTATTATCTAAATGTAATCCCAGATATTTAATCCGGTAGAGTTTAGACTCCTTCCAAGTGATAAGGGTTATAATTTAATCGTGTTGTGAATCCCAAGTCATACTGGAATCTCAGGGAATAAACGGGCGGACACAGCAGCTTACTCAATCATTATAGCTTCCAGTCTACAAAACATCCTTGGGCCCCCTCAAATATCAGATGCAATACGAAGTCAAATAATGGTGCAGTGGACCAAGAACACATCTCCACCCCGTACCACCTCCAGAATATTAAGTCATGCCCCCCCCCCCAGGGGACCTTACGAGTGTATATTATCGTGCACTCAATCGCTTACGCTTCGGCCACACGCGACTATCCTACGACTACTTGTTGAAGGGCGGTCGCTCTCTAACCACTTGTCCTTTCTGTCGCGCATAAGAGCCACCGGCGATGGATCACATTCTCATAAATTGCCCTACATTCCAACCCTCCAGAACAAGACATAGATTTGATAATCTCAGCCATGTCTTCTCGAATCCAGAAGTGATCCAGGACGCCGTTTTTCAATTCGTCAGGGAAAATGGATTAAGAGCAGTCCTATAACGGGAGACTCTTGGGCTGTAATAGTCTAGATATTATACAATTGTTTTGGCAGACCGGTGAGATCGTTTCATTTATTATCTCTTCGTTGACGTATTTAACTATTATTTAGACGCTTTCCAAATTCTCAGATTTCTGTTATTTATTCCGATTTGTATAGCGATTTATTTTCATCTTTTTTTTCCCCCTCATTTCGCGTATATTTTATTTTGATTTGCTTGACCGATGAGCTTGTCTAGTGGGGGCCGCCCTGCGGCCTCCTCCAAAGATTTAAAAACCGATAAAGCGAACATGTCGTTGAATCTAATGGAGGTTGATGCTGCCGGAAAGCGTAAGCTATCCAGCCCTCTCTCGCGTTCAACGATTCTACCAAACAAGGATCTGCGGCTTTCGCAACCTGACTTGCCCAACCTCTCTAATATTAATAACATCTGCGCGATTAAAGCAGTCGAAAACTTTAATATCGCTAGTAGTAATAATAATCAAATCAAAATCAAAATCAAAAATACGTTTATTATTATTATTACTACAATAGTCCATCTATGCGCATATTTGCGCGAGCGATGGGTATTAAAATAAAAAAAAAAAAAACATTAAAACTTTCTTCAAGCTGCAAAAAAAAAAAAAAAAATGCCGAATGCGTACTATTAATTTATTTAATACAATAACTTATACAAATATAAAACGAATTAAAATTTGATGAACCTTTTTTTTTTTTTTTTTTTTTATTACTCTTCTCTCTCTTCTTTCTTTATGTTTCCTTATCTTGTTATAGTTATAGTTATGATGATAGGTAGGATACAAGAATTTTACGGCGTTTTTTGTAGTTTTTTAAGTCTATTTTTAAGGATGAGGGTAAAGAATTAAAAAGTTTGGGACCCATATATATTGACTGATTCCGGATATGGTATTTGTTAATATTTGGTAGTGCTGCTAATTCTTCCCCCGCTGATCTTGTAATACCCTGTGTAACGGAGATGTTAAATTTTTTCTATTCTTAAGGACAAACATAAGGAGCTGCAGTTCGTAAAGTTTTGAAAGATGTATAATATTATAGTCTACAACTGTGTCTTGACTTCTATCAAATAACCTTATAACATTTTTCTGTAGTTGTGTCAGATGTTTCAAATAATAGTAATAATAATAATAATAATAATAATAATAATAATAATAATAATAATAATAATAATAATAATAATAATAATAGTAATAATAATAATAATAATAATGATAATAATAATAACAACATCAATAATAATTTATCCACCAATAATAACAATCATAATAGTAAAGATCTTGTTAATGTTTTTCCTTCCGATCATCCTGGTCCCTTTAAAGTTTTTGTCGAAAACTCCACCCTAGACCAGAACATCGGGAATTTGCACCCGTTGGCTCTGGCTAGACTCACCTGCAAAATTTAAAATTCCTTTTCGAACATCATTCCCCAGGGCAGGGGGCGTATCTTGGTTATGTTTCCCTCTGCTTCTGTGGCGAATGATTTTCTGAACAATTCCTCATTTTTTCAGACCAACAATCTTACCGCGTTTATCCCTACTAATGTTCTGTTTTTAGTATGGGCGTTATCTCTGGAGTTTTTCCCTTTATTTCCGAAGACGAAATTAAAGAGGAGCTTGAATCCTCTATCCCAGTAGTTGCAGTTCGTCGTATCTTTCGCTCTTCTGATGGAAAAAAAATTTCCACCAGAACTGTCAAACTTAAATTCGCTAAGTCGTACCTTCTGGAGTTTGTATCGATTTACAAACTCCGTTTTCTCATTTCCCCTAGTGTCCGTTCTCCTACTCAGTGCTCTAAATGCTTCCTTTTTGGACATATTGCCCGCCATTGTCGTAGCTCTCATCCCGTTTGCTCACACTGTGCTTCCAGACATCCCTCTTCGGAATGTCCCAACCTCCAGGAGTCTTCTATTTGTTGCAATTGTAAAGGTTACCATAGCTCGTTCGATCGTGCCTCCCCGGAGTGGCTTAGACAGAAGGATATTAAAAGAATCATGGCGTTCGAGAACATATCGTTTCAAGAAGCCGCCAAATATAAATCCTCTAGTGTCGTCTCCCAAGCCTTTTCCTATGCTAATCGTGCCGCAGCCCCTTCTTCCTCTCAAGCCTCTCCTTCTAAAACTAATAAATTGTCTTCTATCCCTCGTCCTAAATCTTCTACATTTCATAAATCTCCTAAATCGAAATCGCATTCCAAGCCTCTCCCTCACTTTCCCGCCGTACCCTCCTTCTACTCCTGTTCACCATCTGTTGGTTGGGCCTTGAATCATGAAGATTCCCCTCAGCTGAATTCTTCGCTGCCTTCCAGCAACTTTCTAGCTCTTCGCAGCCTACTTCCTAATTCCTCCCCCAATTACTCCTCTCTTAATATCACTAATCTTTCCACCGCAATCATGGAACTCCTCGCTTCTCATAACATAGCCACCTCCTCTTCTTTCCTTAACAATCTTTCTTCTTTCTTATCCAATTACGTCCGTTCCTCGTAAGGCATATTTTGCCTTCTCGTTGTCTTTCTCTCCCCCTCCCCCTGTTAGTCAAGGATAACGCCTTACTTACGCTTCAGGAACACTAGACATGCCTTTGTGCTCATGTTGTTTAATTTGTTCATATGCATGTATAATTGTCCCTTTAGGGGAGGATACCTACAAACTGGTTGATAACCGGTGTTCGTGCAGGTACTTCTCCCTGCATTTTGGATTACACCAAATTGATACGAATAGAAAAGGTCCTTGGCTCCCATATTGTGGCGGGCAGGACTTCTTTCGTCTTCAGTTTCCTTGTTCTTCCTTTCTCCTCCGCAAGTTGGAAATGCACCTATGTGCTCGATTCTTATTTACTAACCTTTATTTCTTCTTTTATAGCTACTTCTATTATTTCCGTAACTTACAAGCTAACAAATTAAGTTTAGAGGGTTTATTAGACCTCTATAATATCCATGTGGCGTTGTTATCCGAAACTTGGCTCAAATTCTCCTTGTCTCTACATTTCAAAGGCTATTCTTTAGTTCGGTCAGATCATGTGGATGGTTACGGTGGAGTCGCCATTCTTATTAGATGCGATTTATCCTATCTATCTCACGATATCCCATGTCTTCCTCCTCCCCATCCTAATCTTCCTAACATGGTTCATATTTCTCTTTTGAATCTTCTTTCGAATCCTTTACATAATGCTTGCGTTTATAACCTTCCTAACTCCAGCCTCTCTAATCTTCCTCTTATCTCATTTCATTCATCTTTATCTGGTTCCTTCATCATTGGAGGCGACTGGAATGCTCATTCTCCTCTTTGGGGCTGCGCTGGGAATAATCCTAATGGTTTGATTCTTGAAAATCTCATCTTGGACCATGATCTTTTTCTACTTAATGATCGGTCCTCTACCCTCTTCAAGCAACTTTCTTCCTCTGGTTCAGTTGATCTCTCCTTTTCTTCTCCCAATCTTGGTCTCTTATGCTCCTGGAGGACTCTCGACGGCACTTTTGGCAGCGATCATGTCCCCATTCTGCTTACTCTTAATGACGTGCTCCCTTCCAAGTCTTTTAAGCCCCTTCAATCTCCCCGTTGGCTCCTTTCTAAAACTGATTGGACTAAATTTTGTTCCTTGGTGGATTCCTCTCTCCCTTTTTTTTCCCGATGTTCTTAATCCCTTCTTCCGTTACAATTTTTTCACTCGAACGCTAAATTCTGCTCTCTCCGCATCTTTTCCTCCTATTACCAGCACGCGCAGTCGCTCTTCTTCGTATGCCTCCTCACATTGGTGGAACGAAGAGTGTAAAGCAGCGTTTCAAAAAAGTTCTGCTACCTTTAAAGCCTTCCGCTCTCATTTCTCTATATCCAACTTCCTAGCCCACAAAGAAGCCAACGCAAAAGTTCGTTTCATCCTTCTTCTTCTTCTTCAGGTGCCGTAACGCTACATAGCACGTTGGCGCAACCTATTCGTACATTTAGCTGCTGTACCGATATAGGTTGTGTACCAGGCAATTGTAATATGCAACGCAGGTGTACACACGCAAGACTACATTCGGAACTGATAGTAATCGTCTGATTTATCGATATACGAGTGCAGTCCGTCCGGTGTGGATCTGCTGTGTACTGACCTAGCGCGCATATGATGTTGTACGTGGTGGTTTGCCATTGTCTTCCACGTGAATATTAGTAGAGTATTTATTTGATTTAATTCTTGTAATAAAGTTCGTCGTCGCTCGGGATCGAACCCGTGACCGCCATATCGGAAGTCAAGCGCTCTAGCAACTAGGCTATCGCGACGACTCGTTTCATCCTTAAGTCCGCCAAAAAGAATAAGTCTTTCTGTTCTTATTTCTCCAGAGATACACCCCTTCTCCCAGATCTGAAAAATGGCTAAGGCATTTAGATCACCCTTTTCTGTGCGCCCTCTCCACTCCCACCCTTTGAAACCCCAGCTGGAGTCCTTCTTGGATTCTATAACTCCCACCTATGTCCCCTCTTTTGAAGAAACTGTTCTTCCTATCTGAGCCTCATCACTTCCTGTCTTCTCCTTTCCGTTACGATGAGCTTGCATCCATTCTTAATAAATCCACCTTGTCTGCTCCTGGCCAGGACGGTTTCTCGTTCCTTATTCTTAAAAATCTCTTTCCTGCCACGCTGCTTTTCCTCCTCCATATTTTTAATTATTTTCTCCTTTCTGGTTCTACTCCAAAATCCTGGAATGACTTTATTGTCATTTCTATTTCTAAAAGAAATCAGTGTTCTTTCCGTCCCATTTCCCTGGCTTCCTGTCTGCGTAAACTTTTTGAAGGTTTGATTAACAATCGTCTCGTGTGGTGGCTGGAGCACAATAATCTAGTCCCTCCTAATATGTTTGGTTTTCGCCCTGGGCTTGGACCGGTTGACTGCATTAGTTATTTCCTTTCAGATGTCTATAAGTCTTTCCTAACTAAAAAATTCACCATTGCCTCCTTTGTGGACGTCTCTTCTGCCTTTGATAATGCGCATCTTCCCTCTTTGGGTTCCAAAACTATTTTCTCTTAATCTCCCTCCCGACGTCGTCATTCTCATAATCAACCTCTTCCAGAACAGAACTCTCTTTATTTCTTCTCCCTCCCTTTCCTCCTCCAGATGCGTTTATCGTGTGCTCCCACAGGGTTCCTGTCTGAGTCCTACACTTTTTAATATCTATTCTTTTGATATCGCTTCTCTTCCTATTCTTTCTTCCTTCCTCCTCTTCGCTGACGACATTTTGGTCTATTCCACCTGTGACAATCTGTCCGCCGCTATTAATGAGTTGAATAATTCGCTGTCTATTCTTAATAATTCCCTTTCTTGTCTTCACCTCTCTCTTTCTCCTACTAAGTCGTCTTGCATCATTTTTTCACTCCGTCCCTTTAACCGAGCTCTAACTCGCATCACTGTATATCTGGTATTCCTATTCCTGTTGTCAATTCCATATGCTATCTTGGCCTTTTTTTGAATAGCTGCCTCACATTCCATGAGCACATTAATTTTCTCTATAAATCTAGTCTTAAAAGACTTAATCTCCTTAAATCTCTCTCTCCCCTCAGATAGGGAGGCGATCCGTTTATTCTTCTAATTCTTTTCAAAGCCATCATCCGGTCCAAGCTCGACTATTGTTCCTTTATCTACGGTAATTCCTTTAAGTCTCTCCTCTCTAAACTTGACGCGATCCAGAACTCTTGCCTCCGTTTGTGCATTGGAGCCTTGAAATCCTCCCCCATTCCCGCAGTTCTATCACAGAGTCGGTTAGCCAACCGGTGTTTATTCGCCGTTCTCAGCTCGGATATCGCTTCTTAATTAAACGGCTTCCCATTTCCTCGTCCAAACTTATTTCCTCCTATCTATATATCAAATCCGCTGGCGTTTTTTCCCTCATGAAATCCCAATCCTGTCGCTCATTGTTGTTACCCGTCTTTCTATTTTTTCTCCTGTTGTCCTTTCCTACAACACTCTCCCGTACTTCTTTAATGACTTCAATAGCCTATGGCAGTATATCAAATTTTCCTCTCTCCCACCTCGAGCCAATTTCTCCTCTGACGGTGCAGTCGACAATGAATTTCTTTATTGTTGAATTCCTCTTTTCCTGCTCATGTATTGATCTTTACTGATGGTCCCAGGAGCGAGGACGGCGTGGGTGGTGCGTTTACTGCCCCGTCGCTTCGGTATTCTGGGTCTTTCCGGCTTTCTTCCTTCTGCTCTATTTTTTCTGCCGAGTGGATCGCCATCCTTCAGGCTATCTCTTTTATTTCCTCTTTAAGCGATCTTTCCCAATTCCTCATTATTTTGGACTCTAAAGGCGTCCTTCAAGCCCTATCCACTCCTCCTTCACATTCCTCTGATAGTATTATTCTCTCAATTCGTTCTCTTACCTCCACTCAGCAGTCGTCCCGTTCTATTCTTATTGATTTTTTTATGGGTTCCCAGTCATTCCAGGAATTGATGGGAATGGCGCAGTCGATTCTTTGGCTCGTTCTGCTGGTCGCCTTGATTAATTCCTCAACCATTTCCCTTCTTCAGATATCCTTTCCTTATCTACCTTCAATCACGCCGGACTTTGGCGGGATATTTATCCGTCCCTATTTTCTAATCGTCATTCGCATTACCGCTCTTTATTCAGCCGATTCTTCGTTCCCTGTCTTGGTTTCATTCTATTCCTTTCGGTCGTCGCTCTTCTATTGTCTCCCTAATTCGTCTCCGGATCAATCATTCTCTCCTCCCATCCTCTCGCTTTCGATTTGCTCTGTCGCCTTCTCCTGATTGTTTTCTTCACGATTGTGATCCTCCTCGTACATGTGATGCTGATCACATTTTCTTCGAGTGTCCTGCTCTTCATAACGAACGCTCCCTTTTATACAGTCAGCTCTTGTCATTGGGTCTCCCTACTCCCTATAACTTCTCCTTTATCCTCTCCTTTCCTTCATCTTCTGTTGTGTCCGCACTGGTGTCCTTTGTTGCATCAATTTCGGACCGCCTAGTTATTTAGTTTTTTAGCTTAGTTTTTTTGTTGTTGGGTCAATGCCGCTGGCGCGTCCATACAAAAAAAAAAAAAAAAAAAAAAAATGATGGCTGTGTGTGCAGTTTAGCTGAGCGAAACTTTTTGTTAGATCACGACAGACAGGTTATAGAAAGATGGATAATCTTCAGATAAATGTGAAACGTGAAGGCCATTTTTTGTTGGACGGTGATATAAGATGTTTCCCCCAAAAGAAATAAAGAATCTTTACACAAATACAATTCCAGAAAAAAATGAAAAATTGTTTATGAATTTCCAGCCTTGCGGGGCACAGGTTGTTGTAACTGGAGTTGCCTTCTCTAGTAAGTAGTCACTCGACCCCGTCATGCCCTACCGGCGGAGAAACGAAACAACAACCAGGAAGTTCCGTACGTCCACGTCGTGCAGGGTGGTAATTTTCTGTTCGGCGGGCTTAGCGCTGATTAGAAAAGCAAAATCGGAACTCACAAGACATCGCTGATAGGAAAACGGAGGAGGGTTCACTTGCCGAAGGTGTTCCTTTCATTAAATACCGTTAAGCTTTTTACTGCGTAACAACAGCGAGCTATCAGCAACTCGCTCGTGACATAAGTGCCTCAGTCGGATTAGTGAATACTAATCTAGAGCGAGTAGGCGGGTGTCCGGCGCCTTAAAACCGGTCCCTTTTGGCTAAGGGAGTAAACCCTGACAGAAAATCCGCTGGAAGGCAACGGAAAACCACCGGCGTACGTTTTTCTCAGGACACTCTTCTGCACTTCTGCTACTTTCAATGATGGAAAACCAAAAGGCCAAGGCCCTCAGTCCGTGGCAGTTGTTTAGTCAACACCCCGTCCAAGTTGAAAATTATCAGAAATTTCGTTGTTGCTACTTGGAATGTTAGAAGCTCATTGGAAGGTGGAAAAATGCATAATGTAATGAAGGAAGTGGACTACTTGAATATTCATATTCTCGAAATAGGCGAACATAAGTGGGCAGAAAATGGAACTATTATCCACGGAGATAAGAAATTTATATACTCGGGATCTGAAAGTAGTGGCGGAAGTGGAGTCGCAGTTGTTCTTGGTGAACGATTTAGTAGATGCACAACTAATGTTATCGCGGTATCTGATAGAGTTATGGTGGTACAATTGAAAAATCTTAGTCCGAATGTAAATATTATTCAGCTATACGCACCGACTAAAGATAAAGACGATAAGGAAATTGATACCATGTACGATTTTTTTTTTTTTTAAAACGAATAAACCCCGATAGAGATAAAGTTGACGGCGACCCTATATACCTTAAAATATAATTTTTCTAATAAAAAACGTATAGAAATATATTCGTAACAATCAACGTGTGTAGTCATTGAAAACATTTTCGAACCATCCGGAAAGCGAATTCGAACGACCTCTACATTTTTGTTGCATTCAGTATTGAAAAGCAATGTTGTATGCGAAGAGGCCTTAAATTCATAAATCAGTTTTGTAAATATTTTATGTTTTGTGAATATGTATGACAGGAAGGAGGTGTTCTGAAAGGAGTAATTTAAACGCTGTAGCCACTTTCCAAATCATAACAAAAGGAGTATCCCCAGAGAATAAAGAATAAAGTGATTTCCCAGAATTTCCTTTGCAGTTTTTAGATTGTTCCGAGTTTTTGAGTTGGTTTCTTTATGGGCTAGAAAGTTGAGCATTAAAGAAAAAGACCGCAAGAATGTGAAACTAGCGGTACTTTTCCTAAAAGTTGATTTGCACTCTTCATTCCATCATACCGAGAAAAAGCTGGTCGAAACGTTAAGCGAATTAAATTTATTTTTAAACACAGTTGTTTCCGAAAATTATTTATTATTATTAAGCTTAAGAGGTTTATTACACTGTGCAGAAGAGGTAAGAGAAATAGATAAAGTAGAGTAGAAGAGAAAGATTGGATAGATTGTATTGAAATAAGGGATCAGGTTTACTCTGGTTAGAAAAAAGAGAGGCATTACCAAAGATCGAAATTTAAGCCAATTAGTTTTGGGAAGAAGCACGTGAGACAAGCGAGGGGGGTTGAATTGAGTAGGAGAAGAGACATTGTTAAAAATTAGAAGAATGGGAGCATGATCACTGCCAAAAGTGACATTAAGAGTTCTTCAGGAGTAGGAGCGATAAATGAGTGATCGACTGAACTGGGAGAAAATTGATTTTTGAACAAAATCGGCGAACGGTCGTTAAGGACAAAAAGATTATGGTTTAGAGTGAAGTTTTCAAGAATCGTGTTATTCATATTCCGGCCGGCGCTGCCTCAAAGAGGATATCTGCACTAATAATAAACGAATCTGATAGAGATGAAACGAACAAGTGAAGATGAAGATTAGAAAAGCTAGGGTTGGGGAGATTGCACACATAAACAATATGTGCAGTT
This sequence comes from Icerya purchasi, assembly GCA_039619475.1. Classification (NCBI taxonomy): domain Eukaryota; kingdom Metazoa; phylum Arthropoda; class Insecta; order Hemiptera; family Monophlebidae; genus Icerya; species Icerya purchasi. The sequence goes on along the minus strand of CM077116.1, from coordinate 448,163,659 downwards.
TCGGGAGAAGATTTTTAAAAGAGAAATATATACCAAGCTGGGAAAATTGGGATAGGGAGGAGGAAGAAGAGGAATATTGTGTGTAACTGGTACGGTTTGTTGCTTCTAATTAAGATAGCAACAGTTGCGTATCATCAGACGGAAACCTATAAAATGGATTGATGAAGAGGTTTTTAGCAACATTTCGGATAGCATGCAAGATGAATGTTTTAGCGGTGTAATAAACCCTCTAAAGCCTGTTTATTGGTTTGTAAGTTGCAAAAATTCCACTATAGAATGTGTTTAAGGAATAGCGCTGAGGCATGATATCGGGAAGATAGAGGGAAAAAGTGAAAGAATCAAGAAAGGGAAAGAAGTGTAGGCGAAAGCAAGATTACAATACAAGTCCGGTATATAGAAAGACAAGAAGAAAACTTTATGACATAGAAAGGATGAGAATAAGGTGAATGTAATAATGAGGAAAATTGGCTGTATGTCATTTAGTTGTGACAAAAATGGAAAAAAAACAAACACGGAAGAAATTCTTGTGCAAACTTGGTTGTAGGCCAGTTTGTAGGTTCAACAGTGTAAACAGAATGTACGAAAATAGAAGGAAAATCATGGAACATTCTAAATGCGTAGTTTTCAACTTGTAAGTTATCCCTAGCTCGCAGAAAGCAAGAATAAAACAGATCGCCTGTGATATTTTTGTTAATTTTTCCCGTTTCAAGTACTTTTTTAACGTGTTTCAATGCACTACGTATGAGCTAATATAATTTCTACTCTGTCTGTGGTTAATTACATTCGCTTTTATTCAGTCTTAAGGTTCCATTATATTAATGCGGACTCTTAAAATAGAAACTTTTTTCTAGTGTATTTCATTCTTTTCTGTTGTTTTTTTTTTTTTTTTTTTTGGGCTCGTCAACCAAAGACCTTTAGCCAGAAACAAAAGGTAAGGAAAGAAGTCGGTTATATTTTTGATCCGATCAGAGATATTATCGAAAAAGAAACAAATAGCAGGAATAATTAGTGGGGAAGGAAAGGACAGGATATAGGAAGCTCAATAAGGAGTAAGAAGTTCAAGCCTCAACAAATAGGAATACAAAATGCTCCACAGAAAAAGATAAACACTGTGAAAGAACACATGATCGGCGTCGCAAATAGCTGCATCATCCGGATGATGGAGAGGACAGTGTGGAGAAGAAATCAAGGAAAAACGAAATTAAGATAATGGCACAAAGAATGTGGTCAAAGCACATACGAACAATGGAAACAACATCAGAATATCGAAGAAGAGAGGGATGCAAAAGAAACCATGAATAATAGGGAGGAAGAGTAGGCTGAATGGACAGATGAAATGAGTAATTATTAGAAAAGGAGAAAGCGTAAATATCCGATACCCAATAGCTGATATGGAAGCTTTTACAAATTGATAGCAGGTTATCGGATGGAATTATTTTTTTAAAAAAGACGAAAGGAAGCAGCAGAGTGTATTCCATTCAATTATCTCTTTTCTATTCGTGTGATTATTAATTGTTTTAATTGTCGAACGGGCTTTTACATTTCCCCGCGTAAACTGCGCACATTTTACGTATATGCTACAGCGGATTACTTTTTTGATTTTCAGCGCACAGGTGGAACAGGAGGTAAGCGAAAATTTCGCTCAAAATTATAACACTTTTTTGTTCATTTTGTGCCTTTTCTAAAACGAAGCCATCTTTTATTTTTTTCGTTTTTTGTTTTAAAAATGCAAACTTACCGGTATTATTTTCGAACTCGTTGATCGAGTTTAGCGATGACTTTTCCTTTCTTAATCCCATCAATATGTTCAAAAAGTCATTTCGTTTTATGTTATTCTCGTCTCTATATTTAACCGTTCCGCTTACTAAATTAAGGAAATAGCGGCCCACTTCTTTTCTTAGGAAGGTAATTCCGAAACTTTTGAGTAATTTTGGGTAAACACTATTCATCAAGTTGATAATTTTTGCTCGTAAAGTAATCTCGAGAACCTTTTTACCCATTTGTCGGAATTCAGATTTCGGATTTTGTAAACTGTTCGTCTGTAGACCGAACGCGCAGGAACCAATAACGTCGGTGCTGTATCTAGCTAGCAGATCTTTCATTTCGATTTCCAGATTTCCGCCAACTTCGCGCAGACGTTTATCGATGGTCGAATCCATCTGGTCAGCGCATTCTTTCATTAACTGAAACATAATTTTCATTTTGCCCGAAGTAAAAGTTGGAGTTAATTTGGCCCTGAGCGCTTTCCACTGATCTCCTTGTAAATTGAAAAGATGGTAGCTGAGCGGATCATTTTCGTCCAGAAAGTTTCCGATTCTGTCGCAGAAGTATGGAAAATCTTTAATCATAATGTATTTCACGATTTCCGGATCTCGGAGCAATAAAGCCGGCCGGTGAAAGAAAAAAAATCCTACAAACTTATGAGGCGCCGTTTTGTTGTATAAATTATAAAAGTGTATAGCATCCGGGGTATTGCGGAGTATTACATCGTCCATATTGCCGAATAATAGGTGCGGTTTTAAGTATGGAACTCCTCTTTGCTGCCAGTATCGATAACGCCATTTCAACACTACGTAGATGAATAGAGCAAATATAACGGTTACCGCTACAGCCGTGACCTCTCCAGGCGATAAGAATTTGAACAGTGACATTATTTTTAATCTGAAAATAAACGAAAAGAAACCTTTTTAAACTTTTATCGTCTATTCAAAGTCTAATTTCTCCCCGTTACATTAATACCGCTCAATTTAAAAATTTTCTAAAATTGTATGCATATCCAGGGACACCGTATATTGATTTCTTTCTCTTTTTTTTCCAATATACCAAGGCTGACAATTAAGTAATCTATAAAAATCGTTTATTTAACAATTATTCAACAACAACGTTATTGCCTTCGAAGTAGTTCCCTTGGGCACCAACATATAGTGTTGGATAAAGTTCGAAATATTCTGGAACGCCGCGTTATAGGTTTCTGGTGATCAGGAACGTAACAGGAACTTAGTTACAAAGTTACAAACTTTAAAAAAAAAAAAGAAGTGGTGTCTAGAGGTAGGAACGAAGTTTTGGTAGATATACAAGTATAAAGTCATTCATAAAGTATACGATAAAAAAGGACACACAATATATAAATTCCGTACGAATTAATTAAAACAAAAACAATAAATAAATCATCAGACTGATTGAAATGTGCTGGCGTCGTACAAAAAAACCGCGCCAATTTTCAAATTCAATAAAATATACACGTGTTTAGAATTGGGCATATACAGCCGACTGCGTACGATGCTTGCTGCTCGAATCTCGATATTCACTCGCACGCTCACACACACACCCGTATATAATAGAAAGGGACAGAGTGAAGGTCGCCTATCGGACGACGTATAACGCGATTTTCGTTACCTCGTCTTTTCTGCCAGTTTACTCCTACCGACAAGCTGCGTATAAGAACTTCGTTCCGAAAAAAATTATATAAATAAAATGGAACTAAATTTAAATATACTTTAAAAGAGCTAAAAAAATTTGAAGCCAATAGAAAATACATCTTAATATCTCGAAACTTTTTTTTTTTTCTTTTTTTTTATAAGGGTGTATATGAGGGTTTCCATGTGCCGTGTTTAACTACTGGGGCTATTGCAGCACATGGAACCTACTTAAGGGGATTAAACGCGATAGTACAGACCGCTGCTCCGCATGAAAGCTAATACAGCTGCGACCGCGGGCGGAGCATTTGACAGCATCTTAGAACTAGAGGAAGTGGTGAAGTGAATGGATCGTGGTACTGCAAAAGAGGGACATTCGAGAAGTAGGTGATAGGTGGATGGGGCGCTCGGATGACTACAAAAGGGGCAGACATTTGGGGGTACCTGGTTCGTGAATATGTAGCTGTGCGAGAGGGTTGTATGTCCTATTCGGAGACGATTCAGGACAGAAACATCTCTGCGGGAAACTCCGTCTGTGGGCCATGAAGGCTCCGTGGTTGTTTTTATGCTTCGGAGACACGTACTTGAAGATCTCCATTCCTGTTGCCATTCTTCTCCAGTTTGCTGCATAAATAAATGAGCCAATGTAGGGGGAGGAGGGGGGTTGTGCGGCATTGGAGAGAACAATATCGCCTGAGCTGCTTGATTGACACGCCCATTGCCTGGAATCCCAACATGAGCCGGCACACATAGGAAAGACATTTCAGAGTTTAAATGTGATAACCTGTATAATAGGTAATGGACCTTCCTTACCAAAGGGTTTGTTGGATTTAATCTCCGAGATGCGTTGAAGGGAGTTTAGAGAGTCAGATATGAGTAGGGCCTTTTGGGACTGGGGGTTGCTATCGGTATAGTGTTGGATGCAAAAGACCATCGCGTATATTTCAGCGTCCAGTGCTGTACAGCAATTGTGCAGTCTAACTGACTCTGCAGCCCCTGAGACTTCGAAGGTTCATGCCGCCAGTGACTGATAACCTATTGCCTTCGCTCCATCCGTGTAGAGGCATGCATGGTCTGTGTAGCTCGCTATGATATTTTTTTCTAGTTGTACTATGTTTGGGAGGTATTGTGCTTTGTTCGAAATTTGTTAGCGATATGTTTATGTTTGTGATTGACTGACTCCAAGGTAGTGCGGTTGCTGCGAAGTCTGGCAGAGTTCTTGGGATTGAAGAGATTTGGAAACGACCCGTAACCGAAAAAAGTTCGGGCACTGGGTCATTCCCAAACCTCATCATGACAGATATCCAAATAAAATAAAATAGTTGATTGAGAATTTATAACTGCGTTGTCAAAAACAGTAAAAAAACCAGTACTGTTTTTTGATAAAAACCGACGTTAACATTTTTCAATGATGGTGTAAGTTTTTCAATTTCTTTTGATATAGTCAATAACGTTTTGTCATTCAAATTAATTTTGAAGTTTTTAGTATATTTTGGATTTTGATAGCTATACGGCAAGTATTTTGTTTTTGAAACGTTTAAAATCAATTTATTCTCTGTTAACCACCTCGACATTTTGTTTATATCTGCTTGTATTAAAAATTTTGCAACTTTTCTGGACAGTAGCAACTTGACACTGATACCGTATCGTCCGCGTAGCAGAAGATTTTTCCATTTACTGGCAGGTTGCAAAAGTCATTTACATAGATAAGGAATAGATATGGTCCCAGAATGCTTCCCTGTGGGACACCATAGATAATACTCTGTTACTACTGTAATTTCCGTTTATTTTGGTAGCGAATTTTCTATCTATTAAGTAGGATTTGAACCATTCAAACATTTTATCTCTAAAAACACATTTGTATAATTTATTCCTTTAAGATTTTGTGGTCAACTGAGTCAAAGGCCTTTTGTAGGTCAATGTATACGGCTGCTGCGGTATAACCTGCCTTTTCTTGGCTATATACGATATGTGTTCAAATAAAGCAACATCTGTTCCTTTGCCAACCAAAAATCCAAACTGATTTTCACTAAAGTAATTTTTATTATCAAGGTATAAAAATATTTTTTCCTTTATGCATTTTTCGAAGATTTTTGACAAAGTTGGGATAATACTAATTGGTCTGTAATTTGAAACCAAAGCTTTATCTCCCCTTTTACGAACTGGGCTTATGAGACTAGACTTTAATATGTCCGGAAATTTACCCTCTTTAACTGAATTATTGAAAAATAATAATAATAATAATAATAATAATAATCAAGTTATTTGATTTGATTTGATTATTAGGAATACCATGACTACCATTATTGGGAAGATTTGATAGGTCGTTTAGTGATGGCCGCAGATCCTTACTAGGCAAAGGTGCGACCGGTGAAAGTGGACTGGACGGCTTACATTTGGCGGAAACGTCAACCTCCATGCTGTTTAGGTTTGCATTAATTTTAGGGGATTTGACATAATTTGCGGGGCCTCCCTTAGACGAGCTCATACAATCTAGAGAAAAAAAATTAAATTAAAAAAAAAAAATGCAGAAAACAAAAATTAAAAGAAAGCTAAATTAATAAATGAAATACCGGTAAACGAAAAATCAGCAGTGTTAGAAATAAGAATAGAGGTGAATTAAATAAACGTTATGTAGATAGCGGGAAGTTTACGCTAGATAAATAAATAGAACGAGCTCACCGAATACTTCTTATCAATTTTTGAACGCAGAAAGAGATAAAGTTAAACGGACAAACAAAAGACCGATCCGAATAATATATATTAATGATCTAATGTCCTCGTTGACAAACTCATTACAAAAAAAAATAAAAATAATAAACCAAAAATTGTCTTAATCGTCTATGCTGAGGCAAATTTGGAGATACATGTTATACCTGTTCTCTGGTAGTATATGTATTTTAAGAACTGCAGGTGGTAGATTGGGTGTGAGACATCTTCATCATAATTCGAATGCAGTCTGCCATATGTCTGTATCAACATGCGTAGGCATATGATGTTGTATCGGCTATGTCGGACATCTGATACGTGTTTCATATTCTATTAAGCATTATTATTTTTAACAATAATCTGGTCGTCGCAGGAAATCGAACCTAGAACATCGAAAACTGGAATCAAATGAGTACTATAACGGATCCCATGAGAAAAGGCTTGCCCCTCCTGTTCTTAACAGTGCTAATAAGCTTAGTAATTATGAAAAGGTTAATTTCACAGTCCTCGCCGTCTTGTTAAGGATATGGGACTCACTTTATTAGTAATGTATGCACTGATTATTTATGTGTTTACATATATCTCGTTAATTCCTACGGTAATTAATGTTGATAATATTTTTTGGCTAATTTTTATTTGGCTATATCAGTTTAAAAAGGTAGCAAAGATTACTTTTTTTTTTAACGATCGGATAGCCATTATTGTCAGCGATTGGTTTATCATTTCGATAAAATGTTTAATTTTATGCATGCTCTTGATTAGCATAGGTTCATGGGAGCTCTTGCAATAATAAGTTCATTTGATATAGATATTTAAAATGTGAAATTTTCGTTTTTAAATTTTTTATCTTAAGGTTTATCTCTATGGTATAATACTTTTTCGTTATGCTATAGATGAGGATTTTTTGTTCGTGAATTATCGTCGTCGGGTTGAAATATTAAAGAATCTGTTTGTAAGACGTAATTACTAACTGTTCAAAATTTGTATGATCGTGGTGCAATTTTTTAAAAGTTAAATTTATCGATAAAAATGCATATCTTTTATGTCGTATATTATCATCAGAAAACATTAATAAATTAAATAATAATTCAGTGATTTTTCCCCTTACTGAAAAAACGTTAGATATCACGGATATGTCTTGAAATTAAAAAAATCTAAAAACAAAAATTTCGCATTTTTAATATTTATACCAAACGAACACAAAACCTATATTAATCAAGTACACGCGTTAAATTAAACTTCCTATCGTAGGAATAAACTAATTGCTATCAACCATGTGTTTGCAGATTGCCGAAAAGAAAAATGAATCCTTAATACTTTTTTTATTACAAAAATTAGCCAGAAAAAAAAAAATTAAATAAGTGTTGGATGGACAAAGTAAAAAATCAGGATATATTAAATAGAATATCTGAAAAGAGGTCATTGCTTGACCGGGTACGCAAGACACAGCTAAATTGGATGGGCCATGTCTTACGGCATGACGGATGGAAAAATATCAGGTAGACGAGGACGCGGAAGGCCACGAAATTCGTTTGTCGCGACATTACTAAAAGATACAGGGCTGAACAGTTACACGGATTTAAAGAGGGCTGCGGAAAGCCGGGAATACTAGAGAAGGATCATCACGGATGGAAACCAGTTTTAGGACTGAACCATGCAGATAGATAGATACCATTGAAAATAATGAAATGTACACGTCACGGTGTACGCGCATTAAGCCCACCACTTACGAGTACTGGACCCATTACAATGTATAGTCTATGTTCATGCGAGGGTCGGCTGTGCAAAGAATATACTTTTTTCATGGGCCGTATGGGGATCGTGTGTATTGGATTAAACTTTTTAATTGTTATAAATTTTCATTTACCGTTGAAATATTCCTTATGTTTCGTATATATCGTATATATCGAAATGTGGGCATCGGTTGGATCATCAGAATTGACGTGCCACAAATTAAAGATATATCTTCGTCGAAAAGGAAATGCTTTTTAAATATAAACTATTGGCATCGTAATGAATGCGAAAATTCTGTAAATTGAAATAATATTTCGCGGGCACATAAAATTAATGATTTGTATACATAATAATTAATGTTTGTATGTTTGTTTGGCTAATGCAAATTTCAAATAAGATTCGCTGGTTGTTTGGTAGTTATTCCTGCTACGAACACTCAGTCTGTCTGGTGTTGAGGGAAGCAGCTAAGTCAGCGGGCACGAATTATTCCAGAACATTTTCGGGCTTTGGAGAGTTTCAAAATGTCATTACTTCAGCCTAGGGCCAGATGAAATTCTCAATGTCGTTAAGAAGTTGCCGCGCCAACGTCTAAAGTGCCTACTTAAGATTTCAACTTCCCTTGTACGTGGCACAAAAATTCACCAATTAGTGGCATTTCCATTCGAACGGAGAAACGAAAAGTAGAAGTAATCATAAGAGTAAGAATAAGAATGCTGACATTATCGTCAGCAGAAATAGAACACCAGGAGAAAAAATAAACGGTAAGATAACAGGTAGAGTAGATGCCATAAAAAAAAATATATATATATATTAAACGTTGCTAGCTTAAATGTTAGGACTTTTTTTAATCAAACTAGAGAATGCCTTGAAAGAATCAAAAATTAACATATTAGGACTGTCAGAAGAAAGGAGAGAAGCGGCGTTAATATGCTAGTGACAAAAGAGGACAACTTATTATGCTATAGATCGACACTGGAAAAACAACTTAGCGGAATTTAAGGAAATTTCGGATAGGATAGCTATAGTTAAATTTTATATAAATAAGGGGAAAACAAATAATAAAACGATAACGATAGTGCAGGTCTATGCTCCGACGGCGAGCTCGGAACAAAAAATTGCGATGAATTTTACAAGCAAATTGCAGATATTTTAAATAGTTCTAAAATCGACCCGAAGCATCATTTATTAATAATGGGTGACTTTAACAATCAGATAGGTCAGAGAAATGACTAGGAACACGGAGTTTTAGGACCATACAATTATGGCATGACAAATGAAAGAGGTTGGAAACTCGTGAACTTTTGTATGGAACAGGGAACCAAAAGTAGTAAACACTTTATTTTTAAAAAAAGGGAGGGGAAAAGGTGGACTTGGGTCTTTACAAATTAAAAATATAAAAATCAAATCGATTATTAAACGCGGCAAGCGAAAATAAGATAAGGGACTTTAATGTTTTGCAAAATTTTAAATTCCACACAGACCACAAACCAACTTCGTGTAAAATCAATCTTTCAAATAGGCGTTTTGCCGTTTTCGAGAAAAATATTGTCTAATTAAATGGTTAATAAACATCAACATACAACATATAATAGGTAACATAGAATTATTATACACAGAAATAACAAACAGTATAAATAAAGCGACCGAATGTAAAGGCGTAAATTAACAAAAACCCATCCTCGGTAGCTATACCGACAGATATAAAACAGCTGGTAACTGAAAGGGAAAAGAGTTAAAGAGACGGACGAATAAAACAAGTAATGAAAAAATTGAATTTAATATTCTATGTAAACTTATAAGAAACAGGTGGAGAACGTATAACGAAAAGAAGAAAAATCAGTTCATTCAGTCGGTGTTGGAAAGTACAAAAAGTGCAAAAGCAATAAGAAAAAGCGTAGCAATAGGAGTCAAACGAGTTTCATTTTTCTTAGATGGGGATGTGAATAAAATCTGTGGTCGTAAAACTATAGTTGAACACGCTACGGACTACTACAAGGAATTATATACGGATGGAGATTTTAGTACTATTTGATGAAGAAAGTCTAGAGGAACAGCAGAAACCCGGTATAATAAAAGCGGAGGTAACGGATGTGGTGTTAAGATTGAAAGGGAACACAGCTCGGGGGTTGTTGATAAAATAAGTAATTAACAACTAAAATTTGGGGGATCGTATTTGATATAGAGTGTTTGGTTATATTGTTCAACATGATTCTGGAAGGTCAAAAATTTACACGCAAATGGAAAAAGTCAAATATTATTCTACTTTATAAAAAAGGGAAACAAAATCAAAAATTTCAGACCAATAAGTTTAAGCCCTACTATCTCAAACATTTTTTCTAAGATAGTAACAAGAAGGATTCAAAACAAATTAAACTATCATTTATCGGTTGAACAGGCGGTTTTTCGAAGAGGTTTTTCCACCATAGATCACACTATTTGTTTTAAATCAAATCATAGTAGAAGTCAAGGGAATATAAAAAATCAGCGCGTTTAGCCTTTATAGATTATTTCAAAGCATTTGACTCTTTAAAGCACAAACATTTATGTTGGGGGCTCTTAAAAATCAAGTAAATCTCGTGGATATATCGAAAAATAATATCGGATATGTACACAATGCTAGAGCCGGAGATACTTTTAGATAAAAAAGTGGATAAAACAGGGAGATCCGTTATCACCATTGCTATACGTATGTGCGGTTTTTAAAAAACTAAATTGGGAATACAAGGGTATTAGGTTTTTAAATAACCTGCGTTTCGTAGGCGATGTTGTACTTATAGGAAAAGACTTATTCGAGTTAAAAAATATGATAACGGAACTCAACGAAGCTGGAAAGGAAACGGGGTTACAAATGAATTTGAGGAACACAAAAATTGTTACCAACATTGAAGAAAAAATAAAAATGGAAATAGGCGGACAAAGTATTGAATATGTAGAAGAAATGGTTTACTTGGGTCAAAGAGTAGAACTGGGAAACAATAGCGTTAGCGTGGAAGGAGTATTGGTCGTTAAGATGTATATTTAAAGGTCCTTTTGGAGGCATAGCGAAAAGAGAGATATTTAATAGTTGTGTCGTTCCAGCAATGACATAAACTTGGTTCGCAACAAAAATAGATGAAAGGAAAATGGAGACTAGTAATAATACAATGTATAGGTGTCAATACTAAACATCAGACGTAATTAAAGAGTCAGAAATACGATTATTAAAGGTAAGCTTAAAAATGGAATAAATTTTGTCAATGAATGCAGAAGGAAAAAATGGAAATGGACATGTAGCGAGACTAACTGACGATAGATGGACATACGGAATAAAAAAAAAAATTGGTATATAGGAAATAAAAGGGACAGAGGTAGATAGTTTCTACAATGGGAAGATAGTTTAACAAAATTTTTACATAATAAAGAATACGAGAGGATTGCTCGGGATCAAAGTGAATGGGCAAGGTTGAGGGAGGCCTTTGCTCAGGACCTTTTAGTTTTAGTTTTTAATTTTAATGTATTAGTATAAATGTTTATAAATACTACACGCTTCGTTTATAGAACTCTAATAAATAAATAAATAAATAAATAAATAAATAAATAAATAAACAAATAAATAAGTAAATAAATAAATAAATAAATAAATAAATAAATAAATAAATAAATAAATAAATAAATAAATAAATAAATAAATAAACAAATAAATAAATAAATAAACAAATAAATAAATAAATAAATAAATAATCCTACTCTACATTTCCAATCCATGGTTGCCCCATCGCGAAGTACAAAGAGCAACTAAATTTCAGCTTTTCTACAATATCAGCCAGGAGTTTGTAAGGGTACTTTTGAGGTACAGTCTCATAATTCTACAAGAGCTTAGCATATACAATAAAGAACTGACGGCACACCATGCTTACTGTAAGGTTTTTTTTTTATCAAGAATCAGAATAAGTACCCCGCTGGTCTGAATTATTCGCTGAATAAACATTCTTCACATTTAAAACCAACGGAAGCAGGCGGGAAAATAAATAGGCAGTTTATAGAATAAGTAAAACTTACGAGGAAAATGTCAAGAAGGAGAGTATAAATCAGATGATTTTTTCCGAAACGAAGCTCGGTCGATTCTAATAAGTATTTCAACAAACGAGATGAATTTATGAGAAGTAGCTTTATAACGTGGACATAGTATTGAATTACGGCATACTGGAAAATATTAATTACGCAAAAATGTTATCCCCATAAAGAAACTTTTCGTAATAATATTTTTTTTAAATTTCTTTTAAAATATTTTTACACACAATTTGATAACTGAGCAGTGCGCTGGCGATGCGCCGTAAACAATATATATTAAAATTACAGAGAAAATTTCGATTTAAACGGCATTAATAGGCAGAGTCGTGGTTAACATTTAATTAAAATATATAATGAAAACTAGCAAAATTATTCCTTGGCACGATTCAAATCCCGGTTTTTATTGTCTGAATTTTAAAACTTTACATAAATAACTGGTATAAAAAACAAGTGTACTAACCCCAATCGATTTGTAAATTTAACAATACCAAATTAGCTCACAGCCATTCTTTCATATTTCAACTGAATGTGAGTTTTAATCTGATTTTTTTTTAAACCGTAACTGTACAAATAAAATTAACGAACAACACTGGTTCGTTTTCGTTGTCACAAGTCCTATAATTATACCATAGTATTCGTTAGTGCGTTACACATTATCTTATCTGCTGCAGTAAAACATAACAAACAAAATTTCCTGTTTTCCTTCCTTATAATTATTCCATTTTTATTATGTACAAGGGCGTTTTGAATATATGACATTTTTTTCTTCCTTTATTTTCCTCCTTTTTTACTAAGGGGTGAAATACCGGAAATGCTTATTTATATAGCGGACTTCGTAGAACTTAAAAATAATTATATTTTATACTGTATGTGTCGTGTATACTGAAAAGTTGTATGGTGTTTTTCTCAATTAAAAAAAAAAAAAAAAAATTAAGTCTTTTACTTTTTACCGTTATAGTGTAAATCGATTAATAAGATAAACCTGTGCGGACCAAATTAAAAAAAGTCTCAATATAAAAGTAGTGTTTTCTAAAAAAAATTGTCGTTCCCTTATTAAAACAGGTAAAAAAAAATTTAAACATACATCGTAATTGTTCGTAAAATTATAGGCTTAATATTACTTTTTTGCGAAAAAAAAGAAGTAATTGTCTCTGGCACACTGTTACGTACTACCTCGTTTTTGTAATTGATCTAAATTGTTTCTGAAAATTTCGGCGTCCGAATTATTAAAAAAATATCGTGATATTTTTTTAACACGTAAAAATTTGATACTTATCCTGTCATTCCCTTTGTTTACTTATTTCATCTTTATTCTCTTTCATTATTGTTGTTTACTTCGGTGTTCTTCTTTACACTTCTCTCACGATCCCGTTGCCGATTAAAACAGCAATCATTGTGTGTAACATTTTCGTCGATGTTGAGATATTCGCTTAATAACTAACGAACCAGTCCGATTTCATGAAAAACCCTAAACCCCCTTTTTATTTTGTAAAATACTAAACTTTTGTATTAAGCGTTGCTCATTTTGTATTTTCGCATTATCCGAATAAAATGCTGTTATAACGATTAAATGTCGAATTCGCATTTCATATTAACGGCTTTTATCGTGTTTGTTCATTTTCATTTTCGTATTATGAAAACAAAATGCTGTAGAAATGTAATTAAATGATGAATTCGCATTCTATACTAATTTTGCTTTCGTATTATTAAGACAGTGTATATATCTTACATTTCTAAAAGTCCATCGTAGTGACTAATTCGTACGGTGCTTGACCGTTGTCAATTACGAATCTACCCTAGTTGCGGATAGATATATACGTTGTAAATGTTTATAGTTCACATCTGTGGAACTCACGTCTTGAAGTAGACGGACACAAAGCATAACAAAAAAAAAAAAATGTATTTGATTTAAAAAATCGATTTTATTAAAATACTTTTGAAATTTAAGTTACGATGAAAGTACGAGTTCTTGTAGACCGAAAAAAAAAAAAAAATTCGATTAAGGACATAATGTTTAAAGAAGTATACATGGATGATACGTATTGATGACATTCAATTACATGAATTTTTCGTTATCTAAATAATTTCCACGAGAATATTAAATTCACAATGGAAAAGGAAAGAGACGGACAACTGGCCTTTTTAGATGTTTTAGTGTATAATGTAATGACCGTTTCAGTATTTCGTAAACCATCACATTCCAGTGAACTGTTGAATGCTGTTAAACATGACTTAGCGCCATATCATGTGCCCAGTGCTTGTGAGATTTCGTGTACGTATGGTTATACCGGATAAATAGACAGAGCAATTAGTACACGGATATCGAAGAACGTAAAGCGTTTTACGCGGATGAAGAACGTGCGGAAGAGTCAGCGTTGGCTAGACAGGAAATATAGTCTGGTCACGTATTAAAAATTTGACAAAATGTATTATAAGTTTTAGCTAAAATTGATCGATTTGAAAACAGACAAGTTAAGGAAGCCGTTGAAATCGTAATTAATGATAATTTCAAAAAAAGAAGGATTCTTCGTATTGGTGACCTATTACTAACCTAGCATAATTGATAATAAAGAGGAAAAAATACTATCCAAAATACAGCGGTACCGGAGAACTTATCAATATTAAAAAGTATTAATGACATAGTTGCTACGGAAAAAGCACGAGTGTAATCGACGTTGAAGCCAATAATAATGCTTCTCACGAATCCGGTCCAGGGGAAAAAGGAGAAAAATATAATTTATGAGTCGTACGAGTTATTTTTAGTTTACTTTCTGATGGTAGAAATGTGTATATACGCGGTCGAAACGTTAAATATTATTTTTAATAGCGATGTGGTTCCGTCGAAAAAAATTTTAATTTTAACTTTAACAGTGTGTTACAAAAAATTTTTAATTAAAATATAAAACTTTCGACTTTGATGTATCCGACTTTAAAAATATATATATTTTATTTAAACATAAAAACTTCTTCAATATGATCAACCTCGAAAGCAATCGAACCCCATTACAAATGAATGATACAGTATTTTATAGTACAAATTAATTAAAAAGTAAATTAAATTTTTATTCTTCGAAGTTTTGGTCATACTTTGAATATTTTATGAGTATATATATATATCTCTTATGTACTATGTTCTCTAAAGAAAAAATTAACATTAATGACTTTAAACGGTTCCCACTCATGGCTGTATTCGAATGATTGAAAATAATTTCAACGCACCAAATGATCGCTCTCAAGATGCTGATAATAATAAAGAAGGTGTTAAAATATAATGAACAGATTTGAACGCAAAAATCAATTTATTTCATCATTTAAATGCAACTTTCGAAATAGCTGCAAAACTTGTACAAATTCTTCGCTAGAATCGAGGAACATTTGCAGATCAGTATGTAAACATTCTATTTCTTCTTTAAAAAATTTCAAGATATAAATTTACTATATTTTTTACTAATTCGATTGAAGAATTTTATTTTTATTTCCTACGATTATAAATACCTTTTTTGATAAAAAATATTATATTATAAGGAGTTTCTTCTTAATGGGGGTAAGATTTTTGCGTTATTAATATTTGAAAATATGCAGTAACTCAATACTATGTCCACGTTATAAAGCCATTTTCCGCAACTTAATTCTATTTTGAATTCTTTTATATTACATATTTATAAAGTTGACATCTTATATAGCTTCTGAAACCTCCATCGTATTTTTTTTGGCGTACAACTCATTCTGTGATATGTTTTGAAAAATCACTTTCAGGATTAATTTTTGAATATTTTCTGCAGAACAAACTGAGGATTTGATTAATGTATTAATTTGTTCATTGTTATTAAACTGTGTAGCATCGATAAATATTGAGTCTTCTTTCTAATGATTCACTAAATTTTTGATTTTGAACATAATATTTTTAGTGGAAAATAATAAACAAATAAAATCAATGTCTGAGATTTTTTTCTAAGCAGGCGAAAAGTACAGTCATTGTCGTATTAGTGGTAGATTAATTTCCTCATAAATTTCACGTATATTTGCAATGAAAATCAGGCATTTTCGATTTGTTTATATCGAAAATAGCCACCCTGATATAAACCGGCCCATTAAATTTAATCGCTGATGGATTTAAATGTACCGTAGTTAAAAATGATAAATATTATTCTGTTCTTAAAATTACTTTTCCCGATCGGCTAAGTATGCTTTACTTCACTGCTGATGCATCTTAAGTCTATGTCTGACACATTATGTGAATTTTCCGAAAAACATTCATCAGTTTCCAATAGTTCCTCTGAAATTCATTAGTGGTCTGCGTTTCTACTGTAGAGTATTCAAATCAACGTATGAGACTTCAACTGCGTCGACTGATTGAAATAAATGACACCCAACGCACCTGTTGTAGTTTTAGCCTCGATGCAATTGATTGTTTAAGATTTCTATAGTGAATGGTGCGGTTATGCTTATTTTCCGGTGTATTTAATTAATTTATTGCAATTTTTAAAAATTCTAGCCTCAGAATACAGAGACAAATAATCATGTGATAAATGTAGATTTTAAGAATACTCCAAATCTACCTCAAGCACATAACCAGTAGAACTGTCATCAGGGGCAATATCTAATTCTAATATTTCATTCTGACTGAGCGATCTGGTATTTATGGCCCAGCCATATAGGTTATTAGCATCCAAATATGCTGAAAACATATCATCTGTACTATTAATACTAGCATCATCATTAGTCCTAGTACTATTATCGCTATCCATTATTATTACAGCTATTAATCTGTAGGCATTATGTGTCTTGCTGCATCGTTTTATACATTGTCACATACCTTCTTATATTTTAGTTCTGAAAAATAATATCATATCATAATCGGTTAAGAGTTCCCTAACTAAATCTTTGTAGATTTTAACTTTGCTTGAAAAGTTGATCCAGCAGCAGTAAATCTTCACAAGGTTCTAATTTATAAATTTTATAGCAAACGCTTCTGAATGCTTCAAAAACATTGATAAATAGAAGTACATTTTTCTTCAAGTATATATCATCACACACTATATTCATTAAGCGTTTGAGAATGTTTAATGTGTTTCACACATTCAACGCATGCGAGTAATCTTCTTGGCTGATATCCAATTTTGTGTCAATGAATTACAGAAATGCTTCCTTTCAGGCTAATTCGTTTTTTCCAGTTTATCTCATGAAGACACATATGAATAGGGTAAAACATCCTTTCTGCGAAGTGAGAGAAGCAAACGAAGCGATGTAATGTTGCTGATTGTACTATGAAGCGAACCGTCAGGCAAATAACTAGCCAACTTCTGAAGGCTCGACTCCTTGAGATAGAATATATTATTAAATCGTATTTTCATTTTTTTTTTTAATATTCTTTTTGAAAATGATATATAGCGCTCCTTACTGTTTGGTATTACCTCGATACCTTGCTCATCATGTGCTGGATCTCTAATGAATAGGTGAGCATTGTGTGTCCATTGAGGTTATGTATAAATACTGGAACAAAAGACAAATATTCATATTTTAAATTACATTTTGTATATGATGCACACAAATTTATGTAGTCAAATGATAGCGATCTGAAACTTTATCATTATGCAGAGGTTCTTCACAAATGTAACACACTGTATATGCCATATATTTCTCTCACACATCCGTCATCCATTGCAAAGTAATATTTTTTCGATAAATGTTTTCCATTTTTCGTACACCCTTCATTAACCATTCGCAAAATACTATTTTGCTTACATTTGGACCGCGATACATGCCAGTTTTCGATGAATTTGACACCCTCTTCGCATTTTGATACAATTCAATAAACATAAGTTAAATACTTCATGCTACTCTACGGGAATGGTATCGGATTTTCTTTGGGAATTATTCTGAATAACATCATTTATACCATCCACTGTACACTGCCGTTTATATTTTCGATCAGTTCCTTGAAATTTTTTACCTTTTTGCTGTTTCTGATCAAATTCTGCATCTTCAATATCATTATCTTCCTCGATGATACTAGACGGTTTATCATTCATAGTATTAAACAATTGCTGAATAAAAGGGTTCAATCCTACCGTTTATATTGTCGGCACTTTAATATTTTTTTATTCTCCTCTGCAAGAATAAATTATTATAAATTGGGAATTTGAGCTGGGAGGAGCAAGCGGTGATTAAAGTTAGTGTACTGGTCCAAGGTACTGAATTTAGAGACTAATTTAAACATTTTTATACTTATGCTCCGAATTTTAAAAAATCACGCGTCGTGTGTTTGAAGAGCCAGCGCCGGCCCAGATTAATTTTTAGGTCCGAGATACTGTAATTAGGCTAATATTAAAATTTAATTTCAGATTTTCAGTTACATACAACGTCTATATATGTATGTGGGAATGGAAAGACTATGGAAAAAAAAACAGTTTAGCTCCCATATTTTGAAATTCTTCAGAAACGGCTTTAAATCTGAAATAGTGCTGACGGCGGCATCCTTTTGTATATTCGTTTCGGTATTACACTTCTACTTCTCTGACGAATCGTTTGTGAAATTTCTCGTTGAATTAGTATGGCTCTATTTACCGGAATAGCTGAACAACTGAATAGTTCGCACTTGTGTGACAACTTCGTCTGACCAACTAGCTATAAATTGGGAATTGCTGTTGCACACAACTGTAAAAAAACGGACGCGGCAACTTGAGGATCACTCTTGAAAAGTCTGCTAGTATATTCGAAAGTGGAGGATCGAATTCCCTCGCTGATCACGATAGAAACGAAGGTAAGGCTTTTGAATTGCATATTTTGGAGAGAAGACATTTTGAGGGATGATCAAAAACAAAGAAAGAGTAATAAAATTTGGAGCCAAATAATAGATTTGTAATTCGCCTAGAAAGGGTATTCGATGTATTTATTTATTTTTTTACTAAAGTTAATGCTTTGTCGCTACAGCAATATCTGCTGCTAGGTTTTCATGGCAATTGTTATATGTAACGGGCTAGTGTAGACGACCCCTCCGGCAGTCCACCTTGCTGTGGTGGAGGGGCTCAGTAATGTCTAACGATCCTACTAAGCAATACCGTCGGGAGTATACGCTCCTGGCAGGGCGGCCCAAAGCGGTAAGGTTAGCAGGGTAGGACATGAAGCTAACGGATCCACATGGTGCTGGTCAGCAGCGGCACCATTATTCTTTCAAGACTGGTGGAGAATGACTTCATTTAAGGCTTGAATGGGATACTCACAGGCGAAATTATATATAAATTCCTCGGACTGTGATACTGCGATCAGACAGGCAATGGAGAACCACCTGATTATGTTTCCACGAGAATGTTATGAAATGGGTGGTCAAATTCACAAATGTTATGCCATACGAATCGATTGGCAACTGGCGCTGGGTTGGATCCAGGTCAATCAGTGTTAAATGGGCTACTGGGCATGACGATGTGGCTAACCAGGCATCTCATGCGAAATCGGCTACTGGGATAATAAAACAAGATAAGTTCCAGTTAAGACAGCAAATAAGAATAGGCACATGGAATGTTCGAGGCATCAATCAAACGGGAAAACTTCGCCTTGTGGAAAATGAACTTGCTAGAGAAAATATTCAGATTTGTGGACTGTCGGGAACACACTGGAAAGAATCGGGGCATTTTAACACGGAAATGAGTAAGATGTGCAGTTTCGGTTTGGCTGGTTCTGCACACTGTGGTGTTGCATTTGCCATCAGTAATGATGTGACTAACAATAAGTATATTAACCAATATCTATATCTATAAGTGAACGGATAATCAAAGTGACCCTTAATTACAAACCATCCAATTTACGTATTATACAAATATATATGCCCACTTGAGGCACTGATGATAACGAAGTTATTAAGATATATCAAGAACTCGAAAGAATGTTAGTAAAAATATCAAATAAGGATATAATGATCATCATAAAATAGGATCTACAGAATATGATAACAGCATCAGGAAAAACGTTGGTAAATTTGGGTTAGATAACAGAAATACAAGAGGTGAACTGTTATTGCAATTGATAATGACCTCGCTATAAGTAATACTATGTTTAAACATCATGTAAGGCGATTGACAACTTGGACTGCACCATATAAAAATCAAATAGACTATATGTCAATCCGAACGAGATGACAATCATCACTAACGAATGTGGTTGCAAGGCTCGGGGCAAAATGCGGATCAGACCATAAATTCGTCAAAACACCTGTAAAACTGAAATTACATAGCAGAAACTTACATTATTGGAAAGGGACGAGATGAAATGCATAGTCCGGCCACCGACCAAGTTGTATGTGAAGTAGTTTGTAGCAGTAGTGAACAAAGGATAAAAGTATAATAAAACAAACAAGCATGTATTCACCTACATTTAAAGGATAAAAGGGCGAGTTTCTAAACGTAGGAACATGTAAATAATGTGCTATACAAATGTGTTCTTAAATATAACTTAAAATAATACATAGAATAAATTAAGCATGCCGAAGAGGAGGCCACGCTGCTCAAGCGCATCAACATCATCGGGTTAACGATTGAATTAGTGTGTGGAGAAAGCTACTGATTACATAAAGTATATTTAAAGCGCACATCTTCTTTAAGATTACTCCAGGAAGATGGTATGGCTATTTTTATCAAGAGTAGGGGATGTATAGAATGAAGCAATATTATAAGCTTTACGAATGCCGGAGAAGGCAGGACATTTGAACAAAAAATGTTTAACATCATTAGTGACACCAATTGGACACAGAGTACAAGATGGGGCATCAGCAAGTTTAAACCTAAATAAATAGGATTGGAACTTACCATGCCCAGATAATACCTATGAATTTAAAAAATTGATTTTAATATCTTTAATTTTTAAACGTAATGAAACATCTGACAGGAACTCATAAGCTTTCCTGCTAGTAGAATTAGTGCCCCACTGTCTTTTTTACTCGGAAATAATTAGCTCAGCAACGAGTTTTTTAAAAAATTTATTAGAAATGGGCTTCTGAATTCTTGGAAAATTATTTCCCAGAAGCTTCAATTGTTTCATAGAATTTAGTTCACCAACCAGTCTGTGTTCACTAAGCATCGCCCTACCAATGAGATACAAATCGATTGGCGGGACACCGCAAATCACAGAGGCTGCGGATGTTGGAAAAGTTTTATAAAGCGAGGTAAGACGTAAAAAGAATTTTCTTTATTGTAAGTTAACCCTTGAAAGGATTCTTTTATTAACATAGACAGCAGCACCATACCCATACAAGGCTTCAATTGAACCTTTATAGAGTATGTACCGCCCTCTACAAGAAAATCCCCAGACATTTGGTGAATTCTAGCTAACTTATTAAAAAGAGCATCACATTTTGCAGTAATCATGTTGTAATGGGGAATGAAGGTGAGATTTTCATCTACAATCACTCCTAAATACTTTAAGTTACAAGGGTGGTTGATGGGTTGTCTAGAAACTAGCAGAAGATCAGCTACTCGTCCAGCAAGTCAACGATGACCAAACACCGAGAAACTGCATTTGGGAGCAGAGAACTCCAGACCGAAATCACTAACAACTTCCTCCGGATATTTCGAAACGATTTCAATTTGTTTGAATGGGTAGTTTCGATGGACGTCAAAGATTAAACAAAGATCGTCGGCATAAGAAATTAAGACAAACTTGTTATTAAAGGATTTACAAGAATCTTCAACTCTGCGGTGAACCACAGAATTTAGCAAATTCCATAGAGTTGGATCTAAGATAGATCCTCAGGAAACACCTAGGAGCTCCTAACGAAAAAGTATCACAGGAAAATCTAAGAGGAATGTGTAATTTCCTGATACAGATGATATGGATGCGAATAAAATTTCGCAAGAAACAAAAGAATTTATACAGTCGGCTGTTGGGAACAGAGAGAACCATTGAAACAGCGAAAGCACTGGAAGTCGAATGAAACACTAAAATTGATAAATAAAAGAAGGGAGATAAAACGGACTACTAGCTCGGATCAGCGAGAACAAAGAATGGAAGAAATTAATAACGCAATTAGAGCAGTATGCAAAAAGGATAAAAACAATTACATTAATGATATATGTGCTGAAATACAAAAGTATGCAGAAAGTAACGAATCAAAAGATCAAGATGCTTACTAAAGAGTTTAATAACGTTAAATGCAACACTGCAACCGATCCTCTTACGATTGCGGAAGTTTGGAAACAATATTGCGAAGAGATATTCACAGACAAAAGCACGGATAGTTCCCGACAATATCGAACTGACAATATAGATCTTGAACCACCAGTACTATGAATGGAAGTAGTAAAGGCAATAGAGATCAAAATAGGCAAAGCTGCTGGACCAGATGGCATTACAATCGAGGTCATAAAGTCCATGGAAGAAGTTAGAATTGATATTATGCACAAACTATGTTGTGCAATATGGAAAACAGGGAAATGACCTGACGACTGGTGCTTTACCTCACTAATACCAATTTATAAGAAAGGATCCGCACTACAATGCAGTAACTACACACTGATTGTGTTAATGTCCCACTGCAGCAAAATCATGCTGTCAATTAAAAATAATAGATTGAAATAGTTCTTAATAAATGAAATTTCCTTGGAGCGGACAGGCTTCATGCTAGGCAAGGGAACCAGAGAA
Source organism: Icerya purchasi (assembly GCA_039619475.1). NCBI lineage: Eukaryota > Metazoa > Arthropoda > Insecta > Hemiptera > Monophlebidae > Icerya > Icerya purchasi. Next base: position 448,141,118 of record CM077116.1, on the reverse strand, counting down.
CAAATTATCAATGCAAGGCAATTGACAGAGAAAGCCCGAGAATTCGATGTGGTGATGTATACGGGCTTTATAGATTTCTATAAAGCCTTCGACTCTATTAAATGGGAAAAATTATGGTGCATACTGGGAAATACGGGAGCACCCGAACATCTTATATGCTTAATAAAGCAATTATATGTAAATAGCTTAGCTGCTGTGTTTGTGAATAACGTAAAATCATTTAAATTCAGGATAGGAAAAGGAGTGAGACAGAGTTGTCTATTGTCGCCACTGCTGCTTAATATTTAGTACCTGGGCGACCGAGCTTTGCTCGGTATTTTTTTTTGTGACTTCTTAAGTTTACTTTAATCTTATACATATTCACAAAACATAAAATATTTTAAAACTAATTTATGGACACATTTATGAATTTAAAGCCCCTCGCCATACAACTTTGCTTTTCAATACTGAACGCAACAAAAATATATAGAGGTCGTTCGAATTCGCTTTCCAGATGGTTGGAAAATGTTTTCAATGACTGCACACGTTGATTGTTATGAATATATTTCTATACATTTTTTATTAGAAAAATTATATTTTAAGGTATTTATAGGGTAGCCGTCAGCTTTATCTCTATCGGTTTATTCGTTATAAAAACAAAAATAAAAAGCGTCTTGTAATTTTACCTGTGATCAGCTGTTTTCCAACAAATTGGAAAAAATTCCCGACTAAATCACTGTAAAATATAATAATAAGGGTAAGGATTTTTAAAATGTGTACAACATATTCTCAGTCATGGGCGTCGCCAGCGGTGGACAGGGGGGGAGCCTTGAAACTTTTTAATCAACTGGCCATGATGAGTATACATGAGCGCGTAATCATGAGAAATTTGCCATAAACTCACGAAAATTATGTTTTAATTAATATCCTCTTTCTATCATCTTGCTCTCCCCCCCCCCCGGCGGCTGGAAACTCATCTTGCCTTCCTCTGGCCCATCGGCTGGCGACACCCTTGTTCTCAGTAATTCACTTTCACAAACAAATATATAAATATGCGAAACATTAAATATCTGTATATAAATAGGCAAAGTCCTTCTTTGTTTATTGGCCGATTTTCTTTTTCTTTTTTTGTTTGGTAGCTATTAAAATATCAGTTTTTTTTTCTTATTTAAATATAAAATTATTACAAAAAAAAAATAAAAAAGGAACTGTTTGTCAGAATATTTTCGATTCTTTTATGTTTTTTGTTATTATATATATATATATATTTTTACTGCATGTCTAACGATTTTTGAACCGCGATTATGTGACCGCCCGCTGATCGGCTGAGAACCAAGACCGATGTTTTTTTTGCCTATCCGTTCCACATCCTTTCCAGGTATCTGGAATTACCCGCTCGCCTGTTTTGCCAACCATATGTTTTATTGCTTTGCCCAACCGATATTGACACAACCGGCCCGTACCCAAACTCACTACCAGAGCTGTTTTTTGTTGTTTTTTTTACCCCCCTTGGGTTTGCTACCAAAGAGCATTAGCCCAGCAAAAAGGAATAGATACATGGAATAGAATAGAAATTATATTTTTATTCTGTCGACAATGGAATCAAGGAACACCCCTAGGACAGGAACAACAGAGAGAATAGGTAGAGAAAGAACATAAAAGGCGTTGAAAGGAGCAGAGCTGTTAATCGACGACGTTCGAAAATCAAAAAATAATACTAAAGGCAGAACAAACTATTAGATCGTCGTCGAAAAATCGCGCCACCTACTCTGATTCGTATCATACTGAAAACATTAAAATTCATTTAAAACTCGCGAAACCGAATTTTGCCATGGATTAGACCTTGACAGATCGATTCATTGACCCAAAATACCCCTAGTGTGCAAATTTCATCCAAATCATTAGAGCCGTTTCCGAGTATACAAGAATTGCTCGTTTAAATATATTAGATACAGAATATATTTTGCGGCGAACATTGGATGACTGGAATGATGGCGTCGTAGTGAGTGGCCAAAGAATTAATAATTTGCGATATGCCGATGACATCGTTATTATAAGTAGCTTCAAAAAAAAAATTATATCCTTTATGGAAAGATTAGATCATTGTATAGATTAAGGGCTACTTATATATAGAACTAAAATAAAAATTATGATAATAGACAGAAATGACGAGCAAAGCATGGTAGATTATGCGGAGTTGATGTTGTGCATAATTTTATATATCCTTGGTCAGTATTAATTAAAAATGGAAGTTGCCTACCAGACATAAAACGGCTACCAACTATAGCGCGCAGTGCAGTCATTAGACTGACAACGACTTGGAAAGACACAACTTTGTCATTGAACACAAAGTTGAATTTGTTAAACTGCCTAATTTTTCTAATCGTCGCATATGCAGGCGAAACCGGGTCCCCTACCGTGGAAGGTATTGTGACAGAATTGATGGATTTGAAATGTGGACGTATAGGAAATTGTTAAGAATATCATGGATGGACCGTAAAACGAATGCTTACATTTTAAACAAGCTGGATACACAGGTGCGCTTAGCAGATACGATAAGAAAAACGTTTTAAAGTTTCTTTGGTCATGTGGCGCGAGAGTTAAACTCTCTACAACGACAGATTATTACTGGAAAAATGAACGGGAAGAGGGACAAAAGGTAGACGAAGAAAATGTTGGTTCGACCAGTTAAAATCATTAACAGGCATTAATAGTGGCTGAAGACAGATCAACATGGAGAACTGTGACAGATGCGGCAGTTTCATAACATCGTTGTGTGCTCTCGCGGGGGTACAAGGAAAAATAATAAGTTTAGATGATGTAAGACTACACACTTGGAATTGATTATACTTCACCTGTTATTGTGATACAAATGTAATCTCGTGTGTGTGTGTGTGTTTGCCTACTTAAACATCAGCTAGCGCGCATATGATGATGTTTGTTAATTATTTATTTTTGCAATAATTTCTGTAATAATTTTTGTCGTCATCTGGGAGAAGTTCAAGACTTCTGTAACGAAAGTTACATGCTCTAGTGACTAGGCTATCGCGACGACACGATATATTTATGAGAAGAATTATTAACACGTTTGTCTCTTAAAAAAGGCTATTTTAGCGAAACAATTTGGACGATACTATACATTTTACAGGAGCGAAAAACCGAGTCAATCTGAAAAATGATTAAATTTTAAAATTATTATTGAAAGATTTCGAATCAAATTTTATATCTCCGAGATTTTCACATTTTGGGGGGTTCATGGAATGTAGGTATTATGATTATTTGACTATTTTTACAAGAACTGAAATTATTATAAATTCTCAATCAAATAAATTTCATGCAATAAAAAAAACAAATTAATTTAAGTAAAAAATTTAATCTTGTTTTACAAATTATAAATTAACTGTAGTTACCGTAGTGTCACCAACGTTTATACGATTTTTAAAAATGTGTTTTTTTTCCAAAACCAAACGTATGTATTGGCGATGTGTTTTTTTTTTCTTTTTTTAATTTTCCCAATTCCAACAAGTGGATGGGGTAAGTATATTTTATATTATAATGTACATAAACGGACAAGTAGGATAGTTCCTTGCCAAGTATACTTAAGTTAAGCGGTGAAAGAGGGGATGAAAAACATAGTTCCCTCAGTCACCAAGTGTATATGTAATAGTAAATAAGCCAAGTATATATATATATATATATATATATATAAATAAATATATATAAATAAAAACAAAGAAAAATTCAATGATACTTTAAAAGATAAATAAAAAATAAAATTTAACGGAAGTATAGTTAATATAGATATAAATAAATACATATACTTCTATATCTAAATATATACACAATCATATACAGTCTGCCGATAATCTTATCTAACCAGGAAGTACATGGGAAGCAACGAACACACTCCTTGATTAGGATTAACGTTTGAATTCAGAGTGAATCGATTAAAACTTTTAAGAATATGTACACTTGAACTTCCTGATCATAGCAGACTCCATATACAGCAAAATATTATGTGAATTAGTTTTAGTGATAATAAGAGACTAATCGGGTTTTATATCATGTTTCAAACGTAAATCTGTGAAAGCAGGACAATGAAACATGAGGTGATCAATGTCATCGGCTTCACCTGTATTACACAGGGAACACACTCTGCCCCCTCGGCAAGTTGGAACCTAAATAAATAGGATCAAAATTTTTCGTGGCCAAAGGGCACCTGTGAATTTTAAAAAGTGATATTTAACTTCTTTAATTTAAACCGTTCACTAATCAGCGGAAAGAACAAATACGTTTTCCTACCAGTCAGGGCGATATCCCATCTGGCTTGCCAAGTTGAAAGCAGAGATGAATGTATGAAATTTTTGAAAATTTTTAAGCTAGAATGTAATCCTAGACTACTGAAATCAACTGATAAGAATTTAGTGTTTAAAAATTTAGAGACATCTCTTTGGAATTTATATTCACATATTATAGAACCGCCAATGATAAAAAGGTCCAATGGTAATATATTAGAAATTATATTTCTTCATAAGGAGGCAATATTAAGTAGAAATTTATGTTGATGTTTGTTAACATCAACGATCGATCTCTTATTAACGTAAATTCTCAAGCCGTATCTATACAGAGGCTCCAGGAGACCCCTATATAGGATGACTCTCTCTCCATACTTCAGACCATAAATATACGGTTGGAGCCTTTTGAGTTTATAATAATAAATATCATCACATTTTTTCTGTATACATTTGACATGGGGAATAAATGTAAGTTTGTCATCAATTAAGGATACCTAAGTATTTCAATTGTTTTGTATGGGAAATCGATTTATTAGCTATGAGAGCAAGCCTTTTAACCTTATCTACTATTCCTTGCTCGCCAAACACAATTGGGAACAGAAAAATAGAGACCAAGATCATTAGTGACGATTTCTAGGTAGTTGCAAACAACCTCAATAATTTTAAAATCATAATGCTTATGAACAGGAAATTAAATACACAAGTCGTCAACATAAGAGATTAGTTCATAATGAAGATTAATTAAATCCATCGTGTTATGTATATGAGAATATAATATATTCCAGAGTGTGGGTCCAAAAACAGAACCCTGTGGGACACCACGCTCCAGTCTCCTGCTGTTTACAGAGTCCCCTATGCACAGGGTAACATATCTACTTTTGAAGTAACTGATGATAGTATTGATGATGTATGGATTGATTTTGTATTTTTTTAACATGTCAATAATAGCGGACCATCTGCAAACTATCAAATTCCCTCTTAATATCAAAGGAATCGACAACTGCAGAATGGCCGCATTAGCGGGATTTCTTAATTTCGGAAATTAACTTAAAGAGGGCATCCTCGATGTGTTAGTAAAGAAATATAATAGCAACCTTATTCATTGGAATCTTGGACGCATCGTAAACATTTATCTAAACGAATAAGAAATTATAAGAGTAGTCGATATGAAAAATGCCACTAATATTAAGAAATGGTCGATTATAAGGATTTTATAATTAAAGATGGGGAACTGCACTCATTGATGCGGGGTATATGTTTTCTAGTACTGCATATGATATATTTAATTATTTAATGTTACACAGTTTTTTGAATTTACAAATAATACATGATTTTTTTAATGATACGTACACTGGTATAGCTAGCTAATACGAATTTTTAATAAAATAATAGTTCTCTATTCTAGTTATCATTTTGTATCATAATTTTTCATTAGTATTTTTTTTTAATTCAGTCATTTGAAAAGAAAGCTTACTTATAGCGCAGTTTTTACTAGAAATCACAGAAAAACACATTAGCTACTGCATAAAAATTAAATCGGAATCGCTAAGTTAAATGATAAAGTATAAAAATGTAACTGATTTTGCTTAAGTGTTTGTATTACGTTAATCTTTACGAGACATATGATATCCAGCCCGCGGCTAGAATAACTGTGTTACTAATAAAAAGTAAATATAATGCCGTGAGAATGAAGTGAAACAAACAGAAACAATAAAATCTATTACCAAAAAACTTAAAAATAGAAAATTAGAAAGGCGATCTTTTTTTTTGGAGGGGGGGGGGGAGAAATTACGGCAACTAAAATATGAGCACCGATGCCGTTGCAACGTTAATTCACAAATACAATTTGTTCCGTGTTCGTTGTCCATCTCTTCTTTTTTTGTTAGAAATTTGAATTTTGCCGGACCGCACAATTTAGCCATATACCACCTTTAATCGATGTTAGGAAAGTTTTTGGAGCCAGTTTAATAGGCAATATCATTTTCGGCGATGGACGGAACTGGTATTTTCTTACTAGCGTAATCAATGCCAACTTTACTTGCATCATACCAAAACGTTCACCTGTGCGAATATAAATTAAACATGTCTTTTAAATACAGTTTTTTAAAAAAGAGAGAGAAAAACCGTTTATGGATAATACTAATAATCTACTCGCGAAGATAAGAAAAATGATAATCTAGGAAAAACCGAAATAACTCTTTCCCCACCGAGCATAATTAATTTTGAAATAATGGAGCCTATGTTATCTCTTGGCCAGAAACGATTAAACGACGTGCAGCCGACTTAGTACGTATCTCTTAAATTAACGAAAAACAATTTTAAATCGTATTTGATTCAATAAACAAACGTTTATATCTTAATTTTGCATCCTACGTACGGAGAGTAATCTAAAAATCTCTTTTAATTAATCGCTTATATGATGTGTTATCAATTTGAACGTTTTAACAATAAGTCATGAAAAACCTTCGGTTCTACAGTTTACAATTAACAAATAACAAATACGGGATTTCTTAGTCGAACAAAATATACCAAAATATTCTTAACATTAATTCGGTGCAAATAAAATTTTTTGGAAATGTCAATGTGTAGCAGAAAGATTCAAATCAGTGCTACCTTAAACCAAACGCTACTGTTTAACCAATTATGTCACGATAGCTGGCTCAAAATATTCTTAATGATGTTATTATAAACGAGGACTTTACACCACTTTTTAAACTGTTAATCCAGACTAGTTATATACTTTCCTTGTTGATGTTAAGAGGGTATTAAGTATTTTCTAATCGATGCACTTATATCCTGTAAGAAACGTTTTCCCAGTACGGACAGCGACAAAAGGTAATGACTATTTTTATTGGTGTTTATTTTTACAGACCAATTAGTTATCGGATTCTATCCTTCATTCTTTACCAATCCTCGATCTTTTTACCTTTCTGTTCAACCCTTCCCTTCCTCTCTTCCTTGGTTTAATCTTTTCCCGTAACTCAGCCGTTCGATTATTTCCGCTATAGTTCGCCTGCGGTTCAATCATAGTTTGCTTCCGGCTTCTCTTTTCCGTTTTTCTATTGTTCAATCTCCTTTGTGTCCTTATGACCCTCCAGAGCTCAATTATACCTGTGATGCGAATCACATTTTGTTCGAATGCCCTTTTATTTCCTCCGAACGTTCTACTCTGTATTCTAGTCTTCTGCGCCTTGGCTTTCCTGCTCCTTATAGTGCCCACTCCATTCTTGCACTCCTCTCTCTCAATATAGTTCCTTTGTTGGCCTTCTTTATCTCCTCTATTTCTAATCGTTTCCCCTTATATAATGTACAATTCTTTGCGTTGGGTAAGTTCCATTGTTGACATGTCCAAAAAAAAAAAAAAAAGATACAAATGTATACAAACTGCATAGATTTGTGCAAGAATGCCTCTGTATAATGCCAGCAGTAGATAATACAAAAATTCGAGAATTTTGACAAATATACAGTACACAGACACATAAATATATATATATATATATATATATATATATATAATCGGGTCAACACTATTTAGTAATTAGGTACGATTTTATTTATTAATTAGTAAAAGGAATCACAGGGCGTGTATGCGGAAATGCAACAAGTGTAATTTGTTTTCAAACGATAGTGATGTGTTATTAGTGATAAAATGATTTTGCCGAATAATTGAGTACTTTCTTTTCCTTATGGGAAGAAACTGTACCATTATTTTTTGATAAATTCTGTGTGATGGGATATTTGCAAACGGTTCGATTAAAGTCGGTTGCTCTTGTATTTACGCGTTATCTTTTCAGAGTTTTTTCAGTAAATTACAACTAAATTAAATATTTTGTTTCGTCCCCCCTTCCATCGACCGGAAAAAAGGATGGCAAACCGTTTGAAACTGTAGTCGCTGGTCGAACGGACCAGCCAGGTAAGTATAAACATACACCAGGTAAACCACACATCGACACACATAATACACCTGAAACCCCGGTAATCGCCAAACCGGTTACTGGCGACGCCGTTACGCATATTCCTGCACAAACAACACACACTTCTTCCGCCACACAAAACCCTGCATCCGCATCGACCTCGCAAGCAATAAATGTGTACACTCATTATCTGATAACATCAACTCAGCGTCTAATGCCGCTGATAACAAGCCTGCTATACAAGATGTTGCAATGCCGATAAATGCTGATACTACGCAAGCTTCCTCGGCAGCAAAAGTAAAATCTGATAAAAGAATTATTCCACCGAACGATTTTAATTATCCATCTGAAGAACAAGGCATAATCTTTCCATTCTTAAATCCGCGATTATTTTATTGCGCTAAAAGGTCTACTCGGAGGACTATTAAACATCATTGCCGGTTCTCGGATATTTGAAAACAGAATTGTAATTTTTCTCAACACCAAAGAATTAACAGATATACATTTTTCGTCAACGGCGCCGAGATAAATTTAGGAAACTAAATAGTTACAGCGCGACGAATCAAAAATCCAACTAATAAAATAATACTCTCTAATGTATCGGCCACTATCCTCAATAACAAACTAATCCTATATCTTTTAATCTATACTATCCTTAAAAATAGTATCTCCAGTGTCCATATTACGAGAATCAACCCATCCGATGAAAAATTTGGCCATATAATCAATCGGCGAAGACAGCTGTATATTGAACAGATTAGCTGCTCTAATCTACCAGAATCCTTCCTTATAAATGCAACACCAAGTAGCCCAACTTGTAACGAAGAACCAACTTTCCGAACACAACCGAAGATTAAAAAATCTCCAATGCCTACTGCAGCGAATGGAGAAGCAATCGTAAACCAAACCGAAAACACAGGTGATTCTATATCCAAAAGTGAACCGCGTCTCCTCTTCAAACACCCCTCCTTCCACAAATTTAACCGAGAAGTATAAACATCTGTTCGATGTTGAAAACTTTCTCATTAGAATACGATGAATTTAATGATTTGATAAATAATATGAAAAACCAGACTTCATTAATTATACTGTAGAAGCAACAACCGACAAGGAGAGCTTATTGCACGTTTTGGCAGCTCTTAAGCCTTTACTAACGCGTCAGAAGATTAAAAACCGCTGTTCGCGAATTATCAAAAAATTAAATCAGGTTGGCACCAGAAGGTAGACGACTTCCAACAACCAATAAACTAAACACCAGAAAAATGCTAGAGATCACAGGACTTCGCCTCCCACAACCAAAATAAATCAGATCACTCCAGTCGTGTAAACTTTAATAATTTCCGTATGCCGTAATAACGCAATTACACAAAAAAAATAGTTTAGATATCAATTTGATAAATAAAAATTATCGGTGAACTAAATTAACGGTTGAGTTTTATATATAATATGTTAATTACAAAAGAGAGCTTTATCAAAAACCTAAGATTTGTAGTATTGATATCATAATTTGAAATCATAATATCAGAATTAAAAGGCTTTTCTAATTAATTGTTCTTTATTGTTGGAGAGAAAATAGATTGGAATTGCAAACACAACGCAACTACGCATGATCTACAGATGGTGTATCGATTGTAGGGTTTTATTCATTTTATTATCTAATCGTGAGATTAAGACACGTTAACTTGATAGATTGCAGAAATTACGGATTTCTCAAAGTTCGTTTTATTTCAATTTCCGTCGGGGCTGTGAAGATTGAGGAAAATTTATTTTCAGATAAGATGAAATTTTCCCTATTGTAAGAATTATAGAGAATCAGTTAAATTTTAAATGACGTATAGCTACTGTAATGCCGTTGTTAAAAAAATATTTTCTTTTCCTTATTATCGAAATTGAAGTATTTCTGAGATAAAAGGTAACTGCTAAAAATTTAACGAAAAAGTGAACAACTTTGTATATGTACACGCTTTGATATCAAAAGAAGTATAAGTATTTTTACCCGGATTTTATTTAATTGAATATTATAAAATAGCTTCGTGATTATTAGGTGAAGCAAATTTAAAAAGAAAAAATAAAATACTTTAAAAATTGCATTATACGAAAATGAAAACAATTGTGGTAATCAGTACTCTTCTATAAGACAGAAAAATGTTGAAATTAACTCGACGTACAATCGCAAGCCCTACTGCGCAAATAAACCCACATTTAGAGCCCACTTTTTCTTTTAGAATTCAAAAAACAAAAAAAATTAAGTTTATGTAAAGGAAAACTGATATTTAAATTTCGATAAAAGAAATAATTTATGTAAATAAAAATAAGGAATAATGTGCTAAATGAATTTAACAAAAATAAAAAAAATAAATAATAAAGACTATTAAGTCGCATAACTTTATAAAGTAAAATGTACACCCGTTTCTTCGATTTGTAATACAAAAAAAAATTGAAATATATTATTTAAGGGAAAATTATGACCACAATAAGAAACCCATTTCAAAGTGAACACGTCTGCTCAACTCAAAAAACAGCTACTGATCCAATAATCGTTGGTTCGCTGCATTGCCGCTGGATAATTTTATTATACGGATAATTATTTATTTTCCTCTATCGCGACATCGATATGCTCGCGTAGTCACGTTTCATTTTCTATCATTTCAGTGCAGTTTTTTTATGTAACTTGAATGCTCTCTTCATGTACATCGTAGCAGCACAGTTACTTTCAGTTGTACATATTACACAGATATTTCTTTGATTGTACAAGTTGCAAAAGGTTTATATTTCTTTGCAAATTCTGATTAGCCAATTATTTAACGTGGATTTCTGGAATCGGTACGCCCTACAGGCTGGTCATCCCGACCGGATTGCTGTTATAGCAGACCGTCAGTTCCGGATCGAGTTCCGAATAACCCAGCTTTTCTGTATTCGACAGTTTTCATTAGCGGCATATTTCGCCTAGCGTATTTATAAATTAAGCACGTGAATATCGTTTCGCCACGATAAAATAGTGGTGGTAGCATAGTCCGTGGTGCAGCGAAAAATGTGTAGTGTGTTTGCCTGTGTGCGTTGTTGGTGTACATGTTCGTACCTTTCTCAATACGCTCTTAGTGACGATTCGTTGAAAGTTGGAGAAGTACACACGGTAGGCATGGGTAACTCCGGACACAGTTATATCCTCGGAAACATATCCGCGGCCGGACACAGTCGGATATATTTCCGAAGACATATCTCCGACGACATATCTCAACTCCGAAAAACGTCACACAAACATTATCATTCCGGACACAGTTGAATTCACCCCTGGCGTTGTGATTTGATATATCTCCACTCTGAAAGGCCGTAGCTGCGCGCGCAACTGTAAAAATTTGTCTTATCATTACTGTTTCATGGAATTAGGTCGTGTTCACAGACAGCAGTAGCGACGGTATGATTTAAAATGTTCAACTCAGAATGAGTAATATGATACACGAATTTAATGCTTGGTGTTATTTGACGCGATGCGAACCAGCTATTTTATCGAAAAAAGTGCCGGTAAATCAGAATTGCGCAAAGAAAATGCGCACTGTGTTCAGGGACGTTTTGATGCTTTGTGCGCTTGGAGTGCTGCACGGAGTTATAATATGCAGCGAAGAGTGCGATTATACACGCTGGATATGAGACACATAACTCCGCCAGAGTTGGAGTTGAATACGCAGCGAAGAGAGCGATTGTACGCTGGATATGAGATAACTCCGCCGGAGTTGGAGTTGTGAAGCGGATATATATTCGCAGTCGGAATGGATACATATATGTATACCCAATTCTTCTAGCGGAGTTGATTTGCGCATCTCTAGCACACCGAGCCTCTGGCGAACAAAACATAAAAGACAAGCACATCATCAAATCGAAATTCAATTATTATTCGCCACTGATGGACGACTGGGGTTTTATACAATAAGCATTTCCCTTCACTTGGACTTTTAGAATTTCTACTGGAAAGCTAAGAACCGTCTTTTTAGTCAGGTTAATCTCTGCTGCCAGAGAAGTACGGCAGATTTCTTTCTTTTTCAGTTTATTTTGGTACTTTGCCATATGACTAGAAGTATGTGAGGATTCGGGAATATATATATATATATATATATATATAATATATGTAAAACTCGGCCATTCTGGCCTCGCAAGCAAAATTTACGTCATTTTTATCGGCATCGACATAAAAATCAATAATATAATCACAAAAATTCTACATCTAATGGGTGATGATTAAAAATGGCGTGTTCATTTAATATTTAACTTTCGTTACAGAAAAATTGGAACATTTGCAAAATCTAATGGGGGCCGGCCTCAGAATTTCGTTATAATTAATGTATGTGCGTATGTGTATTGATGACAACGTCATTCTTACTCCGACCCCTATCATTTTTTTAACCCCAAGACGTTACATATATTGTATACAGAAGAAGACAAAGTATCATTCTTATTTAAGAAGACAAAATTGATTACTTGATGTTGGCAATTTTCCTCGTTTTATGCGAAGTATAGAAGTGACAGAGCGGGGGGTCCAGTGTTGTCCTTAGGCGAGGTAGAGAGGCGGATGCCATTAAGAAGCACGAAGGGCCGAGTTATATATATATATATGATCTAGTTTATTCCCGTGTAGGTGAAATGAAATGTGCTTCCTCAAACATTTTTTTTTTTACACTGTTTATATTCATTTTATTCTTCTTAGTATTTTCCATCTTTTTATTGAATTTTAATAAAATATATCCTATAATACCGTTATAATTTAATCAAAACTAATGCAGCTTAAATAGCTTAAATTTGTATACCGACTGCACTGTAGCGTTTTATAGCGATAGTGTAAGATTTATAAAATATATCATTATCAGCTTGTACTTAATGGTGACATTATTATGTTTTTGATAGATTAAAATTTGGACTATATCTCTTTCTTGTAATAAATAATGTTTTTGTAAATTATTCATTTTCGACTTATAGTGTATCTACAAAAAAATCATATTTGTTTGATATATTCCGGTGAAGTAAAGCATTTTTTAACAAAAGTAAGGTTCTCATTTGTGGCTACGTTGAAAGAAAAATAAATAGAAGCTAAAAATGATCTTTAAGATGAATTTTTGTAATATTTTTGGTTCTTAATGTACCCATTTTTTCTTTTGTGCAGGTGCCTTTTAACAGATCTGTTTAGTAATATTACGGGCGAATAAATAAAATTTGCGAAAGTATTACACGCTTGAAATTAAAAATATCAGAAATACAAACCGATGCAAATTCTAGGTCCTTCTCCGAATGGTAAATAAGCGAACGAAGGTCTAGAATATTTGTTTTCTTCCGAAAAGTTTTCCGGATTGAATTGATCCGGATCCGGGTAATACTGCGGATCATGATGAAGAGCGTAAGTTGGAATAACTATATTTGTGCCTTTTTCTATGACGAAGTTTGAGTTCGGGACTTGGTATGTCTTAGTGCAAGTTCGAATTAACGAATGCACTGGTGGATACTTCCGCATCGTTTCTGTAATCAAGAGAAAAACATTTTTCAAGCAACATCCCATTTCTTGTAAATAGTATTTCGCTTTTTCAACTATTCCCTCCACTTCTTTATTCTTTGTAGATGAAACATTAGTCTAGAACAAACTTAGATCCAAATGAAAAACAGAAAGTATCTACATCAAAACAACCAAGCTATACAACTAAATCTAATTCAAATAACATACATGATGAAAAAAAAAGAAAATAAGTCCCGGAAATGTTGAACAGAAAATCGGAAATACAAAAAAAGTAAGTGTAGGTATTCGAAGTAATAATACAAGAGACGCCTATCACATCGACTGCGAAATGCCCGTTGCATTTCAGATCTAAAATAATAGCAGAACATGTAAGCGAATATAGAAAATAATGTTTGATACTATATTTAAAAAAGGTATGTATACATTTTTTTTTATTGTCTTTTGTTTAGGATGATACTATGTTAAAAAAAAGATATGTATACATTTTGTTTTGTTTTCTTTTGTTTAATCGTTTAGATTTTCTGTCAGTTAAAAAAAAAAATTATAAAAAAATTATATATAAAAAGAGAAAGAACCAAAAAAAATGGATTGCTACCCCGGTTCAAACTGTCTACTTACCACATCTGTTACCATCATCTAACTGTTATTATATCGCACTCATTCACATTCCAGCTGTGTAGGCCCCTATTTTACGATTTCATTAAATTTGTGGAAAAAATTTTAAGTTTCACGAGAATTGAACTGCGCAATATAACGAGAAATTACACTTATTTTTTGGATTTTGTTTTGGATAACAGCAGAAAATTAAAATATCAAAAAGTCGTTTCCTCAATCCGCTAATAGCAGATAAGCCAACGATCAGGCAGGACAACGTCTGCCGGGTCCGCTAGTAATGTATAAACATCTTTCTGAGTGCGTTAAAAAGAGTGAATGACGATAAAAAAATACTATAAAAGCTAAATAATGCGTAAAATTAGAATGATATTTATAAAATATTTCGATACTTAATTGAACAGCACAATCATAATTAATCAGAAACAACGGTAATTAATTATAAATACTTTAATTTATAACTCAACATGTTAAATATTAATCGATGAAATTAATTATCATTCAATAAGATTATAAACTTGCTGCATATGAACATGACGGTTGCTGTTCATTTCCATGTAAGGCAGTTGAATTTGAAGAAGTCGTCATCAAAAATTTTGAAATCTTTGGAATTTTCTTAATCAACTTTTCTTGTTCAGCCAATTTTCTCACTTTTCTCTTACAATTTTCCGCACCACTAAGCATTTTTATAAGAACTCACGTTTTATATTCATTTTAATATAGCATCAATTATATTCCAATATCAAACCAAAAAGACTGCTTTTCATTTAAATGTTGTAAAATTGATCAGTAAAAAATATTGAAATGTTAAAAAAATAAATAATTTTAAGACCTCTATTACTCTTCGAATGTAGGAGACCAATAAAAGTATCGAAACTCGATGCTCTTTAAAAAGAAAAATAAACGTTTAACTATAAGCATCACAATACAATATATATATAAATATATATTGACTTAAATTTGTCGATCCTTGTCAAAACAAATAATTAGTCAACATTCACGATTCCTTAAAGAGTTTACATATACACAATATGAGTATCGAAAACTCGAGAAATTAAAAGTCAAAATACTTTAATCTTTAGAGAAAAGCCATGAACAAAATAAATCACATAATACAATATTTTTTTTATTTGCAGTTAAATGTAATAAATAAATGTGTCTTCCTACCTAATAAACGCATTTATTAATTTATTAATGAAATTAGTTAGTTCATTTTAGCGTTATTTTGTTCATTCATTTTTCCCAGTTCAAATGTTTAGGCCCATTTTGTAATCGCTAATAAAACTGTATAATTTTTACTTTAATTATAAATAAAATTGAAGATTTTAAATAACGTAAATTCCAAACAGTTATAATTGTTATTACTATTTCATTTACATGTTCAATTAAATTGAACATGGTGATGATTTTTTTTCTTTTTTTTTTTTTTTTTTTGAAAATATATATATTTATCAATATTTATACATTTTCTCGTCAAACTAGATGCTCGTCGACTAGTTTTCTTACATCTAAATATTTATACACTATAATACTTATATACTATACAATCTCATCGCCGAGCAAATCATTTTATTACAAACTTATCCTATTTTTCTTTATTTCTAACTTAGCTATAACTAATCTTCTTCTTCTTCTCTTCGAATTTGGCCATCTATGGACCGCGTGAAAACAGCAAACTTTTCCTTTTTCGTTTTTCCCAGTATTTCTTCATTATTTCACTGTCCTCTTTCTTCCGATCATCTGTCCATTTCTTCCCCGTTCTCTTCCTTTTGATTTTATTAAAGCCATCGAGTTCTTTAATTTTCTTCCTAAATTCTGTCCTGTTTTTAATAGTTGATATATCTATTTGTGCTTCATTAAGATCTTTTTTCGTATTCGAGAACCACCTCGGCCTCGACTTCAGTCTATCAAAATGTTGAAAGATTCTTTTAGTTAACTAGGTATCATCCATTCTCTGGATATGCGTATAAAATGCCAACCTTCTTTTCCTCATCATGTCGGACAATTTTTCTACTTTCTTATATAGTTCCTCATTTGACCTGTTCCTGAATGTTTCTCCTATTTTTTGAAGGCCAAGAATTTTTCTTATGATTTTCCTTTTCTTTTTTTCCAATATTTCAATTTTTCCTATATTATTTAGCTTTAAGCACTCAGCTGCATATAGGCACTCCGGTTTAATGACTCTGTAGTAATGTCTTATCTTGGTATTTATCGACATTGATTTTTTGTTGTATATATAACTAATCTATTATTTATTTTGTTTTTTTATTTATTTTTATTTATTTATTTTATTCAGTCCCACTTCTTTCCCCCTTTTTTTTCACATTTGTTTATCACTATTTCTGCACCCTCTTCTCTTATTTACTGCTTAGCACCTGGGCGACCGAACTTTGCTCGGTATTTTTTTTGTAAAATCATGTTTTTTCAGAAAATATACTTAGATACGAATCACATACTTCTTAACTTTATTTTAATCTTATACATATTCACAAAACATAAAATATTTTATAACTAATTTATGGACACATTTATGAATTTAAAGCCCCTCGCCATACAACTTTGCTTTCCAATACTGAACGCAACAAAAATATAGAGGTCGTTCGAATTCGCTTTCCGGATGGTTGGAAAATGTTTTTAATGACTGCACACGTTGATTGTTATGAATATATTTCTATACGTTTTTTATTAGAAAAATTATATTTTAAGGTATCTATAGGGTCGCCGTCAGCTTTATCTCTATCGGTTTATTCGTTATAAAAACAAAAATAAAAATCATCTTGTAATTTTACCGGTGATCAGCTGTTTTCCAACCAATTTGAAAAAATTTCTGACTAAATCACTACAAAATGCAATAATGGTATACTGCACATAAGGGGGTTTTTAAAATGTTCACAGCATATTCTCAGTAATTCACTTTCACAAACGAATATATAAAAATATTTAACATCTGAATATAAATAGGCAAAGTCCTCGTTTGTTGATTAACCGATTTTCTTTTTCTTTTTTTGTTTCGTAGCTATTAAAAAGCAGTTTTTTTTCCTTATTTTAATATAAAATTAATACAAAAAAAACAACAAAAAACGAACTGTTTGTTACGATATTTTCGATTCATTTTTTTTTTTTTGTTATTTATTTATTTATTATATTTTTTTAATTTATGGTCGCTATATGACATCTTGGCCTTCAGCGACCTCGAAATTTACATTCGGTTCTTAAAGATTACGTATAATACATATCGTTTACATTTACAAAAGTTATTTCAGTATTACTTAAGAAGCAAAGAAAAGAAAAGAAAAGAAAAAAACAGGAAAAGAAAACAAAACAAGAGGGTCACGCGATGTGTGACAAGCGTAGTTGTACATGAAAATTTAAATCAATTTAAAAAGTGAAACGTTTTTTAAAAAATCTATTACTTTTTTACACAGATTGTCGTCCATTGTCAAACCTGGATGAATATTATTGAGTCCAGCTCGGACTCTGTCTAGCTGGTAGGCGTTACAATCGAACAGGAGATGTTTGATCGTCACTGGGTTGTCACGCCGTTGGCACAAAGTTTGGGGTTCCTTGGAAATTAGATAGGAGTGAGTGAGGTGCGTATGTCCAATCAAGTTGTGAAGCTTACTGGGTGTTTGCAGCCAAATAGAGTTCCAGTAGCTGATTGACGCCTTACGGATCATCTCGGAAGCTTTAGTAAGTGTTAGCCTACTGTCTGGCGAGAATTCGGCCGTGGTTGCAGATTTGGCCGCCTGGTCAGCTAATTCGTTTCCTTCGATACCAATATGGGCTGGTATCCAGACGAAGTTGACGGTTTTATTGGAGGTCCTTAGCTGTTCTAGGATTTTGTGAACACTTTGGATGATAGGATTCGCAGTGAAACGATTTCCGATGGCATTTAGGTAGGACATAGAGTCTGAGTAAATGGTGCTGTTCATGTTATCTTGTCTGTTACTTATTAATTCCAAAGTGTGGAGGATCGCCCTGGCTTCACATGTGAAGACGGAGTTTTGGTCATGTGTCCGTCGGGCCGCCAGCGTGTTGGTGTCAGAGATTACTGCATATCCGGTTTTATTGTTGATTGCCGAGCCATCGGTGTAATACTCGATACTTGAGAGATACTTATCCCGTAGTTCGTGGAACCGCAGTCTAAGGATTTCAGAAGGCGTGGTTCGACAGTCTTGGTTGTTAAGCTGCAGGTCAATCATCAAGTTTAGTGAATGCCATGGAGGATAATAACCGAGCGATCGCTCATAGATCTTGGGAAGCGTAATCCCTAGCTGTGCAGCATAATAGGGTACCCGAATCCTCAATGGGTTTGGCGAGTTTAGTTCACGGTGCCGGTCGAGAGATGGATTTTTGTATATACACAGGTACGCCGGATTGTTGGTTGTTGAGGCGATAGCTGCGGCGTATTTGAGAGCGAGCTTTTTGCGTCGGATGGTGAGGGGTAGTTCACCAGCCTCTACCAGCAGGCTATTAACAGGGCTTGTTCTAAACGCGCCTAGGCAAATGCGACATGCAGAGTTAGCAATCGTTTGGAGAGAGTTCAAGGGCGAATCTTTAGCTGAGTCATACAAGATAGCACCGTAATCAAGTTTTGATCTTTTGAGACTACGATAGATCCTTAATAGCGCCGTTGTACTGCTACCCCACTGCTTTCCAGCTAGAACCTTCAGGAGGTTTAACCGTTCTGGCAATCTTTTTTCAGTAACTTGATGTGAGTTTTCCAGGTTAGTTTCCGGTCGATTGTGAGCCCGAGGATTTTGATTTCTTCTCTCTTTTGTAGTGGTTGTTCATTGATAGATAGTTGTAAGTTCTGATTTTTATAGTGATTTTTACGCGAGATAATCATGAACTGCGACTTGGCTGCTGAGAATTGGAAACCGCAGTTATCAGCCCAGGCTTGGATATTATTGAGGGCCTCTTGGACGATGTGAAATGTAAACTTGATGTTTTTCCCCCAACAGGTGATCGAGTAATCGTCAACGAATAGGCGTCCTCGGAGAGGGGATCTAACAATATGTAGAGCATGATTAATTGTTGCAGTGAATAAGATTACGCTAAGCATCGATCCTTGTGGAAGTTCATTGGTGGTAACTGGCTCAGACAGGATTCCTTTTACACGAACTTTCATGGTGCGCTGCGTTAAGAAGTTGATCACGAAGGCCATAAGATTCCCCGTGAGCTTTAGATTCACCATTACCTCAATAACTTTATGAATCCTGGTTTTTTCGTATGCCTTCTCAATATCTAGGGAGACCATGAGGAGGTGTGCATTATCTGCCAGCGCGTTACACATGTCATCTTCAAGACTTACTAGGTAGTCACTGGTGAATCTGAAGTTGCAAGATCCGAATTGGTATGGGGAAAGCAATTCATTTTTCTCCAGTTGCCATCTAAGACGCCGACATATTATTTTTTCCCACATCTTACATAAATTGCACGTGACCTGTAGCTTGAGGTTTTTGAGCGATCTTTGCCCGGTTTGTGTATCGGGATAACAATCGCTTCTCTCCATTGGTCCGGAAAGGTATGGGTATGCCAAAAGTGGTTGTAAATAGGCAGGAGATACTCAAGATAAGAAAGTGGTAGGTTCTTGATTAGTGCGTTTGAAATGCCGTTCGGTCCAGAGCTGGAGTTACGGCAGCTGGAGACGGCCTGGCGCAGCTCATCGAAGGTGAAAGCGTCGTTTATAGGCTGCGGGTCCATTTGCTCTTGTATGGGAGCTTGATTGAGAACAGAGTCCCAATCAGTTTGCATGAAATCAGGGCCGTTTGAGTTGGAGGCGAATGCATCATCCAATAAGTTAGCAGTTATATGCGGTTCATCTGTAGTTTTACCAGTTGTGTCTACCAATGTGGGTGTGTGGAGAGAAGAGGATTTTCCGGAAATGCGTCTGATTTTTCCTTTTTTTTTTGTTATATATATATTTTTATTGCATGCGTAGCGCATGATTTTCGATCCGCCATTATGATGCCTTTTTTTATGTCTATTTGTTCCTCGCCGTTTCCAGATATCTGGAGTTACCCGCTCCTCTGTTCAGTCAACCATATGTTTTATTGCTTTGCCCTACCAGTATTAACGCCACCGGCCCCGTACACAAAGCCACTTACCAAAGAGCATTAGCCCAGCAAAAAGGAATAGATACATGGAATAGAATAGAAATTATATTTTTATTCTGTCGACAATGGAATCAAGGAACACCCCTAGGACAGGAACAACAGAGAGAATAGGTAGAGAAAGAACATAAAAGGCGTTGAAAGGAGCAGAGCTGTTAATCGACGACGTTCGAAAATCAAAAAATAATACTAAAGGCAGAACAAATTATCTATTACATCGTCGTCGAAAGATCGCGCCACCAACCCCGATTCGTATCATACTGAAAACATTAAAATTCATTTAAAACTCGCGAAACCGAATTTTGCCATGGATTAGACCTTGACAGATCGATTCATTGACCCAAAGTGCAAATTTCATCCAAATCGTTAGAGCCGTTTCCGAGATATGTAAAATATATATGTATATTCTATATAAAAGAATTGCTCGTTTAAAGATATTAGATAGATAGATTATTGTTCCTATATTTCCCTCTTTCTGTAACCACTCCCCTTTATTTTCTTTTTTTTCACCCCAATTTTTTCCTCCTCTGTTATTGCCCTTTAGGCATTTCATTTAACAACTGCGTTATTATAATGCCCATCTTTGTTTTAACTAATGGCGAAATATAAATAGTTTTCCCTGAGCCCGCATTTTATTTTTCTTCTTTCCTCCAATTCTATCTTTCATTATCTATTCCCATATCTCTTTAGGAATAAGTACATTCCTTTAAGCCTCAGTACGTCTTCTTTTTGTATTATTTCACTTTCGATCTCGTATTTATGATCTGATATTAATTTCGAGCATTTTATTTGCAGTTCACTTATTTTCCCCACGAATTTTTTCCTAGTCATTCCCCATGCCTGAATTCCATATCTGATTCTCGATCAGCGCATGATACACTATTTTTAACGTTCTTTTTCTCGTGTAATGTCAACAACATTATTTTTATTATTTGTCAGTATTTTCGTGTTCTTTAATTTAATAATAAATGGAGGAAGACAGTACTCGTTTTAGTGATTACATTTTTATTTTAGGTTTATTAAGAAGTAAGTAAATTAAGCTTAATTACTATGGGAAATAACGAATTGAAAAGAAGTAGAGATAAAATAAATTTACAATTTACATGACGATTTTAAACATTACACGAATTTTTTTTTTTTTTTTTTTTTTTTTTTTCTTGTTTGGGTTTTTCCCTGGGCTTGTCAGCAACGGACGATTACCCATCAACATGTGTACATAGCAGCAATTAGGAGTAACAAGGAATGGAATCTGATAAAGAATGCTATACCAAAGATGGAGAAACAATAACAATCAACGTCGAAAAATGCCAAACGTATGTATCCTGAAAAGAAAAGAAATGACGAAGGTAAGAGCAAAAGGAGTTAGCTGTCCCATACCATGGTCACATCTGCAATTACAGAGCCCACAGTACAAACGGACAAAGGAATCTGGCTATAAATAATTAAGGAAGAAGAAACACGGGATGTTTAAAAAGCAGTTAGATCCATCTAGCACGAAACCTATATAGAACACAGCGCTTAGCGTCCGTAAACAATTATCCGAAAGTTCAATGACTTTCTCCATCACTATAAAGCAAAGTTTATAGTTTTCAATTATGAAACATTAATCATATTTATGGCGACGACTGCAGAAATAGCGCCTACCATTCTGTTAAAAGGAAATGAGCAGAATTTTCACTGAACACTATGGCCACACTGCAACAGCAGCGCCCGCAGTGCCGGCTAACAAGGAGTTCACCTATCTACCGTTAGGGCCGCAAATGCGACAGCGAGCCCGCAAAATTAACTGCGAGCTGTGCCTGTTTGTGACTGTAACTGCAACATCAGTGCGTGTTCTTCGTTTAGAGAGGAGTTCGTTGGGAATCACTGGACACGATAAGTTAGGAATGCCAAAATAGGAAATACTGAAGGGATTAGATATTAATATAATGAAGTACAGAGGATAGGAATTTTGCTACAATTGGTATGATCAACGTTGACTGTAATGAGAGAATAAAGGACACACAATATGGAGTTGGAACATCATGTGAGAGAAGCTCCGCGTATAGAGCTGCCCTTTCCGATGATAAAGAGGAGCATTCAAAGAATACATGATCAGAGTCACATACGACTCGAATTAAAGTACACAAGTTATTGTAAAATTTTATCAGATGGTACGTTATGCATTTTGAATTTAGTTTTATTTTGTGTAACATAAAAATACTTCAATTTAGAAAAATAGTGTAATGTTTGCAAATGTAACTTTCATATTAGATACATATTACTACATATATTTTTAAATGTTTTTGTGAAATTTAGTAATACTTCGATTGATCTACAAATTTAAAATAAATCGGAAGCAATACTCAGTTATCACGTACCAGAATATTTGGTTTCTGCGTTGCATATTGTAATAATTGCTTAGTATACAACCTATATCTGTACATCTAAAAATGTGCAAATAGGTTTTCCACCAACCGAATGGTTGAGGACATAATGATGATGATATGATGTTATTATTTAAAAATGATCTATGTGAATATAAAAAAACTAAATACACATTGACGCACTATATTTTCATTGAAATTATCTAGCTCGGTAATTAATTTTTCTCGTTCATATGTTTTTGCAACGTTCTATAAATTAATTTATTATCCAATTTATCAGTATCTTTTTTAATATTATTAATGCTTTTCATTGCTATTTCACATGCAGTTGTACTTGTTTAAATTTAAAGTTTTTAACAATATCTGAGTTATCAGCTAACTTCTGGAAAAACTTATAAACATTTGCAATTATCATCTTACTTTACTTATTGAAATCTTTTAGACCTGTTTTCGATCACAAATTTGATAGAATGACTAAGTAATTCTTCATCAATACTGCTGGCCATTTTTTTTTTTTTTTTTTTGCTAGATGTTAAAGAAGTAGAACAAAGTAGAATCTATTACAGGTACAAACAAAAGCCCTGAGAAGGACTATTTCCAGAAGCATGAAATAAAAATGTCCAGTAAAAGAAGAAAAAGAATAAAGTAAATTAAGATAAAACTGGAAAGGTACAAAAATAAAAAAATCAGAACTAGTGAAAATATTTTGAAAAAAATTAGAAGTCTAACGAATAAGCGAATGAAACCCACAAAAATATATCCAATATTGCATATATACTGAGAACAAAAAAAAACAAGAATTATTATTGAAATTTATTAATTTTTTATTTTTTATTTTTTTTTTAAGGTATGTATGAGGGTTTCCATGTACTGTGTTTAATTACTGGGGTTATTACAGCACAAGGAGCCTACTTAAGGGGATTAAACGCGATAGTACAGACCGCTGCTCCGCATGAAAGCTAATACAGCTGCGACCACGGACGGAGCATTTGACAGTATTTTAGAACTAGAGGAAATGGTAAAGTGAATGGATCATGGTACTGCAAATGAAGAACATTCGAGAAGTAGATGAGAGGTGGATGGGGCGCTCGATTGACTACAAAAGGAGCAGACATTTGAGGGTACCTGGCTTGTAAATATGTAGCTGTGCGAGAGGGTTGTATGTCCTATTCGGAGGCGATTCAGGACAGAAAAATCTCTGCGGGAAACTCCGTCTGTGGGCCATCAAGGCTCCGTGGTTGTTTTTATGCTTCGGAGAAACGTACTTGAAGATCTCCATTCCTGTTGCCATTCTTCTCCAGTTTGCTGCATAAACAAATGAGCTAATGTAGGAGGAAGAGGGGGGTTGTATGGCATTGGAAAGATCAATGTCGACTGAGCTGTTCGATTGACACGCTCATTGCCTGGAATCCCAACATGAGCCGTCACCCATATGAAAGACATTGCAGAGTTTAAATGTGATAACTTGTATAATAGGTAATGGACCTTCTTTATCAGAGGGTTGTTGGATTTAATCTCCGAGATGAGTTGAAGGGAGTTTAGAGAGTCGGTTATGAGTAGGACCTTTTGCGACTGGGGGTTTTCGAAGGAGCATGCCGCCGGTGACTGATAACCTATTGCCTTCGCTCCATCTGTGTAGAGGCATGCATGGTCTGTGTAGCTCGCTATGATATTTTTTTCTAGTTGTACTATGTTTGGGGGGTATTGTGCTTTGTTGAATTTTGTTAGCGATATGTTTATGTTTGTGATTGACTGACTCCAAGGTGGTGCGGTTGCTGCGAAGTCTGGCAGAGTTCTTGGGATTGAAGAGATTTGGAAACGACCCATAACCGAAAAAAGTTCAGTCACTGGGTCATTCCCAAACCTCATATTAGGATATATGGTAGCCAGCTCGAGTGTCGGGGTTTTGGTACTACTAAGGAGGGTGCTCACTTCTTTAAAGTTATAGTACTTCCTATAGTAGGACAGCGGAGGACAACCTGCCAGTGCATATAAACTTACAACTGGAGAAGAAGGATGAGCAGAAAGAATAGACCGGAGGGCCGCATAATGTATAGGATCTAAGGATCTTAGTACACTTTCAGCGGCTGAGAAGTACACCTGGCATCCGTAATTGATTCGCGAAAGGATAATTGATCTGTAAATTGTAAGGAGTAATTTTGGGTTTATATTGTACTTGTAATTTGATAGATATTTCTGGATAGGCAAGGATTTTAAGCATTTGGTTTTGAGCTCTGCTATGTGAGAGCGTCAGGAAAGTTTTTTATCGAATATTAGGCCTAGGAACTTGACTGACGGACGATTTGGGATAGGAAAACCATTTAGACTCAGGAATACGCTGGGAAGTGGGTCTTTACGTCCCCTATGGAAATCAACACATATTGTTTTTGTTAAGGAGAAGGTCAGACTGTTATCATTGGACTACTTCTGTAAATTTTCGATGGATTTTTGAAGGATATTTTGAGCATTTATAGGATGGTTGGATGATAAGGATATATTTAGGTCATCAACGTAGAGCCGGGACGTTACAGGGGCGGCACGGCAGTCAGTTATGTCACTGATATAATATATGAACAAGGTTGCACTTAAAGCAGAGCCTTGTGGTACACCATTGTCCAACAGCATCAGTTCAGACGTTGACGAACCAGTCGCAACTTGGATCGTTCTATTGTCTAAGAAGCTGTGTAGGTATTTACCCAATTTTCCGGCGATTCCCGCCGTTCGCAGTTTTAGTAGTATGCCATGACGCCACAACCGGTCAAATGTTTTTTCTAAATCGAAGAATACTGCGTAGAGGTGCTGTTGGCGATGAAACGCCCTATAAAATCTGCCTTTGCAGGCTAAGTAGCTGGCTGACTGTCGATCTTGCCTCTCGCCCGCCGGCTTGGTTAGGAAATAGAAGACCTTTTTGTTCTAGGAAAAACAGGAGGTGCCTATTAACCATCTCCTCCAGCGTTTTGGAAATGACACTAAGCAATGAAATAGGACGGTAACTTTCGGGAAAGGTAGGATCTTTGTTTTCCTTTAGTATTGGAGTGATATTGGCTGACTTCCATTGTGCCGGAATGTTTCCAGAATTACAGATTTGGTTGAATATATGTAGGAGAAAATGTTTGCCAGAAATTGGGAGATACTTTAGCATGTACGGGTGGATACAGTCGGGGCCAGGAGCAGTGTTGGATGTAAGTTGGAAATTTAACTCTAAGATGGTAAAGTTACTGTTGTATGTTTCATTGGATTCGGACGGGAAGTGCATTAGCTGTTGCTCTGCATGGTGTTTCATGCTGTGGAAGGCGGGAGGGTACTTTTCTGACGACGATGCTGCGTCAAAGTAGCTGGCAAACGCTTTGGCGACGTCCGCTTCATCCGTTATCTGGTTGTCATTGATTCTGAGCAGAACGCGTTTTGGGGCACTGTTGATTCCGCTGATGGATTTTATTTTGTTCCACATGGTCCTGTTTGACGTGACGAAGAGATCGATAAGATAAATTGTTCCCAGCATTCTTGTTTTTTGCCGCGCATAAGAGCACGAGCAAGAGCTCCGAACTTTTTGAAGGCTATTAAGTCAGATAGCAACCGAGGCGTTTTATACTTTCTGAGTGCTCGTTTGCGCTTTTGGATTGCGGAATGAATCTCTTTGCACCACCATGGTACTCTCTTGGCTCGGGAATTGTGAGAGGTGGGTATTGATAAGCAGGCGGTGTGTAGTATGTCGTTAAGAAACGTGCTCAAATTGTCGCTAGGAGCTGGGATTTTGATTCAGGCCGTGTATGCCGCCCAGTCCGCCTTATGAAACAAAAATCGTGGGGTTCTCGAAATTGGCGGTGATGGATGGTATCCCGCGAACTGTAGAAATACAGGGAAATAATCACTGGAATAAAGGTCGTCATGGACAAAAGACTTTCGGGAGGAGTAATGGGGATACTAGTGCTAAGTCAATAGTTGAGAAGGTGTTATGGGAGAGGTTGAAATGTGTGTGGTCAGGTGGGGCCAGAGTACACAAATCGTACTCTATTAATATATTCGTGATGATTGATCCATGTCTGTTGGTTAACGCCGCTCTCCATAGTGGGGAGTGAGCGTTGAAATCTCCAAGTATAACCATTGGGCTTACTATTTGGGATATGGCGTTTTGAAGATCTACCGAATGTACCATAGTGTTGGGGGGAAAGTAGCAGTTGCAGATAGTTAATGAAAGTCTTGGAGGACCGTGTAAGAAAACAGATATCGCTACCATCTGAAGCGGTGTATCTATTCTGGCTGATACAGCTGAGACCGACGTATGTACTAGGGTTGCTACTCCTTCGCTTGCTCGATGGCCTCCAGTATTATCAGATCGGAATAGGCTGTAGTCTTTTATTCTTGGTTTGTCCCTAGGCTGCAAGTGTGTCTCCATTAAAATATTGTAATTTATTAACTAAGCATAATTTGGTTATGAATAATATATTTAAAAAAAAAATGAAATTAACAATATACAAACTCTATAAAAATTTATAAATGTTGTGGTGGTATTTATTTTTTATGTTTCAATTTATTTCATTATTTCAATCACTTATTTTGTTATTGTGATTTATAACAATGTTAAGCAAAAACTAATCAAATTAAAATAAAAGTTAAAGTTACAATTTAATTTTAATTAATTCTGTTATTAAAAATTATTTTAATTAGATCAATTAAAACCAAAAAAAATGAACTTCCTACGATTTAAATGAACATTTAATTTTAACTTAAAACCATGATTACTATTGGCAAAACCTCAGCATTTTTAGCCGGTGGAGGGTTAGTGGATAATAAATATCGATTTATATTGATTTTTTCCATCGGCACATTTTCGTTGAACGGACTATAATATAGATTACCGTTTCATTTTTATTTTGAATATATACACAGTGATAATTTTATGGTAATGATTGTCATTAGATTGGTGAAATGCAAGTTTTCTCTTCAAATTCCTACGTTGAAAATTAACAAAAATTGTTCCAATGATAATTATTATCATAAAATTCTTACTGCGTAGAAAATACAAAAATAATTTAGCGTTACAAATAGAAAATACACTGTAACATAATTGCTAAATTTTATTGAAATAATTCTAGAGTTCATCAAATTTTTCTGTAGATATTAGTTATTTTTCCACTGTTTTATAGTAAGGGAAAAAATAGTAAAATTTAATCTCACAGTTACCAGAAAACTTTGTTAATTTTGACTTTTAAGCGACCGGAAAAAAATGTTTGGGTTCAGGCGCCTTTTAAATTTTAACAGCCTTGTAAATTTTGGAGCCTTTCAAATGTTGTCGCTTTACGCTCTCACAGGCCTAGTCCTAAACCCGCCATTGATCGTTCGCAAATATAGTAGGGATCGTAGCAGGTGATCTGGCTAAGAATCGGATTATTGAAATTAAGTAGAAGAAAACCATAGTTACCTAAAACAACCTGTTGTGTATAACGCATACTATTCAATGCTTTGTATGTTAATTCGTTTCCATTCTCTTGCAATACCTCTTCAATTTCTTGATGAACTTTTTCTTGAATATTTTCGTTCGTAGCTAACTCTACTAAACAAACGCCCACGATGCTGGATGAAATTTCGAAACCAGCCGTGAAAAATACAAAACATTGTGCTGCCATCAGTGTCGGTGTTATCTCTGAAATACAGAATACAGTGTATAATCGATAGTTTTATCTTTGAGAACATTGGGTAAGTATGCATATTTATTCCAATGTAAATTTAACATGATTTTTAAATATTACTATATTCAGTTTAAAATTGGAATACATTTCAATCTAGTCGTATACATAATATAGGTATCGATTTTAATTCATCCATTTTTTTAAACTTAATATAATCATAAAATTTTACCAGCGCGGTAATACTGTAAATGTTTAGTCGTTTTTAAAAAAAAGTTATTTCATAATTTACAAATCAAAAAAAAAAAAAAAATCATATAATAAAACGCGGAGATAAGGTATGTTAAATGTTATAAAAACACGATTTCGTAGTATTTTTTTTTTTTAAATTTGTTGGGCTTGTCAGCAACGGACTATGAGGAATGTTCTTTTTCTACATTGTAATGAAAAAAGTGCGTTTTCCGATTTTTTTTTCTTTTGTTTTACTTCGTATTTTTTCACCTTTTTAACTTATTTTTTTTTTAATGAATTCTTTACATTCGGAAAAATAACTTTTTACATTTTTCAACTGTCCCCAATATCAGTTTCATTTTCGAATGTTTCAATTTGAGTACTCCGCTTTTTTAACATCTGACAGGTATAAAAAAACTGATATTGTTTAGTAAACTTTCACTTGTACCGGTGCTTGCCGTTGCTTTAATTAAGAGTTTTGTTTTATCCAGGGATGCCAACACCGCGGATTTACTTCCGCGGAATTAAACATTTTATTTTTATTTATTATTATTATTTAAATGAATTTCTTGACGAGATTTTAAATACTCTATTAATGAAAATTACTATTACAGTAAGGTAGTAATATATATATATATATATATATATATATATAAATATAAATGCAGACAATCAATATTTTCTTTACTTTTTCGGTTCCATAATGCTCTTTCATTATTTCATTAATGAGATTTGCAGCACTATGATTTGTGTTGTAAATTTAATAAAAACGTTAAAAATATAAGGGTATTTTCCAATTGAAAACTGTTTGCTTAAAATTATTATTGTTATATTAAGTTGTAAATATTAAATTTTCCAGGACACATACCAAGTTTATTTTCCTCGCTAGACGTAGATTCGGGAGACTCTTTGGTATCGTCGTTACGATCATTGTCCGATTGTCCATTGTTTCTCAGTGACATCAGTAGATTCAAAAAATCGTTTCTTTCCACTTTATTTTCATCTCTATATTTAATTGTACTTTCGACGGTAGAGACGAAGTATTTCGTCATACTTTTACTGGTAATTGAAAAGCCTAATTTACGAAGGAGCTGTGGATAAAAGTGGAAAAGCGTGATGAATATTCGATTACGGAAATTGTTTTCAAACATTATTCTACCCATTTTTCTAAATTCGACATCCGGATTCTGCAAGCTGTTTATGGTGAGACCGAACGCACACGAGCCGATGATGTCAGTTGAATATCTGGCTATAACATCTTTCATTTCAAAGTCTGATCCCTTCGTTATGCATTCGCTAATGACATTGTCTAAGGAATCCGCGCATTCTTTCATCAGATGGAACATCATCTTCATTTTACCACTGGTAAAAGTTGGCGTCAATTTAACTCGCAATGTTTTCCAACTTTGCCCGTTCAAATTGAATAAATGGTAACTAAGTGGATCTCCTTTATGAACTATATCGCTGGTGTTACGATCGTGAAAGTGGGAAAAATCTTTAACCAAAATAAGTTTAATCAGTTCCGGATCTCGAACAAATAGTTCCGGCCTTTGGAATTTGAAATATCCGAAGAATTTGTGTCCGTCGAATTTGTCGTAGACATCGCGAAAATGTTGCGGTTCGGGAACGTTGTATAATATTGGCTCTTTCATGTTGCCATATATCAGATCCGGTTTCAAGTATGGCACTCCTCTCTTTTCCCAGTATTGATAGCGTTGTTTGAGGAACACGAAAATAATTGACAGTGCCATGCACACCGCGGTAATAACAAGCAAAACATCAAACATATTCTGCAAATAAAATTTTTCGTCAGGTAAATTTAGGATGTGTTCAAATATTATACGATTACAAGGAACAGTACTGGTTAAAAAATGTATACATACACATATATATATATATATATATACATTCTAAACATTTGACTAATTAAATGAATACATAAACAGCATGGAAAACAACTATATACATTAAATTAAATTTTTTTTTTTTTTTTCTTGTTTGGGTTTTTCCCTGGGCTTGTCAGCAACGGACGATTACCCATCAACATGTGTACATAGCAGCAATTAGGAGTAACAAGGAATGGAATCTGACAAAGAATGCTATACCAAAGATGGAGAAACAATAACAATCAACGTCGAAAAATGCCAAACGTACGCATCCTGAAAGAAAAGGAATGACGAAGGTAAGAGCAAAAGGAGTTAGCTGTCCCATACCATGGCCACATCTGCAATTACAGAGCCCACAGTACAAACGGACAAAGGAACCTGGCTATAAATAATTAAGGAAGAAGAAACACGGGATGTTTAAAAAGCAGTTAGATCCGTCAAGCACGAAACCTATATAGAACACAGCGCTTAAACATCGACATGTTTCGGAGATTTATCTCCATAATATCATGATGACATATACTAAAGTAAAAACGTAAACAAAAAAGTATACGGTGAGATGTATGAATCGTAACATCAATATATCGAAAAACGAACGATTTTGAAAAAGTCAATAATAAAATATAATAAATATAAAAACACGAATAAATAGTTAATCAATTTTTAAAATCGTTTTTCGATATATCGATATTGCGATTCATCTCAACGCATAGTTTTTTGTTTACATTTTTACTTTAGCGTATGTCACCATGATTATGGAAATAAATTTCCGAAACACGTCGTTGTTAATTTAAATTTAATATATATATATATATATATATATATATATATATATAGTTGTTTTTCATGTTGTTTATGTATTCATTTAATTAGTTAAAATTTTGGAAACACGTATGCAAAGAATTGAGTTATAAATAACTTCAATCCAAACATTTGCATAATACTAAAGAGGCTTGAAGAACACAGTAGCGTTTCATATTCTACTTTCTCCACTATTTTTTGTTATCGGTCAGTTATCTGTTACCATTGAATAGCATAGTAACCATAACGGAATATGTTAAACAAGGATGGGGGCTCCTTCCATCCATGCTCAGATTTAGACTTAAATAGTAGTGTTAATAATACTATCGAAATGACTGATAATGTAATCAGCCGGTCAGGCCCGTGCCCAGAATTTTGGAAGGGGGGGGGGGGGGATTTTTTTTTCGTATATTTATTTTATAAATAAAAATACATTTTTCACTAATATTCATGCTATTAATAATTTCCATCATCTTGATTTATATATTAATAATTTAAATAAACGAATTACTGTATAAACATTAATAAAAATTACATATGTTATTGATTATACTCGTAACAAAAACTTTTGCATAAAATATTAATGAAGTATCTAAGCTATTTCAGTTTTCATGGGGGGGGGGGGGGGGTTAACCCCCAAAACCCACCCCGTGGACACGGCCTTGCAGCCGGTTGCATTAATAGTAGTACCGTTTTAAATATACCAACTACATCACCGAACAAACTAGTAATAATGTCAATAATATTAATAGTAATTCGTTAAATTTTAATAATGGCAATAAGTATATTAATATATAGATATTCATCTCTTTCTAATGACAGATATATTTATGTTTTGGTCGAGTGAATTATTGCCCATCAATTATGCTAAGCATAATTGAGCGCACTTAAGGCGAGGGAATTATTGAGAAAGAATTATTTGACAAAAAATGTAATTGAGATTAAGAAGGTTAGCTGTAATCGTGTTATAATATTTCTCTTCGTCTTCTACTCGTATCAATGTTCTTGTGGAAAACTTCTCTCTCCCCTCTATAACGCTTACGTCCCAAATTATTTATTTTCCCAAACGGGTCTTATAAAAAAAAATATTTGGTAAACCGTATAAAATAATTATGGAAAAAAAAAGAATAAAATTACGTGTCTTCCTACATGTTTTTTTATTCAAATTTGAAAATTGTGTGCACTAGTAGTTCGATAGATTGTAGATGGAAGCGCACATTCGACTAAATTAAGCACAGGCGAACGAAAACTATATTTATTCGTTACATATTGCTAATGAGGAAACTTTTAGCAGAAACATGCGGCTAGTTAGCAGTTGTATCCTTATCAAATTGTTTCCCGTTAAAAAATTATTGAATGAAGTAATAACAGATGATAGGGAAAAATACAGATTAATCTGTAAGAATATTTCCCGCTTTAATGATCATATATCTTTGTCTAAAAATCAATATTAATATAAAAACAATTCACGAATTAAACAAAATAATTAAGAATATAAATAACAGAAAAAACTAGCGGATACAATGGAATATTACGAAATAATTAAATCAATCAATAAAAATCACCTGAGTTTACAAATTGCAGTATATCTCTACAATAAAGCGCTAAGGAAATAAATAGACGAAAAATCGGAAAAAAATAAACGAAAAATCAAAAAAAAGTCCTGAGACCGTTCTATGGCATTTAGAAAGCTATTTTTTTTTTTAATCGACATCTCCAGGTCACCGGCTTTTAGGAAAATTATAGAATGTCCAAAATTGTTATACCTTGGGGTTCAAAACGAGCAATGAATCAAATTTTTCTTCCACCATAGACGAAAATAAGACAAAAGACCAAAAATGAAAAAAAAGCCTTAGCCCGTTCTATGGCACTTAGAAAGCTAATTTTTTTTTTAATCCATAGCTTCAAGTCAGTAGCTTGTAGGAAAATTATAAAATGTTCAAAATTTTCATACCTTGGGGCTCAAAGCGAGCGATGTATCAAATTTTTCTACCAAAATAGAAGAAAATAAGACAAAGACCAAAAATTACAAAAAAGTCCTGAGGCCGTTCTATGGCATTTAGGAAGTTAATTTTTTTTTTAATCGACAGCTCCAGGTCGGTAGTATTTAGGAAAAATATAAAATGCTCAAAATTTTAATACCTTAGGGCTCAAAACGAGCAATAAATCAAAAAATAGACAAAAAGTCAAAAAAAAAAGTTCTGAGACCGTTCTATGGCACTTGGAAAGCTATTTTTTTTGTAAATCGACAGCTCTACATTGGTAGCATGTAGAAAAAATATAAAACGCTCAAAATTTTTATAGCTTAGGGCTCAAAACGAGCAATAAATCAAATCAATAAATCACATTTTTTTGCCGTTTTTCAATTTTTTAATCGTTTATCAAAAACTAATTAATCTACTGAACTAGGTCTCATTTGAAAGAGAATTGAATTTAGAGTATTTCCCTCGCTTACACTACCCTTCTAGTGATTGAACTTTTTGAGGAACTCTTCAAACTTTTAACAAAATAATTTCAATTTTCGTATTATTAGATGAAAAATCAAAAAAAAGTCCTGAGACCGTTCTATGGCACTTAGAAAGCTATTTTTTTTTTTAATCGACAGTTCCAGGTCAGCGGCTTTTAAGAAAATTATAAGATGTCCAACATTTTCATACCTTGGGGCTCAAAACAAAAAGGGAATAGATCAGCGCTAATTTAATAAGATCATTACCAATCGCATGAAAACGCGGTACTACTGTATTTACCTACAGAGTACCGCGCTTCCAGCCACCCAACAACCGTTACTGGCTTTTCGTTCATCGTGTATTACTCATAGTGAACAAAGACGAAACATCTTTTGTTAACGATACTTCTTTTGTTTCCTCTATGGTGTATTATTGGAGTATTTTTAAATTTGAAAAACGACGTTGTAATTTGGAAGTTGTGATCGGCACAAACTGAAGAAATGAGCAAACTAACGTATTTGCAATTCTACGAACAGTATCGTGATAGTGGAAAGAGAAATATAGAGACTGGTCGCAATCGTTTTATAAAAAGGGTTCGAGGAGTATGTGTTTTTCGAAAGTAGTCCGAGTTACTCAAAATTTTTATTAGAAATTGGTGAAGGAAAAATGCCAGAGACTTTGTATGACGAAGAAAATGGAATCCTATTGAATTTCCCCGATTTAAAAATGTTTACTTCACTTGATGAAATGATTGATCACATTTATCTCGATGATGTTCTATCAAATTTTTCTAAAATGTCCAAAGATGTATTTTATCACCAACGAACAAAAACATAAATCAAATAAACAGATTGATAATAGGGAAAAAAATTTCTGGAGATGAAATAAATTTATATAGTGCTGATACAACTCTGATTGATGAAAAAGAAACAAATGGAGATTCCACACATTTATGTACTGAAATTTTAAACAAAATGTCAGACCCAGGAGTTCCAAATCACAAAATTACTATAAAAATTGGAGCGATTTGTATCCTCATCAGAAATTTGAATTTCGAAGAAGGTCTGGTGAATGGAAGAAAAGTCGTCATTAAATCTGTTAAAGGTTTCATAATTGAAGTATTTCGTCTGGAAAATGAATGTAAGACGTTTCTAATTCCTAGGATCAGTTTCAAATTTATAGCTGGCGACACTGGCATTTAGATTTTAAGAAGGCAGTTTCCTATCAAGTTAGCCTATGAGCTCCGGGTGAAACATTGGATTTCGCCGCTGTTGATTTGAAGGATAATGTCTTCACTCATAGGCAATTGTATGTTGCTTTGAATCGAGTGAGAACATCTAAAAATATATGCATTTTGAGCCTTGGTCACGACGAAACTCTCACAAAACGGGGGTTTGGGGGCGGGTCCGGGTGGGGGGTTGGGCCGCGAAGCGGCCAGGGGAAAGCCCCCTAGTAATAAATATTCACATTTTAAAATATTCCAATTGTGTTAGAAAATAGGACAAATCAAATTAATTAATAAAAACTAGGAAAGGAACTTGATCAAAATCTCACTCCTCAATTATGCCGGTTTTTTTTTTTTTTCATTTAAGAAGGGGTACTAATCCACACGCTGCATGTAATTACCTAGGTTATCGCAGTAAGTGGATCCACGTTTTAAATCGGACACCTCAGCTTGTTGGACGTAGTCTTTACACATGTTGTACAGGCGAGTTAGAGGACATGAACAATATAAACAACCTAGTATTGATGGCGGTTTAGTAAGAAGATGATTGGATGTTAATTTTATGTGACCTGTTCGCAGGTGATTGATCCGTATGAAGTTTTTTCGTGCGACATGATCTGGCGGATGCCAAGGCGCAGTTGTCGTCTTGACCTGTGAAGAAAGGTTCCACAGAAGACCGACTGGTCGCTCCACTCGTGCTCGCAGCCATCCCACAAAACCTAAAGTGGTGACGATGGTGGCGGTAAGTATCGGTATTGGTATATAAATATAGCTGACCAGACTGCTTGGTTACTCAGATAAACGTCATCCGAAAGTTTCTCTCTTGAATGTCGAACAGAATTTACTTTAATACTAAACATAAATTACCGATTAAGAAAGCAAATAAATAAAACAAAGCCATCTAACCCAATTCTTAATAGGTCGTGACAATTTCCGAGAGTACCTGCAAAAATTCAACATTATAAATAGCAAAACTTGCATTCAAAAATACGATAGATGCAAAAAATATAACATTTCATCTGGGCAACCTACTTATTAGGCAACCGATCCGAGTAAACTATCTGATTTATTCGATTTTTATATTACGAAAGATGCGACATACCAGTATGTACATATTATATAGTTTTCTCTCTGATCTTTCTTCCGACTATTCTACCATTGTACTGGCATAAGTGATAATACCACAAAGGAACTTAATTGTTCCTTCATAATCATAAAACCGATTGAGGGGAAGCCTATAGAGGCTATTTTGAAAATTCCACTTAAAAGCCATGGAAACATTAAGAATACTATACAATACCTTACTTGCGAAATACAGGCTGCACTACTTTAAATAGTAGATGTGTAAAAATAGTTAGGGATCTTGACGAAAGGCGATTAAGGAAAAGTGGTTTCAAACAAAAGATATCTGCACGATAAAACTTTATGTAACAAAAAAAGCTAAACAATTAATAAAATTATTAACAGATATAAAAAATCAAACATTTAGTGATTATTTAGCATGCATATTTCCGGGTATGTGAGCAGGTATTTGTAGATGAAATTATATGTGCATTCGCAAGTATTCATAGCTTATAATTTATTTAAAAAATATATGTGCATATATACATAAAGAAAAAAAAATATTAAAAAAAAGTGTACATGTATACACAAAAGGTTTTTACATGTAAACAATTTATAAATGTTTAGTCTTTGGTGATAAACGTAATAATATTTGTGAATTTGGTTTTGCTTTATTTAAAATTTTAGATTAGATTTTGTGTTGTTTTGTCATATTTTATATTTTTCTTCTTAGATTTTATACTTTATTATTTTATATTCAAGTTTTGTATCCACTATTGGCACTGATTAATATATTTGTGGTTTTTTTATGACGATAGTAGTAATAATAATAAATTATTTGATTTAGTTATTATTATTATTATTATTATTTGAATTAGTAATAGAAGCAGGAGAGATAGAAAACTTATTGTTAACGTTACTATCCTCAGTGATTTTTTTTACGATTTTGATAATGCTCGAATTAGTAAAAGAATTATTGTATTTTTTTTTTATTTTTTTTTTTTTTTTTTTTTTGGGCTCGTCAACCAAGGACCTTTACCCAGAAACAAAAGGTAAGGAAAGAAGTCGGTTATATTTTGATTCGATCAGAGATTTTAACTAAAAAGGAACAAATAGCAGGAATAATTAGTGGGGAAGGAAAGGACAGGATATAGGATGCACAATAAGGGGTAGAAAGTCCAAGCTTAAGCAAATAAGAATATAAGGCAGGACGCTCCACCGAGAGGAAGAAAGTGTAATAGTAATTATATTGTGTCGGCATTAGGAATAACATCGACCCACATATTATGAATATCCGTCTGCAAT
Organism: Icerya purchasi; assembly: GCA_039619475.1. Taxonomy (NCBI): domain Eukaryota; kingdom Metazoa; phylum Arthropoda; class Insecta; order Hemiptera; family Monophlebidae; genus Icerya; species Icerya purchasi. The sequence goes on along the minus strand of CM077116.1, from coordinate 448,103,755 downwards.
AATCTGATTTCTACAGGTAGCTGAAGAAATAATGACGATAATAAATCAGCGGATTCACGTTTAACTTCTGTATTCTTTTTTACCGATAGATGATAACTCTTTTTATCTGGCACTTACCAAGGACATTCCAAGTGCGCTGTTTAACTTATTCAGCTGAATGAATCAGCAGCTACGCAGTCGTTCGCAAACGTATTACAGCGGAGATTAATAGACAACGTGTCTAAAGGATTAAAACGGTAAAGTTAAAGCATAAACAAAGAGAGACAAAGATAAAAGTATTAAAAACTCGCTTTTATCGACGAGAGAAATATAAAATAAGACGAACTGAAGTCAAGTTACTGAAATTATTAGAATGAATGCACAGAGCTACCGCAGCATGATCATTCTAGGAATACAGGAATTACAAGTGTAACTTCTGAATAAATTCTTCTAATTTGTATGTATTCTTGTTGATTAAAATGAGAAAAAAAATACAATACATTGTTCAATTGGCGGTTATTTTTGGTTTTTACTTTTTTTTTTTTTTTTGGGTTCGTCATAAAAACATTGGCCCAAGAAGAGGGGAAAGAATGAGAAGCGGAATCAGACGTTTACGCGATCAGATATGGAAAAGATAGGAAAGACTCAAGTGCTGGAATGACCGAGGGTGATGGCAAGGAGAGGACAAAAGATGCACAGTACGGAGCTGGAAGACCACTTGACAAAAGACCTCTTAAAATTAGTTTAATTTTCCCTCAATAAAATTTGATGCCACAAGAACTTTTTAATTAAAGAGATTCTCGATTTATTATATACCGTTTATATAAGTTTCGCATTTTGTTTCTAATTTAATTTTCGTTGTTTAAGAATTTCGCTAAATTTTTTTACATTCCTTCTTTTTTATTATTAACAAATTTATCATCGTTTCAAAATCAAAAACCCTTGCTGTTTTTTTTTGTTTTTTTTTTTGTTTTTACCTCTCAACCTTGGTTAGACTCCGGGCCGTGTATAATATCTAGACTATTACGGCCCAAGGTCTCGGGTTATAAGAGTGCCCTTAATCCATTGTCCCTGACGAACTTAAATACTGCGCTCTGGTTCACTTCTGAATTCGAGAGGACATGGCTGAGATTATCAAATCCGTGTCTCGTTCTGGAGAATTGGAATGTAGGGCAATTTATGAGAATGTGACCCATCGCCGGTGGCTCTTGTGCGCGACAGGAAGGACAAGTGGTTGGAGGGTGACCGCCTTCCAACAAATAGTCGTGGGATAGTCGCGTGTGGCCTAAGCATAGGCGGTTGAGCACACGATAATAAACTCGTAAGGTCCCCTGGGGAGGCCACCATGGCTCTACGGAATTCTTAATACTCTGGTGGTGGGACGGGGTGGAGATGTGTTCTTGGTTTCACTGCTCCATTATTTGTCTTTGTATTGCATGTGGTATTTGAGGGCGCCCAAGGATGTTTTGCGGACTGGGAACTATAATGGTTGAGTGAGCTGCTGTGTTCGCTCTTTCATTTTCTGGGATTCCAGCGTGACTTGGGATCCACAACACGATTAGATTATAACCCGTTGACTGCAGCTCCATGATGAGTGTCAGAACATGGTTTATTAACCCCCTGCCCGAGGTTCTACCTCCTATCATCTTAGTCGCCACTAATGAGAGTCTGTTATCAACAATAGTATGTCACGGATTGGCTCCGTGGACGCCAGGATCATTTCCAGACATAAGCGTATTGCGTATAATTCGGCGTCTAGAATTGAGCAGTAATCGCTCAGACGAATGGTTGTTATTGCTCCTTTAACTTCGAAGGCGCAAGCGGTTGGTGACATCCCTTTGACCGATGCTGCTTTTGCTCCGTCTGTATAACATTCGATAGCGTTACCGTACTGTCTTATTCTTTTACACGCGTCTCCGGTAAGTTGCCCCGACATGCTGTAGGATTTATACTTTTGCAGAACCGATAGGTTAACTGCTACAAGCTCAAGTTGCCACAGATGTAACGAACTGGTGGCTGCTGCCCGGCATTCTGTGGAGTCATTGCCATTGACATTCGGAAGTAGCTTGGTGAGATCTGGTAGTAGGTCGTTAGTGAGCGCTGCGAGTAATTCGGGATGGCTATAAGGCAGCTTTAGGGATGGAATATTGCACCGCAGGGTCTTGCTGTTGATCGACTTGTAATATAAATTTAAAATCCGCGTATCATCTTTATTACTTAATTTCTCAATTATCTTCTGAAATTAGCGCGTTTCTATTAATAAAACACCAATTCTATACATTATCTTTGCCCACTTTCTTCACTGTTCACCATTACGATAAGCAATCATTCTTCTCCATCAATTTTTCCTTCTTACCTCATCGTATTAATTGTTTTTTCTTTTCATATTCCTTCCATAAGTATTTTTGATTTAAACTAGATTTTCCCCAACTACTTTACAGTCTTCACTGATGACTCTAAAAAGAACAACACAGTTGGCGTAGCATTTTTCTTAAATGATTCCGAATTCTTTAAACTTTTTCTCTTCCAGTAGTCCGTCTTCTATTTATCTTAATTTTATTAGGTTTGTCAGTGGATTATAACGGGCTATTCAGAGGAGAAAGAGATGAAAAAAATCATCGAGAGAATGTAAAAAAAGAGCTTAGAGTCGTGAAACTAACCGTCTGTAGGAAAACAGAAGTATGTTACAACCCAGGAAACGTGTTAATGGAAATATTTTATGTCGGTTTCGTATGCTTCGTGATAGACCGCAGCTAAATAAAACCGTACGTGATAGTGTAGAGAATAAAAGGAATCCCATTCAAAAATATGGTTGCGACTGCGAAGTAGTCCACACAATGCCCGTCGGAACAAGCGAGAAGAAATTACTAATCGGCCGTAACTGCAGAGAAATGCCCAAAATGTTCATCAGCAGAATGACTAATTATTCAGCATTTAAACGGAAGCTCCCGAAGAAAAGATCATAATAATACATTAAGAGAATTGGTGGGGAGCATCTATAAATGAGAAAGGAGCAGCATGATCGTTAAATAGTAGTACAGAATTCGTACTGGTCCGGGCACACCACTTTAACCCGGTAGCGTTATGGCCACCATTCAGATAAAGAACGCACAATGCACTAGGCCAAAATGGGGAGGGAAAAAAGTACCGAGATAAGAAGAAATTTAAATAAAATAAGTAAACTTCTATCGAGGAAATTTTTAAATTGTAAAAATTAGTAAAACTAAATATTACATTTTCTCGGTCAATATTGAGTAAAGGTTTCCGGCAACCTTTCCCATTAAATAGGGTTAAAAGTTTATGGCTTATTAGGGACAAACATTTAGCCATGGTAGGAATAACTGGCAGTGAGAGGAAAACAAAACTGAATTATAAAAAAGGAGTTACGTTGTATAAAAGTATTATTTTACCTAACATACTTTATAATAGTATATCATATATGTAGAAATGTTAAAAATTAAAAAATTTCAAAAGATGTTTTAGAAAAGCTTTCAAAGGCTTATAGCTATAAAAATGATTAAATCATATAGAACAATCAACTTTATTTGTCGCCCATAGTTTTATAGCTGGTATGAAACCAATCGAATATGAAATACAAAAATATATAAGCTTGGTCGCAATTAAAAACAATATTAATATAGAGCATCCGTTCAATAACGTAATATATATAGGACACCATTTTTTGAATAGGACGATAAACTACTTAAAAGTTTTAAAAAAATGAAAAAGCTTATGGATAAATTTTATATAAATAAATTTTAAGAAATATGGAATAATTATAATGGAATAACGTATCAATTTTTCCTCCAACTATAATAGATAGATTTAAAAATAATCAATAGATACCGAAAACAAGGTCTGGTCTATCTTAAAGATAGATTTATATAAATTTAAGATATCTGATTCTGACAACTGTGTAATATGTAATTTTAGAGATGATGTTTTTCATATCCTACAAGGATGCAATTATAATAATAATAATAATAATAATAACGGACTCTGTAATTATGATATAAAACGACTTGTTCAAAATTATTTTAATGAATTTAATAAATTTACAATAGAAGAAATAAAACTCCGGAAAAATAATGTACATTTATATTAAGTAAATAGTAAAAATATATGTAGATATTGTAAAAAAAAAAAAATCAACAACTGTAAAATGGTAATTAATATAATACCAAATACTTAATTGGATGGGTTATATTAATTCCGTTATTATAATGAATCAATATTTTTATTAAATAAATATACCCTACTACCCGACGTTTCGAGAATAGGGGGAAAAAAAAAAAAGTTCCAAGTAGAGAATTGATCTTTCAGGAGACACAGGTGAATAGTTTTGAAAAGAACGCGATTAACGTCATATGCGAGTGCGTTGTCTAGACATAATGGACAAAAAGGAGAGGGAATAATAGAGAAAGGATAAAAGGAAGGAGGAAGATGGCTCGAAGCGAAAACGGCAATGTGAATAAATAGTAGAGCGGCTTAGAAAGTCTAAAAACCAAAGGTGTAATGATAGCGTTGAATAGTTATATATGATTAGCTCATAAGGCTTTGTGCGTTTAAGGCCCTATAAGTATCATCAGAAAGTTCTAGATTTGGGTAACTATGAAGTCGGTTTTCATGCGTTTCTGCTGTGTAGCGTATCATCAATCCATGACGTGCTTAAATTTGAATGTCTATTTTCGGTGTCTTGATACCAGAAAGCTTCATAATGCTACCGAGACACTTGTTTGAGTGCGCCGAATAATCAACCGATTGGATGTCTTTGCACAGCCCCAGAGTTGAATACCGCACATCCATATCAGTCTTACGATTTGATAATGAATCGTACGTTTATTAAACAGATTAATTGTAGAGTAACGCCGAATCAACTAATAAATCTGTCTTAATTTATGTATACTTCTTTTTTCATCTTGATATGCGTCTTTCAATTCAGTCTCGAATCTAAATGCATACCCAGGGGTATTTAGCGGAGTCCGATCTCGGAATAGAAAGACGATCAAAGTATTATAGGATAGGTCTTAGATTTACGAAGCGTAAACATAACGTGTACCGATTTTTCGTGATTAATCTTGATCTTCCAATCACATGTCCATTTGCTATTTTTTTCTGCTGCATATTGCAAGTTAGTCGTACCAATTCTGGGCTATCGTCAACTGACAAGATGGCTGTGTCATCTGCACTCGGTCAAAAGCTTGCGATATGTCTAGAAAAACTGCCGGACAGTATTTTTTTTTTTCAAAGGTTGTTTCAATTAACTTAGTCATAGTATGCGCTTGGTCAATCGTAGAGTGCTGATTGCGAAAGCCAAACTGTTGATCTGGCATCTTGAACAAGGGCTTGAGTTGCTTAAGGAGTGTAGTTTCTCAAATAATTTTGATATGGAAGGTAATGAAGAAAACGGTCGATACGAAAATATATTTAAAAAGATTTCATAGAACCGTTTAGGAATGATTTTTAAGGATGAAATAAGAGGTCCTGTTTAATTCTAGAGATAGGTTAGTATTTCTTGAAAGAGGAATTGCAGGAGTAAATGATGAAGTTTTTTTTTTTGTTTTTTTTTGTTTTTTTTTTTTTATTTATTTATTTACTCCGCTGTACCTTGCGGTTTTTCAGTCAGAGTTTCCGATTGTTACTTTTATTGTTTGTTGTTGATGTGTTTTGTTTTGTTTCTCATTACATGGTTGACAAAGCTGATCAAATTAAAAAAGTTTTTTTTATGTATTTCGGTTATTGGTATTTTTATTATTTTCCGTTTTTCTCTTTCGTTTTTAAACTTATTACATTCAAAGGTCGAATGTTAATCGTCTGTTTCCTCTTTACAGTCTTTACAGATGTCTGTTTCAGCAATTTTAAATCGTTTCATATAGACACCCCATTATATTTCCATGTCCGGTTAAAAATTGAGTGAAGTTATAATCGGTATAAAAATGTTTCATTTGTAGTCTTTCTTCTAAGTTTGGAACTATTTCCCGTGTTATCAGTTTTTGATTTATCACATCTGAGTTGCCAAAGTCGTATACTACTTGAATTAATTTTATTGATCTGTTTTCGTAACTTTTTTTTGTCGAAAATTTTTTCTTCTTGTTTCAGTGTTTTGATATTTGGTTTACAGTTTCTAACTTCAAGTCTCCTTTCTTTACGCCCAACTTCTAGTTTTGGGTCTTCTTACTCCCTTTAACGCTACCTATATTCTTTCCTTCTCATTGCCTTCAGTTATTCCATTGCTGCTGTCCTTTGTCTTTTCCATTTCTGACCGCTTGGCTATTTAGTTATAACTCTTAATTTTTCATGTTGTTGGGTCAAGGCCGCTGGCGCGCCCAGGGTAGGAAAAAAAAAAAAAAAACTTTAAGTCTACAGGTATTCCTGCTATGATGTTGACTGAAGTATACGATATTGTGCGATAACCAGAGATTGTTCCTATTAATATTTTCCTTTGTAACTTTAACAGCTTATTCTTGTCTTTTTCTCGTAAAACTGGAAAATATACTGTAGAGCAGTATTCTGTTATTGATCCAAAAATGGCTTTGTAGAGTAAATGATGAAGTAAAGAAATGTGAGGGGGAGCCTTTGTAATTTGAGGCAAAGAATGAAAGTCATTAGTTTTAGAATATACGGAGAAGAGCCCACTACCCCATCTTAAGTGCCCTTTCATTATCAAATCTCCTTTTGTTTTCCAAAATATCCTATTATATTGGATTCACAAAGAGTTCAGCAGACCAACATATCTCCTCTTTTATTTCTCCCGTGGACTTTGTAATGCTTTTCTCATACGTTCTCTAATTCGTGATCTCTCTTTTTTTTCTATGAATTTTTGGCTACTCCCGGGAATCATAGGCAGTAAGTCAGCTGACTCATTAGTCTGTTTATCTTCTTCTACTAGTAGAGTTCTTATTCTCACCTTACAATATTACTCTTCTACCTTTCATTGCAAACTGTGATGCTATTCCTCCGTATTCTCTCTAACACTGATTCCGTTTACTTATCAGTTCAATCTATTCTTGATTTTCCTTTCTCTATGCGATGCTCTAATCTATTTGCGACAATTCATCATTCGTCTTCTTTTTTTCCTCTTATCCAAGAAGTTAATTTATCTATATCGGCAATCTTTGATTGCATAAGAATCTGAACTTACTTCCTCTTTTTCCCTTATCACATTAACTAAACCATTAGATTTAAATATGTTTTTTTTTATTCAAATTTCCGAGAAATACGTATATGTAAATGTGGAATAGACTGAAAAAATTTTATTTTTTCTTTATAGAATACGTGTTTATATTTGTTATAAATCGCATGTCATTTCGTCATTACGCGTATGAAATCTTTAAACGTATTCTGTTAATTTAAAAATTTCCTCAATAGATGAAATGAAAAATTTGTAAAGCTATTTTGCAATCTATTTCCTGTTAAAAGCATTCGTTTAGCGTTATTAAATAAGATGTGTTCGTGGATGTGTGTATGATAAATACAGAATTATTGATTAAGCGAACAAACTGATCACAGTGATTTCTGATAAATTTTTTTTTTTTTTTTTTTTTTTTTTTTTTTTCTAAGCCACCCCGGTCTGTTGACCACAATTGGCGAGGCTAACAGCTTAATTATAGGTTAAACTTAAGTAATAATTACAGTTTTATATGCCTGTTTCCCTTGAAAAAGGACATAAATAATAGTATTACAACCTTAAAGTGCGTAAAGTACGTAAAATAAGTAGATAAGCCAAGATAACAAATAGTAAAATCTAGTACAAAACAAAAAGAGAAAATAGCCAGCTTATTAACAAATAGTAAAATCTAGTACAAGACAAAAAGAGAAAATAGCCAGCTTATATATGCTGTGTCTCTAAGAGTAATCAGGATCTTCTTAACCTGGGTCCAGGATGTCTCTGGTCCATACTCTTTTAAGCCTTCTCGCTTGAATGTTTCTATGATGCATGCTGGCAATTGCAATGTTTTCACTGTCCCTCAGCTTATTGAAAAATTTCCTATACTGCTCTTTATAATATTCATGCGCGTATGGTATCCTCAGATCGCTATGGAGAGTCCTATTGGAGACAAAATAAGGAGCGTCGGCTATCTGCCTGAGTATCCTGGACTGCATCTGCTGGATTTGGTTGAAATGGCTCCTGCTTGTAGCGCCATAGACTTCAATACCGTACCTCCAGATTGGTGCCAGGATTGCGGAGTATATTAGCCGTTTACATGGCAAATTTAGTTTAGATTTCCTACCGATTAATTGAGAGAGCAGCCTGTTCCTTGATTGGATGCGTTGTTTAGTATATGATACGTGGGCAGACCAGGTTAGCCTGCGATCTAAAACGAGGCCAAGATATTTGACCGTATTCCTCTGAGTTAGAAAGTTGTTGTTGATTTTAACTTTTGGGCATGTTCGCCTGTTTAAGGTAAATGTAATCTGCTGACTTTTACTGTGGTTGACTTTAATTTTCCATTTTACGGCCCAACTCTGAATCTTGTCCAAGTGTTCTTGGATTAACAAGGAAGCACAATTTGGGTCCTCATGAGCAGCTAAGATACAAATGTCATCAGCGAATGAAGCTGTAATAGTTGTCTTCAATACAGGAAGATCGGCCGTGTACAGACAGTACAACAACGGCCCAAGTATGCTTCCTTGCGGCACCGACGCACCAATAGGTTTTGGAGCAGACATAGCAGAGTTCACCTTAACTTGAAAGGATCTGTTCGACAAGTATGATTTCAAGACTGCAAATATGTCGTTAGGAAGAATGCTTCTAATTTTGTAGAGGAGTCCATTATGCCAAACTCGATCAAAGGCCTGCTCCAGATCGAGGAAGACCGCATTGCAATATTGTCCTTTTTCGAATACCGTAGCTATTCTATCTGTTATTCTGTGAACCTGTTGGATGGCTGAATGTCCAGTGCGAAAACCAAACTGATGATGAGGAATAACGCTGTTGACTGAGGGAGCCTTGAGGATTCTGTCCTGTAAAAGCATTTCAAGTATTTTTGAAAATGCGTTTAATAGGCTGATTGGCCTATAAGACGAAGGAAGAGATGGACTTTTCTTCGGCTTAAGAATTAGTTGGATAACGGACTCTTTCCAAGTTTTAGGAAAATATCCCAATCTTAATACTGCATTGTATATGTATGTCAGAAAAGTAATGCTCTTCTTAGGTAGCTTTTTGACTATTTCGTAGGTGATTAAATCTTTCCCCGGAGCTTTCTTTGATGATAGGTGGGCTATTTTATTCGCTACTTCCTTGGGAGATATATGTTTAGATGGTAGCGTTAGCTGACGTGGTGATTCCAGATAGTTCATTACTAATTCATCATTTGAATCATCATTTAGATCGTCAAACGGCTGAAAAATATGAAATAGATGGCCGCTGAACACTTCAGCTTTTTCGGTATTGGTTTTAGCCCATTCTCCATTGCGCTTCCGCACGAAGTGGAGTTTCTCTTTCTTTTGGAGGAAGGATTTGGTTACTTTCCATATTGATTTATCTTCAGGGTTTAATTGAGAGAAAAACTGCTCGTATCTGTAGCTTCTGTATTGCGTTATCTGCTCACGTAGTTGTTTGTGTAACGCATTATAAACTTTTTTAAGCGACTTCCTTCTGTTGCGCTGCCACTGCACTCTAGCATTTCTTGTTATCTGTATCAATTCTCTCACTTTAAAAGGAATATAGAACGAGTGTTCGCGCTGAGTTTCTCGATGTTTAGGATAGGTTGTAGATTTGTAAGTGGCAGCGTGTATATTTTTTGTAAAATTTGATATTGCTTCGTCTAGCTCATCAGGAGATTTTAAGCGTATATTGAGGTTCGTATTAAGTTCCATATATTTTGAAAATTCAATCCAATCTGTACTCCTGTTCGTTAGATAGGTTCGTGGTGTTGTTTCAATTGGTTCCAGTGAAAGGCATGCCAATACTGGGGCGTGGTCAGAACCGAGCAGGGGAACTGCTTTACATATCTTATTGACATTTTGCATGTTTTTCATGATAAAGAAATCCAGTACGCTTGGCGTTCGATTTATATGACTTGGCCAGTAGGTGGGTTCGTTTGGCGATAAAATTGAGAGGCCGCTCTGCTGAACTAGCTTTTCAATCATTCTTCCTCTTGAGTTACTTTTTTGGCAGTTCCACCTAGGACTAGTAGCATTGTAATCTCCTCCTACGATTGTATTAGTCCCCAGACTAGTAATTAGTGTTTTCATTCTTTCTTTTGGTAGAATAACATTAGGATGACAATATATGGAGGCGACAGTAAAATCGAAAAGCAGCGTTTGAATGTTTACGGCTTGTAGTTGGTAAGCGAAGGAAGCTTCTGCATATACTTCGTGCTGATTAATTCTGTCTCTTACTAGAACCGCTACTCCCCCGTGTGCCTTTCCATCGGGATGGGAGGTGCAGTATGCGGTATAACCTGCAATATTGAGACTGACGTTTGATTTCAGGTGTGATTCGCAGAGAAGTGCTATGTCAATTCTGTGTGATTGTAAAAATAATTCTAATTCCGCTTTTTTAGTAATAATACCGTTACAGTTCCAGAGCATAACTGTCAGAGACGTATTTGTTATATCGTTGCGTGACATTAAAGGAGTTTTTCTAATAATTTATTTAAAATAGCAAATAGAGGATTTACTATGGCTTTGAAATCATTTAGCATTTTGTCCATTGAGTCTAACATCTTAGTTGTTAGTACTTCTAAGGGGTCCATATTTTGTGTATTTTTTGTTGGGAGCCCAGTGACGTTATCTGTGAATTTTATGTTCTGCGTCTCGTTGAGTCTTGTATTATTGTTAATCCATGGGTTGCTGGAACGGAAATTACTAACCAGTAACGGGGGAAAATCAGCCTGTTTAAGGTTTACATTTTTCATTGTAGGATTAACAGTACGCATAATCCTTTCCTTAACTTCACGTTTATATTCGGGACATCCTCTGTAGCTGGCAGGATGGTCGCCATTACATAGAGCGCAAGTAGGCTTGATTTCCAGCGACTTCTGGCATAGTTTGGTGTCGTGTTTACCTCCACATTTTACGCATCTGTGAGGTAAGTAACAATAATTTTGTGAATGACCATAAAGCTGGCACCTTTTGCACTGAATCAGTTGTTTTTTGGAGTTTGCTTCTTCGACTACCACCTTTGTATGTAACAAACTCACCAACGTGAATATGTCGTGATTGTTAGGTGCCGGGTGTAAGTCTATAAAATGCATAGGCAGCTGTGTCTTATATTTTGGGTGTATGACGTTAGTGACGTTCTTAATTTTAAAGCCTTTACTTTCAAGTTCAGTGCTAATTTCCTTAACGTCTGTTGATGGATGAAGGTTTTTAAGTATTACCCTAAAAGGTTTATCTTCCCATAGCTGGTAGGTAAAAAAATAATACCTTCGTGCTTGTAATGTTTTAATAATTTTTCTGTAGCTATCTACGTTCTCAGGGTTAATAGTTACTCCTGTACGAGTAGATTTTAACATAAATTTGATGTCTTTGTCTGCTAGCAAATCATTACGTAAGGTCGATATATTAGTGATATTTTTCACTAGTATTGGAGGTATTTTTTTATTCCTCAAAGAGTCGGGATGTTCGTTAGCATTTGGTTTTACTGTCTCTACATTAGCGATTTCAGTATACCTTTGATGATTATTTTCGTCGCATTCAATACTGCTATCCTCGTCCTTTAAAAATTTGAATATATTACGATTTGAACGAGCAGCCTCGTATCGATTTCCTTCGGAAGTATAAGCTGCGGTTTTTTTAATTTTGAAGGTTCGCTTAGGTGTTCGCCATTCATGTCCTTCACTATTTTCAGGGTTCGATAACTGCCTCTTGATATTATGTTCACTTTTAGTCTTTATTATTTTTATAGGGCTAACCCGTTTATGTGTGTAAGAAGTGGAAGCGGTAGCATGTTCACTGACCGCCGGTGTTGTTGACGTCATTAATGTAATTTCAACACTTCGAACTTGGCTATGATTTTCCTTGCCTTTAACTTTTCTATTGGTTATACTACTAGATCGCTTTCAGTATGAGAATAATTTAAATACGCTAAAACTTGTACTAGTGATCTAGCCAAGATATATTTCTCTTAAACGATAAATTAACGATGGATAAATGGCTGCACTGATCGCACGCACCTGCGAGGTGCGTGCGCATAATACGCTTATCAGTTCGCTGAAACGCCGAACAATAAGAGAAGCTACACGTAAAACAAATAATTTAATTTAACGATCTCACCGAGCTAATCCGGAACAAAAGAGCACAGCGCGAAAAATTTATAACGTTCAGAGTGCGAAACAGTTTTTTTCAAGACGGTCACAATAAATTCGTAAATGAATAAAAATGATCAAAGTATTAAAATTCATATAGTAGCCTTCGGACAAATGTTTATAATGATTTCTAATTTACCACAATACGCTTAAAATCACTTAAACATATGAACTTCGAATGAACACTTTCAAAATTTGAACTCAACGGAAAACATTTTAGAGGAAATTGACATCCTGTAAATATTTTCGAATAATGACTTAGTAATGCAATATTGTACATTATCCTTGATAAGACCCAACCTTGACCGCAGTAGATTTCATCTTCTTCAGTAGATTGTTTAGGTTTTACTCGATCAAATATTTGCAGAAAATTTGGTTGGAATCGATTTTTTTTTTTTGTAAATACAAATTAATTGTACGACAATCGGATGAAAGAATATTGGAATCAATGTGTTTGAAAAGAAAGGTGTGGGAAAAAATAGGTAAAATTAGTAATTTTTCTAAACCTATAAAGTTCGAATTTATGTCACGCTGAGTTACTAATTCGAAGAATGCGCACCGTTCACCTAATCAGTCATTTCGATATTTATATTATTTGCGCAATAGTATAGCTTTAATAAATATATATTTTGAATTTACATATTTTTCAGGATGGGTAAAAACCTAAATTTGTTACCGCCTTAGAAGATATTACATATTCAAAAATAAATATTTAATTTTTTTAAAACGAAAATTTTTAAAATGTTAGTTTTTTTTAAGTATGGTCATTATTTATATCACAATATAGCTTAGCTGAGTTTTTTTAACAGTAGTTTCAGTTTAAAGGATTTTGATTTGACTTCATGACGATTTAAAGCTTACAGTCTACTAATAATTGTTTTTAATTAATTAATGTTGACCATTAATTATTAGAAGTGCTTGCGGATTTTTATCCGACACATTACTTTACAGACAGAATGGCAGATATGCAAAATTTTCCAAAAAAGAAGTGTTAATAGCAATGAAGTTTCATTACCGATATTAAAATAACAGCGTTAATTCTTAAAAATATTTCCAGATCAGTGATTACGTTCGTACGATTCAGATCATTTCGTCAAATTTTTTATCAGAGTTTCAGTTTAGCAATATTGATCTCGTAAAAAAGTGACAACTGACAATTATCGATTTATTTTTTCATATACAGGGTGAACCAATGAAGATGACCACATTTTGTTTTTTTTTTTAATAGTATCGGTGGTAACACTGCTACAGTGACCAGTGCGCGCTCTATTGGAAGTACTATCCATAGAGTTGTGTTAGCATATGTTGTCTGTCACCATGGATTGTTATAGTGCGAAAGGATGTGCGTTTTGTGTAGAACTGTATTTTCAAGAAAAATCACATGTGAAAGTACACAGAGCTTTTCGTCGCGAGTTTAATGTTTCGATTGAGGTAAACCTGTACCATCGCGGAAATCTGTCATGAGATGTGTTGAAAATTTTCCTAATTCGGCTCAGGCGACCGATAAGAAGCGTCCGGGTAAGAAAAGATCAATTCGTACAACCGGTAAAAAATTAAACGACTTCGGGAAGTGATAAAGAACAGTCTACAACGTTCCGCTCGCCGTCACGCTACTTCTTTATAATTATCGAGGGCATCTGTTCGTCGAATATTGGTAAGTGACTTAGATTATCACCCATACAAACTAATTATAGCGCAAAAATTGAAAGAAACCGACTACAGACAACGTTTAGCCTTTGCTGAAACGATATTACAAAAACTGGAGGATGATGAGATCAGCTTGGATAATTAATCTTTTGATGAGCGATGAAGCTCATTTCGAGCTCTCTGGGTTCGTTAATAAACGAAATTGTCAAATTTTATAAAAAGATTAACCGATTTTGTGTAAACCAAAACGGGGCCATCATTTAAAAGAGCGTGTCATATTCCATAAATAATTTGTATAATCGATATTTTCAAATAAAATTTATTTCATTTTTGTACGTGGAATAGTTCTTGTAGTTATTAATAAAAAAAGAAATGCGGTCATCTTCATTGGGCCACCCCCTGTATAATTATAATTCTGATATTTTTGATTATTATAACATTAAGTTAACTTGTGTCGCGCATGCTTGCGTTAAATGATTGATACTGATATCGACTGAATTTGTAGGGTTTAATAAAACAACAGCTTAATAAGAACCACTGCAATTATCGCGATAAGTAATAATGCGCGCTAGTTAGTATACGGACAGACACACACGGGACTGCATTTGTACATCGATAAATCGAACATTTAAAATTAGTTTAAAAGTATAGTCTTGCCTTTAGATTCACGTTTGCCTTAGCACTACCTAATTAATCTGTACAAAGAACGTACAAATAGAGGTAGTCACGATACTTGGCATCGAGCAGAACTTAAGATCTCAATAATATTTCTTATAGGACCTGGTATAATTTTTTATAGTGAAAATTAACTTATTCTAAAAAAGGGTAAATACCGAAGTATACTCGAAATTATTGCTCAGCACGGTTTTAAAAAAAAAAACATGTAAATAAGGGGGAAGTGGGCATATAAATTACTTCGAAATTCTCGCTTTAATGAAGAAGGTATTAAATTAAATAACTAAACAAGTAAAAATGGGGAAATACTATTATTATTCATCGGTTTAACTTCAAATGATATTGATCAATTAACAGCAGTGCCCGGGGCCCTAGAAATTTATTCAGGGGAACGTCCACAAAATTTATATTTATTAAATGCCGGTTATGTTTTTACGTATAAAAGCAAAATGTATAAATATTTTTGATTTTGCGCTAGCCATCTTCGTTTTTGCTTTATTTCTATTCAAATTAAAATT
Organism: Icerya purchasi; assembly: GCA_039619475.1. Taxonomy (NCBI): domain Eukaryota; kingdom Metazoa; phylum Arthropoda; class Insecta; order Hemiptera; family Monophlebidae; genus Icerya; species Icerya purchasi. The sequence continues at coordinate 448,088,682 of CM077116.1, read as the reverse complement.
CAACCTGTTTTTCTCATTTTCAATAGTATCTTTTTGATTTTGAAGCTGCACTAAAAAATTCATTTTTTTCTCAAGGATGCAGGTCGGCGGGGGGACCCCTTGCCTTCTTTTCACCGATGGCTCGGCCGTTGTCTGCGGTAACTGGTATATCGGATGTTGAAATCAATGCTTCGTAACATTTATTTTCCAAAATGTGGTCTTCGAGCAGTGACATAATAAAAATGTATTCGAAAAATTTCTTTTTTTTTTTTTTTTTTTATACGTCATACCAGCACAACTTACTGCAAACAACGGCGATATTGTAGGAAGAGGAACTAATAATAATAAAATCTAATGACTCCAGCGAGACATTAGGTTGTGAGAAGGGAAAGGGAGTAACACAATAAGATAAGAATGTTCAGAGGATCAATTATAGGAATGAACGCGTGCCGTGATTAAGAATAAGTACATGTTATTATGCAAGTAACTTAAAGTGAGGAATTAAGTGATCGGGATAGCATCCCGACACCATTTCCTTCTAAGTCGCCTTGGAGGATTATCTGGAAGACTGTCCGTATGCATCCTACGGATGACAGGATTGCTGCTACACTCGAATTTGTCAAACAATCTTTTGTACTGTGCAATGTGTGCATCACTGACATATGGGACCCTGAGGTCATTATGTAACGTCAAATTGGACACGTAAGGTGGAGCAGACGTGATAGTGCGGAGTATCCTGGACTGCTGCTGTTGAATTCTTCGAAGGTTGCTTTTACAAGTACTTCCATACAATTCAATTCCATAGCGCCAAATGGGAGCGATTGCAGCAAGGTAAATGATTCGTTTGGTAGTTAAGTTGAGAGCAGACTTCCGTCCCAAAAGCGGATGTAGCGACTTCGCGCGAGCAGCAATGGCTCTTCTGATTTTTGTGCCACGTGTATTCGCCAAGTAAATCTCCTGTCCAGGTACATGCCGAGATACCGTACCGAGTTGGTTTGGGGAATTTGAGCGTTGCCAATTTTCACCGCTGGACAGCTAATTTTCCTGTTTGTAAACACGACGTGTTGACACTTGTTGGGGTTAAACATTATGCGCCAGCTCTGTGCCCATTCAGCCAGCTTGTCTAGGTGGTTTTGTACAGCAACGTTCGCGTACGTGACCACTGAGTTGGATGCAAGAATGGCGATATCATCAGCATACGTTGCTAGGATCGTCTGATTACTGATCGGTATGTCTGCCGTGTAGATTGAATACAAAAGAGGTCCGATCAGACTACCCTGCGGAACTGACGATAGAATCATACCTACTTTTGAAAGACAACCATTGATATTTACGACGAAAGTTCTGCTGTTCAAGTACGACTGAAGTAACGCGTATAAATCAGAAGTGAGAAACTGCCTCAATTTACAAAGTAATCCAGGATGCCACACTTTATCGAAGGCTTGTGCAACATCCAGGAAAACTGCAGAGCATACCTCCTTCCTCTCCAGAGTTGACGAAATCGCATCTACCAACCGATGACACTGTTGCACTGTAGAATGTTTCCTGCGAAACCCGAATTGATGACTCGGTATAATACCGTGACTGGTTATAAGCGGCTGAATACGATTTAGGATTAATCTCTCTAACACCTTGGATAAGGAGCAGAGCAAGCTGATAGGTCTATAAGAGGAAACGTCCATTTTCGGCTTACCCTGCTTGGGGATCATTACTATTACTGACTTCTTCCATGCTTCAGGGAAGTATCCAGTTCGTAATATTCCATTGAATATGTAACACAACAGGGTAGCTGCCTTCGGTGGGAGTCGTGAGATAATTTCGCCAGTGATGTTATCTGCTCCAGGGCTTTTCCGTAGCGGTGCCTTGCGCAGACATTCGAATACCTCTTTCGGCGTAAACATTTTTGATCTTCCTAACGTGCAGGGAACCTTTGACATACGTTGCATCAGTTCTGAGCGCTCAATGCGCATATCTGGATGCGGTGTGAAAACTGAGCTGAGGTGTTCTGCAAATGCGTTTGCCTTATCCTTATCGGTTTTGGCCCAACTGTTGTCTACTTTTATGTTGAATTGTTCCTTTTCGTACTGTAGCAATTTCTTCGTATTGTTCCACAAGGCTGCGGTATCAGTGTTCATTGCTAACGGATTCCTTTGAGTCGTTTCGTTCTTATACAGGCTGATTTTGGTTCTTAACGCATTTTGCAGAGTTGCATATTTAGAAGACCAGTGTTATATAATAACGCTCTTGAATGAGTGAAAAATTAAAAGAGAATGAAAATACGCGAATGTTAAAAAAAAGATAATAATTTTGCTGCATTTATTTTTAAATTGCAAACTGATATGCAGTTAATTTTTTAAAAACATTACGGAGAGAAATTATTCGTATATATTTCGCTAACAGTCCTGCAAGAGTTTAATTAATGAATTGTCTGATCTTTAGATAGTTTTCAAAAATTAGAGTGTTCTAAAAAAAAATTAAAGACCTTTTCATAGAGATATTGCGATATAAAAAAGAATACACTAAATATATTACGTAAGAATAGGGAAGAAAATGGTATTTATAAATAGGCAAATTAACACAACCGAAAATACACATTGTTTATTGCAAAAAACCGATAATTTTTCTTAGCACAAGCAGCGTATACCTATAATATTTGGTTAGATCTGGGGATTTTCGGAAAAAAAATGTTTTACGCTGTTCATACCAAATTTTTAAATGATCTTCTAAAAGTTTCGACCAACCGCGATTTACAAAGTTTACGATAGAAATCTTAACACAATCCTGTAAACTAAAATCTTTAAAATGGTTTATTTAAAAAAGAAGATTATGATAGCGATGGGAGTGAAAAGAAAATATTATCCAATAATGGAGAGTGAGAAATTTATAATACATTTTAAATCCTTCCATTACGGAAAATCTCCTCACTAGAATAGAAATTTTGCACGCAGTCACGTTTTCCGGATGACTAATCAACTTCAGTCTATACTAGAAAAAAAATGGTAACGTTACAAAAATTGAGCTGTGGGAGGCAAAAATTTCTAGTAAACGCAAAGCGAAATTGTCGCTTGAAAATGATTTAGATTAAAAAATTTGATGAAAACTTACAAAAATAAAGCGCGGATAAATAATTCGAAATTTTTATATGCCGTATTATTATAAAAACGAACTGAAATTACCTGTTATTTTTTTGATTTTTTTTTTTTTAATTTTTGGGCTCGTCAACCGGAGACCTTTACCCAGAAACAATTAAAAAAGGAAGGAGTCAATTATAAGGTGCGGCAGCATAACTTCCTTTTTTAAAATGCGCCACCTTTTTTTCTACTAAATTAAAAAATAATAATAATAATAATAGCAAATCGAAATAAAACTGCAAAGAAAGAAGCATACATATTGCCAATAGGATCTAGAGTATGTTATTTCGATTTTATGCTATTATTTCTCTTTAACAAAATTTAGTAGAAAAAAAGTGGCGCATTTTAAAAAAAAAAGGAAGTTATGCTGCCGCACCCTGAATATCTTTATACGATATCAAATGTTGTTAGGAAAAAGGAACAAATAATAGGAACAATCTGTGAGGAGGAAAAAGATAGGACATACGCGGCGCAATATGGAGTAGGAAGACCGAGTATCAATAAAATGGAATATAAAGCAGAACGCTTAAAAAAAAGAAATGAACACTTAATAAACACATGGTCCGTATCGCAAACATGCTCTTCGCTTGAGAGGACAATATGGAGAGGCAACTAATAAAAAACGAAAACGGGAGGAAGATAATAAAGAATATGGCTTAAGAGCGCAAGCAAATAACGGAGACAACAGAAAAAGTAAAAAAAACAAAAAGTACCCCATAGGTTAACAGAAAGACACGCTAGGTTAAACAGACACGGATGAAATTAATAATTATTAGAAAAAGAGGAAGCGCAAATATCCGATACCATAATCTAAGATGTAAATTTGTACACAGCGGAAGGAGATTGGACGATGGGACTTTTTAAAAGAAGAAGTGAGAAGAGGCAACAGCGTGAGTACCAAAGAACCCGCCGCTTCATTATCAGAAAGATGGTCGAATGACTAGAAACCCGTAACAAATATCAATATAAATGGAACGAAGGGAAGAAAGAACGTAGGGATAAGTGAGCGTATACGGAGTATGATAAAATCACAGCAATGACCTTTAGGGGAGAATGAATTAAAGGGCGGACATGGAGCCAGATATAATCAAGAATTTAGAGGAAAGGTGATTAATGAAAATAATGGAACCGTAGGATAGTCATTAATACGTTTATGAATGTAGAACAGAAAGGAGGCAAGCGAAAAGATTCTGAAAATCCAAAATCTGGGAGGATAAAAGAGGCACATACACCATCCGGCCTCTTCGAACCATCAGTAAACACGCTTGCATGCGATTGAGAATTGATAAAACTGTGGAACTCCTGTCTGATTAGGGCGTACAGAAGAAACTTAGAGAGCGTAGGTATAGTAAACATATTTGGAGGTTGACAGAGATCGGCGAAATTAAAAGTGAAATAAAACGAGATTGACAGAGGACATTATGTAAGGACAAAACGAATTGAAATCACCGATTTTACTAAATGCACTGGAAAATGTTTTTTTTTTTGGAAGTCAAAATTTAAATTAGACTAAAATGTAGTATCCTCGAAACGTTTAGTTAATTGAATATGTCGCAGTATGAAAAGTGATTGGGTAGTTTGAATTTCAGTGGTATAATTCAAAATCCGCGTACTAAAAAAAGAAGGAAAAAAAAGAAGTAAAAATAAAATACGATGATTAAGCGCGTAATTTCTTTCAATTCAGTTAAATTTTTAATGTACATGTGTATACGGTAAACTTAATTATTTAGTACTATTTATAATTACGGTGAAATCTTCTACGGTAGACGGTAGATTATTTGAGAAATACCTCTTGTTTTATAAAGAAAATCAAATAGCCACCTGTTCTTTAGAAATTTAAAAATGTGTTTTAAAAATACGTAATTGTTACAATTTTTAATTTAACTTTTGTTTTATTTTTAGGGATGTGAAGAATAAAACGAAATTATAAAATTATACTTAAAAAATGGTAGTTCAGAATTTGAATAGTAAATTACTAGAAAGAATAGAAGAGAACACGATAGTATTTTCAATAAACTTTACTTCTCTTTTTTATTTTTGTTAGTAATCCGATCCGAAATCTTTTGTTCGTGAGCAAATTTAAATACATCTATTTCTCATTAAGCTATTTTTAATTACAAATTTCAAAATAAATATTAAAAATAAATAAAAAAGATAAAAGATATATTGGACAGTTGCGTTTAAAATAGAATAAAAACGTAACATTAATAGTTTTACCAAGTATTAAATATTAGTTATATGATTAAATCCATATGTTGTAACACTTATATAAATCTTTTATATTAGTATAAAATAAGTTTCTCTGTTGTAATAAAAATTTTTCATCGAGTTTCGGTTCTTGCGGGATGTCTCCTATTTCCCTTTCCGTGGATCCGCCACTGCTGTTGCATATTTTCAAAATATGTTTGTAGTTATTCTGTAATCTTTAAAACATACAAGTTTTTTTTCTTTTCTTTTCTTTTAAATTATTTTGTTACGACTTTATTTAAATGATATAAACTTCTTTCTTTAAAAAATTAATTAAAATACAAAGTTTGCTACCTAAAATTAAATACAAATTTTCAAAACGCATATTTATAAATAAATATATTTATTTCTTCTGAAAAAAATTTTAGAATGAAAAATTATTTTTTCAACTTTCGTATGCTCCGGATTAGAACTTTTTTTTAATCAATAATCGTTACATATTTAACCCCGCGTAAAATTAAAAATTCTAATTCCTTTACAGGTAAAGAGAAGTTTAAAATATTAGAGATTACGCAGTTAAACCAGCGGAAAAAATTAAATAATTCGTTTATGTGCTGCCTGCCGTTGGACCCTTACCGTAGAAGTCCTAAATCTAGTCCCGACTATCGGTAAGTTAATTAATAAATGTACTAACCGGTTCTATTGAAACAAGATGAACGTCGCTAACGATAAGTCATACACCGTAATTGATTCAATTAATTAGTCCGATTTTTTAGTGTAGAATTTATTTCTTATTTTAATATAGGTAAATTAAAGTTGGTAACGTATAACTTCATGGAACGCGATTCCACGATGCGTATTTATTTACTTCTAATCTTTTCGTGGCTCGTTTTATTATTAGAATCGAAATTGTAGCCCGGCAATTACGCGATGTTTTTCGTTGACTAGGGACGCGTGTAGTAGACGGCTGGTAATTATTATTATTGATAAGTGTTTCATCTGCAAAAACACGATTTCTATTTTTCTCTGTCTTAATTATATACCACGCCTTCCGCTTTTTTGTTGTTCTTCGAGTGGTAGGGGAGAACAAAACACGACTATTAATAATCATTATCCATGTTTACTTTACTTTAGATAAGCATGAGAAGCAGAAATATTCATTCGCGGTGGAGCACGTGAACTGCCTCCTCGTTAATTATCGTTAACAGATATGCCTTCTGACTGTCTTGAACAAAAACGCAAATCGGTAAGCACCGCATTCAGTACACTGTTATACACACATCTGCTTCGTCATTAATATGGCCAACGACATCTTTATATCGTATTTTTAAATTTGGAAAAAGAGTTTGATCATTTGCAATGATATAATTTAGCGTTAAAGCTGTAATTCTGGCAGAATAAACATTACTGAAGAAGACTTTCGGACAAATAAACGTAGTCGCCTGCAGATAATTTGAAAAAGAAAAAAAAAAAAACAAAAAAAAAACAAGATTGATTCCAATCAACAATAAAATCTGGTTAGGCGGAAAGGCCATACAGATGTGGATAAGAATGGTAAATTTTTCCTTGGAGAGATTTCCATCGGGTTTATATTTTTGGGTGATATGTGGGTACTGCCAAGGAACATTCGTGACAGAAATTTCAGATCCCTCACTTGTCTAGTTTTTGAGAAACTCACTTTTTTCTGAAATGCGGTTAATTTTTTTTTCTCAAGCGCAAGCTGATCGATTTTTAAATTTTTTTAATATGTTGTAGACATGTGGGAGGGACATCTTAGAAAAAATTAACAACCCCCTCCCATCATATTCGACCCTCCAGATGACACTTTCTGACACTGTTCGACGTTTTTTACCGATGAAAACGCATGAGCACCTAATGTAACTGGGGCATTTTTAAATGTATTTTAAACGCCTAAATAATATGTATAGGATGGGCCAAAAAAACATCCCGAATTTTAAATGCTCGTCAAATAAAGACTAATATACTTACGGAAATTAAACAAACGTTGAAATACTTCAAAAAGAACGCCATTTATTGTACACTATTAGTTTTGAACAATACTCCGTATGAATAGTCACCATTTTGATTTTTACATTATTGCAATCTTTCCTCAAAATTATGCATTACTTTTTTAAGAGTTGGTTTTTTAATCGCCGCAATTTCCTTCTGAATGGCCAATTTCATCTCGTCGGTTGTTGCTGGTTTACCCTCGTACACCTTACTTTTCAAGTAGCCCCATAGGTAAAAATCTGTCGGTGTTAAATCCGGACTGCGCGGCGGCCAAAACAGCTCACAGTTTCGCGAAATCAAGCGGTCCTGAAACTTCTCTCTTAATAACCGCAAAACATCGTTACGAATATGTGGTGTGGCCCCGTCTTGTTGAAACCACGTTTTAGATAATGCAATCCTCTTCCGTTTGAGCTCCGGTAGAAAAAACTCGTTTAACATTTGGATGTAGCGGTCGCCGTTCACAGTAACATTCGCTCCGTCCTCCTCGAAGAAGTAGGGACCGATTATCGCTTTCGCACTGACTGCGCACCATACCGTGATACGAGGAGAGTGCAAGGGTACCGGGTGAACGATTCGAGGGTTTTCAGTAGCATAATACCGCATGTTTTGTTTATTAACGTTACCATTTAAATCGAAATGCGCCTCGTCGCTAAAAAAAACATAATCCAAATCGACGTCTTCTTCCTCCAGCATATCCAAAAATTTATTACAAAATTCTAACCTTCTTGGCTTATCTGTTGGTATCAATTCTTGGGTTAGTTGTATCTTGTATGGGTGCATATTGAGGTCGTTTCGAATTATTCTTTTGAGTGAAGTACGGGGAATTTTCAAGGCGGAAGCCTGGCGACGAACGGATCTGCGCGGACTTCGCGACAATGCTACGCGCACTTTTTCGATGTTTGTCGGGGTTCTAGACGATCGACGGCGACCTTGATGGTTGACCGCCACCACACTACCGTATTCTCGGAAGGTTTTTACCCATTTGAGGATACTTTTACGGTCGGGGGGATTGTCATGACGTTTTAAATCAAATTGTTTTTTTAAACGCGCGTTGTACCGCGATTACACTTTCACCGTTTTTCACAAAGTACTCGACAACGAAAGAGCGTTGTTTACACGTCCACGACATCATGACTACTAACCAACTATATTTATATTAAACGGCATATTATTTAGCGCCAGATGGCGTTGCAATCGCTACGCTAACTCACAGTGTATGATTTTGACGAGCGTTTGAAATTCGGGATGTTCTTTTGGCCCACCCTATATTTTGGTCAAAAAAAAATTTTAGCTCGATAGTGGTCAAAATTAGTAAAACAGTACGTAAGTGAAAATTTTATTGAAAATGAAGCTGTTTATGATACGATATTTATGCTTCACTTATATGCTGCTTATTTCAATACAAGACCATGGACAAGAAGCACCGACTCCGCTGAGCCCTCTTACGGACCCTTGCAGCACCCCAACCCTCTAAAATTGAGTCAAAATGAGATAATATAAATGCAAACTATTAGATTTAGGCAGACTCTCAAGTAAGGATGCAATAATACACGTGGAAAGGAATTATTTCATTACCCAGTAAAAATAAAATCGAAAACATCAATCTTTGTCGCTGTCGTCTTCGATCACCAACTCGAGAGCCTCATCGGTGCTGAATAGCCGCCGATTATCAGCTCGTTTGACCATTTTAGACCGGTACGGTCATCTGCTAAATAATAAATTATAGCTACTGCGAGAGAATAAGTCGCGCTACGTCCTCATCCGACACGATGAACTTGAAAATACTCTTAAAAATTGATTACAGATACGACACTTTACCTCATTTCGTCTGGAACTCATGATTGAAAATAAAAATTACACGAGGCAAGGAAAAATGATTTTTGGGACGACTAAGAAATACAATTTTCTTTTCTTTCGGGGTTTTTTTTTTCTTTTTTTTTAATGGGTTTGTCAACGAGAACAATAGCTCAAAAAGTGGGAAGAACGAGAAAATAACGTTATATTCTTACACGTTTGAGGGTAGAGGATACAAATAATTCAAGGGCAAGAATAACAGAAGCAGAAGAAAATGAGAGAATGTAGGAAAAATTATAGGAATATCTAGTTTTAGTAGAAAAGGATGAAAAGGACAAAATGGAGTAGAAGTAGAAGAAAACCGTGAAAATGATACGGGAAAGAGACTGTGGTTAAAGCGAAGGTGACAAATAGCAGAGTTTGTAGAGTGTTTAAGAGAAAGGAAGCCAAAGAAGCCATGAGTGAGGAGGAAGAGATGGCTGAATAGAGAAATAAAAAGAGGCAGGATTCAAAAATGAAGAAAGAGTTAAGCCGTAATTTAGAATGAGCGACCGAGGAAAGAAGAAGAACAATATTATGAGCAGAAAAGGTGCCCAAAAATCTGCCACTGGAAATGGAAGAACGGGCTAAGGAATGCACCACCACCTCATTACCCTCAATGCCCAAATAACCAAGAGTACACAAAAGATCGATCTCAATCGAATGAAGGAGGAAAAGATTATGAATGTATGAGAAATATTACATAAACGGAAGAGAGAGTAAGAAGAGAAGATGTGATAGTTTACAGAACACTTTTGGAATCCGACATTATGAGCATTTTATGGGAAATTAATTATTAGAAAACAAAGAGGACACAGTAAGTAGAATAGTGATAGATTCGGTATAGAAAATTGAGCAAAAGAAAGGAAGTTTAGAAGATTTAGAGTAATTTAAGGCAGGACAAAAAAAAGCAGAACCAACTCCACTTGGCCCTTTGGAACCGTTAGTATAAATAGCGGCGTGTGTAGGAAAAAGAGAACCTAAAGAATTGGAAAATTAAATTCTGGGGACATGTTGAGGGACGGATTTAGAACAAGTCGGTAAAGAAAAATATTTAATAAGACGAAGGAAAGTGGGGAAATAAGGAAGCTTGCCATGTCTATAAATAAAGGTCTAAAATTTAAAAAGACGAATTGGAATTTTATTAGAGGTAAATCGCCATTTATGAAGGATAGAAGAGTGTAAGATGAAACAAGTGAAGAAGAATAAACCGGCAGACGCTTAATCAAGAAGCGGTATCCCAAGTAAGATCTACGAATAAAGAGAGAAGGAATATGGGATTCAGCAAGGATAGCCGCCACTGGGGTTGATTTCAGGGCACCAAGGTAAAGACGAACACAGGTATTTTGAATGCGATCTAATTTGGAAAGAGAAAACCTGTAAGAATTGCGCCATAAATAACGCAACAGTAATCCAGGCAAGAACGGATAAAGGATTTGTAGAACACGAGTAGGTGAGCTTTTTAGGAGAGGATAAATACAGATGATTAATGTGATCGTGAAAAGAGAAACAACTGTCAAGAAAGATTCCTAAATAGTGGAAGGAGTTTTTAAGGGGAATTAGACTACCATTTAAAATAAGACTAATCAAAGAAGGATCAAAGGGGCGAAGGGTAAAGATAACGGACGAAGATTTAGAGGGAGAGATAAAGAGATGAATATTAGAAAGAGAAATTACTAGTAACATTAAAGAACTTTGAAGGCTGGAGTTAACGAAGGAGATATTGCGATCGAAGGTATAGATAAACGCATCGTCAGCAAAGAAAATCGAAGTAGAGTTAAGAGGCATAGAAGCGATTTTGATAAAATAAATATTAAAGAGCGCAAATTCTATGGCAGGATTCTTAAGGTAATCCTCAAAAGATTAACCTGGTAAAAGAGTCGAGAGGAGAGGAAAGAATTACAGTTCTGCATTAAAAGAGAGTGATAAGAGAAGCAAAGTGGACACTGGAATGTTAAATGAGACCCTTATATCAAAGAGTGTGTGAAGGTGAATGTTACCAATAGCAATTAATATGTTCACGAAAGCAGCAATTAAGAATTTTTTATTAATAAATGACATATAAACGTTCGACAGAAACAATCTGAAGGACCACGTCCAGGACGAAAACCGAATATATTGTTAGGTAACAAATTTCGGCGCTTGAGTCATCAAATGAGTCGCCTCTTAATTAAACTTTCGAAAAGCTTCCTCACATACGAAGCAAGAGAAATAGTACGAAATGAAGAAGAAAGAGGTTTTTGAATAGGAACAATAAAATAAAAGTGTTCCAGGAAGAAGGAGTAGAATTGGAACCAAGAAATGAGTTAAAAATATTTAAAAATATCTTGAGGAAAAAATCAGAGAGATTTTTAGGATCAGAAAAAGTGATCACATCTACGCCCGGAGAGGAGTTAGATAAATTGCTTAAAGATAAACGTAGTTCTGATAGAGTAAAAAGAGAGGTTAAAAAATGTGACGAACTAGGATCAGACGGGAAAAAGGATTCCTGGAAGCTAGCGACATAACTAGGAGCTATAGAATCAAAAGACGGTTCTAGTTTTGCAGGAGGAAAATTATGTTTGGAGAAAGGGAGTATTTAAAGGGCTTAGCCATTTTCCATATATGAGAAATAGGAGTGGATAGAGAAAAAGAGGAGCAGAAGCTTTTCCACGAATTTTCCTTAGCCGTTTTAAAAACAAATTTGGTTTTAGAATTGGAATTCTTATGAACCAAAAAGTTGTAAAGACAAGGATAAGAACGAAAAGTTCTATAAGTAAACATACTTAAATTAAAAGCTAAAAACTCGAATAACAAGAAAACAAAATAATATATATTACATTTATCCGAGAGGGGCAAATCCACGAATTGATAAGTCAGGTGATATTCGGGTTTAATTAAATTAATGAGTAATATCCCCAATCATATTTTAAACGAAAATAGCATATTGGTGTGTGGAAAAGTAGTGAAGTGGCTGAAGGAATGGTACAAAGAATAAATACCAAGCTACGTCCCGAATTTTTCAATTTGTTTTTCTCAGTTATGCATCTATTTGATCATAAATTTTCTTCTATTTTTCTTTTGTTTGTTTTTGCGTCGTTCCTTTTTCGTTACTTTTCTGCTTGTATTTCTTAAAGAAGATCATGTATGCGAATTGAATATATAAGCTATCTTTATGTATTAAGGCATAGTATCTAGAGTGAATACATGTATGCGCATGTTTTTATATATATATATATTTAGACATATAGTAATTTAGTTTTATTCCTTTCCAATTTATATAATAAGCATGATGAAATTTGTAATGTATTTAATTTGAATAAACGATTATAAGAGCGTTGGGGGCATAACTCACAACTTATTTTAAAATAAAAAAATCTGCCTTACAGTCCTCATTCCACTGTAATGAGGAGGACGTTCTGGGTTTTTTGTTGTGAGTTAGTCGGATAGTAGGAGAAGAATAAGTTAAGGCAGAGGAGATTAATTCGATAAAGAAGTCATATTGGGAAGATGAGTTTAAATTAAGAGGAATCGAAGAAAGCGAAGAATCGACGAGAGAGCGGAAGATGGCCCAGTCTATTTTAGGCAGGATCCATTTGGGAGAGTGAAGAGGTTTATAAGGAGCATAAGAAGGGAAGTCGTTAAAAGAGATGATGATAGGAATATGATCGCTCCCAAAGGTTCCGTTTAGAGTTAACCATGAACATTTGAGACTAAGATTAGGAGAACTGAATGATAGGTCTGTAGAACTGGAGAGCAAAAGGACTTTTAACGCATGTAGGTGAATCATCATTAAGGAGGATTAAGTCATTTTGTAAGATAAAATTTTCAAGTACGAAACCATTACTGTTGTATGTACTATAACCCCAGGCAGGTGAGTGCGCATTCCAATCGCAGGCTGTAATAAAATGGGGAGGAAGAGAATTAATAAATGATTGAAGAGTGAAGATACGTAGATCAAAGTTAGGAGGTATGTAAGCCGAGATGAGATTAAATGGATTTGAGAATTTGTTAAGTATTGAGATGCGGACGAAATTTCGATTTAACGGATTAGATGAAGTGGGAGGATAAATGTCGTGAGTTAAAAAACGGATGTCATTTCTGATTAGAATAGCTGAGCCACCACATCCGTCACCAAAATTAGAACTAATTAAAGCAAAATCTCGAATATTGGTGTCAGAGGAGTCTTTTAGTCAAGTTTTGTGAGAGCAGCGCGATACTTATGTTGATCCAACAAGCTCTCAAGAGAATTTATATTCGCTCTAAGGCTACAGCAGTTCCACTGTAATATTCCAAATTGACAAGACATGATAAAGAGAAAAGCGAGAAATATAAAAAGTAATAGAATAAATAAAAGAAAGTGAACGTAAGCTAGCAGGATAATAGGAAAATAATGGAGAGCCCAAATGGCGAGAGTAAAAATAAGAATCTGACAGACTAAGATGTAATCATCCGTACCGTTCAACTTGAATTCAAACCACACGAGGATTAAGGAAAAAAGGAAAAGTATAATTAACAGAGAATTTTTAAATTTAAGCTTCCACCGCTCAGATAAATCATTGCGATGGGCCGTGGCATGCTATCAACCAACCTAGTCAAAGGTATCAAGCTACAGCAATGGACAGCATTATACGAAATATATAACCAAATAACAGAAAAGTAAATGTAAAGTAATAAGGAAAACGATACAGAGTAGGATTTATTCGGGAGCAGCAACACCCATCGCTCAAACAATTCGTTGCGTCTGGGTCCCTGTATGCTATTAACCAACCTAATTAAAGAAGCCAAGCAACACCAAGACAAAGGACTGAGAGAAATAGTAAAAACCCTTGTGGAATCAACGCTGGTACTGACAAAACGAATTCTGTTAGATTTTATAAAACCATTTTTAAGAATCTTTATATATAAAAATGGAAGCCAGAGAAAGGGGTAGAAAAAAACGAACAGAAATATTGAGAGCGGCAAGAATCCAAAACTTCACTCATCTGATGAGTCTGCCATTAATTATAAATTCTGTTTAAATTTTAAATTAGCAACTAAAATTAAAAATTAAAAATTAAAAAGTTGCTAGATTAATGAATAGAAATATAAATCGAACAAGACAACAACGGTATTTCAAATCAAATCAAAGTATATATTTTCAAAATTATACAAAATAGATTACTCTTAAGATTAATTGAATAATTGCTTATGCGCTAGTGGCACGCGAGTAGCGAAATATAAACTAATGTGCATAGGCCTAGTTTGTTTTCCTTTTTATTTTATTTATTTTTATTTATTTATTTATTTTTAAATCTGTGTAAGCACAGATAATTAATTAAATAAAATGAAACTCTATTTTTGAAACAGTTACTTAGCCCATGCTTACAAACTTGTGTACACAAATGTGTTATTACATATTACAAATCAAAGATACAAAACACAAAAATAAAAATTAAAATTAAAACATCTATCTTAGACGCATTGAATGTTCGCACTTAACGGCTATCACATTTATACCTCCACCCTTAATACACAACGTACTCAACATGGAAACTCCAATTACAATATGCAAAGTTAAATCTAAATTAAACTATTACAAAAACTAATAGATACGATTTTAGGGAAGTTCTAAAATTATACTGAAATAAAATAATTCTAACATTAAGAAATAAAAGCTGAAATAACCAGAACACTCGGAGTGTTTTAATTATTTTAAAGAATATTAAAAAAAATAAAATTCAAGTATTTTATCGGTGCTGTTTACATGACGTAAAGTAAAGTTACTTAATTATACCGATACATATTTTACGATTATACTGTAAATGATGATGTTGTCAGTAATAACAATGTTAGGCATTTTTATCAAATGAACCGAAATTATACTAAATTTTTGTTAAACCGAAAATTAATATGGATTAAAATATATTATTTGTATAGAAACCAAAGTGAGGCACAATAAGAATTATGTATTAATCGATCTAAAATAATTAAGTGATGTGACAACAATCGATTTATGACATATATCGAAATTCTAATAGGTTTATATTATATGAAATACTATTGATAACCCGGCTATTTACTGTACTGAATTTTATTGTATAAATAATTTTATTATTGTTATGTGTTTATAATACTTAGAAATACTAAAGAAATACTTATATTTATAGTTTTTGCACAGACTCTATTCGTAATTTTCATTTTGCAAAATATTTACAAGTACTACGTCGTGATGTGAGATGTAAGATAAATAAATAAATAGATGAATAAATGAATGTATACTTAAAGCGGTTTAGTACAGTGAATTTTACTTCATATAATGTTTTTTATTTTTAACTATAATTTATTTTCATGTGCAGTGACTTAAGATATAGAATTCTCAGTGCAATGTGATTTTATATAAATGCTTAATCATATCCCAAGTATTTAATCAAAGCCGAATATTATCTTCAGAAATGTAATCAGATAAAATTTTACACTAGTATCTGTAATTTTTGAGATTTGTTTTTATCGTTTCTGGTAATAAGTTATGTAGAATAGAACCCATATACATATGTATCTAGCCTGCTTTCTAACATATTTGTTGAAACACGGTAAGCTAGCTTTTTCTCGTTCCAATGTTCTAGTAATTCCTGCATGAATTCTTATGTTAAATTTATCTTTATTTTTTTGTACATATAACAACAGCTGCACGTAATATTCTAATTGTTAAAAGATTTTTAGAATTACAGTTTTGCTTTATCGAGCTTATTTTTCTACATATTGATTTTTGTAAAGAATCTGTTGGTGCAATACGATGTTTTCGCCGCATTTCCCCAATGAATGTATTCCATAAGTAAGAGTATTTTTTTTTTTTTTTTTTTTTTTAAACCCCCCTTTGGGCATATCAACAAAGGATCTTCGCCCAGAAACGAAAGGAAGGAGAAGGATCAGTTAAATGTAGATTCGGTCAGCTATTGATAAGATAAAGGAACTGAGGATAGGAACAACTGAGATCGACGGAAACGATAAGATATACGAGGCACAATAAGGAGTAGGGAGTTTGAGTGACAGCAGATTGGAATACAAAGAGGTTCGTTCGTTCACGAGGGATGGACATTCAAAGAGGATATGGTCAGGATCACAGACGGCTACGTCGTCAGGATGAAGAGGGCAATAAGGGGAAAGAGCGAGATGAAAACGAAAGCGTGAGGAAGGAAGAAGAGTATGATTCAGACGTAAACGGATAATAGGAACAATAACGGAGCGGTGAAGCGAAGGAAAATCGTAAAACCAAGGCCGCGTGGGAAGATTAGGTTGGATGGAAAAATAAAAGGAAGAATGATTAGAAAAGGAGGAAACGTAAAAATCTGACCAAAATCTAACATGAAACTTTTTGCACAATGGGAGTAAATTCGAAACGGGAATTTTAGAGAAAAAAAAGCGGGAGGATACAGCAATCTGAGCCAAAGAATCAGCCATTTCGTTACCCTCTATCCCCATATGACTGGGGACCCAGAGCATTTCAATGCGGATAGCGTGAAGTGAGAAGAGAGTGTGAATGAGAGAGCGAATACGGAGGATGAAAAGGTCAGAGGAGTGAGAGGGGAAATGAGAGGAAATAGCTTTAAGAGCACACATGGAGTCGGAGATAATTAAAAATTTAGAAGAAGAACGATGTGAGGAAATATGGATTATGGCACGTAAAATGGCCGTTAACTCGGCCGTAAAGATAGTACAAAAGGAAGGGAGACGAAAAGATTCAGAGAAATTAATGCTCGGAATGATGAAAGAAGCTCCAACTCCATTAGGCCCCTTCGAACCATCCGTAAAAATAGCAATATGGGAAGGAAAAGGTTGGTATAATACTAGATATAAAGTTCTCAGTTAGTTATAATTAAAAACTTGCTGTAAGTATAGAAAAGAAGATAGCGATACGAATAATGGGTATTCCTTAAAACCAAACTTAGGTTTGCTCGTTCGTTCGCGTTGCGTTCTTATCAGCAATCAGTTGTGTTCCGATTGCATTGTCTTCTATATCGGCCAACTCGGTGAGATCATTCTTATTTTATTATCTTATTTTCTAATTTTAATTACCAGCGGTTTTTAGTTTACGTTCGATTTCTTATTTTTCATTTATTTCTATTTAATCTTAATTTTGTTTTATATTACGAGTACTTATCTCCTTCTATTTCCTCCGATAAATGAGCTCGTCTAGCGGGGGCTGCTCGACGGCCTCCTCCAAAGACGGTAAACACGTCAAATCGGGTCTAGCCCTTCAAGTGATGGAGGTTGACGCTTCAGCTAAGCGTAAACCTTCCGGTCCTCTTTCGCTGGTCGCGTCAATCTTCTTAGACGACGACATTTTAACAGGTCTTGAATCGCCTATTCCTGTAATCTCTATAAGAAGAATATTTCGTACTTCTGAAGGTAAAAAAATTCCTACGAAATCCGTTGAACTCAAGTTCTCCAAATCCATCTTTCCTGACTTTGTGTCAATTTACAATCTCCGCTTCCCTGTGTCTCCTAGTATCAAACCACCTATGCAGTGCTCTAAATGTTTTCTTTTTGGCCACATTTCTAAGAACTGCCGTAGTTCCTGCGCCATTTGTGCCCACTGTTCCTCAAAGCACCCTCTTTCCGAATGTTCTAATCTCCAAAATCCTCTACTATGCCGAAACTGTAACGACATCCACTGTTCTAATGACCGCAGTTGCCCCGAGTGGTCCAAACAAAGGGATATTAAAAAAATCATGGCCGTCGAAAACGTATCGTTTCACGAAGCTACCAATATAAGAAACAATTCTTTTAGCACTCCAGCGTTTTCTTATGCCAGTCGCGCCTCTATGCCCTCTTCTAATTTGATCGTTGCTCCGGATACCTCTATCTCCACTCCCCACCGTCCTATAAAATCTCCTACTTTCCGTAAACCCAACAAAACTAAATCTTCTTTTAATCAGAAGCCTCAATTCCCTCCTCTTCATTCAAATCATTTTCCCTCCTCCTCCAGTGGCTGGGCTCTAAACCACCCCGTTAGATCCAACATTAATCCAGGCCTCCCTTGTACCTATGTTACCTCCGCTTCTATCTCCAATGATCCTACACCCATTTCTTCTCGAGTAGTTCATCTTCCTCCTATTAATAATTTAGCAACAGGAATAATTGACCTGCTCTCTTCCCACAACATTGCGCCTTCTTCTAACTTTGCCTCCTTGCTTGTCTCTTTCTTGTCCAGTAATTTACACCTTAATTTCTCCTTTGATCTCCTTTTGGCTACATCAGCTATTCAGAAAGCTGCTGAGAGATGGTTCATCTGCTCACAACAGCTAATTTCAAAATTTGGAATCTCTCTTCCAAATCCTCTCATTTATTTGAGAACTTTAAAATGTACGGAGTTGGTTCATTTGAACCATACTTTTAATGCAGTTAATGTCTCCTTTCCTACTGCTCATCCTTGTTATTTTAAAGAGACGCGTTGGACGGTATTTAACTATACCGGGCCAATGTATGTTCCTTTAATTTTTCAGGTTCTAATTCATAGGCTATTGACTTGGTTGTTTTTTATCATATATCATATGCGAACCAGTCATAGCTTTAAAGTTATAACAAGTCTATATAATAATACGATGCATAGATTTCCCTTGCGGAATAATGTTCTCCATTTGTTGTTTTCTCTTAATATTGTTTCTTATCTCTTTTCCTCTCCCTTATATTTCGTCATATTTCTGCAGGTTCAATCTTATTTCGTTGTTTTCCTTTGCTCCTCTGCGTCTAAATCCTTTTCTCCTCCCTTCTGCCGTTTCTTGCTCGGCGATCCAGATTTGCTTTCCTATTACTTCCTATTTTTGCTTCCACATGATGCACAAGTTTAATATTCTCCAATGGAACTGTCGTAGTCTGAGAGCCAACCAACAGTCATTGGAATGAATACTTGATTCCTTTTCCATTCATATTGCTCTCTTATCTGAAACATGGCTTTCCGATTCCTCTAACATATCCATTCGAGGCTTTACAGCAATCCGATCCAATCGTGTTGATGGCTATGGTGGCGCTGCCATTCTCATAAGAAATGATATCTTTTTTCTCTCCCACGACCATTCCTCTGACTTTTCTTCTAATTCTCATTCACCCAACCTAGTCCATATTTCAATCCCAAATATTTATCCTCAGCCTATTCATATAATTTCTGTATATATTCCTCCTAATTTTGATCTCAACAATTTCCCATTCACACTATTGACTTATCCTCACTCTCTTCCTTTCATTATTGGTGGCGACTGGAATGCTCACTCACCTCTTTGGGGCTCTGCGCGTCACAACAGAAACGGTCGTGTTCTTGAAAACTTTATTCTTAACAACAATTTTGTCCTTCTTAATGACAACTCACCTACTCTCTACAAAGGTGCACACTCATACAGCTCGGTGGATCTGTCCTTTACTTCTCCCCACTTTGGTCTTAAATGTCATTGGAGAACTTTGGACGGTACCTTCGGCAGTGATCATGTTCCCATTATTCTTTCCTTTCAAGACCTTCTTCCTCCTCCTCCTCCTCCTAATTATCCTAGACCTGCTCTCACTCCCAAATGGCCGTTTAATAAAGTTGATTGGGACAAATTCCGCTGAAACATCGACCTTTCTCTTCCTTACATACACTCACATACTGATTCTATTCAACAATATAACGCTTTTTCTAATTCCATTTCTTCTGCTCTTGATATCTCCTCTCCGCCACTTCATCATTCCAAAAAAAAACTATTATCTTCTGTCGTCCTCACTTTGGTGGAATAATGATTGCACGAACGCCTTCAAGGATAGTGTTTCCTCCTTTCGACTCTTCCGGGCTTGTTCCTCCTTTTCCAACTTCATGGCTCACAAAAGGGCTAACGCCAAGGTTAGATTCATCCTTAAAATGTCCAAAAGAAATTCATGGCGAAATTTTTGTTCATCATTTTCTAGATCTACCTCCATTTCCCATCTTTGGAGAATGGCTAAAGCTTTTCGCTCCTCCAGCTCCGAACGCCCCTCACACTACAACCTTCCTTCAGAGAAGCTCTCTACTTTTCTTGATTCAATTGCTCCTTCCTATGTACCTTCCCTCGAGAAATCATTGGCTCCTCCCCTACCTATCACATCTCCTTCTCACTTTTTCTCTTCTCCCGTCAGCTTCAATGAACTTTACGATTCCTTGATCAGTTCTTCTAATTCTAGCCCAGGTATAGACGGCATCCCTATCCTTGTCCTCAAGAACCTCTCTGAGTTAGCACTCGAAACACTTCTGTCAATCTATAATTCCTTCCTGTACACTTCTGCAACTCCACCACTTTGGAATTCCTTTATTATTATTCCTATCCCGAAAAAGAATCCTAACTCCTTCCGTCCAATCTCTTTAAGCCTTGTGTTTAAGAAAACTTTTTGAACACATGATTAATAAACGCCTGGTCTGGTGGCTAGAATATAACAATATTTTTCCCGATAATATGTTTGGTTTCCGTTCTGGCCTTGGTGCTACTGACTGTATATCCTTGTTCCTTTCCGACATCTATAAATCCTTCATTCATAGGAAATTTACCATCGCCGCGTTTGTTGATGCCACTGCTGCCTTTGAAAATGTTCACTTACCTTCTTTACAAAATAAAATGCTTTCCATTAATATCCCTCTTCAGTTTACTTCCTTAATTATCAATCTTTTTCGGAATAGAACAATTCGTCTTTCTACTCCTTTCTTAGACGATTCCAGATCAATTTTTCGAGGCCTTCCGCAAAGATCGTGCTTGAGTCCTACTCTTTTCAACATTTACTTTCACAGTCTTGCTACTCTTAACATCCCGTCTAAGTCCTTATTCTTCGCTGACGATATTCTCGTCTATTCCTCCTCTAATAATTTTTCTTCTGCCAATGAGGAGCTTAATTCTTCCCTTGATATTTTGGAATTATCGTTGTCTTCTCTTCATCTTTCTATTTCTCCTGAAAAGTCTGCTTCTGTAGTTTTTACATTTCGTCCCCTTTTAATCGTTCCTTAGTTTTCCTGTGTCAACTCCCTATTCCTCTAGTTAACTCCTTTTACCTTGGTGTCATTCTTAATAGTAATTTATCTTTTTACGATCATATCAACTATCTATGTACATCGGCTCTCAAGAGATTAAATTTCCTAAAAGCGTTGTCCCCCCGGAAATGGGGGGGGGGGGCGATCCGTATATTCTTCTCACACTTTATAGATCCATTGTTCTTTCTAAATTGGACTATTGTTCTTTTCTTTATGCCAGTGCTCCCAAATCCCTCCTTACCAAACTTGATCGCATCCAAAACTCTTGTCTTCACCTCTGTATTGGTGTTCTGAATTCTTCTCCAACTCCTGCTCTCGTGGCCGAAACTGGCTTCCTTCCTTTATTTATTCGAAGACTTTATCTCGGTGAAAGATTTATGATTAAACGTCTTCATATGCCTCACTCGAAACTCGTGAATTGCTATCAATATATTCTGGACAACTGGCGTTTCTCTCCTAGAAAAATTCCAATCCTTCCACACATATCCTCCCGACTTGTCCTATTCTCTCAGTTTATCCTCTCCTATAATAAATCCCCGTACTTCACTTATAATTTCGTAGAAATGTCGTTTTCTCCCAAGCTATTTTCTCTTCCCTCGAACATTAAATCTCTTCCGTTTCCTGTAATACACAACGAATTTAACCAAACTCTACATTCACTTTTTCCAGCTCACAGCATGGTTTTTACGGATGGCTCAAAATCTGCTTCAGGTGTCGGAGCTGCTTTTATCCTTCCTGATATAAACTATATTCTAAGTCATTTCAACTCCCTTCATTATTTCTATCTTTTTAGCCGAATCCATGGCTATTTTACGTGCTATCCCTTTTATATCCTCATCATCCAATTTATCAAAATTCGTCATATGCTCTGATTCGAAAAGCGTTTTATCAGCTATCTCATCTCCATTCCCTAAACCATCGTCAGATCCTATTATTCTTTACATTCGTTCTTTAATTTATAATTTATTAACATCCCGTTCTATCCTAATTGACCTGTTCCGGATTCCGGGCCACTGCGGCATCATTGGTAACGATCTTGCCGATTCATTGGCATGTCAAGCTGCAGTAAATGGCCGTTTCATAGACAGATTCCCCTCCTAATGTCTTTGTCCACTCTCTTATCGTTTTCACCATGACTTTTTGATCTTTATCCGTCTCTTTTCTCCAATCCTAACTCCTTTTATATTGCTATACAACCCTCTGCAGCTACTTCTTCCTGGTTTAATAATTTTCCCTGCATCAGTCGTTCTGTTATTTCTTCCATAATTCGTTTTAATCACAGTCTGCTTCCTGTTTCCCTCTTTCGTTTTAATATTGTTCAGTCTCCCTTGTGTCCTTTCCATCCTCCTATCTTAAATTTGACCTGTGGTATAAATCACCTCCTATTCGAATGCTCATCTATCTCCTCAGAACGCGCAGTCCTTTATTCTAATTTGCTTGGCCTTGGCCTCTCGACCCCTTACTGTGCCCACTATATTCTTGCTCTTCTTTCTCTTTCTGTTGTTCCTATATTGGCTATCTTTATTTCTTCTGTTTCTAATCGCTTCCTAATTTAACTTTCAAGTCCCTACGTTTCATTGTTTGTTGGTTCTTTGTGCTAGGTAAATGTCCTGAGTTGACGCGCACAAGATAAAAAAAAAAAGGTATTCCTTATTTAATAAACGTTACCTGGATGAGAAAAAAGTATCAAAAAAATAAACACGAGATCAAATTTTTTCGTATCTCAGAGGACTCCTCTTCGGGGAGACCGTTTTTTTTTTTTTTTTTTTTTTGGGGGTTCGTCATAAAGACATTGGCCCAAGAAGAGGGAGAAGAATGAGAAGCGGAATCAGATGTTTATGCGATCAGATATGGAAGATAGGAAAGACCCAAGTGCTGGGATGACCGAGGGTGATGGCAAGGAGAGGACAAAAGCTGCGCAATACGGAGTTGGAAGACCAATTGACAAAAGGGAAGAGTAAAAGGAAGAACGTTCGGAAGCGATAAAGGTGCACTCAAACAAAATGTGATTAGCGTCACCTATAAAGTTGCGAGAGGAAGGGTGTAGGAGACAGTGAAGAGAAGGGACCAGAGAAAAGCGAAATAGGGAAGCAGGAAGCAAACTGTGCCCAAAGCGTAGGCGACAGATTGTAGAGAGAGTTGAACGCCGTATGGAGGGAAAATTGAAAAACCATGGATAAGACGGTAGATTAGGCTGGATAAAGAGATAGAAGGAATCCGGATTTGAGAATGAGGAGGAATGCGAATTTAACCATAGTTTGGAATGAGCTGAAGTGGAGAGAAGATTAATATTATGAGATGAAAAGACGCTGAGGAATTCACCGGCAGAAGAGGATGAACGAGCTAGTGTATCGGCCGACTCGTTACCCTCGATTCCAGAGTGGCCGGGAATCCACAGTAGGTCAATTTGGATAGAGTGAGAAAGGAAAATGTTGTGAATAAGAGAGCGTATGAGAAGGATTATGTAATCAACAGAGGAAGAAGGAAAAGAAGAGGAGATGGCTTGAAGGACACTGTGGGAATCCGATATAATAAGGACTTCATGCGAAACTAGGGAAGAAGCAACAAAAAGGACGGCACGCAGGATGGCAGTAGACTCGGCATAGAACACTGAACAAAAGGGAGACCGTGCGGACAAGATGTTTCGTTATCCGCCGCGGAACAACAATAAAAAATACATATATAGGTGAAATCTTGAATCATGTAATCGGCGAAATAATGGAGGATAAATACTGTGTAAAAACGTTTTCTCTGGACCTTCAGCAATTTTAAAGTTTTCTAATTCACAACTTTTTATACCAGGTTTAATCCTCGCGGCACTCTTGGAAATGTTTGTGACACACACATATATATATATATATATATATATACATATATATATATATAGATCGTTAATAAACTTTTAAACTGGTTGCTGGAAGATTTTTTTCTTTTTTGAGGGCTCAGCTAATAAAGAGCATTGACCTATGTCTTTATTTTCTCTGATTTTTTTATTTTTTTTTAGATAATAATTGATACTATTCGCTATTGAGCAAAGGAAGGATGCGATTATTGGAAAAATGAGGGAGTTCGGAAAATATCGATGAAATATTATAAGGTGTAGGAACATCGAGTTGTAGTAAATTAGAGTATAGAGTACTGGTTGTTCATTGAATAAAGAGGAGCACTGAAAAAACATATGGTTAGCGTCGCATACGTAATTATTCCACGCTAAATGAAAGAGACAGAATGAAGATGAAGAAGGAAAGACCCGGTACCGTGAAGCGGGGAGGAGTGAATGGTTAAATCTGAGACGACATATGGATACAAGAAGTTACGTTGAATAACTTGACAGCCCCATGGACTAGCAGGAATGGAAGGTTGGATAGAAAGATAGGAAGGAGTGTGGATTGGAAAATGAGCGAGCATACTCGTACATGTCGGACCAAAATTTCGAGTGTAATTGTTTGGAGATAGAAAAAAGTATTATTGGCTGGATAAAGATTAATGCAATTACCATTCGTAGTAGTTAAGTACGCTAGATTGTTGACCCCTTCATTTCCCTCATTTCTAACATGACCTGGTACTCATAAAAAATCTATTTGACAAAGTATGTATAAAAAGTTAGATTAGAAACCAAGGATCGAATCGGAAGAATCATGGAATCAAAAAAACGGGGACAGTACAGGGAAGATATATATAGCTGTCAATACACTTAGGGAATCGGAAACTATTAGAAACTTACTATTATGCCGAATCGAGGATATGTATAGCAATGCTTGAAGAATTGCAATTTATTCCGCCTAGTAGACCGAAGATATGGTAATTTAAACGATTCAGCATAACGTCTACTAAGAACAAAAAATGCAGTTCCAACTCCTGCGGCCGTCCCTTAGATCCATCAGTGCAAATAAGGATGTGTTGAGAAAATAAGTGATTAAGGTTTATGATGGAGTCCGTGAGAGGCGTTTCATGTGTAGAGAGAGAGAGAGAGGTTAAGTTGACTGGCTGCGAAAAGTTATAGAAATTTAAAGAAAAATATAGGATCTTATTGTCGGAAATAATGCAGGGGATAAACTTCTCCATTCTACAACAAATGCGCGATAGGATGTGGATATTTTTGGAAGAGAATCGCTAATTGTGAAGTTGAATAGACACGTGTTTCATTATAAATCGATATTCAAGATATCACCTACGGACTGATAGGAGTGGGACATTGGACGCAACATATTGCTTTGTAAAGCATAATAATAAGCGTGACCGGATCGTTGGTTGGTTGGCGGAAGAGATTTGAGTAGATTTAGTCTTTTACAAGTAGAAGCGTGTAAGTAGTTTATATGTTTTGAGAATGTTAGGCGGTTATTGAGAATAATTCCAAAGTAGCGGAAGTTATTCACTGGGGTATAAGAATTTTGTGTCAATATACCAATTGCGGAATAGTTGTAAGGACGATAGGAAAAAACCATGCAACTGATGTTTTAGAAATTCGTTGAAGATACCATCTAGTCTGGCAGATTTGTCGAATCGTTTTAAAAAAAAACTTTTTAACTCATTAAAAAGGATACTGTACGATTTCTTTTGGTTGTAGGCTCTAAAAGAGGCGTTTTTTCATAACCTATACAGTGTTGTTTCTCTTCTGATAGCGAATGGTTGCTCGAGATTTTGGCTAGATTCAAAAGCTTTATTGTATATTTCATTTTTAATTAGAACACTATAAAACTGATATTTTTGATGTACACTTTTCGTACGGTTGTTTTTTTTCAATTTTATTAATTTTAAGATTTCTATTTCGTGAATGTATTATACTTCTGTTTTTCATACGTGTTTATACATTCATTCGTAATTTTTCATATAAATTTTTACGCTAAAAATTCTTTGAAAATGAATCCAAAATTAGAAAATTACTTTCCTAGTTTTAATATAGCGATGAAGTATCTTCTACCGGCAAAATATCTAATCTTGCTCCCTTAAGGAAAAATCCTGTGGAAGTTCGATCAACCATAGATTCGAGTAAAGCCGGTTTTCTTCAATGTCTATACAGTCTGCCAGCTAAATATCACAGAGCCTAGTTGGTTAGATACCGATGTTTCGTTCGAACAAAGCTAGATTTAAATTCTGTTATGGCGCATAAAAAAAAAAAAAAAAAAATTAACATTGGTGCCCATTAGGCTGGAGTCATTGGCGATAATATTATCAGCGAATCTGTAAGTTTTTTTTAGCAGGGTTGTTTGTCATACTTGAACCGATATAATACACTCTAAAAGAGTTAAAATCACCCCCACAGATGAATCTATTACCTAAGATAAAGAAAAAATATTGTCTTATTCTGTGGAAGGTATTATGAATTCTGTATGGCAGTAAATTGCAGCAACAGTTAAATAGCCTACATTGATATTAATATTAGCTGAAATTATCTGAAAAGTGTTTGTACCGCGTATGATAAATGTTCAAGTTGCCAATAGGAGTTTTTTTTATCATAATCATTGTTTGTTTTTTTCTCTTGCTATTTTACACCTAGTTTTATGAACTATTTGTTAATCGATGGAATACGTTAAAATAACACGAATAAGCAACCCATCCAGTGAAGGGTGCTAAAATTAACTTATATATGTGTTTACAAAAAATGCATACACACATGCTGTTGTACTCTCGCGGGCAGATACATACCATGCACACATGCACGCGCACCCATGCCCGCACATACACCCTCACACATCACGTACTCACACATTTTATAATTTATATGAGATCTTGAGGTCGTTTTCTATTCAGCCTACGTTCCTCGCTTGGGTTACTCAGCAGTTCTTTTGTTGTTCTATTAGGATGTTCTTTCAATCTGGCAGCATATCGTCCAGCAGCAGTTGCTATTTCACATTCTTTACAAATTTAACTCCAAGATGTTCATGGATCATTGTGATGTTGGTTATGTACCATGGGGCAGAGATGATCGTTCGTAGTAACTTATTCTGCACTCTTTGTATAATTGAGATGTTGCTGTTTTTGGCTTAGCTCCATAATTGGCAGCCGTATTGCCAGACTGGTTTAAGAATTTGCTTATAAAGTAGCAACTTGTTTTCAAGAGATACTGTTGATCTCTTACCCAACAGCCAGTACAGTTGCCGCAGCTTGATGTTCAACTCATTTCGCTTTAATCATTGCGCTCCCGTGAGCAATTCCATCTGGATGTTGAATAGAATATATTTTATAACCGGGTATTCTAAAATTTTTACCATAGGTTAAATGCCTTTCAGTTATTATCGTAACATAAACTTTATATTTAGAAATACTTCGAGTTCATTCTTTTTTCGTGCGGTTCCATTAGCATTCCATAACATTATCACTAAGGTGTTTTGAGTAACTATATATTACTTTTCGGTACCGTAATTACTGTAAGGTTCTGTCGATAACTTTTGTCAGTATCGCAATTAATGGATTTATTACAGATTTAAATTCAATTAAAAATGAATTTAATATTTTGGTGATATCATTATTCGTGATTTCATGCTGCTTTATAACTATTTATGTACCTGCTGTATTTTTTCCCCTTCTTACTATTGTATCTTTCTTTTCTGTTTTTACTGTAGCTCCTCCTTTATATTTGATTTTGAGATGTTCATATGAATTGCCCGTAGATTTGATTGCAGTAATTGTTTTCCTAATTATCGGATGTACTGACCCAACTTTACTGATGGCCTCAATTACATTTATTTCAATGTTGTCTTTCATCGGTGTACTTGTCGCGCGTTCTTTTTGAGACTGAGATACATTGTTACTACATTATACTACAATAAGTTGTATATTTCTCTCACCACTATGGTGGTGGGACTGCCGCACTTTTTCTCTTCCTTTGCAAGAACCATCCCACTGGACCATAGTTGGAAAATGACCGAAGGATTGAAATTTCTATATACTGAACGCTCTTCCATTTACAATATCTCTACGGATGGCCTGCTACCTTTTATCGATGCTGTCGCTCTCGCTTACGTTTCCAACGTTTATACGAATTTATCTTTTACCCCTTCCAAAAGGCTCCGTTTACCATTTCCTTACTTTTGCCTCCCATATCAATAAATTGAAATCCATTCTTAAAAAATCATTCACTTTCACTTCTGGTTTTGGTTGTTTTGATGGTACATAACCTTCCTTGCTCTTAGGAATCTATTTAGCCTATCTGTCTAAACTCTTCTTGAAATATTTAACTTGCTTTTTCTCAAAGTTGTTACACTTCCTTCCTGAAACTCTTTCGCCACGTACAACAACAACCAACGATTAAACACCGAACACGAAAAGCCAAACAGAGGTAATCAATAAATCAGTTTCCTCAACGGAGAAATTCACTCGATTTACAGTTACTCGGATTATTAGAGATTTTATGTCTTTTTCCCGGTTTACCGCTACTTGGCTGAATTGCTAAGAGACGTAACGTACACAACCCGAAACCGTACCAATATTTAATCGTTAAAGTTATAAATTACATTATAAAATCGTTCCTTATATATACCGGGTATTACTCAAACGCTTATTGTACATTTTAAAATATGCGATGTAAGCCAGCTATCATGGTGTAATTGGTTAGTTAAATGTGTTTCGTCCAGGTAGAATATCCCGCTATTGCACATTGCAACTTCCAAAAATTTCACTTGCGCCGGGTTGATGTCTATAGTTGACGGGGTCAAAAAAAAAAAAAAAGAAAAAAGAAAAAAAGGCCACTATTTAGTGCTGTTTCCGTAATGAAAATTAACTTTAAAATATGCAAAAGTATTTATTTATTCTTTCGGCGCTGTATGCAATATCATAATATTTACTATAGTATTCAATAAAAGTCGCAATAGTTACAGACTATAGAGTGACTTCCTTGTCGCGCTGTGTAAATTATCGTTCGGTACAATTTAGCCACACCCCTCCTTCAATTTTTAGTATAAAAGTTTTCGGAGCAAGTTTAATTGGCAACTTCATTTTCGGTGATAAGGAAAATTTGTATTTTCTGATCAACGTAACCAGTCCCAACTTTACTTGCATTATACCGAAACGTTCACCTGAAACAAAGTAAACCACTTTTTTTAACAGGAGAAATTTCACGAATTACAAGAGCGGAAAATACGCGTAAAAATAGAAACGTTTTTGAATTATAATTAGTTTACACTGTCGTAAACCACAACAAAACTAAAATAATATTTATTTACATATATTAATAGAAATTTTATTATCTTCCGTTCACATTAATACTTTGAAACGCGTGTCCCAACTCGAATAATAAGTTTAAAGTTGGAGATACATATGAGTGCTCCACTTCGAAGTTCTGCTCAAAATTTAGAAGTGCGAAATTAGAATGTCTACAGCACGTTCTCAAACGGTCTTCATTCAAATGGATATTTCTAATTGAACACGGGGTTATACTAATCTTTGTTATTAAGGCGAATAATTCCTTGCTGCCACGTGTAATTAAAATACTTTTCATTTTGATTTTTGTACATTTATTGAACTTAATTCATTTTGAGTGTTAATTTTATCTTAATAAAAACTGAATTTAATTCAGCTAATAAGTTAACACAATATTTACTCTTTTACATCATAATGTTTACCTTATTATAGTTGACAGTTGCCACACATTTTAAAACTAATTACATTTTTCGTTTGAACCAATTTTTATCACATTCTTCTTTGAATATTTTTTGGCCCAGTATTTTAGAGTTATTTTTAAGATCCCTGTGTTTACTTTTAGTTTGTTTTTTTCTCATTTTCGATAATCCGTTTAGCGACGAATTAAAGTTTCAAAGGGCTAAAAGTACGAGTATATGTTTTACGTAATTTACTTAACGGATACTCTCAATTTTAGGATAAAGTTTAACCGGAACCAACATTTGCGTTATTTTTCTGATGAGTTTCAGTTTGTGCATGACTGTTTAAGTTTCTATTAAGCAGCGAACTTACACCGAAAATGTGTAAAGTTTAATATCAGAGTAAATAAATAGCTCTAAGATAAATTGCTTCGGAACAAAAAGAGCTAAATGAAACGGTAAATCACATTGACAATGAAGTAATGTAAAAGCGCGAAAAATTCACGAGAAAGAAACAATAAGAAAACAAATTATGGAGCTAAAAAATAATCCACATCTAAGTTAATATTAAAATATTCGTGTCGTTTTATATACCTGAATATACCTGAACAACGCCGTCATTTGACACAAATATATTCAAGTAATATTCAAAACAATTAAAACCACTGACGTGTTCCGCAGTAAAACTCCATATTCATGGTAGTTTCTCGGTACATCATGAATATGGGGAGTTTTACTTCTTGATGATTTTAATATTTTGAATACTGCATTAATATGTTTGTGTTAAATACCGGTGTAATTTTTCTACATTGTAAGAAATAATACATGTACGAATTCGGTGACTTCTGTACATTTTTTCACAGACAGGTTAATTCAATTCGTGGAGATTAAAATTTTTGAATAAAAAAGTGTTAACGTAAAATAATGATTAGTTGGAACGTACTTGTTTTTCTTAATATTCTAACTACAATATATTAAAAATTATTCCAAAACTGCCCCAGAGGCCAGGTTCTAAAGAGGAAGTTAGCTATAATTATGAAAAAATACAATATTTAACACTTTTCTGCTAAGAGCTATTAATATTTCCTGAATGAAAAGCCACGCAAGGGCGTCGCCAGCCGATGAGCCGGTGGGGGGGCAAGATGATAGAAAAAGCATATGAGCTATAGGAAAAACAAAATTTATAAATTGCAAAGGCTTAATATTTTATTAAACAAGAATAAAATCTTAATTAAAATATAATTTTCATGGGTTTCTAGCAAATTGTTCTACTACTTTATTATAAACGTCTTCCAAATTGTCCATGATTACGCGTCTATATCATGGCCAGTTGATTAAGTGCAGTATAAGGTTTTAAAGGCGAAATAAAGGCATATTTTCATGATTTTTTTTTTCGAGATATTAATAATATTGGTTTATTTATTTCTTATACAGGTTATAATATAACATCTAAAGTATCTTTGGAAAAATTTTCAATTAAAAATATCAATAAAGAAATCCGTGGCAGCGAATTTCCGGAGGCGCCTCGAAAAGAAAGTTGTTTTGCCGGGAACTTCATAACTCATTATTGGATTATCGGAAACAAAAAAATCGAAATGCGTTTAAAAGGTGATATGTTTCTCGAGGTAGTCGGAGGAAGTTCTTTTTTTTTCGATATTTTTATTTTTGGCAGCATTTAGAAGTGAAAGACGCGATTTTCGCTAAAAAAATTCGGTGAATTTGTTATTATAAAATGGAAAAAAATTGTAAGAAAAAAAAAACTCCCTCTGATTACCGGTTGATTTATGTGTAGAAATAGTGTTTAAAATTTCAAAATGATTGGTCAAGTAGATTTTGAGTTATAATGTTCACAAACTTTAAAAATGACGTTTGCGAGAAAATCGATTTAGAGTTTTTTATACTTCAACATCCAAAATTAAGCATCAATAAAAGGGTATAATTTTTTATACTTACACAGAATCATCAATGCCAGCTCCGTACAGTGAAACACTGTCATTCGGAACGTCCAATGCATCTTTTTTCTCTTGCCTACGTTGGATTTTACCCTCTTTACTTGTACGTGCAGCTTGTTCGTCCGCTCTGGTTATTCGTAGTTCGTCAGCTGCGCGCGCGCCCATTGGTGAACACTTGGGCCTGTAGAGATGTTCATTTCATTCAAAATGGACAACAAAGCAAAAGATCTTTCATTGAAAGTGCATGCTGCTACATTTTCTGCAATTTCAACAACGATTGCAGTACCGCTCACTGATTTTGGAGAGATTTTCCAAATAAGTTGATTGAAACTCTCGTTGTTATTCTGCATGAAACCTCCAAGACACCGCTGCAAAACTGCGTCTTCACTCAAATCTTCGTAGATTGGTTTTATCGCTTCTGTAATTTCTCTAGGAAGAGCCCTGTAGCTGTGTTTGAATGAATCCAGAGTGTTTGCAGCTGCCGCTCTTTGCCATTCACACACCAAGAATCCTCACCGCTCGGGCATTTGTCGTGATGTGGTTTCTCGTCTGTCGAGCAATAGTATGTCGCGTAAATCGCATTTTTCATTTTTTTTACACGATCGTGGTTGCATAGGATGGCCAGTCCATAATATATACGGTCAATTGTCGATTATTTTTGCAGTGAGTTTACCTTTTCCAGAGAGACTTTTCCTTTTTATTTTTTTCCCTGTTTTAGTTATCGACCACAGTTGTTTTTATTAGTTCACGTAAACGAGTACCCATTCCATTCTGCACATGTCCTATGCACTCTTTCTTATTTATCATGTAATCTTCACCATACGGTTCAACATGATTTATTTTACACAGTTTCCGCTGTTGACGTGTTCTTCGTTCCATTCTTTGAATTCGGCGATATCTAGAGCTTGTTTTCCCAAATTTTACGTAGGGTGAACTCTTGACAAACACATCAAAAACCTTTCCGGTATAGTAACCGATCCAAGAAGCGACACCGAATAACGAATGTTCCGTCGCCTGATACTGTTAATTCATTAGTATCTTGTACGTTATTCGCTTTGCATGTTTCCTCTTTCTGTTCTTTTACAGCAGCAGAAAAGAATCTTTTCGCAACATTTTCTACAACCGTATGTATCTTCTGTATATGCGTGTTATAGCTTGGTTTTGATAAGAAAGACTCCGCTAAATCCATCAAACCGCAAAACTTATCACATCCAGTTTAGCCTAGGCCTAACACCCGCATGACGAAAGCAAAACGATGATTCACTTCAGAATGCGATTGCCTTGACCCTTCTTTCACTCTTTCACTAGACGGAACATACCGCGAGGCTCTTTGTATTTTTCAAGTGACACTTTCGATTTTGAAGGCTAAGCCTTCCGTTTTGCATGTGCGAAAATACATTTTCCCATCATAATTAACGCACTTCATAAATGTAGATAAAGTTGAAAATACTGAAAGGAAGTCTGTAATTCTGTAATGTTTCTCTAAATCTTGCTCTACATTTCCTACAGTACTCAGTTTTATTTTTTTTTATACGATGCGCCGGACGCTTCTACATCGTCATTTTTGCGTTTTGGGAAATTTTTTTTTCTCGGTTGACCCAAAATATCATCCATCATTCTGTCGATCTTGTCTTGTCACTTTTTTTGACATATTACAAATAAATAAATAAATTTATCACGACACAACACAAACCGAGTAGAATACATACGAATGAACACAAACAAAGATTAACGGAAAACTACGATAAAATTTGACCGTCTCTGTACGCATCCGACGGCTGAAAGTGGGCCTGTAAACTGATTTACCGGAAATATACTGTATACGACATTCTGGAAATACGCAATATATGCAAGGTCAGTTTACATACCTACAAAGACCCATAAAAGTAGAAAGTAATTAGGAGTTTACAAAGGGATTAAAGAAAATTCCAGGTAGGCGCTTCAAGCAGTTGTCGGGCAGGTATAAAAATCGAGCATAAGAGCCGGTCGCTTGAAACGCTGTATTTTCGTTAGTTTTGCTCCGATTTACTTGAAATTTTGGCATAATACTCTCGACATGTTGTACATTCGGAAAAAAAATTTAAAAAAAGTTTTAAAACCTTACCCCGCCCTTAAAAAGTTTCAAGGCTCCAGGGGAACAGCTGCCCCCTGCCCACAGCAAGCGACTCCCATGAAGCCACGTGTTACATTTGTTTACTTTTGACATTTTGGAATTTTATCAAGTTTGTTGTTTCGTTTAATGCTGTACTCAACTAGTTTTTTTTTTTTTTTTTTTATATAAATTTGATTACCTGTCTTTAACTACCCAGTCTATTACAGAACGTAGAGAGGTCTGTGAAATTTACAGGGGCAAATGTAATCCGGTTTCCTTGGGAAAAGCCAGAATTTTAACTATGACATGCCAGGAGTGTTGTAGAGGATCTCGTGCACGGGGATCTCCATATTATGCGCTCTCCGGTGTTGCGCAAGCTTTTTGAAACTATAAATGAAATGCGTCGCAGTTGGTTCGTTTGACAGCCTATGTATACAGGACAGCTCGTTAGTGGGAGGCTGTTGGTATAGACTAGTGTAAGTATCGCACGATTTATTAAATTACATCGAACTGCGCATATTTACAGGTAAAAATTAATCCACATGATGCACACCGATATTCTATTTGCCTCATCTTTCTATCGGAATCAATTCTAAACTTCTCTTGGTAAATAGAATATCCCCGTATACAATTGCTGAAGAATAATGAGTAAACGAAAATTTCAGTAACTTAAAAACTTCAGTTCGGTCTGAAATGTGAAAAATAATCTGGTCGCGGCCTAACACTTTTTTAAAGTACCCGGATATTATAAATGTAGAATAAAAATACGCCATCAATACTTAAAAACAACATTAAAAGAACGACTAACGTAATACATTATAATCACAAGGTGGACTAGATAAGATCGACATGTCAGCGTTAATATTGTTTGCCATTTCGTAATAAAATCATTATCTACACCCTATCCACTAAGAAATAAGTTACTAAAACGATCCGTTTTTCCCGTAAGTGTTAAACGTTTTGAGTTGCATGAACTTGTGCAAATGTTATGGTTCTCACAAGGTTAGTGTAATAACTTCGGTATATTTGTTTGGAAATAACGAAAAGTATATTTTTATGTAAATACGAATTACATGTCCTCAGTTTGATCAGTGTAACTAGCGTAAATACAGTACGATAATACTAAATCGTGCAAAGGATGATCGCACTGGGTTTATTATTAATACGTATGCCGTTAACGTTAGCTATAGTTATTGCTGTTGGTAATTAGCGTCTCAGGGATCATTTACGCAGTTGTAATTTTAAGAAATGGAAGAAAATGGCGTCTATAGGTCTAGAACTTAGACCTAAGCCAGATCAATGGTTCTTTCTTTTACACATTCGAATTCCTGTCAGCTAAATCGAATCCTATACAAAACCTTAATCTCAGACTCTTTACAAGCAATATCCGAATAGTCTGGATTGGTAGAGAAATTAAAATTCTCCTCTTGACGGTTCCCAGTGGACAAATTTGTTATTAAAATTTTTTAACCATAATTGACTACAAATTTTAGACAACTCTAAAAATTTACATCATTTGGTTACAAGACTCCTTTGCTTTGTCAAAGGGTAGTCGGCTCTCATTTATTAGCATAATTATCGATGTTGATTACTTTAAAACTATGACCAAACAGTCTGCCTATGACACTGTTAATTCATTGAGACTTTGAGAACTAGTCTAAAGTAGTATTGTATGAACTTCAATTACCTTTAGAAAAGTTTTGACGGTGCTAAGGGAATGTTTTCGGTCGAACAAGTTAATCTAAAAACTTTCACTTTTTTGTAGCTATAATAGTTAAAAACTAAACATGTCTACTCATTAGGGTAAACAATTGATGAGAATCGAAAATATTCCCGAAATTTTCAACGCGAAGCAGAAAATTTTATAGGTGAGAGATGTTTATTCGTATAAAGTTTTTAAATTACCGATTTTAAATGATAACCATTACTATTTTTCAATTACCAATGGACTGTTTTTAAAAACCTAGCTTTGAAATTTTTCAAATACAACACCGGTCCATGGTGGCTGCCGCTTCCTATCTCACGTAGGGAGTTTTCAATTCTATTGAGATTGCGGTTGGGACACACGACATTGTCTCACAACTACGTCTTTTTTGAGGAAGCTCCTCCTCTATCTTCCTGCCCTCTGTGTGAGCTCACGGTCTTGCCAACCGTAGAGACTATTTGCTTAAACGGTGTCAGCATATTCTCAGTGCTTTAAGCTTTACTTCACTCCACCGTCTGCTGTCAAACCATCCGGACTGTGTTCGGGAGGCTTTGAATTTTACAACATCCAACAGACTGTATCGCCTATTGTAATCTTCACTGAGTCTAGGCACCGCTATAGCGCCCAGGTAGAGTTACATGCAAGACACTCAAACTTATACTACACAATAGAAAAAAAATAAACAAAATAAGAACCGCACTTAATGAATCACAGCACGTTTAACATGTACAATAATATTAAAGTAAACCAGGCGGATGGATTAAAATTTTAAGATATCAAAATGTAAGAAATTACGTATTGTTTTTTAATTTCTTTTACAATACATAAAGTATTAATTTCGTTAGCGCCGACACAAAAAACTGCCGTACGCTACTACTGATAGTAATATTTGACGCTAATTAAATTAGTAAATTAAACACATTCGTTTAAATTAATTAAATATTCCCCGAATTCAAGGTGTACTCAATGTAACAGTTAAAATGTGGACATTAAACTTTTCCATAAAAATATTCGCAAAATTTAATACATATTCTTGTAAAAAAATTAATTAACGGTACAAACCGATACAAATTCTCGGTCCTTCGCCGAATGGTAAGTATGTGAAAGGTGGTCTTGAGGCTTTGTTTTCTTCGGAGAAATTATCTGGGTTAAATTGATCCGGATTTGGATAATATTGTGGATCGTGATGAATTGCGTAAATGGGAATAAGTACGGCTGTACCCTTTTCTAGGACAATATCTGTATCTGGTAAGCTGTAGGTTTTGGTACAAATTCGCATCAATGCATTCACTGGTGTATACTTTCGTAGAGTTTCTAAATTATATATTACAAAACAATAAAAATTAATAGGGTTATTAGTACGAAAATAATTTTAATGACGGTAATTGTCGATAACGGTCTTCGTTATTTGTTTCTCAACAAAAAAGTTAAATAAACATTGTCTTCGGAAGTCTTTTTTTGTTTCATGATAAAATTTGAAATGGTCAAAACTGTCGAACGAAAGCCTTGGAAAACCAAAGAAGGGCAAATATTAAATGGGAATAATAAATAATGAAAAGTGAGAAGAAGTAAATGGAATTGTTGGAAAAAAGAAAAAAGAAATTGGAAAATGAACTAGGAGAAAAAGTGACCGTCGATAGAGATCAACAGTGGCAGAACAACGAACAATATTAGAGACTACATTCCTAGATTCGTACTATTCAGATATGGTGTAATCACTCACGTTCATCCCTCCTTTACAGAGGAGAAAATTATGGAATTTCTTCCTCTGTCTCCGTAGTGTTGGTAAGTCGTATTTACCGTTCTAATCATGGTATTAAGATACCAACGCATTCGGTTGAAATTTTCTTTGAAAGTTTCTTTCTTTCTGATCAAATTTGAATCTAGAACTTCATTTTACTGATCGTCGTTGTCCCGAGTGGATTCGTCAAAAGGAAATCAAAAAAATAATGGCTTATGAGAACATTTCATTTTCGGAAGCCTCAAAAAACGTTCTCCACCGTAACTTCAGCATTCACTTATGCAGATCGTGCTGCCGCTCAGCCTTCCCCTGGTGTTTCTGTTGTGAATCCTATTACCACTAATCCGCATTCTTCAATCCCATCTTCTACACATTTTCGTCGCGCCATTTCATCTAAGCATGCTCCTAAACCTAACTTTTCTCCTCTTCCATCCAGTCGCCTACCTTCCCCCCCCCCCCATTGGCTGGGCGTTTAAACATTTCAATCTAAATTAAAATAGTCATCAATTTATAAATCAAGGAGAGTCTGCTCTCTTAGAAACACTGTCTTCTGGCATCATGAGCTTGCTTTCCAAGCACAAAATTTCTTCTTCCTCTGACCTCGAAATGTACTTCCTTTCTTACCTTTGAAACATTTTTTTTTCATTCCGCGACAAATCCTCTCCCTCTATATAATTCGATAGTTTACCTTGTAAATGACGCCTGTACTTAATATTATTCAATGGAACTGTCGTAGCAAAAATATTCATAAATGTAACGTAACACTATATGAAGATGCAGTACATGCAGATGATCAAATGTTCTTCTTCTTCTTAAGGTGCCGTACACGCTACATAGCGTGTTGGCGCAACCTATTCGTACACTTTTATCTGTACCGATATAGGTTGTGTACCAGGCAATTATTATATACAACGCAGGTGTACACACGCAAGACTACATTCAGAACTGATAGTAATCGTTTGATTTATCGATATATAAGTGCAGTCTCATGTATGTCTGCTGTGTACTGGCCTAGCGCGCATATGATGTTATACGTGGCGGTTTGCCATTGTCCTCCACGTGATTATTAGCGAATATTTTAATTTTAATTTTTTGTAATAAGTTCTGTCGTCGCTCGGGATCGAACCCGTGACCTCCGTAACGGAAGTCAAGCGCTCTAGAAATATAACATTTTCAGTTAGAAAACTGTAAAATGGAGCTCCGCAGGGATCAGTGTTGAGTCTCACTCTGTTCAACATTGCCATCAATGACGTCATCAATCAAGTAGAACTTCCAGTTAAAGTGACACTGTTCGCTGACGATATTAAAGTTTTTCTGCGCTGTTCAAATGTGGAGCTTGGAGAGGCGGTTTTACAAGAATCTGTAAATAAACTCTCTCTATGGTCTCAGAGGAATGGTTTCAAGTTTTCAACAGCTAAGACACGAACAGTACACTTCTGCAGACAAGAACATTGTATTCGCTCTGTGAATATACTTCTTGTGATGGTTCTCTCATTCAATCTTCTCCCCATTGGTTCGATATCTGGGTCTCGTATTTAAAAAAATCATACATGAACCAGTTAAATATTCGTAAAAAGTTGGCTCATACATCATACAGAGCCCGTCGTTCCTTTTTAATGGTTGTATATCGATCAATAAATGTGATTATGGAGCCTCACTCTTCTCTATATCCAAATCTATTTTATCATCACTGGGGACAGTATTCAATGCGCAGCGCTTCGACTCGCTGCTGGTGCTTTCCGAAAATCTCTGCGAAGCATTTAAATGGCCTCCAGCGATGCGCCGTGACTACTTTACTTCAAATTTACTCTTAAAACTCATTTCTAATACTAATATCCCGTCGGCAGAAGTTGTGTTAGCATTGCAACGAGAATTATCCAAACGCAATCTTTGCCTATTTCTTCAAACCGAGCAGATCCTAAATTTCGCATCCTGCCTTTCCATTTATCCACACGATTTACTAAATATAGATCCCCAGTCACCTCAAGCCTTTGAACGTTCAAACTGCAACTCCTTGGATGATTTATCTCCGAGGGCAAATAGCACAGCTTTATTTGATTATTCACTGCACACCAAAAGGGATCCAAGTTTGCAATTGCTCATAAGCTTTCAATTTTTGTTTTACTACCTTTTTTATCTAATAAGATGATATCTGAACTTTTTCACGCTTCTGGTATTTTCTTAAACTTCGAAATATTGTTAAATAGTCTAGTCAGTAATTCTATCATATCCTGCATATTTAACTTGCTCGTTTGTTGCCCCATCATCCTATTTCTTTTTAGAGTTATTTTACCACTTTCTCCATTTCAACATCCATGAAACCCGGTTCATTTGTCTTCGCTTCACGTTCCCTATTTACCTTGTTTTCTACATTATTATTTTTGTACACCTCTCGATTATAATTCGAGACTATTTCATTTATCTACTTCCGGAATGTTTTTTCCAATGTTTTTTTTTTTATATTAATCTTTTACATCTTTTAATCTTGTTTCAATTGTTCTTTTTACTTTCTTTTATTGCTTTTTTCCCTATTGCTCATGCTCAGGCCGATGCGTTTGTTATATTTCTAGTAACAGTGAAATCGAATTCTTTTTTCTCATTATTATTCATAGTCATTGTGTTATTACTTGTCGGTTGGTTCCTTATAGGAAACAAAAGAATAAAGTGAATTACCGAAAACAACTGTATGCGCATAACGCATGGCGTTCAAAGCTTCGTACGTCAGTTCGTTTCTATTTTCTTCCATTATCTGGTTAATTTCCCGATAAAGCTTTTCTTGAATATCTTCTTGCATAGCCAATTCTGCCAAACAATGACCCAAAACAGTGGACGAAACTTCAAAGCCAGCAGTGAAAAACGCAAAACATTGTGCCGCAATTAATAACGTCGTCATCTCTAAAGGAATCATGTAAATTGCTTCATTAAAAATTAAGTAAAATCTAGTTCGTAATTTCTAACGGACTGCGGAAACTGAATATTGAGAAACGCTAAGCTGTTCTGAAGCACACACGGGAAGTGATTTTTTTTTTTTAAAAATAGAAAAGATACTTACCAAGTTGTTCCGTTTCAGGTTGCACTGCGTCCAGATTACTATCATCGTCGCTGTTCGTTCGTTGTGCATTGTTTCTTAAAGACATTAACAGGTTCAAGAAATCATTTCTTTTTACATCATTTTCATCCCTATACTTGACCGAACTTTCGACGACATTAATGAAGTATTGTTCAGTAGCTTTTGATGTAAAATTTACACCTATTAAGCGAGGAAGTTGTGGCCAAAAATTGAATATACAGAAAAGAACTTTAGATCGAAGAGTAATTTGGAATATTGATTTCCCCATTTTCCTAAATTCGGCATCGGGGTTTTCTAAACTGTTTACACGAAGTCCGAATGCGCACGAACTAATAACATCGGTCGTATATCTGGCTAGTAGATCATGTATTTCGAAGTTTAACCCTTTTTTTACGTTCGCGCTCATGACAACGCCTAAAGAGTCCGCGCATTCTTTCATTAGATGGAACATCATCTTCATTCTACCGCTGGTGAACGTTGGCGACAGTTTAGTTCTTAGTATTTTCCACGGTTTTCCGATTAAATTGAATAAATTATAGCTGAGTGGATCGGATTTGTGCGGAATGATCGTGCTGCGATCGTGAAAATGAGAAAAATCTTTGACCAGAATATATTTTATCAGTTCCGGGTCTCGAATTATCAGTTCCGGTTTGTGCAATTTAAAGATGCCAAAAAATCTATGCTCTGGAAATTTATCGTACTGATTACGTAGATGTACAGAATCGGGAATATTGTATAATAACAATTCTTTCGAATTGCCGAACAGTAAATTCGGTTTCAGATGGGGAACTCCTTTATCTTCCCAGTATCGATAACGTCGTATCAAAAATGAGTAAAATGAAGATAATACCGCCACGAGTACAACAGTCGCTATTAGCCAAAGACTGAGCATATTCTGAAACAGTGAGAAATATTCAGCTAAAAATTCGAAATACAACTACATTGTTAAAAAACAATAAAGTAAAACAATCGCTCTGTATTGAATGTTAATGTTTCGATGTAAGCGAAACGATTTTTCGGTATTATATTTTTCCGGCACATTTCCATAGTGACCCCCTACCCTAGAAAGCCCGAAAACTACCTAACGTTTTTTGTTTTCGATTAACTTGTACCGTCTATATATATATATATATATATATATATACAAACTGTAGTCAATTTTTAAAAGGAAATGCAGGGTAAAATAAGATAAAATAATATGCAAAAATAACAGAAAATAATAATAACCAAAAACAAATAACGTAAAAATGATTTAAAGAAAGACTTTTATTTAGTAATGCAATAAAAATAAAAAATAAATAATTTTTGTAGGTCTATCAAATGGGGATATTTTAAGTTGTCCTCTCCATTCAAATGATGCGGTTGTTTGTGACATCGATCACGTGTTCTTTGAGTGCTCTGCTCTTTCGGTGGAGCGCTCGGCTCTATATTCCCACTTGCTTGGGCTGGGGCTCCCTGCTTCTTTTTGTGCTCGTTATATCCTGTCTTTCCCTCTACACTGATTATCCCCTCCATTGTTTCCTTCTTATTAGCGATAGCTGATCGCGTCACTATATAACTTTCGTTTTCCCTTAATTGTTTCTGAGTGAAGGTCCTTGGTTGACGAGCCCAATTAAAAAAAAAAAAAAAAAAAAATATCAATTAACTGGTCGATACTGATATGAAATGTTAAACGCTTTTATTTCATTCTCTTAAAATATCTCAATTTGATGGACCTGCAAAAATTATTCTCCTACTTTTATTACTCTAATAAATAAACGTTTTTCTTTAAATTTTTACAATTTGCAGTTACATTTGTGGACGAATGAGAGCATAAAAGAGAAACGAAAAAAGTTTTCTTGAACGGTTTGATTGTTACACAAATAAGAAAATAAAAAAGAGAATGAAATTTTTAACGATTTTAGTTTTAAATAAGTTATTTACTTAATGACGAAAAATAATTGTTTGGATTTTATTTTTATTTGCCCTTATCTTTAATTTATTTAAATTAAGTAGTTATAGTAAGTACTAAAGGCTACAAGGAGAGCGTAGTCATAAATTCTGAGCCCGGTCCATCCATTGAAGAGAACTTAAAGACATTTACACAGGCGCTATTCAGAGTAGCAGTAGCAACAATCCCGAAGTCATTCGCGGCTGTGCACCCACGAAGGGTCCCCTGGTGGTGTGACGAAGTGAGAGAGGCAATATCGAACAGGAAACAAGACCTAAGAAAGTATAAATCGACAAAATCTGACCAGGATCTAATAGAATTCAAGAAGCATAGATCTTTAGCCCGTCACATGATCAGGGCGAAAAAACATGAAGCCTGGCTTTCTTTCATGTCGTCAATTAATGACGCGTCGACCAGTGCGTCTACCTGGCGGAAAATAAAATTCCTTAATGGTCTATCCTCATCGACGTGTACCCAGATTGACTTTCTTTGGATTCCAGGACATGCAGGCATTGATGGAAATGTAGCCGTCGACCTCCTTGCTAAAGCTGCTGTTTCCGATGGGAATTTTATTAGTAGGGTTCCAGCACACAATATTCTTCTTCCAACTAAATCCTGCCATCTTAGACTTTGGCATTCTGTTTATGTATCTCTTTTCGCTAATCCTAATTCCTTTTATCTCTTGATTAATTCTGTTCCTCCCCCTTATCCTTGGTTCTATGAGTTTCCCAGTTTGCATCGGTCCATAATTACTAAATTATCTCGCCTCCGTTTCTCGCATAGTCTCCTTCCTTCTTCACTAAATCGCTTCTCTTTGGCTGATTCTCCTTTTTGTCCATTGGATCCTGAAGGTTCCCAGTATGTTTGCGATGCGAATCACGTGCTCTTCGAGTGCTCCGGTTTATCTCGCGAGCGTGAGTTACTTTATTGTCATCTTTTAAAGCTTGGTCTTCCTGCTCCTTTCAACGCCTCTTTTGTTCTTTCTCTACCTACTATCTCTGTTGTTCCTGTCCTAGGGGTGTTCCTTGATTCCATTGCCGACAGAATAAAAATATAATTTCTATTCTATTCCATGTGTCTATTCCTTTTCGCTGGGCTAATGCTCTTTGCTAGCAAACCCAAGGGGGGGTAAAAAAAAAAAAAAAAGACAGCGGCCACCAACCCCAATCTATATCAAGTCCAATAACAACATCATATCAGATACGGCATCAGTTGTGTCCATACTAGCAAAGCATTTCTCCGATGCTTCCTCAACGAATTCCTA
Source organism: Icerya purchasi (assembly GCA_039619475.1). Lineage (NCBI taxonomy): Eukaryota > Metazoa > Arthropoda > Insecta > Hemiptera > Monophlebidae > Icerya > Icerya purchasi. The sequence goes on along the minus strand of CM077116.1, from coordinate 448,045,271 downwards.
CTCATCATCCTTTTTGTCCCACGCAAATAAGAAAGATGTCATTCCTCTCCTACCACCCAACAGCATGGATCGGTACGATCGACCGTTCTCCTTGTCCGAGTTAAATTTTGTCTTAGACAATAAGCTGAAGGCAAGTGCACCTGGCGCAGATTCCATCCATCCTTTCATGCTAAAGTTCCTTCCCACGGCGGCAAGACTATATCTGCTAAACATCTATAACCAGATCTGGGAACAAGGTAACATTCCGATCTTATGGAAAGAGGCAATCGTTATTCCGATTTTAAAACAGAATAAGGATCCTTCACTACCCAGTAGCTACCGTCCTATCTCACTGATGAGTACCTTATCCAAAAAATGGTCAACAGACGTCTCCTCTCCTTTTGTGAATCCAAAAATACCCTCTCCACAATACAAGCCGGAGGCCGTAAGGCTAAATCAACGTTGAATTATTTGGTGAGCCTTCAAAGGCAGATTTTATCTGCGTTCAAAAGTCGACAGCACCTGATAACCATATTCTTCGATATTGAGAAAGCCTATGACCGCCTATGGCGGCAAGGCCTAATAAACAAACTACGAAGATGGCAGGTGACAGGTAGAATGATAAGATTCATTCAAAACTACTTGTCAGACCGAACTATACGGGTCAGAATCGACTCTCAAGTCTCTGATGCAATGAGCATCGAGAACGGCATACCTCAAGGCTCTGCGCTTAGTGTAACCTTGTTCATAATGTACATCAATGACATTGCTGATTGTGTTTAGCCACCAGTAACAGCCCGGCTCTTCATTGACGACCTTAGCATTTCCCTAGCGTCTCGTGATCCACAAATATCTCACACAATCCTTCAGAAAACTATCTCCAAACTCCAAAAATGGTCAGAAGTCAATGGTTTAAACTTTTCTTCCGCAAAGACGGTATGTGTCGATTTCTATAGGGGACGGCCTGTGACCAACAGGATTCCTTTCCAAATAAACAACACCATAATTCCGAACTGTATTTCAGCCAGGTTCCTAGGCCGGTAGTTTGATAGCAGATTAACTTGGCGCCTACACATTAATAAGCTAAAATCCGAATGTATAAAGTTACTGTCAATAATCCGATACCTCTGCAATCCTCAACTCAATATTCATCCCAAACTAATCTCTAATGTTTACAAAGCCTTGATCCTAAGTAAAATAAATTATGGGTGCCAGGTGTACTCCTCAGCGTCTTTAAGTAACCTAAAAAAAACTGGACGCAATTCACCACTCTGCACTACGAATCATCGCCGGAGCCCATTATACAACACCGTGTAGGAGTATCTGTACACTAACGGGCAATCCCCCACTGAAATTCTATCGCTCCCTGCATACCCTGCGGTGCAATATTCCATTTCTAAAGCTGCCTTATATCCATCCCGAAACCCCCTTACTCGCAGCGTTCACTAACGACCCACTACCAATTCTCACCAAGCTACTTCAGAATGTCAATGTCAACGACTCCACAGAATGCCAGGTGGCAGCCACCAGCTCGTTACATCTGTGGTAACTTGAGCCTGTGGCAGTTAACATCGGTTTTGCAAAAGTATAAGTCCTACGGCATGTTAGAGCAACTTACCCAAGGCGCGTGTGAAACAATAAGACAGTACAGCAACGCTATCCAATGTTATACAGATGGAGCAAAAGCAGCACCCGTCGAGGGGACGTCACCAACTGCGTGCGCTTTCGAAGTGAAGGGAGCAATAACATCCATCCGTCTGAACGATTACTGCTCAATCCTAGATGCCGAATTATATGCAATACGCTTATGTCTGGAAATGATCCTGGCATCCACACAGCCAATCCATGACATCCTATTGATAACAGATTCATTAGTGGCGGCTAAGATGTTAGGAGGGGGAACCCCGGAGAGGGGTTTAACAAACCACGTCTTGGCACTCATCATGGAGCTACAATCGAAGGGATATAATCTAGTAGTGTTGTGGGTCCCAAGTCACGCGGCAATCCCAGGAAATGAAAGGGTTAATACAGCAGCTCAATCAACCATTACAGCTCCCAGTCCGCAAAGCATACTTGGGCCCCCTCAAATATCAGAAGCAGTAAAAATACAAATAATGGATCAATGGAAACAAGAACACATCTCCACCCCATCCCACCTCCAGAATATAAAGAAGTGCGTAGAGCCATGGTGCCCCCCCCCCAGGGGACCTTACGAGTTTATTATCGCGCGCTCAACCGTTTACGCCTGGGCCACACGCGACTATCCCACGACTACCTGCTGGAAGGCGCTCACCCTCCAACCACGTGTCCTTTCTGTCGCACACAAGAGCCACCGGCGGTTGAGCACATTCTCATAAACTGCCCTGCATTCCAATCCTACAGAACGAGACACGGATTTGATAACCTCAGCCATGTTCTCTCAAACTCAGAAGCGAACCAAAGTGCAGTCTTCCAGTTCGTCAGGGACAGTGGATTAGGGGCATTCCTGTAACCGGAGACTCTCGGGCCGTAATAGTCTAGATATTATACACGGTCCGGGGTCTAACCACGGTTTGAAAATTAAAATAAAAAAAAAAAAAAAAAGTACTGCTGTTAAATAAATAATAAACCAGAAGCAGATTTAAATCACACTCTGTATGATTTAAGTTCTGATTACAGATTCTGCGTTAAGCATTACTGATTTTTTAATCTTTTTTTAGGTAAACTAATGCTTAAAAATCCAACAAAACATATACACTTCATCTCTAATCATCAGATAATTCCTTCTTTCTTTTTTTTTTTTTTTTTGGGCTCGCCAACCAAGGACCTTTACACAAAAACAAAAGGTAAGAAAAGAAGTCGGTTATATATTGATCCAATCAGAAATTTTATCTTAAAAGGAACAAATAGCAGGAATAATTAGTGGAGAAGGAAAGGACAGGATATAGGAAGCACAATAAGGAATAGGAAGTCTAAGCTTCAGCAAATAAGAATACAAGGCAGAAAGCTCCACGGAGAGAGATGAACACTGTGGAAGAACACATGATCGGCGACGCAAATAACTGCATCATCCGGATGGAGAAGACAGCGTGGAGAAGAAATCAAGAAAAAACGAAATCTGGAGGAAGACAGCAAATAATGTGGTCATAGCGCATACGAACAATGGAAACAACATCAGAACGCCGAAGGGATGAATGCAAAAAAAATCATGAATAGGGAGGAAGAGTAGGCTGGACTGACAGATGAAATGAATAATTATTAGAAAAGGAAGGAGCGTAAATATCCGATACCAATAGCTGATATGAAAGCTTTTACAAATTGATAGGAGGTTATCGGATGGAATTATTTTTTTGAAAAAGACGAGAGGAGGCAGCAGCAGCCCGAGCCAAGGAATCAGCCGCTTCATTACCAAATATGCCCGAGTGGCTAGGTACCCGCAGCAAATCAATATTGATTGAATGGAGATAGGAAAAATTGTGAATGAGTGAACGTGTACGGAGGATAACAAAGTCACACGAATGATCAGGAGGGGGAAAGAATATGGGCTGAAGGGCGCTCAAAGAGTCAGAGATAATTAAAAATTTAGAGGAAAATTGATTCGATGAAATGAAAATAATAGAGCGAAGGGTAGTCAATAATTCGTTTACGAATATGGAACAGAAATAAGGAAGGCATTCTGAGAGGTTAAAATCAGGAAGGATGAAGGAAGCACCAACACCATCAGGCCCCCTCAAACCAGCCGTGTAAATGGTAACATGAGAGGGAAATAGGGAATTGATAGTGCTGTAGAATACCTGTTTAATCACGGCTTGGGGGAGATTTTTTGCAAATGAGCGAAGGATAAATACCTTAGGAGGATGACAGATATCAGCGAAGTCGAAGGAAATATAAGGGAGATTATTGAGAGATAATATACGGCCAAAATGAACTGAGACGCTGTGAAATAAATGCCAGAATAGAGGTTTTGCTGGGAGTGAAGCACCAGCAGTTATAAATCGAAAGGAAAGACTGAACAAGAGTAGAGGATGTAAGAGGAAGACGTTTAACAAGGAAACGATAGTCTAAATATGATCTACGAATGGATAGGGGTGATGAATTGGATTCAGAAACAATAGCAGGGGTTGGAGAGGATTTAAGAGCGCCGATGGCTTCATTTTTCTTCTTTAGTATTAATAATCTATCATCATCATCATCATTATCATCATAGTGCCATATCCATTTTCTGAGCGTCCGCGACTTACATTCTAATTGTACAGACATAGGCATAGTGTTCTAGGCAATTGTAATATGCAACACGAGTGCAGGCGCAAAACTACACGTGGAACTGATTGTAAATGTTTGGTTTAGTAATACAGAAATGCAGTCTCGTGAGTGTATACCACATCAGTTAACGGGCATAAGGTGCTCTAGCAACTAGACTATTGCAACGAAAATGTATATATATATATATATATATATATATATATATATATTTATATTTAGCTATAGACAGGCCCGTTTCTGGAAAGTCAATTCATGCTGTGAGGTCCGTCTAAACGGTATGGGACCCGTTTCGGGTCTCACAACGTTTTACCGTTTTGGACCGATTTTTCATGATGTACCGATTACCACGTGCCTTTTGGAAAAATTTTTGTGTGAGCCTCACAAGGATTATATACTTACATATATGCACAGATTTAGTTCGGCAGCTTTTAACCAGAGACCGCTTTACAGATTGTATAAATGCTTTGTGATTTAGGATGTCGTACAGTTCTTGTAAAACTCATCACTATGGCAACACTGCATTTGTATATACAGACAGACTCGAGTTATTATAACGTTTACGCGAGACCCAGCAAGTACAACATTTCCACGCCATTTTAAAAATGTATTATTATAAAGATGATTAAAACATGTGACACATTTGATACGGTTTGGTATATGCATTTTAAAGTTTTAAGTTATTTTACTATTTTAAAGAATCATAATGGTTTGAAAAACTAAAAATTCATTTTTAATAACATTTACTATAAATATAATATCTTTAAAATATACTAGCGGATAGTTAGACACACAGTTTAATTTTTATAAATTATTCTGATTATAGATTTAACAAGGAAAGTAAGCGAGTTGTTAATCGCAGATTTTGATAAAATTCTGATACGTTGTAAAGAATTTAAAAATATTAGGCACCTATTTTTTTATCGGCCCATATGCAGTTTAAAGGGGGTGAAAACCATTCCTACACGTATTTTTCGGCTATAATTTTGAAAAAAAACTTATAAAATAGCTTAAAAATTTTTAAAAATTGTTCCAAAACGTAAAACAAAAAAATAGAGTTGACCTATTTCGGCATTTTAATATATACTACCGCTAACGGGGATAAACCACCTCTAATACAAAGTAATTTTATACATGTGTTTCCAGCGAACAAAATTCCTTTAAAATTCATGTATAGAGGCTTTCGAGGTCGCTCATCACGAATCTTATATTAGATTCTGTTAACTCAAAATGGCAAATCTAATATGGCGGACGAAAATGTCGCAAAAAATTTAATTTACGTATAAGCTTTTATATTTTAAATTTTATGGTCTTTGGTAACGAATTTGCAATTAGACATTAAAGTTTTATAATAGCGATCTTATAAGACAAAAAAGAGTCAAACATATTTTACTTGACATTAAAACTAGTCTTCAAAAGTGTCCAACGGCGCTAATTACAAATACAAGGCATTAGTTTTAATTCTTAACGAACCAATGATTCATACTTGAATGACCCTGATGAGGTCATTACGCCCTTCTCCCAGATCTGGAAAATGGCCAAGGCATTTAGATCACCGTTTTCTGAGCGCCCTCGCCACTCCCACCTTTCCAAACCCCAGCTGGAGTCCTTCTTAGATTCTATTGCTCCCGCCTATGTCCCCTCTTTTGGAGAAATTGTTCTTCCTTTTCTTCTTGTTGACTCTGAGCCTCACTTCCTGTCTTCTCTTTTCCGTTACGAGGAGCTTGCATCCATTGTTGATAAATCCACTATGTCTGCTCCTGGCCGGCACAGATTCTCGTTCCTTATTCTTAAAAATCTCTCTCCTGCTGCGGTGCTTTTCCTTCTCCATATATTTAATTCTTTTCTCCTTTTTGGTTCTACCCAAAAATCCCGGAACGACTTTATTGTCATTCCTATTCCTACAAGAAATTAGTGTTCCTTCCGTCCCATTTCCCTGGTTTCCTGTCTGCGTAAACTTTTTGAAGGTTTGATTAACAATCGTCTCGTGTGGTGGCTGGAGCACAATAATCTAGTTCCTCCTAATATGTTTGGTTTTTGCCCCGGGCTTGGAATTAGTTATTTCCTTTCAGATGTCTATAAGTCTTTTCTAACTAAAAAATTCAACATTGCCACTTTTGTGGACGTCTCTTCTGCATTTGATAATGTGCATCTTCCCGCTTTTGGTTCCAAACTATTTTCTCTTAACCTCCCTCCCGTCGTCGTTATTCTCATGCTCAACCTCTTCCAGAACAGAACTCTCTTTATTTCTTTTCCCCCCCTTTCCTCCTCCAGATGCGTTTATCGTGGGATCCCACAGGGTTCCTTTCTGAGTCCTACACTTTTTAATATCTACTCTTTTGATATCGCTTCTCTTCCTATTTATTCTTCCTCCCTCCTCTTCGCTGACGACATTTTGGTCTATTCCACCTGTGACAATCTGTCCGCCGCTATTGATGAGTTGAATAATTCGCTGTCTATTCTTAATAATACCCTCTCTCTGTCTCCTACTAAGTCGTCTTGTATCATTTTTTCTCTCCGCCCTTTTAACCGAGCTCTAACTCGCATCACTGTATATCTGGTATTCCTATTCTTGTTGTCAATTCCGTATGCTATCTTGGCCTTTTTTTGAATAGCCACCTCACATTCCATGAGCACATTAATTTTCTCTATAAATCCTGTCTTAAAAGACTTAATCTCCTTAAATCTCTCTCCCCTCAGATGGGGAGGCGATCCGTTTATTCTTCTAATTCTTTTCAAAGCCATCATCCGGTCCAAGCTTGACTATTGTTCCTTTATCTACGGTAATTCCCCTAAGTCTCTCCTCTCTAAACTTGACGCGATCCAGAACTCTTGCCTCCGTTTGTGCATTGGAGCCTTGAAATACTCCCCCATTCCCCTGCAGTTCTATCAGCGTCGGTTATCCAACCGCTGTTTATTCGCCGTTTTTAGCTTGCGTATCGCTTCTTAATTAAACGGCTTCCCATCTCCTCATCCAAACTTATTTCCTCCTAACTATATATCAAAAACTGCTGGCGTTTTTCTCCTCATAAAATCCCAATCCTGTCGCTCATTGCTACCCGTCTTTCTAATTTTTCTCCTGTTGTCCTTTCCTACAACACTCTCCCGTACTTTTTTCATGACTTCAATAGCTTATGGCAGCCTATCAAATTTTCCTCTCTCCCACTTCGAGCCAATTCCTCCTCTCACGGTGCAGTCAACAATGAATTTCTTCATTTGTTGAATTTCTCTTTTCCTGCTCATGTATTGATCTTTACTGATGGTTCCAAGAGCGAGGACAGCGTCAGTGGTGCGTTTACTGCTCCGTTGCTTCGACATTCTGAGTCCTTCCGGCTTCCTTCCTTCTGCTCTATTTTTTCTGCCGAGTCGATCGCCATCCTTCAGGCTATTTCTTTTATTTCCTCTTTAAGCGATCTATCCCAATTCCTCATTATTTCAGACTCTAAGGGCATCCTTCAAGCCCTATCCTCTCCTCCTTCACATTCCTCTGATAGTATTATTCTCTCAATTCGTTCTCTTACCTCCACCCTGCAGTCATCCCGTTCTATTCTTATTGATTTTTTATGGGTCCCCAGTCATTCCGGAATTGATGTCAATGACGCAGCCAATTCTTTGGCTCGTTCTGCTGGTCGCCTTGATTCATTCCTCAACCATTGCCCTTCTTCAGATATCCTTTCCTTATCCACCTCCAATCACGCCAGACTTTGGCGGAATATTTATCCCTCTCTATTTTCTAATCGTCATTCGCATTACCGTTTTATTCAGCCGAGTCTTCGTTCCCTGTCTTGGTTCCATTCTATTCCTTTCGGTCGTTTCTCTTCTATTGCCTTCCTAATTCGTCTCCGAATCAATCATTCTCCCCTCCCCTCCTCTCGCTTTCGATTTGCTCTGTCGCCTTCTCCTGATTGTTTTCTTCACGATTGTGATCCTCCTTGTACATGTGATGCTGATCACATTTTCTTCGAGTGTCCTGCTCTTCGTAACGAACACTAACCTTTTATACAGTCAGCTCCTGTCATTAGGACTTCCTACTCCCTATAACTCTTCCTTTATCCTCTCCTTTCCTTCATCTTCTGTGGTGTCCGCACTGCTGTCCTTTGTTGCATCCATTTCGGACCGCCTAGTTATCTAGTTTTTTAGCTTAGTTTTCTTGTTGTGTTTTGAATTTCTGTTTATCGGTTTTATGTCGTAAATATTAATTAATTATCATAATGCAGCCGCTTTAATTCTATTATTATTAGTAGCAATTGTTTCTTAAGTGGTTTATGGGTTTGTGATTTTACGAACCAGGCCTGCGAATCGTCAAGGGTCTAGTGGTTTGTGGTTAAGCGCACAGGTCTTTGGCCTTGTCAGGGTCATTCAGGTATGAATCATTTTTTTTTTTTTTTTTTTTTGTTTTTTATGGGTACGCCAACGAAGAGCAACAGCCCAATCAGCCAAGGAATCTAAGTAATTGTTCAAAAGGAGAATAACATATTAGATTTCAATCTGGTGCGAGATTGAATGAATGAAAGAAGCTAGAATAGGAACAACTGACAAGGAAGGAAATGAGAGAACATAAGACTCATTGTATGGAGTAGGAAGACGAAGATCCAAAAGCCGAGAATAAAAGAGAGAACGTTCTAAAGAGAGTGAGGAACATTAGAAGAAGACGTGATTGATATCACACAGAAAAAAGGAGTCCTCTGGGTGAAGAGGGCACCGCGGAGAAGAGACGAGGGAAAAACGATAAAGTGACGAAGGGAGAAAGGTATGACCGAAACGAAGACGACATATAGCGGTGATCAGGGGACGACAAAGGGAAGGAAACATGTCGAACCATCTGGTCAAAGAAGGTAAGGGCTGAACGGAAAGATAAAAGGAATTCGGATTTGAGAAAAGAGAAAAATAAATATCCTTCCATAATCTAAGGTGAAACTGTTTAGAAATATGATTAATATTGTGAGCGGAAAATTTATGAAGAGGATGTCCATTGGATGCTCTTGAGCGAGCCAAGGAATCAGCCACCTCATTACCCTCAATTCCAGCGTGGCTAGGAATCCACAATAAATCAATTTGGATCGAACGGAATAGGAATAATTCGTGAATTAGATTGCGAATAAGGAGAATGAAAGGATCAAAAGAGGGCAACGGTAAGGGAGAAGAGACCGCCTGCAAGACACTTTCAGAGTCAGCTATTAAAAGAAATTTATCCGAGAGGATAGAAGAGGAAGAAATAAAAAGAATTGCATGAAGTATGGCAGCAGATTCAGCAGTAAATATAGAGCAGCAGGAAGGAAGTTTAAAGGATTCGGAGTAGTTGTGAGAAGGAAAAACAAAGGCGGCACCAACCCCATCAGCCCTCTTAGAACCATCAGTAAAAATAACGGAATGATTGGGAAATAAAGAGCTTAAAACCATGTGAAATTCAGATCTAACTATAGAGTGAGGAAGGAATTTGACGGAACTTGACAAATGAAATACGTGAGGAGGATGTAAGAGACTGAAATAATTAAGAGAAAAGTACGTAGATTTATCATAGGAGAAAATATAGGGAGAAAAATTGGCAAGACGAACAGAAATGAAAGATAAAATTGGAATTCTGTTGAGAGTAAAACGCCAGTTGTGAAAAATAGAGCAATAGGCAGCTATAATTCTAGAGGAAAAGGAGGGAAGGCGTTTGATTAGGAAACGATAGCCTAGATAGGATCTGCGGATGAACAAAGGGAGTGATTTGGATTCAGAGAGGATGGCAGAAATTGGAGTAGATTTACATGCACCCAGACAAAGACGAAGACAGGAATTTAGAATGCGGTCAAGCTTTAACAGAAGAGATTTAGAAGCGTTGCCGTATACATAGGAACAGTAGTCCAACTTAGAAAGAATAAGAGACTTATACAATAAGGAAATAATGTAAGGATCACCACCCCACCTGTACGATGAGAGTGATTTTAAAAGATTAATCCTTTTAAGGCAAGAAGTATACAGGCGACTAATATGTTCGTGAAAGGAGAGACGGCCGTTAAGAAGCACACCCAAATAACAGAAGCTCTCCACAAGAGGGACAGGATAATGACTTAAGGTTAGATTGATTGAGGAAGGATTATATGGACGGAAAGTAAAAACCATGGCCGCGGATTTATGAGGAGAGACAAAAAGATGAATATTGAAAAGAGCATTTTCTATAGTGGCTAATGACCTATTTAGTTCTAAGACAGCATCTGTTAAGTTGTGAGAAGAAGAGTAAATAAGGATATCATCAGCATAGAATAGGGACGATGAATTTAATGGAAGAGAAGCAATATGAGAAGTATAGATGTTGAAGAGAGTAGGACTAAGACAGGAACCCTGAGGAAGACCACAAAAAACTTTTCTTGAAGTGGAATAACAAGAAGTGAATAGATGTACAGTCCGGCTTTGGAAGAGATTAATAATAAGGGAAACAACACAGTCCGGAAGATGTAGTGACAGCATTATATTTCTGAGAGTAGGGAGGTGGACATTGTCAAATGCACTGGAAACATCAATAAAGGCTGCGATAGTAAAATTTTTGTTTATATAGGAATTATAAATGTCAGAAAGGAAAACACTAATGCAATCAGGGGGACCAAGACAGGGACGGAAACCGAACATATTATTAGGAATTAAGTTATTGTGTTCGAGAAACCAGACAAGCCGTTTATTTAACATGCTCTCAAAGAGCTTCCTTAAACAGGGAGCAAGTGAGATAGGATGAAAAGAAGAGGAGTTTTTCTTTGGTATGGGTATAACGATAAAGGCATTCCAAGAAGGAGGAGTAGAACAAGAAAGAAGAAAAGAATTATATATATTAAGAAGAGTCTCAAGAGATTGAATAGAGAGGTTTTTTATAATAAGAAAAGATATACCATCAATACCAGGGGAGGATTTGGAGGAGGACTTACTTAAAGAAGCACGAAGTTCATTAAGACTAAAGCTAGAAGATAAAAAGTGAGAAGTAGAATTAATAGAAGGAGAAGGAGAATGAAGCTCTTCGAGGCTGGGGACATAGGAAGGAGCTACGGAGTCCATGAATGAAATAAGGCTATCTTTCGGGATATTAAGATAAGAAGGTCGTTCCGATAAAGGAGTTCTAAACGCTTTAGCCATTTTCCAGACATGAGTCATTGGAGTAGAACGGGAGAAAGAAGAACAGAACTTTATCCAAGCCGCTCTTTTTGAGCGTTTAAGAACGAACCTAGCCTTAGCATTAGCTCTTTTATATGCAAGGAAGTTGGGAAAAGAAGGACAGGAGCGAAAAGATCTAAAAGTGGAAGTACAGAGATCGAACGCAGACTTGCAATCATTATTCCACCACAGGGATGAAGCATATATAGATCTATTTTTTAATGAAGAATGGTACGGAGGAGCAGATAAGGAAAGAGCAAAGGAAATAGATTGAGTGAATGACTGATATTGGGATATAGGATTCCTGTCAACATTGATAAAAGGAAGAAATGAATCGACAACACGGCGAAACATCGACCAATCGGTTTTAGGAAGGTACCATTGAGGATTATGAAGGAGTTCAGGCTGCACAGGAGGAGAAAAGTTGTTAAGGGATATGATAATGGGAACATGGTCGCTTCCAAACGTGCCATTTAAGGTTTTCCACGAACAGTTAAAACCGAGGTTAGGAGATGTAAAGGTTAAGTCAATTGAACTAAACGTAGTTGGATTCCTATAAAAGGTAGGAGAATTATCATTCAGCAAAAAAAGATTATTACGGAGAAAAATGTCTTCAAGAATAACACCGTTACTATTATAATTGGAGCAACCCCAAAAAGGAGAACGAGCGTTCCAGTCTCCTCCTATAATAAAAGGGGAAGGAAACGAATCAACAAAACCAGAAAAAGGAAAGTTCCGAAGATCAAAATTAGGCGGAATGTAGACAGAGATAAAGTTAAGAGAACAAGCAGAGTTGTTAGGGATGGAAATATGAACTAAATTAGGAAGTAGGGAGGAGGATGAACTGAATAATCGAATATCGTGAGAATAAAAAAGAATGTCATTTCTAATCAAAACAGCAGCTCCTCCATAGCCGTCATTTCGACAGGACCTGACTAAGGTGAAACCTTTAAAGTTGATGTCAGAAGAATCCTTTAACCATATCTCAGAAAGCAAAGCCACGTCGATTTTGTGAAAGTCCAGCAAGCCCTCCAAAGCATCCTTGTTGACTCTAAGATTGCGACAATTCCATTGCAGAATATTAAGTTTGTAAGCCATTATGAATATAGATCAGGAGTAAATTAAGATAGACGAAGACATGATGATGAGAGTGAGGGTAGGTAAAAAAGTATAATGGGTTAATATAAAAATAATATGATAGGGGAGTAGGGGAACGTGATAAAAAAAAAAAAAAAAAAAAAAATTAAGTAAGAGAATGGAACACATGGAAAGGAAAAATGTACAATTTATAAAGGATGAAAAATGTAAAAGAGGAGAAAAAGAGAGAATAAAAAAACAAAAACAAATAAACAAATATAGTTCAGAATATAACAAAATTTTAAATTTTGTATATGTTAATATATTACAAGGAATGAGGCATAAAGCTCTGGAGCAAAAATTGAAGAGATTTTTCAAGTTCGGATGAAGCTGCAATGTTATGTCTAGCTAAGAGCTGTATGAATGCAGAGGAGAAAGACTCAACTGGGGAGGAAGTTTGCGAGGGCGTCTCATTAAAAGAATCATCAGAAGTAACAAGATCAGCAGAGTTATTCAAATTAATGGCATTAGATTTCAAAGCCCAACCATTAGATGGAGAAGGTATGCGATTGGACGGTAGAGACGGAAATTGAGGAGAAGTTTTAGTTTGCGGTTTTTTATTAGATACTGGCCTTTTATTGGCCTTGGTGCTCTCATCTGAGGAAACATTTTTTCTGATGAAGGATTTGTTAATGAAGAGACTGGATCCCTGGGTTGAGCTGCGGCTCTGTCAGCGTAAGAAAAGGCTGATGATGCGAAAGATTTACTTTTCATATCGCAAGCTTCTTGGAACGGAATGTTCTCATAGGCCATAATACGTTTTATCTCCTTTTGTCGAAGCCATTCAGGGCAGCGTCGATCCGAAGAACGATGATCCCCTCTGAAATTTCGGCATACGGGAGCAGAATTAATCGAAGGGCATTCTGAGAATGAATGTTTGTCGCTGCAATGAACGCAGAAAGTTGAGGTACTACGACAAAGATTAGAAATATGACCAAAACGATGGCACTTATTATTGAATAGGAGATCTAATACTGGGCGATACCTGAAAAATTAATCTAAAAATAGAGATATGGGAAGGAAGAACGGAGGAAACAAATTTAATCTCTACCGATCGAGTGGGCAGAAGAACACCATCCACGTTTTTAGAAATTATCCTAACTGAAGCAACAGGAATAGACGAGGAGATATCTTCCATGATATCTTCCTCCGAAAAGGAAGCATGCACATCAGAAATTATTCCGAATCGGAAGAAAACATGATTGGGTACGAATGCTTTAAGACTATTTTTCCTCATAAAATCATGTTGATCTAAGAATTTATTAGCCGTAACCGCAGAGGGGAATAAAACCGATAAGCGGTTCCCACCTTGTTTTTTGACGTTTAAACATTCCGTAGTTGATTTAAACAGCAACTTAGCTATGGCCAAGGGATGTGCATTTGCAATATTTTTTTCGAGATGCTCTAAATATATTAAAAAAGGGCCAGGATGGTCTAACGGAAAGGTAAGTTCTTTATTAATATTATTACTGACCATATCGTTGACATCATTATTATTATTATTATTATTATTACTGTTATTATTATTATTATTATTATTATTATTATTATTGCTATTACCACTATTGTTAGTGTTCTGTTATGAATTGCTAATATTAAAGTTTTTGATTGCTTCAAAGGCATTAGAATTATTACTATTTTTACTATTATTATTGTTTGAATTATTGCTATTATTGCTATTAATTTTGTTGGGAAGTTTGGATACATCGGACTGCGACAGTCGCAAATCCTTATTGGGGAATGACGCAACTGGCGAGAGAGGATCAGAAGTTTTGCGTTTCATGGAAACGTCAACTTCCATCAGGGGAAGAGATAACCCCGTCTTTAACGGTTTAGTATCTTTAGAGGAGGCCGCCTGGCGGCCCCCACTAGACGAGCTCATCGAATACGCAGATAAATAGGTAAATTACAAAATAAATAAATAATTAAATAAAAAAAATAAAATAAAATAAACAACTGTGATAAAATAAATAAATAAAAATAAATGAGACGAGTTAACTGTACGAAATAAAATGAATATTACAAATCAAAACTGAAACAATAATCGAAATAGAAAGATAAACGGAACGAACTCACCGAATAAATCCTTATCAGCTGTCGAACACGATAAGAGATTAAACACGAGAACAAAAGACCGATCCGTACACTTATATTTTAAAAATTGTTTCGTTAGGAATTAAAACTAATGCCTTGTATTTGTAATTAGCGCCGTTGGACACTTTTGAAGACTAGTTTTAATGTCAAGTAAAATATGTTTGACTCTTTTTTGTCTTATAAGATCGCTATTATAAAACTTTAATGTCTAATTGCAAATTCGTTACCAAAGACCTTAAAATTTAAAATATAAAAGCTTATACGTAAATTAAATTTTTTGCGACATTTTAGTCCGCCATATTAGATTTGCCATTTTGAGTTAACAAAATCTAATATAAGATTCGTGATGAGCGACCTCGAAAGCCTCTATACATGAATTTTAAAGGAATTTTGTTCGCTGGAAACACATGTATAAAATTACTTTGTATTAGAGGTGGTTTATCCCCGTTAGCGGTAGTATATATTAAAATGCCGAAATAGGTCAACTCTATTTTTTTGTTTTACGTTTTGGAACAATTTTTAAAAATTTTTAAGCTATTTTATAAGTTTTTTTTTCAAAATTATAGCCGAAAAATACGTGTAGGAATGGTTTTCACCCCTTTAAACTGCATATGGGTCGATAAAAAAATAGGTGCCTAATATTTTTAAATTCTGAATTTCATCAAAAACTTAAAGCGGTTTTCAATAAAATGTGATAGTTTAACGAAATTTAAGAATTTTTATTACGTTTGAAAATTTCTGCATGTACAGACATATTTCAAAAAATTGATTTTATATACACGTATGTTTTGATAAATGTTTCAATCCCAAACAGAAAATTAAGCTAAACGAAATTCGGATACCATATTCAACTCCCTCACCCCCTAACCCCGCAGACAGAAGAGCAGCGTCACGACCGCCAGATTTTTCCGTTGTGACCTTTGACCCCCATATTCCAGCCATTAGATCGCATTCTGCCGTCTTTTCGTTTGTTCCGGTTTTTTTTTATTTTATTTTTTTAAATTTTGTGCATGTCAGCTAAGGACGGTACTCAATCCAACGGTATGACAGCATTAATGATTATAAAGGAAAAATATTAGAAATGGAACATACGAATGAAGCTAACAAAGGAATAACCAAGGGAAACGGAAAAGAAAGAATGCTGTGAGCGCTGTAGGGCGTAGGGAGTCCATGATGACCGGAATACAGTATCGCGCGTTCTGAAGAAATGGAAGGACACTCAAGCAAAATGTGGTTCGCATCACAAATGAAGTTTGCTTCTGGCGGATCAAACGGACAAAGTGGAGACTTAGTAATGGAGAAACGGAAGAGCGAAGCAGGAAGCAAGCTGTGGTTTAACTGAAGTCTAATTATGGATGAAATAGTTGACCGTCTGATGTTGGGGAAATTAACAAATCACGGAAATAGAGGAGGAATGGGTTGTATGGATAAGTAAAAGGAAGCAGGATTGGACAAAGAAGAAGCTTAGAGATCAGACCAACAGTCGCGTTGGCAACGAGAGAAAAGAGGAAGAAGACTTTGAGCGGGGAAATGCCTAAAAAAGCGACCGTCTAAAGCAGCCGAACGTGCCAACGAAAGAAAAGAAAAGAAAAGATTTATTTGCATAAACAATAACATTGCACTCATGACATAGTTGTTAATATGTGTACCGACATGAGTCTTACCACATAACTAAATTAATGAATATACATATAAATAAGACATGATATGCGACGTTTAAGTTAGTAGGAAAAGAACCAAAAACCTACTACAGGAGGGGTAGACTTGGTGGCTAGTGCCACATTACATAGATATTTACACAGTGATTATGAAATAGAATAATTTTAAAATAAAACTAAAACTAAACACTACTACTAACGTCAAATAATTCAGAATAATATATTATGCTTAAGTCTACGATGTTTGTACTTAGTGTACATAGTGCGTAGTTGCCTGGAATCATAGTTACCAATAGAGCTGATAAGTAAGTTCTCGTGCCCTATACATTTATCACAGAACTTAGTAGTTGCACTCAAAACATAATCTCTGATTTGCGGTAACTCTAAAATGTTATGCATATATGCTACTCTTGTGTATCTATTTGCTCCAAGAATACATCTTAAGCATCGATTTTAGATTACCTGTAGCTTGTTATAATGTGCCCTACAAACAGAAGACCACACTGGACAAGAATATGTGATAATAGGCCTTATAAGTGATTTGTAGATGACAAATTTGTTATTTGCACTTAAATAGGATTTACGATTGAGCAAGGGATATACTAGCGAGATAGCTCTGTTTGTTTTAATCGAGATGTACTCGATATGTTTGCTGTAAGTTAATTTGCTGTCTAATATTAAGCCAAGATATTTGATGTGATTAGACCAGGCAATGTAATTTCCAGAAATGATTAGTTTTCTTGGCAATTGGGGTCGCCGACGGGTGAAGAATATCGCTTGGGTCTTTGATGGATTAATATTAATCTGCCATCGGGTAAAGTATTTTAGAACGCGTGTCGAGGCTCTCGGAAGTCTGTTACTTATGGTACTAGGTCTATAAGAACTACAATAGAGGGCAACATCGTCAGCATATAAAGCGACCTCAGTGTTAGAAGTTTTAGGAAAGTCGCTGAGAAACAATATAAAGAGGAAGGGCCCGAGGATACTACCTTGCGGTACGCCTGCAAGGACAGTTTTACTTGTGGATTGATACTTATTAAGAGTTACATAAAACAGTCGGTTGTTAAAGTAGTTTATAATTATTTTGATTAAGTAAGCAGGAAATTTAGAATTTATTAGTTTGTATACAAGTCCTCGATGCCAGCTAGTATCGAAAGCTTTAGCCACATCAAAGAGTACTAACCCAGAATGTTTATTTCGATTAAAATTGTCCGTGATGAATTCGGTTATTCTGGCAACTTGCTGAGTAGTAGAGTGACGAGGTTGGAACCCAAATTGGCTTATTGGGATTAAATTATTAATATTCGAGTGTTCCCTTAATCTCTTGAGCAGTACTCTTTCAGCAATTTTACCCATATTGCACAAAAGACTAATGGGTCTAATATTAGCAATATTTGACGCATCTTTACCAAGCTTGGGTATTGGAACTACTTTTGCAATTTTCCATGCTTGAGGAAAGTATCCAGTTTTTAGGATGCC
Organism: Icerya purchasi; assembly: GCA_039619475.1. NCBI lineage: Eukaryota > Metazoa > Arthropoda > Insecta > Hemiptera > Monophlebidae > Icerya > Icerya purchasi. Next base: position 448,027,560 of record CM077116.1, on the reverse strand, counting down.
ATTTATTATATTATTTAACTTGACGATACCTTTATTTGGGATATTTTTTAAAACAATGTTGGGAATATTATCGTTCCCGACGGACATGCTGGAATTAAGTTTTTTGATATAATTACGAATTTCTTTGGGCGTAGAAAGTTTTACCTGGGTTAGGCTAATACTAGCATTCTCTAAAAAAAAAAAAAAAAAAAAAAGCCAACGAGTCGACTAACTCGTTGCCCGAAATTCCACAATGATTAGGAATCTACAATAGATCAATACGGACAGAGCGGGAATGAAATAGACGTGAAATTAAGGAACGTATGTGAAGGATCAGCGGATGGTTTAGGAAAGGGAGTAGCAATGGCTTGTAAAACGCCTTTTGAATCAGAAGATAAGAGAACCTTGGATACATTGTTAGTGGAGGCTATAAAAAGGATTGCCTGTAAGATCGCAATAGATTTGGCTAGGAATATGGAGGAGAACGAGGGGAGTTTGAACGACTCAGAATAGCCGGAATCCGGCAGAGTAAAAGCCGCTCCAACCCCCACAGCTGACTTTGAGCCATCTGTAAAAATTAAAGTATAAGAAGGAAAGAGCGAGGATAAAACATAGTTAAATTCGTTATGAGTAGCGGGAGAGGGAAGAGACTTGACATACGAAGGAAGAAAAAGTAAACTGGGTGAGTAAATAAAATATGGGAAATCATAGGTAAAATCGCTGACTTCATCACAGCAATTACAGTGTCATGAAGATGTTTCGTGTGACGATCCAATTTTCGAAATTATTTTTCTTTGAGTCAAAATTGTTTGATTTTCAGAATTTTTCCTTCTATTTATCATATCAAGAAATTAAGAGTAATTATCGTTTTGCTTTGTATAGTATATTTTAAACTATGTCCGAATTTTTAAAAATGCTCCCTATTATAATTCTCGAAATATACCACTATACTCCTCCGAGCTTTTTAAAATTTATATTAAAATAATCTAATGAACCGCTGAAATGTGCAAATTGCGAGGGAAATCACCCTTACAACTATAAAGGTTGCGCAGTCTATAAAAAATTACAATCTCTACGGACAGCTACCAAAGTGGGGTTGAACTACAATGGGAAAACCCAAACACCAATGGCTTCTGCTGCAGGTATCCAACAGCAGTTGCCCCCTGGCACTACAACAGACTCAAATCTGCTGAGGCCCACTTACTCGCAAATATTAAGTAACCAGCGTCAATGTTCGCAAAGCAATTCTCAGGTCTATAACATAAATAATGATAATATTGCTATTACACTTCAGACATCCCTAGATGAAATAAAGACATTATTTAAAGATATGATGCAGCAACAAAGTCAATTATTAAATAATCTGCTAAACACTATCATGTCAGTTTTAATTAATAAGAAATGATTTGCTTAAAAATTGTAACGTGGAACGCTAACGTCGTACTCAAACACATATTCCAGAATTACAAATGTATCTTATACAAAACGATATTGATATACTTCTGATATCTGAAACGTATCTTGTTCACACAAAACATGCTCCATTCGTAGGCTACGAGTCGTACTACACCAATCATCCTGATGGCACGGCCCATGGAGGAACTGGAGTCATCATAAAAAGAAATATAAAACATCACGAATTAGGGAAATACGCACGAAACCATCTACAAGCAACTAGTGTGGCGCTAAATTGTATACTAAATAAACCTTTCGTCGTATCAGCAGTTTATTGTCCACCAAAGCATCGCATAACGCAAAGCCAGTTCAGTGCTTTTTTAAGCACCCTCGAGCCTACCTATATAGCTGGTGGCGATTTCAATGCCAAGAACACATATTGGGGATCTAGGTTTACTTTTCCAAGAGGTAAGCAATTAAAACTGGCAATAGATGGTAATAACAGCACGGTTATATCTCCTGGCACTCCTACTTATTGGCCAACTGATCCAATGAAAGTACCAGACTTGCTGGACTTCTTCATAACCAGAGGACTACCAGGAAACTTCATTGATATAAAATCAGACAATGACTTATCTTCCGATCACTCACCAGTGCGACTAACACTAAGCAGTAACATTATCAGGAAACTCTGTAGACCAAAGATCTTTACAAAGCATAAAAATTGGGATTTATTTCGTAACCAGCTGGAGGAAAAAATCAATTTAAAAATACCGTTAAAATGCAAGAAGTATATCGAAAGCTCTATTGAATACTTCAATAATCTCGTGCAACAGGCGGCTTGGCTGGCTACACCAAATAAAGATAAAAGTGTATACAAACCATCTGTTTATTATCCTGCAGAAATAAAACGTGAAGTAAATTTCAAGAGACAGCTAAGAAAAAGATGGCAAAGATATCGATTTCCTTCTGACAAAGCAACACTGAACTACCAAACAAAAAGAGTTAAAAAGTTATTGCAAAACTTAAAAAATAAATCCTTTAAAGAGCACTTATCTACTCTGTCTCCCTTACCGCATAATGACTATTCTTTATGGAAAGCAGTACGCAATTTGAAGAAACTTAAAGAAACAGCACATCCAATTAGAAAACCAAACGGAAGCTGGGCTCAATCTGACCTTGAGAAAGCTGAAGAATTTGGTAAACACTTAGCCAATACTTTCAAACCGAACTGCGGCAATATGAGTTCCCCTCCTAGGACAGACAATACCGATATGTCTCAACCAATCAGGTTAACATCCCCTACAGAAATCAAAAAGGTCATAAACTTGATGAATCCTCGCAAATCTCCTGGCTATGATTTAATCTCAACGAAAGTATTAAAAGAACTGCCAAGAAAAGGATTGGTATTATTAACCTACATTATTAATGCCATAAAACGACTTCAATATGTTCCCATTCAGTTAAAATTCTCGCAAATTATAATTGTCAAGAAACCATCCAAACCGCCAACCGAACTGACGTCGTACAGACCAATCTCCTTGTTAGCGATACTCTCTAAGATATTCGAAAAAATCATGCTCAAGCGACTAATGCCTATAGTTGAAGGGGAAAAAATAATACCAGACCACCAATTTGGTTTTAGAGCTAAACACGGAACCATCGAACAAGTACACCGCATTACTGATAAGATAGTAACATCTCTAGAGCAGAAAAAAGTCTGTGACGCCATATTCTTGGATGTTAGCCAGGCATTCGATAAAGTTTCGCACGATGGACTACCTTACAAAATAAAATTCCAATTTCCTCTTCAGGTATTCAATATCCTCGAATCTTATCTTAGTGAAAGATTCTTTTCGGTCAAATACGGTGATGAAGAATCGCAAATATTTCCGATAGAAGCAGGAGTGCCTCAGGGCAGTGTATTGGGGCCGTTGCTGTACCTTATATACACTGCTGATATTCCTACCCTGACAGACGTCGAAGTTGCTACCTTTGCTGACGATACGGCTATTTTGTGCTCAGAGGAGTGCCCAGTAAAGGCAAATGAGTCTCTGCAACGGTCGATCGATAGGCTGTCTAACTGGTTTATGGAATGGCGTATCAAGGTAAATGAAAGTAAATCGACGCACGTAACCTTCACAAATCGGAGAGTAAACGAACTTAACGTATCAATGAACGGCAGAATAATACCACTTAAAGATGAAGCCAAATATCTGGGTTTATACCTGGATAAACGGTTAACGTGGAAAAAACATATAATAGTAAAGCGTAACGTAATACGCATTAAAGCCAAGCAGATGTTATGGCTCTTAGGGAAGAAGTCGGAACTAGCACTGGAAAACAAGCTACTGCTGTACAACCAAGTTATTAAACCAGTCTGGCAATACGGTTGTCAACTGTGGGGCTATTCGAAGAAGAGTAACGTAGCAATCATCCAAAGGCTGCAAAACAAACTCCTAAGAATAATGGTAAACGCACCATGGTACATAACCAATGAAGCTCTACATAAGGACCTAAAAATAAATTACGTGAAGGACGAAATCGTACGAGCAGCAAAACAGTATGCTGCAAGACTGGGATCACACCCCAATGCTATGGCAGCCGCATTGTTAAATAATTCTGCTGATACTCGCAGACTGAAGAGGACAATAGTGATGGACCTAATATAAACTGTATCTGGTACATATGTTAAGTGAGGCCCTGTCACTGGACAGGGCTCTTCAGCAAGCCATTTTTACTAAAATATTAAATTTACTAAATAGCCCATAATGCTAGTTGTAAATTAACAAAAAAAAAAAAAAAATACAGCGAGCACGCAAATTGTTAAAAAACTTATTCAGTATAAAACACGTTTTCACCTTTAATACAATAATTTTCTTGATGTAATTTTATTGTAGTTACGATTTCAAAAAAAAAGATGTATTTAGATGCACTTGTGAAATTTTAAATAAACTACAGCAAGCATGCAAAGTGTCTCAAAAATTATTCGTTTGATGATGCATCATTATAATTTTGCAACATACTTAGCAACACAAAACTCTAACCTAACTAAGGCTACAAAAGTATTTTAGATTTTATTCTGGAAATTTTAATTTTAATTCAGCGTTATATATCTTTGTATTTTATAAAATTGATTACAAATATTTTCCCAAATTTCCATCGCGTTGTAGTTTTAAAAAAGAATTCAGATACGTTTCCAAAGTTTTACTTAAAATAAAGCGATCGCAAAATTATTTAAAACGTTTGAATTCTCAAATTGTACATTTATTGAACTTCATTTATTTTGAGTATTAATTTTATCTTAATAAAAAACTGAATTTAATTCAGCTAATAAGTTAATACAACATTTATTGATCCTGAGACGGTACGAAGTTCATCTGGTCAGCTAGTATGTACATATGTATGTGTATATATATATTCAGGACCGTATCTAAGGGATGGTTTTCTGGATTCACCCCCCCCCCCACCCATGAAATGTCTGCGAAATAATAACTGCTTGAATTAAATGGACCGAAATTCAGATTAAATTTATTGCTTTTCAATTTTTGACAAAAGAAAAGGAAATTAAAATTTTTATGAATTCTATGGAAACGACTATTTTTTATTCTTTTTTATTGTAGTGTTCAAATATTGCATATACAATAAATGACTACAATGCCTTATTGTACCATACATAAATAAATATATTTCATGGTAACACATCCCCCACCCCCCATACACACACATATATATATATATATGTATATTTCTAAAACCAGCCTAAAACATTTAATTTAAGTAGGCGTATTAGTTATATTAATTATAATCGAAATAAAATATGAAGAAGTTTAGATATAGGCAGCCTAAATGTAAGAACATTAATTGCGTAATGATAAATTAATAGAATTAGAAGATGCATTTGATAAAAGTAAGTTAGATAGATTAGGTTTAGCGGAGATTAGAAGACCGGGAGAGCATATTCTACAACTTCCATTAATTTTATACATTCACATAGACTAACTATTATAACGTATCGAATTATTCTATAAATAATGACATAACACAAATACAACAAAAAACAAAAATTAGTCCATGAATATGTATTAACGAAACCGGTCGGACTATTATTGTAATTATTTGATTTGATTTATTTTAACATAATTAATTAGTAGTTTTATCCTCGCTCTTTCCTTCGTATACCTTAATTTTTACAGATGGCTCAAAGTCAGCTTTGGGGGTTGGAGCGGCTTTTACTTTGCCGGATTTCGGCTATTCTGAGTCGTTCAAACTCCCCTCGTTCTCCTCCATATTCCTAGCCGAATCTATTGCAATCTTACAGGCAATCCTTTTTATAGCCTCCCCTAACAACATATCCAAGGTTCTCTTATCTTCTGATTCAAAAGGCGTTTTACAAGCCATTGCTACTCCCTTTCCTAAACCATCCGCTGATCCTATCGTGCTTCACATACGTTCCTTAATTTCACATCTATTTCATTCCCGTTCTGTCCGTATTGATCTATTGTGGATTCCTAGTCATTGTGGAATTTCGGGCAACGAGTTAGTCGACTCGTTGGCACGTTCGGCTGCTTTAAACGGTCGCTTTATTAGGCATTTCCCAGCTCAAAGTCTTCTTACTCTTTCCTCGCGTTGCCATCGTGACTGTTGGTCTGATCTCTATCCTTCTTCTTTTTCCAATCCTGCTTCCTTTTACTTATCCATACAACCCACTCCTCCTCTTTTTCCGTGGTTTGTTGATTTCCCCAACATGAGGCGGTCAACTATTTCATCCATAATTAGACTTCGGTTAAACCACAGCTTGCTTCCTGCTTCGCTCTTTCGTTTCTCCATTACTCAGTCTCCTCTTTGTCCATTTGATCCGTTAGAAGCAAACTTCGTTTGTGATGCGAACCACATTTTCCTTGAATGTCCTTCCATTTCTTCAGAACGCGCGATACTGTATTCCGGTCTTTTGCGTCTTGGCCTCCCTACGCCCTACAGCGCTCACAGCATCCTTTCTTTTCCGTCTCCTTTGGTTATTCCTTTGTTAGCTTCTTTCGTATGTTCCATTTGTAATATTTTTCCTTTATAATTATTAATACCATCATACCGTTGAAGTGAGTAACGTCCTTAGCCGACATGCTCAAAAAAAAAAAAAAAAAAAAAAAAAAAAAAATAATTAATTAGTATTTAACAATGTTATATTTGTGAATTTTGAATAATATATGTTCGTGTAAAAATAAAAATATAACATTAGTAACCGTTCAATAGACATTTCATTTATACTTATAACATATATATATAAAGTCAGGAAAGTTACAGTGCTGGAAAGGAAACGAAAAAGGACTAAGCGGTGTTAGTTTTTTAATAAGTAATAAATATGGAGGTTTAATCTAATAGAATTTATAGGTCACACGGATAGGTTAGCAACTGCTAAAATAAGGATTAGCAATAATCAAATATTAACAATGGTGCAGGTTTACTTTCCGACAGCAGTCTCTGAAGAATCCGAATGTGACGAAATGTATACAAATATTAACAAAATCCTAAGAGACCAAAAATGCAATAATAGACATCAAATTATATTAATGGGAGACTTTAAAATAGCCAGATAGGAGAAAGAAAACTAGGGCAAAACAGGGTAATGGGGCCATATAACTACGGGAATAGAAACATAAGAGGGGATAAATTAGTAAATTTCTGTTTGCAAAAAAACTTTAAAATTGTGAATAGTTTCTATAAAAAACGTAAAGGTAGATTATGGACATGGACTGCTCCGAACGGGAATTATAATAATCAATTGGACTATACTATAACTGGCTATTATAAAAACATAAGCAACTGCAAAGTACTATATAATTTTCTATTTCACTCGGATCATAGATCAATAAGTTGTAAAATCGATTTAAAACCACCAAAACGAATAATAAGCAATAAAACAGTAGATTACGGTAGTAATACGTTTAATAACGATTTATTAATGGCAGAGAATTTAAAAGATTATCTAAATGACATAGACGATTTGGACTTGATTATTACTAATTTAATTAAAAAATCGGCACTACACTTAAACAGCTTAAAATTGGATAAAACCAGGGAATATAGAATATCGATTCATATAAGAGAGAAAATTAAGGAGAGACAACGTTTATTAAATAAGAGGTATAAGTCAGGTTTAGAAAAAATAGAGCTAAATGTAGTATGCAAATTAATAAAATATGGATTAAGGGTATTTAATTAATGAACAGAAGGAAGAAAAAATGATAAAAGAAATAATCGAGTCAGCAAGAAATTAGATAAGCGATAAAGAAAAATTTATGCCTAGGACAAAAATGGCAAAACTTGCCTCATTGACGGAAACGGAATAACAAAGAATAGCAGGATAGACATTATAAAAATATAGCCACGGATTACTTGTCTCAACTGTACAAAAGCGAAACAGTCGTTAATATTAATGACTATGCAAAACAAAGTGTATTAGAGGAACCTGATTTTTTAGAAATAGAAATAGAGGAAGTGATCAAGGGCTTAAAAAGGAACAAAACACCTGGTCCGGATGGAATAACGAACGAACATATTAAATTAGCGGGTAAAAGAATGATAGAATTACTTAATGTGCTGTTTAATTTGGTTTTAAAGAATAGGAAAATCCCTAAATCATGGAAAAAAGCAGAGATTGACTTAATATACAAGAAAGGAAAAAAAGATAAAATAGAAAACTATCGCTCAATAAGTTTAAGCTCCACGGTGTCTAAAATATTTTCTATGGTTGTAGTTAACAGGTTGAAACAAATACTAAATTTTGAACAATCTGTAGGACAGGCTGGGTTTCGAAATGGATTCTCAACCATCGATCACTTCTTCTTCTTCTTAAGGTGCCGTACGCTACATAGCGCATTGGCGCAACCTATTCGTACATTTTTAGCTGTGCCGATATAGGTTGTGTACCAGGCAATTATTATATGCAACGCAGGTGTACACACGAAAGACTACATTCGGAACTGATTGTAGCCGCTTGTTATCGCGCTACAAGTGCAGTCCGTCCGGTGTGGGTCTGCTGTGTGCTGACCTAGCGCGCATATGATGTTGTACGTGGTGGTTTGCCATTGCCTTCCACGTGAATATTAGTAGAGTATTTATTTTATTTAATTCTTGTAATAAAGTTCGTCGTCGCTCGGGATCGAACCCGTGACCGCCATATCGGAAGTCAAGCGCTCTAGCAACTATCACTTACATGTGGATAAATCAACTTTTAGAGAAATGTAAGGAATATAAAATAGGGATAAATTTAGCATTCATAGACTATAAAAAAGCGTTCGACTCGTTAGAGCACAAATATTTAGACAGAGCATTAAAAAAAAATCAAGGAGTGTCCGGAAATTACAGGGAACTTATATATAATGGATATGTACACGGATATGAAGGCAAGAATAGTAACAGACATAAAGGGCGAATATTTTAATATAGGAAAAGGGATAAAACAGGGAGACCCATTATCTTCTTTATTATTTAACACTTTTTTTTTTCTTCTTTTTTTTTGGGGCGCGCCAGCGGCATTGACCCAACAACAACAGAAATTAAGGAAGGGGTTAAATAAAAAGACGATTAGAAATAGAGCTTAGGAAAGATTGGAGTACAGGGATTATATCTGGAGATGGAAAGGAAAGGACAAAAGAAGAATTATACGGAGCAGGAAGACCCAGTGCCAAGATTTTCGAGTACAAAACAGAGCGCTCGGAATCAAGGGCAGGGCATTCAAAGAAGATGTGGTTTGCATCACATATGAGAGGAGAGATGGAATTATGAAGGGGACAATCGGGAGAAGGGGACAGGGAAAAACGAAAACGTGAAGAGGGTAGAAGTGAGTGATTAATACGCAGTCTGATTAAGGAAATGATCGCGGAGCGTTGATAAGAATAGGATTGAAACCACGGCTGGGAAGAGGGAACCGGTTGAATTTGAAGATAATGAGAGGCGGGATTAGAAAATAGGGAAGGATAGATGTCCGACCATAGTCGGGAATGATTAGCTGAGGAAAGAAGGAGGATGTCCGAGGTAGGAATTTTGCAGAATAAAGGACCATCGCGGGCGGCCGAACGGGCTAAAAAGTCCGCTAACTCGTTGCCCTCGATGCCAGAGTGACTAGGAACCCACAAAAGGTCAATAGTAATGGAACGGGATGAAAGTAAATTGGATATAAGAAAACGAATTAAAAGAATGATAGAATTGGAGGAATGAGAAGGAGGAGAAGAGATGGCTTGAAGAACACTTTTGGAATCGGAGACAATCAGACATTTACTGATCTCTCTTATGGATGGAATGAACGAGACTGTGCGTAAAATGGCGATAGACTCCGCTGTGAAGATAGAACAGAAGGAAGGGAGCTTGAAGGACTCAGAGTGATTAAGTGAGAGGGAGGTAAACGCGCCGCCCACCTCATTTTCGTTTTTAGAACCGTCAGTGAAGAATGTTAGATGAGAAGGGAAAGATGTGTCCAGCATGTGGAGGAATTCGGCTTGGATTGAAGAATGTGCGGTGGAGCTGGTTTGGAGAGGGAGATAGAAGAGAATTAATAGTCTTCCAAATGCTGGAAAAGTCATGGGAAAAGTAAGAAAGCTTGGAATAGGAAAAGACATAAGGCGAAAAATTGGAGACTCGAGCTGCTACGAGAGAAAGGATTGGGATTTTGTGAGGAGCAAATCGCCATTGGCTTTTTAATACTAAGATAGGATGAGATAAGATTAGATGAGGACACAGAAAGCCGTTTAATTAGAAAATTATAACCAAGCTGCGATCTGCGGATAAACAGTGGTTGCATAGCAGATTCAGAGAGGATAGCAGGAATGGGAGAAGATTTTAGCGCTCCAATGCACAACCGAAGGCAGCAGTTTTGAACTTTGTCCAGTTTGGTGAGGAGAGATTTAGAGGAGTTTCCATAGATGAAGGAGCAGTAATCGATTCTGGAACGAATTATAGCCTTGTAAAGGATTAGGAGAATGGAAGGGTCACCACCCCATTTGGATGGCGAAAGGGCTTTCAGGAGATTGAGTCTTTTGAGGGAAGAATTGTAGAGATAGTTGATGTGTTCATAGAAAGTGAGTCGGCTGTTGAGAATAACACCAAGATAGCAGAAGGAGCTGACGAGCGGAATCGGAATGTTAGATGAAATAATATTTACCAAAGCTTGATTGTAGGGGCGGAGGGAGAACACCATAGAAGAGGACTTAGAAGGAGAGAGAGAGAGGTGAATTGAGGCGAGGGAGATACTAAGGATAGATAAAGAGTTATTGATCTCTTCGTTGGCGGCGGCCACATCATTACAACTGGAGTAGATGAGGATATCGTCTGCGAAAAGGAGAGAGGAGGAAATTGTAGGGAGGGAAGCAATATTAAGGAGATAGATATTGAAAAGAGTGGGGCTAAGACATGATCCCTTAGGAAGTCCCCGGTGGATGCATCTGGAAATGACACGGGAGGGAGTAGAGAGGAAGAGGGATCTATTTTGGAACAAGTTTAGGATCAGAAAGATGAAATTAGATGGAACGTTAAGCCCAAGAAGCTTGGCGCATAGAGTAGGAAGGTGGACATTATCAAACGCAGAGGAGACGTCAACAAATGTAGCAACAGTGAATTTTCTTTCTATGAAAGCTTTGTAGACGTCTGATAGGAAAAGACTGATGCAGTCGACCGGGCCCAACCCCGGGCGAAAGCCAAACATATTGTAAGGAATTAGATCATTGTGTTCCAGCCACCAGACGAGTCGCTTGTTCACCATACCTTCAAACAGTTTACGAAGACAGGAGGCTAAAGAAATAGGACGGAACGTAGATTGATTTTGTTTAGGTATAGGGATGATAACAAAGTCATTCCAGGATTTAGGTGTAGATCCGGAGAGTAGGAAGGAGTTAAAGATATTCAGAAGAAAATGCAAAGAAAGCGTGGAGAGGTTTTTAAGTATAAGGAACGATATACCATCTAAACCTGGTGAGGAGTTGGAGGATTTATTAAGGATAGATAGTAGCTCATCATAACGGAAAGGAAGAGATAAGAAGTGAGACTCTGAGTTGGGTGTAAGAACAGGAAGCGAGATTTCCTCAAGGGAAGGAGCGTAGGCGGGCGCGATAGAATCTAGAAAGGAAAGGAGATGTTGCAGTGCGGGAGAGGGATGTACCGGGCGCTTGGAAAGGGGAGAAGTAAAAGCCTTAGCCATCTTCCAAATCTGCGAAAAGGGCGTGTCTTTAGAAAAAGCGGAACAAAATTGTTTCCAAGAATTTCTCTTAGCCGCTTTAAGAACAAAGCGAGCCCTCGCATTGGCTTCTTTGTGAGCAAGAAAGTTGGATATTGAGGACCGCGAACGAAATGATTTGAATGTAACAGTACTTTGTTTGAAAGCCTGTTTACACTCTTCGTTCCACCAGAGTGAGGAGGCAGAGGGCGCTTTTCGGTGATGATTATTGGGAACAAGCGGGGAGGATGAAGAAAGGGACGAATGAAGGGATTGAGTGAACAAGTTGTATTGGGCTATAGGATCAGAATTCGCCAGGATATGAGGGAGAGAATCGTCCATCAATGAACGAAATTTGGTCCAATCAGTTTTGGAACGAATCCATCGAGAGGAATGGAGAGGCTTGGATTGGGTAGGAGGAGAGACGTCATTAAGGGATAGGAGAATGGGAACATGGTCACTACCAAAAGTGCCATCAAGTGTTCTCCAGGAGCATTTAGGAGCTATCTTTAGAGGAAGTTTTTCGAGAGTTGGACTGGGAGGAGAGAGGTATAAGCATAAATGGGATAAAGTTAAATAATCTTAGATTCGCAGACGACGTAGTGATTATGTCCGACGACATAAACGAACTACAGAACATGCTAAATGATTTAAACAAGGCGGGAAAGAAGGCTGGTTTAATTATAAATTTAGATAAGACAAAAATATTATCCACAGACGAAAATAAAACAAGAATTACAATAGATAACACAGAAATCGAAAAGGCAGAGAGTATAATTTATTTAGGACAACTAATATCTCTAAAAAATAAAACAAAAAAAGAAGTAGAGCGTAGAATCGCACTCACTTGGAAAAAATACTGGTCGCTGAAACATATTTTTAAAGGACCTTACAGAAATGAACTAAAAAGGGAAATTCTAAACGCGTGCGTCCTGCCTACCTTAACATATGGATGTCAGATGTGAAAAATAACAAATAAAATTATGAATAAAATTAAAATATGTCAAAACGCATCGGAAAGATCTATGATTGGAATTAAATTAAGAGACAAAATAAACTAAAAAAAAAATCAAAAACAAATTAAAAGTTAAAGACAATTTCACATGGGCAATAAGAAGGAAAATATGGGATTGGGCAGGACATATTACAAGAATGAATTCCACAAGATGGACTAAAAAAATAACAGATTGGACAATATACGCAAAGAGAAAAAGAGGAAGACCGGAAAACAGGTGGGAAGATAGTTTCGCTAAAATGTTAAAGCACAAACAATACCATCAGGTGGCTTATGACAGACTAGAGTGGGCTCGGTTGAGGGAGGTATTTGCTCGTTTTCAGGGCTAAATTAAATTATACAATAGTTTATTTACTTCAATGTAGATTGTGTAACGTTATATCACTAAGGCTAATAATAATAATAATAATAATATTTTCGCCCCCCCCCCGAAATTTTAGTCTCGATACGGCCCTGTATATGTACATATTTTTTTTTTTTCAAATTAAAAATTAAACATTTATGTTTATTTTTAATATTTTATTTTATTTTCTAAATGAAAATAAATTACTTAGGTTTTCTACAGATTCTTGTATATTAATTGATCTTCATTTCGTGCTGACTGTTGTGTGTAAAGTTTTATTATTTCATTGAATACACAGCATAAATTAAGTTAGTTTGTAATTTATCCAATAAACGCGAAAAAGTATTTTAGTATTTTAAGAGTAACAGTTACGCAAATAGTTACCATATTAATAATAACACGTGATTAAATGATATTAATAAGGACAAAAGGTATCTAAAACCATCCCGATATATATTTTCCTTTTTGATGGATTTACTTCGAATAATAAAGTAAACGAATTTGAATATCCTATAGCGCGATTTTAAACTTAACACTGACGGAAATATTAAGTCTCATTGCGCTTTGCTTTTGATCATATGGGCTAATAAGGATAATTCTTTATTAATTTGGAAGTGTATTCATCAGTGATGATCTGATGTAAGTGCTAATGAGTGATCGGTACCGACTGACAATGAGTAGTCATCAAATAACGTTAAGAGAAGAGCAGAGTCTGTTCAGAGATACACCACTTTTGTTGCCTAATATTGCCGGATAAAAATTAGCCAAAAAAGTTTTCATTAGGGCGCAGGGAAAGATGTGGCAGACCCAAAATTTTAAAATTAAACGGGCGATGAACGCAAGTGTGAGTTTTTAAAGTATTACTAACGTTTTCCCGTGGAAATATAGATCCGAATAGAGATGATGAATTTGAAACTCTCAAATTACAGTCTCATTACTGATGGAATTTCAATATTATTCCTGAACTGATACCCAACTCGTTATACAGTACAGAAGATAGTAGCATTTTAGGTTAGTCTATTACTGCGATCATGAACGAATTAATTCGAAACTGGTCGGCGTTTCTATATATTTTAACTAATTGCAATACGCGTCTATGACTAAAAGAAATAACGTATTAAATGTTCCTAACACTTGGCTTGTGGAAAACGAATGATTGTCTTGTTATACCCATTAAATTGTTTCCAAGTATTGTTGCCATTTGAATTTTGTGCTGACTGAGGTATTATTGACGTTTAAGAATAGTCATAATATCCTTATTTATATTAATCTGAAATATATTATTTTTTACTTTTCAGTTCATTTTTATTTAATTTTTAGCATAAATCTTGAAGTCGGTATCTTTTTGTTTTTCAAAAATATTTTTATAACTTTTCAAACTATTAAGAAATTTAAATGGTTTTGCAAAGTTCATATTAGAATCAGTTATAAAATGGTTTATGTTTAAGGATTAGATCAATACACTGGTCACAGCTATTGTTTTCCTATTACCTACTTCTTGTCATGCCTGAAAAGTTTTAATTAAAGCCTATTGTCCTGTATCCCAAATTCATTTTAAATTCAAGTTTTCAGTGAAGCTATTTATACATTATTCATACAGAAAATAATATACAGTATAAATAAAAAACCTTTTCTTTGTCGTTAGAGTCATTCCTGTAATAAACTATTCTGTTTTAGTTTTCGATAGTTAAATACATACTTCTATTATTATTATTATTATTATTATTATTATTATTATTATTATTATTATTATTATTATTATTATTATTATTATTATTATTATTATTATTATTATTATTATTATTATTATTATTATTATTTACCGTTATTAAAATAGTTTTTTACGGTTCTTTTTTTTCTTCTTTTCAGCTTGTCAACCAGGGACCTTTACCCAGAAACAATTAGAGAAGGAAGTGAGCTAATTATATCACGATACGATCAGAAATATTGTTAGTAGGAAGGAACAAACAGTGGAAATGATGTAAATTTCATTTTTAATTCAATTTATATGCGGTATTTGGAATTTTTATGGTATATTTTTTGAATGAAAATTTAAACAGATAAAATTAGTTTTTTCCCTCTTCTTTTATTTTGATCATATATTTAGTTATTATCATAATGTAAGTGTTATAATAAAATAACAAATTTATGGACTTTTAAAATAGAAAAATTTAGAAGTCCACTCTAAATCTAAAGCCGAAACGATCTGTCTACTTGATGGTCATAGCGCCGTTATGAAGGTATGGACTTGAGTTATATGGAAACTCTACTAGTAAAAGCAATATCTTACAGATCCAAAGGCAACAGTCAATTATTCTCCGAACAATCACGTCAGCTCCAAAGTATGTCTCTAACTTAACCTTACATAATGATCTAGATATTCCATATGTTAGAGCAGTGCACGTCGAACAGTATCAAAAATTCTTTGAAAAATTAAAATTAAATACTAACCTGTACATACTCGTAAATAGAATTTATACTAATACTCTTCCGGATAATCCAAGACGAAGGCTTAAGAGGAGAAAATGGTGCCGTGACGCTCTTCTTATCACTTAATAGCATTTATCATTTAAATCACTCCGTGATATAAAAATATTTAAACCGTTACCTGTATAAGGAACATACTTGCTGTAGTATAATAATTACACATTATGTTAATCCTTTACTCGCAATAGCTTCTACCAGTAGTACTCTATGGGCAATGCATAACCGCATCTGTCGCCATAGTGTGGGCTATAAGCTTTATATATTCCTGGACTCCTATGGGCGGTACTTGAGTGCATTTGCTGCCATGGTGTCCAGGTGCTATATAAAATACATTCTTTGACCAGGGTTCTATGGACAACGCCAAGTCGCATTGTCGCCATGGATACTGATATTAGATATTTCCTAGCACATCCTCACAGCAGAATTGGTATCGTGGACCTAATTCTCTCGTTGGAGGGATTGGCCTGATTTATTTGGTAGGTTAAAGTGAAAGTCACTGACGCTATTTATGGCCTCTTAAGCCGGTACAGTGGAAGAAGAAAAAAAAAAAAAAATTTTAAATAATGAATAAAAACTAATTAACAAAATACTTTATTTTTAAAGAATTTTAATTAAAAAATGAATAGTTGAAACGTTTAATTTATATTCTTTTTACAGTTTTACTATCGACCTTAACAGACGATATTTCCTTTGTTTTAGTTTGATTCGTTTTATTATTTCATGTTTGTAAATTCAAGCTTTAATCACTGGATTACTTGCTCCACACTCGTTTTTATCATCTAACAAGATGCGTTTTGCGTTAGGTGATAATCATGTTATCAACAGAGTTACTTAAATTTAACCCTAAGTTAAGATTGTAATAAGTGTATAATATAACTAATATTATATAATAAAAAAAAAAAAAGAAAAAAAAAGGGATAATAACATGTTTGTAAATTCTACACTACGAATATAGGTCGATAATCCAAAATTAGCCGGTTTTTTTTTATTTATTTATTTATTTATTGTTTTTAAATTTATTTTGTAATTAATCACGACATTTTTCGCGCTTTTTTGAACTTTTCGCCATATTCGAATGTTTCGTTAAGGAAATGAAGTACCGTTTCTTTCCCGACGAATGATCTTCCCATCAGTATATATCTCATGATCGGAAAAACAATTATTTTTTTTCGAAACATTCGAGCTTTCAGCGCCCCGAGGGCTTAAATACGAAGTTATAAAAGTTGGCTTATAGTTTTCCTATAAACCGGTTATTTATGCATATATTTGAGATATGTTTTGGTTTCCTCAATTTTTTTACTTGGGCTATTGCTTTGGTGAACATCCTCTTTTTGTGCTGTTTTTGCTCCAGAGGGAGACTCTACGTAATTTTACAACCGTAATTTTTCGATTTCATGAAAGCGCTTCTTCGTTTTGTTTTATCTTTTGAATTTAATTTTTAAAAGCTGGTGATGAGTTATGAATTTTTTAAGGGTGATTTTTCAGATTGTTTTAAAATTCCGTATCATATATTCTTGACGGTTTTTTGCCGCCCAGGGTAATCGGTTAGTTTGAAGTTATAGAGATACGGTTTTAAAGAGAATTCTAATTGTAATTTATGATCCAATTTTGAAATTTAGAAGTTGAATCGTTCGTGAGTTATTGATTTTTATTTGATATTTTTGCCGTTTCTGAATCATCTTATTAGGGGTTTCCATACATTACACATGTGTACAAAATCCTAAAAAACCGTTATTATTTCATAAAGAATGACATGATCAGTTGAAATTATTCTTCAACAAAAATTATAGAAGACTTAACTGAGATCGCTCCGTGAACCTCGGGTATACATATATACACACACACATATATATATATATATTTATTTTTTTTAGATAGTTCAAATCCAGTATTCACGAAAAATTGGATGCACCGACTATAAATTTATTAATTAAAAATAAAAATAAAATATTCAAATATATTATAAAAATACTAACCGAGTTTTAGTTTTATTGGTATTAGAAATGACGAAATAATATTTCTGCTATGCTGGTAAACCGAAACTGATGATCTATTCACGATTTAGAAAATTCGATTATTTTCTGTTCGCACTGTATTTGAATGTTTAATTGTTTATAGTTTCAGGCGCGAATCATCAACTGGTTACGAAAAAGAAAAAAATTATTTCACGTAACGTTATAAATATTTTTTAATTTACAATCGAAAAATAGAAAATTATTCGGGGAAAAAATCAGAAAATTTCGAAAACAAATTTTAATATGTATTCACATGTATCAGTCAAAATCATGTTTAAATATTACAAAAAAAAAAAAAAACAATTTTAGCAATGTTATTATTACAATTGCCCAATGTACATGTTCATCGCCTATTACATGAGATAAAAATATATTTTTTAGATATAATTGTTCACTTATATCAGGAAATTTTTTCTAAGGACACCTTATCACATACGTTATCAGAATAAATATGAAAGTACCCCGTCGCTGTTACTTTCCTTATGTTTTATTTCATTTTCGCCATAATGTTTACAACGGCAGTTCCTGTTTTAATTCTTATGAAGTATTTAGGCGACGGCAACAAATTACTATTTATTCGAACATTATTGCATTATGATAACGCGCGGCCTGTAATCTAGATGAAACACGGTACTTGTTTTCATAACCAACCCAGAAATCAATGCGTTGGACGGTGTAACGCATCGAACTTAAACTTATTATTTTTAAAAATAATGAAAATCTCCTAATTACCTTCGCCAAAGTCTGAAACAATTAGTCGTACTTGCGAATAAAAAATTACGATGAAAAACTGAAAATTAATAAAAGTAGGAGATAATATGGAATGCGCAAAATTACATTTCTCGTCAATCAGCTCAATGTGAGAAATCCGTTTACCCGCATGAACTATATATGCGCAAATAATGTGTAAGTTCGTACGAATATGAATGATTTCTCAAGACTCTTAAATTGCGACCTTGCCATTCTCATTTGTTTACAATTATTCCGTTTTTACATATATAGCTGAAGTGTGCGGTGGTATTTATGAATTCTATGAATTTCTATTGTAATGCGGTACGCTTGTTATTTGATTCGCTATCAATTTGTACACTGACTTGTATAATCAACCTTTTTATTTTTTTAAAATTTAAAACGTTAAGGTAGGGACTACAGCAAAATAATCCATATTAAGCTCTAACGTTTCGAACCATATTATACCGTTAATTATCAGAGAGACAAGTATAATTTGTTCCAAAACATTGCAGTCTAGTATAAATTGTTTTGGCGTCGTTTCTACGGAATAGCAATGGGCGGATAACTTTGCTTTTTACTCATATTTGTACATTCATTACATTACCGAAGAAAGGTAGCGCAACAGACTGCAACGGCTACCGTAATAATTCTATTCTCTACTCCTTTCGGTCGTCGCTCTTCTATTGTCTCCCTAATTCGTCTCCGGATCAATCATTCTCTCCTCCCCTCCTCTCGCTTTCGATTTGCTCTGTCGCCTTCTCCTGATTGTTTTCTTCACGATTGTGATCCTCCTTGTACATGTGATGCTGATCACATTTTCTTCGAGTGTCCTGCTCTTCGTAACGAACACTAACCTTTTATACAGTCAGCTCCTGTCATTAGGACTTCCTACTCCCTATAACTCTTCCTTTATCCTCTCCTTTCCTTCATCTTCTGTGGTGTCCGCACTGCTGTCCTTTGTTGCATCCATTTCGGACCGCCTAGTTATCTAGTTTTTTAGCTTAGTTTTCTTGTTGTTGGGTCAATGTCGCTGGCGCGCCCACAAAAAAAAAAAAAAAAAGACTACCGTACTACCACCCTCATGTCTCGCATTTTAAACATTTTTCTGAAAATCATTAATTTCCGTATATACGACAAATGTGAAAATAATTCTGGTACTAACCAGTTTGGTTTTAGAAACGGATACGGCACAAGGGAGGCAATATATGTTCTCTTAACATACTGGCTCAAAGATGCCGAGATTTAAACCATAAATTATATTGCTGCTTCATTGACTACTACAAAGCATTTGATTGTGTAAAACACGAAAAACTGATGGAAATCTTAGAAAAGATAGGAATCGACTACAAAATAAAGCGTATAAAGACAAAAAAATGGTTGTTGTTCACAGAAGCTCAGAAGAAAGTAACGTCACAAAGCTAAAACTGCGAGTAAAGGATCAAATTATTCAACGCGTCCACAAATTCAAGTACCTGGGGGCATGGTTTCATGAAGGCACGGATCAGACTGTTGAAATACGCCCCAGAATCGAACAAGCAAGACATTGTTAAATATAAAGAATTTGATGGTCAGAAAAGAGTTAAAAACCTTCAATTACGTGTAAGACTAATAAGATGCTATGTCCGGCCAGTACTGCTCTATGGCATGAAAAGTTGGATCCTCACTAAAGTAGTCCTAGAGAATAAATTAACCGCCTTTTAAATGTACGTATACCGACAGATGCTTAACATCGCATACAGAGACCATGTCACGAACTGGGAAGTTCTCAATCGAATGGCCAAAGAAACCGAACTGCTAAAAATTATACAAGCCCGAAAACTTGAATATTTTGGCCACATGCCTCCAGGCATCCGGAAAAATACCATCTTCTGCAGTTAGTACGAGAGGGTGAAATTGAAGGAAAGAGAAGACCGGGTAGAAGAAAAAGTCCTGGCTAGCAGATATGAGAGGATGGTATGGACGTACTGCAGCCGAACTACAAGAGGCTGTACAATCAAAATCAACAATAGCCATGATGATCGCTCAACTTCGGACGGAGACGACAGAATGAAGAAGAAGAAAATATTAAAACCGACCCTCAGTAAGCTATTTCTTGCGCTCTGGCGCACGAAGGGATGCTACCGGCACCCAAGGATCAGTGTGGATACTGGGATCTAAACAACATTTTCCTGCCAAACCTGGAAAGTAACTTTTTTTTTTTCCTTGTCCGAACCCCAAAACTAACCTCAGCCCAGCTCCCCCCGCCCCCGCCGCCGTACGTGGCCGAAAAGCTGAAATTAAATTTCAAAATTAGCCCGAGTATAGCACCTCGGACTCAAAAATAACATAGCTTCTTTTGTCCTCTCCATCTTATAGGTTTTCATTACACCATTTTCAAAAAATTACCTTTACTCTCTCAGTCCAAATTTTGGATCTTTCGTGTAATGTTTATTTATTTTTATTTCCCCGATTATGCCGCATACCGGTAGCTCACACGTACTTAATCATTGTTATGGAGCAGCTACACTTATGAAAGCATAACGATCGTTATGTTGCATGCAAATGCCGTTGCGACCATTAGAAGTGGATCTTGACGCTTTTATACTTTCCATTCTAACGAATCTTTTGCAGAATCACATCTCGCATCTATATGTAGGTACCATCGCAAACACGCGTATACACATACACCAGTAATGGGTGAAGTTCCGAATATTTTGCAACGTCATGTTACAGGCTCCTAATGATTAAGAACGTAACAGCAAAATTAGCTTCAAAGTTTCAAACTGTTAAAAAGAGAGAAATTTATATAAACGAAATGAAAATAAATTTAAACATATATTATAATACGTAAGGACAAAGGCGTCGCCAGCCGATGAGCCAGGGGGGGGGCATGATGATAGAAAGAGGATATGAGTTATAGGAAAAATAAAATAAATTGTAAAGGCTTGATATTTTATTAAACAAAAATAAAATCTTAATTAAAACATAATTTTCGCGGGTTTCTGGCAAATTGTTCTACTACTTTATTACAACAGT
Organism: Icerya purchasi; assembly: GCA_039619475.1. Classification (NCBI taxonomy): domain Eukaryota; kingdom Metazoa; phylum Arthropoda; class Insecta; order Hemiptera; family Monophlebidae; genus Icerya; species Icerya purchasi. The sequence goes on along the minus strand of CM077116.1, from coordinate 448,006,375 downwards.
CTTTCAAATTTTCCATGATTACGCGCCTATGGATACTCATCATGGCCAGTTGATTAAAAAGTTTCAAGGCTCCAGGGGGGAACAGCTGCCCCCTTGACCCCCGCTGGCGACGCCCATGCTCAAGTATAAAAAAACAAACAAAATAAAAAGTAATAAAATAACAATGTTTAAACGCGGAAACAATAATTGGAGCCAATAGAGACGAAAGTTTCATCTTAATATATCCCGAGACTCTTTAATTAATCATTTAAAATAAATGCACTGTATAAATTTAAATATTAAATTTATAGTAATAAATAAATTTTTACGCGATTCTAATAAACGCTATTGCACTTAGCAAGTTTTATCAAAATTTGTTTATAAAATTTTTATTACTTACCGTTGATGAAGGAAATTGTTTTAATCTAAATTTAACTATTATACACTAAAAAAAAAGCTACAAACTCCAAAAATTAATTTGCTGAAACGAGTCAAAAATAAAAAAATAGTTCACAAGACAAATTATAAAAAACAACGAAACGTGATAGAGATATTTGAATAGTAAATTTTTAATCTATAACCAAGTTTAAAAAATCAGTGCTCTTTTGCGAAGTCGCTGCTAAAATTTTCGATGATAATGTAAAGTTCCAAAGGAATAATGTAGCACAATGTAACGCCGCGGCGTCAGTCATCATCGCGGTATACCATGCCCGATCATCATCATCGCGGTATACTATGCCCGATCATCATCATCGTGCTACTACATGGTGTACATGAAGTGTGCAGTGTAGGCATGGGTAACTCCAGACATAGTTATACCCTCGGAAATGTATCCGCGTTTCGACACAGTCAGATTTACCTATGGCGAGGCGATTTAATGTATCTCAACTCCGAAAGGCGTTAGCTGCGCGCATGCGCACCCTATTCAAGGACATTCTGTTGCTTTGTGCGTTCGTTCAGAATATTATGCGGAGTTGCAGTTGAATCTGCAGTCGAACACGAATGCGATTATAGAGTCTAGCCATCGAAAGAAGCCCGTTCGTAAAACAGCCGAAACATGCTGACGTCATGAAATCAGGAAACCTCAGATTAACTTTCAGTCCATCTTGTATCAGATATAACAGTTATTTATCACCGCGTGGCCCACCTGGATCAAAACAAGTCGGAAAAAAGAAATTGATAAAGGCATAGAGATGAAATAAAAACAAGCTTACCGCGTCCGAGAAGGGGAGAAATGACAGACGAGGGTGGCAATATGATTTTTTTCGGTAATATTGAAATACGCGTCAAGTATCAATACATGTCTTATTACTAGGATACTACTTTGAGCATCATACTCTGCAATGAAACTCGAAGAACAAACTTCTTTCGCTTGACAGACTATACACTAGATATGAGATACGTAACTCTGGCGGAGTTGATAAAGGTAAAAGGTGTCATCTGTACTTCAACTCTCATTGATCATCGCCTGCTGTTATTGTGTAGTTAATCGGTTTTCTCGTTTATTCGGTTCTAAGATTAGTTACATAGTTAATCAGTTCTTTTAGTTAATGATATTCCTTCGCATCTCTGCGACACAAAAGTTACAGGTGTAATGAAGTAACGTAAATACGTCACCAATTGGACTGGAACGAACTATTATAGAGCTGGAACCCTAGTTACATTCCTCACTACCTTGCAGGCTAATAATAAATAAATCCAAGGGTACTTGAAAACTTCGCTCATTAACAGATGTAATCACTAAAGGAATGCAGTTTCTTTGATGCAATATTTTATCAGCTACATCCTTCCGAAAGTCAGGCACTGAGTTAACTCGCTGAATGAATTAATTATTTGTCGGAACATTTACGCTTTCTTGAATCTGCGTTTTTCACATTATTAAAAATGGCTGATCAGAGCGATTAATCTATAGTTGCTGCAGTTTTGTTTAATTTCTTTCTTATTAGAATGTATGTATACAATGGTTCTGGCCATTCGTTGTTTCTCCAAATTTTGTTGCACATTTGATGTAGTATATCAAGGTGTCTTTCCCTACTCGATTTAAAACATTTTCGCTACTATCGCTATCCTGCCGACTTATTGTCGTTTAGTTTATTTATTGCAATTTCAATTTCTGCACGAAAGAAAGGCTATTCTTGCATGATATTTGGAAATACTAGTTTGTTGTTGTGTATTCAAGTTTTTGGTCCGGCATTCATTTTTGACAATATTCGCGCCATCTTTTAGCAATTAACCGTTTATCTGCGATGCGCTTTCCACTTTACTCGCTTAAGTAGAGTCATTTAAATACCGAAACTGGGAGATGAGAAACTAACTCAAAACAAAGTGCCGAAATTAACCTAAGTATTTTATCCGGAAGACAAAAAATAACCCAATTTCCAGTGCCAATGCTCAGAAACTAACCCCTAATTTCCTCCCAAATCCCCGAGTTTTCCTCCAATTCCTTCTCATTTCCCAACAGCTCCAATAATCCGAACAAATTTTCAAAAAATCTAACCCGAATTATAGTTCCGGAAGCCTATCTGGTAATCCGAACCACTTTTAAAAATAAACGAAAAATTTACGTCAAGAGTTTGAACTTAACCTAAGCCCCGCCCGCTACTAGTTTTAGCCAGCCATACGCACGGTTTAGCCGTCGCCGCCACAAAAATGCTTTGCTCATGACGTTACATGTATGTTGTCCCACCACCGAAATCACTACTGCTGCGAAAGCGCACCGGCTATTCCCACACACATATATCCATGCCCGCAATTACACAACACTATAGTAGTAATAGAAAGCGTACAAAAATTTAGGTACCTCGGTACTCAAGTGAATAATAAAGGTAACACTGATGCCGAACTTAGGTGTAGAATTGAACAAGGAAGAAAGGTCTTCAGCAAGATGAGAAGAACACTCACAACAGACGATTTAAATTTAGAACTACTTATAAGAATTCTTAAGTGCTACGTGTGGAGTACGTTGTTATATGGATGCGAATGTTGGACCTTAAAGAAGAGCAATATGAATCGCTTGGCGGCTTTCGAAATGTGGTGCTATCGAAGGATCCTAAGAATCCCATAGACAGCAAAGAAGACGAATCAGGAAGTGCTGCAGATGATGGGAAATAAGGATATGGAACTAACAGGCATCATAAAAGACAGGAAGAGGAAATACTTTGGCCATTTTATACGTGGATCCAAATACTCACTGTTGCAAATAATATTATTAGGAAAAATATCGAGCAAGAGGAAGGTCGGACGAAGGAGGCGCTCATGGATGTGCGACATCAAGGCAATTAGTCCACCTTACGTACGAAAGATTTTTTTAATAAGGTCACCTACGATCGAGAACGGTCGGGACTCGAAGAAGAAGAGAAGAAGAATAGCCGCGCACACTCTACATATACATATGTTATTCTATTACAAATTTTCAAAAGTAATTCGCATATATAACCTTAAACCTCTCTACCCCTTCTGTGTTCCCTTTAATAGCCGCACATGATTTTTATTCATTTATTTCAGTGTCCACCGATCGCAATGACCGCTGCAGAAGTATTTCCACCGTAGCCTTTGACGCCATTGACACCGTCACAAACACCTATTTTAACTATACATTATTATTTATTTTTTAAATTTTTTATCAGAGCCGCGAAACTGATTTTAAGTTCCTCTGCCTTTTTTTATCCCTTTTCCCGACCGTGCATAACATTATAGAGTTAGACTAGGTATATTTTCATTTTTCCGCTTTCAAGCATTTTTTACAATCGTGCAAAATTTCCTTTTTTAACCGACTTCAAAAAAGGAGGAGGTATTCAATTCGACCGTATTTTTTTTTTTTTTTTTTTTTAATGTGTTACCACAGAACTTTCTTCTAGATGAACCGATTTTGATGATTCTTCTTTTATTTGAAAGGTGGTGTTTGTCATGTAGTCCCATTTAAATTTGATCAAGGTCTGACCGATAGTTTTTGAGTTATCCTTAATAATGCGGGAGATTGAAGCTTTTTGGATGCTTTTCATTCATGATTGTTTTCACCGTCAGATCAGATTTTTGACTTAAAATACTATAAATTTGCCAAATTACCATGGAAATGTAGCTTTTGGTGTTTTTACCGTGGAAATAAATGTTTTAATTTAATTGAATAAAAATGCACTAAAAAGTAAAAAATAATTACTCCCGATAAAATATATGTATATCAGAGTGACATAACACTTAAGTTGGTATCGTAATTCTTATACAACATTAATTTTTTGGAGTTGGCATCAAATTCATATTAAAAGAATAATTAAAAACTGCATTAAATGTTGATTAAATTGTTCTTAACATGAATTTAATTCCAACTCCAAAAAGTTAATGTTGTATAAGAATTACGATATCACCTTAAGTGTTATATCACTCTGATATATATATTTTCTCATCGGGAGTAATTATTTTTTACTTTTTAGTGCATTTTTAAAAACGGTTTACAAGCTTTAAGAATTTACATTAAAGAAACTGTGAGATTGAAACTGTTTAGGAAAAGATGATGGAGGAAACATTGCTTGTGACTTTCGCGATAACTAATTTGGAAACATGTTACGGAATGCCTAATTCGAGAAATTTAAATAAGTATTAAACGCTATACCAGATGTTGTAAAATATGACTCACATACTAATAGAAGAGATTAATGTATGTTCATTGCAAAATGTACATGTGATGATGAAATGGTTCGATTTGAATGTTGGACTTGTTTTATCAGTAATAACATATTCTATATAACAAATGCCACAGAATGTTCAAATCAAATCAAATTTCAAATCAAATTTTATATTTACAAAAGAATGATCCACTGGTAAAGGAAAACTTCAACTTTTCTATACGACCGGTAACGTTTTTATTTAATGAATCTGTTTTTGAGGGAACGTTTTCCGAAATCCTTCAATTATTATACCGGTTTATGAAAGTGATGAAAAATCATTAATTTCCTATTATAGGCCCATATGCATTCTTTCCACTCTATCAAAAGTTTTTGAGAAATATTTTAAAATAAAGATAAATGAGAAAACAGGAGTGCTGGACAGCATTTGTATCATCTATCTCAGAAGATATGCCTGCGACGGTGGTTTGGAGAAGAATCAAGTCGTTGTGTAGTAACTATCGTCCTCCAACTACCCCTTCCTTACTCATTAACAATGTCCTGCTCACAGACACCAAAGAAGTGGCAGATGCCTTTGCGCAACATTTCGCTAAAGTATCTTCCTCAGCATCCTACACTGATTCCTTCCTAGAACACAAATCGAGACTAGAGGAGCAAAAAATATCCTTTCTTCCAGATCAAAAAGAAAAATACAATGATCCTTTTTCAATGTCTGAACTAAATTACCAGCTCGATAAAAAGCTAAAAAACAGTGCACCTGGAGCCGACTCCATTCATCCATTCATGATCAGATACCTACCTAATCTAGCTAAACAACTACTCCTTGACGTATACAACAAAATTAATAAAATCATAGCTATCCTAAAATGTTTATCACATCATAAATATAACAATAATCCAAAACTACTTCTATCTGTATACAGATCACTTATTCTAAGCAGATTAACCTACCGCTGCCAGGTGTTCTATTCGGCTAGTAAGCAGCTCATAAAATCACTTGAATCAATCCATCACGCTGCCTTAAGGTCCATCCTTGGGGCGCATCGAACATCTCCCACGCAGGGTGTCTGTGTGCTATCAGGAATTCCGCCATTATCCTATATATTTGACTTCTACACCTCCCGTGATCATCTATACTGGTACCAACAATATCACTTCTCTTCGAGGAGCACTGTCATTCCTCCTCCGGCCTTTCAAAATGATCCAATACCTAATATTCTAAATTTTTTGACTGAGAAAAACATCAAATACAATCCGGATCTCCTCCTGTTCCCAAAAGAACCACCACGGGAATACCCATCCAATGATGGTAGACTTATCACTCTTTATCCACCGTACATCTAACGAGGACCAATATACAGCTCGCCAAAAAAGTATCGAAAAAATACAAACTTACACACATGATACACACGTTTATACAGATGGAGCTAAAGCAAATGTCGCTGGCACACTGTCCACTCCCAAAGCATGTGCCTACCTAATCTCAAGTGAAGCCGAAGCAGTGAGGCTACATGATGACAGCTCCGCATTAGAAGCCGAGCTATACGGAATTCTCTTTGGATTGGAAGCATGTGCGTGTTGTAAATCTGAGAACAAACAATACATAATTATCACAGATTCACTGGCCTCCCTTCAAACTATTCAGTCACTTACTATAACCAGTTCATTAGTCTATAAAATAAGATCTACAGCACATCGCCTTACCCAAGAGGGGATACAAGTAGGCTTCTTGTGGGTGCCGGCACATGTTGGAATACCCGGAAACGAATGTGTAGACCGGGCCGCCAAGTCAATGTTGTCTGTCCCTATGCCACTCAATGTCCCATCACCAGAAATCACTCCCTTCTTCCACAAAAATATGAAAGAACATTGGATTTCATCCTGGTCCCAACATGTAACTTTCCTAAGGAATATTAAACCAAATGTTGATCCTTGGTGGCCACCGATCCAAATGTCCAAAAAAGAATTCTCTGCCCTTAACAGGTTGAGACTGGGACACACATCGATATCTCACAACCATGTCCTCCAGGGAGCCCCTCCACCGATTTCCTGCCCATTCTGTAATGCAGCAGTGCTACCTTCGGTGGAACACATCTTGAAACAATGTCAAAACTTAACAAGAATCAAGGACGAACCACTACACCTTCTTTTAGATAACCGTCCAGAACAGGTTCAGACAATGCTAATCTTCCTTAATAGAAATAATTTAATAAACAAATTGTAATAAATCCGATACTCGTTGTGCTGTAATGACCCTGGCAGTTATACATGGCCAACGAGTAGATTACACACACAAAAAAAAAAAAAAAAAAAAGAATTATCTAACAGTGACTAATTATTTCAGTAAAAACCAACACGGGGTTTTAATAGATCGGGGAACGGATACTGCTCTATTTGAACATGTATTTCATCATATTACAGAAAACTTAAAAGCAGGTAGATACACTGCTGCCGTTTACTTTGACATAAAAAAGGCATTTGACATCGTAAATCTGGAACTGTTAATTCTTAAATTGGAAAATGCAGGTTTTCGAGCGTTTATATTAAATTGGTTAAAATCTTACCTAGTGGGTAGGAGATGCGTTACTAAAATTAACAATATATATGCGGTAATGAACTGGTCCGGAACTTCGGGGTGCTGCAGGGAAACATTGTGGGTTCTTTCCTATTTTTGATTTATGTAAATGAATTTTGCAATCTAAATGTCCCAGGTAAATTAATAGTATATGTCGATGATAGAGTTTTATTAATTAATTCTCGTTATCCAGATATCCTGTAAAATCTTGTTCAATCGGGAATTGATTCTGCAATTGATTGGTTAAACTGTAACAGATTAATTGTAAATGTATCAGAGTAAATAAATATAATATGTTGTATAGCTCCCATAATTAGTTGTCCAGTGAAAGTATAAATCTCAAAGTTGCAAGCAATCTGTCAGTTGATAGGGGGGTGTTGGATATTACAAATATTTAGAGGTATAAAATTTGACAGTAAGTTAAGTTGGTTTTTGCACCCGTCATTTATCGCTGATAAAATAAGAAAGTTAAATTTTTTATTCTACTATTTATCGCAATGTCATTTACGTAGAATTTACTTCGTTTTATATCAACCGGCCATTTCGTATGGTATCAATTTTTAGGGAAGTGCTGCTAAATGCCATTTAAAACTTTTAAAAATTCCACAGAAAGCAGTTCTGAAAATTATAAATCGCGCTATGAAAAATAAACTTCGCTTATTCCGTTATTGAAGTTAAGTGATATATATATATATATATATATATATATATATATATATATATATATATATATATGTTACAATTACTTACATGTACGTGATTGCAAATAGAAGTAAATTTAAGATTGCTTTTAAACCTGGTTCATCTGGTTTGCTAAAGATTATTATGAACAGATTTCCAGATATTATTAATTTCATAGAAGAATTCAAATAGAGTAAGCTGGAGCTGTTATGTATAACTCCTTACCGGCAGATGTAAATACTTCCGTGACTTTTGGTATGAGATACATATGATGGGATAATGATGTGGCTGAATGTACGTATGAAATGTAGAATGCGAGGGTTCGAGGAATGGGTGGTGGTATATGTGGCTATGCGTACTTATTCTCATTACAGTTACGTTCGAAGTTATTTTCATTTGTTTATGTACAATTTTTTCTTTATTTAATTGGTTGAATGCTTGATTTATAATGCAACGAAGGATATTATAACTTTAAAAAATTTATGTAAAATAATATTCTCTTCTCGTGCGCATCTATTGTACTGCACTGCTCGCACTATTTTACGCACGTGTGGAATTTTATAATAAAAATATTTGATATTTGATTTGTATCGAGTTTATCATGTTCGTATTTATTTTTTAAAAATTTCGCAATAATTTCCTCTATAATTAACGGTCTTCAACTATTGATCTTTGTGTGAATTTCACTCGTAATTATTCCGTGAAGAGAAGTTTGAATATCGCCCATCTGGTCTTTAAAGTGACCCCACATCTTTAACTTCAGTACTCTCTGCTACATTATTTATTCATGTCTCCTAAAATATTAACATGATCGTCGGATAAATCATTTTTTTTTCACAAGTACATTTACAATGGCTGTTTTTAAAATTTCAGCGTATAGGATAATTTTTTTTTTTTTTTTTTTGAATAAACAAGTCGAGGGTCTCACTGGGCAAGTATGCCCGTTGCGTGAGTGCCCAACACTCCTATTATCGTTTATTTTAGTAAACAAAATTACAGTTAATCATTCTTACTACCTAAATCGAACGTATTAAACCAAAAAAATAAAATATATCAATCGACGCAAATATATATATATATATATGAATTACATAATAATACACCCATACACAGGAGCCGCTTATACATTGGACATTGCATACATTAATGTACAGGAAATAAAAAAGAAAAGGAAACTGGTAAATAGATGGTCTAAAAGAGCCCTAAAAATACAGCAATAAAAATAATAAAGGGAAAAGAGGATGCAGCAAAATTCCTTAATCTTTGCACCATTCTTTCAACCACTTCTTCACTTCCCTCTTCCATACACCAATTTGTTTTTCGTTTATTATGTGACTATGGTACTCGTTAATTTAATTAAAACCGAATCATCTGTATTGTCGATTCGTAGATTTACCCCTCTAGGATGAATAGGTATTATTTTGATTCCTTGTTAGTCGAGTTTTTGGTCTGGAAGGTAACTTTACGTTATTGCATTTAAATTCAAGTAGTCCATAATACATAATTAATAATAGTGCATTTTGGGAGACATTTCATTATTTCCCTTCCACTAGGTTGATTACAGTATCACTTCGCTTCCAATGGGGTAGTATAAGTTTCAAACACCTTTTCTGAATTTTACTTAAATTTCATCTGTTTGTAAGATATAAAGCTTCAAACATATCTGACATTTAATAAGCGATTTCCTTCAAAACTATAATCTCAGTTAGAATCTAATTCGGCAGTAGCCCCTTCAACAATTTTACCTTTAAACGTATATTTTCCATGATTATAAAGGGACATAACGAGAATAACCAAGCATTTACCAATTCACTAATTTTTTAAACTAGGAAATCTAAGCCTGTTGGCAAATGATTTTTAACAAATTCTATTTATCCGTAATAGATTTTCACGTAATTTTTCCAATTCCTCTTTAAGATGTATTTCTTTCACAATTTCATTCGTATTATTCTTCGACGATGTTGTTCTATTCTTTGCCGTTAAACTTTTCGGCAACCTCAATTATAAACTCGTTAAAACTCGACGACGACACTGTCCTTGTTTCATGGTCATTGGCTTTAGATAAATGCTAACCAAAAAGATGATTCTGCGTTTGATCATGTTAATGTAACCGAAATATGTACCTACGTCAACTCCGATCTAATATTTAATTGTCGTCGGTTCCATAATCGTGGTCATGCTCGAGTAGGTGTAAACTAGTAGCTGACAACATACATATTTCCGCCCTATTGCATATACTCTTCGCAGGTAATCATTAGCGCCGCTATTCAATTTTCCGTGTAATAATAAGATTGTTATTTAATTAAATGACAAGGCGTATTTTATAGTTTTCCTTTTGCTTTTTCTTTTTTAAACAGTTTTTATTCTTTGTTTTCCCCTTTCTTTCGGATTTGAAAAGATGTTCTACGTCAACTGATTTATTTTTTAATTCACTACACGGCTAATCACAGGATTACTCTCTTAGGCACGCTTGATGTTCTCTTTCAGGCATTTCTCCGTTGACATATTATGGGACATAGTTCAATATTCATGATTTACATTAAATTAATAAAATTTCACGTGCGGAAATCACATGCACAATCATAAATATGGAATTATATCTTTACGATACATGAATGTAATATTGCAGTTCGTTCTTCTCTATTTGTTATAACTGTAAAAATGCATACATTTATTCTGACAAAGCAATAAACAATTTAGAAAATATCTGTCCTTATTTTTTTTTTTTGAAAAATATGTATTTATTATTTTTTACATACAAAACTTTCGTCAAGCTAAAACGCTTGTCGACGAATTATCCTATTGAACACTTCACCGTCTTAAATTAACTTATACGTGTACATAATTGTGTAATATTTACTAGTCTTAATCTATCTATTTTGCTTATCAATAATTAATAATCTAATTTTATCTTCTATATTCAAAGTTGTTTTTTTTTTCTAGTTTTTTTGTTGCGCTTTGTCATTTTATTTTATGTTTATTATTTTTTCTATATTTTCTTCTTCCTGAAGTCATTCCTTTATTTTCCTTTTTCTTTCCCCTACTTTTTTCCTTCTCTATTATTTCTTTGGGTATTTTATTCAACATCTGAGTTATAATATATTTATCTGTTTGCTAATCTATGTTCTTGATAATGGCAGTTGGTACGAAAGTTTTTCCCTCAACTCGTATTTTGTGTTTATTCTTTCCTCTAATTCAATTTTCTTTTCTGCTGATATGTACTCCCATATCTTCAGTAATAAGTACATTCCTCTTATGCTCATTGCGTTTTCTTTTTTAATTATTTCACTATCGGTTTCCATCTTTAAGGATTTCCTATTAATTTCAAGCATTTAATTTGCAGTTTATTTATTTTCCCCAAGTATACTTTCCTCAGCATTATGCCCGAATTCCATATCTGATCCTCGACTCTACTAGCGCATAATAAACTACTTTTAATGTTTCATTTGTTGCATATTTCTTTAATGTATATAAAGCTGGTAAAACTGCTCTTATTTTCTTTTCAATGTATTCCATGTGTATGTCCCATCTTAAGTGTTGGTCCATCATTACTCCCCAAAAATAAGTTTATACTGCGTTACTATGTCTAACTTTCGACAGTTAGTCGTTTCACATTCATTTCTTCCTCCCTAATCGAGTATGCAAATTCATTTGAGTACATTATTATATTTGGACAATACAAATCAGAGCTGTCTCTTTTTTTCCGCAGTACCATTAGTCTTTTTTACATTTATTCTTAGACTTTTATCCACATTTAAACATATTGCTGGGGGGAAAAATTTTTTAATTATCTAGTTTTATTTATAATATTTCACAAAAACGAGCACATTGAATATAAATAACTCAATGGTAAATCAGTGTGCTCGTTTTCGTGAAATATTATGAATAAAACTAGATAATTAAAAATGTTTATACTACATATATTATGCATTATATAATCCTCCGAGCAAAAAAGTTTTGGTGTGTTTAAACACGATATTTCAGAAAAAAAATTGATTTTTATTTTTTTCATTATGTTCCACCACTTCAAAAAGTATGAAAAAATTCCTGAGTGTAAAGGAGTAAAAAAGACACATCTTCTGACAAAATTTGGCGGTGGACACTTTTCAAAAACGCGGTCAAAAAACTGATTTTAATTTTATTTCTGTTTTTAAAAAATCGGCTCTCCACTTGAGTTACAAAGTAATAGTATTTTTTTATACCTTTTACCCCTAAGAATTAGGAAAAAAATCGCAATTCATTTATTTTGAATTTTACTATTAAAAAAAAAAAAAAAAAATCGAAAAACGGAGTTTTTTTGCTCGAAAACCGTTTAAGATAAATAGCTGAAAATTTGGCTGAATTATTTCTATTTGATGTCAAAACGATTACCCAAGTGCAAATTGAAAAACCCGCGAGGGCAGATTTCTCATATAAACCCGGCTATACCCTCTTGTATATATTTCGTTATTTTTAAAAATAAATTTGACCACGAACGCGTTACTTCGCGTGTAAAATTTTAATTATACAATAACACTAGTCAATTTGTTAATTTCTATCTCGGTTATTCTATGAGTATTATCGACCGAAATTTTAAACTAGATTATATATTAAAAATTTGGGTGTGGCCGTGCAGGGGCACAGGACCGTTAATTTAACGTGAAACGCCTATATCGGTTTAAGTATTTATATATATATGTATATATATATATATATATATATATATATATATATTGATTACAACGGCATTCTTAGGCTACCGCCCATTAGAAAATATGTCCCAAAAAATGTCCCAATTTAATGTAACGTTTGTTATATTTTATAGAATTTATGTGATTATGTTATTATATTCATATGGTCCGATTTAGAATTACGTTGTAAATTTTGATCATTTTATACAAAGTATAGAAGAGAAACAGATAGAAATATAAGCAAGAGGGGTCAAGAATTAATATATATAGATGTATATAAATACATATATATTTTTTTTTTCATCACAACTGACCAATTTTAGTGGTCATTTAGTGATTAATTTAATGTTATAAAGAATGTTTTGTGCTGGGGTTATAATGGCTGGGCAAGGCCTAAAGGCTTATTTCGCCACAGTCTGCATATTTCACCGGAGTTATCCGGCAAACTGGTAGCAAATGGATTCACATGAATGCTAAGTCGGGCGACATGTTTATTTGCTTGTTTTTTGATTTCATCCTTTACAAACTCGACATTTAAGTCATTATGGAGGATATAATTTGAGACGTACCAGGGGGCTGCAGTAATGACTCTCCGCATCCTATTTTGATATCGCTGTATTTTTGGTAAGTTCGATGTTTTTGCGCAGCCCCACAGCTGTATACCATACAGCCAGATCGGTTTTAGAGCTATTATATATAATAGAGTTTTATTGTCTAAAGACAAGCCCGATCTTTTGACTAACAGCCACAACATGATTCTAGTTTTAAACCTCAAATGCTCGATTTTTTTCTGCATGTGAGTACCCCAGGTCAACCTAGCGTCCAAGTGCATGCATAAATATTTTACGTTATTGGCATTTGGTATTATGACGTATTTATTTTGATTGGCAGGCATTCAATTTTTCGATTCGTGAATGAAATATGCGTCGACTTACTTTCATTGACTGCTATGCACCATCGTTTTAGACAACTTTCCACATGCCGAAGTGACTCCTGCAGTTTTTCTGTGGCTGTGTTTTCACACTTATCAATGGCCAAGATGACTGTGTCATCCGCGTACAAAGCTACTTCTGTATTATCCAACATGGGGAAGTCGGTCGTGTAGATCAAGTACAATATTGGACCCAGAACGCTCCCCTGCGGGACCCCGGCCCTTACCGGGAAAAATATCTGAGCGGCTATTTTCACTCAAAAATATCTTTCTTGTATATACGATTTATAAGTAGATAGAAGGAGTGAGGAAGCAGAAGTTTAATTTTATACAATAATCCTTGATGCCATACCCTATCGAAATCCTGCTGGACATACAGAAACGCGGCCGTACAAATATTCTTGTTTTCCAAGCTATTCTCAATAATCTTCGTTAGTCTGTGAATCTATTCTATAGTGCTGTGGTGCTTACGAGAACCAAATTGAAAATCGGGAATAATTGTATCGGTAGATTATATTGGAAATAACAGTTTTAAAATTAATTTTTCCAGTATCTTTGAGAGGACAGGAAGCAACGAGATAATAGGTCTACATGATGAGACCACCTCGGACGATTTGCCAGGCTTCGGTATAACAATTATCTGCGAAAACTTTCAAGCTAATGGAATATATTGATTACGAAGGACGGCGTTATATATTTGTGTTATAAATACAATACTTTTACGTGGTAACTCATTTAAAAGCTCCGCTGTGATTAAGTCAAATCCGGGGCTCTTTTTCCGTTCCATATTTTTGAAGAGTTGCTGTATCTCACTAGGGGTAACCGGTATTATAGGTAGACTCACTTGCAGCGGTTTATGCAGGTATTTGAGGATATCTGTAGAGTCAGCAACTTGAGGATTCGGTGTAAATACATCGTAAAAATAATTGGCAAAAAGCGCCGCTTTATCGAAGTTAGTGCGAGCCCAACTGCCATCAAGTTTTTGTATTGACGGAATTAGAAATATACACAAATATATACAGACACAAATGGATATACATATATATATATATATATATATATATATATACATGCGGTGAAAAATAATAGTCGTTGTGTTGCGCGATTTCGTTTCATCAGTTCGTTTCACAATTCTGCTTCACTATTTCGTTTCACGAGCGACTTTCAAGACGTTTCACGTCAAAAACGAAAAAAGCAGTCTATATGAATCCCCTTTATTTGTAATTGCACTCCAACAGCGAAAAACATATTACAACTAAGCGATAAATCGCATACATTGACTGACTTCAACATTCGGCACACGCAATTCTTCTAACTGCCTATTGCAGACTGAAAAGTTATGCTGATTAAACAAAAGCCAATGTCATCCCTTAGAAAAATAAACAAATGCTTACATGAAAAATGAAAGCGAAACAAAGTCCAAAGATCAGGGGAAAAAAAAATAAAGAAAAAAAAATTACCGATAACTGTTTTATCATTATTACAGATCGCATATCATGATTATCTAGTAAGGCTTAAAGCATTTGGATAAATACATAGACGATTGCTGGAATTATTAAATACGGAATTTCTATTGTAAATATTATGGCGGTAACTGAAAAATAAAACGCGATAAAAGTAACGATAATAGTACTCTCCCATTTATTCTGACAATTTACCAAATATGGCGTTAAATGCGAACGAAAATTTCGTAGTAGAAGATAAGCTCTAAGAAAAATATTTTTATCGCATATACTTGTGAAAGAATACAAACATTTAACGTTTTTTAATTATTTGCCAAAATAATTTTCCACTTTAATGTGTAAACATATATATACATATAGATATTCATATACATACATACATACACACACACACACACACATATATATATATATATATATATATATATATGCATTAATGACAACGTTATTTTTAGCCCAACCACCACTACTTTTTCTGTCACAAAAATTTGTCCCAAAATGTGACGTTAGATAAAGATTTTTTTTTTTCATGTAGTCGGAAAGAACGACGTTGTCAATTTTGCTTGTTCTATACGAAGTATAAACGTGATGGAGGGGTGGTCTGAGAATGTCCACAGGCGGGGTAAGGGGCGGAGCCCCTAGTGCGGCACGAAGGACCGAGTTATATATTGTGATGTGCCAATTACATGAGTTCAGGGCAAATTTCAAATAAAAAAGGAAACAAATATAAAAATAAAAATAATTTGGAATAATTGGTGCGAGTGAGAATGCGCGCGTAACTGAAATCGTTGTCGGTTGGCCGTTGGGTAGCCAATCACCGATCACGAAGAAAAAACGAAAACAAAACATATTTCGAATTTTCCATTAAGAAATATGTACATCAGTTTTTTTTAGAAGTTTCAAAACTTACTGATTGCTTACGTAAATCAAATAATAATATAAGTTATAATTTCATTGATGTAATTGTATTTATGTATAAACTTTTTTCATCAAAACTCCGTCAAACAATAGTTTTAACAACAAATTTTCCGTTGGAAATTACTCTGTATTTCAATGTGTTGTAGGCATTTTCAGGGCCGTATTTACGCATAGGCTATATAGGCTGCAGCCTATGGGCCCGCACCACAAAAAAAAAATCAAATATTTTAATTTTGAATAGATTAAAATAAAAATGTCCTTTTTTTTAAACTGTGGCGAGGGCCCTCTTGTAATCATAAAATACGTCGCCTCAGTTATATTTTATGTGGGCTATTTCGGCTGAACTCTTCAGTGGACAGCCGATATGAGTTGAGTCAGCATTCAGGAATCTCGATCGTTAGGGGCGTGGCGAGTGGCGATGGTGTGCGGGGGTGGGAGGCTCTGATGAGTCGAACGTTGTCTAAAAATGGGACGTTCATGGCTCTGTTTTTCAACTAGCAATTGACATGGCTATTGCTATGTATGTAAAACTTTTTTCCCGAACACGCTCACAGTTTACACATGGTGGTTATTGTGATTAGAAAAATGCTGTCGTCTGGTTGAACACGAAACATCTAAAAACCACCTGAATGTTGTCATTGATTTTTCAGGACGCTCTAAAGAAGCGTATTGATGAAGAACTGACACGGCAAGCAGCATATGTAGCAAATACTGGCGAGAAGTTCTCAGGAGATTGATAAGTGTGATAGTTTTTATCGGCGAAAGAGGTCTAGCATTCATAGAGGAAAATCAGACGCTCAAGAAACGGTAACTACTGAGATTATAGCACAATATGACGACTTTTTAAGCTATCACATAAAGAATCATGGAAACCATGGAAGTGGTTACACCAACTACCTATCATCGATAATTTGCGACGAAGTTGTGTAACTAATTGGCAAACGAGTTTTCAATGAAGTTATCTCTCAAACCAAGAAGTTTAAGTACTATTTAATATCAGTAGACTCAACATCAGATGAAGGTCACGTTGATCAGCTTACTGTTATATTTAAATATTTGGAGGAACACATCCCTGTTGAAAGATTTGTAACATTCATGCCAAAATAGGGGCACGAAGCTAAAAGTATGTTTCAAGGTTTGAACAAGTTTTTGAAAGAGAATGACATAGACATTAAGAACTGCCGTGGTCAGTCTTGTGATAACGCTTCCGCAATGATCGGGAAGTACAATAGCCTTCAAGCGCTAGTACTGGAAGAAAATAATTTAGCAGTATGGGTACCTTGCGCTAGGCACTTACTCAATCTTGTAGTGCAGACTGCTGCCGAGTGCTGTCTCAGTGCTGTAAGATTTTTTGACTTTTCGGAAGAACTTTATGTATATTTTACAGCCTCAACTAATAGATATAAAGTTATAACCGATTGCTTGAAAAAAGCAGAAACTGACAAATGCATTCTCGTACCAAAACGGACAACAACAACACGTTGGTCATGGCGAGCAGATGCTACTAAAGCCCTCTTGCGAGGCTATAAGGAAATAAAAAATGCACTTTTTGCAATTTCAGAGGACAAACAAGATTCAGGAAAATCACGTGATACTGCTTTAAGTTTGCATAACAAAATGTCAATGATGGAAACGAGGCCAGTATTTTGGGATGATATCTTGGGACAAGTAAACAAAACTAGTAAAACTCTGCAGAAACCTAGATTGAATGTGAACACAGCCGCCTCAGCACTGATATCGCTAACAATCTTCATAGGAACAAAACGGGATAGCTTTAAAGAATATGAGGTCAAAGCTTCTGAGTTAGCTGATTGTAACTACGTATGAGAGTGAAACACAGCGCAAGCGCAAAAGCAACGTGCGTTTGGCACCTCTTGACTTTTGTGATGATCGCGACAGAAAATGCATGTTGGACTTTGGTTAGAACAGGTTTCTTCTGTGTGCTCCGGACTTCCGCATTTAACGCATCGTTTGTTTCCTTTACATTGTGTTGCAATGTGGCCATATCTCAAACAATTATAACATTGTCGGATTCGGCGTATAAAAGGTTCACAGAGGAATCTCACATTCCATAAAAATACATATTCTGGAAGCGATTGTCCTTGAAATGTTATAAGTATTGATGGACTTGGTATATACATAGTACTTCGCCATTTATAATAGCAATTCTATTTAATATTTTCATGTTTTTAATCGTAAATGATGGACATTCTATCATCTGTCTGATCTGGTCCTCTGTATAATCCAGATCTTCTACCTTGATAACGCCATTTCGGGAGGTAAGAAATATTGGCTTAATTGAACACATTATTTGGCAATGTGAAGTATATGATATGATCATAGAACAGATTTAAAAAAAAAAAAATATTACAATTCTATAAGACCACGCCAATATTATATCTGTAGATAGTACTAGGACCAGATCAGGAACCTGCTTACGTATTGTACTAATACATAAAACTCAGTAACATAGTTGTATAAAATATAATTTTTTAAAATAATTTATAAATAATAATAACTTAATAAAACAAAAAAAATGTTGAATGGCCAGATGGCGGAAGGTAGGCACAGAGGGAGGAGGAAGAAAAAAAAATTATAAATTATGATTTTTTTGTTTTTATTTTATTTTTCAATACTAAATGAATTCTTTAATCGTTTTTTTATTTTCAGAAAACTACCAAATCCTTTGTTTATTTTCAGAAAAATATCAAAATCTTATTTTATAATATGTCCGCTAGAAAATATAAAAGTGGAGCTGAAAAACGAAAATTACAGTTAGATCGAGAAAAAGAAAGAAATAAATGTGCAAAAATTGAAACTTCTTTTAAATTAGAACATAAAAACGAGAATGAAATAGATACAAATCCATTAACAAGCGAAAAGGAAGGGATCTTATCGGAAGAGAATATAATCGAAGGGAACAGAAAATCGCAAAAACAGGAAAAAAATACAAGTGATGAAAATGTGCAAGATCTTGACTACTAGCAACCCTCTGTGAACGATCTGGTGTTCAGCAAGAGGACGGTAATACCGAGGCGGAAAGAAATTTAGAAAATATTACGTTTAAGTTTGAGAAATATGTTGACGTAGACTTGTGGCCAGTATTGCTAAATAATGATTTTATTAATGACATCCTCTCACATGAAATGACTGACTTTCAAAATAAAGATCCAAAAAATAAATATTCAGCTTCAATAAATACAAAGAACAAAACAGATCATTTTCAAATGGTTATTTCATTAAGAAAATAAAAAATGGCCAATTACTGGAAAGATTTTCGTTATGTTATTCAACCAGGGTTGGGACTGTTTTTTGTTTGGCTTGCAAACTTTTTTCTAAAACCCTTTCTCTATACACAACTGGATACGCACTTGTTTAGAAAATCACGAAAATTCCAATGAACATGAGGATTCAATGTTATTGTGGTTGATACGAAAAGAAAATAAGTCTATTTTAGACAAGCAACTTCAGGAGTAATTAAGGAAATAAACAGAATATTATCACAATGTCCTGAAACGGGTTATTACAGTGGTAAAATTTTTGATTATAAGGGGCTTAGCATTTAGAGGTTCCGAGGAAGTATTTGGAACTGATAGTAGCCGCTTGTTATCGCGCCACTATTGCAGTCCGTCCGGTGTGGGTCTGCTGTGTACTGACCCAGCGCGCATATGATGTTGAACGTGGTGGTTTGCCATTGCCTTACACGTGATTATTAGCGATTATTTATTTATTTATTTAATTCTTGTAATAAGTTCGTTGTCGGCCGGGATCGAACCCGTGACCTCCGTAACGAAAGTCAAGCGCTCTAGCAACTACTTCTTAATTGAAAAAAATCAAAATATATTTTGTTTTAGAAACTGTGATAATTAGTATATATTATTATTATTATTAACTTCTACCTACTGAAAATCCTGTTAGATTCCGTTGAGTGTAATGTAAACATAAATAATTTTCATCACGACCAACTGATCGCGCTCTAAGCGCTCCATAAAATTTTTCCATTCAATTGCCAACGCTGTAAACTTATACTCAAAATTGGGTTACATTCGGTTAAATGCCAAAAATGGGCTGATCTGATCCACAATTCTAAAAGGGACCATTTACAACGCGACACAATCACATTATTTGTATATACAATACTATATTATAGTATTTTAGATTCAATTGCAGGAGTGAAATAGTTGTTTAGAGGTAAGGTGTGAGTTGTTGCTTATATCATCCATCAGTGTATGTGAACTGTAGTTTGAAACTAGCATTGAGACCAATTTTTTATTTTAAAATATTTAAAGAAATATTACATATGTTATATTAGAAAAATGTACTTAATTTTATAATAAATTATATAGAGAGTATTCATAGTTGTTTTTATTTTTAAACAATGTGAAATATTTTTTATACACTTACTACTAACTTTAACTCTATGTTATTTAAAATAAATACATGCAGAATAAAAATCGTAAAAATAAAACTAGTTTATTATAATTATGTGAAAATAGCGAAGGTTACAAAAAAGTTTGTAAAATAGAGAGAAAAGCAAAGTTATAATTATAACTGAAGTGAGCATAAATTTAATAATTATTTCCAGAAGAAAACGATTTAAAATAATTTGTTTATACGAACAATTTCTGCAGTGATTAACCGTTGGAACTCGCATAACATTTTATTAAAATTGTCAATGCTTTGCGAGTTTTTATTTACTTGTATATATTCCTTTTATAAAAACACACGTCTTCCTTATTATAATTGTACGTCAACTTACGTTTGCATCATTATGTTCTTATATTTGCATATTTGAATATATATTTAATGATAATGGTTAAATAGACAACTTTTAACTGAGTGTGATTGTAAAAATTATGTAAAGATCGTTTACCATAAAATTTATTTTAAAGCACCTTAATTATTTCAAAAATGCTGTGTCTTAGTTCATACTGCATTTTTTGATGTACTATACAAAATAAGTGTACAAATAATAGACAAAATTTTTTCTACGTTCGAGAGTGTAATTAAGATTTTTGAGATTGTTTCTCGTTGAATAATTTGTTGTATTGCTGTAAGATTTCTTCTAAACTTTATTTCCCTTTAATTCTTTATTTCATTTATTACCATTATTTTTGTTCATCATTATTATTTCAAAAGGCCTCTTAAAAAAATTCCTAACCATTTATATAATAACTGTAATGTTTTAACTATGTATTTATTTATCAAGAACTTTTTTTTTTAAATATTCAAACCCTATGTTGCAACCATGATTTGAAATTCGTTACATATTGCATATAGAAGATAGTTTCTCAAATTTTCATTGTTAATCACTTTAATAATTATTTTGTAAATATAATATTTCGTTCAATGGCATAATATTGTGTAATATCCAAGGTGGGATAAAGTCTTCAAATTAAAGTTGAGTTATAAAACTTTATTTTTATATTGATTATAATACAAAGAGTAATGTAGTAGAATATATGGTACAATATTCATAATTGTGCTTTCAGATGCAATTAATATAATTATGCAATTACACTTTATAATGTATCAAAAAACTGAAATTCGAACTTCCAGTTACAGTAAAACCTTGCTAAATGTTAATTGTTAACAGGTTTAAGACATTGCAGTACAGCTAACATCTGCTGGCACAATCTACTGGCGCAGATATGGAAAGAAGCAAAAAAAAGTGGTATGATTGTGTCAGGTTGCAAATGATCCCTTTTAGCATTGTGATTCAGATCTAGCGAAAATTGGATAAAATTGGCTTAACTAAAGGTAACCCAATTTTGAGTATAAATTTACAGCGTTGGCAATTGGATGGAAAAATTATATGGAGCTCTTACAGCGCAATCAGTTGGTTGTGATGAAAACTATTTATGTTTACATTACACTCAACTGAATCTAACAGGATTTTCAGTAGGTAGAAGTTAATAATAATAATAATATATACTAAATATCACAGTTTCTAAAACAAAATATATTTTGATTTTTTTCAATTAAGAAGTGATTTTTTTCGGAAATCTGCAAAACTTACAGAGGTTAAATACTAAGTATTGTTTATGTAAATCAAATGATATGTTATTATTTCATTGATGTAATTGTATTTATGTATCAAATTTTTTGTTATAGATATTGCAATCTATGATGCAATACATATTTTCGTAAGATTAATATAAAAAGTTGAGTAGCTAAAACATGAAATCCCTATGGTAATCAAGAAAATATGTTTTACTATTGCCGAAAATTTTCTGTAAAAATCAATATAATTAAAACGGACTAAAATTTGGATTGAAGGACCATTAAATAATTAAATTTATGCAAACCAAACAAATTATTATGGAATCGATAGTTTGCATATACATACGTTTTATAAAAGTTTATAGAACACCAGAATAGCCATTGCTATATCTAATATCTTTAAATGAGCAATAATTGTATATATGTATATATATATATATATATATATATATATATATATATATATATATAAATTTATTTTGTGTATCTCAGAAACAGCTTTAATAATTTGGATGAAATTTGCACACTAGACCTATTTTGGGCCAATTAATCCATCTGTCAAGGTATGGAAAATTCGGTTTCGCGAGTTTTAAATGGGTTTTTAATGTTTTCAGTATGATACGAATCAGGGTTGGTGGCGCGATCTTCCGACGACGATCTAATAGATAATTTGTTCTTTCTGCAGTATTATTTTTTGATTTTTGAACGTCATCGATTATCAGTTCTGGTAATCTAAAGCGAACAACAAATACTGGCAGTGCAAAACCATAAAACATATGGTCAGCGAAACAGGAAACACGTAATTCCAGATACCTGGAAACGGCGAGGAATGAATAGGCAAAAAAAAAGGTATCGGTCTTGGTTCTCAGCCGATCAACGGGTGGTCCATAATGGCGGTTCGAAAATCATGTGCTACGCATGCAGTAAAAATATATAAACATATAAACAAAAAAAAAATATAAAACAGATGATTTTTTATTTCTTTTGTATTAAATTTATATTTAAATAGGAAAAAAAAGACTACTTTTTAATAGCGGCTAAACAAAAAAAGACAAGGAAAATCAGTTAATAAGCAAAGAAGGACTTTGCCTATTTATATACAGATATTAAATGTTTCGCGTATTTATATAATTATTTGTGAAAGCGAATTACTGAGAATATGCTGTGCACATTTTAAAAATCCCTATCCTTATTACATTTTGCAGTGATTTAGTCGGAAATTTTTTCAAATTTGTTGGAAAATAGCTGATCACAGGTAAAATTACAAGAAGCTTTTTATTTGTTTTTATAACAAATAAATCAATAGATGAAGATGACGACCCTATATACCTAAAATTTAATTTTTCTAATAAAAAACGCATAGAATGTATTCACAAAAATCAACGTGTGCAGAGTCACTGAAAACATTTTCCAACCATCCGGGAAGCGAATTCGAAGGATCTCTACATTTTTGTTGCGTTTAGTATTGAAAAGCAAAGTAGTACGGAAAGAGACTTTAAATGCATAAATGTGTTCATAAATTAGTTTTAAAATATTTTGTTTTGTGAATATGTATAAGATTAAAATAAAGTTAAGAAGTTATAAAAAAAAATACCGAGGTACTATGCATTAATATAATCAAAATAATCTGTTCGTTAATATTACATTATATTTCGTACTTCATATTGTATTTATATTTTAAAATTTACAAATGCTGCACATTGCACTTATCTTCCCTTCTTACTTTCTTTAGTCTGTAGCTTTTCCGCTCATGTTTTATTTACTTTTTCATATCGTTTATTATATTTATTATTTTATTGATTTTTCTAATCGAATTTTAACTATACTCTACTTATCGTAAATATTTCTCCATTTTACTGTTTATTATACCTAAGGTATATTTATTTTTTGTTAACATACTTCCTTTCAGGGTTGTAGCTAAGGGGAGAGTTCAGGGTTTGCCCCCCCCCCCACATCAGCAAAAGATAAACAACGTATAGATAGCTTCGAAATGTGGGTTTGGAGACGCATGTTACGGATACCCTGGACAGCAAAGCAAACGAATGCTTCCATTTTACACACACACACTCGACTTTAAGCGTAGATTAACCGGCGAAGTTTTATTAAGTATATTACGGTTCTTTGGCCATACTGTGCGTAACGAACACTACATGCTACAATTAATAATTGATGGGAAAGTGCAGGGAACACGGCCAAGAGGAAGATTAAACACAGTAAATGGACGGATATAATTAGAAATTTATTAAAGGAAAAATCAATTATCGAATGTAAACGGATGGTGGATGATCGAATACAATGGCGGAGAAAAAATTGAAGATGCTGTAGTGTAATGGTCACGACATTCCTTCGGGGGATTATGACCAAAGAAGAAGATACTTCATGATAGTACATGTGTATATGCAGCGGCGGACCCACGGTGTGGGGGATAGGAGACATCCCCTCCAAAGAATCAAAGTCTCTATGAAAAAATTTGTTACAGCAATAAAACTTAATTTATACTATAACAATTTTACCTACGGATTTAATTATAACTAATATTTAATACTATTTTTTAGTAAAACTATTAAGGTTCCTTTTTTATTCCATTTTAAACATCACTATTGTCGATCTTTTGCCATTTTTATTTATTTTTAATTTTTATTTTGTAATGTAAATGAAAATAGTTCACTGAGAAATATATATATTTTTTTACTTGCTCATGAACAAAGAGAATTTGGATCGGATTACTAACAAAAATAAAAAAGAAGTAAAATATAATAGAAATACTAACTTTCTTACTCTAAACTACCATTTTAGCTAGAATTTTATAATTTCGTTTTATTTATCACCTAAAAATAAAACTAAATTTAAATTAAACTGTAATAATTATGTATTTTTAAAACATTTTTATGAATTTCTATAAAGGTCGCTATTTGATTTTCTTTATGAAACAAGGGCTATTTCTCAAATCTATTGTCTACTGTAGAAGATTTTATGTAATTATATAATCCCTCCTCTCCCTCCCAATGTTCTTCTGAATCCGCCCCTGGTATATGTTTATAAAAATATTTTTGTAATTCTCTTCCCTCTGTTGAAATTTTAGTACAGATACGCCCCACGTATATTCATTTATAATCTTTCGCTTCATTTTCGCTACACTTTTCCAAACACAGATCTTAAAGAACTTCACCGTATATATATATATATACATATATATATGTTAATATTTGTAATCTCTTATTAGTAACATTATGTTTTCTTTTCCTACAAAAATATATTTACATATATATAAAACAGTTTGTGTGCTACTATCACCATTTGGGCCACGATGTTTTCACGGTCATTCTGCGAATTCAAACAAGCAATGACACACATTAACTTTCATCTGCCAGTGGCGTGTCAACGTTTCACATCCGGCGAGAGGGATGGGGTAAAAACAAATCACCCCTATACATGGAGAGGCCTATATAGATTAATAAAAAAAAATGTAGCTTTTTTTGTTGTTACTGATAATATTTTATGTAAATAAAAAAGGCTGTAATTATGAAGTGAAATATGCTAAAAACGCTTTTCTTTTTTACTTTAAATAGTTTTCTCTTATCGAATTTTTATTTTTTTGCAAGTATTCGAAATTTCTGTTGTTTGTTTTCTCGGTTCGGTGGCCGCTTTGTTTTATTTTTGTGACGATGATATAATATTTAATCTGGTTAAAAATTGAATTTTATTAATTGAAACGATTTCTCTTTGCATCTATTTAGCTTTTCGATTAATTTTCTTTGATTGTTATTAATACTAAGCCCGGTCAAATGACCGTTTTTGAAATTTAGTATCGATTTTCGTGTATATAGCGTTATCGTACCGCCATGTAATTTTTTGACTTTTTCTATAATATATATATATATATATGACCCATTTTTCAATATTCACGAATTTCTTTATTGCTCACTTTTTGAAAAAAATTCATAATATGTATAGTCTACCATGAGCGGTCATTTGACCGGTTGAGGAATAAGGTGAATATAACAATATTTTAGGGCATGATTTACATTTGATCTTATTTATGGCCCGTTTGATTTATGTTTTTTTTTTTTTTTTCATTTTTACTTCATCATTTATATATTAATCTCCAAAAATGTCAAGGCATTCGAAAAATATCAATTTATTAGACAAAATAAATAGTATTATTGACGAGGATTGTTCGGAAGATGGCCAGGAAGTTTCCGATATTGATGATGATACAGCGGAGAACTTATTTGACAGCGTTAGTGACGAAAAAGATATTTTGGATGTACCAAGAGGACAAAAAAGAAAGAGAACTATAAACAATTCCAAAAATGAAAATGGGGAAGAGATTGAAACTGGTGCGTACGGAACTGTTCGGCAAAAAATAAGAGAAGAGTCTAACCGCGGAAGAGCACCGATATATAATATTTTCGAGGAAATGTCAGGGCTGACAGGATACGCTAAACGAAATATTACGAAGGACACAGTTGATTCGGCATTTTTCCGTGATTATTGATCATAACATGATTGTACAGATAAGAATATATACGGAATTAGAAGCATTTCGAGTGCTCGAAACGAAATGGAATTTATCTGCTGAAAAATTACGTGCATTTATTGGACTTTTATATGCACGCGTTTCATACGAGGCTAAAAATATGGATTTATCTTAATTATGGAATCAGAAATGGGGTCCGTCATTTTTCTCGACAACTACGAACCGAAATGAGTTTACCGAAGTCATGAAGTTTATTCAGTTTGACAACAGAAATTAACGAAGCAAACCTTACACAATGATAAGTTCGTTTTGATGTCTGAAGTTTGATACAAATTTATCGAGAACAGTCAAAACTGTTACAAACCAGGAGCTTATATACCTCTATAGATGAACAATTGTTTCCAACAAAAGCACGTTGCAGATTTACTCAATACATGCCCAATAAACCAGATAAATTTGGCATAAAATTCTGGTTTGCTTCCGATATAAATAGTAAGTATATAGTAAACGGCTTCCCATATTTGGGAAAAGATAAGGGAATCATCGGTGGTCCCACTTGGGCAGTTTGGAGCTTTGTAATTAGCGGAACCATATACCGGCCATGGAAGAAATATTACTACTGACAATTTTTTTATAAGCATGTTATTAGCAAGAAAACTTGGAGCAAACAACGCTTGTCCGAACTATTCGCAGAAATAAAAGAGAGCTACCAAAATTAGCGAGAGAGCCAAATGATGGTAACGCTTCTCCTCAGTAATATACAAATCGAATGATTTTATTCTTACAATTTACAAAGCTAAAGCTAATAAAAAAGTGCTGATGCTTAGCTCAATGCATTCATCCGTTGAAACTGAAGAAAGTGTAGATTTCATAATAGCTCGAAATTCGGCTAGAAAATATAGTGTAAAATCTAAATGCCAAAGATGGCCTTTACAGGTATTTTTCAATATCTTGGATTTAGCCGGAATAATTGCTTGGATTTTGTTCAAGGAAAAGACTGGTGAAGAAATATCGAGGCAAGCATTTTTATTTCAATTGGCAGAAGAGCTTGGGGCCGAATATCAGAAGGAGAGACGGCCGAGCAAGGAATATTCATCGGGAAAAATAATAAAAACCTCTACAACTATAAATCCACTGGAACGGAAAACTTATCAAATAAAATATTGTAACGACAAGAAGACTAATAAAATTTGCATAAATTGTAAAAGATACGTATGTGGAAAATGTGCTTTACAAAATACTATAATTTGTAAAAAATGTGCTCAAAACGCATACATTTGAATAAAACTTTTCTAAATATGAAAAATATTTTGTTTATTTTACTTCTCACTTTGTTTAATTAACTAAAATCCCTTTCTATATTAAGATACGTATGTGTTTGTGGAACCGGTCATGGTAGGAATAGGTATGCAGAAATGTCGGTAGGTTTAGTGTTAAATAACTGTTATATATATATATATATATATATATATATATATATATATACATATATACTGGTATAATATATATTTTTCTGGGGGCGGTTCCCAGAAATTTTTCTATTGAGGCGCGACAGCCCCCGTTGCTCCCCCCCCCCGCTTGGCACGTCATTATCGTCTGCTATCTGTTATGGCGGCGTTGTACCGGTATTTCCGCTACAGCGGTTTTCAAGCTAATTTTGATACATTGATGCGATGTTTTTGACCATGGCCCTTTCTTTATATAAATTAAACATACATGTTTAAAATTCCATAATTGTTTGGTCAGAAAAAATAGAATGCAATGCGGAATAATTTATGAAATTTTTCGAAGCACAAATATATTTATATAATCAATTGATTAAAACTCGTTTTTATTTTAAATAATTTTTACACAGTTCTAAATAAAACGTATTGACTTTCAATAAAAATAAAAATAAAACTTTTAAAATTAAGAATATTTCAAATCGTAAAACGTTTTTATATAAAAAAAATTTACAACGTTGCATGGGTATCAATATTTGAATAAAGATCTGCTATTAATCGATTTGTCGAATGTTTATTTATTACTCAGTATGTACGTTAAAAAATTTATTTACCTTTTTTTAACACGATAAATTAGATTTATCGTAGAAAATTTCTATAAATATTCATTTTATGCGCATTTAGTTTATTGGGAAAAAAAGAGAGTTTTATGAAAAAAGCATATAATTTTATTAATGAACTCGTATATATTCCTTTTTTTATGTATAAAAATTAAAATGAATTATTTTTAAGATGAAAAACGCAAATTTAAAATTTTGCATTTTTATAGTATTGAGTATTTTAGGAAAGAAAAATTCAATTTTGCATATGGAAAATTAAATTGTTTTCTGTTCTAGACTGCGGGCCCCCTGGTGACTGGGGCTCGGGACTGTAGTCTCTCACCTATAGATCCGGCCCTGTACACATCCAAAGTTTAAAAAAAGGTTGGCACGCCATTTAAACTTTTTTGTTTAAATTGGAGGCATCAATTACAAACATTAACTCAGCGCAATGACGATTTTTGGAATATTTAATTCACAGCAACTAATCGGACAGATGATCCATCAGGAACACAACACTGCTGTCTAAATGCATATACGCCATAGTAATTAGTTCACCATAATCTACTGTGAATACTTTTGTATTGCTGCGCATGCATTTACGGTTTCCAATCAGTTCCTGATTGTTCCACAAACAAAACTATAAACACTTTTTATTGATGAAAAGTTAACTAAAAATCACGTCTACAAATTGTCTGTTAAAATTAGACTGCGATAATCTATCTGTACTGTAATATAACTAAAATTTGTACATACATAAATTCTACAAAATATCTTTGTAGAGTGATGAATTTAGACTTTGACAAATAAAAATTTATAACCCATACTTGATAAATGCAATTTTCAAACAATGCGTTATTGGTAAAAAACCACAGAATGTTGTAGTGAGTGTAGAATACTTCCTCAGTAAATACCCTGTTTTTTATCACACGGTGTAATTTTCAAAATGAACTCTTAAATGATGGAAATTAGAGTTGATTTTAAGGGAAGTAACAATGTGCCACATCCTTTGCCGCACTCTTATAATACATAAGTACCTGGGTGACCAAGCTTTGCTCAGTATTTTTTTTTCATAACTTCTTAACTTTATTTTAATCTCATACATATTTGCAAAACATAAAATATTTTAAAACTAATTTATGAACACATTTATGAATGTAGAGGTCGTTCTAATTCACTTTCCAGATGGTTAGAAAATGTTTTCAATGACTGCTCACGTTGATTTTTGTAAATACATTTCTATGCGTTTCTTATTAGAAAAATTAAATTTTAGGTATATATAGAACATGAGTTTTATCTATCCGTTTATTCGTTATAAAAACAAATAAAAAGCTTCTTGTAATTTTACCTGTGATCAGCTATTTTTGAACAAATTTGAAAAAATTTCCGACTAAATCACTGCAAAATGTAATAACGATAGGGATTTTTAAAATGTGCACAGCATATTCTCAGTAATTTGCTTTCACAAATAATTATATAAATACGCGAAACATTTAATATCTGTATATAAATAGGCAAAGTTCTTCTTTGTTTATTAACCAATTTTCTTTGTTTAGTAGCTATTAAAAAGCTTATTTAGATATAAAATGAATACAAAAGAAATAAAAAATGATCTGTTTGTTACAATATTCTTATGTATTTTTTTTATTATATAATTTTTACCGCATGATTTTCGAACCGTCATTATGTGACCGCCCGCTGATCGGCTGAGAACCAAGACCGATGCCTTGTTTTTTACCTATACATTCCGCGCCCTTTGCAGGTAACTGGAATTACCCGTTCACCTGTTTTGCCCTACCAGTATTGATGCCACCGGCTCATCGCAAAGACACTACCAGAGCTGATAATCGATGACGTTCGAAAATCAAAAAATAATACTAAAGGCAGAACAAATTATTAGATCGTCGTCGAAAGATCGCGCCACCAACCTTGATTCGTAACATACTGAAAACATTATAATTCATTTAAAACTCGCGAAACCGAATTTTTCCCCATTGATTAGAGACCTTGATAGATCGATTTATTGGCCCAAAATAGCCCTAGTGTGCAAATTTCATCCAAATCATTATAGCTATTTCTGAGATACGCGAAATCAATTTATACCTATACAATTATTGCTCGTTTAAAGATGTTAGACGAATCAACCAGCTGTAATGTGCCGGAAGTTTAAAATGGAGAAAGTATAAGAGAACATTCACATATTCTCATTTAGTATTCCGTCGTCGTTCATGTTCCATGTTAATAGTATTTTGCTTGTGCAAACTTTTTTCACGTTTGTATCTATGTATGTATATTTTTTAATTGATAAAGTGATGATTTTCTTCAAATTTTACAGTTTTTGTTTATTTTTTCTTTCACCGATTACCAAAAATAGTAATAACCAAAACAATGGCTAATACTTACGATGTTATAATTGACTTATAATGTTTAAAAAATAATGATAACGCATACATCATTAAGCAGTTTGCGATATTTACTTTAAACAGTAAAATTAAATTTCATCAAATTTATAGACCTCCCTTCCACTGCAATATATTATCCAACAATAAAAGGTCAACTAATATGTGGGTTATATAAAATTTCACAGAATGCCGTGGATTCTAATGAAAGAAATATATCTGTTGCGTTTGAAAATATTTTAAATTGTTTACAACCTTTAAAAATTTATCTTACAAACTGGCAATGTATAATAAATAGTTTGTATGTTTTCTTTTTTTTCAGACCAATAATTTTGGTTATTGACCATCAGAAGGTCTTTTTTTTTTTTAATTTTGCATTCTCTAAACAAAAACTAAGATGACACCTCTGGTTTTCATTAATACAGTTGGTAGTGTCCACTAGTCAGTAACCGTTTTCCATTCATATTTTTCAAGTGTTATTACCCTAAATTTTTCAAAAAGATTTTATTGGGCAATCATAATAGAAAAAAAAAAAAAACAAAAAAACAACTCATCTTATTATTTCATATATCTAGAATACAAATATACAGATTTATTAAAGATGAAGTAATTTTGTTCGATAATTATTTCCAAGTGATACATTTATTATGACAGACTGGTCTCGTTCACAGCAGTTGTTGTTTTAATTACTTTTTAGCATTTCATTGTTAATTTTTTCCCCTAAATCACAGTTAACAAATATGAAAAATTCTTACTGATTTCAGGAAAAGTAATTAGCAGATTTTGCATATATTCCGTTATTTTTAAAAATAAATTTAACAACGAATGTGTTACGTCACGTGTAAAATTTTAATTATACAAATACACCGGCCAGCTTAATAATTTCTACTTTGGTTGTTCTGTGTGTTATCGACCGAAATTATTTGAATTACACAAAAAAAAAACAAAGTCTATATGAATCCCCTTTATTTGTATTGTTACTGCACCGGAACAGCGAAAAACATACACACATACGGAATGAGAGTTTTGACGGATAATTTTATGTGCAATATAATAAAGCACAACGAAAACGATTCTGGAAATACAATACGTATGAAACGATAAACGCGCTTTTTATCTGTACCTGTAGTTTACACACTTTCCCAAAAACACGCTTAGCCGCACACCTAAGGGACAAGGTGTGTACATTGACTGAAAACAACATTCTACACGCGCAATATTTTTAACTCCTGTTACAGACTGAAGAGCTATCCTGTTCAAATGCCATCCCTTAGAAAACGAAACAAAGGCTCACATGAAAGACGAAAACGAAACTAAAACCAGAGATCAGGATGAAGAGAAAAACGAAAGAAGAAATAAATCAACCGCAACGAATATCATAATTACAGATCGCGAATCATGATTATCTAATAGTCGTAGACCACTGCTGGAATTATTAAATACTTCGTAGTGACTAAAGGAGGAACTTCTATTGAAAACATTAAGGCGGTAACTGCAAAATAAAATACGATAAAAATAACGGTGATGGTACTCTCGCGTTCATTCTGATAATTTACCAAATATGGCGTTAAATGCGAACGAAAATTTGGTAGTATGAGATAAGCTCTGAACAAAATACTTTTATCGCATATACTTGTGCAATAAAACAAACATTAAACATTGTGAAACTATTTTCCGAAATGATTTTCCACTGTAATGTATATACACATACATAAATATTTATACGAGTATATACATACATATATAGGAACAATGATTTTAACTGGTTCTTATCCTTACGATTTTATAATTTTTTACTGTTCGGCTATAAATTAAATACTTACAATGCTTATATGTGAAATAATTTCTTTTGTCTTCGTGACCATTTGATGATCGGTCAGGAGCTTCTTTTTTTTTTTTCTTCTATCACGCCTTATCGCCGACTTTTTTTTTTTTCTTTTTTCTCTTTTCTTGGTCTCGTCAACCAAGGACCTTCACCTAGAAATTCACCCCGAAACAAATAGTAAGGAAAGAAGTCGGTTATATTTTAATCTGATCAGAAATCTTTGCTAAAAAGTAACAAATAGCAGGAATAATTAATTCGGGAATGAAGGACGGGATATAGAAAGCGCAATAAGGAGTAGGAAGCCCAAGCCTCAACAAATAGGAATACAAAGCAGAACGCTCCACAGAAAGAGATGAACACTGGAAGAACACATGATCGGCGTCGCAAATAACTGCATCATCAGCATGGAGGGTCAGTGGGAGGAGGAAATCAGGAGAAAGCAAAATTTAGATAATGGCAACAAAGAATGGCCAAAACGCATACGAACAACGGAAACAACATCACAACGTCGAAGAGAGGGATGCAAAAGAAACTAAGAATAGAGAAGAAGAGAGAGTAGGCTGAACAGAGAGATGAAATGAATAATTATTAGAAAAGGAGAAAGCGTAAATATCCGATACCACGATATCTGATATGAAAGCTTTTACATATCGATAGGAGGTTAGCAGATTGAATTTTTTTAAAAAAGGGGCGACAAGATGCAGCAGCCCGAGCCAAGGATCGGCAGATTTACTACATTCTCTTGCAATATTTTCTGCAACTTGTCTTTCAACGTTCTTGTTTACATCAGCAGGTGCAAATTTTATCGTTCGGTGTATTCTCCTATTATATTTTTGTGTAAGTTCAGGCATAACTTGTAACCAACGTGTATTACGATTAGCGGTAAATTCTTGCCATATCCAATTCTTTATTGTACGATTAAAACGGTCTACAATACTCGCTTTAAGCGGCGAATGGATGCTATATCAATTAATATTATATCGATTTAAAACAGCTCGTACTTGGGGATTATAGAATTCAGTACCCTGATCTGTTTGCAAATGTTTAGGAGGTTCAAAACCTCTTTCAGCTAAAATTTTTTCTAACGCTTTAGCAATTATCGGGCCATTCTTTTTCTTTATAGGAATGCTCCGTGCATATTTAGAAAACGCATATAAATTTATGTCCTCGATTAAATCGTGCATATTGCGTCATATCGATCAAATCATAAAAAATTCGCTCTGGTGTCGCCGTCGACACAGGTGTAGAGTCACACGTATTGAAAGCAGCTTATGAATCATCGGAAACGTATCTAGGTTGCAATTATCTAGCACTTCTGTCGGTGTGATGGACAATTTCGCAACCTCTATTTTTGAGCATTTTGATTTCTAAACCGCGAACTCTCCTTCAAAACTGCTTGCATCGCAAAGAAGTGGACTATAAAATTATACTGCGCTCTGAAATTCGCTGGTGTTGACGGGAAGCTTATGCGGCATTAGCAACGATAAGCACCCTATAACCGACTTGTGGTTAATGAACCGTTCCTCCAGCAGACTAATAATATGGTCAATAATCGGAATAAATAAATCACGTCTATAGTATTCCTCTGGAGTTTCGGCTTCGATGTTGTTGGCGCCCTACTTGTCGTGGCATAGATATTGTGAAGTCATCGCCATTCAGTTGTCTTGCCTGATCCGCAGCTTGTCTATATATTACTGAGAACCAAGTCTCTGCTTGCGCCTTTATTGTATCGAGAGCGTTTATTATCCCATCGACTTGATGACATGCCGTTGTGAGATCGCAGTTAGAGCTTTGTAAACATTTACACAGATTAATTGTCATAGAGAAGAGCTTGCTGGCAATGTTCAGATTAATGTGAAATTCTTCGCATTGAATCGCAGCTAGCAACTGATTAGCCGCTTGTGAAGTCTCTTCCTGAAGACTTCATTTCTTCCAAAGTAACCGCAATAGGCAAGAGGATTTCATTAAACCGCATTACACTGTTGTGTTTTTAAAAATAAATGAGAAAATCAGTTGAAACAGGTAGTTAATAAGATCATGTTAGAACACGATAAAAACTCTGCCCCTGCTTTTTTTTTTTTTTTTTTTTTGAAATGCTTACTATACTTCCAGGAACTGGTCACTACATCAAGTATAATAGCTGGATAAAAATAACTGAAACCGAATAACAATCAAATTTGTTTCAATTTGTATAACAAATGTTTTTTTTTTATTTTACAGAATTCTCTCAAAGGTGCCAGCGGAGAACCAAATCAAGCTTCGCTGAGAATTCATGAAAACCTAGCGGAATATTAACTGGAAAATTCAGACGAAGGTTCGCCTGGAAATATCTAATAAATTACAGCTGAAGGAGAACGAAAATTAAAATGGAATTAATGATCATTTAACGGAGACGGGAGTCGCTAGTGGGTAAAGAGGTGGGGAACTATGGGGCTGTGAACACGAATAGATTACAATGAACATACGCATCTCTCTCCGATTGATTAAAGTGGTGGAGATCACCCACTAATTACATATTCGTTCACATTATGAGTATATCTATTAAAACATTACACTAAGGAGTAATTGATATATAAATTAATTTAGAAACTATTTTGGTTTGTAGATTTTCCTGTCGTTTGTTCAACAATTATGTGTCGATGGAAAAAGTGCGATTCGTTTGATTGATTTCGTCATTAATACAATAGGTAATAAGTAGTAACTCGTACCTGGGTGCCATTTTTGCTCTGTTGCAGTACGGTTAATAATTATTATGATTATATTGTTCCTCAAATTTCTTCCCGGGACGTGAACTGCCCAATAATTCTTTGGAAGTGGAAACGCTCCATGTACTGGACCATGATGAGTGCAGTAGGATGGATATGCAAAATATTCTGGATGGGAGAATAGAGCTTTTAGAGATCTAGCTGAATCCGGCTGAGGCAAGAAGAGAATGGAAAATTAAACCGATCTCGGGGTGGTGAAAACGTTGATGGCGGGATTTGCAGAATTCCGCTTGGGGAAAGCAGGACTGGAAATGTTTTCACTCGCCCGCGCTGTGGAAGGGAACGACCGAGTTGTCTGCAATCATCCGGATGGTGTAAACGAACATGTCGTTTACCCCATCTGGATTACAGCAGAACTTTCGGCCCCCTCGTTCTTCAACCGAGCCATTGGAAATTTTTACCGTCCGCTTTCCCCAACCAGAGTTGTGTCAATTTTGCGGGCCATGTTATACCCAGCTCGAGTTCGGGGTGTATTGACAACCTCGCTTGCCCCAACCCGAGGCGGATACGTCACATCAAAACAATATTGTCACGGTCCGAATTTTGCATACCTTATTAGCCGCGCTTATCATCTTCCACCGAATCACACGCTTCTGCTTGCGAAGACCTTCTACAGAAAAAATATATCAAAAAAAATATCAGGAACGAATTTTAATAAACTAAAAACAAGAAAACCGGCAAAAATAACGTTAACCGCATTATATAGAGACGTACAGAAGACAAGAATGGACAAAGAAATTGGAGTAAAAATAACACCTCATATATCAGAACATTACAATAACGAGCACCCGACGAAATATACTGAGACCGCCAGAATTGAAAATTTCCCATGGGAGAAAGAGAAAACAATAACGGCCAAAAATTCTTAAACGGCGAAGCAGCATAGAAATACTAGCGAACAACGAGATAAATAATGTAAATATTAAAAACTAATATTTAAAAACCACGACAGCTTTATAGAATAACAGTAAATTAACAAAATAGAATTAAAAAACAACGAGGGAAATCCTGATATAATCAATAAAGAGTGCGAGTAAAGAAATTCTCTCAAAGGTGCCAGCGGAGAACCAAATCAAGCTTCGCTGAGAATTCATGAAAACCTAGCGGAATATTAACTGGAAAATTCAGACGAAGGTTCGCCTGGAAATATCTAAGAAATTACAGCTGAAGGAGAACGAAAATTAAAATGGAATTAATGATCATTTAACGGAGACGGGAGCCGCTAGTGGGTAAAGAGGTGGGGAACAATGGGGCTGTGAACACGAATAGATTACAATGAACATACGCATCTCTCTCCGATTGATTAAAGTGGTGGAGATCACCCACTAATTACATATTCGTTCACATTATGAGTATATCTATTAAAACATTACACTAAGGAGTAATTGATATATAAATTAATTTAGAAACTATTTTGGTTTGTAGATTTTCCTGTCGTTTGTTCAACAATTATGGGTCGATGGAAAAAGTGCGATTCGTTTGATTGATTTCGTCATTAATACAATAGGTAATAAGTAGTAACTCGTACCTGGGTGCCATTGGATTTAATTGAGTTTTATACACATAAGTTAGCCCATGTTTACACTAGATTAATTAATTATTATTTAGTATAATAATTTCTAATACAATTATTAATATATTACTTGTGCCCACTTATACCTCCGTCCCTTATAGCTACCATGTACACTTCAATCATAATCTAAATAGAAACTAATAATAATACGGTTTAAAAAAAATAAAGAAAATAAAAATAAGAACATCTGTAATAATACTAAAAAAGTGATAATGACAACAATGATAACCTTTATTATAACAACCGCAATAAACGTAACAACCATAACAATAACTACAATTTTAACAAAAAGTGATAACCATTTAGTAGCTTCAGTCAGAATTATAAAGATATGATAATTATATTAATAAGTATGATAATAAGAATATAATCTAAGCAGTTTGGAACAAGAAACTATGGTGCATTGTGCAGGTAATCAATTATTAACTTACGTCTGTATTTATAGTATCTGAGTTTCATTTTAAAAGTTACTGAGAGAGAGTTAAAAATAACTGAGCCCATATATTTGGCTTGGATTCTTATATGGTACTTTTTATAAGATGGCACTTTACCTTTCTCATCTGCAGGCAGTCCAGAACTGGTTACAATATTAAACTTCTGTTTGTTTTTTATGACATAGTTTAATAGTTGGAGTGTGTACAGTTTTGGTATGGTTAGCAATTTTTTTGAGTCAATGTTGTGTTCCTTACTTGTTAAATTTCTGAATAATGCTTTTTGAAGATATTGTAAAGGTTTTGTAAGGTAACCTGCAGCATTTCCCCAGTGCACTATTCCATATGCAAGTGTAGGTTGATGTAATGCCAAATACAATTGTGTGAGTTGTTTAGCATTAAAAAACTGCTTTAGGTAATAGAATAGATAATTTCATTTTTTTAATTTTCCCGATAGATAAATGGGACGTTTATTCCGTAATAATTTTGAGTCCAGATAGATCCCGAAATATTTTATCTCATACGCTCTGTGTATAAATATATATTGTCTTCCTACACGACTTTTAATTGGTTCCAATTGCTTTGAGGTAGATAGCTATAAAGAATAAAAAAAAAAAAAAAAAAAAAAAAAAAAAAATTAATATATTTCGTTTTATTAATGTTAAGACCTATAACGTTTTTCAACATCCAGTCATGAATTTTGTCTACATCAGTTTGAACTAGTTTATTTAAAACATCTTGAAATCTAGAACTTGTAACCAAGACAGGGTCATCAGCATAGCTAAATAGTTTTCCTGCCACCTTCAGGTTACATAAATCATTAATGTATATTAAAAAGAGGGTAGGCCCCAAAATACTCCCCTGAGGTACTCCATATATTTGCATTATTTTATCACTTAGGGTATTATTTATTTTTGTAACAAAATTTCTCTCGGATAGATAAGATTTAAACCAATCAAAAATATGCCCCCAAAAGCCACAAGCATATAATTTATCTAGCAGTATACTATGATCAATGACGTCGAATGACTTACAAAAGTCGAAGTAGACGGCGACGACTGAGCGGCCTGCTTCCAAATTATCAGATATATATGAAATATGATCGAACAGTGCATCATCAGTACTTTTCCCCGATAAGAAACCATACTGATTGCTACTGAAGAAATTTATTTTATTTAAGTAAGATATAATACGTTTTTCCATACATTTTTCAAAAATTTTAGAAAGGGTAGAGAGTAGACATATTGGTCTATAGTTCGACACCTCTGTGGTAGCTCCAATTTTATGTACCGGAGTAATAATCCCTAGTTTAAGGGCACTCGGAAATGGCCCTGTTTTAACAGATATATTAAATAAGTGAGTTAGGGGGGTAATAAAGAATTCAGTATTTTCTTTTATAAGTGTTATCGGTATTTTATCAAAGCCCGTACGATGATTTATTTGGGAGCGACAGTATGGCGCTTTTTATCTCTCCTTTGAAAATTCTATAAAACCGAAGGAATTTAAGTATTGGTCACATTTAGTAACAGAATGTTTCCCCGCAGTAATTTTGCACTTCATGGTTTTTATTATATTTACAAAGTAATTATTGAAATAGTTTGAAATCAAATGTTCATTGTTATTTACTGTTAACAATGTTCCATTTACATTAATTTCTTTAAACATAGATCTATTTTTTCCAAGTACTTGTTTTATTAGCGTCCAATACTTCTTCTGGACACCTTGACAACTACATAGTTTTTTGGAGTAATAGTCTCTTTTTGCTTTACGAATAATTTTTTGCAGGTCTTTTGATATGTTTTTGAAACGAGATAGAAAGTTCTTATCTGTAGGGTATTTTCTTGTCAACAAATATAACGATTTCTTTTCAAGGGATAAGTTAATTATTTCATAAGTTATCCATTTAGCCTTTTTATGCTGAGGTTTACTTGTAGAAGATAAACGTTGTGAACGTGTCATAGCGTCATTTATTATATTTAAGAAAAGATTAAATTTATCGTCAACAGGATCTGAATTGTTATATAATTTAGCCAATAGACTTGTGCTAAGATTTTTTTTAAATAACACTTTATCAATCTGATGAGAATGGTTATAGTTGTTTTTTGTTTTAAGTTTACAAATTATTTGTAGTTCTGTGCTAAGTATGGAGTAGTCAGAAAAGCAACACGGGAGGATTTCAGTATTTATACGTAAATTTAATCCTGTAGTTTGTAATCCACGAACGAAAACATGATCTAAACATGAAGATTGCAACCCATGCGTGCGAGTAAAAGTAGGTTCTTTTATCATACAATGAAATCCGTTTGCATATAAAAGATTTTGGTATTCTATACTTTTGGCTTCATTCATCAAGTTTATATTTAGATCACCTGTTATTATAGCTAGGTATTTTAAATTCCCGATTACAGTTAATAATTCAGCTAAAAATTTACTGTTTTTTTTTTTTTTCTTTTTTTTGGGCGTCGAAAATTCAACCCATCGACAAAAAAAAAAAAAAAAAAAATTACTGTGTTGGGGATCACAAAAGCGGTATATTCCAGTAATAGACTGATGTCTATTGTTCTCTAAATAATAATAATAATAATAATAATAATAATAATAATAATAATAATAATAATAATAATAATAATAAGTAACAATAATGAATGTAAAAAACAACGATACTAATAGCAGTAATGAACAAATAATCAGAATAAAAATGAAAATGGTAATAAATGTCAAAATATAACAGGGGGTTTACTACACCTGTGATAATAACATTTATTGAGTCTCGTTACCTGTGGTGTATTTAATTAGGTGTTTGTGTCTTTTTTTATAATTTATTAAATGTACTTTTAAGCTCAATGGTAAAGAGTTGAAGAGAATAGATCCTTGATAAAAACTACTTGTATACGCGTGTGAAATTTTCTGAAGTCTGGAACAGGAGCGATTTCTACATTTGCCGACCTTGTTTTTCTGTGGGCAACTGCAATATTGAATCTATCCTTATATTTAAAAACGAAATTTAGTATTTGTGAAGTGTATAACTCTGCAACTGATAAAATAGCATTATTTGGCGACGGATCAATGGCCCGTTTCACTGCTCTCTGTAATATTTCGACGGGACTTATATGAGTTACTGCTGCACCTCCCCAATGTATGATTCCATATCCAAGTACTGGCTGATATAGGCCTAAATATAATCT
Source organism: Icerya purchasi (assembly GCA_039619475.1). NCBI lineage: Eukaryota > Metazoa > Arthropoda > Insecta > Hemiptera > Monophlebidae > Icerya > Icerya purchasi. Next base: position 447,965,837 of record CM077116.1, on the reverse strand, counting down.
GCGTAAATGCTGAGCTGTGAAATAGTCACGTAGGTAGTAAAGGATGTAATTAAGTCTTCTTCGTTTTTATGCCAAGTATATGGTATGTTTATTCCACGCGAGTTTGCTGTCCAGCATTAAACCTAAGTATTTTATTTCATAAACCCTTTCAATCGAAATATTATCACCATAAGAAATACAAAATCTGTCCCAAAGCCTTTGATCCTGATAACTGTAAATCATAAATTTAGTCTTATTTTCATTTAGGGATAATTTGTTATGTTGTAACCATCTATAGATTTTATGTACATCTTCTTGAATGGGTATTTGCAATTTTACTGGAAAGCAGGAGTTCATAACTAGTGCAATATCGTCAGCATAGGTAAATATTTTCCCATTTAGAGATAAATTACACAGCTCATTTATATGTATCAGAAATAAATAAGAACCCAAAATAGTGCTCTGAGGAACCCAAGATTTCTGTGTAATACTTTCGCTAAAGACATCATTAATTTTGGTTACATTTTTCCTGTTAGTTAAGTATGTTCTAAACCAATCATACATATTACTCCGAAAACCACAGGCGTATAATGTTTTTAATAAAATTCTATGATTTACTGCATCAAAAGCTTTTTTTATGTCGAAATATATAGCTACTACAGATCTGCCTTCTTCAAGATGTCTAGTAATATACGCAACGTGTTCAAAAACTGCCAAATAAGTTCCTTTATGTGTGGTAGAAAACCATATTGATTAGAACTGAAAAATTTTTGATCATCCAGAAAATTTATCACTAATTTCTTTACACATTTTTCAAATATTTTTGAAATTTTAGAAATAATACATATTGGTCTGTAGTTAAGTACCTCATTATTGCTTCCGCTTTTGTACACTGGAGTAATTATACCTGTTTTTAGTATGTCAGGGAATATTCCAGTTTTTACAGATTCATTAAATAAGGAGCATAGAGGTTTTATAAAATAGGTCAGATTATCTTTAATTAGTTTAATCGATATATTACCAAATCCGAAGGAAGATTTATTTGATAGTGATAGAATAGCCCCCTTAATATCTTCCAGCGTGAAATCGAAAAAAGCAAATGAATTTAATTGTGGATGTGGTGTCAAGTCCTCCAATACTGTACCTATGTTGCTTTCATCGACGGATATCTGTCTCACACTATTTTCAAAATATGTGTTAAGATGTTGCGCTACTACGTATTCGTTACACTTTACCGTTATTTTCCTATTATTAATATTTATTTCTTCGATTCTTCTCACGTCCCGTCCAATTGTATTCTTCACAACGTACCAACAGTTTTTTTGATTCGATTTGCACTTGTCTAAGAGGCGTGTGTAATATTGTTTTTTAGTTTTCCTAACGGATTGAACCCTTTTCAACGCAGCTTTGTAATTATTTAATAAAACAGTATTATCTGGAGAAAGCTTAGATGATTTGTAAGCTTTATTTTTAATCTTGCTTAACTATTGTAATGTATACATTACATGTATAATAAATAAAATAAATAAATTAGTAATTAACATAGAATTTAAGGCGAGTGTGAGTGTAAATGTTTGTGTAGTTCGGCGAATGATCGGGAATGATGATGCCTGGAGTGATGTTACGTCACGTCTGACGTAACGGAAATAGTGCTGGAGGAAACGCCGTCCGACGGTGGAGGAAACTTCGATTTGGTTTGGTGATCAGAAATACGTTCACGAGTAGTCAGTCAGATTTTGGAGTCGGAAGAAGACAGTTAAAAAGGCTGAGTGGGAGTCCGCGCCGGTGGCTCACTACATTGGCCAGACGCTTTCCGTTATTGTATTCGGCCGTATAAAATCATGATCATTTTATCGCGTTTATTCGAAAAAGTATCAATGAATTAATTTGGTTAAAATAAAACGAAAAGAAAAGATTCGCATACCAGAAGTCCCACGTCAGGACAATAGATGAACAGGATCAACGAAGAGGAACAACGAATTACCGTCACCATATCATCGGCATCGACCCCCCCCCCCCGGAATTCGAGATATGTATACAATTTATCTAAGTTTATATTAATCACCATTCGGTGGCAATTTTATCATTCCAGTTACGGTATTTTTATTATTTTGATTTTAAATAAGAATATTCAAATTTTCTTTCGGTCGACTGTCCTCGAAAGATCTATGTACGAGTTTGGTAATAAATAACTAAATCATAATTAACGTTCTTGCGGACGTGGATAAAAAAAAATAAAATAAATTAATTAAAAATAATAATAATTATTATTTTATTATTATTAGAAATTATACTAATTAATAAAAATAATAATAATAAATATCATATTAAAGGCGATACTCATCATAATAACAGTGCAATAAAATAGATCTGCGGGAATAAAACTCGTGGTGGCATCCCTGATATAAGAATAAAAAGATTTACCTACGGTGATCGTTTGTTTTCCTTAGATTTAAATTTTTTAACTTTGTTACATTGACTTATTATTGTTGTAATTTTATTAATAAACCAATCAAATTTCTCATTCACCGACGCAAAACTAATATATATTGGTGAAATATCAAATTTATATAATTCTTCTTGAAATAGTTGCTTATTAAAAAAGTACTTAACTTGATCATTCGCTTTTATACATACATGTGATTTTAATGAAAGTTTAACACTTATACCAGAGTGATCGGAAAAGTCGATGTCTATTATATTATATTCGTAATTAGAGTTAAAAATATCCTTATTAAGCCCACGAACAAATACGTGATCCAGACATGATGTGTATAAATCCCCCGAGCATCTATAGGTAGGTTGATTAATTAAACTATCAAATCCATTTGAATTTAATAATCCTAGGTACTCTACGCAGCTTCGATTTTCTAAAAGATTTATATTCATGTCACCAGCTATAATACAATTTCTAGATGAGATAATAATTATTTTGCTTAAATCATTAATGAAATATTATTATATTTTAACTCGCAATTTCTATAACAACCAATAAGTGTAATATTTCCTATGTTTTCGGCATAGATACATAGTCCAACAAAGTTACCAGTTATACTTGTTAGTCTAACGCTTGTAAATCGAAGCCATTCTACAACATAAATAACTACTCCTCCTGATCTTTTTTCATTTTTACACTGATCAATAGCTATGTAACCTAGGATACGGCATCGATTCACTTCTTCAGTGTATAACCATATTTCAGTTAAAATGATGAAATGGTAGTCTGTATTATTTTTTGAAAAACATTGAGGTCGTCAAAATGTTTACGGAGGCTTCAAATATTTATAACCAAAAGGTTAAAAGTGTATTATTTCATTCAATTACAAAAGAAAACATGTATGTGAAAATTATAAATTTCAATGAGCAGTGGAAAATGTTAAAATTTATTGGCCAATATCATACTATTTTTACTGTCACTGAACTGTATAGTTAAATTATTTGTGAAAATCACTGATTAAAATAGTTATTAACTCTGCTAGTAAATGAAAGTATAAAACAATAGTAGTGTCAGCAATAAGAATACAATGCTACTTATAATTAAATGATTAAAATACATAAATTACTAACATCCAATGTACAGTTTAGATTAATTATTATATCATTAATTTTTATTTATTTATTTATTTATTTATTATTTGAATTAGCGTGCCGTGTTCAGCAACTATTGGCTAGAGGCACGGATAATTACAAGCGAATATAATAAGTTATCGAGGAGTGAGGTTATATTGTATGATATAGATTTGCTTGATGTAGGAAACGGATTAAGTTCGAAAGGATTATGGGGTCATCAGAGAGAATGGTAGATAAGGAGGAGGGAAGGTTATGTGAAAATCTGAGGGAGGAGAACTGAGGACATTCTATGAGGACATGGAGAACAGTTAGATTAGTGTTACAAATATTGCAGATTGGAGCCGGAGTCCTTTGCAGCAGATGGCCATGTGTGCTTTGTGTGTGTCCCAGCCGGAGTCTGGTGACAATTACATCGTCCTTTCGTCGGGTTAGGTGAGTCGTCCACGGTCGAACGTTTTGTTTGATTTGGCGAAGTTTATTGGAACACGGGACGGCCAGCCATCGCTGGTGCCATAGTGTGGCCAAAGCCAATTTGAGATGGCGGACATAATCTGAAGCTGGTACCGGAATGTCTGGAACGGGGAGAATCGTTGCAGCTTCCTTTGCTGTTCTGTCGGCCAGCTCGTTTCCAGGAATTCCCGAGTGACTTGGAATCCAGAGGAATGATATCGCGCGAGCAGGGGCAGATATTTGTAGATTGGCAACTTCCTTCGCAATGGGGTGTTGTTTATCGTTATAGACATCGGATATGGAATTCAAAGCCGCAACGGAGTTGGAACAGATTACTACTGAATTGTCTGTTTCCTGATTCAAGAAGAACTGTAGTGCTAAGAGTATTGCGTATAGTTCAGCCGAGAGGATGGAGAAGAATTCAGGAAGTGAGTATCGAATTAGTGCGGCATCTCCTTTTATCACTGAACACCCTACGAAAGTGTCGAAGATAGACGCGTCCGTAAAGAGTACTGATGCATTGGGGGCATATGAAGATATCTTTGATTTAGCCTCCTCGGAGATAATATTTTCGTTGCGGCTGCAATTTAATAAATCTAGATCCACTTTAACTGGATTGTGGTCCCATGGTGAAATGACTGCGGCTGAATGAGAGATTAACTGTGGTTGCCTAATGTTGATGGTTGATAATATCCGCTGGTAATGTGAGAGGATAGTCTCGGCTGTTTCCATTCTAGCTTGAAGAGTAATTGGAATTACACGCGGAGGTCTGAAGTTTGAGGCGATGCATTGGATGTAAAAGTTGGACGAGCGAGCCATTTGTTGAATATCTGGGGGCCATTCGGGCGTCTCTGCATGTAGACTATCGATGGGAGTAGTGCGGAATGCTCCTGTAGAAAGCCGTAGAGCTGTATTATGGATGATGTTTAATGATCGTAAGTAGTTCTGGTTACCTGTTGAGTATATCTCCGAGGCATAGTCACATTTGGATCTTATTACTGCGCGATAAATTCGAAGTAGCGAGACACGGTCTGATCCATAAGTGGTGTGTGCGAGTTTTCTTAATAGGTTAATTTTCTGGAAGCAGGATTGTTTCAATTGCTTTATATGGGGTTTCCACGATAGAGTTTGGTCAAAAAGTAGACCGAGGTAACGAACGGAGGAAGCTGCGACCAGCTGATTACTATCCAGGTTAATGGAAATTTTGTGTTTGCATTTCCGAATCCGACAAAAGTGAATAGCCTTGGTCTTTGAGATGGAAATTTGGAGGCCATTTTGATAGCACCATTCGGAGATTCTTGATGTTGTTCTCTGTAATACTTTCTCTCCAATTTTTATGGTGTTGCAGTTCACAAAAATGGTAAGATCGTCAGCAAACAGTGAGCACTGCACCGGCGGTTGTACAGCGGAGGGAAGATCACTGGTAGCAATATTAAATAGGGTCGGGCTGAGGACAGAGCCTTGTGGGACTCCGTTCTTTAGTGAGCGTAACGAGGAAGAGTGCTTTCCTATTCGAACGATAAATTTCCGTTCGGATAAGAAGTTACTTATAAACGATGCTAAGTTACCTCCAAGGCCCCATTTGCAGAGCTGAGCCATAATTTTTGATCTGTGAATTCTGTCGAACGCCTGGGTAAGGTCGAAGAAAACAGCTAACAGGTGAGTTTTTTGAGCTGACGACTCTATTATAGCATTATGAAGAATGTACAATGGGTGTAACGTAGAACGCCCGCTCCAGAATCCAAACTGTGATTTATGTAGTCGGTTTTCCGAGTTTAATATTCTGTTCAGACGGTAGAGAATTATTCGTTCAAAAATTTTGCACAACACCGAGGTTAGTGATATTGGCCGATAGCTTTCTGTGAGTGCAGGATTTTTGTTAGATTTCAAGATGGGAGTAATAATCGCTGTCTTCCAGGCCGAGGGAAAAGTGTTTTCAGTCCACATCTTGTTGTATATTTGGAGTAAGACTTGATGGGTTTCAATGGGAGCGTTTTTGAGCATGGAGATGTGTATATTGTCACTACCGGGAGCAGCTTCTTTTGTGCGTTTAATAGCTGAGGATAGTTCTTGGAGAGTGATGGGCTAGTTGTATGGCTCGTTATCACAATTAGAGTTGAAGGGAATAAGCTGTTCCGCAGTGTGCGAGTTATCTGTACCAGTGGAAGAATGCTCATAGTGATCGGCGAAAGCAGAGATTATTTCGGTAGGATCGCTTGTTCGGAAGTTGCTGACTTTGATAGCTGCGGGAAATAAGTTAGATGAGAGATGGTCTAAAGAGCAGATTTTTGACCACAGTAGGCTTGCTCGTGTTGATGCTGTGATTGTAGAGGTAAAATCTCTCCATGTTTTTCGCTGAGCCTGCTTGATTGTCCATTTTGCTTTTGCACGAGCTTTCCTGTAAGCTGTGTGGAGTTCAATCGTGGGGGCAGATTTTAGTTTTCTCAGTGCACTGCGTCTGAGGCGAATGGCAGTAGCACATTCGGTCGTCCACCATGGTACTAGCTTCCGTGTGGGTTGTTTGGGCGCTGGGGTGTTTGACCGTGCTGCATTGAGTAGAGCTGAGGTGAAGTTATCCACTACGAAATCAATATCCTTGGTTAAGTTCAGCGAAATAGTGCGGCATTGGGCTATGTAGCGAGACCAATCAGTTTTTCTGTAATTCCAGTGAGTTATATGAGTTCCTAATGACGCTGAGCTGACAATTTTATTGACCAGCATGGGAACGTGATCACTGTCCGCGAGATCAGCATGATGGAATACCATTAAGGAACTGGCTATTTGAGGGGATGAAATGATTAAGTCTAGTTTAGACCATGTACGAAACGCGAAACTATAGTGCGTGGGCTCGGGTGGATTTAGTATGCATAGGTTAAGAGTGTTTAGTAGATTTTCTATTAAGCGACCATTAGGATTGGTATAATTACTGCCCAGACAAGGAGTATGATAGTTGAAATCGCCAACGAGAATTATCGGTGTCGGAAGTTGTTGAATTAAAGTGAGGAAATCAGCTACAATTACAGTTTCTTGTGGAGGAAGATAGAAAGAGCATAGAGTGAAAGGCTGGTCAAGATGGACACGAATACATAGATTTTGAAGCTCTGAATTAAGTCGGATGTGCTGAAATGACAGATTTCTCCGGATTGCTAATAGGACACCCCCGTGGGCATTGCGCCCAGCTGGTGGGGGGGACTTCAGGACAGAATAAGAAGCTAGGTTTGGTATTTGATTTGTTTTGAGCCTTGTTTCTTGCAATGAGATTATTGCTGGATGATATGTAGAGATAAGCAACTTTAGTTCTTCATAATGAGCAAAAATTCCGTTGCAGTTCCAATTCAATATAAGGGAGTTCATGACCGCAGATTTATGGATTATTGTTTACGATTTGCAATTCGGTTTGAAGTTTGTTAATTATTTTGGTGAAACGAATTTCATTAATTTTTGATTTATATTCCTATCGATTTATTTTATGTATTGGGAATTCTATTTATGTCATCGAGTTAAATGTGTATTATTAATGAGAATAATTTTAAATTTAATACGTGAACTAAAATAAATAATTATATACCCGCATAGAATAACCATAAAACATAACGATAAAGATAAAGATAAGATGAAATGTAACGTTAAAATTAGTTAAACAATTAAATCTGGTACGCGAATATGTCATAGTATTAAAAACAAGTACCAGTAATACTCGCTTAGGAAATAAAAAATAGAGATAAGAATAAATTAAGAGTAGAATTGTTACTATTCCTGCCGTACGAATACAAGATACGAAAACACATCACACTATACACTTTACTATTCACTTTCAAGAAAACACACACACACACCACCATATACGAACAATAAAAATAAAATGAAAATAAAACGTAAATAAATTGCATACTGCGAGGTTTAATTAATATTAATAGTCAATAACTACTGTTATTGAAAGACTCGATTTGTTCTTGCGATTTAAGAAGTATAATTGGCGCATTTTCGTTCCACCTGCCAAATATCTTCCCGTCCCTAATCCAGATAAACTTCCAGCCTCTCTGCTTTAAGCCGCGGGCCGCTAAAAAGAGTTTACTGTTTTCCGATGAGAGATGTTCATTCACTGATAAGATTAAGGCCATAGTTTAAATTAAAATAGTTGGAGGGAGAAGATGACACAAGAGCTGGACTGTAACTATGATACATTCTAGTTCTTTTAAGCAAGAGCGGCATTCTATGATGAACAAATCTCTAATTACTACTTAACTGCATTATCTTGCTTATGAACTGGGGCTATTTATAATTGCGATACTTAAGTACAAATTTATCGGTTAAATAATTTCTTCTAATATGCAGAGGAATAATTTTGGTTTCCATTTGGAGACCGATGGCAGGGGACGACCTGATGTTTCCCGTGGTGAATCTTAATTCAAGATTCTGTAATGAATCTAACTTCCTAAGCTGGGACTTCGAGGCTGATCCATAAAAGATCGCTCCATAATTCAATTTTGATCTAATGAAGCTTTTGTATAGCTGGCTTAAGATGACCGGATCACCTCCTCACCATGAATTATTTATAGCCTTTAAGGGGCTATATGATTTAATTACAAGTTCAACTAGTTTCTGAATGTGAAAAGTCCATGTTAGTTAAGGATCTAAGAACAAATGCCTAACATACTTAGTAAACTTAATCAGTCGGTTTTGAATTAGAACATGTATTTGTTGGTAGTCAAATGGTCTGAGTGAAAAGACAGATAGCGAGGATTTGGTATGGGATACTTCAAAATGTATTCTCTCAAAGGAATTAAAATAAATATCAATAGATGTTTGATTTACCTAGAAACATTTAGTGAGGCAATTATGTTTCGAATATATTAAAAAGTCGTCCGCATATGACAAAATTCGTGAGAAATTTGATAGTTGAATATTAAAGAAGGGCAATATTAATTAAAAAGAAGCGGACTCAAAACGGAACCCTGTGCAAGAAATTTATAAGTTGTGCGAACTTCAATCTGTTTGGACACGGAGTTAAGAATATGAAGTGACCTACATAAGAATAAACTGCACAAAAGTTTAGCCATGGAAAAAGGAATGTTAACTGTCATTAATTGATTGAAAAGGATGGGGATGGAAACATTACCGAATGCTCCCTGAATATCAAGAAATGTTGCAACCAAAAAACCTTTGTCTTGAAATGTAGAATAAACATCCCCTAAGAACGATGCTACACAATCTTGAGTATCCAAACGTGGACGGAATCCAAACATTCCCTCCGGAAGTCTCTCTCAATCCACCACATCAGCCTATTCTTAATTACAATCTCGAAAACTTTCCTAAAGCAGGAGGCCAAGAAAATCGATCGAAATTATGACACCTGGTTGAGAGATTTACCAGGTTTGGGAATCGGAATGACTGGATTAAGCCAGAGTGTACTTTTAGCGTAATTACTTAAGTTCTGCATAACTGAGCAAGTAATACCATCCAGACCTGGGGAAGAATCGCGTTTCTTTTGTAAGGGAATGAAAACTTCTTCATACGTGATTGGACGGAGCAGAATATGAGGTGCCATAGGTGCAGTATTTTCTTCCCCCGGCCAACTCCTCCCTCATTAGAACCTAAGGGGGAGAAACTGAGTTTGAAAAGTCATTAAACCAACTGTCATCTTAAATCACTCGGCCGTGGTAACGTGAATTTTTAAAACGTTTAGTCAGATTTCAAGCTTCTTTTAAAGGAGTGTTCCTGTTAAACTTCCCAACAAAATCCCCCCAAGAAATCCTTTAGTTCTTTTGAAAAGTTTTCGCGTCTCCCCTGCAATTTCCCCGTATGTAAGATAAGCTCCGATTAAGCCAACTGCCCTAAAAGTACGCAAAACATCATTTCGTTCTCTAACCTTAGCCTCGCATTCTCCATTCCGCCAAGGAACAGGGGGTTTATTCCCTTTGTACAAGGATGTTTTAGACATGGAGCACTGTAACGCTGAAAAAACAGCATCACAAAACGTATAATATTTCTCTAAAGAGTTGCTCACAGAATTAATTATTACAAGATTTCGATCAACTAACTCACGAAATTTATTCCAGTTCTCTTCCATAAATTTCCAACACGATATATTATTTTCAGATTGATTTTGCTGTCAGTTGAATGAAATTGAATTATTTGTATTTATAGTGATTACTATCTAAGGAAGTTAGTAAAACTTCCCATAAACAATCGAGCGCCATTGAGGATGATGCTAGGGTTAAATCAACAGGGTTATTCACATGAAGAGGATTTCCAAGTTTGGTTTTGGAACCATTATTCAATAACCACAGATCTGAGTTAATGATGAGGTCGAGTACAGCTGCTCCTTTCGCATTGTTATGGTCACAACCCCAGCACCCACACAGAGCGTTGAAATCTCCGCCCACCAAAATGGGAACATTATTATAACCCTCCAACGCATCCAAGAATGTCAAGGAGTCTATAGAATGATTTGTAGGAAAGTAGTATGAAACAAATCTACCAGAAAATTTACCAACATTTGATTTGGTACCATTATTACAGGTTGATAAATCGAGATTAATCACCTAATGGTTGATTCCAAACTTAACTAAAATGGCCGTACCCCCGTAACCATCGTCTCTGTTGTCTCGAAAACAGTGATAATTGGAAATGTTATAAGATCTATTCGTGAACAGCCAAGTTTCAGAAAGTAGAATAATATCAATATCCTCCTGAGACAGACAGATTTCTAGGTTACCTTTATTAGACAAAATGCTGCGTGCATTCCATTGCAATACCCGGATCATATCTAAAGGAGTGTGTTTAATAATTAAATGTTACATTTTTAAAACACATAAAAAATTGGTGTTATGTCGATACTTACTTTTCATTAAAAACGTTTGAGGTTTTGAATATATACAATATCGTAAATATTAATCAAGGCTTTTTTTTTTAAACCCACTTAAATATTTTTATTTTTTGATTCTAAATCCGCTGTCGTTTTACCTTTAACAGATGATTGAAGAGACCTGGCAGATGTACCAGCAAGTGGAAAACTGCCGGCATTTACTTGTTGTGTTTCGATAATTATTTTTTTCGTTGCATGCTTCCGTTCTTTACTTCTCCTATCCTCGTCTGAGGAGAAGAATGATACTGACCGTTTTAGAGCAGGATCGTTTCTAGGGACTAGCCGGCTATTATCAAAAAATCCTGTTTTTCTGGAAAAGGGACGTGGTTTATACGAAGTTTTATCGAAGTCAAATAGTGAAGGCAAATAATGATAGTAAAAAAGTGTGGAATGTAATTAACAATATCGTAAAATAAAAAAAATAAAACAACAATAGATGATTTCATTATAAAACATTTTGGAAATACTGCAATAGTAGCTGAACAATTTAGTGAATATTTTATGCGTTTGGTGGAACAACATAGACACAAATGTCACATTCAGTTATTGAATACGAATTCTGATAATTTCATTTTGTCTTTCTTTTATATTCCACCTGAAAATAAATCTCAAATAGAAGTAATAATTAACAATCTAAAGGTTTATAAGGCACCAGGATGGGATGAAATTAGGGTTCAGAATATTAAACATAACTCAAATATCTTTATTCCTATTTTGACTAACATGGTGAACTATTCAGTAAAGGAAGCTAACACTCCGGATGGACTTACAAGAGGTATTGTTAGACCGATATATAAAGAAGGAGTGAGTAATCAATTTTTTTTTTTTTTTTGGCCCAGCTTTCGCCTTTTGGCCAGTCTATAAAAAATCAACTTGAAAACTACCGACCAATAATAATAACATCGGTAATAGCTAAACTTGTTGAACACTATATTGATAAACATTTAAGAAATTATGTGGAAAAAACAACCTACTCTGTGAAAAACAACACGGTTTTAGAGAAAAAAGGATCCACGATAACTCTATTGAAAAGATTGTAAATGAGATAAATACAAGACTATCGATGAGGAACCAATTTTTAATTACATTTATTGACCTATCCAAAGCGTTTGATCTAGTTGACCATGAATTATTGATCAAAGACCTAGAAAATCTGGGCATTAAAAATAATCAACTTAAGTGGTTTAAAAAAAAAAAATATATAACAAATAGGAAAAATATGGTTAAAATCGCAGGGAATAAAAGTAATGAAAAAAATATTCAATACGGCGTCAGACAGGGTATCATAGTGACCTCTATCCTTTTTCTTATTTACACCAACATATTACACAAGCGTATTAAAAATGCAAAGGTTTACGTCTTTGCTGATGATATTGCTTTATTACTGGAGCACAAAAAAGTAGAGATCGCCAAAAAATTATTACAAGAGGATGTAGATAATTTGAGTAAATGGGCACATGATAGGAGATTATGTATAAATATAAACAAATCAAAAGTATTACACATTCGGAACAATTCTAAACATAAGATACGTGACCCGCGAATTGTCCTTCATAATAACGATTGCCTTCATGAGCTTCATGTAAATAATTATACCCATCTATGTTTTTGTCCACCGTTAGAGAACGTAAATGACTTTAAATATCTGGGTATATATATTGATAAATCCTTGAACTGGAAAAAACACATTCAAAGTTTAAACTCGAAAATAAGACAGACAATTCCAGCTTTATATAAAATAAAGCAGGTACTAACACATCAAACATTACGTTTATATTATAATTCAATAATAATGTCTAGAATATTATATGGAATTCAAATATGGGGCGAGGCTAAGAAAACAGAAATAAACAAAATAAGTAAAATACAGAAGAGGTGTTTGAAACTTACATTCCCCTACTGGAAGAAAAACGACTCTGGGATAACATGGTGGAAGGAAAACTATGAAATGTCCCCCAAGATGTATTATTTCTATTATAGATTACTAGAATTTAATGTTAAAAACATAAAATTACCATCCAGGGAAAAAATTCGGGTAATAAGAAACCAAAGTAATACATATTACTACATCTATCCTCGCGGTGTAAATCTGAGGAATTGATAATACGGATGACTCAGTGCTAATCAAATTAATAAGTACAATCCCTAATCCTATACTACAGGAAAAAAAATTTGGTGTGTGGAAAAAGGAGGTGCAAGAATGGCTGAAGGAATAGTGAAAAGATTGAAGATTAGGTTACGTTCTATATCTCCCTACTCTTTAATGCTTTTCTATTTATGAATTTTAGTTTTGACTTTATCGTGTCCTTCCTGGTTTTTAAGTTACTATCAGACGATCATGTTTTCCGATCAGATACATATTACGCGATATGTTATGTATTGTAATATGTATATATATACATACTCTTAATTAAATATTATGTTAGGTTTATTAGTATTGTTATTTATGGAATAAGTTAAAATAGTTGTAATTTTTATAATTTGTATTTTTGTTTAATAAACGTTGATAAGAGTGTTGAGCACTCACACGACGGGCATTTTTGTCCGGTGAGACCCACAGCTTATTTTTAAAATAAAAAAAAAAAAAAAAAAGGTATGTTCGGTGTATTTCTGTCAGGTTTGCTGGATGGCAGAGATGGGAAATTGTCATTATTCGATAATAATGTAAATCTGTTGTAAACTCTGTTCGAGTATAAGTCATTTTGATGGTAGATCTTCGGAATTTCAAGTGAAGCCTCTTGAAAACTCAAGTTATAAGAAGCCATCAACTCGTTAATGTTGTATTGTCTCTTCCTCTCGGGGCAGGATGTATCTGTGGATTTTGGTTGTCGCCCCAAAATACACACAATACCATTTGACTGTTACACTGAGCTTCTGAATAGTCTTTCCCTCCGCATTTGGCACACCTCGGACTACTCTTGCATTGATTCGCGATATGTCCATATCGTATACAATGAAAGCATTGTCTGATTCTTCGGACATACGGCTCACAACGGAAACACACATTCCACATGAAGACGTAAGAAGAAAGGTTTTGTCTTTCGAAAGATACCAAAACCGTAGAACTCGGTACGAATTTAATCTCGCCATTTACAATAACACGCCTATTTAGTCTTTTTACATATTCACAGAGAATCATTTCCAATAATTGTTGTTCATTATATTCCATATCAACACCCTTAATGATCCCTGTTCTGGAAGTTAGATACGCTAGAGTATAAGCATTATAACCATGAGATAGGAAGCAGTTATTTCCAGCTACTCGTAAATTATTTGCCGAGACAGCAGAAGTAAAATTAATAATGACGTTCAACCTTTTTAATTTCGTTAACATCTCTTTACATAAGTTGGACTTCCTTAAAATTTCGGCGACTTTAAGCGCACTGATCGATAAGCACCTGATTATCTGTATTTAATTTTGAAAAATCTTTCATGTAGCATAAGAAAATGAGAAGTGGATAGAACGAATCATTATAAGACTAATAAGAAGAAAATAAAAATGAACCAGGATGTTAATTGCCGGCACTTTTTCTCTTAGAGTCGGGGAAGTTAAGGTGTAAAAGATTTGATCATTCTTTAGATATGTGAAAAAGGGGTAGTTCTGGAAAAAGAAGAGCAGAAATTCTTCCAATAGAACTTCTTCGAGGCTTTAAGTATATACCATGCTCTTGTATTTATCCTTTTATAAGAAAGTGAATTTTTGGATTTATAGTTTAAATGAAAGGTTCTAAACAAGGTAACTCGACTGCGGTTAAATTGAGCGTTGCACTTCTCCTTCTATCAAAGAGAAGAGTATGAACCACGTCAATTAGAGGATGAATGGTGGGAAATAAAGAGGAAACGCTAAGGGCAGACATGACAAATTGCAGAAAGAAATTATAAACACATATGACATCACAGTCATTTTGAATATGAGGAAGCAAAGAATTTATAAAAGAACAGAACAGAGCCTATTTTGTTTCAGGTAGATCCCAGAGAGTAGAATGAAGAGGCCTGAAATAATAATAAGAAGAAAGATTCAGAGGGCTTATTAGAGCAAAAACATGACCACTACTGTAGGAACTAAAAATGGTTCTTAGTTACAATTAAAACTGATAATAGGAGAATAAAAAGTCAAATTAAGGGAGTTAAAGATTTTTTTAAATAACCGAATGCCATTATACTTTTCGGTCTACCTTGACATTAAACTACTTTGTTTCACTAAATTTTGAACTGTAACCAATTTTAACAAGATTAAATTTATAGGAAAGACAATGCGCTAATAATGCCTTCAAATACATATAATAATCTTCTGAACTACTCCTTTTTTCCCAACCGTAACAAAGCATTCATTATACAATATCTAAGAAGTGAAGTCATATTCAAACTGAATTTCTTATAATTTATTACAATACAATTGTTTGCGCCCTAATCATTTAATTGAACAAAGCTTACAAGTACTTCCTTTAATGTTTTTGCAATTTGCTGCCAAAAAATCGAGCACTTCAAGAAAATTGTTTCATACACGAAATTTTATTTGTTCAGGTCGACGAATAAACGAATTCTTTGATTTTGGCAATAATTATTTTTTCTAAAATACTCACTTAAATATCCATTAAACTGTTTTGAATTTTTGACGATAGGTATTTAAAATTCTGCACGAAATTGTTTAAAAGGACACTTAATAGTATGCTTTCAGTGTTGACTCTGAAATGAATTAAATCTATGAAATTGCTGGTTTCTGCCTTTTTTCCATGAAAAGCAACATCGACCTGAGTATCAACAGATAATATTTTTCGTTTAATGATTTCAAAAAAATTGTACCTTTTAAAATATTTTTAGGTCAAATAACATTACACAAAATTATTTCACATGTTTATTTAAAAAAAATTAATTTGCTTTTTATATTAGCCATTGGGAAGAGGGGAAAATTACTATCTCACCCCATTCTGGATGCGCTCATGATTGTATCTGTAACATAACTACTTGATTCAAAGATATCTGTACATATAAATGTACTCATATTACATTTACTATATTTTAAGTTTATTTTATCTTTGCACACAAAAAACAAATTATTTATTGTTTAGCTATATTTTCATTTTCTATTAAAAACCAAAGTATTTAATATTGTTTCTAATGTGACTGTAATTATTGCAACCAAATACTGCACATAAAAGTGTTTTTAAAATTTACAAGAATGTAAATTTTTAATAGAAATAAAACATAACATTATATACCAAATATATCTGAGGAGCAATGTTTCTTCCTTATAGAAATAATATTTAATTTGTTTGAAGGTGACATTATGTGCACTGTTATTTCCATGCTATGGTTAGTATATTACAATTTTGGATAAAATTAATAACCATATAGTTAACCTCAGAACAGTGACATGGGCATCGCTAGTGGGGAGCAGCTGCCCCCCACTGGAGCCCGGAAACGTTTTAATCAACTGGCCATGATGAGTATTCATAGGTGCGTAATCATGAACAATTTGACAGAAACCCACAAAAATTATGTTTTAATTAAGATTTTATTCTTGTTTAATAAAATATTAAGCCTTTACAGCTTATAAATTTTATTTTTCCTATAACTCATATCATCTTTTTATCATCTTGCCCCCCCCCCCCCATAGCCAACTGACTGATGACTCCTATGAATGGTGATGAACGCAAAAACTTTTTTGTAATGTGTTTTATAGGGAAAATAGAATAAAAAATTTGTTGAAGTTTTGAAAATTAAATGAGTATTAAAAAAGAAAATAGGTCAAAAGTTTTAGCATACATCTGAATTTCTAAAGAGCTATTTTAGAAAACTAACATTTTTGTGGGGCTGAGTGCTATCAATAGCTATAGCTATTTAGTATGTTTATCAAGGACTATTTTAGAAGTGGGTATTCGTAATTTTACTATATTTTATTCATTTTATTTTTTTGAATTACTTCTTTATATATTTTATTTAAGTAGTAAACTGTAGATACATAATCGCCTATTATTTAACGTTACTTTCCAAGTGGTTACTATGTTTATATAATTTTTAATTTTAAGAATATTTTAAAATTTATATTGATGTTTAATCGATCGAAAAATATTTTCCAATTGCTATATCTGTTATATAACTTCAAACTAGATTTCTTTCATATTGTTGTCATCGGAGGAATATTATTGATAAGCAATCAGATGATAAACTCTTGACCGCCTGTACATCGATAAAAACTGATATGATGTTTATGATAAATTAATCACACCCACAATTAATATAAGAAGTTTAACGTGTATACTTTCGGAACAGGGCTTGAAAGCCAGTCGAAAGCTAAAAGCTAAAAGCTGAAAGCTAATCATTTTTAGATGTCATAAGATTAATCCAAAAGCCATATTTAAATTTTCATAAGCTAAAAGCCTAAAGCTTAAGCTGTAGTTTTGAAAAAGCTAAATTAAGCTGTATATTCGGTTTAAGCATTTTTTTAAATTTCTTGATTTTGCATTTTTGACATAATTATTCGCATAAGAAATTGTTTTAAAAAACTTTTATTTTTGCGCGTAAAGAAAAAAGTTGAAGTTTCAATAGTAATTCTTAATAGTTTGATGCATAGCAATTAGTAAATGATTTTAATTAACTTCTATTTAAATTCATTTTGTAAGCCAAACGCTGAAAGCTTAAGCCGTATTTTAAATTTAAACAGCCAAAAGCCGGAAGCTTAAGCTGTATTTTTCAAGGACATAAGCCTCAGCTTTCAAGCCCTGTTTCGGAGTCGTACATAAATAACGTGAAATTTTCAACGTTGCAAAGTCATATTTTTATTATATCAGTTGCCCTCTGCCGTTGTTGTACTTGTTGAATGATGTCAGCTGTTATTCGGTTCGATTCTGTTGCTCCAAGTTAGTCTGTTGTCCGAAGAACGTTCTGTATTTTTATTTGCCAGTGTTTCGTATTTTTAGTAGAATAATTATTTTTATATATTTATTTTAAATCAAAATGACGGATAAAGGAGCTAGTCCGATTAAATATTTTTTGTCGGGCGGATTAGGAGGTGTTTGTACAGTGATAGTAGGGCATCCATTAGACACAATTAAGGTATAAATCGTGATATTTAATTTTCATAGTAATTTAATTTACAAAACGTAATTTTCGTCTCTAACCGCTGTTGTATAAGTTTAAGTCGTTAAAGCTTCATTTATTTACTATTCAATTTAAAGAAAAAAGAAAACAGTTTACAAAATAAAGTAATTTATATAATGGCAACAGAATTACAGAAATATTGTAAATTGACCCTCTATTGTTTTTTTCACAGTTGTTTCCATTGAGATAAATGCAGCTATTTCATATATGTTGAGCAAGCCTCTAGAAAAGCGAACAGGTAAGATTTAAATTAAAATATTTAGATTTTCCTTTAATAAATTTGAATAATTTTATTAAATGGGCATACGCTAGAAAATCAAAGTAGTTCTGCTTTGTAGAGGCTTGTTCGTCTGTCGAGTGTTTATCAGTTATATTATTGAGTTTATCAACCATTTCCTAAATTTTAAAAAAAAATAGTTTCCGATCATAAGTTTCTTCAACATAATACTAAAAAATAAGATAACGAATTTAAAGTAAATTTAAAAATGTATACCAGTTTTTCAAATACCTTAAATTCAATATTTCGTTAAATTTTCAAGTGAATTTGAAATGATAAAATAAGTTATGAACATTTCTGAGTGTGAAGTATTTAAATTTAAAAATATTTTAATTTTGCAGCTACTAATGGTTTTAAGAAAAAATACATTTTTAAATAAATAATTGTAAATGCTCTGTATATTTGTTTATAAATTAACAATAAGGCAATATTTATAAGGTTGATATTAATTATATGCTTATTAATATATATATATATATATATATATATATATATATATATATAATAAAAGAGTTTCTTGGCAAATGAAGAACCAAGTAGAAATTTTTAAAAAATACTTATGTTAAATTGTATTACTATATAATGTATGTAGTAAAAAAAATGTAATAATTTAAACAAAATTAATAAAGATAAAATGAATAAAAAAGTGCATTCTCTTTGTATTACAATAATATACGAGAATAAAGGAGAAAAATTAAGCCCAAATTTTTTAGCGTTTTTGAACAATTTTTGTTTTAATATGCAACATACATATTAGAATTCAAATTTTGTTCAATAAAAAGTAATTTAATAACTTCGGAAGCTACCATATATTTTCAAACCGTAACATGTCTACCACCGCGTTTTATTGTGTGATCTAAATTATTTTATTTTAATTTATTATTTGGTTCTTGACAAGCCTTTAGGCTTTTAATGCTTCTAAATCGGAAAAAATTACTTTATTCCAATTCTTTATATTAGCATTGACGAAGTTGCGAGAAAAGTTGAATTATTTTTTACAGTTCACTATATTTATATATGGTTTTCTTATTGGTGTTCTTGAGTTAAAACCATATTTTTTGACATGACGTATTGTTCAAAAATTTATTTTTATTTCAAGTTGCTCACGAAGTATACTAGTAATTTTTTAAACACTAATTTGTAGGTTTTTCATAATATTTCTTATTGCAAGCCGTTTAGTGCGAAGAATTAGAAATGACTGTCTGCCCTTTTGTCAAATCGATTCAGTTCTATTTTTTAATTTGAACTTCATGCAGTATCCATAACTGTATTTTTGTTAAGATATAATAGATCAGCAATTTTTCAGTACGACTGACCCTTTGAATAATGTCAAATAACTCACTGTAGGAAGTTGAATGAGGTATTTTTATATATTCGTACCATATTTTCAAAACGTATTACTTACTTTTAGCGGAGAAATTGTTGATAACGTAAGTACCTCAAATTAGTATAAAAGACGTTTGAAAATTCCACGAAACACACTATATGATATAACCCGTCGTTCTTCTTGTAACATGGTAAATTAAGGAAAAATATTTATATTTTACATGTTAAACATTTTATATGTCGGTATTTCATTCATTTTTAAATAATTCTTTAATAAGTATATTGCTTTATTAATCAAATTTTCATTGTGCGTATGGATAAATGTGTGTTACGCGTGCGTTTAGGATTAAATTTTAGTTTTCAATTTTATTAAATTTTCTATTTCGTACTGATAGGTAAGATTACAAACTATGCCTATTACAAAACCTGGAGAATTACCATTATATAAGGGAACATTAGATTGTGCTGTAAAAACTGTGAAATTAGAAGGTGCTAGAGGACTTTATAAAGGTAAACAATAAAGCGATATATTAATAAAATATAGTTGTCTTATTTTGTCAAAAATTTTACATTAAAATCAGTTGTTAGTAATTTAAATGAATTTTTCTGTTTTTTCGTTTTTTATTTCTTTATCACATGCAACAGTTTTAAAATAGTTTAAATTTTGAAAAATCGTGTTGAAAACGAAATAGAAATAAATATTTTTTTTTTTTTGTAAATATACAATTTTTAAAACTATTTTATTTTATTTTGTTAGGCATGGCAGCACCAATAACAGGTGTAGCACCTATTTTTGCTATGAGCTTCTTTGGTTTTGGACTCGGCAAAAGATTACAACAATCAGGTGATAAAGATCTCACTTTATTACAGTTATTTTACGCGGGAGCTTTTTCAGGAATATTTACAACTGCTATTATGGCTCCTGGTGAGCGTATTAAATGTTTACTTCAAGTAATTATTTTACTTTGCGTAGTGCACATACACCGACACACATAAATATACATAAATGATGCATACATATGTATATATATTTACATATATATATATATATACATATTTGTAATTGATTACGTGAAACAGCCTGATTACATTAATTGCTTGTTAGTATGTGAAAGTGATAAAACTGGTTTGATAAACTGCTCTTAGAAATGAACCAATTTCCTGGATAACTTGTATCTGTAATTATGTAATTAATATAACATTATACTTCAACGCATTTCGGAATTATTATTTACAGGAGTAAAAAAAAAAAAAAAAAATTGGCTAAATCTGTATGTATATTGATTATATAATGTTTTTGAATTTTGAATTACATAAAAAAAAAAAAAAAAAAAAAAGGGTATAGAAACAGGTTAAAAAATTTTATCTTTTCAATTTAGGTAACCGTTTCTTGTCAAGGAAATTACCGTAGTTGGTACCATAAAACAGAGTACGAAAATATAATTTGTGTGTATTCATTTAAATATTTTAATGACGCAGATATTGACGTGTTGTAGAAATATATTTAAATATTTTTAAACACGTTTTTTTAAAAATATTATATAATTAAGCGGATAATATATTAATTTCAGGTACAAAGTGCCGACAGTAAACAAATAAAATATAAAGGGCCTGTTGATGTGATATCTAAATTATATAAAGAAGGTGGTATTCGATCGATATATAAAGGAACTTGTGCTACACTTCTTAGAGGTGATATTTATAATTAAATGTATTTCCTTTTTTTTTTTAATTCAATATTGCGGCCTTGTACTATCGCAAATGTAATAAGTCTGTTTAGAAATTTGTTATAGATTTTGCATTTAAAAATTTATGTGGTATTTATAATTAGTGAAAAATACGACAAATTTTTAATCGCAAATTTGTCGTTTGAGATAACTGAATCGAAATAATCAGTGATCGAAAATCAGATTATAAAATCTGTAGAACGTTTTTAGAACTTATTGTTTAATTAATATACATAGTGGTCAGTTACATTTATTTTATTTTAATTCAATTGCATAAAATGTTAGTCAAATATTATTACAATAAATTAATTCATATTAATTTGATTTTTATTAGTAAACAGCATGTACCAAAATTTGATATTTAACGTTCAACTGAATTCATTTTCATATTTTGTTTTTCTATGGACACGAAAAGGTTTTTGAAAATTTGTGTTACGAATAGTGTTAGTGTAAATTTTTGCATTTGTATTTTATTTTTGTGCAATGTAAACGCGTGTCTGCGCCAAAAATGCTGCGATCGATTCTTGGTTATAAGCCAGTTGATCATTTAAATGTATTACAAAATTGCTTAAGCCTAGACCAGTTTCAATGAATATGATTTTGTCTTTGTGGTATTATTGCTTTGATTATTTATTTTAATTGTTTACACCATTGAGAATGGAGGTTTTACAATTTTATTGATTTCGTACAATTTCCGCTAAATAATTGTAATCTTCTGGCGATGTCCAAACGAAATTACTAATGCTATTTTTTAGGCAAGCGGTCATTCTGATTGCTTTGATCGTTTTCATCGCTGAATTATTTCGAATAGACGTGTTTAAAATTTGAAATGATCACTATCTGTTATATTTATTTCAATTTTTAACATTTGTAATGTTTTTACCCAACTATGATTTTTTAATATTATTCATCAGTATTTGGTACCGCCTGCCTCGCTATGCTATTAAAATCGGTTAACTCAGTTTCGCCTCGGTACTGTGATATATTATTCAAGGTATTTGTAAATTTCACATTTATTTTTCCGTACAAAGGAATTTTTTTTCTTTTTTTGTCATCTGCTTTATTATTTATTTAACTCACTTCAGAAAAATAGTTAACTTACTTTCGTATCAATTTTATTCAGCGTATCTTTTAAAAAAACCTGAAAAGTAACGTTTTTTTTTATCATTTTTTTCTCGTGTTTTTATCATCTAGATGATTTCGGATACTTTTCGTGCCAGTATTTGTTTCTGTAAGGTTTTTCTTTTCGAAAAATTTTTGTTTTCCGCCTTTGTTTTACTTGGGCATCTTTTCTTCGTCCGTTGTGTTTTTAAATTCAGTGCCGCAGAAAAAATTAAAAGTGAATGTGGTCTCGGGACTAATAGAAATTTGTTAAAAGAATTATTTTCATTTAGTCTGTTTCATTTAGATTCCATAAAATTCAATTAACGTGGTGAACGGATGTTAACGGGTGCATTTTAATTTTATTTAGCGTAATCCTAATTTAATGCATTCGGAGGAAACGGTAAAAGTGTAGTGTATCTATATGTCCGGTTTGTTAATTAGTTAATAAAAAATTAGAAACATGGGGAACAAATATTTTAAGATTCAATATTAAATCAAATATGCTGATTTTCGGGAATATACCATCTTCAATTAGAAATACAAATGTAGCATATATTATTGAAATACTTGAATTATTACTTACCCCTAATTAGGTAAACAAACGAAAGAAAAAAAACTCTTAATACGTAGCGTTTAAATCGGAAACGGAGTAAAACGCAGTTCCAGTTTTTTTGTTGTTTTTTTTTTTTTTTTGTCTAGATTCAGACTATATATTATTCTTTACTAGAATATTTTTTCGTATTCTCTCTCAATTCAAGGTAGGCAGTAGTTCTGGTCTCTTTCAGATATTCAGGCAATATACACATTTATCTTTACTACTTTGAGCTGGGTGATTCTAACTTATTTGTAGTGCATGTCGACTCTAGAGTTGAGCCGATGCTTGGTTTTTTGTCGCTTTATAAATTCATTTTTAGAATCGCAATATAACCACAACTGACAACTCTATAGAATTCAGGGTGTGTGGCCACACAACCGGGAATAAGCCGGGGAGTTTATTATAAAACCGAGGAAAAAAGTAAAAATGGTCGAACGATAGCTTTGATAAAAAAAAAAAAAATCATTCGAAGCCAAAAATTAATACATTTTTTAATGCACTTTTAGTATATTACGAAGTTTCCTTTTTTATTTGTATAAAATATGTTACGACGGTCAAACATTTTTTAATAGGAATAAAAAAAATTACATTCTTTTTTTACAATTTAACTCATTTTTTCATTAAAAGACGTTTTCTATAACGGTGGGTCTATTTTCATGATGAGTAATATTTATATTGCTAGTGCATTTCAGTTAAAATTTTAATGAGAAACGTATAAAAAAATGTTTTATTATACATTTCAGTTTATTGGGAAGAGTTGAACCTTCTCAGTAAAACTTTTGGGTAGGCTTCAACTTCGTAAACCTCTTGAAGTCGCTGCATATGATTAAAAATGTAAATATTATACGTCAAATAAATTATATATAAGTCGGAACTGTTTAAACGGTGAAGCGGTACTGAAATCAACCTGTTATGAACTTCATTATTAGCTTTTGTAATAATAAAATAAGCATATATTGAGTTACGTTAGTGATCATTACAATGGTAAAATATTTAAAATGCGAATGAGAAACAACTTCAGAAAACTAAAACGTTTAATTTGCAGCTTTTTTTTTTTTTTTTATTTCTCCTGATATTTTGATTGCCTTCGTTTCAATTTGTTGGGTTTGTTATTATACAAACGGAAGAATGTTCGTGTAAACTCTTGCATAATTCTAGTAACTAGGAAATCGGGAGGATTTAGACTGGGAATAAATCGGGGGAATTTAAAAATTACATTTGAGTGACCACCATGGAGTTGAAAATTCTATATACTGCTTGTCAAACGTAGTAATATGGTGACATTCTAACTAAAATATTAGTTTTCTTTTTCTTTCAGTAAACAATACATCTGCGTTGTTGCGCTTTCGTACAATATGTTATTAACGAAAGAAATCAATGAGTACACGGAAAACCACATTTGAAATTAGTAAAATATTAATACGACACACCTGACATATTACAGCACTCCCACGGATGATAGTAATAGGTAAGAAAATACAAAATAGCCGCTGCGAACTACCAGTTAGATAAATTACGGATAACGTAGATAGAAAAAAGAGTTATGTTGATGTTTTTGCTTATACTGCGATAAAAGTAAGCTAATTTTCTAATAAAGTCCAGTTGCCGCTACATTATTCATAATTCAGAGTTGAGTAATTTATATTAAACTAGTTCATTCATTGACGTTTGCCCGACTCTACAAGTCGGAGTCGAATTCTGTGATCACATGTTCTTAACCAAGACGCACGTTCACTCCGGAGTCGGACTCGTCTATCTTTAAAATAATATATCTTTCTCTACGGTATTAGATATCGAAGGAGGAGATGTTAAAACAAAAATACAAACGTGGAATATAATTTACAACGAAGTGATCGTTGAAATTTATAAAATAGCACCGAACGGTATGCCATTGAAAATGGGAAATTTTTTAAAATGCCACTTTTAGTAAACGGAAAAATTATGCACACGGCTGAAAACTTTTATATAAACAAGTGTATAAATTTTCGAGGAATTCAAACTAACGATCATTTATATTCTAAATAATATTTCACCTTTGTACTTTTTTTTTCATTTTACCGTCTTTCTCCGATGTGTGTTGTTTATATATCACCTTTGGGTTACAAATTTGGTTTTTTTTTGTTTTTTTTTGGTTATCTATATCATTTCATAGTTGTAATTTAACTTCATTTAGTATTTATATCCTTAGTTGTACTTTTTTAAGTTTTAGTGTTCCATTTTATTATAGTAAATCGGAAATGTTCATTTACTTTCAATTTTCAATAGGTTTCTTTTAATTTTTAGACATTATTATTTTTCTTTCCAAATGTAATTATTATATACATTTTTATTTAGATAGTTTATTTGTATTTTTCCGTTTATAATTTAAAAATTAATTCAAATAATTGCACAGTGTGCTGTCACAAATGTATTATGACGCGCTTTCAAATTTTAAAACAGAAATTATTAATCCGTAAATATCGCATGAAATAATTAAACGATTTTTTCGGAAATTTTGAAAGGAGAAAATGGCTGATTGGCAGCAGTAAGTCCGCAGTAGTCAGTGGTGTGTTGGAGAATAGTCGATCTTTGTCTCGCCAATTTATTCGTTTCCTCAACCGGCTTTTATTATTCAATTGAGAGCTATTGCATTTTGCTCCGTACTGGGCGTGTTCGGTATGTTTAAAATCTGATTAAACTGAAATACGAACAATGTCTGTCAGCCAAAAAGTTAATCAAATATCGTATCAAGAAATTAGTTGTTGGAGTTGGACTACTATTAACTCTCTGTTCGCGCCGTCTAAAACCAAATAATCGTAAAGAATATATGAACAAAACTGTTGCAACAACTGTAGAAAATAATGGAACAGTTTAAGGGTGTAAAAATGAATAAGTAAAGAAATAATTTCGTGAAATATTGCAAAATGGAAAGAGAATGCCAATTACCGCGAGGTACGGGTATTATTTAAAAGCTGTTTCTACTTGCAGCGCTTTATGAAGATATTCCTGAACTGTTTTAGATGTTCCTGCCAGCGGTGTATACTTTTTGACCTACGAGTATTTATCGAAGGAACTGAAAGCCGGTAAAGGGGAGGATAAATTTGGTCTTTTGGAAACGATATTTGCCGGTGGAATGGCTGGTATTTTGAACTGGGTTGTTGCCATGCCAGCTGATGTTTTGAAAAGCAGATTGCAGACGGGTAAAATTTCTGTTTAGTCCCCCTTTTAATAGCGAAATAAATATTCCATATGTAACCATTAATTTGCAACTATTGTAAATATTTAGCGCCGGAAGGATTATATCCAAATGGCATACGAGATGTTCTGAAGAAATTAATAGCGGAAGAAGGTGTGTTGGCTTTGTATAAAGGCGTAACACCGGTTATGTTAAGAGCGTTTCCGGCTAACGCAGCTTGTTTCATCGGCGTCGAAATCGGTTTAAAGTTTCTTAATTGGCTAGTGCCGAGTTTATAATTAATTTCTTGTAAGTACTGTAAATTCAATATTCTTACGTAGCTAATTAATTTAGATTTACTATTGTTTTTGTCAAAAAGGAAACAAATGAACCTTATTATTGATATTTATAAAAGACGAATCCGGCTTTTCTAGAATAGTCGCGATGCTCTTTTTAAGTATTATTATATTTTGTTATAGAAATCTACCAATCAGCGAGAAAATTAGTACTTTACCATTAGTTTAATTAGTGATATTTGTTTATTTAATCAAGTGGTGTTTACAGGGTAGATGAGTTTTATAGTCGTATTTCACAATTAATGATATGCGATTCTACGGCTACGATTTGTTTTTACTAATAAAATAGCTTAATTCGACTTATATAGAAAAAAAAAAAAAAAAAAAAAAAATACGGGATTTTATTATACATATTAAATATTGATTGTATTTGTTAGATAGTTTAACATTATTATCAGGGGTCCCCATCTTAAATGCTTGATTCATCGATTTTTTTACCTCTTTTTTTTTCGCGTCTTTTTAACTACCTTGTTTGTTTCTGAATTGTTGAAATTTTAGAAGATTTTACCACAGGTTAAATGGGACATTTTCTATATTGATGTTATTCTTAACTTTTAAGTCAATCCATACTTAAAGTATTAAAAGAATGCAATGTTTTTTCACCGATCGTGTAATATAAACTTTCAGTATAGCAGAGTTGTGTAAAGCACGCCTAATAAGTAAATTCGGAAAGAAGTGGTTTTGTTTTTAACCGTTTAATTTTATTTTGTTGTTTTTGAAATATTAATTAAATGAAAATTATAGTTTTTTTTCCAATCAAAATGTATTTGATAGAATTTTTTTTTTTTTTTGTACTTTTTTGTATCATTTTTTTGTACTTTTTTGTATCTTTTTTTTCTTCTTGGCTACTTTTAACTGTCTAATTAATTTTATAAATTAAATTATTCGTTACGTTTTGGGATTATGTCGGAGGGGGAGGCAGATCCTCTGGAATTAGGGAGTATATTGCAAAGCGTGCTACAAAGTCAACTTCGTTGCTCTTACGTACTTCGACATGACTCGGAATTCACAGCAAAGACGCTTCGCATCCCCTGCTTTTGTATTAATATTATGAACGGTAATTAATTAATTGAAAAAATTCTATTGAGACGAAAGCTTTGAATAAAAATTATACTTATTAGTGTTTACCTGTTGTTTTTTTTTTTTTATTATTAATACTTTAACAATTGTTTATATATCATAATTAATTTTTATTTTTATATGTTTTTATGTTATCTTGAACCTCGAATGCATTTGATTTAAATTTTTCTTAAAATGTGAGTTTTTTCGTCAACGTGAAGGGAAGTATAAATGAGGCATTTTGGTCTAGAGACGTAAATTTTGGGCGTTTTGTCAAGCTCGATACCAAAAAAAAAAAAATAATTCGCGTGTTGATATTTTAAAAATATACAAAAAAAGTCGGGGAAAAAATAATTACTATTAAAGAAGTTATAAGTTGGTAAAGTCGGAAGTAAAAAAAGGGGGAGGGGGGGTGTTCTAGTTGACACGATTACAGCCTTTCGGGTCATCTGAAATGAAATTTAAAAAAAGATAACTCAATTTGTAAGAATGCCGTTGTAGCTCCTACGTACGAGAAAACGGATTTTTTTTTCTCGCAAAATAGCGGCTGTCTGAAAAAAATAATATATTTTTCGATCTTTTTTTGATAATCTTCAATTTTTTAAAATAGTAAAAAAAATAATTTTGATACGAAATTAGCAGGGTTGATAATATATTGACGGTTGGTACAAAATTTGAAGTAAATTGGTTAAATATAACTTGACATGTCAACCATGTTAAAAAAAGTAGTTTTTAGTAAAACGCGTTTAAAGTTTTGAGCGAGTTAAGGCAGCCACAGCAGTTCCACGTTATAGAATGATACGTTATACTTATATTTCGTGAATTTGCTGTATTTCTTTCGTCCGTGTATATATATATATTCATTCGTAATGAAGTTTATTTTAAGTAGACGTTTTTTGTATAAAATGTAATAAACTTAAAAAACATTTAACATGAAATTTTTGCTGAAATAAATCATTTTTATTTTAGTTTCAAGGATGAAGGTTGCGTGAATTGGTATTACGATCGTCGTAGTGATTTAGAAGATTAAGTAAAACTTTCAGTATATTTTTTACCATTTTTTTTTTGTTTCATTTTTATTATTGTTATTTTAAAATAAAATGGAATTTAAAAGACATTAAATGTATTAACATAAGTTTTGAATTATTTAAGGAATAAATTGAATTTCGGGTCAGAAAAAGAAAATTCCAAACTTTGTTTCATCTCTTTCTGCGAAAAAAAAAGGTTTTTGTAAATTGTTAAAATAGTTCGGTTGCAGAGATATATGTTCAATTTGTATTGCTTTGTGCGGGAAGATTTTTTTTTCTTGTAAGTCATTTTTGTAGGAACTGTTTGGTTGAAATAGTTACTTTGACATGTTTATTTGTCATATCATTTCATTATCTCGTGTTCGGTCGACTACTATCCCTAAATTATACCTATTTATGAACGTTGTTGTATATACTCTTTTTCTTTATAGTGCCATACTCAGCTTCTGAGCGTCGGCGACTACCTATTCGTACATCTCAGATGTACAGATATAGATAGTGTACTAGGCAATTGTTTATATGCAACGCAGGTGTACACCGGCAAGACTACATTCGGAACTGATATTGTGATTGTTTGATTTACATCGTTTTACAAAAGTGCAGTCCCGTGTGGGTCTGCTGTGTACTGACCTAGCGCGCATATGATGTTGTACGTGGTGGTTTGCCATTGACTTCCACGTGATTATTAGCGACTATTTAATTTTAATCTTTGTAATAAGTTCTGTCGTCGCTCGGAATCGAACCCGTGACCTCCGTAACGGAAGTCAAGCGCTCTAGCAACTAGGCTATCGCAACGACTTGTGTATATACAGCGTATAAAAATAACGAATAATTTCAACTTTTCGTCATTACCATAATCGTTTGTATCGATTTTATATCTTCTTTATAATATTTATATTTGGTTATGTTTTCATTAGATGTATTTCTTACATTCATGAGAAGAAATATGAATTTCTTGCTTAAACTAATTTTTTGAAGTAATTTAAGGTAATGGGAAATTCATGGCCTGTTGTTAAAGTTTAAATAACACATTAAATTATATGACCTATATAGTAGCGGACAATAAAAGAATACTTACCGTACCGCTATCTGCTTCAGATGGAATAAAAAAAATCCGAAAAACGTCCGAAAAACAAAATTGAAACAACGTAATTACATAAATTATAAACTCGACAAGTTATATTAGATGAAAAGGAAAACGTGATCGCAACTATGTATTCGCATGGAGTTTAAAACACGGCTAAGTATATAAAAAAAATGTGAAATTAACGATAGAAATATAAAAAATTTAAAAAATCTGAGGTATACCTGTATCTAAGAATGGGAACAATGAAAAAATAGATGTATACGAAAAAATATAATAAAACATTAGTAAGGAAATATCGTAACTAGGGAATACCAGTTTGACGACAAATTAATGATAGCAAAGAAAGCTGAGGACGAATAAAAATTAATAATGAAATAATAAAACTTAAAAATGACAAAAAATTTAACAATGAAATAAAATATGAATGCGATTTAAATATTGAAATCTTATATGCCTGTAAAAGTTAAATTAAAAATGGTTACAACTACCATTAGCTAAATTAAAATTTTAAAAATATTAATTTTACATTTGTTTCTATATATTATTCAGTTGCGTTTTAAACTGCATGCGAATACATAATTACGATCGCGTCTTCGTTTTCATGTAATATATTCGTCCAGATTATAATTTGTGCGATTAGATAGTTTTAATCTTGCTTTTCGGTTGTTTTTTGAATTTCCCTTTTCTTTTCTTTTTATTCTCCAGCTGAAGGTAGGGGCTAAGCCAAGACGACTGTGTCCATGGGGGAGGGGTAAACACCTCCCATTAGAACTGAAATAAAATAAATATACGGAAAGAAAATTTAACTCCTCCAGGGACACGGCCCTGGGCTAAGCCCGAAAACGTTTTATATAAGTATACGGTAAGTAATTTTATTATAGTTCGCCAGTATATAAGTGATTTAATGGAATGTATTAATTACAAAAATGTTTTTTTATTTTAAATTTTTTTTTTTTTTTTTTATTCTGAAATCTTGAGCACGCATATAAATTTAAGTTGCTTGAACGTTTATTCACAGAGCAATCTTTTAGTAAATACGTAATATATTATATATATTCCAGATTCGGATGGTGTACGGGTGGGTGTGTTATCAAGCTTGGAATTTTATTAGGAAATACTAGAAGCAAGATTTTTTTTTGAGGAAAATAAATTCGTCCTAAATAATTAATGTTAAAATGAAAATTACGTGTATTTTTCTACTTAGTGATTACCTATATCATATCAATTCTTAGATAAAAAGCGATGGAAAATTAAGACATACAGCAAATCGCTTTTCGCAAGAAAAAGTTGTGAAAGTTATAAAACCAGCCTTCAGAATCTGATAAGACGAAATGGTTAAGAATAATTAGGAGTTCGGTCGATGTCGATTAACCGCTGCGAGCTATACTGAAGGTATAAAACCCATAGAATAATATAAAGAAAAACAGGGAGAGGAAGATTATGGAACGAACTGAAAAACTTATAAAATAAATGATAAGGGCGTGGAATGTGAAAGCACTGAAATAAACGGATAAAAATCATATGAATTTAAAAGAGAGACGGAAAAGAAATTAGGTGTGAGTATTAGAAAAATGCTGGAAAAAATCGATCGATTGATTGAGGGTAAATTGGAAATACTGTGCATGTGAAATGGCGTATGCGATTTGAAAGAGTGAGTTATAAGTATGACAGAGTGGTTGATGTTAAAGTAGACACAGCGAACTTACTACTGACGCAGTTATGTATTTAAAGCGCTTTATCAGGGTGTTTCTTTTATGTCTCACTGAAAATTGGTTACTGGGAGAAAAAAAATATAAGAAATTAGAAGTACTTGTACATCGCAAGTTTAGAGGCGGGTAATAACGAAGTCGATTGAATAGGATAAAAATGAGAAAATGCGAAAAGAGTAAATAAGGAATAACCTCCCATTAATAACCGGAATAAAATGTAAAAAAAAAAGACAGGTGATGTATTAAGAGTAGACTGTACACGTTTAATTTTGGTTAGCAGTTGACCATAATTACTTTAACAGGTTTTATTGCATGTATTATATCGTATTTTGCTTAGCATAGGCTGCATCTTTAGGAAGTAAAAATTTTGCATTGCGAATTCATATTTAGTTAAAAATAATGCACGCGTGTACGAGCGAATGAAAATAGTGTTAGGACTAGCTCTGTTTTTTATATAGAAAAAGCTAAAAAAAAGTCAGTTTAATTTTATTCTTCCTGAATAACGCGAAACTGGATATTCAAATGTTCTGAAATAATAAAAACGAATTTGAAAATGTAATGGAGTAACTTTAAGATATTCTTATAAAGGGTGCGGAATAATAATATTTGAGGGCCATTTTATTTATTGTGTCTGCTGAAAGAAAATATACAACGAATATGGTTAAATAGCAGCGCGTTTAAATATGTGAATAGAGTGAATAATGAAATAACCAGTTTTCATTGGAATTTTTATAATTACGAATCAAATATTTCCCATGTAAAAAATACGTTTAAGCAATATACTACAAATTGGCCCCGGGTGTTTCTTGTGGTAAGGTTACATATATAATGGGGTTAGAAAGTCGAAAAAATAAACGAAAAAATCTATAAAGTGGTTGAAAAATACAAAAAAGTCTTTCGAAAGTATAAGGGTGAAAATGTATAGCTCAGTTTATATTGTGTTGTTACAAAAATGAAATTTTAATTACGTATTATAAAGGCAAACGGAAGCATTACTGTAATTACTTGTTTTTTTCATTTTACTAGAAGAAAGTTAAAATTTTGGAAAGTATCCTAAATTCATTTTAATAATCTGAGTCGCGAACTATTTGAATTAAGTGTATTCATATTAGAAAAAAGTGTCTTTTGGCAAATGAAAAAAGTAACAGAATATTTCTAAATAACTGAAAAAAGGAAAAAGGACCTAGCGACAACTTTATAAATTCTTTAAATATGCTTCAACGATGGGGGATCAGTAAATTCGCAGATTAAATTATACACCGCGACTTTTAAAGATATTCTTGATGGTAGGAGTTACATTTAAGCCAGTGTAAATTGTTTTGAAGTATCTTCTAAAGTTTGCGCAAAAGAATTTTTCCGATTCGTAATTTATGGACCAAAAAAAAAGTAAATAGTTAATGGAATGTTTTCAGAAAATAATTTGCTGTAAAATCGACACTAATTTCAATGTTCACGAAATAGCTCTTACTTTCTCATGTGCAGTTTCTACGATCAAAACAGGTATGAAAAGACGCGAGCCTAGTGATTTTTTTTTTTTTTTTGCGCGTAAAGCATTGTAGCTTTATTACGATTTTTATGAATTGACGGAATATAATAAGTATTTTACCGGCGGTTGTTTTGGAAAATTTTTCACTTTTTGTAGAATAATGTAGAGCATTTTGTTTTTTTCTTACAAATGTACAATAACGGAGTAAAAAATTAAGAATCATTTGCAACAATCAAAAATAAATTTTTTAGCAGAATTTAGTAAATGAATACTAATCTTGACTTAGTATAAACCATTATAGTACCTTACGGCGTGAAAAGTTCAGAAATTAAGAGTTCGGGTGATTCTATTTTATTATTATAGCTTTTTATTTAACTCGGTTTGCCATTCTGTCTGTCTGGGGGGAATCTTGCGAACGAGTTTTCACTTACTTCCGGATGAATTAAAAAAGTTTCCTTTTGCAGAAATGCTTGTTATAGATGGCAATACAATATTATGCAACATCTCGGTTTTCAACTTTAAAATTAGAGACCCTCGGAGCACTGAAAGCTCGAAATTTTGGGGAGGGAATTTTTTTTTTTTCGGGCATGTGATATATTGTTGGAAAGACCGTTATTTGTCGAGAACAAAACCATATTTTATTTCTTTAATGAAACTTTCGAAGTTAAAAGTTCAAAAAAGCGCGAGATCTAATAGGTAGCTTCCTAAAAATTTTGAACAAGATTGAAAATATGCACATGCACGTATATTTCTTTGGTTTGGAATATCTATGTATATATGTATATATATTTATTTAAAGACGCTCGACTTCTAGGTCATTTGCGTCTACCGTACATTACAATTTATAGATAATAATTACAAATAATTCTGCCATACGTAAACTAAATCATATCTTCCGAAATAGGTTGACAGCTTTTAGGAATCTAAAAGTACTTTGGACTGCAGCTTCATCATTTCCAAGCGCCTCTTTGACAGTAATTCTTCTTGTACATGCGGATGAAAAAGCTTCCTCGCGCTCCTTTTGGAGTTTTGGACATACGGAGATGACATGTTCGATGGACAGACTTTGAGTGTTACAAAGTGCACATGATTGTGGACGTTCATTTTGTAGCAAGGATCCGTGTGTTAGTTTTGTGTGGCCGATGCGGATTCTGCTTAACACAATCTCTTCTCGCCTGTTTGCCCGGTGTGATGTTTCCCAATGTTCCAGTTCAACTTTTATTTGCCGTAACTTGTTATTCAATTGCCTATCCCATATGTTTTGGACATTATCCTTGATTGCGACCGTTATCTGTTTTTTTGCCTTTAGTAAGTCTTTTTCATGTGTTGTTACGGACCGTATTGTATTATCCCAGGGCGGATTTATAGGTTCGGATGGAGTGGCAGTAAGTCGATTGATATGTAGGTAACTGAGGTAGTCAGTACACCTAACTCCGAACGGTTTGTTTCTGTCGCGATAGATCTTAAGTAGATTCGGATGGAACGTTTTGTAGTAATTTATATGGCTCCTATTGCCGCTGATTTTCACATAATATTTCAGTGCCAATAACATTCGACGGTATTTTAGTGACATCATGTTTGTTTCTATGTGCAAACTAATAATTGGACTCGTGTAAAACGCCCCGCTGCTTATTCTGAGTGCGTTATTCTGAACTGTATTCAGCTTCTTAAGCGTACTTTCCGCTGCTGTGGTGTATGCTATCGCACCGTAGTCCATTATTGATCTGACATGAGTTCCGTATAAACGTAAGAGCAAGCTTCTGTCCGATCCCCACGACTTGCCTTGTAGCATTTTTAACAGATTAAGAGCTTTTGTACACCTCCGTTTCGTATCTTCTATGTGTGGCTTCCAGCTTAATTTGTTATCGAATATGAGTCCCAAAAAAGTCGTTTTGATTTTATTAGATATGAATGTGTCTTTCAGTTTTAGTTTAATATCGCGTACTGGAGCTATCCTGGTAAAATTTATTACACAGGTTTTTCCGCTGGAAAAGTTTATGTTTTTAGTAATGCCCCACTTTTCAATTGCCGTTATGATATTCTGTAATTTCCCTTCTATTTGTGTGATGTTATTTCCTCGCATGTAAATCGCTAGATCATCTGCAAATATTGAGTAGTTAACTGGGTATTTGATTAGATGTTGTATATCGCTTAGGGCTAGTATGAATAGCAGAGGTCTCAATACTGATCCTTGCGGTACCCCTAATTTTTGATTTTTTTCTGTTGATAGTGAACTCCCTATTCGAACTTTAAATTTTCTGTTTTGAAGAAATGCCATGACAAATTTCGGTAAATTTCCTCTGAATCCCATCTCATGTAACGTGTTTATAACTGACTCTTTTGATATAAGATCAAAAGCTTTCTCCATGTCGAAAAACACACATACAGTATATTGCCGCATAGTAAAACCGTCTAGAATTTCTTGTTGCAATTTTAATATATTATCGATAGTCGACCGAACTTTCCGGAAACCACTTTGATGGTTATCTAACAAGTTTTTGTTTTCTGCGGCCCACACTATCCGTTTTGTAATAATCTTTTCTAATATTTTGCACAATGAACACGTTAACGATATTGGCCGGTAGCTGTTGGCTTGATTTTTATCTTTGTCGGGCTTCAAGATCGGTACAATGATGGCCTCTTTCCATAATGTAGGAATTTTGTGTAATTTCCAAATTTGATTGTATAAATGTAGTATGCATTTGATATTCTCTTCTGTCAGATTTTTTATCATTTCCGGGTGAATGTTATCAGGGCCCGTTGCCGACTTTTTCAGTTCTTTTACCGCATTGGTTAGTTCATGTAGAGTAATATCTTTATTGTATTCCTCTTCATTTAGCGAGTCGAAATCTGGATAGTTTCTATTAGTCGGCATAGTTAGAGGTTCACTTTCATTAGATATATCGTGATAGTGTTTAGCTATGATCTCTGCTATGTGCTTGCTCTCGTACTGTAATTTTCCGTCCGAGTCAGTTACCGCAGTGATGATGTTATCTCTATTTTTATTCATAATTTTTCTTATTTGTTTCCATACTGTTGCTACAGCAGTTTTTGAATTTATGTTTGAAATGAAGTCCTGCCAACACTTCTTCTTGCTTTGTTTAATTATTCTTCTTGCTATAGCTCTAGCCTTTTTGAATTTCAAAAGATTGTCATTAGTTGGATGACGCTTATATGTATTAAGGATTCTATTTTTGTTTTTAATAACTGTTCTGCACTCGTGGTTCCACCAGGGTACTCTTTTCTTCATAGGGCGAGGGTTCGTTTTCGGAATATGTGTATTAGCCGATTGTAGAATTCTTTTTGAGATTTCTTTATTTATTATCTCAGGATCCGTCATATTCAGTACTTGTTTAAGGTCTACTGAGTTTCTGAAGCTTTCCCAGTCTGTTTTATCCGTAATCCAGTTTATATGTCTTTCTCTATATTGTTGGTGTTCTGCCAATAAATTTATAATCTGCGGAAAGTGATCACTGTTATATAATTTCCTACACGATCGCCAGTGTAGTATATGACTGATGGTTGAGCTACAGATGGTCAGATCTATGGCTGATGTAGATAAATCTTGTTGGATACCCTGTGTTCATCATACTGATTGTAGGATCATCTAAAAATTTTTCTAGTATCTGTCCTCTGATATCAGTGTACTCAGAGCCCCATATGATGTTATGGCTATTGAAGTCACCTGTTAAAATGTATGGCCGCGGAAGTTGATCCGTTAATGATTTTAGCTCTTTTAACGACACTTGATCTTCGCTATGTAAATATATTGTACATATTACAATTGGGGTATTCAGGAATAACTTTACCGCTGTGGCTTGGAACACTGAGTGAATCAGTATGTCCTCTTTTTTGATACTGTTGTGCGTAGCAATTAGGACGCCACCTTTAGTATTACCAGTTGTTATGAAATCACTTCGAGTGATGTTATAACCCTTTAACTTTACATTATGATTCATATTTAATTTTGTCTCCTGAAGGCATATTACCATAGGTTCTAGGTCCTGTATAAGCAATTGTAAAAATGGGAGTTTGGATATTATACTATTTATGTTCCACGATATTATGTTTATCATGATGGTGGAGTAATATTAATATAGTTATTTATGATTCTTCCATCAGATCGGACAAGTTTTCCAAGCTGTCCTCCTCAGAGTCCGTTTTTAATGCGTTCTGTAATTCGACTTCTGTTTTTAACTTTTTCAGGAACCACGTGAGAGTCCTCTTCGCATCTTTACTTAGATGAGGTTGGATTTCTTCTACCATATATATAATTCCTTGTATGTTTTCCGTGTATTTTTTTGTGAGCTCGATTTTATTTTTGTTGCCTTTAACGTTTAGTAGCATATTTACGAACTCATTTGAAGTAATGGGGCACATATTGGGGTGAGTTTCTTTGAATGCTTTTAATTGTGTGTGTATTTTTTCGATTTCATCTCCGTTTAGATTTAATTGCGTAGCACAGTCTTCTGTTTTTGGTCTTTTTGTTTTTTTACTTTTAATATCTACGTTAACTGATTCGGTTATTTCCATTGCTGGGGCCTTAAAGTTATCTTCACGTTCTACCTCTTGATTAGTATCTTCTAGGATTACTAAATTTTCCTTCAGTTTAGAGCTAGAGTTTTCAGATTCGGAGCATGACGTTGTAGTGGGTGGCGCTGGACATTTTAGCTATTCTCGGTCAGTGGTAACTTCAGGTTTCTGTTTAATTTCTGCAATAAAATCTGTTTCCTCACTCCTAATTACTGACGGACATTTTTTTGCTTGGTGTCCAGTTTTCTTGCATATAAAGCAGATCAAATTTTTATCCGTAGTTAAAAATATTCTATAATCTTTTCCATTGTAATTTATCAGTAATGAGTCAGGTATGTACAAATTTTGTTCATTTTCTAGCGAGTAGAATATTGCCCGTCTGAAGCTGCAGATGTGCTGAAACATTGGTTGTTGGTGTCCTGCTTTTATAAATGTCATGGGAGATGTTAGCTTCAGATTAATTTCGTCTGTAAGGATCTTTTCTATAATGCGATGTGGGATGATCGGGGATACATTAGATATGATCAATTTTTTAACCGGGCTTATTAACGGTCGGGCCTTTATTTATACATTGTTTATTTTTATTTCTCCGTGTTTCGAGATGAATTCTTCAGCCGTTGTATTTGAATCAAAATAAAAACACATTCTATTGTTAGACATACGTGATAAGAAGGTAATTTTAGATGGTGGTATATATTTACTAACTTCCA
The DNA here is from genome assembly GCA_039619475.1 of Icerya purchasi. Classification (NCBI taxonomy): domain Eukaryota; kingdom Metazoa; phylum Arthropoda; class Insecta; order Hemiptera; family Monophlebidae; genus Icerya; species Icerya purchasi. Next base: position 447,927,718 of record CM077116.1, on the reverse strand, counting down.
TGAGATAATCTTCATTCGTAAATTCACCCATAACTGGGAAAACAATTGCTTGTTCTTCTGTAGGAAAGTTGGAAGCATTATTGATACTTTTTGTATTTTTGACAGCGTTAGAAAAACTAATCGGTTCTTTCGATTTATTTTCTACTTTGGTGGTTGATGTCGAAGGTTTCAGTGCATTAACTTGACTGTGTTTCGTTTGTTGTACAGAAACGGTGGGGGTTGAAACTTTTGTTTTACTCGTAACCTGGTTCGCTTGATGCGAAGTCGGCCCGGATGGTGGTTTATTTTTCTTCATTTTACGGTAGTTTATGTGGCCTAAGTGGCCACACTGATTTTAAAATAATTCGAATGGCAGTTCTACGTAGTTGATCAATCGTTATCAATAATTCTGATAAGATAAATGAACGTTTCGAATAATTATATTATTTCGTGCGCGACGACTATTGTATTTAACAGATAATAGGACGGAGTCGTAATCGAACTAAAACGACTTACCTATCGCTGATTTGAACGCTGAAAACACGTACGAACACAAATGATTCAGCACAGGAAAAAAAAAAACAACTTAACAATTAGTCCCTTGGGGCTTGAACTTTTAGAAAAAAATATTTTTTTGTGCGGCCATATGATATACTGTTGGAAAGAGCGCTATTTGTCGGAAGGAAACTCGTATTTCATTTTTCTAACGAAACATTGGAAGTTTACCAAAAGTCTTAAAAAGCACAAAAAACGATCCCCCGCTCATGGTTCAGCTTTATAGCTAAAAATTTTGAATCCTTGTGTATTTCTTTACTTTGGAACATTTGGATTTCCAACTTTAAAATCGGACCTTTGGGGCGCCAAAAGCTCGAAAGTTTCAAAAAAATAATTTTTTTTTCGGTCATGTGATATATCAATGGAAAGATCACGCTATTAGTCAAACATTGTGTTTCATGTGCTGAGGATTCCGTATGTTTTGTATGAAAAATAAAAGAAAATATAATTGAAAGAAATTATTTAATAATAAAATGTAACACAAATTTCTGTAAGTGTTCTATAATCAAGATATTGAATAAAATAATACAAAATAAAATACAATTGTAAATTTATTGTTTTTTATTGAAATACATAGTAAAAAGTCCAGACTAAAAAATAAAAAAGTAAAAAAATTATTTTAAAAATAGCCTTTTATTTATGCACTGAAAAGTACAAAATAACTTTATAAGTGTGTGACTACCAGATACGCGTATCTTAACATTAAAATCTGAAACTACAAAATATTCTGAAAAATAAAAGCGAGGGCCGCAGATTAATAATTAAATATTAATAGTATAATACATGCTAAGCCAAAACTACAATCACTATTTAATGTTGTTTCATTGTTGTGCATCACAATACCACACACACCGAATATTTTTGTAACTGCGGCCCAGCTTTTATTTTTCAGAATATTTTTTGTAGTTTCAGATTTTAATGTTAAAATGCGTATGTGATAGTTGCACACTAAGAAAGTTGTTATTTTGTACTTTTTAGTGCATAAATAAAAGGCTATTTTTAAAAAGCTTTTTTTTATTTTTTTTATTATACTGCGTATCTATTGACGATCGCCGAATAACTAACATAATAAAGGCTCGTAATTAAATTTGACGATGTATATTTTTTTTTAAATTGTAATTTAGCGTACTTATTAAGAAATTGTTTACGTTCACATTACAATAAACGCTCTAAATAAGTACGCGTGTGAAAATTCCAGTCGGTTCAAGCGAGTAAGAACTGAGTACGCATTTTTTGTTTAATAAATTAATATAATGTGAAAAATAAGCAACGAATTCTGAGCATTCTAAAATCTTGGACATTTTTTTTTCGCATTTACACACTTTTCCGGTATTTTGGCCGTTGCAAATTCTTCCGTAAAATTTGGAACTACTTTATTGTAATTTAGCAGAAGCATGACTAAAAGAAGTTAACCGTAATGACAAATTTCATTGAAGTTACACTGCGTTGAACGATTTTATACTTATTCGTGATCGAGTTATGTCCCCGAAGGATATTATTGGTTGTTTTGATGGTTAGATATTTTGTAATTGGAAGCTATTTTTTAAAATTTATACGTATATTTTGACAATACAACGTTCTGTTTAATATTGAACAATGAGGGGGGCAAACAAAATATTTAAAATTTAAACTTTAGGTTAGAGAATCGTGCTAGATGCCATTATTTTAATAAAACCTGCCGCCAACTAATAATTGTTACCAAAACTAAGAAAAATATTCGTTTGTACAATTAAAAAGTTAAACATATCGGATTTGAACCCATACATGCACATATAATTATACGCCTTAACAGTATACCATAACCATCATTTACACCGGAGCCGTCGACACGAAAACGGTTGTTTTACATATTCTTTATAAAAAAAAAAAAAAAGAGTTTCAACATTGCAAATTTCTTGAAATCTGATGATGGTTACCTTCTATTATGGGGTTTTTAAATGATACAAAGTGCGGCGGTGTCAATACAGTGTAGTAATGCACGTGTTTCAACAAAGAGCAGTAAAAAAATAATATCAGAGAAGGAATTGTTCGTTTTAAATCAATATACCATTTTGAATTAATGTTACTTTTGTGAAATAAAAGAATCGTGTTTGTAGTTGCACACCTAGATTTCCAAGTCGAATGGATAGTCAATAATAAAATATGAAGATGATGGAATTATACTTAATAAGAATGATATTAATATCTATAATTATATAAATTTTACATTGAAAATTTATTTGAAAAAAAAAAACACTTTTAAAAATCGAAAAGGGGAGTTCCCCTTCAACTCCAATTGTAACCTCCTACACCGGGTACGCTACTGCCGCAAGGTAAGTTATTTAACGTTGTGTTAAAGAACAAGGGAAATTCGGATGTAATTTTTTACAATTAACAAATGCTTGCGCTGTAACGGTTTATTATAATTTCATTTTGAAATCAATAGGAAAATGTAAAAGAAAACGTTTTATTTCTGCTGACTAAGGACAATGGAGTAAAAGATTTTTATTTTTATATTAAAAAGTTTTTTACATTTAGAATCTAAATATTGAACATATTGAATATATTCGGTTATTTATTATGATGATTCAGATTTTAGTTAAAATCTGAGTTTAGTTGTTCCTGTATTTCCTGTATTATGCTGCAGTTCCAAATTTAAGTTCATAGCTCTTCTTATATAATATTACTTGAGGAAATTCGGAATAGATGTAACACGGTGGTTGTGTGTTTCTGCGTTAAGTTTCTAGTTGACGATAACGTTCATAACTGGGGAAATACGTAACTGAATTGAATATGCGTGTTTGTGTTCTGTACGTATGTTCGTTTCCGCGTTTTAATTGACAGTGTCATTTATAATCTCGGCTTAACACGTCTCTCGGTTATCACTTCGAACAATTTACGGCAGCCTGGTAAGTTTTTATCTATTTATCTATTTATTGAATAGCGGAGAATTGCCAGAGGGCATTCCTCGATCAAAATGCTAAGTTACGCTCAGATGTCCGTAGCTGTTAAAAACCCGACGACTGATGTTAAATTTCCCAGAAAAGAGCAAGCTATTGTTTTACCTGTAATAGAAGAAGCAACTAATGATGATTACCTTGCAGCATTCGAGACGGTAGTAAATCCCCAAAAAGTAATATTCGCCTCAAGAATGCCAAATGGTCGTTACTGCATCTATTTTGATTAAAAAAAAACCGCAAATTTATTCATGTCCGAGCATGGCAAACTAACTGTATTAGATAACGTAGTTACAGCGAGACCATTAGTAAATCCAGCGAAAAGGTTATTGTTATCTAATGTTTGCTCGATAATAGCTCATTCCATCATAGAAGAAGCTCTGAAAAATCTAAAACTAGATACAAATCTCACGTCACCTATTCAATTCGTCAAAGCGAATTCAACACAAAGCGAATTCAAACATCTCAGCTTTCGACGAGCCGTTTTCTACACAACAGACGCTGACAACATATGTATACCCGATTCAATAGTTGTAACTTATGAAAACGAAAGTTCCTGTATTTTGCTAACCACTGAAGATAAAATAAAATGCTTCCAATGCAACGAAAATGGTCAAACAGCTAAAAGCTGTAAAGCTGTAAACGAACCCATCTGACTAGAAGATAAGACCAAAACTTCTGCTAAGACAATAGCACCCTCACCCAACACAGATGTGTCTACAGTTGTAGCATCAGAAGAATTTGAGGTAATACAAATATGAAACACGAATGAAGAAAAGACTAAAATTACAAAACCACCGAATAGGAAACAAAAAGTCAACGATCAACAACTATCATACAACGAAACAGATATAAAGATCATACTCGTAAAAGAAAGAATCACGTTGTTAAAAAAAAATAAAATCGTGGAACTCCCGTTACACCCTGATAAATATATCGAATTACTCCAGAAAATAAAAAAACAGTGCTACAAAAATAGAAGATACAAAAAAAGTCAAAAGCACCAAAAAATCATTGACGTCATACATCAAGCACCTGAATAAAGAAATAAAGAAAGAAGAAACTACACACGATGAAGACGCTAAAACAGACTCCGATTCAACTTCTGACATGTTAACTGATTAATATCATTGTACAGTCAAAAAAAAACTTAAACACAAACGGCAACAAACATGAATTTCGAAACAATTGTATCTTGGAACGTTAACAGTATAAAAAACAAATATCTAGAACTCCAGGTAATCGCAACTGAATATCAGCCAATATCTTTATATGTTTTTGCAAGAGACAAAAATTGGACATCAGTCTGGTTTCACCTTAAAAAATTACGAAATTTATAGAAAAGACAAACTGGGTGGCGGAAATGTGAAAGGAGTAGTATTGATCGCAGTACAGAACTCTGTATACTCAGAAGAGGTAAGAGTAAGTAATCCAATAGAGAGGTGATAACCACAAAAAAGAAAACACAACCTTACGATAACCATATGTAATATCTACGTACATCACGAAGACTTATTTGACCTGAGAGAAATAACCAATAATAACTGGAGACTTCAATGCACGCAATCCGATGTGGGAATCGCTAAAATACTGATACCAGAGAAGAAATAATAGAGCAACTCTTACAACAACCTCATATATGCCTACTGAATACAGGAAAAAACACCCGATTCAATATTTACAACGGCCTCACATTAAGTAGCTCATCGATTCAACACATGCTTTCATGGGATGTTAGTGAATCTAAATACCAAAGCGATCACCATCCTCAAATAATCACGCTAGACGACTGTACTCGAAGCATTATCATCAGACACCCGTCATGGATACTCAACATTGGAAAAAACGCCGCAAGCGATGAAATTAATATATTAAACAGTCACACCCCATATCATTCAAATCGCAGAAAAAACTATACCAAAAATGAAAATGAATCCAGGAAAACGAAATCTGCCTTGGTGGAATGACAAATACTCCGAACTAATAATAAAAATCAAAAATCTAGTACAGGCAAAAAGTAAAAGACAGCCTACAACTGAAAATCTATTCTTCTTCTTCTTTTTCGACGTGTCGTACGCAGTTTTCTGCGCGTAGACGATCATATATTATGGCTTCTTGCCGCCTGCATCAGTTGTCCTATCGATGATTTTTTAGTCCACTGTCGGACATTTCTGGTCCATGATATTCTTCTTCGACCTCTTCCTCGTTTCCCTTCTATTTTTCCTTGAATGATCAACCGTAATAGTTCATATTTTTGTCCTCGTATAATATGCCCATAATAAACTAGGGCTTTTCTTGCTTTTATTTCTTTAATTATTCTCCTTTCCGTTCTAGCTCTCTTTAGCACCTCTTCATTAGACATTTTCTGTACCCAAGATATCTTCAAGGCTCTTCTATATAACCACATTTCGCACGCTTCGAAATATTTGAGTGTTCTTACGGTATATGTCATTGCTTCGACCCCATACACTAGTGTATCGGATATATATAGCATTTTATGAAGTTCTGTCTTATGCGGAGACTTAGTGATTGGTCCGTTAACAATTTTTTAAACTTCAGTATTTGGATCAATCTTCTCTGTAATATAACATCCTAGATACTTAAATTGTTTAACTTCTTCGATGTTTTTCTCATTAATCCGAATAGTTGTGTTTCGATGTTGTTTGCGACTGACTACCATAAATTTTGTTTTGTTTTCATTTATCCCTAGTCCATATTTTTTACCTGCTTCATTAACTTCGTTAATAATATTTTGTAACTGTTCACAAGAGTCAGCCACAAGAACGGTGTCGTCTGCATAGCGAATGTTATTTATGTACTTTCCATTTATCTGAATCCCAGCTCTGAGATTCCATAACGCTTGCTCAAAGATACTGTCTGCATATAGGTTAAACAGGAGCGGTGACAGTATACATCCTTGTCTGACTCCTCTATTTATACGGACGCTTTCTGACATTTTGTTTTCTACTAAAATCTTGGCGCTCTGTTCCCAATACAATTTCTGGATGATTCTCATATCATATTGATTTATTCCTTTGTTTTTTAAAATTCTTATTAAATGGTCGTGCTTGACTCTGTCAAAAGCCTTCTCGTAATCCAAGAAACATACAAATACATCTTTTTGTTGATCGTAGCATTTCTGTAGAGCTATATTTACTGCTACCAATGCTTCCCTACTGTTTGAAAAAGTTAGAGCAATTGCAAGAAGAATGACAAGAAAATCGAAAGCAAACTCACACGGATAAACTTTATTACTTCAATAAATACAAATACTCCTTATGTCGATTTTTGGAAAAAAATTAAACAGATTACGAATGGTGGATCTTTCAGTCAAATTAAAGCATTAAAAAATGATCAGGATAACGTAATAACGACACAACAAGAAATATGCGAAGAAATTTCCAACTCATTCTATACCAGCGCCTGTCAATTCAAACTTTCAAAACGATTACTAGAACTACACAAGAATGATTTAAAAAAAAATTGATCTCAAATCTGTCGGAGAACACGAAGAATATAATGAACCATTTACGATTCAAGAATTTAAAAATGCAATCAAATCAACACGTAAATTACATCAGCCGGTCCTGACAATATCCACCCCTGAAATGCTGTGAAGCATATGAACGATGACGATCTAAAAATTCTTTTAAAGCTGTATAATAGGGCACAAACAAGCGGAAAAATACCAAAAGATTGGCTACAGGCCCACGTAATCCAAATATTAAAGTCAGATAAAAACCCATTAGACATAAAAAGCTACAGGCTTATATCGCTAACCAGTTCCTTGTGTAAAACTTTAGAAAAAGTGGTCGTTAACAGACTTACGGACCAACTCGACAAGAAAATGTTACTAGATGACAAACAGTGCGGATTTCGAAAAAACAAAAGTACCATCGATCAACTGATTAGAATTCAACAAGAAATAATAGACGGCTTCACAACGAAACAACATACGGTAGCAGTATTCCCTCGATATAGACTGCCGCGAGTACCTATATTTCAGGAGGAAACCTTCTAAATTTTGCTGCTACTTTCTTAGAACACAGAACATTCAACGTAAGAATAGGTAACAAACTATTAAATACTAAACAACAAGAAATTGGTACGCCTCAAGGCTCAGTTTTAAGCCCTATTCTGTTTATTATTGCACTAATAATACCAGAACAGTGATAAAGTTACCGATATAAAAACTATTCACTATTCGCTGATGACCTGGTGACATATTTAAGAGGTGAATCCATTGATGAAATAGAACGTGCACTGCAATCAACAATAAATGCATTGGGGAAATATGGGAAGGCTATAAAGGATTACGTTTTTCTGCCCCGAAAAAACGTAAGTTGTCAACTTTCACAGGACAAAAAAAACATATCAACCAATAACACTCAAAATACACGATAAACATATCACACAGGCCAGCCAAGCTAAATTTCTGGGAATGGTATTTTACACGAAAGATTAACATGGAGTACTCATATACAGCTTGTCAAATAGCCGAGTAACAGAGCATTAAACATCCTGAAAAAACTATAATCAATTGGGGCACAGACAGAAAATCAATGATGCGAATTTACTAGAGCCACATCAGATCAATCATAGACTACGGATCAATTGTATATATGGGTGCCAACAAGAAAAAAGCTGAACAAACTTAACCCAGTCCAAAACCAAGCGATACGATTATGCGTATGAGCATTTAAAACGAGTAGTCCAATAAATAGCCTACACGTAGAAACTGTAGTACTCAAAGTAGATAAGATTCTAGGCACAAATGAAGAAAATGTCCAGAAACTAATCAAACTTTTGAAAAAAATCAAAGTTTACAGTTTAATATAGTCATTGATCGTTTGTAGGTTTTCCCCTGTTACTAGTCATTTACACTTGTTTTGAATCTTTTTCTTTGTTATTTATCGAAATGTTATATCTTTACTTAGATTGGAAAATATTTTTTGTTCGTTTATTAGTATTTTCTCCTGGATCTACACTTGTTAAGAAAAATATTTACCTTTGTTATTATCAAAATGTTCTAGATATTGTTAATATGTTTAGTCGACGCAAATGACCGAGACGTCCAACGTTGCAAAATAAAAAAATATAAATGAATGAATATAATATTACTTTCTCTTTGTTCCCGGTTTTTGGCGCGCGTTTAAAGCAAATGGCCTTTATTTATTTATTTATTTTTTTTTTTTCTTTTTTTTTTGAGTTTTTATTTAAAATGGTTTAGTATTTTACCGTCTGTATGCAGTAAATTTTTCAACATTCGAACTTTCATTAGCTCGAAACGATGGAAGTTTTCATTAGTTTTTTTACCTTTTCAAATATATAGGTAGATGTTCTTTTTCTTTCTTTTAATGATTTATTCTGAAAATGGCACCGTTGTTTGTGAAAGATTTCGATCACTGTGTGAACTATTCAAAGTTTGTACGAAGTTCCGTACTGTTTTGAGTACGTTTGAAATTATCGGTGTTATTAACAGAAATAAAGTTAAAAATTGCGCGTGCAATGTCATTGCGAGCAATATATAATCACGCGCGGTATATAAATCATCATCTTTCGTTATCGCTTTATTGCTTCCTAAAATCAGTAATAAACTTAAAATGTAGACTGGTGTAACGCAATAAATCATGGCAAGCATTTCATCGATCGGGAAATACGTAAACCAGATGACTGGAACTGCGCCGACAACAATTACCGTAATGAAAATTACATTATGCCTCACTGTTACCCGGATCAGATCTTGGAATAATAGTAGAGTCATAGCGCAGCAGTTTGTAAACCATAGCGAATATGAAGCTAAAATCTAAAAATAAATAAATAAAAATACGCCTTCGGTTAGTTGACATTATTCTTTTTCAATTTAATATAGTATGTCGGTATAAAAAAGGGATTTTCAAGCATTCGTAACTCGTAACAGAAAGGAGGTAGCGCTACTGTACACAAATAATATTGTAGAATAAATATCGGGTTTTGTTTTAATCGACAAATCGGAACAAATTAAACAAGTTTTCTTTACATCGACGACAAAAGAATAGTATGTGGAACAAATTAAAATTCTTTCATTTCGCAGATAAAGCTAAATTCAATAGAAATAATACCCAATTTCACCCGGCCTCATCGGACTTTTCTTTACGATAGCTAACTGTATTCATCAACAATTAACACCTGGGAAAATAGGGTTTAATGTTAATGCTAGGTTCAAAAACATAACAAGGGGGACAACTAATTAAAACGGACAACACGATTTACATAAAACGAGACGACTTTATAATTGCGTAATACCTACACACTGGTACATTCAAAATGTAAAAATAATTCTGGTTCCGTCGTTGGTATTTTAGATCATACTCTGGGCGCCAATAGTAGAACTGTGGGCCTTGTTGAAAACTTTACCAGCTTTACCGAAGTTTTGTTCGGACTATTAATGTTAACTGTATGTCGGAATGATGTTAAAAGCCCCTTTTATAGATTGCAGCAAGTAGATAGAAAGTATTTTCAATTTATATTCTTAAGCTGTTCAGCTGTGAAGATTTTACGGTGTCAGCGACGAATAGAGAGATTAGAAAAATAATTTGTCTCGTTCGGCTGATCGGCTGTTTTTTCGAATTTGTAAGAACGACCTTATCTACCATATTTATTTCCGCTTTTAATAGTATGTTTGTTGAAATTTATACCTCTTGAACTAGCCCATGAACTGTAATAATGAACGAAGTTCATCTCGCTTTAAAACTGTCGCTGTTTTAATCTCAGGTACGTCCAATAAGTCGGATCCTAGTTTTTTTTTTGTTTTTTTTTTTTGTATTTCCTTGCTATTACTGTAATTGTTGCGCCAATACAGGCTCTATGGCACTTTTTTAAAGTAGGTCACGAAAGTCTTTCTTCTTTTTAACACCAGGCAGCTGCCTACAGGCACAGCTTTGAAGAGTACAAATTAAGGAAAAACGGCACTAAAATTAATTATAAAGAAGGAAGATCGTCGCGTGTGGAGGTTCTTCTGTGCGGTTGTCTGTGTTCAAACGTCATGACCAATCATAAACAATATTTTACCGATTTTTTTCCATCTTTCTCGATTTTGAGCTGCTTCCACCAGCTGTTGTGTTTTGAATGTAATCTATGAACCGGGTCAAAGGTCGTCTTCTGTTCCTTTTACCTTCTGTTATTTCCAGTATGACCATTTTTTCCAATTCATCTCGGCGTATCATATGACCGAAGAATCTCAGGGCCCGCATTTTTATCACATGCACTAATCTGTCTTTCCGATCTATTCCCAGCTCCTCTAATATTAAAGCATTAGAGCGATGCTTGATCCACGGTATCCGGAGCATTCGTCTGTAACATATCATTTCGAATGCCTCTATTCTTCGGTTGTTCAGCGTCCATGATTCGGAGCCGTGTGGGGATATAATCTTATAATTGAAGTAAAAACATTTTGATGTGAAAAAAAGTGTAATTGCAAATGTATTTTATTTCGAAGTTTATTCTAAAGTCGAAGGAAGTGCGATAAATAAAAATTAATGGTAAGGTTTGTTTTTTTTTAAATTGTCAAAAAGAAGAGAGCTCTAATTTGATTAAACGTTTAGGAATCCCGGGTATTGAAGTCCGAGTCTGAGCATACTTCTCTTCATCAACCTCATTCTTCGTTCATCTTTACCATTACATTCTTTCGAAAAGGGCAGGTGCTGAATCAGACTTTAAGTAACACGTATTTTTTGGACAGCGCCAAAGAAGCCCGTGTTTTAACGGTATTTCAAATTGTTTTAAACATAAACCAACCGGATAAATTATTTACTAAACATCGCGTCCGCACCTAATTCACAAATGTTTGTACACGAAATATATTATATTTACCATTATTTATGTTTATTATATTTTTGCACTCATAAGTATTTATCCGTTGTTTAGCTATAATTTCATTTTTTTTGAAAAACTGAGTTAGGTTGTTTGTAAGAACTATATACCGGAATATAAAATGCGAAGAGATTGAGGAATTACAGAAGAAGCACGATCTTTCTGAAAGTAAACGAAATGACTAGGGGATATAAACACTTTAACACTGGTTTAGTCCTAGATGGTATAATGGAAACATTATAACTACTACATTGGATGAGAAATTACAGATGTGGAAGTTATACATTACTCAGCTTTGTACACAATGATGAAAGAAATGAATCCCGTCAAATGACTACCTTGAACACAATGAAGATGAACCGTTAATAACAAAGGAGAAGGTGATTTATGCGATCAGACGGAGAAGAGCCGGCCGTTGGTCCTGACGGTATTCATTCAGAGGTTCTCAAAATTATTGCCGAACAAAATAATGGCGGTGCTTTAAAAAAACTAACTTAGATATTTAATAATAAATATTGTTCGGGAATAATACCGTCTGATTGGCTTAAATCAACATTCATAGCTCTACCACAAAAGCGAAATACTAAAAAATGCGAAAACTACCGATTAATCAGCCTAATGTAGGCTCTTAAGGTATTTTTCAAGATACTACATGCGAGACTTCATAAACGTTGTGAGGGACATATAAGAAGCACGTAATTTGGTTTCCGAATGGAATGTCAAAAAGAAATCTTTGAAATCCGTATATTAATACAACATTGTCGAGATATGAATGCTCCTATATAAACATGTGCGGTAAAATAGCGCAGCGCTTTCGACTGTGTCAGGCACGGTAAACTATTACAAATACTGAAACAGATAGGCGTAAACCAAAGAGATCTTCGCATTATAGGAATATTATACTGGAATCAGACTGCGATAGTGGATGCAACACCTGAAGTCACGGTTACCAAGAGAGCTCAAACACGAAAATGATAACGTTCTTTTAAAAAAAACAAGGAAATTTGAATCAAAAATTAAAGGTGAAAAGTTAGAACAGGTTATGTCACATACTTAAGGACAATTCTTGATGAAAGCTGTGCCTTAATAAAATATATCAGAAGTCGCATAGAACAAGCAAGAGGAGCATTTGTATGGAAAGTTTATTTATTAGACTCAGTATGGAATTACGACTTAGACTCCTGAAGTACTACCTATTTATTCTGTTCTGTTATATTAATGTAAATCTTGGTTAATGAATCAGATTTTGAATAAACATATTGACGCTTTTGAGCTTTATCTCTGTCGACGTATTTTAAAAATTCTACGAATTCAGAGAATAGCAATAAATGAATTCTTCAACCGAATGAAAGAAAATATCCGGAATTGATGAACTAAATCAAAGCAAAAATAACTAAACACCGTCTTTGTCACCTAATCAGAGGAGAAAAATACGAAATACTTCGGTTGATCATAGGAGATAAACTCGAATGAGATTAGTAGGAGGACCGCAAAACCTTACGGATGAAGGATCTTAAAAGATAGTTTGGTTGCATGTTGATAGATATGGTCAGCTGCGTCAAGGACCGTCATTGATACGTGGATCGCTGACCTCCGAAACGCAGACAGTGTATGAAAAAGAGAGAATATGATTGTAATTATTGCAACCGATTACAGCACACCCGAGCATTTTTTAAATTCGCGAGAACGTATAAAGAACATTACATATCGAATCGATTTTTTTTTTTTTTTAACGAGTATTTAATGCCTTGTGGTTATTACTCGATGCTTAATTAAACACTAATTACTAAATACTATTAATAATCTTAATTTTAATCAGAAAGTCTGTAAGGCCCTTCAGGTTGTAAACATCTGGGATAGCCGCATTTGTCTCCTTGGAACGGTGTTGAGCGTATTTTTGACAAGCTGTGACAATATGGTGGACCGTTAGCGGAGTTTGACATACGTCGCATACTGGTGGTAGCTGATTGCTGAGTGAGCACGAGTGCGTGGTAAGAGTATGTCCAAGATAAACTCTATTTACAGCTGTTTCCAATCTTAGTAAGCAGGCTTTGCCAATGAGTTTAGGCCACGCTGAGTGGTCTTTTTTGGTGTTTCCCAGAATACTTGGTCGCGCATGGAATAATCGACTTCACGAACTTCAAATGTTCTGGATAGAGAACTGTACGTAATCCACTCCTAGAGTTATCGGCAAACAAGTCTGCAATGGCCATCGAGCCGCACGATGAACGCGCCATGGGAAGAAATGCTTCGATGGCTTGGAATCCAAACAAAGGTAATTTTCGTATTAAGATTATATAACCGCAGTATGGAAAACAAGATACGATCAACAACTGCTTCGTTGGAGTTTAACGCCTCTATATGTTTTAAAGTCAACGATGAGTCTGAGAAAATTATATAGTGATTAGACGGAAGATCAGCGATCTGGAGTGGACACTGAAGCAAAGCCTCTAGCTCAGCCGAAAGTACTGACAGCATGGATGGAAGGTTGAAGGATTGGATTTTGTTTTGGATGGAATAAGCTCCACCTACATGTGATGCTGTTTTGGATGCATCTGTGTAACATTTAATCGATCCTGGCTTCCCCGTGTAGTATCTTTCTTAAGATCTCTTGTATCTCGTGATTTGGTTTACTTTTGATATCTGCTGAAGAAAAGTGCCAACAAACATCAGACCTGAACTGGCTCCATCGCAGGAGGACTGTTGGTATTCTTTTTATAATGCCGCGTTGAATTTTTAATGGAAACTGGAGTCCGAACGATTTTACGAGTTCACTGATGTGGGCTTGATTTGGATGAAGTTAGTGGCTGGCAACAGTTACTGCATATTTAATGGAAAGTAATTGTCGCCTGTAGCAAAGTGACATCGTGTGCAGTATATACGAATTTAGTACCACTTATTATTGTGTTTAATAATGTATCGCACATCTGTTATCGTGGAGTTATAGGAGTGGTCATTTATCACAACATTTCCGGCTATATTCGATTTTTAACGCAAGAATATTTCAATACAGAAAAATAGCGCATTATATATGAAAGTGTAGTTTTCATATTACGCGCGTTAATATTTCCATATTCTGAAATGTTTATGAAACTCATTAATACTTCGATTGATTTGCAAGTTGAAAATAAGTTCGAGCAAAGCTCGGTCATCAAATATATATATATATATATATATATATATACCTATAATAATATATAATTTTTTCTTGTATTATAAAAAGCTTACCTCATACTTCCAAGGTAACATATTAATGATTATTACCATTAGGATGGATAGATTGATGGTAAATGTTATTAACATGATATAATTAATTGGCTCGTAACGAACAACATTTGGCAACATCACTGTCGTAAGTAGAAACGTGATGTGAATAATTATCGAGAACCAAATTACTTGTGGAAGTAACGGGATATAATCATTTGGCAATGGTAAGCCCAAACAGAGAAACACAGTCAGCAAATTAAGTCCATTGATAAAGGTGAATACTGTTACTACTTTGCTAATAAAATATAATAATGAAGGAGAAATAATCAAATATTAATATTTTATCGTATCGAAACGAGATTTCACAATATATTCTAGTGCATGTTTTAAGTAATTTGTATGTCTCGAATTTTTCGTCAATCTGTGTATAGCAAACATCTAGCCCTCATCATCAATACGCTCGATTAACGCGTATCAAACTATTTTGAAAAGTAGTTCGTTAATACATTAGGAATATACGGTATTTCAAAGATTACGAAGACATTTAACTTTTTTTTTTTTTCTTTTAACTATAAAGGTAATAAATTTTTGAAAATATGTATCAGATTTTTTTGCCGGCTGATTGCATAAACGAATTCCTCCTTCATTATTAAAGGTACATCTTTGCTGTGCTCAAAAAGTGATGTGTATAACTTGCACATTTGTAGTTTCCCGCCTAATTTCCTACACAAGTTGAGCTAGCCAGTCGTCCCTTTCATTTCGTATGCCTAAATCAAACTGACCAGTAACATTGCTTCCTCCACCTTTTCCGATTTTTGCGTTAAAATCGCCCATAATTAGTGCTACTTGCCTTGTTTTGTAGTTTTTACAAGGCTGTTATTGAATTCTTCAACTCCGTTATTGGATTTCTCATTTGTTGGGGCGCATGCTTGTGTGATACTTATTTCCCTATAAGTTGTTGCTAGCCTGATTAGCATTTCGCGACCATTTATTGGTATGAAAAATTACCGAGTTTACAGTTCTTTCCTACAATAACATTCCGAGATTATTTTTGTTAACTAAATCTTCAGAATAATACTTGTTAACTAAATCTCCAGAATAATATTATCCGTTTTGAGGGATCCATAACCTGTCCATCTAACCTAGCGTAAGCCTGATACATATATCAACGCACATTTTTTTCATTTCTTCGATAGCGTTAGCTAGTTTTTTTTAGCTGAAATAAGCTTCTCACATTCCATTTGACGTTTTATTGTGGTTTGTTGAAAAATTGCATTGTTTGTGGTGCAATACCTTGAGCCTTCTTGTTCTTGCATCGGTCGCATATTTCACATCTTAACCTCAGCAATCAAGATGCCGGTTGCTAGCTAGGTCCCATGGCACTTTAATTTCTGTGCTGTTTATTATTATCCCGGTTGTAATCACCGTTGGGTGATTTTACCTTGCTTTCCGGCGCATTTTCTGTACTAGGATTTACTTCCTTAGTCGAAAGGTCCAATTATAAGACGCTGAAGACTGATCTACTGGCTTTAAATTGATGTTCACCAGTTCAGCTGGGGCACGTATGTCACGAGCGATTTTCTGATAGATTGCCATTGTGAGTATAGTAAAATTCTTAACGGTATTTATTGGTAAGTACATTTTTGCAAGCGCTTTCTGTTTTCTTATCGAATATGAGTTCCGATTTAGCTTTTCCATTCATCGCTAAGCCCGCCGAAATAAAAAAATAACCATCTTGCTCCGTACAAAACTCATATATTGGTTGTTTCGTTTCTTCATCAGTAGGATTAGCACTACATGACGGTCAAGTGACTATTTACTTGCGAAGTTAACTTTAGTTAGCCTGTGCCCTGTAAAGCACAATCGCTCTAACTTTTTGTAGTCAAAAGAGCATAATAGAAATTATATTTCGATTATTTTTGTTGTATAAACATATTTTTTATTTCGGAATATCTTTTAAAACTTGGTATTTTTATTTATAGAAATTTTCACGCTAAATAACCTTTTCTAAAATTTAAATGCATTGTTTTTCATAGTTTTTAAACGATCCCTAAACCAAAGTTTTTCCTTACGTATTTCGGTTACATTATGCACTGCAATTATGGCCAAAAGTATAGGAAATTTTTATATTTTACCTTTCGATAGTAGTTTAAAAAGTTTTGTGCAAGACAGAAAATTTGGCAGAACGTTTTTGAGAATGGTACTAAACATTTTTCTGTTAGGCAATCTGGGATATCCATTAATCATATACAATATAAAAAACTATGTACTAAACAATTTATGATTCATTGTAGGTGTGACATTAAAGACTACAGTTAACTTAGAGTAATCATTTTTTGGTGCTGATAAATAATCATTTTTTAAAGGTAGTGGCCAGTGTGTATACAACATTTATGTTGTTGCAATTTTATGATCAGCAATTCTCGCTATTGACAGGAAAGAGCATATAATGAAAGTGTAATGCAAGCTGATGTTGTCACGGTTGAGGCGTAATCTGAAACTTGCGTTGTTGATATATATCAGAATTGAACTTGGTACTGAACTGTGCTCGAAAAGAAAATGCAACTGGAATTGTTTGCTTTAACAGTTACAATTTGAAATACTGTTCCTGGTATTTTTCTGTACCAGACACAAAACCTGTTAATGTTATTTAACAGATCGTCGCTATCCCTATACGGTGAAATCGTTGAAAGGAAAATGTTAAAACAGTTTTACTTCACTTATCTTCATCTTATTTTCGACTCTACATGTTTATATAATGCTTATACTACTCCCGCACACTTTTGGTTTAGTTTATGGATACCAGTTAGTGAGCAATTCTTTAGCAATTTTGTTTCGTCCTTGTATCCGGATATATATGTAACATATAATTCTTCTGCATACTACAAACTTCACTCATTTGTGTATTACGTTTTGTGTTTTTTTTGTCGTTTTTTTAATATATGTGTAGGCTCTATTTATTGAAATTCAAATCAAGCTGTTTTTTAAAATAAATTTCCATCCTTATCCTTTTATTTATACTTTGGGTTATTGTTAAAATTTTATGTGGAACTTAATTAATTATAGTTACGATTACATTGTGATCTTGTTTAGATAGAATCATACTTATATAACATTTCAGGGTATTGTAGAATCTACTAACTAAACGTAGAAGTCATAACAGTTATGTAGAAAATAGTCCGACTGATATTTTGGCAATATTGCAACGCTATATTAACTGTAGTGTGTAAAACTATCTTAGCTTGCAGTATTCATACAAATCTTATGGACCACACAAAAGTTGGAAAGTAATTGCTCTCTTATCTGAAACCCGGCTTTCCGATTCCTCTAACATATCCATTCGAGGCTTCATAGCAATCCGATCCGATCGTGTTGGTGGCTATAGTGGCGCTGCCATTTTCATAAGAAATGATATATTTTTTCTCTCCCACCTCCCACGACCATTCCTCTGACTTTTCTTCTAATTCTCATTCACCCAACCTAGTCCATATTTCAATCCCAAATATTTATCCTCAGCCTATTCATATAATTTCTGTATATATTCCTCCTAATTTTGATCTCAATAATTTCCCATTCACACTATTGACTTATCCTCACTCTCTTCCTTTCATTATTGGTGGCGATTGGAATGCTCACTTTCCTCTTTGGGGCTCTGCGCGTCACAACAGAAACGGTCGTGTTCTTGAAAACCTTATTCTTAACAATTTTGTCCTTCTTAATGACAACTCACCTACTCTCTATAAAGGTGCACACTCGTACAGCTCGGTAGATCTGTCCTTTACTTCTCCCCACTTTGGTCTTAAATGTCATTGGAGAACTTTGGACGGTACCTTCGGCAGTGATCATGTTCCCATTATTCTTTCCTTTCAAGACCTTCTTCCTCCTCCTCCTCCTCCTAATTATCCTAGACCTGCTCTCACTCCCAAATGGCCGTTTAATAAAGTTGATTGGGACAAATTCCGCTGAAACATCGACCTTTCTCTTCCTTACATACACTCACATACTGATTCTATTCAACAATATAACGCTTTTTCTAATTCCATTTCTTCTGCTCTTGATATCTCCTCTCCGCCACTTCATCATTCCAAAAAAAAACTATTATCTTCTGTCGTCCTCACTTTGGTGGAATAATGATTGCACGAACGCCTTCAAGGATAGTGTTTCCTCCTTTCGACTCTTCCGGGCTTGTTCCTCCTTTTCCAACTTCATGGCTCACAAAAGGGCTAACGCCAAGGTTAGATTCATCCTTAAAATGTCCAAAAGAAATTCATGGCGAAATTTTTGTTCATCATTTTCTAGATCTACCTCCATTTCCCATCTTTGGAGAATGGCTAAAGCTTTTCGCTCCTCCAGCTCCGAACGCCCCTCACACTACAACCTTCCTTCAGAGAAGCTCTCTACTTTTCTTGATTCAATTGCTCCTTCCTATGTACCTTCCCTCGAGAAATCATTGGCTCCTCCCCTACCTATCACATCTCCTTCTCACTTTTTCTCTTCTCCCTTCAGCTTCAATGAACTTTACGATTCCTTGATCAGTTCTTCTAATTCTAGCCCAGGTATAGACGGCATCCTGTCCTCAAGAACCTCTCTGAGTTAGCACTCGAAACACTTCTGTCAATCTATAATTCCTTCCTGTACACTTCTGCAACTCCACCACTTTGGAATTCCTTTATTATTATTCCTATCCCAAAAAAGAAACCTAACTCCTTCCGTCCAATCTCTTTAGCCTCGTGTTTAAGAAAACTTTTTGAACACATGATTAATAAACGCCTGGTCTGGTGGCTAGAATATAACAATGTTTTTCCCGATAATATGTTTGGTTTCCGTTCTGGCCTTGGTGCTACTGACTGTATATCCTTCTTCCTTTCCGATATCTATAAATCCTTCATTCACAGGAAATTTACCATCGCCGCGTTTGTTGATGCCACTGCTGCCTTTGACAATGTTCACCTACCTTCTTTACAAAATACAATGCTTTCCATTAACATCCCTCTTCAGTTTACTACCTTAATTATCAATCTTTTCCGGAATAGAACAATTCGTCGTTCTACTTCCTTCTTCGACGATTCCAGATCAATTTTTCGAGGCCTTCCTCAAGGATCGTGCTTGAGTCCTACACTTTTCAACATTTACTTTCACAGTCTTGCTACTCTTAACATCCCTTCTAAGTCCTTATTCTTCGCTGACGATATTCTCGTCTATTCCTCCTCTAATAATCTTTCTTCTGCCAATGAGGAGCTTAATTCCTCCCTTGCTATTTTGGAATTATCATTGTCTTCTCTTCATCTTTCTATTTCCCCTGAGAAGTCTGCCTCTTACATTTCGTCCTTTTAACCGTTCCTTAATTAACCTTTTCCTGTGTCAACTCCCTATTCCTCTAGTTAACTCTTTCTCCTACCTTGGTGTCATTCTTAATAGTAATTTATCTTTTTGCGATCATATCAACTATCTATGTACATCGGCTCTCAAGAGATTAAATTTCCTAAAAGCGTTTTCCCCCCCGGGAAATGGGGTGGCGATCCGTATATTCTCCTCATACTTTATAACTCCATTATCCTTTCTAAATTGGACTATTGTTCTTTTCTTTATGCCAGTGCTCCCAAATCCCTCCTTACCAAACTTGATCGCATCCAAAACTCTCGTCTTCGCCTCTGTATTGTTGTACTGAATTCTTCTACAACTCTTGCTCTCCTAGCCGAAACTGGCTTCCTTCCTTTATTTCTTCGAAGATATCATCTTGGTGAAAGATTTACGATCAAACGTCTTCATATTCCTCACTCGAAACTCGTGAATTCTTATCAATATATTTTGGACAACTGGCGTTTCTCTCCTAGAAAAATTCCAATCCTTTCACACATATCCTCCCGACTTGTCCTATTCTCTCACTTTATTCTCTCCTATAACAAATCCCCGTACTTCACTTACAACTTCTTAGAACTGTCGTTTTCTTCCAAGCTATTTTCTCTTCCCTCGAACATTAAATCTCTTCCGTTTCCTGTAATACACAACGAATTTAACCAAACTCTACATTCACTTTTTCCAGCTCACAGCATGGTTTTTACGGATGGTTCAAAATCTACTTCAGTTGTCGGAGCTGCTTTTACCCTTCCTGATATCAACTGTTCTGAGTCTTTTCAACTCCCTCCCTTTACTTCTATCTTCTTAGCCGAATCCATGGCTATTTTACGTGCTGTCCTTTTTATATCCCCATCATCCAATTTATCAAAATTCGTCATATGATCTGATTCGAAAAGCGTTTTATCAGCCATCTCATCTCCATTCCCTAAACCATCGTCGGATCCTATTATTCTTTACATTCGTTCCTTAATTTATAATTTATTAACATCCCGTTCTATCCTAATTGACCTGTTTTGGATTCCGGGCCACTGCGATATCGTTGGTAACGATCTTGCCGATTCATTGGCATGTCTAGCTGCAGTAAATGGCCGTTTCATAGACAGATTCCCCTCCCAATGTCTTTGTCCACTCTCTTATCGTTTTCACCATGACTTTTGGACTGATCTTTATCCGTCTCTTTTCTCCAATCCTAACTCTTTTTACCTTGCTATACAACCCTCTGCAGCTACTTCTTCCTGGTTTAATAATTTTCCCTGCATCAGCCGTTCTGTTATTTCTTCCATAATTCGATTCCGCTTTAATCACAGTCTGCTTCCTGCTTCCCTCTTTCGTTTTAATATTGTTCAGTCTCCCTTGTGTCCCTTCTATCCTCCTATCTTAAATTTGACCTGTGATGTAAATCACCTCCTATTCGAATGCTTATCTATCTCCTCAGAACGCGCAGTCCTTTATTCTAATTTGCTTGGCTTTGCATAATTAATGTGACTGGTTGTCAATCAATTTTATTTTTTTCAATTTCTCAAAAAAGGCCTGTTATAACAGTTTATCAGATATTCCCTATAGTTGTAGTGCTCACACTTACTGTGCATTATAGTGTTTTTAAAGATTCATTTTATTCAAAGTTTCCATTATGCCCTGTGTCGTGTTAAATTCGTAAGGGACTAGATGACGGCTCACGCTATCACAGTGGGGTAATAAATTAAGTAAATAATATTCAATTCATATGGTTTAATTTAAAAATTCCTTCCAAGCCTGAGTTTTTAACTTGTTGTAAAAGGTTATGGTAACGTGTGTAAATATACTTACCATAAAAATAACGTTTTTTGCCTATCATCGAGTTCACGTAACAAAATTCCTTCTGAACCCGATTCTCGTGCAGTAGTTCTTGCTGCAGTTTCTGACCCGTTCAAATGATTTTCACTTCCGGTGTCGTTACTTGGCATTTTTTTGCTCGCATCAATTTTCCCCCCACTTATTAGAATACTTTCATTCGATAAAATTTATAATATTCTCTTTATTACTGCTTTATTATAATCGAAATTAAACAAGACTTTCTAAATAGATAAATAAATCAAAATAAACAAATCATTTATTAAGGCTGGCCGATTTGAAAATTAACCGATAAACAACGAGCTATAGTATGTTGTATAGCCAGTAACTGGTGGTTATTTGTATTTTTATTAAACGTGAAGTTGTTTTCCGGTTCCCGTTACATTAATCGGCAGTGTTAACATTTGAAATATTTTTTCTTCTAAATATCATTGTATATAAGGGTAGTATGGTTATTTGAGGTAACTCCTAACCGAAAAAATACGCAACGCCGTAACTAATTTAATGTTGTGCCGAAGGTTGAAAATGTTTTTTGTATGAGCGAAAGATCGTTCAAAACCGTACTATAGGAAAAATTTAACGAAGTTGATGCGATATGTGAATACCGTATAAACTGGTAGCATCTCATTAACTTTCATTTAAAGTATACCTATCTCATTCAGTAATAAAATGGAGAATATGTTCAGTTTGAATTTATTTAAGATCTAGAACCAACAATTCTATCGTTATCTCCAAGTTAGGTCTTTTAGACAAACTCGAAGAACTTTTCACCTACTATTCTCTATTTCTTTAATTATTTAAACGTTAGTTAAGCAAATATCCCGTGACATTGATGTCCTCACTTGATTTATTGAACCGAACTAATTAATTTCAGTTCTTGCCTTCTCTTTTTTTCACTGTCAACGTTTATTTACCAACGAGTTTTCTTTTAATGGAGATCAGTTCGTTACAAAATAGTTGCAAGTTAAATTCCCTTCCTATGTCTTCTGCCGCACAGAAAATGGTACTCACAAACTGAAAACAAATAAACTAAAAAAAACAAAAAATACAAGACGTTATATTAAACGATTTTCATTCCTGATTGTTTCATTTTTAATATTATTATTTTAATTAATTTTTTAATATCTATCTATCTATCTATCTATCTATCTATATATATATATATATATATGTGCGCGTGTGTGTGTGTGTGTGTGTGTATTTATGTATATGCTCGTTCTTGCACATGTGCATGTTGCCTAGGTATGTATCTTATGTACGCTGTTAGTATGCTATGTGTAATAAAGAATCTTTTTCCATATTGTTTGTTAAATATAGAAATATAATACGTTAATAATAACTGATATAATAAACAATTATAACAAACAATATAAGAATAAAATAAATTTCTTACTTAGTAACGTTTTCGGGCATAAGCCATCATTAGCTAAAACACAAATCACTATGTATGATCAGAGACAAAATCTAAATCACACTGATGTCAACTGGGAATAAAATGGTTTATATACAGGTTTAAAATAACAATTATAGAGCCAATGGTCATAACTATTAAAACAGATGTAAAATACATAGACTATAATATATAATATTTAAGCAATTTAATGATCAATTTAAATAATAATATAAATATAAAAATAAATAACACATTTTAAAATTTTTTATTAAAAAGTGGGTTATTGTTGTTTGGGATTTGGTCATTTAATATATTACTTTTATGTTTATTTATATAATAATTTTCAGCTATGTTCATGGCATTACCTTTGTTATATTTAGCTTGCTGAATTAATTATTTAGATTCGTATACGGTCAGATATCGCATTAATGAAGGATACAAGGGGAGCGACAACAGTTAACGAAGGAAAGGAGAGAACAGATGCAGCACTATGGGGAGCAGGAACTTTAAGTCTCAGAAGTTGAGAGTAAAGAAGTAAACGTTCACACGACAAAGTGGAACATTCGAAAAGGGTGTGGTTAGAATTACATTCGTGGATATCATTGGAAGGATGTAGCGGGCAGTAAGGAGAGTCTGAAAGTGAAACTCGATAGCGAGATGAAGGAAGCAAATACCTTCGTTCATGCGTATGTCGATAAAGGCGTGTATTTTCCCTACTTTCTAACTATCATTGTACCATGTATTTTTTCATCGTAGAGCTTGAAATAGCGGTAGCCAAGCTGTCGAGAGCAGTCGTTGTATGTTTTAAATATCAAGGCGAACTAAGCCGGTGCGCAATGAATCACTTTTGTAACACAAACTCAATTACGAACGAAATATTTCTTTGATGAAGAAAGCTTAGCCAATTTCAGCATTCAGAATTGAAAAGTGTGACTTGCAGTCGAGTTGAGAGTCACGCGCGCCAATCCTAACTCATTTTACTATTCAGCCTAGACCCCCTTCCTGTTCTTGGTTCTATCATTTTCCTACCCTTAAACGTTTTTTCATCATTGCTATCTGCCGTCTGCGGTTCAGTCATACTTTGCTCCCATCCTCACAGCATCGTTTTGCTCTTTTCCTATCCCCTTATTGTTCTTTGCACTCTGGCGACTGTTCCTTCGTTTGTGATCCTGACCACGTGCTGTTTGAATGTTCCAGTCTTTCCTCCGAACGTAATATCTTGTACGTTTAATTATTAAATCTGAATTTTCCTACTTCCTATATCTTAGCTTTACCGTCATCCAATGTAGTTCCTATTCTTGTCTCTTTTCTGTCATCGATTTCTGACCGGATTAAAATTTAATCTCTAATCTAGTCCAATTGTCCTGGATAGCTGCCCTTGGTCGGCCAAGCCCCCCCCCAAAAAAAAAGTTTGTGTCACCACGTCTGTTCAGGTGATTGGAAAATTTTTACCTGGACTAAGCGATTTATTATAAACGGCTGAATACGGGCTTTTTATCGTTTAAAAAAGGATTAGTAATTGTTGCGCGAAAGTCGAATGTTTTTTTGTCTTTTTATTCTTCGTCTTAATCTATTTATTTTCCGCTTCATTAGAAGGGAGAATCGTTTTTTGGCGGTAGAATAATTATGACTCAGACGTATATTTGATTTCCGCACGCGCTTCATGCAACCAAAAAAGAAAAGACACAGTGAAAACATTTATTAATAGGAATACGAGAAAAATATGAAAATGAGTAAAAAGCGCGCTATAAAATGACGCGATGACAAAACTCGAATTACGCGGGTTCTTTTCCTTTTAGTACCATCGGAACACGTCGATTGTTTGCAGAATAAATAGATATAAATCGATAATGATAATGTACAAAGCTAACGCGATTAACGTTTGATGTTCTTCCGATATTTTTTGTTCGCAATTCCCGATAATCATCTGAACGCTGATGACGATGTAAGCGGAAAAAATGCTCTCGCCTAGTATGCAATACAACATGAACAACGCGTCGCTGACGATGAAAGTTAAGATTATTCGGAAAGCTATTAATAAAATTAGGAAAGCGTATATGAACATTCCGAGGACGGTGAAATCGACTTTAGTGCATCGCGCAAAAACGACTAGAACTGTGCACAGAATGATACACATGGCGCTGCCGATTTTTACCTAAAATTAATCAAAAGAAAGAAAAAAATTATACATTTCATTGCGCATCGTTAAAAAAAATAATACAAATATTTAATAACGCATAATAATCCACTTTTTTTGTTTTTATATAAATCTTTATTGTAATCTAGTCTAGGCAGACTAATACGAGAGGTCTGCCGGAAAAGTATCCGGCCTTTGGAGTTCGAACTCGTCGCGGCCTTCGGGTGAGCATCTCCTTCAAAGTACTTCCCTTAAAAGTTTAAAACACGCTGCCAGCATTTCTATCATTTTTAGAAGCACTCCTGGGGTGCATTTTTCGGTACAGCTTTCACTCGTCGTATTTTGTTTTATCTTCTCCACATCGTCGAATCGTTTTCCTTTCAACGGAGTTTTCAGCTTAGAGATGAGCTAGAAGTGTCACATGAAATAGTCTCTGGACTGTAGGGTGCCTGCCTAATGCCGTGTTTAGTCAAATAATCTTGAACAAGATGCGACGAATGAATCGTTGTCATGATGGAGCATCCGACACCGTTTTCCCAAAACTGCGGCGATTTTCTTCTCACAGCGTGTTTCGTAATAAAACTTCAAGATAATATTCTTTATCGACAGTTTGACTTTCTGGGACATATCCATAGTGCGCAACAGCCTCGCAATCGAAAAAAGGCAGTTAACATCCTTTCAGAACGAGATTCTACCGACTCCCGACCATTTTTAAACCGATTAAACCGCTCTTTTATTTGCGTCTTACCCATGATTTGGTCTCCAAAACCCCTTTTTTAATAATTGTTCCCTTCGCTGCATGGTCAAGGTTCAAATTTGAAGCAAATTCTTTGGTCAACGCATTCCGTTATTTTTATGAAATGAGAAATGCGACGCGCTCAACTTTAAACGGGTACGTGGAAAACGACGCTAGAGCACACTTTGTTTTCGAGTCATGAACAAAAGCCGGATCCACTTTCCGGACAGACCTTGTAAGCAATTTAACTTTATTACGATAATAAATTAATAATATTATTACCAAAAATTTACCCGATAGAATTTTGGCTTTTACACGTTAATTAAAATATTAAATTATAAATGGCTTTTAAACTTCTAAATATTAATTTAATATTAGTTCACACGGTTTTGTTTTTTCTTGAGACTACGCTTCAAATGCGTCGAATTCAAGAACTGGCGCGCATCAGCATTTATATGATTTTCAAGTCTCGTCCGATGACATTTTGCAAAATTTTTAATTACTTCATTGACATTCTGTGTAGAGCTTTATGGATATTTTTTTTCGTAATAACTCACCGTTCACAATGTTCTTTAAAATTCTATTTTGGGAACGCTGTATGATATTTCTATTGCTCTGTTTAGCGCATCCCCATAACTGTATACCATAAGTTGAAATGGGTTTCAAAATTTGTTTGTATATTAACATTTTAGTGTAAACTGATAACAGAGAATGTCTGCCGATCATCCGGTGTATAGTTTTTTATATCGTATTTCCAAATTATCTCGTTTCTTCTTTACGTTAACTTTGCAGCGAAGTTTAGTGTCTAATGTCGAACCTAGTGCGTATTTAGCTGTATTTGCACGCGTTATAGCATTATTATTAATATGTACCGGAATACGTGTAATGCAGTGAAGTTCACATGTACTGATTTAGTATCGTTTAATTTAATGTTCCATTTTTTAGCCAAATCGTAGATTTCATCTACTGCAGTTTGCAACCTTCTTGTTGACAATACACTGTCCTCTCTGCTACTACTAGGATTGCTGTATCGTCGGCGAATATGTTGCTACGGTATTATTTTCTAATTAAGTCAAATCATACCTAATATATAGTACATACAGCATTGGTCCCAGAACGCCCCCCTTGAGGAACTCCAACTAGGATTGATCTCAAATCCGAATAAACATAATTTTTCTTTATTCTAAAGTATCTAGCCGAAATGTATTTGGTATTTCTGTATACGGCATAGGTAACATAGTTTTTAATTTATTCTTTTTAGTCCTTCGTGCCAAACCTTATCGAAGTCTTGAGCTACATATAAGAAGACAGTCGAACAGACTTGTTTTTCGTTCTAATGTTTTTTCTATTATATCGGATATTCTATGTATTTTTGGTCTATGGTTGAGTGTTTATTTCGGAACCAAAACTGATGATTCGGTGTTCGATTTTCCGTTTCTGTTATCGGCAATAGTCTTTTAATAAACAGTTTTTCAAATAATTTTGGTCTGTCTGACGATATTTCACACTGCGGCTTTCCTGGCTTCGGTATCATGCTGATACAACTTTCCAAAATATTGGTACGTATTTTAATCGAAATATAGCGTTGATCATGTGTGCGAATTTTAGAATAGCTTTCTTCGGTAACTGTTTTAATATTTCTCCGGTAATTAAATCATATCCAGGCGCCTTTTTGGATTTCACATTCGATTTAATTTCACGAAAAACTTCAAATGGTGGAACAGGTTTAATTACTTCATTTCGTTGCTCAATCTCCTGATTCGTATACAGGCATTTTCATTAAAACAAATGGCCTTCACGCTTTGTGTTCCACCGAAGATTACCGGTCTTTCTACAACCTGTCTGTTGCCATTAATAAAAGGTTTCGCACTCAACCGAATAACACACATAGCCATCATTTTGAAGGAGGCGAGTTATTCACACGGTGATCTCTGATAATTGCATATTTAGAACATCTCCACTTCTATCTCCCGAACTGTCTGTCTCGGGCATTTTATTAAAATTTACTGTAGTTGAGTAAAAAATTTAAATTTAATGCAAGTATTCTCGGTAGCAACAATTAAAATTATTTAACAGAATTTTTTATTTCTTTGTAAAAAGTAAAAACTAACAGAAAACTATACAGTTTTTTTTTTTATTTTTTAATCTCCACGCTGAGTACAGCACAGTTAGGCTACGAGCGCGACTTGTATGTTTAGATTTTGTCATGGAGGTTTAGCGATTTCAGTAACACAAAAAGAAAAGTCTTATTTAGCGTTCTGTTATATGGCGTTGAATCTTGCACAGTATCAGTGGCATTATGCAAAAAACCGGAAGCTTTTGAGATGTGGGCATACCGAAGGATGTTGAAAATTCCTTGGACAGCCAACGTTACGAACATAACACTCATTTTTTATATATATTTACGTAGATACAGGTGTATGCAGATGGACAGATATCGTTTATTAACTCAACAATAACGGACTTATTATTCAAAATGTTTTATGTATTTCTATATCTCATGTTTACTGTTTTAATTCAATATCATGATTTACGGTTGTTTGTAAAACTAGTCGGTTGACCCCCAAATATGTTTTTCTGACGCAAAAAAAAAAAAAAAAAACTGCCATGAAAATTTGTCACAAAACATGACATGCTGTATATACAAGAAGACAAAGTGCCGACAAAATTAACTGCTTAACGTTGTCAATTTTCCTCATTCTATACGAAGTAAGGAAATGATAGAGCTGGGTGATGGAGGGTGTAGGGGCAGAGCCTCTTTCGAGACACGAATGACTGAGTTTATATATATGTATATATAAACTCGGCCATTTTGGCCTCGCAAGGGACTCTTTGACCCCTCTTGCTTTCATTTCTGTCTCTTTCTCTTCTATACTTTGTATAAAATGATCAAAATTTACAACGTAATTCTTACTGGCATCAACACACACAAAAAATAACATAACCACAAAAATCCTATTCTAACATTTAACTTCCGTTATATAAAATTAAGACATCTTTTCGTTACATGTTTCGTTACATATTTCATTACATAAAATTGTGACATTTTTTAAATAACAATAACAAAAATTCTACAAAATATAACAAACGTTACATAAAATTGGGACATTTTTCTGAGACATTTTTTTGGGACATTTTTTGGGACATTTAGCGTTACATAAAATTAGGACATTTTTTCGAATGGGGGGTAGCCTAAGAATTACGTTGTAATTAATATATGTATATATATATATATAATATACTGAATTATAAACGTCGTGACTGACTACTTGTACATTCTAGTTGCACAGATATAGGTACTGGTCGCAGCAATTTTTATACACAGAATATGCAAGACTGCATTTGGAATTGACTGTAAATGTTTGACTTGTAAATATGAAAATTCCAAGTATGTCCGCTTATATACCAACCCGCGCGCATATAACGGTATACGTGGCGGTTTGTCATTGCCTACCACATGATTATTAGCGATTATTTATTCTATGTAATAATTATTAGTCGTCGCCTGGGATTGAAATCATGACCTCGGGACGAGTTAAGTGCTTTAGCAACTAGACTACCGTAATAAGATATTAATTTAAAATAATAATTAATTGTGTTTCTGTGTATCCGAATATGTGAATAAAAAAAAAAAAAAAAAAAAGAGGTGGTATATCAAAACTGTAAACAAATGGCGTACTGCCTACAATAAACGTGACTGAGGTAGGTAAAGTAAACACACTATCACTTTTTTAGTAGTAATATCGTTTTTTATTATCGTCAACTTTTTATAACATCAGAAACTGTCGCGTTAAAGCGTGACAAAGTAGCCTTTTGGTAGAACCTTTAAGTGTAAAGGCGCGATGGTTGTTTGTAAATTAATGAATGTGTGCGTAACAAATTTTTATAAAGAAAAACTAATTAAAAATATATAACAGTCGCATGAGGTGATTTAAAGTTGCTTTTTTGTGTTCTCCCTGTCAACTTAAGGATTAATTAGGGGAATAAGAATAAAAAGAAGAAGAAGAATAGTGTGTAACTAAGCTTACCTCTTTATCTGGATAGTAGCTGATTATAATTCCGACTAAAGCGCCCTCGAACATTGTGAAGACAAACAGCAGCAAATAATTAAGAAGTTTTTTATTAGTTTTACTACCGGTATGCGCTACTATCACAAGTCCGGTCAAGATCAGACCGGTACAAACGAATGTATTGTACACTCTATCTTCCATTCCCAGCTTCCTTATATAGTCCGCGCGCGTGACTATTGAGGCCCATATTGCGGTGATAATAAGTTGAACCGCTATTATTTTGAAAATTTTTCTGCAATACGGCAAACCACATTTAAAATTAACTCTGTAATTCCCTTATTTTATTACACATTTACACCTAAAAAAGGATGAAACCAAATTAAACATTATTTTTTTTATTTCGGCAAAAAATCCCCGTTGTTAGGGTATGAATTTAGAAAATCGCATCTTTTTTCATATAAATAAATAAAAATAAAGACGTAAATCAAAAAAAACAAAAACATATGGGCGCTACAGTTAGACTATATACTTGAGGATGGTAAATTTGAAATATATCTCTTGAATGATTTTTCTTGAAACAAAATTATTTTGAAGTGGTAGTCTTATTTAATAGTTTGTTTTTTTTCTTAACGCGTTGATAAGAATATTCGCGAATTTTGCGAATATTAACGATTTTGAATTCTGACGAAAGTTAAAAATATTAAACAGAGACAAATATTTAAACAAGAACTTTTTAAAAGGACTGATAATTTCTCGGACACTAAAGCTAAGAAAATCCGAAGGAAGAGTACTTTGTCTTTGTCGGTGGTTTATGCCGAATTGTAAACAAATGTTTTGTTCGTAATTGAATGGGAAAAACCGCAAAGTTTAATTTTTCCACACAAACAACAATTGCGTTTACTAGCAGATTTTCGTGTTGGCCGTCCTTCCGTTTAGTGAGAAAGAAATCATTCAAAATCTTAATTTAGGACAATGAACGAAAACACGGGTATAGCAAGTTATAACAAATACAAAAATATAACAAACAAATTCAAGAATAAAATGACTGCTTACTTAGAAACGTAACAATTATGACATATCATCGATTTTAAATTGTTGATTTGAACTATATAAGTCGTTTTATTTCCTATTTGACCTCAGTGTGATTTAGAATTTGTCCATAGTTTATGCTTAAAAAAAAAAAAAAAATCGATTTCTTTATTTCGAACTGCATTTCCACGATAAAAACGTGAAAAGCTACATTCCGTGATAATTTGGCAAATTGATAGCATTTTAAGTTAATCGCCTCTTTAACTCCTCGACAAACTGCGGCAAACCGTATAAAATATGTATGGAAAAAACTAAGCAAAGAATAGAGACATGCCTGATTATTAAAATATAAATAGATGCATTGTATACGACAATATTGAAAAACATAGAATAATTTTTGCTGAATTATTTCCAAACGGAACACTGAAGTTGCAACCGTCCTTAACCAGATAAAACTCTTTTCTAATATGTGAAAAGGAATTAACTATGACAATCAAAAAGCTGAACAATAGGAAAGTATCATGATCAAATTTCTAACAAGATGGTTAAACTTCTTCACAAGGCAGACGAAAAAATATTAAAATTATATTTACTAAAAATGTATTGAACTAAATTATTTCCCTAATTTCAGGAAAAACAAGGAAAAATTTAAATAATAAATAAACCCGGAAAAGACTTAACATATCTGGTTTAATTAAAATATATGAAAAAATCATAAAAAATTTTCTCGATTCAGAAATAAAAGAAAAAGCGATTCTAAATGAAAATCAGTTTGGATGTCTCAAAAACAAATCAACTGAGCTTGCGGTAAAAAAGTTATGCGATTATTTTGAAAAATGTTACTAATCAATTTTTGATATATTCGGAGCATTTGATCAAATAAAAATTTATGAAATCTAAAAAATTATGAAAAAGATAAATACATGTCCGGTACAATACACAAACTATTATTCGCAACTACTTAACACAGCGGTTCTTAACTTTTAAGTGATGAGGGACTATTTGACAAAATTTCTGTCTTGCCATGGACCACCAACTGTTTTTGAAGGTAATATTGCAGTAAATATAAACAAATAAAGGGTTGTTCCAACTATCTATAAAGAAGACACGCATAAAATTGTTCAAAGTCAAAAGTATTTTAAATTATTTTTAACGAAAATTTTACATTACGAGGTAAGTATATTATTTTAATGCGATTTTTCTTACTGCATACTCTATGCTAATTTCTGAATCCTTGGTTCAGTGCTATTCAAAGCCAAACGCATATCGGCACTGGCATCCGACCGATTTCGGTGCTTGTTTTTAGTTATCAGAAACGTCGAGAACCTCTGCTCGCATAGATATGTCGATGAAAACAAAGCTAGGTAACGTATAGCAATTTCTTGAATCTTTGTGAAAGAAATCGCCTTTTGGGTGCAAACATTTTATAAGATTAATTCCAGTCTTGAATATATCATTCAAGTTACTATCTTGTTGCATTTCAATCACTCCTTCTTGAATTTCATCAGGCACCTCAGAAACGTTGACAACGAAAAGATTGCGGACCACTTTCCGAATCGATTTGTCTTCACAGTCAGGAAAATAGTGATCGAATTCATTTTTTAAGTTTTTCAAATGGAGTATCATGTTCCTTTGGATTTTTCTTTTTTAATCTCAGCACACTGTCCGTCAGTAATTTAATTCAGCGTATCAGAAAAGTTTTCTCTTTCGACCTTGTTGATCCAGAACTCGATTTTAACGATAAATGCACCGATTTTATCTTCGTATGCAAATATATTACTCATACCTTGCAACTTCGGATTTCTCGAGCCTTGCAGTCGAAGGTTCAATTTATTTAGTTGCACGAAAAAATCGACCAAATAATCAAGACGTATTTGAAATTTGGACTCACAAAACTGATCCAGCAACTCTTTGTTCTCCTTGTTAATCAGAGAATATTTGTACTTCCTCTCTCAGTTCGTACAACCTAAACAGCGTGTGTTTCCGTGTGGAAAAGCAAAGTTTCGTGTTCAGAGTTCGTATCAGAGCACAATTGTTTGAAGAGACGAGTATTAAGTGCATTAATGAAGTTGACTATTTGTATAGCTGTTTTCATCGCAATAGCAAAGCATTCTAGGAACGTTTTGGCAGCCAATGCTTGCCGATGAATAACGCAGTGTGTCATAATTGCAGATGGATTTTTTGTTTTTATCAACACTGCAAGACCAGAGCGTGAACCAAGCATAGCAGGAGCATCATCCGTACAAAGCCCAGCAAGCTTTTGCCGCATAAGTCCATGTTTCTCAAGATATTGACTTATTACATCCGTAACATCTGCACCTTGCGACGTCGTTTCTAATTCTTGAGAATGTAGTAACTCCTCTTTAAACGTTTTATTGTCATTCGAAAATCAAATAAATACAAGTAATTGAAAGCATTCTGAAACGTCAGACATTCATCACATTGTAGCGCAAAATAAGGACTACATTTTATCTTGTCAATAACTTGTTCTTCAACATCATTTGACTTTTCTTGAATACGCGACTTCATTGTGTCATTTGAAAGTGCTATTTCACGAATTTCTTTTGCGGTAGGCTTTATTAGAGATTCACCGATTGTATGTGCTTTTTTGGACTTGGCAATCAAGTTTGAAATTTCAAACGATGCAGCTAATGTTTTTCCAGATGTTGCATAACTTACTGCACCGGGTTCTCATTTCTTTCAGATATATATTAGTTTGACTTCAAAGAATTCTCGCGGATGGTCACGATAATTCGGATGTACGGTCTTTAAATGACGTTCCAACTTTGTCGACTTCATAGTATCATTGGCATGAACGTTGTCGACCCGGCGGCAGCTCAGTCCGCTACTTGAGACTGGCTCTCGCTTGTAGCGCGACTCGCGCCACGCGTCGTTGTGTCGACTCGTTTTTAGGATGGCTTCGCTGACCACTTCGGATGCTTCCAAGGACCATCGGTTAAGAACCTCTGAAGAATCGGGTTATTTAATCAAGAAAATGAAATCCTGTGTAAGAAAAGTGTCAATTCAGGAGTACCAGAAGGTTCGGTTCTAGGACCAGTACTTTTCAACATAGCAATGAGTGAAGTTCATAATTTACACTTCAGTTAACACTGCAATAAGCTATGCAGACGATATAATGTCAGTCTCAGGAATTAATAAAAAGGAAGACATATACAAAATAAATGAAATCATAAAAAAATTGAGCAAAAACGTACAAAACTTCGGCCTACAATTTTTAAACCGAAGCACTACTAATAAGTTGAAAACAGGACAGGAAAGAAATAATACATTCGGCATTGAACGGCGTTTTTATCTATAAATAAAAATAAAATAAAATACTCGAGAATAATTAATTGTAGGCAGTAATTTAAATTTTAGTAAACAAGTCGAATACGTAATAGACAAAATTAAGAAAATTTATTTCAAATTAAAATCACTATATTCAAATATGATCGGGTTCAAATATAAAAATAGTACTTTACAAGGCTATTTTTGGATCTATAATACTGCTCTACAGTACATTTTCCAGTTTTGCGAGAAAAAGATAAGAATGCGATGCTAAAATTATAAAAGAAAATATTAATAATTTCTGGTTATCGTATAGTATTATATACTTCAGTCAATATCATAGCAGGAATACTAATACCTATAGATTTAAAAACAGTAAACTAAATCAAAACACTGAAACAAGAAGAAAAAAGTATTTGACAGGAAAAAGTTACGAAAACAAACCGATAAAATTAATTCAAATGGTATACGAGTCTCGCAACTCAGATGCGATAAATCAAAAACTGGCAAAGTAACACGGGAAATAGTAGTTCCACTCATCGAAGAAAGACTACAAATGAAACTTTTTTATTACGATTATAACTTCACTCAATTTTTAACCGGACATGGAAATAACGGAGTATCTATTTGAAACGTTTTAGAATTTCTGAATCGGATATCTGTGTAACGAAATTATGAAGAGAAATCGGATGATTGTTTTCATTCGATTTTTGAATGCAAAAAGTTTAAAAACGGAAGATAATAAAAAAACCAATAATCAAAATAGACAATCTTGCTTTCTAAGAGAGATAAAACACGGAATTGACCCTTGGTTCCCTCCTTCTGACCTTCCCAGAACCCACTTTGTGGCTATGGCAAGACTCCGCATTGGTCATATTTCGCTGACTCATGATCATCTCCTACTTAATTGCGAGCCCCCTTTCGAATGCCCCTTTTGCTCCCTTCCTCCCTCTCCTACAGTAAAACACCTGCTCCTGGAGTGCCCATCCTTCGCGCTCCAGCGCGCCCAGCACCGGATAGCGTCTTTGCAGTCGTCTTTGGCCAACTCGCCTTTGAACATTGCAGACACTATTCGGTTTCTTCATACAACTAACCTATTTCCAACCATTTAACTCTCCGATTGCCATAGTGTCGTAATAGCCCCGGCAGCTGTACACGACACTTAAAAAAAAAAAAAAAAAAAAATATATAAGACTTTTTCAATTTGCTTAATTTCGTTGACTCTATAATGAATAATAAAACAAAATACGATAATTAATAATAAATATTAGCAGTAACAATTAAAAACTCTGGTTGAGAAGCCGCAAGGTAGAGCGGAGTTTAAGAAAAAAAAAGTCAATCGCTTTTGTTATATTAATAAAAAATATGAAGAAAAAAAAATTATCTAAAGGGGTCACATTTTTTCACGTTTTTTAACAAATACTTAGTTTATATTCACCGATTTTTATCAAGACTCACACGGTCTGAATGGTACACTTTCTAACAGACCAAAAATCAGTAAGATCGGTCCATATAAATATAAGTTATGAGCAAGGTAATTCTTCTAGACCCCTTCTGTATAAGCTCGATCGGGTCCAAAATACATGTCTCCGCCTCTGCCTTGGAGCCAGAAAGTCTACTCCTATCCCAGCTCTACACGCTGAGTATCACATTCCTCCCCTTTTCCTTCGACGTTCCTTCTTGGGTTATCGTTTCCTTGTCAAACGGTTGCCTATTTCTTCTTCCTCTCTTACTCCTTCTTATTCCTTCATCTTGCGCAACTGGCGTTTTTCTGCTAACAAAACTTCTATTCTATCTCTTATCGCTGGCCGTCTTGTCCAGTTTTCTCCGTATATCTACACTCACGATAAACTCCCTTATTTCTCCTTCAATTTTTCCTCTCTGCTTCATCCTGTTAACTGCTTTTATCCACCTGTTCCTCCCAAACCTTTTCTTCATCATGTTGTTAGATCAGAATTTCGACAGAATCTTAGCTCTTTTTTCCCCAACCATTTATTGATCTTCACGGGTGGCTCCAAGGGACCCAATGGTGTTGGTGCAGCTTTCTTCTGTCCTTCTCTCAATTACTTCGAGTCCTTTAAACTATTCACCTCTCTCTCTCTCCTTCTAAGTCCTCTTCTATGGTGTTCTCCCTCCGCCCCTACAATCAAGCTTTGGTAAATATTATTTCATCTAACATTCCGATTCCGCTCGTCAGCTCCTTCTGCTAT
This sequence comes from Icerya purchasi, assembly GCA_039619475.1. Classification (NCBI taxonomy): domain Eukaryota; kingdom Metazoa; phylum Arthropoda; class Insecta; order Hemiptera; family Monophlebidae; genus Icerya; species Icerya purchasi. The sequence continues at coordinate 447,891,199 of CM077116.1, read as the reverse complement.
CTTGGTGTTATTCTCAACAGCCGACTCACTTTCTATGAACACATCAACTATCTCTACAATTCTTCCCTCAAAAGACTCAATCTCCTGAAAGCCCTTTCGCCATCCAAATGGGGTGGTGACCCTTCCATTCTCCTAATCCTTTACAAGGCTATAATTCGTTCCAGAATCGATTACTGCTCCTTCATCTATGGAAACTCCTCTAAATCTCTCCTCACCAAACTGGACAAAGTTCAAAACTGCTGCCTTCGGTTGTGCATTGGAGCGCTAAAATCTTCTCCCATTCCTGCTATCCTCTCTGAATCTGCTATGCAACCACTGTTTATCCGCAGATCGCAGCTTGGTTATAATTTTCTAATTAAACGGCTTTCTGTGTCCTCATCTAATCTTATCTCATCCTATCTTAGTATTAAAAAGCCAATGGCGATTTGCTCCTCACAAAATCCCAATCCTTTCTCTCGTAGCAGCTCGAGTCTCCAATTTTTCGCCTTATGTCTTTTCCTATTCCAAGCTTTCTTACTTTTCCCATGACTTTTCCAGCATTTGGAAGACTATTAATTCTCTTCTCTCTCCCTCTCCAAACCAGCTCCACCGCACATTCTTCAATCCAAGCCGAATTCCTCCACATGCTGGACACATCTTTCCCTTCTCATCTAACATTCTTCACTGACGGTTCTAAAAACGAAAATGAGGTGGGCGGCGCGTTTACCTCCCTCTCACTTAATCACTCTGAGTCCTTCAAGCTCCCTTCCTTCTGTTCTATCTTCACAGCGGAGTCTATCGCCATTTTACGCGCAGTCTCGTTCATTCCAGCCATAAGAGAGATCAGTAAATGTCTGATTGTCTCCGATTCCAAAAGTGTTCTTCAAGTCATCTCTTCTCCTCCTTCTCATTCCTCCAATTCTATCATTCTTTTAATTCGTTTTCTTATATCCAATTTACTTTCATCCCGTTCCATTACTATTGACCTTTTGTGGGTTCCTAGTCACTCTGGCATCGAGGGCAACGAGTTAGCGGACTTTTTAGCCCATTCGGCCGCCAGCGATGGTCCTTTATTCTGCAAAATTCCTACCTCGGACATCCTCCTTCTTTCCTCAGCTAATCATTCCCGACTATGGTCGGACATCTATCCTTCCCTATTTTCTAATCCCGCCTCTCACTATCTTCAAATTCAACCGGTTCCCTCTTCCCAGCCGTGGTTTCAATCCTATTCTTATCAACGCTCCGCGATCATTTCCTTAATCAGACTGCGTATTAATCACTCACTTCTACCCTCTTCACGTTTTCGTTTTTCCCTGTCCCCTTCTCCCGATTGTCCTCTTCATAATTCCATCCCTCCTCTCATATGTGATGCAGACCACATCTTCTTTGAATGCCCTGCCCTTGATTCCGAGCGCTCTGTTTTGTACTCGAAAATCTTGGCACTGGGTCTTCCTGCTCCGTATAATTCTTCTTTTGTCCTTTCCTTTCCATCTCCAGATATAATCCCTGTACTCCAATCTTTCCTAAGCTCTATTTCTAATCGTCTTTTTATTTAACCCCTTCCTTAATTTCTGTTGTAGTTGGGTCAATGCCGCTGGCGCGCCCAAAAAAAAAAAAAAAAAAAAAAACTTCCCTCCTTCTGTTGAATCTTTTATGCTGAGTCTAATGCTATTCTGCGTGTCCTTCTTTTTATCAAATCTTCACCGGCCTCTCGCAATCTCCTTATCCTGTCGGATGCTCAAAGCGTGCTGCAGACTATCATCACATCTTCTCCCCCTTCTCACTCAACCGATTACGTCATTCTTCTTATTCGTTCCTTGATCCATTTTCCTTTCCCACTTAATCCAAACGGATTTCCTTTGGATTCCTGGCTATGTCGGAATCGAGGGAAATGAGTTAGTTGACTCATTCGCTCGATTATCTTCCTCTTCTGGTAGTTTTCTTCCTGCCTTCTCAGCTTCTAATATATCCTTCTGGCTGCAGCTGCTCCAGACTGTGGTTTGACTCCTACGTCTCCTCCTGCTCCTTTTTCTGGTCTATTCAACCTTCTCTTCCACGCTTCACCTGGTTCATCAACTTTCTTTCTATGCGCCGTTCCAACCTCTTTGCGATTTGCCGCCTGTGTTTTGGGCATAGTTTGCTCCCTTACCCATTATTCCGTTATTCTCTCGTGCCTTCTCTTCATTGTCCATTGCACCCTCCCAGCAATCAATGTATTTGTGATCCCGATCATATAATGTTTTCATTTGTTCGTAATTATCAACTGAACAAGTTTCTTTTTATTCTTTCCTCTTATAATCCGGTATTACCGCTCCATACTGTGCTTTATTCATTCTCTCTCTTCCTTCTCCTTCGGTTATTCTATCTCTTGATTCCTTTCTGTCGGCTATCTCTGATCGTGTAAGGATCTGAGTTTCTCTTTCCCCTCTGTTACACTGTTCTTGGTTCAATGTCCATTTCGACAAACAAAATTTAAAAAAAAAAAAAAAAAAAACACTCGAACGTGTAACCCCCTTTTTCTTGGAAGTCGGTAACAAAGCTACATTTCCATGGTACTTTGGCAAATTGATAGTATTTTAAGTTAATCGCCTCTGTTGTACTAATAAAAAATAATAAGAAAAAAAAATTATCCAAAAGGACCACCACATTTTTTCACGTTTTTTGACTAGTACTCTCAATTTAGGTTCACCAATTTTCGTCAGTGGACGCTGCTAAAGAAAGACAAGTACAAATTGGAAGCATTTGAAATGTGGTGCTGGCGACGCATGTTAAAGATAAAATGGACGGATAAAATTTCGAACTGCATTGTACTATCCAGAGTAAAGGAAAACGAGAAATGCTAAATACAATAGAAAGAAGAAGAAATTCGACCATAGGACACGTGATACGCCACTCAATGTGGGTTACCAACTTATTAGAAGGAAAAACAATAGGGAAGACTCAAAGAGGAAGGCCTCGAAGGAGATTCATGGACGAAATAAAAGGAAAGAGGTCATACGCGGAAGTTAAAGAGTTAGCTAGAGCACGAGAAGATCTAACACGTGGCCATGTTACCCACCAACCCTTGGGTTGAGGAGAAGATGATGATGACTCATATGGTATCGTAAGTTGAATGCTACTCTTTCTAGTGGACAAAGAATCAGTAAAATCGGTCTATATGTATATGACATATATGAATTATGCCGGAACGAACAAAAAAAACAAAACAAAACAAAACATAGGTAATGAACGTACGACATTCTTTTTTTTTTTGGAAGTCGGTAAAAAAGTAATTTATTTCTCGCTGAATATGACCACAACTGATTGTGAGACGTAACTAGTAACAGTAATACTGAAAAACGATAATACTACTTAAAAGGAAGTATTCTGGCACATGGTTTTTGGCCATTAGGAGATGTGGAACGTCAGTGCCGTACGCGCACACACCCTTACATATAGAATCAGTATATGTCGATAATTGCCTTTCTAAATTTTCAGAATTTCGTAAATTTACAACCAATAATTAAAAAACACTCACACAAATTAAAATAATAAACTCGTATTATTATAGATAACCGATCCAAGACGCATATTGTCTCAATGAGTTTATTACGTCGTATAATTCGTCTTACTTAATGCTATGCGACTTTTTTACCCATGATTATCTTTCTGATTTACCATATCTACAAGGGAAAAAAAAATTTAAAAATTATTTCCGTATAGGCTCAATTTTTTGTGATTAATTGCTGCGCGGTGGTTCGCGTGAAGATTTGGAAAACGTTTTTATAATGCGCTAACGATGTTAGCTGGTTTATTTTTTTTGTTGCATCGCAAACATGGTCGAACTTTTAGTTGAGCCATTTTAAAGATGCTGACAGAAGCTCTTCTAAATTTCAGTTCACGGCCTGTAATATTCTTTTAATGATCTGGCTACATGTATTGTTTTTGATAATTTTTGGCTGCTGTTGGTTTTCCGTTATTTTTTGTTGCGTTTGAAATAAAATTTATCAAATTTCCACAGCTGTTTTCACTTAAAACTGATCGTTATATTTTTTATCGCCAACGTTACGGGTCTACTATATTTTTATTTTTTATGGAACTCTATCTCTATGTTTAAAACTAATTTCAAAGCTATTGCAAATAATTGAAGTGGTTCGAGATAGTTCAATTGGGGCAATATCGATTTAGTGGCGTGAACAATTAACAATATTAAAATTACTGCAGTTAATATACACACTTTCCGTGTGGAAATTGATTAAACATTTTAAAAAATTCGCATTGGAATATTAAGCAAAAAAAAAAAAATTATTTATCAGCTATGTTCAAATGAATGGAAATTTGATAAGCTTTTCTAAAAGAGCTAATCGACCAGCTATTATTTCAAATAAATAATTTTCATTAATGTATTAGGCGAAATCTTTCCAAATAAAAGTGCTCCTAAATTTACTTTTTCATAAGGAATGTGTTTTTTATCTATTTAAAATGACGAACGCCTTTTAATTTTATTAGGGAAAACTGGGGACGAAAAAATTTGAGCGCTTTGATTGGCAAGGCGTTTTTTATGACATATAAAAAAGAATATGAAAAAAAACAATTGCACAGATTTGCAAGACATGAATTAGCATAGTGTTTGTTTCATGTTTGATACAACCACAGCTATGTTTGCTGATGACACGGCTATTTTATCAATTCACCCAGATAGCATTATAGCCACCGAACAGCTTCAAAACCAACTGCTATGTGTGTAGAAACGACTTAAACAATGGAGCGCTACGGTTAACGAATCAAAGTCTAAACAGGTTTTGTTTACCTCAAACAAAGGGCAAAATTTTCTTCTTCTTCTTCTTCTTCTTTGATTAACGTGCCGTGTACTGTCGCCTAGGCCAGAGGCACGGATAAGATAAGAGCTAGATGGAGTGGAATAGATTAGTGGTCTTGAGAAAACGTAGGAGGCGTTCAATTTTGTCGTGGCGGTCAGATAGGATTTCGGAAAGGTTGGACGACTGGAGAATTTGTACTCTGTATGAATTATAGGTTGGACAGCTGACGAGTAAATGTTGGATTGTGACAGGAGAATTGCAATTGGAACACAGTGGAATAGGTTGTCTGGACAAGAGGTGACTATGAGTAATTTTGGAATGACCTAGGCGGAGTCTTGTGACAACGATTTCATTTCTTCGATTGGTGAATAATGAAGTTTTCCATGGTCGAATAGTATCTCGAATTGAGTGCAGCTTGTTCGTGTTTGGGATGTCGGTCCACTGTTTTTGCCATGTTTGAAGTGATTTTTGCAGTATATGGGCTTTTAGATCCATTGGCGGAATTTCAATGTTCGGTACCGGAAAGAACAATGAGCCTTCTTTTGCTGCCGTATCCGCGAATGAATTCCCCTGGATCCCAACGTGTGATGGAATCCATGCGAACGAAATACGGGTACTTGTACTACAAAGAATGCGAATAATTTCCTTGGCTATTGGGTGTTGGTGAGGAGAGTTGTATTTTTGAACTGATGTGATCGCGTTTAATGAGTCTGTACATATGAGGTGTGGGGAATGAGGATCGGAATTTATTACATTTTCTATTGCAAGTTTTATAGCAAATAGTTCCGCCGAAAGAATACTGAATAGTGCCGGAAGAGAGTAACGAAGAATAATTTTTTTATCGGATGCTACTCCACAACCTGTGCCTCGAGGTGTTTTGGAGCCGTCAGTAAAAACTATTTTGCAACTGTCATATTTGCTGATCATGCATTGATATGCGGAACGTAGAATGCTCGGACATGTTTCTCTTTTTGAGAATTGCTGGAGTTGAAGATCTATGTCGAGATGCAGGTTTACCCATGGAGGCGTTGGTGCTGTGGTTAGTTGATATGTCGGCGGTAAAGTGAATTTCATCGAATCCAAGATTTCAGTAACTTGCTTATAAAAAGTGGGCACCGATGTATGGGGTGATGGTCGAAGTGAGTTCAGCGAAGGAAGGTTAATCGACGACTTAAGACGAATCCACGTGTTTAAAATGCTCCGGTCTCTGTAAATATTGAGAGGAGGAATACCAGCTTCACAAAGAACGCTAACAGATGGAGAAGTAGGAAAAGCGCCAATAGCGAGTCTCGCAGCAGTATGATGTATTGTATTGAGTGAGTTGATGATATTTTGATTAGCCGAAGAGTAGATTACAGCGCCATAGTTAAGTCTTGATTTAATCAGTGCTTGGTAGATTTTCAACAAGGAGGAACGATCTGAACCATACAATGTGCTAGCCAGTTTACGAATTAAGTTTAGTTTTTTGGTGCAGCCTGTTTTTAGTTGGTTGATATACGGTTTCCATGTAAGTTTTTCATCCAGAATGATTCCTAAATATTTTACGGTATCTGATGATGGAATGGTTACGTTGTTTAGTTGGACTGAAATTTCATGACTACAGCGGCGAACTCTGCAGAAATGAATAGCGGTAGTTTTCGTGTTTGAGAAATTGAAAATGACCAAGCTTGTAATTTGTCGACTGTTTCCTGTAGTATTGATGTTCCGAGGGACAAGTCCGAACAGGAGATGAATATAGCTAGGTCGTCTGCAAATAAGGAGCATTGGACAGGCGGGTGTATTTGTTCCGGAATGTCATTTATGGCTATGTTGAAGAGGGTAGGGCTGAGAACGGAGCCCTGAGTAACACCGTTCTGTAGATCCTGCGGAGCTGATTTAACTGATCCTAGTCGGATATGAAATTTGCGACTCGATAGGAAATTTTGGACGAAGATGCAACTGAATGGACAGACAATTCCAAATTCATGTGCTGTAAAATAGTTCAGGTTACATCTTGACCAACGGCTCACCTTCGAGGATCATATTATTGCAAAACGAAAGCAACTAGACATCAAATATCGCAGCCTGCGTGGGTTAATGAACAAAAATTCATCTTTATCAGTTAAAAATAAAGTGGTACTGTGCAAGGCAATCTTAAAACCTGTGTGGACATACGGTATTCGAATCTGAGGAACGACGAACATTTCAAACCTAAACATTATACAAAGATTTCAGTGTCCTACGAGATATTTTGGCGGCACCATGGTTTGTAATGACGATATACACAAATACCTCTGCATTCCAACGGTTAAAGAAGTAATTACGACCTTTGCTAGAAGATACTTTCATCGACTTGGGAACTACATCAATCCGCTGGCAGCTAATCTTTCGCAGAATAGCGTACGATTCAGACGATTGAAGCGACATATTAGTTGAACTGGAATTCCGTAGACATTAATCCGTATAGCTCAACATAATCCAATAAATAACGTACATACAAATAAGGAATAGCGCGACCACCACTGGGCGAAGCGTTCCATCATGGTTTACATAAAATAATATTTCTACTTATTGTTTGCAGATAAAAAGGATAAAAAAAAAAAAAAAAAATGTTAATCTATATTACAATGTAATCTATAAATTTTTTTTTTGGTTTTCCCTATATATATTGCATATTTTCATGCAGATATTCTAAACCTTTTTCACGTGTATTTGCAAGTTAAGTTCTTTTTCATTTCATATTTTGCTGCAAATTGGTATTCCTACTCCGTATTGTACCTCCTATATTTTGTCTTTTCCTTCTACATATATCGTTCCCATTGCTTGTTCCTTCCTACTAGCAATATCTGACTGTATCAACATATAATTGATTAATTTCCCTTTCTAATTATTTCTAGGTAAAAGGATGCCTGTTTGACGAGCCCAATCAAAAAAAAAAAAAAAGAAAAAAACTGGTCTTTACTGACGACAACAGAATAATAAATGTAATAGTAGATAAATAATGGTAACTTACTTTGAAAAATCGACTTTAATTATTTCAACTTGGCTTTGCAGTTCGTCAGCATAATCTTTTGAATCCGTGTAGTATTCCACGCTGATACTAACTTGCTTATCACAGATCATTTTATTCGGTTGAGTTGGCAATTCTGAATGCATTTTTCTCCACTATTTCTATAAAAATGACAATAATTGAGGAGAAAATTTAAGTGCAACTATCCAAGTTTTGACCCAGGGGTATACTATTCTATAGTTTATTATTAATCGACCAATTGCCTACACGAGCACATACTCATCAGTCTCTGCTTCAGTTAAGCGTAGCGTAATTTATAATTTTAATCTTTAAGAAATAGGGGAGAAGAATTTTCAGAGACTACTAAAAATGTTCAAAACCAGACACTGAGAACCTAAATTTTAATGAAATTTTTTTGAGTCGCGTTCCATTCTTGCTTTTTATTTTTTAAAACTTTTAATTTTCAATTTCTAATTTGTATATAGAATAATAAGATACATTTGATCTTATTTAGTAGCCTTTTTTGAACATGAGAGTAAGGACGATGTTAGAAAACAAAAATTTCGGTTGGAGGATGTGACAGTATGCCAATTCGATTACTGGCAACTGTTTGCATTATCCTAGACCTAAGAAGATGCAACATTTAAGATTATATAAGTTGTTGTTCGACCATCTCATTAATATACAACCACGTTTTTTTATATTTCAGTGGCGATGCTAGCAGACAAGGTAAAGTAAGCAGGTTTTAAAAGCCATTTTGATCAACACTCTGAGGAATTTTGTAATCTCATTAATCTCCATTTCGAACGAGCTACATTTTAATGGCGACGCTGCTTGTCGAAGTAGACAATGCAAGTTTCAAGAACTATTATGATCGTTGCGTCTAAGGAATTTTGTAATCTCGGGGAATATACAGCAATCTAGTTTTCATGATGCGCAATTTTCCCTCAAATATTTTACCGTTTTTTACATGCTAGCAGCATTATATGCAAACTCGTATTTGGAAAAGATTCATCTTTGCAGCATTTTTGACTTCATAGCGATTGTAACAGTTACTCTTTCAATATGTCTACGTAAGAATGTAACTACGGTAGAAGGATCACACACACTGAAGGATCACCTACCTCGAGATGAAGCACAGATTTCGAGGATGCTTGCACTCTAGTCTAAATCCTCTTGTCATTTGTCATATGTTACAGTCGTCACGATCTGATTGTTGCGCGTTTTGTAATTTTACAGTGATTATCATTTTTAGTAAAGTATTCTAAATTTCATTTTAAGTAAATCGAAGTTATAATTGTTTGGAAATATTATTGTTTTCTTTTCATATATCTCCGATAAATGTGACTGTTTTTTTATTTTACTTGGCGCATATACAGTTGTACGCACGTCGAACTTTTTTAAAATTATACTTTTCAAGCACTTTTTACAAAATTTATATTGTGATTTTTTTTATTATAATTGGCCGTTTTTTTTTTTTATTTTTTTTACTTATTCTAAACACAATGTGAATTCTCAGAAAACTAACCGGTCATATTTCCCAAATTTGAAAAAAATTTTATTCACTCAATATTTACACATTTTTCCATAAAGTATTTTCGAATTTTTAAATTCAATTTCATTTTCACGAATCTAATTCAAGTTTACTTATTTTTCATGCTCAGTTTACAACTCATGAATATTAATATCGGGGAAAAAATTTCTATTCTCAGCAATCACGGTTTTTGACAAAAAATAAATTCTCTCATTTGTGCACTTATTTTCACATGTGTTTTATTGTTACAGAAATTATGAATTACATTTTAAATATTCTAATACTACACATTATCTACACAAAAAAGTAATGTTTTCTTTTATTTTTCACTTTACCAACAGATATTAAGAACGAATATACGAATGATGATTTAACACAATTTAAACAAACACTAGAATTTACAGGAGCTCATTTGCGAGTTATTGGTGCGCTAAAGGGCACTCTGAATCCAAATTATACGAATATAATTCGTCCCTTGTCCCGAGCTAAAGTACAGTGGATGAGATTATCACAAAAATTTTCTCGCTAATCGAAAAATTGTTTGTGTTGCTGGAAAGTAAGTTTTAGGAGACTTCGGAATTGAGTGCTGATCCAAACGAATTGGTTGGACGTTTACAATTACTATGTATGCGTCCAAACAAAGTGGAAATACGGGTGTAGATAATGAGATTCAGTCGACAGAGGAAAAGTTGACTGAAGAAGGTTACGTTTAACTACTATATTCAGAATTATTTAGTAACAGAAACGGAGAACGAAAAAAATGTTTGCAACACAAACAAACATTTTCATTGACAACATGGCATTTTCATCGCGCTGTAATTAAATCGAACACAATGTGTACAGCTTTTAGGTTCAAACGATTTGTCGCAAACAGATTTGTTTGATATGATGAAATATACACATTTTAATCAAGGACATTTTAGTTGTAATAAACGCATTTTCGAAATACGTTCGGACAATTACTCCAAAATCCGGGTGCGGCAATTGCTCGAGTTTCGGAGAAGACTTTATCAGGACGTAATGTTGACATACCTTGCAAACCGATCGCAGTTCAGAGTTCTAAAGTGCAAAATTGCAAGCTGTTTTAAATCGACATAATATTAATCTTCACGGCACTTAATCTCCGCTTAAAGCTAGTATTTTTGAACGACTTAATTTGAAGAATTGGCCTTAGAAAGAATTTACCGCTAATCGAAACAAACGTTGGCTGCCTGTGTTGCCCGAACTGCACAAAAAGTAAAATACAAAAATACATCAAGCTACAAAATTTGCGCCTATAAACGTAAGTGAACGTGTTGAGAAAAATTCTGTGGAGGGTTAAAACATTATTAGAGGACAGATATAGGCCTAATTGGATTGAAGAATTATTTACTATAAATACAGTGAATTTTACTTTCCGGTCACGACACGGTAAACCACTTAGCTGATACTTTTTTCTCAGAAGAATTACCAAAAATATCTTATCTGGACTTGGTTGGGCGTGTTGTCCAATGCAAAAAAAACATGAATTTCTTAGTTCGGAGAATTCGTAGGTCGATAATAGCGTATTGGTAAATACGTAATTACTGTTGTTGTTATGGTTTTTCATAAGAGTGGGAAATATATTCCTAAAAATGTAATTGGATGGAAGACCTACTGTTGAATTAGATTCTATCGGAATTTATAATTTTAAGAAGCTTATTAAATGTCAACGGTCTGGAACTTAAGAAAAGAATAATGCGCTACTATGTGTGGTCAATACTACAGTGTACATGTGAAACAGGGATTATAAGTGCAAATAGTAAAAAAGGATAAATTCTTTTGAAATTTGGTGCTATCGCAGATTGTTAAAAATTCCTTGGATAGACATCGTCAGTAATTCTAACTAGAGAGTAGACGAAGGAAAACTTGTAATAGTCGACAGTTTTTTTTTTTTTTTTTTTTTTTTTGGGCTCGGCTAACCAAGAGCATTGACCCATATCTATATATATATATTTTTTTTTTAATAACTTAAATTTTAATGCTATTTGCTGTTGAGTAAAGGAAGGATGCAATTATTGGAAAAATGACCTAGTTTGGGAACGACAGTATAGTCGACAGTATTCAGAGAAGGAAAGCGAAATGCATGGTTCATGAGATACGAAAAAGGGGAATCTTCATGTTGGCAGCACAGGGAAACATACAAGAGAAACCCTACAGAGATAGAAGAAGACTGGAAATGATAACATCGAATCTGATTAGCAAAACATTCTAGAAAACAGTGACGGATGCCAAAAAACGGATCATATGAGTTGCACGCTATCTCTTGTTCCAAGAGCTACGACGACGATATATCATAATGCTACAGAGTCTAAAGTCTACGAACAGATAAAATTACTCCCATACTCTGAAATTTTTTAAGTAATAATTATAAATACGCTTATGGAAAAAATTTAATGAGCCGTTAACAGCAAACGATGTGATCTCTTTAGATTAGTTGGACGACATTCAAGTTTCTTTACATGAAGTAATAATGAGTAAAGTTCAAATAATGGTCGATAATTTGAGAAACTAATTACAGAGGAAACTATTTGCCGAATTTTCGAAAAATAATTACGAACACGATAAACTTAATACGGATATTAATAATTTAGCAGAACAGATCGAGGCTAGTAAAAATTAGAAGTAAAGAAGATTAGCTAAATACCGTTTAGAACAAATTATCGGAAATGGAAAAATCAATTAAGAAATTGGGGAATGCGATAAAAACAACGACTACATCGTTGTATAAAGTGTTTAAAATTCAGAACACAAAGATCAAGGATAATATATATAAATTTAGTGATATGATAACAACTGGAAATAAAGAGATTGCCGAAACTACAGATCTGATACTATGATAAAAACTGCAAAATGATACGATCGATAATAGTGCTTGTAGATAATAGTGCTTATAGATAGTAGAGGAGAACTCGATAGATTACAGGAAACTATTGCTAGAGAGCATGACTGAGTGTTGAGGATAATCGTTATAATCGATTACTTACCATTGAAATTAGCGCGCTACTTTAGAATTTGAGAAAAATTGAGACCGCTCTAATTATAAATGTATACTACAATATGTGTTTTTGCTATTTATTTCACTTAAGGAATTGAAATAGCGCAGTTATAAGATAATGCCACGACATAAGAGTGAAAATATATACCCGGAGGGGGAATTGCAGAGGCTGTTACTGTTAAATTGAATTTGAGCGGTAATTATAATTTTAACCGAAAAACGTAAGCAATGTGAATAAAGACTTGATTGAAACTGAAGTAATTTCATATAAACTATTAAAATCGATATTCTTGCATCATTAGACAGCGATAAGAAGATAAAGGAATTATAGACTAAAGTGTACGAATTAAATGTGAAATTATTAAAAGAAATTTTTGGAGGAAAAATTAAAGTTTCATGAAAGCAAATACATGACCTGTATGATAAAGACATTCTTTTGAAGAGAGATCTGAATTAACGAAAAATCGGTTAAATGGACCAGCAAACGAAAGTGATGTGTATGTTTGGGCCCCCTAATTTGGAGAAAAGGGGAATAGATCAAGGACAAAATCATGTAAATACTAATATATTCTGCAACGACTAGAAATGCTGGAGAAATTATTCGGACGGAAGAAGAAGAGAGAATACCTCGCAGAATTTGAAATATCAAAATAAAAATTTCATTCTAAAAACTATTTTTGTATAAATTTCATGTGTTATTATTTTTGTGTAATGTATATAACTCTATCTACTATACAATATGATTTTTATGTTGAAAATTTAATTACATAGTGTACATACGTTGCCAACTACCATTGTTACATCTAATACCACTGAGGTAATCCATATTTATCGTATATAGGCATAAATATATTTTGCGTTCAGCAGTTTTACCCGCATTAATTCACACTTAACCTCTTTACCCAAGCAAGCTGGTAATCGTTCTCAAAATTAGAATATTTGTGTGCGATCGATAATCTAGCGTGTCAGTATTTTTTTTGAAATGCGCGTGTAGTGATGACATTGCCCGGCTCGATTAATTTGTAGAAATTAACGGTCAGTTTGGGTCATCTTTAGAATTATTCGATTTCACCTAGAGCGGATAGTGGCATATGCATACGTGAAAAATCATAAATATGTTCCAGTGAATTGAATTTCCAAATGCAGTATGGTTTATACGCAAACTTTGCTAACACTGTATACATGAAACTTTTTTTGTTTCGCGGATTCTTTAGATATTTTATATAGGTGCTCCCACTGAAGGGAGGGATATCTGGGAAGTGAATTATGTGAATTACGTGAATTATGTGAATTATGTGAATTATGTATCGGTGATAGAAGCGGCGGTTGCGAGAAAATATTGAAAGAAGAATCTGTGTTGGTAGTGTAGATAAAACAGGAAAGCTGATGCTGTCGACAGAGTTGATGGATGATCTGGCGGAGATGGCACTGGTGTCTGGAATAAATCCGGTGGAGTGAATATTGTTTTTGTGCATTTGACAAAGGTGGCGATTTCCATGGCGAAGCTTGACAGTGTACTTGTGGCAATGCAGGAGGTGATGGTGATAGTAAATCCAGAGTTTTCGAAATAATCTTCATCTGGATTATTTAAAAATATCGAATAAAATCTGCCGCTACATCGGAATTTGTGTTCGAAGCGAGTTATTGCTATTATTCATTGTTTATGAAATTATAGTTTGCTAATTATAAATTTCACAAAATTAACTCATTTTAAATTACGAAATTTTAAGAAAAAGTTAATGCTTGAAAATTTGAAAATTTTTTGTATTTTACTTGAAATTAATTTAAACATCGCAACTTCTGAGAAACTAATAAATTTTATTATTAATCTGCGATTTTTTTGTTCTTGTAATTAAGCAATACCCGAATCGGGTGGCACTAGAAGAAGAAGAAGAAGATGCATTCCTGCAAATGAAGAGTATTACGTGACATAAGCAAGCGCTAGTAGTTGGTCATGATGGTAAATTATGTATGTATACCGGAAGAGGGTGAAAAATCCAAATTGACGTACACCTCAGTATCATTCTTGAACGAGCGATACAAGTTTGTTCTAGGAAACGCAATCGCTAACCGATGTGCATAGTCCACACTCCTCAGGTGTAGCATTTGAAAATATCTGTTAGTAAAAATAATAATAATATCCGGCGAATGTTTGTGAGAGATGTGAGTGAATATTTGTGTGCGTGATGTGTGCACTCAAGCAGGGGCGGTGTACATATTCAACGGCTAGAGGTGATGTGCATGGGAACGTGATTATAAATGCTTGCATGGTCGATTGGTCAATTAATTATGAACAACGGAGTTGGTTGCTTGGATCGAAATTTAGATCCTTTCGCCCAAATTTAATATCACGCAGTCAAAGGAGGGAAGAGGGATCTGAGTTAAATTTGTGAAATTTGGGTAGCATACTTCGGCTATTTTTGAAAATTTGGTTGGATTACTGGATGTGTAGCATTTAAGAGGAAAGCAGGGCTGAGGTTATTTCGGGGTACAGGGTAGTATACATAGGGTAATTTTGAAAATTCGGTTGAGTTACTAGACGCATAGAAACACACGTAAAAGGCGAATGTAGAGAAATAGAGCTTTGTATAAATTGCGGTGGTGCTTATTCATCCATGCCTTATGAGGGTCTAGAAAAATAACGACAGACCGATGATATCAAAAAAATCATGGCATACAGAAATTTGTTTTATGCAGAAGTAGTAGAAGAAGTTCCAAGAACTGATAATCGACTGCTATATGTTACAAAGGTTTCTTTTTAGGATACAGATAACTGTATATCACGGACCTTTTTCAATTCCAAGACGCAATAGATAACGATTTTTGTTAGATGAAGAAGGTTTTTCTCCGATTAACGAAGAGCATGGGAATAACATAATACCAAAATTCAATAATGCCCTGCTATCAAAATATGGTACTAACTGATCAACATGACCCGAAGCAGTTGCAAATGTAAGTAAAAGAAACCATAATGTACTCTTTACCTAACCCACCTGCTTCACTCATAATGCATCCAAAAATACGAAAAGGACACACTAATATTAATATAACAGCAGTGTTAATCGTAAAGCAAATACACATCGCATAAAACAAAACCAAATAACAGTAGTAAAGATGAAAAAAAAAAAAAGGATAAAAAGAGGGATAAAAGTAAGTTGAATATTAAAATAAAATAAAAATAAATTCAAACCAATAACAATAATAATCGTAACGGAATTAATAATGAAAATTAAAAAGAAAAATTGGCAAATAGGGGATTCAGTTTCTATATGTATACATTACTATATCAGATATGTAGTAAATTATAAAATAGAAAAACAAAATTGAAATTAATTTATATTAATTCTTAAAACATATGAACTACGTAATTTGAATATAACGGAATGGAAATACAGAGGTATACGATTGGGTCAAAATGAGCTGACACAGATTTTAAAAAGAAATAATCTTAAAGTGTGTGTGAAATAGGTGAAACCTAGTTGCGGATGACTCAAAACTTTAATGTATAAGGATTAGCTTTAAATACACTCGTCTATTAAAAATATTAATAATTCGGTAGTAAATAGTAAAATATAATACATGAAAATAATAATGCTTAAGTTTAAGTATAGCCTGTAAAAGCCGTGATTAGGGACTTCCATTTAATATAACGGTAAGGAAAATCCAACTGAAATTTTTATTAATTTTTTATTATTTTTTTTTTTTTTATCTAGACCCCAAAACAAACCTTACATGCGTTACTACTGTCGTATCGATACTGGAACTTACAAATGAATAAAGAAATATTTTTTAATTTTTAATCTCCGATCAACTTATTTTAATCTTTTACTTTAAAAATTATTCCATCGACTAGTTGATTAAATTTTCCAAAGTACCATTAAATATAGATCCGAGTATATGCTATCACAACATTAAAAACGAACATTTCAACCTCCGCTTCCGCCCTTTTGACTTCGTACATATTATTTTTTATTTTCCCGAGTTCGCCAAATGTTCTCGCCTGTGACAATTGTATCATTGTCCACATGCATGACGATTGCAGTGTCCTTATGATTGTATTATGAAACACATTTTTAAATTTTTTTTCATCATTAAACAATATAATATTGTTTTAATTTTCTTATTTTTCCACGCATGTTAAAGTCATCGAAACCACTACATCTACAGAAGTGCACACCTTTCAAAATTAGTCTAAGTATATCATCCGGCTACTAAAATTAATATTCCAACCCCCTTTTCCCTTCGCACGGCATATCTCCAAAAATCTGACAATGAGTATTCAAAATTAATTCAACTGTACTATCCCGATACCAAAAAATTAATTCAATTCTTTTCTTCACTTTTTTTACCTTTCGCTCATAATAGTTTTCAAATTTCATCATTTCCGCATGATCATGCAAGTGTGTACTCCTCCGGTTCCCTACACACGTATTACATGTCAGGGAATAAGTTATCAATTTTCAAAATTAATCTAAGTATACTATACCGCAACCAAGAATTATTAATATCATACATTCTTTCTTTCTTTTTTCTCTCGTCATATGTTTTTGAAAAAATCCTACGGCGTGTTTCAAAATTAATATAAGCATATTTACCAAAAAAATTTACTAACTCTTACAGTTAGACACACACTGCATATACAAAACTAATTACAGTTGTTTATTGATATCTGTAAAACAGTTCTTTGCTGGCTGAATGTAAATGTTGTGAATTTCATTCACAATATCTGTCAATTATAGTTCAGAAGTTATATTATTTATATCTAATTGCATATTATAAAAGTACATACCTTCCTTATTTGTAAAATGTTAAATATTTTTCCAAAATAAGAAAAATCACTAAGTAAAAGAATATTAAAAGGAAGGAACACGTGAAAACGTTTTTTTTTTCTACCGCCCATGAACAGCTGTTTTAAATATCAAATAAACAGTGAATTTTATTGGTTTTTAAAACAAATATATTTTTTTAATCGATAAATGAGCATGTTATCGTTATGCCGATAAGAATACATCTTGCAAATATACATGATATATACTTTAAGTTAAAGTTACCAATAATCGGCAATGATGTAAACGGAAGGGTAAATGCGGATAAACAGGAAATTAATATAAAATTAAAAATTCGATCACTCTGATGTTAACTAATTAAATTTCTGAATATAAAAGCTGCAGAAATTTAGTTCGTGACTTTCGTATTACAGGTATATTGTGTTTTTATATACAAGTTTAAAAGCAAATTGTTTCAGTACGCATTAAGTCTGTAAAAAATAAATCGTATCATTTTGTTATTGTGTTTCTGTCGCGTCGTTTGAAATATATGACGGGTTTGTTCGTTATTCTGAATAAAACTTGAAAAAACTTTAAACAACTTGAAACATCGCAAAGTATACGAAGTATAAAAAATGATTATACTTTACGAAAAAATTACGCAAAATAAATAATCCATTGGTGTTTTGAAAGGGGCGCGGGGGGGGGGGGCTTCAATGTTGCCAAAACGACTTGGATTTCAATTTAAAAATAAACGTTACTTATTGCATATGGAAATAGAACATCGTATTGGTCACACTGCTGTTGTCGATATGAGAAAATTTAAAAAATAACTTCAGACAATTAAATTTCTTACCAGAAAAGTAAATCTGTTAGTCCGCTACTTACTAACTTCTGGATATACGAAAAAAAAACTTTAAATTTTAAACATGGTTGAATTTCCGCCTAACTAGGAACGAACATTCGTTGAATAGAGTGAGTCATTTAATTTATTTTACCTGAACAACCAGTATATAGCGGATTAGATGATTAAAGTGACACTGACGAAGACAGCTGAATACACCGAGTATACGAAAACTGATAAGTGTATGTTAAATATAATAGATAAAATGGTCCGCAGTGGTTTTTTTCTCTCTCTCAACAGATGGCGGGTCTGTTGTTTTCCTTTAACACACACTCCAAGGCATGTAATAAAAATGAATATGTTTTACGGTAAATGTAATCTACAAAATACGTTACATCATTCAAGAGGATCACGCCCCTAGCGGCAGTATTAAACATTTTTCTTAATCGAAATTAGTGTCTTTGTGTATGTACACACGTGTTGACTTTATTTGTACCCATACTTCACATTTCCACCTTCGTAGGCGGGTGCGCATAAACGTTTGTGCTAATTTATTCTTTAACTGTAACGCGATCGAAGTACATTTTTGTATATTAGTCTTTTAACCGTTCGCTACCGACATCGAAGCCGTGAATCCAGCAATTTCGTTTGCTTTTTTCGTGCAATCTCTGTCTTCCTACTTTTAAAGTCAATTCAAAGGAATCGTAAACACTGTTTTCTTTCATTACATAAAGCTGCAATGTGTAATACTTGAAGTTTTTTTTTTTTTTTTTTTTTGTTATCTGTTTTATTACCTAACCCTTTTTGTTATTTTACAGCCCTTTTGCTCGGAGAAAGGCGAAGTTCAAATTTTTTCACAAGTGCATATCAAAATTTTCGGCAGCTCCTGTACACCAATGAAACGACCATTTCTCTTGTTTATTCCCATTTCTTAGAATCTTCCAACCATCTATTTTTTCGTACACGTAATATCCTGACTCTCTTCCTTTTTTTTTTCCCATCACAACTGACCGGTTTTAGTGGTCATTTAGCGATTAATTTATTGCGATAAAGAATGTTTTGTGGAGGGGTAGTACTCAGTAGTACTCCCTCTAAAAACTTTATAATGACTGGACAAGGTCTAGAGGCTTATTTCGCCACAGTCTACGTATTTCACACCGGAGTTATCCAGCAGATTGTTAGCAAGTGGGTTCATATGGATGCTGAGTCGGGCAACATGTTTATTTGCTTGTCTTTTGATTTCATCCTCCGCAGACATGACATTCAAGTCATTATGGAGGGTATAATTTGAGACGTACCAGGGGGCTGCAGTAATGGTTCTCAGTACCCTATTTTGATATCGTTGTATTTTCTGTAAGTTCGATGTTTTTGCGCAGCCGCACAGCTGTATACCGTACAGCCAGATCGGTTTTAGAGCTATTTTATATAATAGAGTTTTATTGTCTAACGATAAGCCTCTTAGCTAACAACCACGACATGGTTCTAGTTTTAAACCTCAAATGCTCCATTTTTTTTTTTTGAATGAGGTCAGCCTAGCGTCCAAGTGCATGCCTAAATATTTTACATTATTGGCATGTGGTATTACGACGTTATTTATTTTGATTGGCAGGCGTTCAATTTTTCGATTTGTGAATGAAATATGCGTCGACTTACTTTCATTGACTACTATGCGCGCCATCGTTTTAGCCAAGTTTCCACATGCCGAAGTGACACTCCTGCAGTTTTTCTGCGGCTGTGTTTTCACACTTATCAACGGCCAAGATGGCTGCGTCATCCGCGTACAAAGCTACTTCTGTATTATCCAGCATCGGGAAGTCGGTCGTGTAGATCAGGTACAATATTGGCCCCAGAACGCTCCCCTGTGGAACCCCGGCCCTTACCGGAAAAATATCTGAGTATTCGTCGGTTATTTTCACTCGAAAATATCTTTCTTGTATATATGATTTAAATAGTAGATAGAAGGAGTGAGGAAGCAGAAGTTTAATTTTATGCAATAATCCTCGATGCCATACCCTATCGAAAGCCTGCTGGACATCCAGAAACGCGGCCGTACAAATATTCTTGTTTTCCAAGCTATTTTCAATAATCTTTGTTAATCTGTGAACCTGTTCTATAGTGTTATGGTTCTTACGAAAACCAAATTGAAAATCGGGAATAATTGTATTGTTAGATAATATTGGAAACAAGCGTTTTAAAATTAATTTTTCCAGTATCTTTGAGAGGACAGGAAGCAACGAGATGGGTCTATATGATGATACCACCTCAGACGGTTTTCCAGGCTTCGGTATAACAATTATCTGTGAGAACTTCCAAGCTAGTGGGAAATATCGATTGCGAAGAACAGCGATATATATTTGTGTTATAAATACAATACTTTTGCGTGGTAACTCATTTAAAAGCTCTGCTGCGATTAAGTCAAATCCGGGGCACTTTTTCCGTTTCATATTTTTGAAGAGTTGCTGTATCTCACTAGGGGGGCAACCGGTGTTATAGGTATACTCATTTGCAGCGGTTTATCCAGGTATTCGAGGATATCTGTGGAGTCAGCAGCTTGAGGATTTGGTGTAAATACATCGTAAAGATAATCGGCAAAAAGCGCCGCTTTATCGAAGTTAGTACGAGCCCAGCTACTGTCGGGTTTTTGTATTGGTAAAATACACATAGTTGGCCGTTTAAAACGTTTGGTCACTTTCCACAGTGAGTAATCATCGTTTTTGGTCGGCGACAAACTCGACAGAAATGTTGCAAGCGTTTCGTTTTTATTTTCATGCAGTACTTTACGCAGCTGCTTGGCTTTTCTGTTTAGTTGCCTTTTAATAACCGGATTTCTCGTCGTATTCCAGGTTTTTCGTAATTTCCTCTTTTCACGCACTAGTGTTAGTATATGTTTTGGGATATTATCACTGTATTTGTTGTTCTTACTCATTGTTAACATTTTTAATTATGATAAAATTAAACTTTAACACTTTTTGTAACAATTGTATAATTTTTAAAACCCCGACGCGTTTCGAAGCAAACACTTTATGTTCACGGGAGATTATTAGACACCTTGGAACAACTACAATGGGAGTGGCTAGCCACGCAGAATTTTGTATGGTTTCTGTTAAGTTTTGAGCTGCTTTATCAATATCGTAATTAGTTTTCAGAAGCATATTTAAACTAACGTTAGTCTCTAGATATTGTTTAAATAAAGGCCAGTTGGTTTTTTTATTGATAAGATATGGCTCAGGTGTTTTTGTTATTGGCGAAATGCTCACCGTTAATATAACCGAGGAGTGGTCTGACTGTAGATCGAAACAGGAGTCCGCTCTCATATACTATAAAGATGGGATTCCTTTTGTTACAAAAAAAATCGAGTAGATCAGGTTTTTTTCTGTGATCCTGAGGCCAGTAGGTAGGCTCGCCCCCCCGAAAAGTAACCTAGATTTTAGATAGAAATTACTTTTTCCGGAATTTTTCTCCTGGGATTATCCAAACGAGAGCCCCATTTGCGACTTTTTGAATTCCAGTCTCCACCGGATATGAATTTTTCTCCCAATGACTTAAAATATTTAACGAATAGGTTTTCATCTAGTCGTTCATTTGGAGAGCAATATACGGCTGAAATAGCGACAGTTCCGTTAAATGAGCATAATTTTACCGTACAAGCTTGCATTCGTATTTCAGAAAATTTTTCCTCCTCGTAGTGTTTGATAGTTTTCTTCCTTGTCTGTAATTCTTGTGCTATTGATAACATTCGCTAATTAACTTTCCTTTTCTCATACACCTGAATTTAATGTAAAACCCAATACAGATTCTCTAAAAAAATCATCATAAATAATGTTCTTCTTCCATTTTTCAACATCCTATCATTCTGATCAAAACATAATCTAACAGATGTGCAAGTACCAATTAAGAGGAGATGGTGAATTGATTTCATCATACACGTCATTATTATTTACTATTCGCTCTTCTCGTATTCTCGCAGTTTTCTATTTTTTCAGCCAACAAAAACTTACGATTAACCATTTGTACAGATCTATCTTAGTTTTAATGTATTATATAAAGACACTCGCGAATATTGCTAATTTTCGTAATCATCATGCCATAGAATAAGACATTTGTTAATTTGGCGTTCCATAATGAACAATATATACTTTTATATATAAAAACACTTTCATTAAGTAAAAATCCACATACACACACACACACATATAAAATTTATTAATTTGCCCATTGTTTACCTTAAATTTAAATTTAGTTTCAATCAGTTAAATCGCTATAATTATGGACCGAGCTGCCCGAAACTAGTCGGTAATTTAATTTAAATTTTAATCAATTTTATATATTTGTATATGTGTGCTATTTTTACTTAATAAAAGACATTTATTGTTGCGATTATGCGTGACGTTCGCACGGATTTATTTTCATGTCTGAATTAAAGTAACACTTTCGCTGGCGTTACTGGAAAAGATAGTTTCCACCTTCAATCTTATCTTAATTCATCGGTCCCCGATGAGAGACTCGAAATAGGGAGTATCTTCATTGAATAAATTTCATTTCATCCATAGTTTAGTGATACTTTGGCGATCAATAGCGAGTAATCATCGGAGAACAGAATTTAATATGATCAGAACTTTTTTAGCAAATGAGGTTGTCTACTATATATTTGTCGATTGCTTCTTCTGTCACAATTTTATCAGTTAAAGACGTCTTCGCGATAAGGAATGAATAATTAATATTAAACGGAAATTACTTCCACAGCGAGAAATGATCTGAAAGAGGAAATCGGATTTTACGAGAATCTACCGTGTAGGATTTAGTTGTAAAGCTGTTTAGATCGGAACTGCTGAATAATTATCAACCAGTTCTTTAAAAAAATGACATACCCCGAAAATAGCCCGAGAAATGTGATTCTTACCGTACTGCGCTTTATAGATTAGTTCGAATGCACCACAAAAAAGAACCGTATAGGTAATTTTCAAAGCTATCCGCATGTATACGAATGAACGGGAATTTATCTGTACTTAGCTTGCAGTACAAAATATATTATTTTAGGTATGTAGTATGTTAATCTGTGGTTTTCATCATTACTGTTGTTCAGATTATTTGCGCAGTATAAAATCGTTGCTAACAAAAAATTCAAACTCATAAAACCGAATATTCTGAGAATTCTTAAAGCAAGCACTCAATTGCAGTGTGCTATGTGTTTTGATTTTTTTTTTAGAACTGGGAATAAAATAACTGTACTTAAAAATAAATTAATTAGAAAATTTGATCACATTGAAACATTTCATCGAAAATTAAAAGGTATCGTTAAGCGAAAACAAATTTAACGTTACGTTTTTTTTTTTTTAAAAGCTAATAGAACACGGCAATAATTAACTCCTCTACCAAAGAAAATGGGCACAAGCTTTGTGATGATGAAATTAAGAAGCATATTCTAGAGTGTAAAGTCGGTGAACAGAAGACAATTTTAATCTATAGAACGAAGAATATTTCTCAAGAGAATATTAAAGAATACATTAAGAATCTTACAGACCCGTTATAAAATTTCAACGGATCGTTCCAGTGGAATTCATGTTCAACTTCATCCTCAACAGTGTAGGATACTTTCCGATATTGATAAACTCAAAATTTAATGCGAATCGTTGGAATTTTCTGACGCTATGAATTCGCGCATGTATACAAAATGTCATAGATTTAGATTCCCCGGAAAAATATTATGTAAATCATCCGATACATATGTATATAAATTTTGTACAACCGTGTCAAGATTTCGGATTACATTTAATTTAGAGAGACAGGACTTGAAGGCACAAGCATAAAAAAAAATGAACAGCAATTAAATTTGGAACGGATGACGGACTTGCACAGAGAAATAAGGATACAAGGATCATCATTCTCTTTTGTTTAGAGATAGCGCTTTCAGCAAGTTTAACCTTATAATCGAAGAAAAAAAGAGATATTTAATATGTTCGGAGAAGGATAAGCAACAGTCAAGGAAGACACCAAGATAACAAAATTAGTTAACACAAGGAGGATAGGTATTATTTAGAGATAGATTGAGAGAATCAGTATTATAAGATTAGGGAGTAAATACAACGATTTAGTAAGAGAAATAGAAAGAATAATTGAGGAAAGGGAATGTTTTAGCACAGTAAGAGACGAATTAAGTGCTTCAGTGTCTGATATAATATCGTGAGATGAGAAAAAGAGTAGGATGTCATCGGAAAAAAATAAAGGAGAATTTAAAAGAAAAGAAGCCATATTGGCAGTGTATATATTGAAAAGAGTAGGACTGAGGTAGGAGCCTTGAGGATGACATCGAAAAACCGATCTTGAAGTCTAAAAAGATGGAGAAGAGAGGTGGATAGAATGATTTGTCATGAGATCGATTACGGAACGAATATTGAACTGGAATGTTAATTGCCGTCAACCAAATTCAGAGTGGGTAAATGAAATTGTCAAAAGAACAGGGTATATCAAAGAAGGATACCAAGATATAATGTTTTTGGACAAACGGTTTTTGCATATACGAAAGACAAAAAGACTAATACAAAATCGGGAGGATTAATAACGAGCCGAAAGTCGAATATATTACCAGGAAATACATTATTACGTTCCAGCCACCAAACAAGGCACTTATTCAACATACCTTCAAACAGTTTTCTGATGCAGGATACCAAAGAAATCGAAAGTAGGGAAAACATTTTTTTAGGAGTGGGAACGATGATAAAAAATTCCAAGTGAGAGAAGTTATACCACTGAAGAGGAAACAATTAAAAAGACGGAGGAAAAATGACGGAGGTACTGTTTGAACAGATTTTTTACGACAGGAAAAGGTGTATACCGTCAAGACCTCGAGTAGAGCTAGAAGATTTTGAAGGAACAGATTTTAATTCATTAATATTGAAAACAGAATTTAGGAAACATAGAAAGGAATTTTGTGAAAGCGTTGTTAGGTGCAATTGTTCAACGTTATAAACAGGAACAACGGAATCAATAAAAGATATATGTTTAGAAATGTTAAAATTGGAAGGACGTCCAGAAGATGGAAATTTAATAGCTTTAGCCATTTTCAAAATACGTGAAAGAGGGGGGGGGGCATTTCTATAAAAAGAATAAAGTAAATTCTTCCAGTAGGACCTATTCGAAACTTCGAGCATACGAGCTCTTGCGTTCGCTCGGTTACGAGGAAGAAAGTTTTCAATTATAGGGGATCTAAACGAAAGATTCTAAAGGTAGCATGATTACGGTAAAATGCGACGTTGCATTTCTCATTCCACTAAAGAAATGAGACTTTACTTCGGTGATTAGATGTGATGATTGAAGGCGACTGGGAGAAGATAAAGCAATAGCAGACGTAATGAAGTTTGAAAAGAATCATATAGAATTAAGGGATCGAAGTCGAGTACTAGGAGTGACGAATTAATACAAGAATGGAACAGAGTCCAATTTAATTTGGAGAGATTACATCGAGGAGAGTGGTGAGGCTTGAAACATTTCCTGTAACTTTTTTTATTCTTTTTCAAAAAATGGCCAAGTTGTTTAATCGAACTTGTCCTTGCGTATCCCCGAGATAAGCTTTGATTATTTTTAAACTTCACTAAATATTGTGTGAAACTTATTATTAAGTTTTTATATAAGCAATAATATCATTTAAAGATCTCCCTTTATATTCTTCTAAAATATTCAGTTCATTTTTAAAACGGATATTGAAATCTTAGACATACGGATTTCTAAACTTACATATTAGATTACAAGAAAAATTTTTAGGAAACGTTCTAAAATTATTGTTTGACTTTATAAATTTTTTTGAGGCTTAGCTTTTATGTAAGACATCGGTGTCTTTAAAATTTCTTAAATACACGCCGACGTTCAGCAAAATCAGTGTTATGCGTTGTTCTTTTTGATTCGTAATCATTATCTTCATTTTCATCATATATAGACAGGATGAAAATTTCGACGGATAATTTTACATACAAAATAATAGAGCAAGATAAAAACGAATCTTAAAATATACATAAAACGGTGAACGCGCTTTATATATGCTTCGCACGCTTTTACAAATCACCAAAACTGGTATATCTCTTTGAGTGGCAAAATATACACATTGACCGACGCCAACATTCGACACCCGCAACCATTTCTAACTACCTGTTGTAGACCAGAAAGCTATGCCGTCTAAACAAAGGCTGATGCCATCCCTTAGAAAAATAGTTACCCATTTATAGAGGAGCAATGCTGTACGAACTAATTTAGTTTTAATAATATTATAGATATTTAAGAAGGAATAAAATAATTGTTTCATAAACGAACTTCGATGAACATGAAAAGAAAAAATAAAATACTTAAATTTTAATAAACTGAATTAAGAGTAAATAAGGGGATATTAAATGTTCTCACACGGAGAGATGAAAAGCAGAAAATTATACCCAAGGTGAGAGATCAAAGCGAAAGCAAATGAAAATAAAAGGAATAAATTGACGATAACAGCAACACAAACATCGAAAACGAGAACTTGGCAACATGATAGGAGGGAATTCTACCATTATACCGAAACATAAGAAAGGTTGAAGCAGACATGCAATAACGGAGAACGAATTTTTTTAAATTTTTCGTAGTATTTGGATTTTCAACACTTTTTTTCGTTTTTAGTTTCGTATGCTTAAATGAAATTAACAGATAAGGCATACAACAAAATGATTTAATGAGAAAAGTTCTGAACAGTAGCAAGTGCGATTGAAAATGTCAGTTTTGCTTCGTCCGTGATAAAACCGAGAGTGTTCGTTGTTTAAAAGTTTCAAAATGTTTAGCTTTTTAACGACAGTTTTCTTTTTTCGTATAAATCATAAAGCAATTGTCGCGAAGATAAGGCTCAGTAATTATCAACGACTCGTGCGAATAGTGCCCTGAATGGAATAAAAAAAAAAAACAGAAATCTACACAGATATATTTAAAAACCGGCAATAAAAACTATTAAAAGATACGCTAAAAACTTATAAACGTAATAATAATAGTTATTTTAATAAATAATAAAATCATTCGCAATATAGAAATTTACAAATCCGCGCAATGATTTGATAAAGAACGGGAGCACTCGAAACTAACTATAATAAAAGAAACGATTTTAAACGAGAAAAATTATTTTTCCTAGAATGTTTTTATTTCAATAACCTTTTTGTTACATTATATTCTTTTCTATATTCGTAATTTCTTTTATGCGGTTTACTTCACAAATCTGAATGAGGAAAAAGAATATTTCTGACTGCCAAGCGAAAGTAATTCAGTTAATTTTGAAATAAAATATGAACATAATCGGTTATGAAAATAAATTGTCTTTTTCCATTTCTTTTTGAAAACAAAATTATTGTGTAACCCTTCCTAATAAATTAGGATGTATTACACGCAATTCGTTTCGGTGCATTATCAGGTTGTTGTATTAATAACGGCTGTTGAACTTTCTGTCGATTCGGTTTTCTGTTTGTTGTTGCGTGAGAATAGACTATGCATTCCGTGTATCAAAGCCAATAGGTAAAGAAACAAATTAACTACATTTAAATTTGTGGTAATTGCAGCTAATACGTAATCGTCTTGGCGATACGTGAATGCTTTGGAAGTTATCATTGCCTGCGTATGCAACAATAAAGCGAATGAAATAAATACTAAAATAACGTATATAAAAATCGTTAATACAACTTTCCACTTGAATACGATCGTTATCACGGTTAACGCAAATAGAATCGGTATCATAGTGAACAATAACCCGTTGAGTATAGTAAAATCTATCCTGGACTGTAAGGAAAGCAACGTCAGCAGTAATGTAATTACTGCGCACAATCCAGCCGATATTAGGATCTAAATAGGAAAAGAAATGATTACGAATAAATTAATGCTATACAAAACATTTATTACCGCAGGGTTTTCAATTCGTGGCTTTGATACGCCGCTTATCGGACACAATTAGCAATCTGTAGGAAAATATAAGTATAACCAAAGCAAAAGAAAAGTGCTAGAAAGAAGGAAACCTTTTATGTTTTTGTTAGTCGTTTTACATACTTGCGATAGAGGGACCACAGCTGTATAAAACCGTATGCGATGTAGTCATCATAGCGACGAAAAGTCATCTAAAAATATGGTCGGAACTGCTGAATAGTGGCTATAATGCCTGAAGTGACAAGAGTGAAGAAATCAATTGCTATTTTACACGACTCCAGAACAAGGTTGCCATATTGCTGGAAAAATCAAAGTGACCGAGATTATTCAGCATTCAAAAATCATTTTAGAATCCAAATGTTTATGAATGTTTAAATTTTCTATTATATATATATATATATATATATATATATATATATATATATATATATATATATATATATATACATATATATATATATATATCCATAATAAAACGCCAAGGAAGTAAATAGACGAAAAATCGGAAAAAAATAAACGAAAAATCAAAAAAAAGTCCTGAGACCGTTCTATGGCACTTAGAAAGCTAATTTTTTTTTTTAATCCACAGCTTCAAGTCAGTAGCTTTTAGGAAAATTATAAAATGTTCAAAATTTCCATACCTTGGGGCTCAAAACGAGCGATGTATCAAATTTTTCTACCAAAATAGAAGAAAATAAGACAAAGACCAAAAATTACAAAAAAGTCCTGAGGCCGTTCTATGGCATTTAGGAAGTTAATTTTTTTTTTTAATCGACAGCTCCAGGTCAGTGGCTTTTAAGAAAATTATAGAATGTCCAAAATTTTTATACCTTGGGGCTCAAAACAAAAAGGGAATAGATCAGCGCTAATTTAATAAGATCATTACCAGTCGCATGAAAACGCGGTACTACTATATTTACCTACGCAGTACCGCGCTTCCACCCACCGAATAACCGTTACTGGCTTTTCGTTCATCGTCTATTACTCATAGTGGACAAAGACGAAACATCTTTTGTTAACGATTCTTCTTTTGTTTTTCTCTATGGTGTATTATTGGTGTATTTTTAAATTTGAAAAACAACGTTGTAATTTTGAAGTTGTGATAGGCACAAACTGAAGAAATGAGCAAACTAACGTATTTGCAATTCTACGAACAGTATCATGATAGTGGAAAGAGAAATATAGAGACTGGTCGCAATCGTTTTATAAAAAGGGTTCAAGGAGTACATATGTGTTTTTCAAAAGTGGTCCGAGTTACTCAAAATTTTTATTAGAAATTGGTGAAGGAAAAATGCCAGAGACTTTGTATGGCGAAGAAAATGGAATCCTATTAAATTTCCCCGATTTAAAAATGTTTACTTCACTTGATGAAATGATTGATCACATTTATCTCGATGATGTTCTATCAAATTTTTCTAAAATGTCCAAAAGATGTATTTTATCACCAACGAATAAAAACATAAATCAAATAAACAGATTGATAATAGGGAAAAAAATTTCTGGAGATGAAATAAATTTATATAGTGCTGATACAACTCTGATTGATGAAAAAGAAACAAATGGAGATTCCACACATTTATGTACTGAAATTTTAAACAAAATGTCAGACCCAGGAGTTCCAAATCACAAAATTACTATAAAAATTGGAGCGATTTGTATCCTCATCAGAAATTTGAATTTCGAAGAAGGTCTGGTGAATGGAAGAAAAGTCGTCATTAAATCTGTTAATGGTTTCATAATTGAAGTATTTCGTCCGGAAAATGAATGTAAGACGTTTCTAATTCCTAGGATCAGTTTCAAATTTATAGCTGGCGACACTGGCATTTAAATTTTAAGAAGGCAGTTTCCTATCAAGTTAGCCCATGCCATGACCATTAACAAAGCTCCGGGTGAAACATTGGATTTCACCGCTGTTGATTTGAGGGATAATGTCTTCACTCATGGGCAATTGTATATTGCCTTGAGTCGAGTGAGAACATCGAAAAATATATGCATTTTGAGCCTTGGTCACGACGAAACTCTCACAAAACGGGGGTTTGGGGGCGGATCCGGGGAGTTGGGCCGCGAAGCGGCCAGGGGGAAAGCCCCCTAGTATATAATATATTTATATATTATAAAATGTTTTTATTATACCAAAATGCTGTAAATTGGGAAAGGGTTAAATTGAACACTTACTTTCCAAATTTTATACTCGTCGTAGAAAACTTACAGTAATTTACAGGTTAATTCATTTAAAATTATTCCTAGAAACACTGATCGAACATTTCCATCTAGAATATCATGAAGTAAATTCAAAAAGTCGAGCAGACACGACGAGTAGAACTCGATGAAAAAATGAAAATGAGGAATTGCGTGTCTATCTCCGAGTGCACAACATTTTGAGATAAGGAGTTTGATAATTTTTTTGCATATTTCAAAAATGCGACTAGAAGGAATAATCGCATCTTGTTCACCGGGCAGATTGAATATTAACAAGTTTCTGTAAAAATCTAGGCACACTTTATTCATAAAACAACAGCAAAGATATGCACAGCTACAAACATATACAGGTTACCGATTTCGAAAGTTCGGTTCAAAGTTAGAAGAGTAGCTTATGTGTGCCCCACAAAGATATCACACTCACTGAGAAGATAATGGTTAATGTTTGAAAGGATGTCTTGTATGAGGTAGCTCTTATGCACGAAAGTCTGAACCAATTCATCAGCGTCTCGTGCTGCCTTATAGTTGAAGCCACATTTTCATACAGCGTAGTGATGGAGTGACGGATAAATAAAAAAATATTTTGAGTAATAATATTAAAAAGCTAACCATGATTAATATGAAAATAAAAAACAATGCAGAATTCACATTCCGCCTTCTCTGTTGGTTTCTATTATTCTTATTTTCTTTTTAACTATATTCTCGAAACGAACAAAAAATTTTCTCCATTTGTTCCCTTCGTCATATATATATATATATATATATATATATATGCTTTTTTGGTTGATGATTAGTCCCGAAAAACGTCTCCATAGTTAAACATTTAATTTACATTTTAGTTGTCCGTTATTAGGTTGCAATATTCAAATTTTTTAACAAATAAAATTTGCAAAAGTTTTTAAAGGGTGTAATAATCCCGTTCGTACAAAAAAATTTTGAACGGGTCGATCTAGATAATTCTTAAACATTTTACCGTGTTCGATTGTTGAATTTTCGGAATTTTTGACTTTTACGTTGTAAGGCATGTAAGCAATCTATTAACAAAGGTAGTATATTAAAACCCTTTTTTGTAAGTGAGAAAAAAAAAGAATAAAAACAAATCAACAGGTGGTTATTAAATTTAAACAGGAGTTCAGTACGTGAAACACATCTAAGTGTGCCCACCGTAGATAAAAAAGGGAAGATAACTAATAATACTGAAGGAGGATGGTAAAATCTGAGGCTTATATGGTTTTTGAGACCATTAAAATTAAATCTTTCACATGGTTTTGGATAGTAATCTAGTTACAGACTCGGTAAATTGGAAAATTTCATTTGGAGAAAGGATATGTAAGAGCTATTTCAAATATTGCTGAACACTTTCTCTGCGAATCGGACCAACATCATTGCGAGGAGTGAGGAAGTTTTAAAAATTATTCTGTTCTCATCGGCTGTTAATGGTTTTGTTTGGTAGTCATTAATAATAGTATATTTTCAAGAGCTTGTTTTTTTATTTCCTGTTTTAGTTTCTGATAGAGTAGATTAAAATTAACTTTTAGCGAGAAATTGTGACGGCGGCAGAATTAGTATTATTCGGGTGGCTTTCACTTCAACATTTTTTCAATTTATTTTCAGTTTGAGCTAAATTAATGCAAAATAATCAACCTTTAAAATATTATTAATCAACAATTCTATATTTAAAAAAAGCCTACAAAATTTCACAGGCAGATATATTCCCGGTATTGCTCCCTCGGATTCCAAATGATTAATTATATTAATTAACAATGCTGGTTTTACGTCCTTGCCGTAATTAATTTTTTTTTCTTGAGTTTAATGCAGAGGCGCCGAATGATTCAGTCGATTGTTTAATTATGTAACGCTTAATAATGAGAAAGCAGTCATTAGCGGTGCATAATTAAAAGAAAAAAACATTTACCGTAAAGCATAATTTTGAAAAATGAAGAAATTTAATATGATTGGTAGTTTATTCGAATGTTCTGGCAATATGAGGGAGACATATCGCTCATTAAATACAATAACGTCATAACTCAAAAAATAGCGAATTTGAGTTATGCGTATAGCTGGAATGCATTTTATGAGTACAATTAGAGGTTAGAACGTCATATTTGTAAGTAAGAAGCTCGACAAAATAAGCATTGCTTTTGGAAAAGGTACACCGTTCAAATTATAGTAAATGTAAATGTTAATTTGCGTTTTCTGCGAAATAGCGTTTTTTGAGTTATGACGCTATTGTATTTAATGAGCGATATGTAAGGAATAAAAACTGATTTTCTGTGTGTCACATTTTTTAATATATGGGCCTCGATTTACTGATTGTTCTTGAACACGCAATGCTTGATCGTTAGGATTCTTATCATTTTCCAGACGGTACTGAATTTCGGTAAAATCCACGCCAGACTTATTTATATACAGAACCCATATTTATTAAGGTCTGTGTTTCGTTATGAGACTATCTAGAAAAAAATTGTTTATGCCAAATAAATCAGAAAGCGGTCGCTTCTTCTCCTTCTTTTTTAAAAATATCCCATCTTTTAACCTCCTACCGCTGTATAAAAATTTTCATCTCAAATTTCAGTCGGATATACGTGCGTACTAACTCTCTTTCTAATAGGCGCTCCTGTCATCTGTCTATTCAACCTAATCTCGCTTCCAATCCATGGTTCTTTCTATTTCCTTCACTTCGACGTTCTGTTGTTGTCACCATTATTCGCCTGCGTTTTAATCATTCTTTAGTGGCCCACATTGTCCTTTCTATTCAGAAGATGCAGCTGTTTGCGAAGATTTGGGCTTCCTATTCCTTATTGCGCCTGTTATATCCAATCTTTTCCTTCTACGCACATTATTCCTGCTATTGTCTCCTCTCATCATATGACTTTTTCTAGTGCTCGGCTATCTAAATCGGAGGACACGGATTCGAGACTTGTTTCGTTCCAGATCCGAATCGCTCTCAGATTTAAACCTAATCTGAAATTGAATTGAGTACCAGAGAAATCATACTGTGAACCTTAACTTCACACAATCTTCGACGTCCTGCTAAGAGTATGGGACTTGCTTTACTTTACTTTTTCATTTCTTCTGGGTAAAGGTTCTTGATTGACGAGTATCCCCCTCAAAAAAAAAATCTGAAAGTATTACAACTGAAGAAGTCTAATGTTGTGGACTAGCTGAAATTAGGGAAACCTGGTTTTTACTTCACATCACTGCGATAAGTATGGCTTGCGGATATACAGTATTTTACAGAAAACATCTGTAATTTTCTATAACTGAATTGTTTTCAGATTCTTCTTGTGCTTAAGGTAACACGGTTTTTCTGTTTTTTAATTTTATTATTAATTGGGAAAATGAATAAAAACAACAAGTTAAACGAGGAAATTCCGGATATTACTTTCAAAGACATTTTCGTTTCGAGTTAGATGAAGTTGAAAATTTTTTTCGTTAGCCAATTTATGGTTATAATGGTAAGTTTCTAAAATAATTCTGTAATTTCCTTTAACCTTCGTCGGGCGGCACAGGTACAATTGTAACTTTTGAGTTTTTAAATTGCCATAACTTTTTTTTTATAAGACTTAGAAACCTGAACTTTTGTGACATCTCTACATTTATCCGTTAGATTATGTGCTCCAAATCTAAAAAATTCTGTTAACCCTTTTCTAAAATGTAGACTTAAACTGTTTTGATCCCCTTAAACGTCGGCATAGGCGCAATTGTACCTTGCATATTTCTTATGTGTAAATGATATAAAAAATTAAATAAAATTATAGTTTAAAAAAACACGCTTTTATAGTAATGTGAACTAAAAAGTAAAAAATAATTTTTAAATATAAAGATAATATTCAACAGTGATGAAAATCTCCCAAGTCAATATATTTTAAGTTTTTCTAATAAGCGCAAAATAAGAATATGTCGATGGGTTGAATTTTCGAAGTCCAAAAAAAAAAAAAAAAAAATAAGAATAAAGTAATTCACAACAAATTAACTTTAATGTAAAAGAAAGCGTGGAGTAGGCTTTTGATATCAATTGTTTATACATTTTCTTTTATTTTTTTAACTATTTTTAGGTCGAGTTATTTTATAGACGTAGTAAACACCCCACGCTTTCGCATTAAAGTTAATTTGTTGTGAATTACTTTATTCTCATTTTGAGCTTATTAAAAAAACTTAAAATATGTAGTGACTTGGGAAATTTTCATCACTGTTGAATATTATCTTTATATTTAAAAATTATTTTTTACTTTTTAGTTCGCATTGCTATAAAAGCGTGTTTTTTTTAGTTTTTTTAAACTTAATTTTATTTAACATTTATTCTCACCAAAGTTCCGCAAAATCTCTAATTGTTTCCAATCGGCTATTTGATGGCTATTTCCTTCTCTCCTATGCAAACACACAAATATATAGCCATTTTATGTTCCACTAGTAATTTCTTCGATCCGTCCTCGGTCCGACTATCTGCTTTTTTACCCTGCAATATACATCGGCCTTTCTCATGGAAATCTTTCATCTGCCGAACGGTTTTTATCTTTGTGGCCCACCTAAAATTCTTCGGCTTTATTATTTTTAGTCCAGAACGCTGCGACCGATTTGTAATTTCTTTCAACACTCGTCGCCAAAGTCGTTATTTTCTATCGTTAATTTTACCATTCTTATTAGCACTACCCTATTGCGAAGTAACACCCTCTTTTCATCGTGCCGATATACCTCCCATGAAGTCAACAACTCATACAAATACTGGCTTGTATTATCCCAGATAGGACTTGGGATTTCTATTCTCAAATTATATTTCGTGCTTTACGTACACTATTTACATTTTCTGATTCGTTAGATGTAAGGTTTAAGAATAATTTTCTTTCGTTGCTTAAAGTTCTGTTATTAAACCTTTTAATTACTTTACAGAGGTTCGTAAAAAAACAGAAGCATTAGACTGTAATACATACATTTAACCTAAGGTAAAGTTTAATAAAATAAAAAGCGCGTAAAGAAAATGACTTAGCGACATCTATGAAATCAGTTTTGAACCATATCAAGTTTTTGATAAATAAAAGACACTGCACTTATCATCATGTTTGTAATTTGTAGAAGGGGTCATTGTTTTTATTTTTTTTCTGATGATCCTGGTCAGGACATTAGGACAAAATTATGAAATTATTGAATTGTCATCCAAAATAAATACGTATGTAAATTTTCAAATTATTCAGACGTTGGGAAGTCAGTGAAAATTGATTTTTAAAATTCCATTACTCACTTACATACAGGTCAAGCTAATAAAAGCGTATTAACAACATATCTTTTTTTCCAAATGGTATTTTATTTTATGTATATTATATACAATCAATTATAATATAAAAAAAATGGTTATCAATAGAGAAATGAATTTTATTGTACATTTTCACAAGAAATACGTGTTATTTTAGATGCAGAATGTTCGCCACACACAGGATTGATACATATTGTACACTTTTGTCTTGTCTTACGCTGCTTTTTCTTTTGATTACGGCAAACGTAGCAACTTCTGACTACCGGACTTGGTAAACGACTGCCATGAGGCACTTGAGGAGGGTCAACTGCTGTTATACCTATGCTTTGCCCAAGCTCAATTTCCACAGCACTCCGAAGAAATTTACATCTCGTGAGCATGCAGTTTGTACTGCGAGCATGAATTGAAGGCACGCATAGGTCTTTAGAAAGATCCTTCAAAAATTTGCTACGTTGATCGTTTGACTTCAACAATGGGCTGAGTTCGCGGTACATAATATAGGATGCTAAGCCAGTGACATCAATCATGTTATAAATAAAATTGTCCCTTACCTGTTTATTAGCCCTCTGTAATTACCTGAGAGTACCCAATATTATCACTTTCATTATTATTATATGCGAGGAGTTTTCCCCCCTAATTGTTAAATTAAACTACAATTAATAAATAATACCTCTATTGTGAGAAGTATTTAAAGAAAACCTAGAACAGTACAATTGTACCTACGCCGCCTGTTAGCGCTGCAAAATTATGCGGTCCGACAAAGGCTAATTAAATTTTTCGGAATATTATTTTAAAACAGCTAAATAACATGTTTGTATCGCTGTCTATGCAAGTTATTTACAGTGTATTCTAAAATTATATTAATAGAAATTGAAGATGAATTCGCTGAGACATTTTCAGCATTACAACCTGTTCCCTTTGAATGAACAATAGAGTAAAGGTTTGATGATACATTAGAGAGTTTGATACATCTTTAGTGCAAGATTTTACATTAGAACATATTCTAAAATTACACACTTGGCGTCGCACGCTCATGTAGTACATCCCCTAGGCAATAAATCTAAAGAAATAAACTTTTTAAAAATGTTCTTTGATGAGATTATAATTAATTTATTAGGAATCCGTATTATTGCTAAATTAAAACGTAAAAATAAATTAGCTGCAGTAGATGACGGAAAGATACGCGCGTAGCAAATACAATGCAATAAACATTTTAAAGTAACTTAATGATAACCGAACAGAAAATTTGCGTTTTTATTTAGATTATTCGATTTGAAGTACTTTAATATTCCGAATTCTTAGTCTACCATGCAGTTTCGAACATCGTTACAGTAATAAGCAGCTATTTAAAGTATGAAACGTTCCGTATGCTATCTGTTCGTTTATGCTGGAACTGTTTGCGATCCTCTTAGAGCATTTGAAAAATAATCAAAATAATAAAGTCTTAGTTTTTTCATATTCGCAAGCCAGTTTAATAAAATTGAAAGATTTTAATCCAAAAATAGCACGTGACCAAGAAATTAGTTATTAGATTATAAGTTAACAATACAACTCGGTGATATTCAAGTGGATTCCTGCAAATGTGGAAATTCGCGTTACGATTTAATCATGTACAGATTTATAAATAGAACGATTAAATTAAACTGAGAGGAAAATTTTTCGTGCACATTATTTAATCAAGAATTGAAATACAGATTATAAGTTAATAACCGAAGGAAAGTTTTGTCATAACCAGGATTGAAATTCAAGGGAGAAATTTTAGAATGAGATTATATAATGACAATTTATTGAGTAAGAATGACCATTATTGAATTCCATTCAGCCAGATTAGGATTTATGAATATAAGCAGCTAAACAATAGAAGATACGATAGAGCATCGTGTTGTTTGGTATTGAGAAATAGGTGTAATAGTTGAGAAAAGGGGGAAATTTGTTACGAATACCTATAAAATTAAATACATTTTTTACCAATATACCGAATTCTAACAGATCATCCGGTGTATTCTACAGATTGCGTACGGAACTATTCTGAGAAAATCTAGCAATATTACATCATAATGGTTGAAAGTTAAAGAACCGGCTAAAAGGGCAATAGTTCATCTATAAAAGAAAATATTACTTTAAAATAAATGAACATTGTAAGATTTTAACATAAGACCTTCGCCAGAGGCGATGAGAAGGGGAAAAGTTAGAGGTATTGATCAGGTCAGAAACGGGCAGAATGAAGAAACTAAAAACTGGAGGGAAATGGGCAGCAAGGAAGTGGAGATGTAAGAGATTGGGAAAATCAAGAGGTAACGAATTAGGCACGCATAATGGCACGTTTATTGAAAGAGAGAGAGATATTTAGAGAAAATATGGTTAAAAGTTCACAAATTATGACGAAGATGTCAGAGCTTGGGAAGAGTTTAAAATAAAAGCGAAAACTTGAAAAAGGTAGTAAAATATGAGTGAGACCTAAACGAATAGTAGAGACGACAGGCGGAGCGGCGTAGTGAAGGAAAATCATTAAATCATGAAGTACTCTGTTGGATGGATAAGTAAAAAGGAAAATTTATTTAAAAAGAAAGAATCTAGATATCTTTGCGTCGGGGAAGCAAAAAAGAAACAGGAACTTTAAAGAAATATAGAAATGGAAAGATGCTGCAAAGCGAGCCAATGAACCGCTATTTCATTAGCCTTTATACACATATTACTAAGGACCCAGAGGAAATCGATGTGAATGGAACGGTGTACGAGAGGGCCGTAGATGAGAGAGCGTATGCGAAAAATGATAAAGTCGCAATAATTGATGGGATTATAGGAGAAAATAGCTTGCAGGGCGCTCGTGAAATCAGAAAAATCGAATAGTTGTTGGCGAAGAAATGTTAAAAGGAGATACATACTTGTATAATAGAGGGTGGAAAACAAAATAATTCGGAGAAATTTATATCCGAAAGAATAAAAAAGAATCCAACTTCATTAGACCCCCTTAAATCATTTATAAAAGTGGTCTCGTGAGAAGGAAGTAAGGATCTGATGGTGTTGTGAATATTTTGCATGACTACCACAGTGGAAAAAGATTTAGAAAAAAATACTCGTAATATAAGATGAAAAAAACTTTTACGTAAAGAAATATGTGAAAGAATGAGAATTTTCTTAGTAGTAAAGTACTAGTTTTGCAAAATAGAGAGCTAGGAAGGGATAAGGCTAGAGGACGTTAATTGTAGACCTTTAGAGAATGAAAACAGTAAGTCCAATATGATCTGCAAATGAAAAGTGACCCAGTAAAAACAGTCGATACTAGAGAAAATTTTGAAAGCACCAGAGCAGAGAAGAAGGCAGGAATTTTAGATAATAGGCAGTTTCGAAAGAAGCAATTTAGAAGTACAACTATAGACAAATGAGCGATAGTTAAATTTAAAAGAGATTGCGAATTTTTATAGAGAAATAAGAGAGAGAAAATTACATCCCTACTTTGTAGTAGAAAGGTTTCTCATCAGATTCAGTCTTTTAAGAGTATTTTAAGAGCAGACGTGGGAAGAAAATGAATACATTTGTAGAAAGACAGATCGTATTGTAAAAGAGTAAACAACTGTTGAGGAATACCTCGAAACAATCTTTGCGAGAGACCGGTGTAGCGTTTAAAGGATGCATGAACCATTGCCGGATTATAAGATCTAAGAGAAACAACTATATAAGAAGATTTTGAAGAGGAAATAGAAAGGTGTTTTGAGAAAAAAGATTGCTCTAACACAGCCAAAAACAAATTGCATTTCTTAATCGCGGCTGTAATATCATGGGAGGAGTAAAAAAGTAGTATGTCATCCGCAAAAAGTGCAGAGTAGGATTCATGGAAAGAGAATAAGCGAAGATAGTATAAATATTGAAAAGAATAGGACTAAGGCAGGAATCTTAAGGAAGATCGCAAGATAATGTAACTTGGAACATAGAAGGAAAGAAATAAATAGAATGATTTAGCGTTAGATTAGTAATAAGTGAAGTAAATTGCATCGGGATGTTGATTGCTACTATTCCATCCGGAAGAGTCGGAAAGTGTACATCAATGATAGTGGCTAAAGTGTACTATTTAGTAATGAAAGATTTGTATGCATAAAAAACAAAAATATTAACACAATAAACAGAAACTAAACCTGGGGTCAGCAATCGAACGAATTAGGAGGAAATACGTTATTGCGCGCTCAAACCAACAAATTAGGCGTTTGTTGAGTACACCTTTAAAAAATTTTCTAAGGCACAATTCTAGGGGAATAGGACAACAGAGGAGTTTTTTTTTTTGGAGATATAAATAATAATAAAATAGTTCTAGGAAGGAGGAGTTTTGGAAAGAAATGAATTGAATGTATAGTAAGAAGAGTATGAAGAGATTGATTAGACACGGGGTTTTTAAGGACAAGAACATGTCATAAAGATCCAGAATGGGACTGGAAAACTTCATGAGAATGAACTTCAATTCATGAATATCGAAAGCGAAAGTTCAGAAATGTGGCGTAGGATTTTTGGAGCTGGAAGAGGAGTATACAACTCGTCAATGCTGACACGATAAGCGGAAAAAAAGGTAGCAGGCTACCAACCGCGTAATTTCAGAGAGAGGGATATTCGGTGGATGGGCGTTAAGTGTTTTATCTATTCTCTAAACACGGGTATATGAGATAATTTTTTAAAAGAAAGAGCAAAAATTTTTAAAGGATTTTTTAAAATTATATTTTGGGTTCGCCAACAGGGGACCTTTACCCAGAAACAATTAGAAAAGGAAGGAGTCAATTCAAATGTTGTTAGGAGAAAGGAACAAATAATAGGAACAATGTGTGGAGAGGGAAAAACGTAAGAGACGCATTATGGAGTAGGAAGCAGAACACTCAGCAGAAAGAGATGAACACTCAATAAACACATAGTCTACATCACAAACATACTCTTCATTTGAGTGGAGAGGACAATATGGAGAGTCAACCAACGAAAAACGAAAACGAGAGGAAAATAATAGAGTATGGCTTAAGAACGCGGGCGAATAATGGAGAACAATAGAACAACAAAGTGAAAGAAATAAAGAGAACCACGGATTGGCAGGAAGATTACGTTGAGCAAACAGATAAAAAGAACAATTGTTAGAGAAAGAGAAACCGTACATATCTGACCAAAACCTAAAATGAAAACCTTTGCTCAACGGAAGGAGATTAGGCGATGGGACTTTTTTAAAGAAGAAGTGAGAAGAGGCAGTAACCCGAGCCAAGGAGTCCGCCGCTTCATTACCGATGATGCCCGAATGTCTAGGAACCCACAGTAAATATCAATATAAATTGAATGAAGGAAAGAAAGAACGTGGATAAGTGAGCGTATGCGGAGTATAATAAAATCACAGGAATGATCAGGTAGGGAAGAATAAATTAAAGGGCGGACATGGAACCTGATATAATTAAAAGTTTAAAAGAAAGATGATTTGATGAAATGAAAATAATGGAACGTAAGATAACCATTAATTGGAACAGACAGGAGGCAGACGAAAAGATTCTGAAAAGCCAAAATCTGGAAGGATACAAGAGGTATCGAAACCACCCGGGAAGCTCATGCATTAGTTCATTTATGAGTAAGGAAACAGAATGCTTAAAAATTAGGACGACTATAATAATTATTAGCACCGTTTCAACCTTTGTTTCATCAGGCGGTGAAATTTTTGTGTGTTGATTGAACAACGGCGGTCAGCCGGAAAGAGAGGAGAGCGCTCTAGAATTTAGGAATAAATTGTATTGAGATATAGGATCAGAGCCGTGTGATGAGTGGAGGGAACAGAATCAGTTAAGAATAAAAGGGATCCCAATTTGTTTTGGGAAGATTTTCTTGAAGGTAACAACTTAATTTTATTGTTGGCTAAAAACGTTCTTATTTTCGTTACGCTTCTTTTCCAATTTCTTTATACGTTTGTAATTTTAAAATTAATGAGAAAAATAATATACATTTATATCTGTAAAAATGTTAATAAAACCATTCTAGTATTCAGTTAAAGAGAAAAAAATATTACCTCATCAAACGGAAAGTAGCTGACCGTTAAAGCGCACAAGTAATCTACAATTAAAGTGAATATAATGAATAATATAAAGTTCCATGGTTTATTCCGTGCCAATTTTGGAAAATATATCATAATAAATAAAATTACGGCGCCAAAAATCGAACCGATTGTCAGTGGTACTACTTTGTTATCTTTCGCAAAATCTCGTAAATTTTGGCAATATATAAATATCGCGATAAAAATAGCGGCCGAGATTATCTGCAGTGCCAACATTAAGTAAACTTTCCTATCAAAACAAAAAAAAATCAAGAATACGTAAATGTTTGTATATCATATTTTACAATGTTTATAAAAATTATTAGGAAATTACTGTCTTTACTATTTCTGACGGTTTCATTTTTCCCAGTCATACTTTTCACGAACAAAGACTATCTATATACTGCATCTACACAACCTATTTTTATTAATTAGTTAATAAAATAATATAACGAACAATCATAAATATAAATAACGAACATGTTAAAATTGAACATTAAATGGATATGTATAAAATGTTTTTGAGGATACATTTGACCTTCAGTTACAAAAGAAAAGAAATATTAATTAAGATGAACCCTAAGTTTGTCTTTACTAATTTTTCTTTCATTCTTCTTTTTTAGATGAAGATAAATGATTTACATTAGGATCTATCTGAAAGCTGCTGGCAGGGTCATAGGTGGCTGACAGTAAAAGGCCTTCAGATATGAAGGTTAGCTGTGAATATAACGAATAAACAGTCCTCGACCAAAAATAGCAGCAACAGTAGCAGGAAGTAGTAGATAATACATGGGTATTATTATCTCAAGAAAAGCTACATAATTTTTATGCCTTTGTTATGACATGGCAAGTAATGCCGTCATCGAATAAGCACATCTCCGAAATGGACAACTGCATTTCAGTATTCTAAGCTTTCGATTGCGGGAATTGAAGACGGCTATACTCAAGCAAACAAAGGCGTAAGTTTAGTATCAACTATAAACGGCAAAGCTGCAGCACATGGAAAGCAACGAAAAACTACCAAGTATTTTTATTTCTATTAAATCAAATATGGCTGAAAACAAAAATATTATGCACCTAAGTCCCTGGCAGACCTTCAATGGTTATAGTCTGCTAAGAATATCTGGGTCAACCATTAGGATTTTCACGTGGAATGTCAACACGATATATCAAGCAGGAAAAGCACAGAATACTGTCCACGAAATGACTAGAATGAAGATAAATATTATGGCTATTAGTGAAATGAGATGACCTAACAATGGAAAATGTGTAGTAAACAAACACTCGGTATATTACTCAGGTAGGGAGGATAGTAAATACCAAAGAGGAGTAGGCATCATTGTCAATTACGAAATGTTCAGACATATATCAAATTTTATCCCAATATCAGATCGTGTAATGTTGCTGAAATTTGGTTTCAAATCGGTTTGCTTAAACACTATTCAGATCTATACACCAACAGTAGATAGGAGCGAGGAGAACATAGAAGACTTCTACCAAAAACTATCTCAAACTACAAAAAAAGATTCCTAAGAAAGATCTTACAATTATCATGGATGGCTTTAATGCGAAGATTTGGAAAGGTAGATTTAGTGAGAACATTGGCCCATATGATTTGGATGAAAGCAACAAACGTGGAGATTACTTGTATAACTTTAGTATAGAAAATCAGTTCATCGTCACCAATACTTTCCTCAAACTAGATCTCATGCGACTATATAGGTGAAAGTCAGTAAGGGCACTCGCGACAGAATAATAAGGAACCAAGCAGACTATTTCTTGGTGAATAGAAGACTTAGAAATAGTGTAGTTTCAGTTAAAACTTACACAGCGGGAAACATCGGGTCAGATCACAATCCGCTAGTTGGAATAATATGAATTAAGCTAAACAGAATTAAAAAGAAAGCCTTGCCATTATACGACTGTTGAAAACTTAAAAAGTATAATATTCAGCTAGAAATAAAAAGAGAATTAGAAAATAGATTTGTAGTCAAGAATGTGGCTGAAAACTACAAAAATGATCTAGAGGAACTGGTAGCTACAACTGAAAATATCAGTCAGAAATATTTAAAACATGACGGTAGCATCAGGAGGAAAGAATGGATGGCAGAAAATATCTTACACCTAATGGAAGAAAGAAGAAAAACAAAAAATGTAAATAAGATGGAATATAGAAGCTTATAAAGAGAAATAAGAAGAAAAATTCTAGAAGCCAAAGAAACATGGACTAAAAGAAAATGTGATAAGATTGAAAGTTTACAGAAAAAACACGAAAATTTTATGTTACACCAGAAAATAAAGGAACTGACAGGAACAAATAGAAGAAGTACGGCTACATGTCTAACCGATAAGCAAGATGAAATAATAATCGAAAGGCAGGAACGTCTAAAAACATGGGAAAAACATATGGAAGATTTATTCCATGATGAAAGGTCAGCGCACCTGTTATTCTTGTAAATGTTGACTTCGGACCAAGCATTAGAGTGAGCGAGGTGCAGTATGCAATTGATCTTACGAAAGATGGAAAAGCTCCCGGTCCAGATAAATTTCTCAGTGAATTTTTAAAAATGATGGACGAAAATGGACTAGGATGGTTAATACAAATTATTAATAAAATACGTGACAAAGGTGAATCAAAGAAATCTGAAGCAAAAGCGTACAATGAGTATCATTCGTCGCAGAATTTATAAAATATGTGACGAACAGATATCCATAACGCAGTTTGCACTCCGAGATGTTTTGGGAACAAGAAAAGCATTATTTTCATTACAAGTGCTGTTTCAAAGATGCAAAGATGTTAACTGTGACATATATACATGTTTTATCGACTTTCAGAAAGCATTTTATCAGGTGCAACACAGTAAAATGGTTCAGATTCTACAGAAAATTAGTTTGTATAATAAACATATACGGATTATTACAAATCTCCACTGGAACCAAGAAGCTTATGTGAAGATTGAAGGAGAGAAATCTGATACCAAGGTAATCCAAAGAGGTATGAGACAAGACTGCGTGTTATCAACGATTCTATACAATATCTACTCAGAAAAAATCTTTAATGAAGCCCTCCGAAGAGTCACTAGTTAACGGAGAACGCCTGAACAAACTCAGATATGCGCACAATACAGTAATTTTCACAGATAACTTAGAAAATCTCCAAACACTAATGAACTAAGTAACGAAAAATAGTAATAAATTCGACCTGAATCTGAATTT
The DNA here is from genome assembly GCA_039619475.1 of Icerya purchasi. Taxonomy (NCBI): domain Eukaryota; kingdom Metazoa; phylum Arthropoda; class Insecta; order Hemiptera; family Monophlebidae; genus Icerya; species Icerya purchasi. The sequence goes on along the minus strand of CM077116.1, from coordinate 447,846,648 downwards.
CAACAAAACCAAATATGTAGTAATTAGCAAGAACATCACACCACAAAGTCAGTTAATCATAAGAAACAAAAATATCTAATAAGTTGATCACCGCAAATATTTGGGAACTGTAATAAATGAAAAGTGGGGCCAATTTCAAGAATTAAAAAGTAAAATAGAGTATGCAAGGCATGCATTTAATAGAATGAAATCTCTATTCACATGTAAAGATCTAAATTTACGTAAAAAAATGAGACTACTCAGATGCTATGTATTTTTGATACTTTTGTATGGAGTGGAATCGTAGACATTGACGGAAGCCATGTCAAAAAGGCTAAATGCTTTTGAGATGTGGTTATATCGTCGTACCTTAAAAATTCCCTGCACAGAGAAGCGAACTAACTAAGAAGTATTATCGAGGACGAACAAAAAACTTAAAATCTTGAACACAGTAAAATCCAGAAAATTGAAATATATATATTTTTTTGAAATTCCATACATTGGTTTCTTACGAACTCAAGTAGAATAGAACACTAGATGAATAGACATAATTCACTATCTTTTTTCAGTTACTATATTTTTGGCTCACAATTTGTTTTATATCTTTTTCTCATCAGAAATTATAGCATTGCAATGTATTTTTTTCTCGTATGCGTTTTCACTGTTGCAGTTACATTTTATATATTTTTGCCTTTCTAGCACTTTTATATTAATAACTGGGATCACTTTTTGAAGTTAAGAAATATTTTCTCCAAAATTGAAAATCCAAATAAATCCTAATAAAACTGAATCTATTTTTTACAAGGAAATTTCTAAATTCTTCACCATTTAGAAAATGACTAAAAACTGAAGTGTGTACTTGGGCAGAAATCTATAAAACATACTAAGTACTTTCTCAGTAGAGTTTAAAAAAAGCTGTTCTCTTTTTCCTAATTTTTCAGCAAAAAATTTAAATTTTTATTAAAGATAAATTAATTATATATAAAAACACAATTATATCCAGGTTAATTTAGTTTCACAAGACAAGATTTTATTAAATTTTAAACAATGCAAAATAAGTGTTTTAGAATTACTTTAAGTATATTATTATATACAAGTATTAGTATGCACATAATCTACTATTTATTTTGTCAGTAATATCATTGAAGATCGAATCAAAACATTTTTGAAGACAGTACTTACATAATTAATTAATGCCACGATTATGGAGTACATAACTCCGAATCATGTCAGCTCTTTTAAATATTTTTTAAAGTATAATTTTCTGTAACAGATGTTTTTATAAAATTTTTAATAAAATAAAACCTTAAATTGATTACATAAATTCTTTATATATTAAAGAAATAACTGACACATGACTACTTTTTAACAATTTAATTTAGTTATTTAAAATTAATTTAAAATTTTTTATTACTGATTATACCAGATAGGAAGTGCAAAAAATCGCAGATTTTTTAAATTTAGTATTTAATTAATACTTTTGGAATTTAAGTTATAAACAGTTACATTTTATTAAAATATCAATGACCAAAATTAAAATTATATTAGAACTAAATTATGTAATATTTCAACTCCTTTAGTTTTACCATTTTAATTTTCATTTGTTACAATAGATTTTATTAAATACATTGGGACACTAAAATTAAAATTAATTAAATTAAAATTAAATAAAATTTCTAACGATATGCATAACTTTACTTGACAACACTGTATATCTTATCAAATAAAAACTGTCCATTCTATTGTTCACAAAGTTTAATTTAAAGAATTTGTTGCGTTTAGTGTGAAATGGGAATGTGTTTTTGTACATTTATATTATTGTAAAAAAGAATAAATTAGTCTCGTATTTACAGAATCATTAAACGAGTTTGTATTGTTTCATTATTTTTAAAATCAATTTAATTTACAATTTTCGTTTGAATTTTATGTGAACCATATTTATCGACTCTTGAGAAAAATTAAAATTTGCCAAATAATAAAACATTTTAAATTAGATTACTAAATTTTTTTTTTTTTAATTTAGAATATATTTAGAACATACTGTTTACTGCATTATTTACATTAAAATAAGTTACATTGAAATTATTTTAATATTTAGTAGAATATAGAAGTAACTAAAAATTCGTTTGTCGGAGGTATGGCGTTATTGTATTCAGTTAAAAATGAAAATTTTTATTTACTTTTTATATTTAAAGAAAATACCAATAATTTTTATTTGTTGTAAATTTAAATAATGTGAAAAATTTAGCCTTATAACTAACTTACTTTTTGTCTATTAATATTGATAAAGGAGTTATTGCGTTGTGATTATAAAACAGGATATGAAATCAGGAAAAAATAAGTTATTTCCATTTTAAAAGGTTGTAAGTCAAAAGCATTTTTTCAAAATTCAATTTAGTTATTTTAATATTTATTGTCTGTTATACTGCTGAATAATTATTAGAATAAGTGTACATTTTGCGTTCCAATCAAATTGTATTATTGTAAAAATATATTAAAAATTAAGAGTAGGTCAAATACTGCATATTTTTGCCGCGAGCTGCCTATGATTTATATATTATTATTTTTGATTTAAAAAAAATTGAACTGTAAAGAGGAGATAAATGTGATATCATGTTTTGGAGATTTATAATTCTGTACCTGTGAGTGCATGTTTCGCATAGCTGAATTCCTGTGTATTTTTTTTTTTTGACAACAAGACTGTTCACGATTTATATTTCATGTGTTTATATATTTAAAAAAAGAAAAAAAATCAATTGCAATCGAGAATAAATTAATTTGAATTGTGTATATATCTTCATAAATCTTGAATAATGGGTGTTTTTTACAATAATACATTCGTGTGTTCTTTTCTATATGAATTTGCCCGCGATTTATATTTTGCATGTTGTGTAAGTAAATGTGCTGCGGTGTTTGAATTTTTAATAAATGAATAGCAATGAATATATGTGTTATAAATAATTTAACTACTGTTAATTTTTTCCAACCATCTCTCCGCAGTTATTTGTTGTTTTCAGGTTTAAAATAAATGTGAATTGCAATAAAAAATATTTTAAACTATTTAGTTTGCCCTGTTTTTAATTTTTTAATTTTCTTATTAGCAATAGTTGTATTGCTCAATTTTTTATGGCTTTTGGGTACACTACGAGTAACGGCCCAATCAACCTAAAACAATAACATATAACTTTGTGTTCAGCTTTTAATTAAGGCGAAATTATTATTTTTTTTTTATGTTATTCTTGAACTGTAAAATGTAATATACTATAAAATGCAGGCAACGCTACAGATATAGCTAGTCGCATATAAAGATGTCTTGTAACTTATAATGTATTATTAAATAAAGTTTTATTTATTCACTCATTCATTTAACCTTTCTTGTAAACCAAAAGTTGATTATAGCTCTAGATACTTTCTAGTAATATTGTATCTTGGTTCATTATATGGCGTTTTTGAACATAGCATTTCTATTGATTTTACCCGTTAGCAGATACCTGTTACGCTTCAATATTTAAAAAAAAAAAAAATTGTTGCTATATGTTAAATTCGTCATGAGTTTAACAGTGCATTTAGTGATATCTTATGTTTAATGTTGTTTATAGTTCGATAATTCTTATTCGAATAATATATGTATATTAACGATCGCCAAATGCGTCTTTGTAATGTTAAACTAAAATTTGCCCGTTGTTACAACAAAGCGAAATCTAACTGAAATGAATTGATTCTTACGCGACGAATTTTAATCTTTCTGCTTTACCGAGTTTGTCCAAAGTAATTAGTTCGTCTTTTTCACTTTTTGCTGATTCGACATCTGCAGTTGTGTTTTCGGGTGTTGCCATATTGTACTTAGCCTAAGAAAACCAGCATTTAATTCAAATGTAACCCCTGTCTCAGAATTTCTGGGGAATTACGATTTTTATGATCCAGAACATAATATCGCCTATGTTATCTTTAGGTCGCCTATTTCGAACGTCGAAAACTTAAAAATAATCTACATTCTTCAAATGTTACAAGTTTTATATTTTTCGTAAGTTTTCACGAACCAGCCATAATTTTACACATACCTGATCAGTTAATTCATCAGCCGTATATATTTAACAGAATACTAAAAATGAAAAATAATTATGAAAATGGGATTTTTTTATTGTTGCAATTTTTCACAATGAATTGAAGTCAGCTATTTAAAGTGAATAAATGTTTGGGAAATAGATATTTGTTCGTTTAGTAATAATTTATATCCGAATTTTATTAATGACCGGTAAAAAATTTGTTTGCATAGTATAGATTGATTAGACGTTATTAAGATTTTTCCAGTTGACTGCCTACATAGTTAATGCGTATATTTAAATTTAGCGGTAATTTTTCGATATAATCATACGAAATAATTACTATTTGGGAATTCGTTTTCGTTAGTTGTAATTTAATTAATATTAACTCAATAACCAATAATATTTTTTACTAACCGTTAAATTGATAACTATGTTTGCCATACCAGGTGGCAGAATCAGAAATCATGGGTCGTCTCTTGAATTATGCGATACATGTTGTTCGCGGTGTTATAAAGAGAGAATGTTTAAGAATTAATGAAAAGAGAATGAAAAAAGTGTACGAAGGAAAAAATAAGTCTATGGCCAGACTGGATGTGACAAAATGATTCATCATACGAGTAATAAGCAGTTAAAACGATCGACTAATCATATAGAGAGCAGTTTCAGCGTTGTTTTGCGATAGAAATGTTTACCTGAATTTCTATAAACGTAATTTTTGAATAATGTTCTTATTATATTAGCTTAGCAGTAAATTAGCGGATTATTCTCGTCGCTTTTTGATTAAACGAACACATATAACTTGCTTTATTTATTGTATCTTCGAAATTAAAAAAAAAAAAAAAAAAGTTGAGACATTAGAGAAGAACGAAAAAAAAACGTCTGATTCGATAAGAAAGTTTTTAGAACAAAAAATGTATACTAATAAAAAAAAATGTACAAAATGTGCAATGTGTTCTTGTTAATCAGATTAACATTGTAACTGTAAAATGTAGAAACATGAAATTTGATACTCTTACCATATTTAAAGTTTGTGCAAAACAAGACCATTTTTTCGAAAAATTTAATTTAACTGTTTTAAAATTTATTTCTTAACATTTATGACCATTTACATTTTGCTAAAAAGTAGTTATCAAAGAATGTTGATTGCAACAAATGAAGCTGATGGCGTGTAGTACTACGAGCTATGAAAGTATTGTTTCGAAATCATTATAAGCTGATTTTTTTAATTACTTAATTTTAAACAAATATCGTATATTTTACGTATTATAGAACTGCTAAAAAAAGTTGTAATTTCCTAGTTTTATAATAAATTTGTCAGTAGTATGTGAGAAGCTTTTTGTTTTCTATCGATGGGGTTTATATTTTTATTGGAGTTATGAAATATGTAACTAAATTTTAAGTTAGAATCTACTAAAATAAGTATCCATGAAGTAAATGATTACAATGATAGAAAGAAAAAAATCATAAAATCCTCACTTTTTGGTGATGATTACTTTGCAATTTATACAACAGATAAAACCGAGTCTAAAAATCGTCATAATTACTAAATTTTTTGATTGACACTTCTAAATTATAAGATAACGACAGATTTTACAACAGCATACATTAAAATTAAGTACAATTACTAAAAATGTAGAAAATTTAATTTAACAACTAGCATCTGTATTCATTATTCAGTACGATTCTTAACAAAACGCGAGAATTTGTAGAGTATATTTATTAATTACTGTTAGTTCAGTTTAAAAAATTAGTTACGTAATGTAATAAATCATGTCTATTTACAGAGCGTTCAAAAGGTTTATATTAGTTTGCTATTTTAGTACCGATTTATTAATTGCTTTACGTTTGAAATGTATGTGAAGGATCTTTGTACCTAACTGTTGTGAAAGAATTCAATTTACAAAATGATACAGTTTATTTTATATCATTATGCGCAGTTTATTTTCATTAAAATAAACAGTATTGAATTTATTGTTTACTAATTTTGGATGGTGTGGAAAAAAAATATATGCCACTTTTACGCCTAGAATTAAAATGTCACGTAACATTCAAAATTGATGTGATTAATTAAAACCGATTCTTGTTTAAGAATTGTAGGACATTATCATTTTAGAGTTCAGCAAGGTGTGACGAATCAAGCATTTCTTGATTTTAAGATAATCTCCGTTTTTACAATGTCAAAAACGTATGGGCTACCAAATATGTACAAATTACAAGATCAATAATTTGCTCTATTAATAGTCCTTCGTATTTCGTTGAAAGATATATCGTGGTGAAATTGAGAAAATGTGCATCATATTCGTAAAATGTCGCATTTTATAGAAAAATTGAGAACCATAATATTAGGAGGAACGGATTAGTTAAGTTTCAACTTTGTGTTTTATTCACGAATGTTCTTCTGATGGCAAAGTCGATAAAAGATTTAGAAATATGCGATTCCGTAAGCTTTCTATGATTTTGATAGAAACATTAGTTTGTACTAGTGTGATAATATTTGATGGTAAGATTTTTCAACAAGAGGAGGACGTGGCAATGGGTTTTTAGGTTTGGCGTAGATTTTTTCGAATTATGGGTTTTTAAATATGTTGTCTGACAACAAGGAAAAGAAACAACGGTCAAGTTTCTCTTAGCTTCCATCGTGGAAGAACTACTAAATGGTATTTTGCCATTTTTAGAAGTGTATTTGTGTGTTAAACCAACTTATATGAATAAATATTTATATAAAGATTCGCATCATTTAGCCTAAAATAGGCAGGAAAAACATACAATTTAAAATTCTAGATAATTCTTATTTGTTTTACATGAAAATTCACTAAAAAGAGTTTATCACTAAAAACCTATAACTTCGGAATTCTGACATCAGTCATACTTCGCAGAAGATTTCAAATTGTTCTATGTAAAATTTCCGTAAAATTATAACGTATTACAGGCGGCGGAATTCCCCCCCTCCAAATTTTGAAAAGATCTGATCACAGAACAATGAGCAAGTGCTCAGAGCGGTACAATTTGAGGGGCGGAATTATATTTATTATACTTACACTGTAAAGGAACTGTTTTTTAAAGTGATACGCTTTATAATACTGGGTTAGGTAGCCAAATACTTTGTCTTCTTCATTCATGTTCAATTATATTTAATTTTTTTTTAAATCGCTTTATACCGAGAGAAAAATAGTTCAATGAGAAATATTTTTTTACTTATAATAAATAACAAACAAATAAATGTTTTACTTCTCACACAGAGACAATTTTCGTTTTCTCGGCGGCATAATGAACTTGAAATTCAAGCGGACTACTGGAAATATTATTGTTAATCATGTTTGTTTCACTTTTCGTGCTATCAGTTTTTTAATTCGTGTGGGAGTGCATATAAAAAATATTTACGGATTCCGGAAGTTAGTGTACACAATTCAGTTTATTTAAAGTAGATTTTTATTGCAAAAATGAAAAGATAACGAAAATCAGACGTAATTTAGATTTTGTTTGTTCTTGCAGTTTGTGATATGCTTCAGTCTTTCCTTTCGATTTATAACAGCTGGCGCTTCACTCCCCGCAAAACCCCTATTCTGGCATTTATTTCACATCGTCCCAGTTCATTTTGGCCGTATATTATCTCTTTCAACTATCTCCCTTATTTTTCCTTCGACTTCACTGATATCTGTCATCCTCCTAAGGTATTTATCCGTCCCTCATTTGCTAAAAATCTCCCCCAAGCCGTAATTAAACAGGTATTCTACAGCATTACAAAAAAAAAAAAAAGCATTATCAATTCCCTATTTCCCTCTCATGTTACCATTTACACGGATGGCTCGAGGGGGCCTGGTGATGTTGGTGCTTCCTTCCTCCTTCCTGATTTTAACCTCTCAGAATCTTTTCGCCTACCTTATTTCTGTTCCATATTCACAGCCGAGTTGTTGGCTATCCTTCGCTCTATTATTTTCATTTCCTCGAATCATTTTTCCTCTAAATTTTTAATTATCTCTGACTCTTTGAGCGCCCTTCAGATCATATCCTCTCCCCTTCCTGATCATTCGTACGACTTTGTTATCTTCCGTATACGTTCACTCATTCACAATCTATCATATCTCCGTTCAATCAATATTGATTTTCTGTGGGTACTTAGCCACTCGGGCATATTTGGTAATGAAGCGGCTGATTCCTTGGCTCGGGCTGCTGCTGCTTCCTCTCGTCTTTTTTTTTTTTAAATTCCATCCGATAACCTCTTATCAATTTGTAAAAGCTTTCATATCCGATTTTGGTCGGACACCTATGTTTCCTGTTTTTCTAATAATTATTCATTTCATCCGTCTATTTAGCCTACTCTTCCTGCATATTCATGGTTTCTTTTGCATCTCTCCCTTCGGCGTTCTGGTGTTGTTTCCATTGTTCGTATGCGCTTTGGCCATTCTTTGCTGCCATTATCTAAATTTCATTTTTCCTTGATTTCTTCTCCACACAGTCCTCTCCATCCGGATGATGCAGTTATTTGCGACGCCGATCATGTGTTTATCCAGTGTTCATCTCTCTCTATGGAGCGTTTTTCCTTGTATTCTGCTGAAGCTTGGACTTCCTACTCTTTATTGTGCTTCTTATATCCTGTCCTTTCCTTCCCAACTAATTATTCCTGCTATTTGTTCCTTTTTAGATAAAATTTCTGATCGGATTAAAATGTAACCGACTTCTTTCCTTACCTTTTGTTTCTGAGTAAGTTCCTTGGTTGACGAGCCCAAAAAAAAAAAAAAAAAAAAAGAAATGCTGGTTGTTAGTGTATCCTAAAAAAAAGCGATACTAGGTTTTAGAAAAATGTAACAATTGTCTTTTAATATTCTTGTTGTTTCTTCGCTCAATTTTGTTGATTTTTTAGAACCCACTCCGCAAAAGTGATTAAAGTACGCTACTGTCTCCAAACGTCGTCTCTCGAAGTCGCTAAACAAACTGTACAAAGTACAGCCAGAAGTTCTGTCGGTACTTTAAACGCGAATTACGACATAACAGAGCAACGGAGACCCAATAAAAATTATATTTTTGAAAGCCTTCAGCAGCGACACATTTACAAAGACGTCGTGGCCATTCGTCGTCTATGGAATTACGAATTGTGTCCAATGGAAAATCCGTTACAGTTTTCCTGATAGATTTCTCGAGTGCGTCGACATTTCGATGACTTTTCGCGCATGCTACCGCTTCTATCTTTTGCCAGAGAGAGTAATCTAACGGATTTAAGTCGAGGCTACCACTTGGCCAGCCTTCTGCTCTGATAAAATCGGGAAGATTGTGCTGAAGCCAGGTTTGGGTCGTCTTCGCTTTGTATCTTGCTGAAAAATCCAGCGGTATGCCTCAAACATCTTCCTATTCAAAGGTTTAACCACCGCTGTTTTTGCAAATAAGTTGCCGAGAGTCAGGATAATTTTAAAAAATGTATTCGACGAAAACGAATATGGCGTATGCCCTGAAAAGGGCTATTTCAAATATTTGAACGACGAAGAAAGTAATAATAACGGAAAATAGCGCAAAGAGAAATACGAATGAAGGAACCGCTAGAAAATGAGGAAAACGATACGAAAGGAGACGAAAACGGAATATAGAGAACGAAAAAGGGGGGGATATAGAAACGAAAAACACGATATTACCGAAAAAACCGAATAAACACAACAACGAGGTATACTAATCGAATCGAATCAAATAGAACGTTGAATTAAAGCCGGCACAGATAACAGAGATAAGGAACGGCCGAGCGCTGTTGATCACATATCAGCTGCACGCTGCACCGGACTTAATTTATTTTTACATAGCTAAAATGCGACGTTGCATTTTAGCCGCTAACCACCGCGTTCAACATTTTTTGGTACACAAGCGCGGAGGTTTTGATGCTAGCCTCGCAAAAGTAAACGTCTGTGAAACCTTCCTTCCAATTGACACCAAAATATACTATGACTTGAGCTGGATGATGCCCGCGTTGAACGCAAGGTACTTTTTTATCCGGTGCTTCGATAGAACACTTACGACTCTTCTACAGTAAATCATGTTTTCATTTGTGAATAAGAGATCGCGATAAGTGCCGCTACCGTACAAGCACAACAAATTCCGAGTTCGAACGCGCCTAATTTTTTTAAATTTCGCCGTCAACAGGTGCCGAACGTATCGTTTATATGCGAAAAGACCCAAATCTTCGTTCAGAATGCACGACACAGTGTGAGGAGCGAGATTCATCTCTCGAGATAGGATTGTTTGCTTACGCACAGGATTGCGCATTATACGAACAGCGTTTATCGCTTGTTTCGTTCGTACAGGACGTGGACGTCCTAATCTGACCCGATCATCGAGTGTGTTTGTTTCTTTCCATCTTGCAATTGTACGAAACACAAACCTTCCATTGATACCGAGCGATTTCAAGGTTGTATGAATCTTCATTGACCGTCATACTGAAATAATGCGATTACCGCAACACTTTTTTTATAAATGCCCCACTGTGACGTACTCACGCGCTTCATACAAGCAGCCTGCCGACTCTTTGCTGTAATTACTGAATACTAATCGTATATACTACATTTAGGCAGTGTTACCATTTCTCTACACTCAAAACTTCTTTTTTTTTTTCACGCGTTCACATTTTACTGACAGAACTTATGGCCGTACTGTGTACAATCTCAGCAATAAACCATATAAACGTCTGAAATCACGACTACGATTTTGTACTATCCGCTGAAAAAACCAGATTATATAATCTTTATAAACAAAATATAGAATTAACAGTTTGTTTTAAACTAATTATAGCAGTATAGACGGTCAAATTCTTAGCGGTCTTGTTAGATAAAAAATTATCATGGAAAGAACGTATTACATGCATGCGTTCTACTAAATGCATTCCTGTTCTTGAAGAATGCTAAAGTTGCCGAAGCATTCTGATCTAGGATGCAGCAAAAGAACATTACTAGAATTATATCGTTTCCTTATCCGAATAAAATCAGATTTGGTGCTCAACTTTATAATTCAGCAAGCAGGTGCACTCAGAACTACGCTAACGGCAAGTCTATCTGTAGAAGCCGACGAACCTCGTCTCAGATATTGGAAAATGATTCAAATTGAAAATCTAGTTTATGCTGCAGCTATATCACACTTACCGGCAAAAAACCTATTTAAAAACTATTTTGGAAATAAGTCCAAGTCTGCTCAAAAGAGCGGTCAACATATTGCCTTAAGATTTAAGAATACCATCCAGATTTCCTATACTTGAAAACATACCGTTCGTTTCCTCATACCTTCGTACGTCCTGCACTATGGTTAATACCGCCAATTCAAATTATCGACGAGCTTTAGAAGTTAATGAACAACTCTCCAAGTACTTTAGATATTCAAGCAGGGTTGAACAGCGTTTTCGAGCGATATGCAAACAGAGTACACTGTTATTATATCGACAACAGCATTTTCCGGAGCAGCTTTCTATTTTCCGAATGCAGCACATAAGGCTGAAAATTTACTGGTTTTTTCTCACCTACCACTACTGAAATGTATACAATATATTTCACATTATAAGAAATATTGCGAGCACCTATAGCATATCAGTTTATTATTTTTTACAGACTCGGTTAGTTCCCACGCGAATATATCCGGACTATATTTAATGTCGATCCTATCGTACAGAAAATCCACGAAAACCTGACAGAAATGCATTCGATTTGGATATTCTTTTTTCATAAGTTCTGAATCATAAAGGAATAAACGTCAACAAAATCGCCGATAAACCGGCCAAAGGAGCGATTTCATTGTTCCTGTAAACGAATAACGAATCCATCATTACTGCAGACGACTTGAAGATCGATTATAAAGAAAGAATTACACGACAAATGCAGAAGGAGAACGATTCCAATTACAAACCACTTCACAAGTGAAAAGGTATAAGAATGGATCTCAATTATAAAAAGAAGAAATGATTTTATCTAGATTAAAACTCGGTCATTCTGTCGCAATTCACTCATATCTGTTTAATAATACATTTGTACCATCCTGTCTCTTCATCTGACACATCTTAGCACATTGTAATAACTTATCCGAATCCCTCCAAAAGTTTAAACCACCAAACCTAAACCAATTATTAAGTAGTAATAGCCTACATGTAAACGACCTCTTTTTGTTCCTCAAACATTGTAATTTATACAATGTTCTGTGAGTTAATTTAATAAACTCGGATTGATGACTGCATAGTTGTGTTTAAGTTCAAAGTTGTATGTAACAAATAAATAAATAAATAAAAGAGCTCCAGTGTATACTGCAGACCGCTTTAACTACCTATAAATAAAAACAAAACAAAAAAAAAAAATTATAAAAATAATTTTAAATGTATTTGAATATTATTTAAGTGGATTTTCTGTTTCAATAATGATTGCTCGTTTTTTTTCTTCTTTTTTTATGTGTAATTTAAATCGACGCTCGGATACGGTGAAATTGAAGAAAATGATATGGTGAATAAAATGACAAGATTTATACCGGATATTTGAGAAATAAATTGAATTAAATATCCGTGAAATGATTACAGGAATCATTTCGAAATGCTACACACACGTTAAACGGAAATGGGAGTATTATAAGAACGATACGGCAGAAAATTGTTGTAGGTTTATTTATTTTTTTATTGTTATTTTTTCGGTTGGTCAGCTAATTGTGCTGCGCAAATGAAATTTTTCTATATTTTCAATGTGCGGTAGTGAGATTCGAACAATGTTCTACTTTACCGAAACACCACTGTCTAACTCTACCTACGTTATAGGTTTTAAAATAGCATACTAATGGGATATACGCGATTTTCATAAAATTTTCAAAGTCAAACGTGAAATCTGATTTGATGTGATTAATTACTCGGAGAGCATCAATCATCTGCTATTTTCTCTCGCAAATTATTTGACAGACGCAGAGATACATTTTTCAGGGACTTATTTCCTTTTTGGCTTTTCCTCCTTATAACATGCGGTATATGCTTTGTTATGAGGACGAGGCTTTGATTGGCTTCTTCAGGTTCATGGTCGATTGGAACATTATGGTTTAGATAGCAGTTGTTTAGAGCTATTTTATTTGTTTATTTTATCTGTTTATTCGTTTTTATTTTATTTCATTTTATGTATTTATTTATTTACTTTTTATTCTTTTATTTTATTTCATATGTTCGAAAAAAAGAAGGTTAGTTTCGGTTTAGAATGAATTTATGTTGAAAATGGCCGCCACACGGTTCAAATGCCGGGCTAAAAAGAAAACAAAAAAAAACAATATACATACACCCGGTTTTCTAATGATATTATGTACGATTAATAATAAGTAGGGTTCGGATTTTGTATATAATGCATATTTTTTTCGCTTATAGCTACCGCTTTAATATTTCGTATCTAGACGTTTCGAGGGTTGTAGAATCGAAATACGCTACTTGATTAGTGCTCTAAATCAGGGGAGATCCAGAAATGCGTTTTGAGGAGGGATATTATATAATTGCGCAATATCTTATACAGTAGGCAGTAGATTTAAGAAATACTTTGTTTCATAAAGAAAATAAAAAATAGCGACCTCTTCAGAAATTTAAAAATATTTTCAAATATCTAATTATTACAATTTAATTTAAATTTCCTTTTATTTTTAGTTGAAAAATAAAAAAATTATAAAATGGTAGCTAAAGTGGTGGGATAAAATTTGAATAGTAAATTACTAGAAAGAATAGAATGATAGTATTTCTATTAGACTTTACTTCTTTTTTATTTTTGTTAGTAGTCCGATATGAATTCTTTGTACGTAAGCGGGTAAAAAAATATATATATTTCTCGTTGAATTATTATTCATTTACATTGCAAAATAAAAATTAAAAAATTAATAAAAAAGACAAAAAACCGACAACAGTTGTGTTTAAAACAGATCTAAAACGTAACATTAATAGAGTTTTACTAGAAAACAGCTCTAAATATTAGCTGCTATAATTAAATCCGTAAGTAACATTTACACAAAACTTTTATAGTATAAATTAAGTTTCTCTATTGTAACAAATTTTTTCATCGAGGTTTTGGTTCTTGGGAGGTGCTTCCTATCACCCCATGGATCCGGCACTGTATATACATATATATGCATATATATAACTCGTCCATTATGACCTCGCAAGGGGCTGTGCCCCTTGACCCCTTTTGCTTTCATTTCTGTCTCTTGTATAAAATGATCAAAATTTACAACGTAATTCTTACTGGCATCAACACAAAAAAAAAAAATAACATAACCACAAAAGTCCTATTCTAACATTTAACTTTCATTATATAAAATTAAGGCATTTTTTCGTTACATTTTTCGTTACATTTTTCGTTACATATTTCATTGCATAAAATTGGGACATTTTGCGTTACATAAAATTGGGGCATTTTTCTGGGACATTTTTCCGAATGGGGGGTTGCCTAAGAATTACGTTGTAATTAATATGTATATAAATATATGCCCAGTCCTTCCACTAAACGCGCTGAAAAAATTGAAAATAAAATAAAATCGTCGAAGAATGTAACGTGATTACGCGTTATCTTTTCGGAGTTTACTTAGTAAATTACGCTAAATTAAACAATGCTTCGTCCCCCCTTCCAGCGACCTGAAAGAAGGGTGGCAAACCGTTTTCTCCCGCAAAACCTAATGAAACCGTTGTCGCTGACCGAACGGACCAGACAGGTAAGTATAAACACACACCAGGTAAGCCACACTTACCGGCGACGCCGTTACGCATATGCACAGACAACGCACACTTCTTCCGACACACAAAACCCTGCATCCGCATCGACCTCGCAAACAATAAGTGTACACTCATTATTGTTTGATAACATCAACTCTACGGCTAATGCCGTTGATAACAAGCCCGCTATACAAGATGTTGCAATGCCGATAAACACTAATACTACGCAAGCTTCTTTCGTATCAAAAGTAAAATCTAATAAAAGAATTATTCCACTGAACGATTTTAATTATCCATCTGAAGAGCAAGGCGTAATCTATCCATTCTTAACCAACCACGATGTCCGCGATTATTTTATTGCGCTAAAAGGCCTAGTCGGAGGGCCATTAAACATTATTGATTCGATTCCTTGTCCTTTCAAGGTCGGCGGTGACTGGAACTCCCACTCGCCTCTATGGGGTTGTTCCAGTTATATATAACAGGAATGGCACAATCATGGAGGAGGTAATTTTCAATTATAATTTGATTCTCCTAAATGATGGTCATCGCACATTCTTCGAGTCATCGTCTACTTCTAGTTCTATTGATCTGTGTTTCCTCCGATATAGTCCTCAAATCCTTGTGGAGAACTGTAGATGGTACCTTCGGCAGTGGCCACGTTCCGATTCTCATTGTTCTTAATGACTCCCATAGTCCTTCTCTTCCTTCTTCATTTGCGCCTTTGCATTATGCTGATTGGAATAGATTTCGGTTTTTTGTGGACTGAGACCTTCCTGCATATACAGGTAGAAAACGATGCTATTTCCCAATATTCATCCTTTATTAATTCTATCTCCTCTGCTCTAACATTGTCTTTCCTACTCTATCTGCAAGCCAGAAAAAGTCATTCTTTAAGGGCTTCATCACTGTAGTGGAATGGGGACTGCACAGCTGCTGTCAGTCAAAGTTTGTTTATCTTTAGATCATTCCGCTCTTAACCTACTTTTAATAACTTCTTGACTTATAAGAGTTCGAACGCTAGACCAAGATATATTCTCAAAAATGGCAAGAAAAGCTCTTGGAAATCCTTTTGCTTTTCCTTTTCTCGATTAACTCTCATTTCCAAAGTCTGGAAGTTGGCTGAAGCTTTTAGAAATTCCATTTCTGAACACCCGTCTAGCTCCAGTCTTCCTAAGGATACTCTTTCTCCTTTCTTTGACTCTATCGCTCCTGATTATGTCCTTAACTATGATGAAGTGGATTCTTTAATTCCTCTTTACCCATCGCCGCCTCATTTCGTTTCCTCCAACTTTTCCCTCTCTGAACTTCTTTCTTCCCTGAAAAACACCTCCCACTCCTGTCCGGGCCATAATAAAATTTCTTACTCCATCCTCAAAAATCTATCAGTAAAGTCTCTCAAAATTCTTTTAATCATTTTTAATTCCTTCCTGCAATCTGGTTCTATTCCTGATTCGTGGAACATCTTCGTTGTTATCCCTATTCCCAAGAATAATTCCTTTGCCCTTCGGTCTATTTCTTTAGCTTCTTGCCTAAGGAAACTCTTTGAAAGTATGCTTAACAAACGATTTGTCTGGTGGCTGGAACACAATAACTTGCTTCCAGACAACGAGTTTTTGATTTTCGTCCCGGCTTAGGCCTTCCAGATTGTATCAGTCATTTCCTTGCTGACATTTATAAATCATTTATTTCCAAAGATTCACAATTGTAGCTTTTATTGATGTAACCAGTGAATTCGAAAGCGTCCATCTTCCTACGCTCAAAAACGTTATGATTTCTTTAAATATCCCTGCATCCATATCCTTCCTAATTATCAATCTTTTTCAAAATAGAACTCTCCTTCTTTCTGCTCCTTCCTTTTCCGCCTCAAGGAAGATCTTCCAGGTCCTTCTGCAAGGTTCTTGCCTTAGCCCTACTTTATTTAACCTATATGTTTCCAAAATTGATTTTCTCTTCTTAAAATCCAAATCTTTATTTTTTGCAGATGATATCCTTGTTTACTCCTCTTCTCGTAATCTTCTAATTGCCATTGAGGAACTAAACAGCTCCTTAAGAACTCTAGAAGAGGCCCTTTCTAACATTCATCTTTTCATTTCCGCTCCTAAATCAGCAGCTGTAGTCTTCACCCTTCGGCCTTACAATCCGGGCTCATTTCAGATAAATCTAAAAAATCATTCCATTCCAATAGTCAGTTCTTTTCGTTATCTGGGTATCATTTTATCCCCTCGTCTGTCTTTCCATGAACATATCCATTTATATGCTTTCTCGCTTAAAGTCTTAAACCTTCTTAAAGCCTTCTCACCTACGAGATGGGGAGATGTTCCTTCCGTGCTAATAATGTCGTACAAATCTCTCATACGCTCTAGATTGGATTATTGCAGTTTCTTATATGGCAAATCTTCCAAATCCGTTTTCTACAAATTAGATCGTCTCCAAAACGGTTGCCTTCGGCTTTGTCTCGGAGCTTTGAGTCATCTTCTATTCCAGCCATTCTATCTGAATCCAACATCTGTCCTCTGTTCATCCGAAGATCTTATTTGGGTTATCGCTTTTTCATCAAACGTTTTTCCACTTCCTCGTCAAATATCAGTACCTCTTATTCTTCTATCCTTCGTCGCTGGCGTTTTTCCTTCAATAAAATTCCTATACTATCTCATATATCTATTAGCCGTTCTAAATTTTCCCCTTTTGTTATTTCCCATCACAAACTTCCATTCTTTTTTTACGTCTATTCCGAATTGTTAAAGCCACCAAATATCATCTTCATGCCATGCAAATCTTCTCCCTATTATATCGTCAGTGTGGAATTTAATAATACAATAAATTCTCTATTCCGCGATCACTCTTTAATTTTTACTGACGGATCGAAGAGCCCGATCGGAGTTGGGGCGGCATTCTTGTGTCCTCAGTTCAGTCATTCTCAGTCCTTTAGACTTCCGCCCTTTTGTTCTGTCTTTACTGCGGAATCTGTTTCTATCTTACAAGCCATTATTTATATTTCCTCTTCTGCAAGTTCTTCCAAATTCCTTATTGTTTCTGACTCTTTAAGTGTTCTTGTAGCGCAATCTCCACCTTCCCTTTCGCGGTTCACTGGTGCTATCATTCTTTCTATTCGTTCTCTTCTCCATGATCTATCTTCATCGACGTCTACCCAGATTGACTTTCTTTGGATTCCCGGACATTCAGGCATTGATGGAAATGTAGCCGTCGACCTCCTTGCTAAAGCTGCTGTTTCCAATGGAAATGTTATCAGTAGGGTTCCAGCAGACAATATTCTTCTTCCAACTAAATCCTGCCATCTTAGGCACTGTGTTTATGTTTTTCTTTTCGCCAATGCTAATTCTTTTTATCTCTTGATTAATCCTGTTCCTCTTTCTCGTCCTTGGTTCTATGATTTCCCCAGTTTGCTTCTGTCCATAATTACTAAATTATCTCGCCTCCGTTTCTCGCATAGTCTCCTTCCTTCTTCACTAAATCGCTTTTCTTTGGCTGCATCTCCTTTTTGTCCATTGGATCCTGAAGGTTCCCAGTATGTTTGTAATGCGAATCACGTGCTCTTCGAGTGCTCCGGTTTATCCCGCGAGCGTGAGTTACTTTATTATCACCTTTTTAAGCTTGGTCTTCCTGCTCCTTTCAACGCCTCTTATGTTCTTTCTCTACCTATTCTCTCAGTTGTTCCTGTTCTAGGGGTGTTCTTTGATTCCATTGTCGACAAAATATAAATATAGTTTTTATTCTATTCCATGCATCTATTCCATTTTACTGGGCTAATACTTTCTAGCAGCAAACCCAAGGGGGGTATAAAAAAAAAAAAAAAATCATTGCCGGTTCTCGGATATGAAAAAATAGAATTGTAATTTTTATCAAAACTAAAGAATTAACAGACACATTTTTCGCCAACGGCGCCGAGATAAATTTAGGGAACCAAATAGTTACGGCGCGACGAATCAAAAATCCAACTAATAAATTAATACTTTCCAACGTATCGGCCACTATCCCCAATAACAAACTAATCCTATATCTTCAATTTTTACTATCCTTAAAAATAGTATCTCCAGTATCCATATTACGAGTTAACCCATCCGATGAAGAATTTGGCCATATAATCAGTTGGCGAAGACAGATGTATACTGAACAAATTAACTTCTCTAATCTACCAGAATCCTTTCTTATAAAGCATAAAGAACATAACCATCGCATCTTTTTGAAACTAGAAGACCATGTATGTTCCAACTGTAATAAAACTAACCTAACAGAAGTAAAACAGCTGAAATTGAGTATTCCAACTCCTGAGGTCGAAATAAAATTAGATTTTTTTTTTCTTCTCTTCTTTTCCAGCTAATGATGGGAACGTTTCTGGGATCAATATAACAGTTTTATACTGTATATTTAAGTTTGCTGTAGATTAACAATATACGTTTTTATTTAATGAATTTTAACAGATTATTTACTTTCCGACCTTTCAAGATTTATGTATTTCTATTGTCAATTGCCTGAACTGAATAATAATGTCGGAAAACAAAAAAGAATATTGTTGGCTGACCTTTTTCACGCTGGTATATAATTGACCGCTAATTACAGGTTACATTATGTTCGATAGTGGGTAACTGTCCTTTGAATCATGTACCAAATATATACATACACATATATATACAAACACACACACAACACACATAGTAATTCTAAGGCCGGCCCCCATTAGATTTTGTAACGAAAAATGTGTTATTTTTTTTCGTCTCGATGCCGGTAAGAATGACGTTGTAAATTTTGATTATTTTATACAAATTATAGAAGAGAATGAGATAAAA
Source organism: Icerya purchasi (assembly GCA_039619475.1). NCBI lineage: Eukaryota > Metazoa > Arthropoda > Insecta > Hemiptera > Monophlebidae > Icerya > Icerya purchasi. Next base: position 447,827,146 of record CM077116.1, on the reverse strand, counting down.
ATGTTAGCTAGAGGGTCAAGGGGCAGATCTCCTCGCGAGGCTAAAACGGCCGAGTTTTATGTATGTTTATATATACTTACATACACTTCTTGTGACACAAATTTGATCTAGTTATGCTGTCTTCAATATATGTATATCAGATCATTTGCAGTTTCCATTCAAACTCGTTTAGTTTTCACAATTTCGTTTATATTTTCTATGTTTTTTCTTTTGCTGCATTGTTAAAATACCGAAAGATAAAAAAGTGCGCATTGTTAGTGTATTGGATTTCGAACGATACTGTATTTTCAACGGACGATAAAATGGTAAAATAGTGTGTTGCCAGATTTTGGCCTAATTTAATTGTTGCCGCTTTAAGAAGAACTTTGTTGGAATACTTCATCGTAATCTTGGATGAAATTTCAAAAGTAATAGTAAAAATTTTCGATGAGATGAAAACCAAATTTCTTACACTCCATTTGAAGTAGATGTAATAATAGTTCACTCAAAAATATGCGAATGTGAGTTGGTCGAAGGTTCTATTGAGCATTTGGATATGGATGTGGAACTGTCAGTTGTGTGATTTCCAAAGAATTAGTTTTATTCGTAAAATTCAAAACTTTACCGGTACACATTGAGCACTTCATTTAGAATTGCGAATCTAATGGAGCAGATGAATTATATAATTTTATTAAAGAAAGTAGGATTATATAAGATTGTTTCAAGTTAATCGAAAAAATGTTGTAATATTTCGGCTAAAGAAGGGGGAAAGTGTGTTTGTGCATGTTAAACGGTAGTGAGCTTAAAAGTGATCCGTTTTGTTTCCTTTTTTTCCCATTTGTTATCGTAAATTTGATTAAATTAATGAACAATTCATTTATCAATAAACAATAATGTATTTCTGTGACCTAATACGAAGTTCAAATTGGCCAAACGGATAAAAAAGAAAAGGCCTTTGATTTTAACATAGGAAGATGAATTATTTCTTAATTTTTTATCATTACTTATGTTTAATTATCAAGTCGTTATAGGTCAATGAGCACTTTTTCAACTCCGATTAAAAATTTAAAAAACATTTTTTATTACTTTTAACATTTTTCTTTTTCTTCTTTCTCATCTTAATATTATTCTTTTTTCTAGTCCAGCCTTCACCATTTCGGTAGTTTTGTCTTCCATTTAACGGTTTATATATTGTAGTCTTTTCTCAATATTTTCCCCTTTTTTCCCTGTTTTTCTCTTTTTAAATTTATGTTTTGTAATGTTCTATGAATTCGTGTATTAATAGGGAGCTATCTTTGAAGTCCAATTTGTCGCAATCTCGGTTATGCTCACTGGAAAGTATAGAGTTCCTAAAGCGTTTTCGTTCTAAATATGTTACTATTTGGTTCATATAATTTTCTGTCAGATAATATTGTTTATTCTTTTCTTCGGCGCCTACTGCAGGTTCCTCCACTTATAAAATTTTGGCTAGCGTGCTAGGGATTATTATGTTCCGTTCTCAGTTTTATTATGTTTTTTTTTTTTTGGGTGAGGGAGCGTCAACTGTGGACATTAACCCGGCGCAAGTGAAATATTTTGGAAGTTTCAATGTGAAATATCGTGATTGGGACCACGTCTTATCTGAAACCTGAACGAAACACAATTAACTAACCAACTACCTCACAGTGGGTGGTTGATTATGGTTACTGCATAATCTCTTTCGGGATCGTTACATACCCTAAATCAAGAAGCCTTTGTGATTGAATTCCGTATTGTTTGCATATAATCGTTTTCTTTCGGTTTATTAAGTCTGTTGAAATTTGCAATTTTCTAACTAACGGCAAAAGATTCCATAAATTTCGTTTTATGTCAGTTGTTTTGGTTTTTGTGGTCCCGTTCATTTTATTTCCCTTAGTACGTCAGTGTGATTGAATCCATTTTAGAATTATTTTCGTTACCCTGTCGTGATTTAAATAATTGAGGCATTTAATGTTGAACATTTTCTCACTATTTTCATTATATAAAGCGGTGAGAGAGTCTTTGAAGTTAATATTTTTTTGCTATCGGTGGGTAAAACCGTATGATTTTTCTAAATTAATGATAATTTATCCATTGCTTTTCTACTCTAGCTGTTGTTGTTGCTGTTTATTAGAAGGTGTCCGATACGATTGTGTTGCAAAGTCATTATCGGATGATTCTGATACATCTCCCGTTTATACATAGGCTATATAGACATCTTCGAGGCATTCCGTCTACTAGTTTACTATTTAATAAGTTCTTTCTCCTACTAGAGCTGTCACTTTTCTATTTACTACTGATTATTATTCTTTCATCTTAGCTTCAGCTGTCATTTTTTGACGATAATACAAGCTTTCATCTACAAATCTACATACCTACTAAATATTATCGACACAATATGTATGAAGTTTCAAGTATTGTCGTTTTTTATAACGATAATGTTGCTCATTCCGGAAGTTCTACTATTGTTGAAGCTGTTTTAATATTATTCCAAGAGCTTCCATGGTTGCCAGAATGTTGTTTGGAAAAAGTATTATTATTTCTGCTCGTTACTGTTACATTAAGAATAATATGATTTAATCCTTTGATTTTATTACTTTGTTTTATTTAGGACTAGCTTTACCCACACGACTTCGCCCCTGCATTAATGCCCGTTTAAATTTGTACTTGGAAATTATCCGGAATTTATATATATGTTCATATGTTATAATGAACATTTTTTTAATTCTTTAATTTATTTTATTTCACTTTTTTAAGTTGTACATCCTTTACAAAATATTCACTAGGGTTAACTCAACGACATTTCTGGAGGTCCCATAGCGTTCATCACTATAATCATCTGTTTTTTATTCCTTATTCACCATTTTAATCGCATTATTCACTTATTTTACAAACGGTTCATTTCTTATCCGCTAGCCATTTTCCACAACTTTACCGACGGATTTATGTCTTTAATTTTTTATATGGTGAACTCTATACTTTCATTAAAGATTTATTTTTTCTATTCATTTTTTCTTTCTTTGGTGAATATTATTAATAGAATAATTAAAATAAACCTTAAATACATTCTGCAATAACAAACCACTCTAGTAGGCAAGGGTTTAAGATCTAAAAGTAAATAATATTTCCGCTAGAAAATATTATAACTCCCGTTGCAGGATTCTTTATTCATTTCTTTGTGACTTTAATATACTTCTTTATAGAACATTACTAATACGCTGCATAGTTACTGAATTGTATACCGAAATGTGTGAAAAAAAAATTAAAAGATATTATTATATAAAATTATTTGTAACGTAAGGCGGTTTTGCGTAATTAATACATATAATTAGGCAGCAATTCAATAACATGTGTACGTTATAAAACTGGTTTCTGCGACTTCATCTTCTTTGCTGAAATATTTATTTATTAGAGTCAAGCGAGCTCCATGTTTGAAAATCAAAATTACTTTCATCACTGCAATCATTTGGTTTTTACTCTTTCTTGACCACTCCATTTTCCTTATACCATATTCACTTATTTTATAATCCATTCATCCAACTTGGCGATCCCATATATCCAATCTTAAAGTTAAATGTCATAAATTCCTATCTATTCTTAAATATGTATCAAACACAAAGTATATATAATGTACCTCCGAAAACTCTCCTCTCCATATACAAATCCTTAGTCATTTCCAGAATAAACTACGGGTCCCAGGCGTATGCGTCAGCCAGTCCCTCTTTACTTAAATCCCTTGATTCAATACACCACACGGCGCTTCGCACGATACTTGGCGCACATAGAACTTCACCGTCTGTAAGTTTGTGTGCCTTGTTAGGCATTCCCCCACTAAAGTATCTCCGAACCTATTATTACCACCGTGAGACCCTCGCTCTTTTCTCTAGTAAACGTGCCTGTCCTATCGACACAAATGACCTCCCCAACACCCCAGAGTTTCCTAATGACCCACTCCCAGAAATCCTGGCCTTCCTATCGCAGCACAACGTGAGCGTTATCCATTTCCCTAACCTAGCTCCTAACATCATGATTCCGCCGTGGGCCCCTTTAAACATTGATGTTAACTTTCATCCGAATATCGTTCAGTTGACAACAGCAACAATGCAAAAATACCCCGACCACCTCTTTTTCTACACGGATGCTGCCAAGGCTACCCCAGAGGCTACTTCATCCCCAACCGCCTGTTCCTTTGAAGTCTGCGACGTGATTCGAAGCATTCGACTGAATGACAATTGCTCGCGGTACTGGATGCTGAAATATACGCAGTATTTATCTGTTTGGAATATTTTCTTTCTACAGAGCCTACATCACAGAACGTCCTGCTGGTATTTGATTCATCCGCAGCTTTATTGACAATTTCTAATCCCCTCACCAAACATCCTGTAGCAATTCGAACCCAGCAGATATTATACGAACTTATTAAGAGACAGTGCTCCGTATCCTTTCTGTGGGCGCCCAGCCATGCAGGGATTCCTGGAAATGAACGCGTCGATACATCCGCCCGAGCAGAAATATATTGCCCCTCGCCTAGTAACAGCCCACCTCCACCTTATCTCTCGAACATAATCTTTAATAATCTCACGTCCTTATGGAAAACCCATTGGTACTCGTGTCAGACTTTCTCGAGGTTAATTAAACCCTCAACCGAACCATGGTGGCCGGAAAAAAGTATTTCCTGCAGAGATTTCTGTGCACTTAGCCGCTTGCGCACAGGACATACGGCCATATCGCATAATTTTATTTTGCAAAGAACCCCCTCTCCTGTGAATTGTCCTTTCTGTGGCCAAGATGTTGCTCCCTCAACTCCTCATATACTATGCGACTGTCCAGCATTATCACCTCACCGGCCCCCTTCAATTAATAACAAAACAGTCACCAACATTCTTGAGAATTCCTCCGATGCAATTTTATCCATAACACAATTTATCAGAACTAGCGGAATAATCAGATATCTATAAAAACAAACTGCGCATCTTCGTACTGTAATCGCCACAGCAGTTAAACACGGTACAGGATGTTGCTTTCACAAAAAAAAAAAAAAATATTCCTCCTTGATATTTGGACTTGTATATATGAAAAACGTTTTTTGTTTTTTATTTTTTTGGTTTTTGATCTATATATTTATGTAAAGATTCTTTCTCCCTATAGAAAACACGTTTATCATCGTCCAAACAAAAAAAAGATAATTTTCATGTTCAGTCGAAAATTATCGGTCTTTCTATAACTTGTCTGTCGTGATCGAACAAAAAGTTCCGCTCAAATAAACAGCACACCCAGTCATCAGTTATTCACACGGTGATTTCCAATAATTACACATTTAAGAGAACATCTTCTTCACTGATATCTTCCGACCTTCGTTTTGAACATTTTATTAAAATTAATTTATTATCACCGGGGCCGCACATCTCAGGGTTCGCTTACCCTTTTACATTTTTGAGCTCTTCGAGCTAAATTTTGAATTTCGATATCTCTTGAATAAATCGACCGATCGAAATGTGGTTTGCAGCATTCGACGCAGTTTTCAAGCACAAAAAGATGGCTAGATATAATAAAAACAATCCAACAAGTAATTTGAAAGTTATTTCAGAAAAACACTTTTTTTTAAATTTTTGAACTGTGATATCTTTTGAACGAATCAACCGATTGGCATGCAGTTGACGGCATTCGACGCAGTCTCTTAAGTACAAAAAGATGATTTATTACAAAAAAAAAAGAAAACAAAAAACGATCCGACAAGGAATTTGAAAGTTATTTCAAAAAAAGACTTTTTTGAAAAATTTTCGTCAACGATATCTCTTGAACGAATCAACCGATTGAGACGCGGTTTATGGAATTCGAAGCAATTTTTTCGAGAATAGAGCTGATTAGTTTTTGGAATTGATCGGTAGAAGAGTTTAAAAGTTATTTCAAAAAATCTTTTTTTAAAAATTTTACTTTTGAGATTTTTCAAAATCTACCTAGCTGAATCGGTTCAAATTTCCAGGAAATCTAAGTTTAGTAGAACCCTTTCGAATACCGCAAACCGATTTTCCATTGATCAAGCCGTTCAAAACTTATTAAAGGTTTACATACATTTACACACACACACACATACATTAGGACACCATCATAAAAATAGTCAGAATAGCTTCGTAGGACCTGAAACCATGGAGATTTAATGAAAACCCGATTTTTGAAAATCAGAGTGAAAACAAGAACTTTCCGAATTATTGAAAATTTTAAATTTTCTTAGCGGGAAGTTAAAAATTGAAACAAATAAAAGGAAAATATGCGTATTTTTTTATTAAATCGTTTTTTAAAGTAAAATACGTTTTAATATGTACTCTTTTAACTTTTTTAGATACAAAATCGTTTAAAACATCTTCGAAGTTCACCTTTTCCGATATATCATTTTCAATCGCTATTGCCTAATGAATTTAAACGGTTCTGAGATATTGATGAACGAAGGCAGTTTTTGATTAATTTTAATTTCGAAAAATTGCGTTCACTCGTAGCGTTTGATTCTATACATCTGCAATGCTGTCATTACATTTAGGAAAGTTGATTGTGCCATATTACTAAAAATTAGTTTATACGTTTCCTCGGCAGGTACAATTTTATCTTTTCCGATATCCTCTAATCGTAAGATAAAGTACTTGAACTGCACCACCTCGTCTATAAACTCAGGCTCAATGTCTTCGGCATAGTGTTTCCTAAACTTTGTACAAGCCTTTTTAATTTCATCGTTGGACTTGGTCAAGAAATCTGTTAGAAATCCAAACAGAGAATTAATTTTCCGGTAAGCTGTTAGTCGCTGCGACAATTCTGTACACAGCATGTCTAGTACAGGCAAATAAGTTTCAATTTTTAACTTCTCTTTTGCTCTGTGCACAACGTCTTCTGCAGATCCGTCACCGTGATGTCTTTTCCAACTAGGCTATCGCGACGACTAAAGTGTACTTACATTGATACATATGTTTTATACAGAGCAAATAACAACAGTCTGTCAGTATTTTTTTTTTTTTTTTTTGTAGAACCGAAAATCAAAATAAGATGCAAATTCGAGATAAAATTATTATAAACACGAATAAACTATTCGTGTATATTATTGCGAAGATTACTTTTAGCATGGAACATGCTTTAGCCGTGACCTAACCACCCGAAAACGTTACACGGGAACGGAGACGAAAGTAGCGCGCTTATAATAAGAATACCACTGTAGTAGGACAAACAAACTCCGCACATCCTGATGAAATTTTACAAAAATTCGTTAGAACTCGACAGAAGTGTGGCAGTAAACGAACAGTACGGTGATATCTGCGCTATCGAAAGCACTATTAATGGTCAGCGGGCATTGATTGTAACAGTTTACATTTCACCGGGCACTGGCATTGATGATATTAAAGATTTCTTTGAATTGAATTTGATGGCTTACACATCTAAGGGAACATAGATTTTCAAAGTTATTGAAAAAAGGACAATACCATATCCACCATTTTGTCTGGCTGAAGAAACCTGAAAATCGCCGGTTGATTCAGTTTATGGAAGAAACGTTCGAATTACAGCTCAAAACAAATCTCGCTCTATCGATCGTGATAGATCGCGGCGCATTGATACAGTCTTCGCTGGTTAAAATTAAAAGGATCGATTCGAAAAATGTGATATCAGTTATTTTAGTTATCATAAAGCCGTAGTACTGTCCCCATTACTTTTAACGACCATGTAGAACCATCAGAAAAATAAAACGATTATCCGTACTTTTTGTATTTCTTCATTTTTTTCATTTCTTCATTCATAAAATTCCCAGTAGAACATCAGTTACAAAGTCGGCATTCAGCAAATCAGGCTAAAGCATGTTCCGTGTGTTTCAGAATTTTAGCCGTAGGCTCTAAGTAAAGGCGCAAGCGCCGAGTTCTTCCTTTTTTCGATGGAACTATTAAGTGTGTTTTGGTAAGAAGACGGTACCATTCAAAGTATATCTAATAGCAGCTTAGAGGATAGATAAATGTTAGAAGGCAAGCACAGATGTAACGTAGATATAAATGAAGAGAGACGGAAAAGATTGTGATAACCGGCTGTTGTAAATAAGAGACCTGTTTTATACCATCGCTCGCTATTCGTTTGAAATAACGACTTCGCGCGAAATATAAATGAACAGCCATTTGCGACATATATTTAAGAGCTCTGTTAGCAGTAAGGAACAGATGAAGATGATTAATATTACTAATTGGTCAAGTTCTTTATCGAATTTCTTTTTTTATTTTATTTTTTTGATTTTATAAACTAGCAGCTCTTCGCCATTTTTTATTATTATTATTATTCGTATGTTTGTCGGTATCAAAAAATAAGGAGGGTTTGAATCAGCGAATAAATTACTATTACTAAACGACTTACCCAATAATTAACAAAATTCAGTACCACATATGGATTTTCATGTTTGCATCGTCACAACTATATATATATATATATATATATTCTTATACATGTTATACTGTAACGTCAAGATTTTGTAACCACTCTGTCGCTAAGCCAGTCAATTTAATAATTTCTTCCCAGCCGCCCTCCAGAGCTCGCCTCCGACATTCCTTTAGGATATGATCCATTGTCTGTTCCAGCTCGCCACAGTCATTTTTGATTCCGTGTCTCTTCATTATTTTCCCGCACCTTCCATGTTCCGTTTTAAAGCGGTTTAACCTTGTCCAGATGCTTTTTGGTAGGTCAAAGCCTAGTGGCTTGTCATCTGAATTGAGAACGAGCTCTTCTGTGTCTGGATTGTCCTGACTCCGTTTCCTTTCTCTACTCCTGAATCCCATTAAAATTCTTGGCGATTAGTTTCGCTGTAGTTTTACGTACAGGCTTTCTGGATTTTAAACGGTCCGTTGCGTCTGTGTCCTGATATATTTCCTTATATTTAATCCATTCTTTAACCGCAGCTTCTTTTCGCCGTAACTCTGAAGGCATGATGTTGCTCAGTACTGGTAACCATGCTACTGGAGTGGATCTCAAGGTGCTTGTTATTATTCTCATGACTGAGTTTAGTTTAAAGTCGATTTTATTGACGTGAGCACTGTTCAGCCACACTGGAGCTGCATATTCGGTTGCTGAGAAAACCAAAGCCAAAGCGGAAGTTCGTAATGTTGTTGCAGGTGCTTCCCAAGTTGTTCCTGCTGTTTTATGAATGATGTTTACTCTTATGCGCACTTTGACAGCTGTAATGTCAATATGTCTTCGATATGCTAACTGCCGATCCGAAGTGACGCTCAAGTATTTCGGGGTGTCCTCATGATTTAATTCATGTCCATCGACTATTAATTTTATTCTTCACCATTCGATTGTTTAAGTGAAAGCATGATACCACAGTTTTCTCTTTATCTAGTTGCAATCGCCATTGTTTAAAGTACTCAGATAATGCCTGTAGGTCTTCCGTAAGTGTGGCTTCTGTGATCTTTATTTTGTTATTCTATGTAGCTAATGCCAAATCATCTGCAAATATGAATTTCCGAGACGCAGTTGTTGGTAAATCTATATAAATTAAAAAGTAGCGGGGATAACATTGACTCCTGCCGGAGACCGCTATTTACTATTTTCTGATTGTTTTCTTCTCCTGCTACAATGTCACTAAATCTTCGATTGTTTAGCATTTTTTTAATTAGTCTATACGTGCTTTTGCACGGAATTATTTCGAGCAACTTTGTCCGTAATTCATTTCGCCATACTTTATCGTAGGCGGCCGAGAGGTCTACGAATGCCACCGATGTTTCCTTATTGTGTTGAAAGCCGTGTTCTATATGCGTCGTCAACGCGTTTATCTGATCTACGCAGTTTTTGGCTTTCCTAAATCCCGCTTGTTCTGTCGGTATGTTATTATCTATAATGAATTTTATACGATTATAGATTATTCTTTCAAAGTTCATATATATAACACTTAACAATGATATTGGACGATAATTTTCCACCATATAGAGAGATCTTTTCCTGGTTTCGGGATGGAAATTATTTTAAATGTCTTAAAAAGTGGTGGGAGTTTAAAAAGTTTGAGAATCCATTTTACAGTGTTTTTGCCAAAGTGTTTCACAAATTCTGGACATATTTCATCTTTTCCGGCTGCTTTTCCCATTTTCAGGCTTCCGATGGCTGCATTTATTTATTTTCCGTTTATAAGTGCGGCATGTCTGAATCTATCTACTGCCTTCCTTTTGAGTGCATTCTTTCTTTCTCTTACTTTTCTACTGAAATTCTTGTCTATACTAGTACGGCTTGTTGATATTTTTATAATAAGACTAGCAATTTTGTGAGGGCTTATTTTAGCTTTTTGTTTCGCTGCTGCTTCTTCTCCATTTAATTTTCGTAAGAGATTCCATGCTTTTCGGCTTATTTTCCTAAAGTCAAGTTTTTCCATCAGGTGTATCCACCTGCTCGGTCTATTGTCATCTAAGGCCCTTGAGTTTATTTTCCGTTTCAATGTCTCCTGTCTCTTCGTATTTTTTTTTTTATCCAGATTATTGCAGGTTTCATTCCAGCCTGGGACATAGGTCTTTTTTCACAAAGGTGGCGGCTATTCCGTGTATTCTACTGCCCACTGCTGTTGCTATTTCAAAGCCACATATTTTGGGCAGCTGTTTCCCGTCAGCTATATGAGTTTCCTGTAATGTAAACACGTTTATATTTTCCTCTCGAGCTATTCTTTCTAATATCTTCGTTTTGGCCTTTGTTATTCCTCCTACATTTAACTGTATTATCCGAATATCTATATTCCTTGTCCGGAAGCCCTGATGTTCCAAGTTCGCTGTTCTTCTTTTAACTTCTTCATCATTGTTGATACCTGGATCCAAGTGGCTCCTAAGCTTACCCAGCCTGAAATAATTGGGTACCAGAGAAATCTGGGAAAGTAAAGGCGGATCCCAAGTAGAAAGGAACTGTCCCCAGTATTCTCCTTAGATCCATTAGGCTTAGTACATTGTGAACCTTAACTTCACAATCCCAACGCCCTCTCAAGGGTATGAAACTCACTTTACTTTTAATTTTATAGTGATAGGTACGTTGACAAGTTCGCTGGCGGTTTTCCGTATTCTTGGCCACGATTAAGTGTTACCAGGCGCACGACGAAGACGCAACGGAGCGCGCCCTCTTCGTCATTTAAAACGTAATAAATGAATTACGTTTTAGTTGCAATACACATTCATTATTTTTATCTTTCTTTTTCATTCCTGTTTAGCAAGTTTATTTAGTGATATATTATATGCAATGACTTGTATATATATATAAGTATGTATATATTTTTTAATTTTCTTCTTAAAAGAAGTCAAAATCATTATATTACAGTATCGGGTATAATAATTTTTTTATTGTAACGTAATAAAATAATCAAATTTGGAGGCTATTAAATTAATAACAAAGCTACTTAAGTTTTAAAAAATTTCGAAAAAGAACAGTAAAGTCACAAAAATTTTTAAGCACCTAAAAACACACATTCACAGGAATTCCAACTGAAAAATATGTACGATAATACAAATTTAAAATTGGATTTGTTTCGAATTTAGTATTATGTAAATGTAAATTATGGTTGTCTTTAACTAACCATACGGAATCCTCAGCGCATGAAACATCATGCTTGACTGACCTTATTTTGATGTTCCCAACAGTTTCTCGTTGTAGCAATATTATACTTTCCACATGTTTTGCAACTTCGTTGTGGCTTACTTTTACAATTTGTATAATCTTACTATTTTGTTTGCAATCCACACTTAAAATACGATATATTTTAACAAAGCCTACGTGTCGGGTTTTTACCGGTTTTCTCATCCGTTGAATCGGCATTGAACCATTTTACCTAATAACATAGTCATTTTCATTTAATATTCCCTTTACAAAACTACTTAATTTAATTTAATTTAATTTAATTTAATACTTATTCTAAGAGGTACAACTATATTCTACCTCTTTAGCTTTACTTTAATTTTTGTTTCTTAAGTTTTTATAAGATTATTTTTGTTTTTTTTTTTTTTCTTTTTTCTTTTGATCTAGTTATTTATTCTCAAATCATCTAGGAGTGTTCTAATTCGATAGCGAAACTGTTTACACTCTTTTTTTTATTTACTTCGTTCTTATTTACTTTTTAGTACTTAACAAATAAAAAGGGAAAATTAATCTAAGTAAATATTTTCTTTGCAAAGTCTTAACCAAATCGAAAACATATAGAATGGCTAATATATTCCGTTATTTAATTCTTTACCCTGGCGCCTTTGTAATATATAGTTACATTCAACATGCGATGGAGAAGATAGTAGTAATAGTTAAAATTTGTTGCGTGCTTCGGAAAATAATTAGCCTGCTGCTACTGAGTCGTTCAATAGATTTCAAAAAGAATTCTAACAAAGTCTGTTCCCATTTGTATTCGTTATCACTAACAAAAAAATAAATACGACGCTGTTTTCAAAAAATCATATCATCAGATGCAGATCAATGTAAAGATGGAAATAATTTTACGATGAATTTTTTAGTGAATAATTTCGGAGGAATTAAAAACAGGGACCGTTTCACAGACACTTCGAACGGCGAATGCTATTCGTATAAATTTTTTTCCCCCGGTCATGTTGGACTTATTTGGCCGCTGTAATAACCAAAAAAAAAAAAAAAAATCCAGAATATTTTTTAATGGAAGTATTTTATAAAAATACAATGAAAAAAAAAATTTCTTTGAGATGCTTCTAATAAAGGCATGCCGCCCGAGTCCTATAAGAAAACATCGGTCGCTTTTAAGAAACTTCGGTAAATTAAAACTTTTAAATAACGGAGGAAAATGGGCACTTATCTTTTTTTCTTCTTCAAACATTACTTTCGCCGGAAAAAAAGGTCTCCTTCTTTTATTACCGTATTATTGTCAAAATATGATAATTATTATTGTTATGACCAGCTTTAACAAATCTATTTATTCTTTTGCTTTTCTACATTTTTATATATCTATTTTATTCTTTCTTAATAAATTAATACAATTACATGTTATTATCTTGGGGCAATTTATCAAGGTTATAGCATATTGAAATTGCAAATTATATTTTAGGATATTCTTTTCAATCAACTTTCCAATAATTGGGATATGGTTTCGTCTACTGTTAAATCGTAAAGTCTTTTCATCATTATCCACTTTATATACTGCAATGGTCTCTATAGTTACATACGACATATGGAGCTGCTTCGGAAAGATGGATCAAACGTTTCCGGATATTCACGGGCAACGGAAGAATGTATTTCAGCGATGAATAAACCGCGAGATTAGATATAAACGATTTTATTTCTTTATTTATTTAAAAAAAAAAAAAAAGAAGTTCTCTATAAAAGAATATTTACCTAACGCCTACCAGTATGAGATATATTTTCAATCCGTCTCGAATTCTAAGAGAAAAATAACTGATCACCTAGTGCAACGTTACAGTGTTTTCTAAAAATAATAATACAAATAATAATTCATGCTTTTCCGAATTAACGATTAATAACTGCATCTAAAAAAATCGTGAAATTGTAATTAACGTACTTGTTCAAAGTAGGCGCATATTTCTCACCTTGACTATAAATTGACTGAAAAAATTAAAAGTTTCACGGATTTACCTTGTTCTTCAGGACTGTCGCAATCTGAAAACAGTATACTTCTACGCACATTTTCATCTTTATTGAAGCGTTGTTTGTCGATTTAGTCAAATTTTACAAACTATTCTCATTCTGTTACATTATTTTCATACCGACTGATCTGTTCGTCCACACTCCTTCTGATATCACGAGTTCGCGGGGGCGCTGCGTTTACGTTCTAGTTCAAAACCGAATTTATATTAGCAAGGCATACACGAATATGGAGGTAAAAAAATTTCAACCAATTATTAATTTGTAAACCGTCTAAATTATCCGAAGCGCTGTTCAAAGATGAAATAGACGCGAGGCTGACTTTGTCGATATTTCCTACAGCTGGCCCGATTATGATATCAGGCTATGATAATGTACAGGGAAATTTCAAGAAAATTCTTATTTATCGTATAAAATTTCATAATAATTTCGTCTGATGTTTGTTGTTTTAATTATAATTTAACACATACACTAGTGCTTTTAGATGTTCGGTTTTAGAACGGCGAATGAACTTAATTGCCCGATTTTTGCACCCTTCAGGAATTGGCGTGCTCCTAGGCTGCTCGCATCCAGAAACGTATTAATAATTTTAATGGCTTACGTTTAAATTAATGAAAGGACTATTTTCACGGGCGAAATTAGGAATAATGTGAAGGTATTCAAATTTTCTTGGTTCCTTTTTTTTTTTTTTTTTTGCTTTTCTCGTGCATTAGCCGTATGCGTAAATATCGGTATTTTTAATCATTTTTACCATGCTCAAAAGTGATAAAAAAGACAGGAAGAACAACACAGCGGGATATTTGTAATTTTTTTAGCGTAAATGATATATCAATTTTATCGGCCAGGAGATTTTCCGCTACGACTTGATTGAATCGGCATCCTTTGATAAAATGTCGTCATCTTACTCGACCCTGAAGGATCAGCTTATTCGTCATAATCTATTGTATTTAAATTTCATGTTTTATACGGAAGAGTAATTAGGTGTAACCGACATGATGTGTTATCACGCGGGCGAAAAACTGAAACGTACACCACGACCATCGCGTATTATATCGCGAGATGATTTAATATGAATTAAACATTAAGCGTGTCTTTTGTTGGTTCTTTTCTTTTTCGTTTTAAGGTAAATTCGTTCGGAGTATATAAATTAATAAAGCGATAACGATAGTGCAACCATAATAATGTTGGCTCGATAGTAAGAAATAATCAATGATTTTCGTTATCAGCAAAAACAGAGAAATACACATTTCGGAATAATTATAATTAGCGTAATCATCGACGATTGGCTCTTATCAGAATGTCTAACTTAAAACGATGATACAAAACCAGATGAGTATAATCCAAATGATGACCGGTCGAATGCGTTTATGACGTTTGTTTTCGACTATATCATGTTTTATTATTATTGCTTTTCGTTCGCCATCGCCGCAGTATTCTGCGTTAAATTTTTTCTCGGCGTCGCCGTATAATCGACTTATAAAATCATATTTTCCATTTTTCTTTTTCTCTCTGTTCGCGTTTATTTCGGTTTTACGGGTTTCTTTATAAACTTCCGTTCGCTATATTGTGCGTCTATTCTACGAATCCTGCCGTTATTTTCGCTAGAAATAGTCGCATTCGGGAATCAAAATATCGCGCTGAACGTTTAGAGGGAATCGCGTTTAATAGGTAAAATAGTTCTCATGTATTTCTACACTGTTTTCTGAAGTGTACACGATAAATTCTTACGAAATTTCTGTAATGAAGCGAATTTGCTTGTTTTTGCACTGGAATTTCCAAAATCGATTTAAGTATCGAAAAAATTCAATCGGTAATTTATTAAAAACGTTTAACAAAAGATTCGCCAAAGACGCGTAGTTATTACCAATTGGATCCTAGAGGTAGTGAATTAAAAAAAGAAAATCTTTTTACTTTCTTTATCGTGATGTATTATTCGGGTACTGATAAAAAGAAAAAAGGATTAGTTGTAAAAGATATATAGTACTTGGCTAATTATTTTTCTAGAAAAGTTACCGTTTACTCTTAACTTCTCGAAACTCAACGGATATGGACCGCTTCAGTAGACAGAGCTTGTACATTATTTCAAAAGAAATTAAAAGCATACAAAAAAAAAAAGAAAAAATAATTCGGAATTTATAGCATACCGAAAAATAACTATTCTCCGTTCCGCAAGTAGAATCATGGTTATCGTTCAAAATTCTTGACAGTGTTTATTGCAAGACGGGCACAAATGATTATTATAACCAAATATACGACGATGGTGGTACCATTGATACTTTTTCACATGAAAGTTTCATTTTATCTTAAGCAAACGATTAAAAAGTAATTAAAAACAGAATTTTCTGAGATGAAAAATTTCAATTAAAAGTTAATGTAATTTTCTTTTTCTTGGAAATCAGCTAATTAAATTGACGAAAAGGAAACTTTCTGTTAATAACAGTTTCGTTACGAAGTTTGTTTTCCATAATAATAATGCTCTTTTTTATTCGTTTTCTCTTTCTTTTTAATTTTTGGATAAAATTTTAAAATTCCGTAAATCCTCGCGTAGAATTTTTTTTCTTCTAATTCTTCTTCTTTCAATGTGAAGACATAAAAAAACTGTAATATCTTCAACGAGCAATGCTCGAATCGAAAAGATAACTCTATTAGTTTTGGCCGGAATAGCGTATTTTGCGGAATGCTCTGAAATTTCTCGATCGATATCGGTGTTTTTCCAGACCATCTGACGATGTTGTTGCAGCGCCTTCGCAGCCTGAATAACGAATTTATTGTTTATAACGTTTTATTTATAACGCAATTATGAAAAATTCCTTAATCGAGATACATGGTTGTTATATTCAAGCGAGCATAATAGCACTACTATTATTATCCTTTATAAAAGAAAGACAAAAGGCTAAGCCGAACTCGATTTTGTAACAATAAGGAAGATCATCGCGTGATTAATCATTTTCAAAATTGTAAAAAAAAAATTTAAAGACATAGTTTAGCTATTTCTTTTCGTTTGACGCGCAGATTTAATATCTGACTATTGTTTACGTTCGAATATTTGAAGAGGAGGTTTTTTAGAGTTTTCATGCCGGAATTTGTTGTTCGGTCGACTTTTTATCGGTACTTTACAATAGAAGAATGGGATCGTGATAACCCAGTCAGGCCCGTGCACAAAATTTTGATAGGGCCAGGGGGGGGGATTTTCTTCACATATTTATTTTATAAATAACAATACATTTCTCACTAATATTCATACTATTAATAATTTCCATCATTTTGATGTATATATTAATAATTTACATAAATGAATTACCACTGCGTATATGAACATTAATAAAAATTACACATATGTTATTTGATTATACTCGTAATAAAAAGTTTTTCCTTAATATATTAATGAAGTACCTAAAAATACGGAGAATATTTTTTCTTTTTTCTTTTAAAGGTAACACAACACCCTAAAAAAAATCATCAATATTCATTTTTAATTTTTGATTTCTTTTCAGATTTTTGTATATTTATAATAACTATTTCAGTTCTCATGGGGTGGGTTAACCTCCAAAAACCCCCCGTGGACACGGTTTTGAACCTAATCGTAGAAAGTTCAGCGTTTTTGAAACGGAATAATCATCTTTCGATTATTTTATAGAATCAAGTGTTGCTCTTATAAAAAGATGAATTAAGAAATAAAGTACCTTTTTTTAATCTGTTCAAAGATGTAATGAAATTTTTTGGAAATACCTAGCTTTCAAATATTTTCCGGAATCGCTGGTTATCTCGATCGATTTTCTCTGTTTTCCCTGCCTGTTTATGCAGTACTTATTTCGAATCAAAGTTTATGAAATGATCGAATTAATAATTCAAATACTGCATCATTTATTATTTTCGATTTACCTTTCTATCTTTCGCTTGAAATATTTTTTTTACGTCTGCTTCGTTAATCTACTCTTAAACAGTACGTATTTTTCTCGATTTAGTTGTTTCTGTTTTCTTGGAGTTTTTGTCAACAGTTGACTGACATTTTTCATACATATTGAATAAAATTATCTTCTTCTGCTATTACCGGGCTAAACTTGAGCTCTACAATCACAATTGATGGTGATGTTTACATTCCGATCTCCTTGTATAAGTTTTTTTTTTGTTTTGTTTTTTTTTTTTTTTTTTTCTGTTTACTGCCGTGCCCCGAAATCGCGTCTGTCTAAATTAGATATAATCCAAAATTTGCGTCTTCGGCCCTACTCTTTATTTCTCTCCAATTCTAGCATTTCTTAATAAGTGTGAAATACGTTACTCTTGTTGCCTCTTCGCAAATCTTATTTAAGCTAACATTTCCTTACTAAACGTCTTTCACTCACACTCTCTACTTTTATTTATTTCTATCTTTCCATTTATAAGAAACTGACGTTTTATTCCTAGAAAAATTCCTGTTTTAGTTTTTATGTTTGTCCAGTCCATTTTGACCTTAATCTCTTCTAATTATCTCCCATAATATTGTTTCCCTTCAACTTTTCCGAGATCTTTGCCATTCTCTTAGAGTATTTTCTCCGCCTTCACTTTCAAAATCCCTTCTCGAAACAGCTAATTAAACGAGAATCTTACAACACTATCAATTCCCGTTTTTCCTATTTCACTCGTGGCTCCAGGCGGTGTCTGATGGTGCTGCAGCTTTTTTTAGCCTTCCAAATCTTAACTGTTGTCGGAATTATTTCGTCATCTTTTTTTTCTGCGCTCTCTTTATAAACGAATTAATGACCATCCTACACGTTTCTACCTTCCTTTTGTTTTCGCTTTCCGCTAGGTTCCTCTTCAAATTCCCTTCACCAGCTGAACGAAGTAACGGCAACTGTAATGTTGATCATATTTATTCCTTTCTGCCGAGCGTCGTATTCTATATTCTCATTTGTTAAAATTTTACCCATTATCATCGTGTATCTCACTATCCTTATTTCGGCTATTGGTTCTTTTATATTGCCAATATCTGACCGAATTAGAATTTAACTGGCGGCTCTTCTTTACTTATTGTGTTCAAGTATAAGTCTCTGGCTGATGTGTCAAAAAAAGGGGCAAAAGTTTTTCTCACTTTAGTGTAATGCGTAATAAATAATTCGTGGATTGGCTTAGTCAACTTTAAAACAATTTTTCTTATCTCATTCCTGTTAATTAAGGAAATCTCTTTAACCTATATTATTGGCCTCTACTAGAATAACACGACCAAGTGGGGAATTTTTTTCTTTCGCCGAATTAAGAGAAATGCCCGTTGAAATAAACAATTTTTATTCATTCGCTAAATTCAAAAAAAAAGTAAAATAGCACACATCTTAATTAACCGTAACTGATAAACAATGGAACGAGTTTGATAACAAAAAAAAAAAAAAAAAAAAAAAAAAAAAAATTTAGTCACGGCAAATGGAAAAACCGATTCATTTTCGTAGTCGATCAACTTTAAATTCAGTTTATTTGTCACTTAGTCTATTCGAACATTCTCTTGTTAGAAAAATTATCGGCTTTTTACAATTCTCTCAATCTGCAAGTTAAACGTGATTATTTATTCCAAAGGGCTTATCTAAAGGGCGTTTTGTCTAATTTAAGCTTAAGGACAAACGTAACTATTCAGAGTTTGTTCGATGTGTGGAAAATGTATAGGCTTTTTACGAACTACCATTATTTATCGTAATTAGTGAAAACTATTCTTTTTATAACGTGTAAGGGTTTTTACATTTTTTATCTAGATGAAACCAGACACATTTTCCGCTAGTAAATGAAATGGAGGAGATAGAGGTTGTTGAACGTATACCAAGGGAATACGAAAAAGCGTCACCTTCGCGTTATCACTTGCAATATGGTTCGAGCAAAAAAGTTAATCTGGGTTCTAGAATGTTTTATATATTTCAGGTGAGTACTACAGTCTATTATCGATTACAGATTTTAAGAATAATTTTAAAATGCATTTCGGGCTGCTTGAAACTTAACTAATCAAAAAATAGAACTTTTTTGCTAGCTGTGAGGAGTGTTGAACTTCTTTATGATATTCGGAAATATTCTCGTTTTTCTTTTAATTTTTTTCCTTTAATTTTTTTCATTCTTCACTTCAGATATTACTTAAGTAATTCCTATTCTCCGACTATATACCGATACTACATTTTAGTTTCTAATTCATTTTACAAAGATGATCGGTCGTATTCATTTTTTTTTTTTTTCTAGTCAAATTTTTGCAGATATTCATTGTTTTTTATTTAAAGAAGAAAAAAAAATACCACGCCTGTATGACACAGATATGCACGGTATTTATGTAGGGGGTACTGGAATTATAAAAACACGCCGATGTATATAAACGAGATTAAAGTCTATAATTATATTCAATATTTTGTATTGAAACTTTGTTGAAAAAAATTATTAAGAATAATATTTCCCCCTTTTATAAATGACGTTACACTTTTACGAATCGAAAAGGGGGAGGAGTTCTAACCCGTTGATCAACCCGGATACTTGCCTAAGATGATTTAATCAAATATTTTGTAATATAATTATAATAAAACGTCAATTCCAACTGTCAGGCTCCGATACGTATACTCTAGTAGAAATATTCTTATTTTTATGAAAGTTAATCGGCTTCTTCTTAATCTTCATCCGCCGTCTCCGTTACGAAGGTTGGCGATCAACACGGCAATACCTTTTCTAGACATGGCAGATCTGAACATTTCAATGGGTGAACAGCGGAACCAACGATGAAAATCATTTGTCCATGAATTTTGTGGGTGCCCTTTTGATCTTTTGCCCACAAGCTTTCCTTCCATAATGAGACGTAAAATCTCATATTTTTGGCCTCTCATGATGTGGCCTAGATAACGTAGTTTACTTTCCTTAATCAAATGTAATAATTCCGGGCGTTTATTGATTCTTTTGAGGACTTCTTTGTTAGTAACTTTTAAGGTCCACGGAATTTTCAGCATACGCCTATACGAATATAATTCAAAGGCCTGTATACTTCTTTCTGATAAAGCATCTAACGTCCAACTCTCGTTGCCATACAGTGAGACCGAGAAAACGTAGCAGCGCAGAATTCTAATTCGTAATCCAAGATTTAATTCCCTTCTGCTAAGCAGGTTCTTCATTTTTATGAGCATTGCTCTCGATTGCTCTATTCGCGATCGGATTTCTTTCTTACAGCTACAGCTGTCATCGAGAAAGGTAACCCCCCAGGTGTATCTAATTGATTTGACCTGTTCTAGTTTTGTCCCATCTGCTTTTATCAGTCATTATACAGGCTTTTTAGAGAACGCTATTACTTTTGTTTTAAAGTTGTCGATGGTGAGCCCATAAGCTTTGCTATAGTCTATCAGTTTGTTCATTATTTTTTGCAGTTCCTCCTGACTATCAGCTATAATGAGACAGCCATCTGCGTATCGAATATTATTAATTGTAACTCCATTTACCTTGATCAACCCGTCATCCTCATCAAGCGCCTCTCTGAATATTGCTTCGGCATATAAATTGAAAAGTAGAGGAGACAGTACACATCCCTGTCGAACTCCTTTTTTAATTTCTATATCCTCCGATGTTACGCTTTCGATTCGTATCTCAGCCGTTTGCTTCCGCTACAGCTGACTTATTATGCGTAAGTCCTTCCTGTCTACAGGAATACCCTCTAAAATTTCCATCACGGCTACAACATTATTAAAATGCATCTAACTGGATATTAGCTTAAATTTTTATATTTACCGATTATTAAAATAGAAATTATATTGAAGCAATGATTATTTGTCTTTTAAAATATATATATATGATTCGTAGTGTTCAACGCCTCACCAAGTTGATATAGGCTCTTTTTTTGGGCTCATCAACCGGGGACCTTTACCCAGAAACAATTAGGAATGGAAAGAGTGAATTATATGTTAATACGATATCAAATGTTGTTAGGAGAAAGGAACAAATAATAGAAATAATCTGTGGAGAGGGGAAAGATAGAACATAAGAGACGCAATATGGAGTAGGAAGACTAAGTCGCAGCACACTGCAGTAGAAGTTCGTCGGAAAGATCTGGCAGAATAAACAAGTGGGTACTTGTCGCTTTTCGTCGAATAAAATATTAGAAAACTATTATGTATTTTATGTTGGAAATTCTTAATCACAAATAATTATAAATTATGGGTAAAAATCATGTTATTTTATATTTTAACGTTAACGATATAACGTATTCTAATTACTTAATATTATTGTTATCATTTTTTAATGGTAACGCCAGCTGAGGTTTTTTGCCTCTTTTTCAAACGAATATTTTTATTCTTTTTCTTCTTTTTTTATCTTTCATTATTTTTCATTCGTTTCATAATTTCTACGCGACGAACACCCGGCTCTCTGTAATAATACGCGCACATCTATGTATATTCTTCCTTGTCCTAATTTCGTGAATATTTATTAGCTGCAAATAAGTTCGTTTCATATAGCAACCAAAAGCAAGGAAATTACTGATTTTTTGCGCGATTTTTTTTCGCTTTCTCTATTACGCTTTTTTGTTTTTTAGAAAAAGTTCTATTGATGGCTTCAGTTGATTATTTATGCTTTTTAATCGCTCCTTTAATCTGTTATTTTAATCCTTCCGTATTCTTCTTTAAACTTTAATATTTTTCACTGCCTTTCTCTTGTTCTCGTCGTTCTTTCACCTTGCATCTATTATTCTGTCCACCCAAGTGATGCGTTGTTTTATTACTCTAGTCGTATCTTTTATTCTTTTCTGCTGAATGTTCTATTCGATATTCTTATCTGTTGAAACGTATGTCCCCTATTTCCCCTACTGCCTCTATATCTTGTCCTTTCCTTTCTCTTCGTTAATGAACTTGGTTTTAATGCTACAATTCCTTTTTGAAATCCGCCATGTCTGCCCTCAACGCTTCCATCTCTATTCGCCATCATTCATCCGTCAGTCGGTCTGTTGCTGCGTCCTCTTCTCTTTGCTGGAACAGGGAATGCAACGCCGCATTTGATCATAGTTGAGCTACTTTTAGAACTTTCCGTGCAAACTTTACAACCGAAAATTCTTTTGCTCATAAATGAGCGAATGCAAGAACTCGATATGTATAACAAGCCTTAAAGAAGTCCTCGTGGGGAGAATTTACGCTTTTCCTTCTACATTTCTGGAAAATGGCAAGAGTTTTTAATTCCCATCCTCTGAAAGTCCTATCAATTCCAACATGTCAGTGCCTATTACCGTTTATCGATTCTGTTGCTCCCGCTTACGTTCCTAACTTTGATGAATTTTATCCTGCTTCTTTTCCACAAGACTCGCCCCCTCCACTTCCTTACTTCCGTCTTTAAGATTAATGAATTAAAATCTGTTTTTTCAAAATCTTCCAACCTCACTCGAGCTCTCGACGATATATCTTATCTTGTTCTTAACAACCTGTCTGAATTATCCATTGGTACTCTCCTCAAACTTTTTAATATCTTTCTTTCCAGCGGCATAACTCCTCTCTGTTGGAGAACTCTTTTATCATCGTTCCCATTCCTAAAAAAAGTTCTTTCTGACGCCCGATTTCTTTAGCATCCTGTATCAGAAAATCATTTGAAGGTATGTTGAACAGGCGCCTTGCTTGATGGCTGGAACATAGTAACGTTTTATCCAGCAACATGTTTGGCTTTTTTTCGCTGTCTCCCCTAGGGTCTTTCTCTCAGTCTTACTCTCTTCAATATCTACACTATTAGTGTTGCCTCTGTCCCTTTGAATTCCACCTCTCTAATTTTTGCCAATGATATCCTGTTTTCTTCTTCTACCTCCGATATTGTAGCCGCTAATGATGCTATTAGTTCGTTTCTTACCGCACTGGATTACTCCCTATCTTCAATTCACTTTTCTATTTCCCCTTGTAAGTCTTCTGCTGATGTTTTTTCACTTCGTCCTAATAACCTAGCTTTGATTAATCTATCCGTAAACAATACACCCCTTCCATACGTTAATTGTTTCTGCTATCGTGGAGTTTTCTTTAATAGTCCATTGACTTTTGCTAAATATATTACTTATTTTTGCTCTTCCATTAAAAGATTGAACTTGCTGAAAGCTCTATTCCCAACAAAATGGGGTGGTGATCCTTATATTCTAATCTCCTTGTATAAATCTATTATTCGTTTCAAATTCAATTACTGTTCTTTTTTATCTGTGGCTGTGCACCTAAATCTCGTCTTTCTAAATTGGACTTTATCCAAAATTTGTGTCTTCGGTTTTGTCTTGGTGAACTTAAATCTACTCCAATTCCAGCAATTCTTGCAGATTCTAACACACCATCCCTGACTCTTCACCAAACGTCTTCCACTCACGTCCTGCGCTCTTATTCATTCTTATTTTTCAATTTATAAGAAATGGCGTTTTAAGCCTAGGAAAATCCCTGTTTTAGCTTTTATTTCTCTTCGCCTTACTTCATTTTGACTTTACATAATTTCAAGTAATAATCTCTTTTTTTAGCTTTGCATTTTTCCAAAGTATTTTTTCAACCTTCACTTTCCAAATCCCTTCCTCAAGCAATAATTAAACAGAAATTATACAGCACTATCAGCTTCTAATCTCTATCACATGTTACAATTTTCACGGATAGCTCCAGGAGACCTCGCGATGTTGGAGCTTTTTTTTGTAACTTTCCAGAATCATTTTGTCTTTCTTCTTTCTGTTTCATCTTCACGGCCGAGTTGTTGATGGCTATCCTACGCTTATTATTTCCATTTCCTCCGACTGTCTGTTTTGCAATTATTTGGTTATTTTTGACTCCATAAGTGCCAAGCGATCAGCTCCCCTTTCCTGACCACTCTTCCGAGTTCATCATTCATCGCATACGCGCTGTCTTATCCATTCTCTTTCTTCTCGCTACTCCATCTCTGATGATTTACTACAGGTTTCCAGCGGATTCCTTGGCTTGGATTGTTGCTTCCTTCCGTTCTTTCTTTAAAATAAATTCATCCTAGAATCTAAATCCTCTGTGTAAGAAGTTTTGTCTCAAACTTTGGTCAGATATTTACCCCTCCTTTTTTGTAATGAGCAATCCTTTCATCTATCTATACAACCTAATCGTCCTTCTGATCTCTGGTTCTTTGACTTTCTTCCCGTTTTGTTGTCATTTCTATAATTTACTTGTGTTTTGACCATTCTTCTCTGTTTTTATCTCGTTTTCGCTATTCCCTTGTTCCCTCCCCAAATTATCTTTTCCACTTCAGAGAACGGTGGTTTTTGACTCCGATCGAATCTTCCTTCTTTCTGTCGAACGTTGTATTCTATATTCTCATCTGCTAAAACTCAAGCTCCGCGCTTCTTATTGTACATTTTATATTCTGTCCTTCCCTTCGCTATCTATTATTTCATTCATTAATTCCTTTATATTGCCCATGCCTGACCGAGTCAAAATTTAACTGATGGCTTTCCTCCTACTTATTATTTCTGGATGTAGGTCTTTGGTTCGTGTGCCTAAAAGGTCCGCAACGCAGTAAGACATTTTTAATGTTTTCCCGTAAAAGTAGGCTTTGTACAGCCATTTAGGAGTCCACCGACATTATAGAATGTCGTTCGCTTCGCGGCCTCTGTCGACATGAGAATGTCGCCGTGCAACCTGTAAGTGCCTTGTACATATCATATCGCAACGTATGCGCAAAAATATACATTTAACAACTAACTACCGCCAGTACATGGTTCCTTATTTACATCATTATCGTTAGGGGTGGTAATACTGAGCAATGGCCGATGGTGAGAAAAGTACGACGCGTAAGCTAACGTTTGTACGTTCGATACGTTTCCAGTAAAGATTCCGTCGAAGCACGTCATATTTGTCGAGAGGTGGTCCACCGAATTATTCAGCTCACAACCGAACGTTTTACTCATGAATTGACGGAATCGCAATCCCTCATCCAAACGGAAATCGATGTTGAAATCACCACAGACTATGATCGGTTAATCGTACAATTTTATTTTATCGATAAAGAGAAACAGACGTTTCAGCTTGAAATCAGTCGTATCTAAGTAAAGATATGAAATTTTCGTAACACTTTTCTATGACGCACGCTCCATTTCGTGACGCTTTTCGAGTTTATGTGCCAAAGTAAAGACATAAAGATGTCAAAACAAAGACTTGTTCCTTAAAGGCAAAAAAAAAAAAATAGCAATATAATATTTAATTAAACCCGTTTATTTATTCCTTACGGAAACCGCTTATTAAAAATGTTATCGCCAATTAGCGACATATTCGCGCATTTGCGCCGGAATTAGTAGACATTCTCCAATTTTCACTTTATCACCTACTTAACCCCTAGTCTTAATAGTTTTTACTTGACTCGGTCAAGAACGTGTTTGTATATAGCCGTCTAACTAACTGTCAGAAGAAAAAAATGCCCTCGATATAGAAAATGTGAAAAGGTATCAGGTATCATTTTAATTGCATGCAGTTTCGTTCGCGGTGCTCCATTAATTGTATTTGGACATATTGAAAAGAAAAATGTTAATTTTATCAAATACTTTCGTAATACTGAGTGGGCGCGCGGTTAAATTCTAAATTGCCATTTAAATATATATCGCATAACCGGAACTAGGGGGCGCTCAGCTATAAAAAACAGTGAATATTGATTCAAAAATTAATTTTGTAAAACGACTAAATATCGATAATAACTAGAAAAAGGGGAAACTTGAATTTTATGCAGTTTGTAAAAATTTAGGCACAATGAATTCATTACACGTTTAAATGATGAAGCGATTAAATAGAGTTACATATAAATAAAATCACAATCGCGATTTTAATGGATATTTCGATATTGTACCAATAATAAAATTAAGATAACTACATATGTACATTTAACGTGTTTAATATTCAGGTAAGGTGTATGAACCTTGAGCGTATAAAATTGACACATTTCCGAAAACATTGGTTCAAAATGTGATTTAAATAAATTTTTGAATGTTGGTAAATTCTTATAAATACGATGTTAATTAATTAAGTTAGACGGTCACACTTTTTAATATACCTTATGTAAATTAATTCAAATTTTTTTGTTTTTCATTTTTTTTTTTTTCGCTTTAACTTGCCTTTAGCTTTCGATATCTGCTCAAATTATCGTATCTTATATTATTTGTAAATATGTTAATTTTCCCAGTCCTTTTCTGCCGTGTACGCTGGTTCCCAATATCGGTGTGTGTTTAAATAGCGTTTACCTGCGTAACCATTAAATGTTTCTTGAGTGTTTGTTAAATATAATTTTTTCCAGTTTATCAAAATATAATTTCTCTTTAAACGATTAAAACGAAGTTTAAAATTATTTATTAAATCTAAGACACAATTACATACTTCAATCAATTAGAAGGCAAATTAATTAACAGTCCCATTAATTTTTGGGCCTACGATTTCTTCAATGGCGCCGGAACTAGTTTAAACTTTGACAGAGCGAAACCGTAACGAAAGAATAACCACGATACAGTAAATATATCATTTTTTTTATTATTTTATTTAATTTCGTTTTCGCTCTTTCGGTTTTTTTTTAGTCCAATCCTGATGACTGGCGTTTCCGTAACAGGTGTAACAGATATTCGGTGTAATGTCATTTCCCAAAAATAATTACTCAGATTCATTTATGATTATACCATATTATGCATAGAAAATTAATACAGTGAGTAGAAACTATAAAAGATCTCGAAATGCACTACGACAATAATCAATTATCATGTTACGTAATACTGCTTTTAAAGTATATAACGTTTCTTTTTATCAGAAATACTATCAGTAGTTCATTAAAAATACTGTTATTCCGGTTCTTCTACATTTTGGGTACTGCTTGATCATGTTGGATTCATATATAGATTAAAATCAATTAAACTAATAGAAAATGTTCGGATTTTTAAGGTGTAAATTTATAAAATTTCCGGCGTTTATCCAAAATTTGAACTTTATCAGAATTTATTATTAAGATTCAATTTTGCGATGCTGACAAAAAAAACAGAAAAAGAGCCAAATTTTTTTGTTTTTGATTTTTTTTTATCGTACAAGTACGCAATAATCCAATTAAACTGCTTGATTTGTTAGCTAGAGTTAATTTCTTAGTTCTCTAAAATGATAATCAATAGAAACTTCTTTTTTAACCGCAATAAAACTAATGAAAAATGCTGTTTTAAGGGCCAACGTGAATCTGTTTAATTCTTTATCAGATATTGCTCCAAAAATGATTTATTCCCCATTATTCACGATGTAAATTAAAAAGTGGGAGGCATGAAACACATTAACGGACGTGTGCACTTGAAGCCCTGTTAAAAGGTATGGGACTTATTTAGGATTATTGTCAATCTATGTTCGTTATCAGAGTTAACTGTACTTGCGTTCGTGATTATTTAGCGACAGCGATAATTTGTCCTAACGCGGTAAATATTGTAGTTAATTTTTATCAGCGGCATTATACAGATAAAGAAGACAATTAAGTGAGATCTTTCCGTTACGCTTATTTATTTCTATTACCATTTTTTGCGGTTTTATGTTTCCTCTCTGCTAATTCAAACATTAGCGAGCAGGTTTATTTCTATTCTACTAATTTCGTCTTTAGTTTACTTTACGTTATTTCATTCTATTTTTGGTTATTTTCTTTTTTATACAGATATATATACATCATTTGTCTTCCCTTTTTTCATTTACTTCGATTCTACATTTTTATTTTTCCCTCGTTAGATGAGCGCATCTAAAGGGGGCCGCTCTGTGGCATCCTCCCCAAGTTCCGCTAAACCTCTTAAACCACCGTCCAACTTATCTCCAAGTATGGACGTGGATAGCATATCGAAGCAAAAATCGGCAGACCCCCTTTCGCCCATTTCTTCTATAAAATAATTAAATGTGATCGACATGACAGGTAGTACCGCTATCCTCGTTAAAAATGGCATTCCTTTCAGCTCTCACAATGTTTCTCTGAACCTCCCTCTTATTCCTAACCAACCCAACATAGTCCACATCTCTATCCGTACCACCCTTCCGCACCCCATTAACATTGTCTCCATCTACGTTCCTCCTAATTATGATCCTCGTCAGTTCCCTCTTTCCACTTTTTTCAACTCTATCGCGCAACCATTTATTATCGGGCGTGACTGGAATGCCCATTCGCCCTTGTGGGGTTGCACATCCTACAATTCCAACGGTTCCATCCTTGAAAATGGTATTTTTTCCGATAATTTAATTCTTCTTAATGACCACTCCCCAACCTATTTTAGATATCCATTTATTTCTAGTTCTCTTGATCTAACCTTTGCTTCTTCCATTATTGATCTTAATTATAACTGAAAAACTCTTACGGGTTCTTACGGTAGTGACCATGTTCTTATCCTAATAACTCCTGTCAACTTTTCTTCTCCGACTTGCTTCAGGCTTCTACATTCTCCTCGGTAGTACCTCTCCAAAGCAAATTGTACTATGTTTCGTTCATGTGTCGATTCATCACTCCCTAGTACTCAACTTGACTTCGATCCCATACTTCTCTATAATTCCTTTTTAAATTCCGTTGAGTCTGCTTTCTCCCTATCTCCACCTATCCGTCATCATACATCTAATAACTACAATAAAGCCTTATCTCTTTGGTGGAATGAGCAATGTAATCGTGCATTCCACCATAGTCGTGCCACCTTCAGAACTTTTCGTTTAGACCCTACAACTGAAAACTTTCTTGAGCATAAGCGAGCGAACGCAAAAGCTAGGTATATACTTTTAAAGTCTCAAAAAGGTCCTCCTGAAAGAATTTCTGTTCTTCATTCTCTAGGAATACCCCTCTTTCTCATATCTGGAAAATGGCTAGAGCATTCAAATCCCCATCCTCTGAACGTCCCTCCAAACTCAATCTTTCTAAAGTTAGCTTAGAATCCTTTATTGATTCCGTTGCTCCTGCTTATGTTCCTAACGTTGGCGAACTGTATATAACTCTCCATCTCCGCATAATGCCCCGACACATTTCCTAACTTCTATTTTCAATATTTATGAATTAAAATCTGTCCTTTCTAAATCTTCTAGCCACACTCCAGGTCTTGACAGTATACCTTTTCCGGTCCTTAAAAACCCGTCTGAACAGTCCCTTACATTTCTCCTTCATCTTTTTAATTGTTTCCTCTCCATTATCATAACTCCCCCCTCTTGGAATGCTTTTATCATTATTCCTATTCCTAAATAAAGTTCTTCCTTACGCCCTATTTCTTTGATATCCTGTATCAGAAAACTGTTTGAAAGTATGTTAAACTAGCGCCTTGTTTGGTGGCTAGAGCATAATAATGTATTTCCTAGCAATATGTTTGGCTTTCGGCCTGGTATTGATCTTTCTGATTGTATTAGTCTTTTTGTCTCCCATATCTACCAATCCTTTATCCAAAAAAAAGGATAATTTGGCTTCCTTCATCGATGTATCCTATGCCTTTGATAATGTCCAACTACCCACTCTAAAAGGTAAGATGATAGCAATTAACGGTCTATTGCACTTTACTTCCCTTATTATCAATCTCATGCAGAATCGTTCTATCCACCTCTCTGCTCCATCTTTTGAAACTTCAAGAATGGTTTTTCGAGCTCTTTCCCAAGGTTCCTCCCTCGGTTCTACTCTTTTCAACATATACACTATCAGTGTGGCTTTTCTTCCTCTAAATTCTTTGTCTTTATTCTTTGCTGATGACATTCTACTTTATGCCTCATCTCATGATATCATATCGGCCAGTGAGGCACTTAATTCGTATCTTTCCGTGTTGGATCACATTCCCTTTCCTCAATTAACCTTTCTATTTCTCCTACTAAATCTTGTTATGCCGTATTTACTCTGCGATCTTATAATCCTGCTTCTGTCTATCTATCCCTAGCAAGTACACTCTTTTCTCGTGTTAATTTTTTCTGTTATCTTTTCGAATTTAACTTGTCAGTAAGGATTTTCAACCAGTTTTTGTTTGGCTACCTGATATTATCACACCGATCAGGTAGGTTAACGGTATTGAATTAACAAGTCGGAACCAGATTCCTTAGTTCACCGACTTTTTTTCTTTTTATTCAGTTCCTCAAAGATTCGGCTTGTGACAGCATTTGCAACTCTGTTATTTCAGTGATACTGGAAAATTTTTTTTTTTTAAATTTCATCGAACAAATATGTCGAAAAGCCACAAGTGTCTATTAGAACAGATTAATAATACTTTTTAGAAAAAAAGAGACATTTAACAATAGTCTTTAGATGGCAAAAGAAAACATTAAATTAACTAACAGAACGGGGCTTAAGGTAAAATATTCGCTAACAAAATTCATCCATTAATTTTACGGACAAGGTAAAGAATTTTAATTCCGATCTACAGACCCACCCTGCATGAAATGATCCTGTTTTTTCGATAATAAGATTCGAGGTTTTGTAACAATTAAAGATTTCGATGAGTAACTTTTAAATTTTGATCGATGGAACGCAGCAGTATAGTATTTAACGATATTCGATTTTTAAAATGGCTTTTATGAGGTTCACTGAGAAGATATTTTAGTTTTTAAACGAAGTTGTAATGTTGATGTTCGTCCAAAATTTCAACGTTTTCTTTCTCTCATAATTTATACAAGTTGATAGGTCTCTGTTATTATTCCGTTGTACATTTTTTTTTCAAGAACGTGCCGTGGGGTTTTTCCTTCCTAGACAAATAGGAAAAATTGAGGAAGATATTTTTGGCTGCACAAAAATCGTCATCGGAATACACAATTTATGGATGAATTAAGTTGAAAACAGGTTTTAATAAGATTGGTGTAATCATGGGCGTCGCCTAGAGTAGGGGGGGAGGGCGTTGACCCCCTCTGGAGCTTTGAAACTTTTTAATCAACTGTGGTCATAATGAGTATTCATAGGCGCGTAACCACGGACAATTTGGAAGATTTTTATAATAAACTATTAGAACAATTTGCCAGAAACCCACGAAAATTATGTTTTAATTAAGATTTTATTATTGTTTAATAAAATATGAAGGCTTTACAAATTATAAATTTTATTTTTCCTATAACTCATATCCTTTATCTATCATCTTGCCCCCCCCCCGACTCACCGGCTGACGACTTAACCCCCCTCCTGGATCATCGGCTGGCAATGCCCTTGTTTGTAATCTTGGATTTTTGTGAAAAATATTATTCATTTCTTAAATAATTATTCGCAATAGTTCTTATTTGTTCCAATCGAAAACGTTGAGGCAATTGGTAGACGCACCGTACTATGTATCGAATCACACTCTACATACAGACTTCGATGTTCCACACGTAAACGATTTATACTTAAAACAATACAAACACTTTTATGAGGCTCTTCAACTCAATCAAAATCCAGAGGTATTGAACATCAGTCGCTGGGATCAGCCAAGGAGGCTCAAAAGAACATGGGCCGGTGACGCCCTAGGTGTCGGATGCGATAGATAACATCGCCGTTAATACCTCAGCCGTCGAATGAACAAAATCCAGCGCTATAGTAAACAGTATTAGATATCAGAAGCAGAAGATAACTCCGCCACTAACATCTCGGATGTGAAAGGAATGAACTCCAAACTATAGTAATCAGTTTTTCCGATCGACTAATGCTTATGCTGCCGCTGGGTAACTGAGCATGAAAAAAATAAATAAAATAATAGCCTCGTCAATTATGGTCTTAGGACCGGTGTGATGTAAAAAAATAAAAAAAAAATTTAAACTTCACATCTACTTTTAGACATTCTTTCAAAATAACGAACATACAATACTTCTTTCTGCCGGTACCGGTATTTTTTTTTCCCGCTCTTTTAAACGTTGCTTACAAACAGCCTTTATTTTTAAAATTTATATCTTCGCAACGGAAGAAAATAAAGGTAATAAAAGTAACAATAACGATAAAGATAATTAAAACTGGGAATAATAAACCGTAATATTTAACGTTAAATCGGTAAAGTAAATAAAGGAAAATAACAGTAAATATTGAGAATATTACAAAAAAAGGGGAAAAAAACTCGAAAGCAGGTAATAAAAAATGTTTACAATGATCGAGTTTTATTTTTGTATTATTTCTTTTATCAGTGCGCTATAAATATTATCATCATCACATAAAAATTTTCTAAAGCGAATGAAAAATAAACGATTGAGAAATTTTTCTAACGCAGGAAGCGAAAGTTGGAAAAATTTCAGTTGCGTAATTGTCTCGTCTTGTTTACCTAATGAATTTCGAAATGAATTTGTTCGGGATTTACTTAAGCAATATTATCGATCTATCATTTTCATTCTGTCGACATCTGATATTTTTTTCTTTTTACATATCGACGAAAAATACTCTTGCTAAAGGTGTCACAACTTCTGCAATAATACTATGGGGGGGGGGGGATCACGTAACTTAACGAAACGAATGGTTAAACAATAAAATTATGAATGCGGAAATTCCGCGAGCGAAAATGAATAACGGAAACTGAGATTAATTTTTAATAGCGAATGGTTTGAACAAATCGTCACTAGCGTGACGATTTTCCTTACTGTATACATTCGGAAAATTGGTGTTTTACTGCCTCGCTGTCTTTTTTCGTGAAAAAGTATCGCAAAGAAATAAATAAATAAAAGTCTTATCGACAACATATATATATATATATATATATATATATATATATATATATATATATATATACAAATATCAATTTAAAAAGAATATCTTGTCGGATTCCATTTTATTTCCATCCCTAGGATACATAATCTAATAGGTAATACATCTTCATCCGAGCGCAAAGAATACCGCCGGCGCTAATCAGCCAATCAGGAGCGAGTATTTGACCGTCTGCTTTCATCGAAGCGGTCAGGTCTGACGTCACAAGCTAGACTGCGTGCCGACTGTAGAATTTACCGTCATTCGGCAGACACGCACTGTTCGTTTACGCTAGCGCGTTTTTTCAAAATTCCGGGCCTAAGTATTCTGGCAGGGTTTCAAAAAATTCCATCTCGTAGCCCCCTCGCACTCATGTTCGCGTACTTTCGTCACAACAGATCTCCAGCTCGAATCGATTTTAAAACCGTCTTCTCGATTAAAGTTTTAAAATTTTTCCATTTCAGTCGCCTCTCTTATTACTCACTTTCTCGCGTTTTCAATCCCAGCCGATAATTTTGTGTCGTTAAATTTAATTTCATGATTATTTTTTTCTTTGTGTTCGAAGATTTTTCCATACGTTTGTGTTTGCAATCCGCTGCTTCGTGTTATTTAATTCGTGCAAGCGACGAAAATCTTAACTAATCGAGTAGTCATTAAATAACGGTAAAAAAAAAAAAAAGGAGGCTCCTAAGAGATATACTTTCTTTACTTAAACTAGATAAAAATTTACCGGAAACAGCTCATCATCGACTAAATTTGTGCATTACTCTTGAAACAATAGACAATTTTGTACAGTACTGAAACGTTTTAAGTAGATTTACCCGAATTTATCGATCAAAAATATTTACTCTAAAAATGGTAAAATAAAATGCTAAAAAAAATATTACCGACTTCAAGATTTATTCTAAAAATTTAATCGAAATGCACTAAAAAGTAAACGATAAACTATTCGGCCAGAAATAATATATTTTAGAGTAATACACCTTAAGACACGGGATATTATGATAGTTCTTAAGTGATGTTATCATTTTGTAGTGCGCACCAAAAATTTAAATTACGACAATATTTAAAAGCAATTTAAGGAGTACAGCAACTATACGATCGCTCATTTTTTGCGAGGCAAGGATCAAGAACGTGTCGTAATATCCTTATTTGTATTCATCTAAAATATATCACTTTTTTATCGATTAATAATTATGTTTTACTTTTTAACGCGTTTTTATTCAATTTTTTTAGGGTAAATGTTATTGAAGTCGATACTTTTTTTAAAAATATTTTTTATTGCATTGTTTTAGTTAATTTTATTTGCAAAACCATTTTTTTTAATGTAACTACATACACATTTTAAGGACATTATTCAATCTTTCTTTATCACTTATTTATTTTTAAACTACGCTAAATGTAGAAATTTTGAAAAAATAATTATCTTTTGGCGACCAAATATTTAGCTGCTCTATTGCAAATATATGTATGTAAAAAACTCGATTCTTCGGATTTCAACGTTACAGTTTTTCATACTACGCCTGTGGCGAAAAATGAATTTTATTTATAACTAGCTGTGTCCCAGGGCTTCGCCCGTGTATTAATGCTTGTTTAAATCTGTACTTGGAAATTCATAAAAAAAATGTTTGTTTTATCTAGAATTATATTTATGTAAAGATTCTTTCTCTCTTTTCGAAACATGTTTATCACTGTTCAACAAAAAAAATTCTTCACGTTTTACGTTTAGCTGAAGATTATCGATTTTTGTATAACCTGTTCGTCGTGATCTAACAAGAAGTTTTGCTCAACTAGAATACACAGCCATCGTTTTGAAGAGGCCGAGTTATTCACACACGGTGATCTCCCGTAGTTACACATTTAAGAGACCATCTTCTTCACTGACACCTTCCGAATTCTCCGCCCCGAGCACTTTATTAAAATTAATTTACTAACAAAACAATAAACTACAGTAGTTGAGTAAGGATTTTATTATTCCTGGTAGCAAATTATGAAAAAGAAAGTTTAAAAACAATTTTCAACAACTTTTCACCACTTAAAGTTCAATTTTTCAAAAAAGCTTTCTCATTTGATACTTCCGGTATATGATGTGTTCAAATGGGCTTTCTGATAATTAATGCAAATGGTTTTGGCTGAGGCGTAATTATTATTTTATACCAAAAACGGGTGAAGCTTTTGATACAATTTAACTTTAGAGTACTTAAAACAAATCGTGTACAATTTTAGTATGCTGCATAAATAATATTAAGACAAACCTATAATTTGATAACTCATTTCTATGGGAAATATAACGGTTTATGTATTTTTTGGAAAATGTTTTAAAAATATTTTTTATTGCATTGTTTTTCAAGTTCAAATTTTCAAAAAAAGCGTGATTTTTTGGTTTTCTCAAAAATGGATTTTTGCCCTTTTTCGCCCTTAAAATTTTGGGGTTTGAAAAAAGTTTTGGGCGCATTTAGTACACCATATGAGATGTCTTCATGCTGAATTGCAATTTGATCAACCGATTTCTACAAAAAATGTTACAGTTTGTGTGTTTTTTTTAATACAGGTTTTATAACTCCTTTTTCACCCCTTAAAGTTCGAATTCTCAAGAAATCATTCTTATTTGACATCTTCAGTACATAAGTAATGTTCATGTAAAATTTAAATTATCTGGTGTAAATGGTTTCGGCTGAAGTGTGATTTTTGATTTTTCAAAAAGCGATTTTCTGACTTTTACCCCCTTTTCTCCTCTAAAAAATTCTAATTTTTTAATGCATTTTTAGATGGTGTCAGTACATAGCATGATCATATTAGGTGCTAATTCGCAGCTTCATGGACCTAGTAGTTGCAACGATATGCTAATTATTGCTGTGTCTTTCAAATATTTCACGATTTTCGCTTTTATATATACACATATATATATATATATATATATATATAGATTTTACAAATTGACTAGGAAAATTAAACTTTATAATTTATCGCGAAGGAGAGCTGATATTCTTTCTTACGTGACCTGTTCATTTTTTGTTGAATAGAGAACGAGTAATTCCGACGAAAAATATATTAAATATTATTATCGTTTATTATTGCAACAACTGATAAGACATAAATAGACGCTGGTCAGCGACTTGTTACATCTCAAAGTTCAAGTCTGTTTTCTGTTCTTCTTGGCGGCGAGATAAATAAAGAAACACGTTAGCACACAACGCGCTGTTTTTACCATAAAATTAAACATCGACGCACTGCATTACAATTATCGTAGCTTGAGTGTTCAAAACCGGGCAGTCCCTTCAATAATAAACATACTCGCGCAGTTTATGATGGTCCATAAAACTGTTACATATCAATATGAGAAAATGTTATCTCTCGTTATTACGGTTGATTTCAATTAAACATGTCGCAACTCAATATGTGTTTAATTTCGAATCTTGCCGTTAAAAACGATAATCATTCGGATTAACTTCGTTTTAGTTGACTATCTGTAAGAATTACGTCCTGAATCATTCGTGGCCGGAAAAAGCAGAATTAAGATATAGAAGGCGCAATAAATGGTACAAAGCCAAAACTCTAGTAGATAAAGATCTAATTTGTTTACTATTATTCTTTTAATATAATCGGATGGATGAATTAGTCGGTGAAATTTAACATTTTAGTTCAAAGAAATTAATCATTGTGTCGAAATTCCGCATCAGCATACATAATTTAAGAAACATATACGGTACTTGTATGGGTAATTAGTTAATTCCCAAATTGGAAAACTAGAAATACATTTAATTAAAACAAACCGTAAATTAATTATCGAAAAACATGCTTTCGTGGTAATAAAGTAATTTTAATAAAATGCTCAACATAGAGGTCGAAAGACCTAGAAAGAAACAAGCATATGGTAAATGTTCTCGTAAATATCTAATTACGGACAACTACCGTGTGATCTACTCGCAAAACGTAAGGTAAAAACTGTGTGTGATTTTATGTATATATTTTTAAAATGATTGCAGTTGAACGAAACTTTTTGTTAGATCGTGAAGTTAAGACCGGATATCCTCAGATGAACTCTTGAAGACCGTTTTTTGTTGGACGATGACAGACATGTTTCCTATAAACAGAAAGGATCTTTACATAGATGTATTAATCCCCCCCCCCTACCCCTACCCGAAACAAAGAACAAACATTATTTAACATTTAAAACTTAACAAAGCAAGCGGGAAAGTAGATGGGTTGTTGTTTTTTTTTGTTTTTTTTTAAATTTTAAAATAAGTTTGTGGGTCTCACTGGGCAAGTATGCCCGTTGTGTGAATGCCCGACATTCTTATTATCGTTTATTCGATTTCGGTACAAACTATACATACTTATTATAACATCGAAATTATATATACCTTAATTAATATATTGCTTAGTAAATACATATATATAACTTACATATAGGTGAAAAGAAAAAAGAAAAACCATACACATACCTGCATTCACTCTAAAAGTCATACATACATAAGAGGAGAGACACAAAAATAACAACATAGAATACATGTTATATCGGTAACTACATGATTGAAAACTATCTAGGAGTGAGGAATTCGGACGCAGTTTGTTTTTTATTCTTTGCACCATTCCTTCAGCCATTTCACCACCTCCTTTTTCCACACACTAATATGCTATTTTCGTTTGTAATATGATTGGGGATACTGCTCATTAATTTAATTAAGACCGAATATCACCTGTGTTATCAATTCGTAGATTTGTCCCTCTAGGGTATATGTAATATATATTATTTTGATTTCTTGTTATTCGAGTTTTTATCCTAGTTGGTAACCTTATATTCTTGATATTATATTCGAGTAACCTGTAATAGTAGTAAGTAGTATATACATCTTTGGCGACATTTCATCATTTTCCTTCTATACATAATT
Source organism: Icerya purchasi (assembly GCA_039619475.1). Classification (NCBI taxonomy): domain Eukaryota; kingdom Metazoa; phylum Arthropoda; class Insecta; order Hemiptera; family Monophlebidae; genus Icerya; species Icerya purchasi. The sequence continues at coordinate 447,789,128 of CM077116.1, read as the reverse complement.
GATCTCGAGTCACTCCGTTTCCAATGTGGTAGTATAATTTTAAGACAGCTTTTTTTGATTTTTACCGATTTTATTGATTTCCGTTTTCTTAGCCTCTCCCTCTATATTTGGATTCCGTATAGAATTCTAGTCATAATTATTGCATTGTAGTATATTGTTTTGTTTATAGAATAAGTGATGGATATGAGTAAACTAGAATGGTCAAGAAGTAAAGAGCAGACAATTGTAGTGTTAAAAGCACTGTGATATTCGGAAATGAAACTTAGTCGACTCTAATAAGTATAGTTCAGCCAAAATGGTGAAGTCCCGAAAACTTCGCAACTATTAATTACGGTGCATTATAAATAATTTTTTACAATAATATCTTTTACTTTTTTAAAAAACATTTAAATTTATAATTTAGTAACTATGCAGTGTATTAGTAGTGTTCTGTAAAACAAGTACATTAAAATTACATAGAAATTAATAAAGAATCCTTCAACATGTGCATTAATAATTATTACTGAAAATATTATTTACATTTAAATCTTAAAGCCCCTGCCTACACTACCGTGGTTTGCTGTTGTAGAATGTAATTAAAGTTTGTTTTAATTATTATATCAGTAATATTCTCAAATTAAAGAAAAAGCGGAATAAAGAAAATAAATCTTCAGTGGATATATTGAAAGTTCATCATGTAAAAGAAGGGAAAAAATTAAAGATTTAAACGGTTATTTAATTAAATGGGCCGTTCATAGAATAAGCGAATAATATGTATGATGAAAATTGTGAATAATGAATAAAAAACAGATGAAGCTACACTTTTTTAGCGTGGAACATGCTTTAGCCGTGGCCTTACTAGCAGAAAACGTCACACTAAAGTGGAACGCGAAGGCGTTACGCGGGAGGAGGTAAATCAGAATACAGCCTTTTCTTCTAGTTGTCTTAAGCCAGTCATGTTCGGACCGTGATGATTGTCGTTCATCGGCGTCTATGCGTAAATATACTATGCATTATAATGTTGCATCTACAAAACGAAAACTTTTGACGAATGAAATAAAGCATTGAAGTTACGCAAATCTATAGAAATAAAATAAAGAATGGAAATTGTGCAAATCTCTCGAAAAAACAGTTTCCAACAAAAGCTGTCTTATCGGTTTAGGGTATTATACATTTACACATCAGTCGTGTTCGGACCGTGCTCCGATGATGTTCGTTTGTCGAACTCAAGAATCCTAAAAATCGGCGATTATTTCGATTCATGGAAGAAACGTTTGGATTAAAACTCAAAACGAATCCACCTCTACCAACTACTCGTAGAAGATCATGTATCGATTTGATCTTCGCTCGTCACATCGACAAAATTGATTCTAAAAACTACATAAGTTACTTCAGCAAACACATATTGCCCATTACTTCTAAGGATCACGTGACTCAAGAATAAAAAAAATTTTAATTAAATCGTTTACATTATTATTTTATTAGGAATTCAAGACGTTCATTGTCGCATCTTCAATTTTAACATATCGTACAGAAATAGTTGAAAGTGTTATAGACATTAACACACAGCAAACGGCTAAAGCATGTTCCACTTTTTTTGAATTTTACTCGTAGGCTCTAAACAGAGAACATTGAGGGAGTTCGAGGGTCTCCAACGGAAAGGTGCCCAGCGCCGATCTTTTTTTTTTAAATATTCTTACAAAGTTGCTTAAAATAATAATCAGTATTGAATGCCATGAATTATTGCTATGATCATAAATGGTGACGTTACGACTAGAAGCACGTATAGCGGACGGTAATTCAAAGTGATTCACCGAGATAGGCCGTTGGGGTGTAGGTGTGTTATTGGTTAGTGAGGCAACGAGCGGATTGATGTGACCCGTCAAGTAATCATAATGTCGATTACTATTGAAGTTTATTTTCTCAATCAATGTGGGTATTCGTAGATACCTTTATATGATGCTGTTGCGCACAAACCATGGTGCATCGCATAGACGTCGAAGAGATTTGTTGTAAAACGCCTGAACATTCTTAAGGTTAGAGTTGGCTGTGGTGCCCCATAACACTGGATACCATATCTTCAGGAAGGCACAACGACTTATTTGTAGATTAATCATTTGTTTTCAAGTCGGAAAAAAAAGAACCATTTATTTGCATAAATAATAACGTTACCCTCGTAAAATTTAGTAGGAGAAAAAGAAAACAAAAACCTACTGCGGGAGTTTACTTTTTGGACTATAACGAAAGCTACAAGATCTGTAGGTTTACGGACGAAGTTACGACTAATGGCTTGTATTTTTATTAATCGTAAATTAGCTAATGCATAATTAGTAGTTTAAGAGATTAAACAAAATATATTGTAGCCTACGCTATTTAAAATACTTCTGATATTAGTTATGTTCTAAAAATTGACCTGATTTTTTTTTTTTTGGTAGACGGCAGTGAACGGGAAGGGGGAATGCACTAAGATCAATAGCTCAATCAATGTAGAGACGTACGAATTAAAACGAAATTAATATAATATAGATAATCACTTATTGTCGTGCGAATAGAACGAATAAGGGAGGATAATACGGGGATTACGGGAAAGGAAGCAAACGAAAGAACAGAAGAAACGGCATGCCGAGCGGGGAAATTAACACACCCAAAAGTTGAGAATAAAAGAGAGATTGATTGGAGGAAAGATCAAAACATTCAAAAAACACATAATTTCCATTGATTCGGTGGAAAGAGAGGGACGACGTAATGATGATGCGAAGAAAAAGCGATAGATAAAGGGGGGACGCTATGTCCAGAAAACGAAGGCGACATATAATTAGGAAACGACAAAAAGAAGGAAACTTGAAAAATCAGTGAGGAAGATTTAATAGGCAAATGAAAGTAATTAGGGCTGGGGAAGGAAGTTTCGAATGATTATTGCGCTGCAGTATTATGAGAAAAAGTGCACTTATATTATTTCTTATTTAATTTCTAAAAATAGAATGGATTAAATTTCAATAAATTGCAGTTGAGATTGTAACTCTATAACTAGCATATCAAGACATGTGATCTACGGACTAGTCAGTAAAATAATTTACCATTGCATTTAGCTAGTTGAATAAAAATACAGCGAAATTGAAAACTGTAGTTTAATTAAACATTGTAATAAGTGGAAAAAAACTAGTATTACTTAAAACCAGACTTTATAAATATACGCGATTCGTTAATAAAAAATTCGAAAACATTAAAGCTTTAGTTAAAATCGAAATATTAAGATGAAATAAATTGTTTTTTCACTTTAGTTTTAGAAATTACATATAACGAATTACAATTGAATCTGTTCCATTTAAAAAAGAACAAAACCGGTTTTAACAAAATTTTGTCAACAACATTAACGGTGTTTTCTAATGGAATGAAAAAAAAACTAGTGCGGTCATGGGACCCCAGTCAGGAACGAAGTTTTTTTCGGAATAAAACAATAATTTTTCTGGAAGAAACAATTATTTTATTATCATTATTAAACATTAACGTTATGAACATTATTTTATTTAATTATCTAGGATTTACAATTTCTCTTTAACACTAATTTAATAAGCGATACTTATTGAATAGAGTGAGTTGTAGTTGTAAGTAAAGAAACGAGAATCAAATCAATCATCAATGGACAGAATGTATGTAAATAAATATTAAACATTATCATCATATTGTATCATCGAAATTATTATTGGCTTATGGTAACTGTAATAAGATACACATATGTTTGAGATTCAACTTTGTCTAAGAATCTCGAAAAAACAGCATCGACTGTAGTACAGTATATTTTTGTATACTGCGCTGGATGATTATTAATACTTAAATCAAATGTGTCTAATAAAAAAGATGTTAGTGCTTTAGATTTTTCTTTGTTATTGAAGTCAACGTTAAAGCCTCCGGCTAATATGAGTGGAAGTTTATGAAAATTTTGTTTGAGTAATTTGGAACCTTCCCCTCAGTATATTCTAACAGCGATCGATGAATAAATAATGTAATATCCTCAACCTTTTGATTTGTGGATATATAAATAGCTACAATAACTGCTTCAACATCGTTTCCTATTTTACAAATAACTGAACAAATGTCACCAACTGATATAGTATTCAATTCACTAATGTTTGACGAAATCATATTCATATTTTGTGTACAAATGTTGATGATGTCTTCAGAGTTTTGGTATATTGAAACTCCACGAATATTTTCTCGTTTATAATGAGAAATGCAATTGAAATTTTGAAGGAAATTTTGAATAACTGAATCAACGAAATCTAGAATATGGATTTTGTAAACTTTGGCAGTTAAAAGTTAATAATAAAATTTTTTTTTTTTTTTTTTTGCAAATCATATCCGAGATAATTTGTGTTCCGGTCTGCAATGTGTTTTGAGATGATGATCTTTGAAATTCTGGCATCAATTTCTCTGTTGATGTAGCTCGTTTGCTATGATAAAATTTAAATTTCGTTGGATCATCTTGAGTTGTTACAATATACAAATTTTCATATATTTGTTACGCGAGATGACGCAACATGTGCGAATGATCTTTGCTATACTCGTAAACAACTTCATCGAAAGTTGCACTCTGCGATTTACGTATGGCCATAGCGCAAGCTGCAATTAAAGGAAAATGCTTTCGAGTAGAAAAAATTTTCTTGTCTAATGTCAATGTAATATTCGCGGATTGTAGTTCAATAGGCACAGCAAGATTACTAACTCCACTTTGCACAGGCTAATCGAGCAGCTTTTTTCCTTTTCTTACAACCGATATTTCCTGAACCACAAAACTTTAACCAAACTCTGACTATAGTATTGTTTGCGCCAAAATCTAAATGCACTAATTTGCCAGTTGACCCATTACATAAGCCATCTGATACATTGATATTTGTCATAATTATATAAAACATGCCTTTCACAAAAGTAATTTCATAAGGTAAACCACCAGTATCGATAATTGACATTTTATGTAACTTTACTCTAAAATTAGCATCTTGGTTATGGTTTTTAGATCATGTAATTAAATCGGTGGCTGTAGAAATATTTCATTTTGAAATTGCTGTAGGACGTGATTTTTGTAATCGTTTACATTATAATATTTTAGAAATAGACGAATCCCACTACAGCACAATATTTGAGCATCGGCTTTTGTTAATAATTTTGATTTTCTATCAAATTAATTTCATTTTGTTCTAATGGTTCACCATTGCCTACTTTAGTTAATACATTAGAAAATACAATATTAGCCTTTCTCATGACTTGGTTAAATTGATAAAATTTAAGTTTCCTCCAAAGATTACATCTAAACATGTTTGTTTTAATGGGTCTTTATATATTAGTGTTGCTCGGATCGGTGGTAGCTGCCACAAATCTTCAATAAAAATTATATATCTATACCACCCAATTAATCCTTATGATTATTGGTTATTTGTTTTAAACTGAAGTCAATTTTCATTAAAAGCTCTGCGCTGATCATACTTATTTCATTGATGATTATTACTTTTACATATCTAAAAAGACATCTATACAAATGTAAGATTTCAGATGACAAAGGCAATGAAATAGAAATTCTAAGCGCAGTATGAATTTTTGTACCATCAATAATTGCCACAGCAGCTTTACCATTGGTAGCGCAAGTTATATAAGCATTACACAATAGCCATCTGTCTCATCAAACCTGTTATAAATTTCCATTACAAATTTAATTACGAAAGTTTTACCAACGCCTGCTGGACCAGTGAAAAAAATTTGAAAAAGGAACTTCATCTAAAGTTTGTAAATGATAAATAATATGCATCAATAATTCTTTTTATTTTTCGTTAACTATCCCCATAAACTGGTAGAATTGATACCTGTCCATTAAATTCTCTTTTTTTTTGCAATAGCACCAAGTTTACTGAGAATTTAATTTTGTATGTCGGCATTAACAGCGGAATGTGGGTCACGTTCTATTATTTCATAAGGATTATTTTCAAACATTACATTGGCATGTATTTCTAATTCTTCATTTTTATCATTATCCCTACATAATTGTTCGCAAATTTCTATAATGTCTAAATTTGATTCGAATTCTTTTTTGGGTTCTACCATTAAATATCTTTGTGACTTTTATATATTTCTATGAATTTACTATCTGCTAAAATATTAATTATCTTCACTTCTAAAAGGAATATGTAATAAAACCATCTCCCGCCTATAATCATTAAAGCTGTCAATCATATTGTAATTACGGTATCTTATAATTTTTGGGACGTTTCTTTCAATATATACTCCTCTTTTATTGATAAAATATTTAGAAGCGAATTGAGCTAGCGTAACATTATCCAATTCCTTACGTCTTTTTTCATACTTATTAAAGAAATTTTTTTTTCCATATGTGTCTGTACAATCATCATCCAGTTCTCTTAATTCTTTTAAAGTCTTCCTTATTCTTTGGCGTTCTGAGGGATATATAGTATGTACATAAACGATAGTTGTTGATGATTTTGACATAGGTTTACGTAACAAAGACCACGCGGCTTCTTGCGCCGACATTTCTACAGAATGAAGTACATCAATACTAATTTTTTTCAAATATCTACAATAGCTACGCCAGAACACCTTTATCTCTTCTCTTAAATTAATTAAAAACTTAATTTAAAAAAATTTTAATTAAAAAAAAATATATAAATGAAATCAGACTATAAAACGAATAGATATACCTAAAAAATACGCAACCGTTCGTTTTATCCTAGCCGGAAAAAACTGCAATTAAAAACAATTTTAAATGTAAAATATATTTGATAGAAAGAAAAAAATTGAATAAAACATTTTCTGCGGTAAATATTTAAAATAAAATAGCTACTATGATAATATGGATTCTTAATCAATTGTTTTCTATTATTTTTTACGGAGAAATAAATAATCCAGCGTTACGTGACGTGACGGTACGTGACGATTTCGCCATTTAGGTAGCCCGCGTTAAAGAGAACTTCGTTCCAAAAAATTAGTATCTTTAAAGCATGACACAAATGTAAGACTGACGCAAATATAGTAACTATGTGACAGCTGCGTACGTGATTATTGAAGGCACGATCAAATTAGTAACGGTGCTGTTCTTGTTACTGAAGTTATCTCCATACTTCATTCGTGGTCTGATTACGAGCTACACAAAACGATAATGTAGTATAGGTATTTTTTCCTCTTTTTATAGATAAGACTGGTAGAATTTTTTGAAACATTTTATTATAAATACCGCTAACCAGCTAAAAGCACAACTTTGTGACGGCTCGCGAATCGTGTTCTGTATTTCTAAAAGGAAAATAATTATATTTTATACGTCAAAAAATATTTATAAAAAAAAAAAGAAATCACCAAAAAAATTACATCGAAAAATCATAAGTAAAAATGTGAAGCATAAAATTTATTATGAATATTTATTTTTAAATGAAGTGACAAATAATTTCACCGGCTAGCTGTTGTGAAACAAATAGGTGTTATGTAACTTATTAATAGTAGAATAACGCACAGTTAATAATTAATGGCATTAAAATCAACAAAATTAGTTCATATATTCGTTGTTTACGTAAACCATTCTACTGATTAGCAGGGCCGTATTTAGATCAAAATTTCGGGAGGGGGTGGGCGAAAATATCTTTATAATTTTACAAATATATATATGTATATATATACGTGTGTATGTGTGTTATCATGAAATATATTTATTTACAGATGGTACACTAAAGTCTTGTAGTCAATTATTGTATATGCAATATTTGAACACTACAGTAAAAACAAATAAAAAATAGTCGTTTCCATAGAATTCATAAAAATTTTAATTTTCTTTTCCCTTTTGTCAAAAATTGAAAAGAAATATATTCTGAATTTCGGTCCATTTAATTCAAGCAGTTATTATTTCGCTAACATTTCGGAGGGAGGTTTGAACCCGGAAAAACCCCCTCAGGTACGGCCCTGCTGATTAGTAAAGCTAAAATCCGTCGAAATTCGACAGAGTAGTAATTGCTCAAAAGAAAAATCATTCCTTTTTTTTTGTCGGCATGTATTTTGTTTATTATTTTCAATCGTTGTGGTTATTAATTTAAATGCGAGATGTTAGTTGTTTGATAGAAAATCTTCCAATCTGTTTCTTATACTGCACTATCATCAGTTAATACCGTACTGCGGGCATCTGAGCAGCACATGTGTGACTGTTCGTCAGATCGTTTGCAAAAACAGAGCTCTATTGATAGTGTAGATCTATAAAATATATATAGTTATAATAAAAATACTTTTTCTTCATTTTCTGACTCTAACTGTGAAAAAAGATTCATCATTTACGTTATCTTAAAATTGATCAAATACTAGTTGTGCATATATTTTTGTTATGTTGTATACGAAAAAAAAAAAACTTGGCCGTGTTCTGTGCACAGGCTGCGCTTATTGAACCTGTACATTATTATTAACGTCGGAAAGAAATAAAAAAAGGAAATAGTAACAATAACAGATTATTTAAATTTACATCAAAAATTCCTCAAATGAATAAAACAACTACACAAAATTAGAAAAACAAACAATATCGACACAAAATACATGCAACATATAAATAAAACTATTAGCAAAAATACGGTATCGTTTTATGATGTTAATAATCATATTTTAATTTTATGATAAGGAAGCTATTATTGGAAATCTACCTGCATGTTACTTCGTAAAAATTTATTACAAAAAAAAAAAAAAATGTGATGGATCAGCGACATTTTTGGGTAAATTGAAAGATCTAGAAAAACTCGGAGAACGTTACTGACACAACAATTCGACATGAAGCAATAAAAATCTTCGAATAATATGGATTCCTGAAAAATCCGAAAATTTGGAGAATCTTTTGCCAATATCCTTAAAACAAATGCCTTTTTATGGTGTGGCACTATCTTTTTTTATTATCAACACAATTCGACACAAAACTACGGCCATCAACGGATATAATCAGTTTTTAAAAATTATCAAATTTACGGGGGTGGGGGGGCATCGTCAAGTTAGCCCCTCAGACAAAATTTTACTAATATTGTGTGTTACGGTGCAACACAAAATTTTTTATTATCAGCACAACTCGTTTAGTTAAATTTTATTTTAAAAATCCAGTATAGGGGGGGGGGGGGGGGAGTATTTTGGGCCATTACTAGTAGATACAACATATATAATAGAGATTACCGATACTTATACACGGCTGATGGATCTGTAAATACCGAAACATCAATCAAAACATTAAAAACATTCAGAATACCTGCAACTAAGCCGTCATGCGCAATAGAACTAGGATGCAATTCATCAGCCCCTAACGAGAATTAAATCAATGCGCCTCAATTTTTTAATTAAAAATCGATCATCTTATCCGATTCATTAAGCGCTATAGCAAAGTTAACTGGAGAATAATTAGACGACCATCGAATAAAGACAACTAACAAATGGCTAGAGAAAAATATAACAACCGGGCAATACTAAAATGAATTGCCAGGTACAGTGGGGTTATAAAGGGTAATAGTTCGGTTACTAGTAAAAATAATTTTAACTGATGGATGGAATAATTACTAATATAATTGAACTATTATAATAAACTTCGAAAAAACACTCAAACCGAAAAACCGTTCTAGGAACATTTGCAAAAATGTTTGTTTTTCGAAAATAATTCGACTAAGAGCTGAACATGGAAGAATATCGTTATACGAAATGCGTATACAGTACAAGTGTTAATGGCAATACTACGATAGCTATACACAGACGATTAACCACCTGAAATGACAATGTAATTTAACCAAGAACGAAAATAGTTCGTGAAAAGTGCGATTAAACCTTTCCACACCATGCCGATGAACATGAAGACAATAAAATCGTAGATGCACTAAGTGATGCCTGCAGTGAACTAGATAACTGTATAAAGAATAGCGGAATGGAAATGTAGCATACACTAAACCGAATCGATAAGTAGTCAATTGCAAACATTTCGGGGTTACATACATTGTATTGCCTGCAGTTTGATTAATACTTTTTCAATTTTTTTTTTTTCTTTTTTTAAATGAATTAAACCCCGAATGATTTTTTAGCTCGACAATTAGTAAGTAAAGCAAGTCCCATATATCCTTGATGGTCTGGTACCATTTCGCCTAATTCCCATTTCGCCTAAATTTAGGGTCGGGTTACTCAGGTAATAAAAAAAAGGTCAGACAAACATACGAATGATTTCGTGTTGGCAACAGCGCGTCATCATTATCGAATTTTAAGCAGACTAAACGCATCATTTTTTTTTTCTATTTGATTCCACTGTTAATCTTTTCTTTCCGAAATACAACAAAAAGGTTTATATGAAAATCAGAAGTGAAAAAATACCGCTAAAAATGTTTGATGTAAATATACGCGAAACGACCACTCCGATTAATATTTGCGAGTTATTTTATTGGATGTCCAGTGCTGTATAAATCCCACTCGCCTTATCAGTCAGTATATAAAAGCCTTATTGATATTTAGTGTGACATGAACATTAAGGTTCGGAGTTGCAGAAAAAATAATAAAAAAGCTAAATTATAATTAGGTGTAGTTTCGAAGTGGTCGCGTTTATGTAAGAAAAAAGGAATAAAAATCGAATAGAATTAACAATAATAACAGGACATCGAATGATTATTACAGCGGTAATTTTATTATCGATTATTAAAATTACAATTATAAGTAGATACATACAAAAAGTAAATGTTAAAATTAGGAAAACAGTTAATTTCATTTTTCTTTAATTCAAAAAAAGTGAATTTGGAAATCGAAAGAATTTAAAAATTAAATACTGCTTCGGATTTGAATAAATAATCAACAGTAACGTATACGATTACAAGAGATTTTTCAAAATTTGGATATTAGGACGAGAAAAATTACTAGTATTACTATTAAACTCTGTGTACAGCAGAAAAAGAGGAGTAAGCAAGAAATAAACAAGGTGAAGACCCTGTTATATGGGGTCAGTTCATGGCTTTTATGGGATTAATAAATGAGCATAGATTTAAAAGCACCATATCAAAAAAATGTATATTTTAAATATTATTATATCTATCGAGTATATTTGTTATATTTGATAATCTTTAACAATAGATTTTTAGTTGTAGAAAGCAGTGAAAATAAGGACAATTGATTAAAAAATGGTGAAAAATTGGTTGTAATAAGGGGTTATTACATTTTTAGATGTGTCGCACGGCATAAAAAAAATTTTAGAAGATACAGTCATGATTTTTTTCCCCATTCTACAAGATGAAACGGTAAAACTTGGCGTATGTTGTTAAAAATACTTCTAAAATCGAATTTTAAGGTATAAATAACTTCTCCAGAAGCCTAAATGGTTGCTGTTGGACTTTGAAAAATTCCTCTTCAAATTAGTCGTTTATTATACTGACGATGTTTTTCAAGTAATTTCAATAATTAGAATGAAAAAAATAAATGAAACGTAAAAAATGTTGTTTTAGTCTCTGACAAAGTAAAAAAAATTTTTTTTCAATTTTTTTGGGCACGTCAACAGTAGAACTTACCCAGCGCAGAGAATTGTACATTACATAAGGAAAATATTAAAAATTGACGAGATAAAGAAAGCTAACAAAGGAACTATATTGAGAGAGGAGAAAGCAAGAATGGCTTTGGCACTGTAAGGAGTGGGGATGCCAAAGCGCAGAAGATTGGAATAAAGGGGCACTGTCCTCCTTACTCTTGTTTCTTCTATTTCCCCAGTGTCCAATCGAATTAGATTATAATATTTTTCTTCTTTCTTTTATAATCTGTTAAGTCTGCCAGATTTTTCGGCAAATCCAAAAAAAGGCAAAGGAAAAAAACCTTCTATCTCACTATTTAAAATGCTTCATTCAATAAATTGCCAAAAGATTACGATTTAACATTACAAAAAGGAAAAAGAAAGAGAATATAAAAAGACGCTATTCAATTAACCAAATATTTTATCATACACTTTTGACGTACAAAATAAAAATTTATAGCAATTAAGCGAAAATAATTTTTTAATGGATGATAAGTTTTTTTATTCTCTGTTGTCAAAATATAATTCAATACCATTTCATTTAAAATGTAATTTGCAATAAATATTTCAATATACAAATATTAGATATATATATATTATTTACCTGCTCGATTTGTTTTTATAAATGATATATCCATTGCTATATTAGCCTGACTTTAAATTTTAGTTTTATTCACAAGCGAAAATTTAAATATTCAAGATAGAAGAATAGTTTCCTTCAGAACGTTGATACACATAACACTCAACCCAGAACAAATTGTGACCTCATAGCGTAAAACAGTCAGTATGCGGTGATTTTCCGCATATTGAGATGGATTTGGCATTTCTTACGATCTTTGAAAATATTAAAATTTTGGTAATAATCATTCAATTTCTCGGAAGGTCTCGGCAGCGGACAAACGCGGCATTGTTTGTCAAAGACGCATTCTCGGTTAAAAAATCGAAGGATCTGACCGCTCTATTCGTTGCGCGTGGCCGAGAAGCGGAAATAGAGCACTTGCTGACAGCATAGGCATTTGAAATGCGTACCGAGCTACGTTGAGCCGGAAGAAGTTATTTTGATAAAAAGCCTAGAAAAGGCAAAAAGGCAGGGTGAACTAAATGGAGCTTTATTTATGTTTTCCTAATTTTAACATTTACTTTTTGTATGTATTTACTTATAATTGTAATTTTAATAATCGATAATAAAATTACCGCTGTAATAATCATTCGATGTCCTGTTATTATTGTTAATTCTATTCGATTTTTATTCCTTTTTTCTTACATAAACGCGACCACTTCGAAACTACACCTAATTATAATTTAGCTTTTTTATTATTTTTTCTGCAACTCCGAACCTTAATGTTCATGTCACACTAAATATCAATAAGGCTTTTATATACTGACTGATAAGGCGAGTGGGATTTATACAGCACTGGACATCCAATAAAATAACTCGCAAATATTAATCGGAGTGGTCGTTTCGCGTATATTTACATCAAACATTTTTAGCGGTATTTTTTCACTTCTGATTTTCATATAAACCTTTTTGTTGTATTTCGGAAAGAAAAGATTAACAGTGGAATCAAATAGAAAAAAAAATGATGCGTTTAGTCTGCTTAAAATTCGATAATGACGACGCGCTGTTGCCAACACGAAATCATTCGTATGTTTGTCTGACCTTTTTTTTATTACCTGAGTAACCCGACCCTAAATTTAGGCGAAATGGGAATTCACCTCCTTGATAAGATATCATGGATTGTGTAATTAAGTTTTTCATAATGTACTTAAGGTTCTAAGGAATCTAAAGAAAATACTGGGGCCATTTTCTTTCTACTTTTGTATTATTCGCCTTTACCTTCCCAGATTTCTATTTTCCTGCCTTAGACATCATTTTCCTATCCTCAAGTGGTCATTCGAGATTTTGGTTGGACAAACATTCGTCTCTATTCTCTAATTATACTGTTCTCAGCCTTAGTTTCAATTGATTCTTCCTTGTGGTCATTTTGCTCTCATCTTAATTAGACGTAAGATTTAATCGCTCTTTTCATCCCTCTTCTCGTTTTGATTTCCCGGCTCCTCTTCGGTAGTGCTCTCTCCGCAATACTGATTTTTACTCGTACGTGTGACGCTAATCGTGTTTTCTTTGAATACTCTGCACACATTAGTGAGTGTTTTGTTTTGTACTCACAAATCTTAATTTTTGGATCTGCTCACCTTTTACGGTCCTGCTTTCTTTATCATTTTTCAATTCTATCGCTTAAATTTTTTGTGCTCTCTGTCTTCGAACGCCTTACGATCTAAATTTATAATCTTGTTCGCCGTATTGTTGGTTCAAGGTCGCTAAGGGCCTCAAAGAAAACAGAACAAAAAAAAAACAAACACATTAATTTAGTGCAAGTAACGATAATTTTCAAAATATTTGCAACATTGGGCTTTGAGCTGCCCTAAAAAATTAACTCTTTCCAAGAATTATTTTAGTCTTAATGAAAAATATCTTCCTTTTCTCTTTCTTTTTAAATTTTCAATTGGTTTATGTTTAACTGTTCATTGGAAACGAAAAATTAGCAAAAGATTGTGGTTATGTAGCGGGAAATTATAATCTCGACAAGCGTGTTATTATATGTACCGTGAAAACTACTTGAGGAAGCGGTGAAGTGGGGAATCAATTAACCGCAGTTCATATGGATGTTTGGACTGAAGTTGGATAACTTTCAAACATTTACTGCTTTAAATATGCAGTCTAGCGTACAGCATGAATTCTATATTTACAGAACAAGGCGCGAATAGAGTGATAGTCATATGGCTTGCAATTAAACAGTGTCGTATAAGTTACAGCGGGAGACTTTGTAATTGCGAATAACTTTTATAAGCTATCGTTTTATGCGGTTCACTGAGGGTAACAAATTTTACTGTTTATACGACGCACGGTCTAAACATATTAACAGGTTCCCCTTTTACAACTTTGGTAAATTACCGGTAATTTTATTTTTTGATTTTTTTTTTTTTTTTTTTATATACATATACACGCCGGCGTACAGCAACTAGGCTAGGAACGTGCAAGCTTATTTAATAACGGGTTATATGAAGTGGAAGAAATCAGTAGATTTTAGGAAAGAGGACATAGAGGAAATTGTATTTTTTGGTTTTTTAATTAGTTTACTTTTCTAATTTTCAGAATTATTTGAGCGTCTTTACATCGGTATTAATATTGTCTCATTTGCTATCGACCCACTTTTGTGTCCTCAAGGAAGATGTCGGACGAGCGGAAATTATGTCAACATTGTTCTTCGGAGTCGGAATACCATCGCTACTGATTCATTTGTTCACGTCCAAGTATGCGTGTAATTATTATTATTTATTTTTATAACTAGACAAATCTGGCGTGTGTCCATTTCTTCCGTAGTTTTTAATATATTTTTTTTTTTCGGCATTTCATAGTATACGAGACTAATGTGGTACAGTCGAAAGATTATCGGGAGCTTATAACTTTTTTTTAACTCGTATAACATTTTTAAATTTGCATTATAATTTCAGATTTAGCACGTGTGGGGGAACACGATAAAAACTATTAAATTAATTAAAAGTTATGCCCAAGATCGAAAGACAAGTGAATAGGTTGACGGTAAGAAACGCAGTAGAAAGCGAATTTAATACGATAAAATTCGCTGGCGAAAAATCAACTTTGAAAGTGCAAAGACTTACTGGCGGGTAGGAATTCACGATGACGACGCTTGGAAAGAGATTGAGACAGCTTTTGTGTTTGAAGTTCTCTAGGTCAGAGTATGATTAAAGAAAGAAAAAAAGGAAACGTAACGAAGAATAAAAAAGTATGTAAAAATCTCAAGTTCTCAAGTAAAAAAAATACATTATTTTTCATGCGAAAACAGTCAGGGCAAAAAAAAAAAGAAAAAAAACATGTGCAAGCGCTCGGCGTGTCGATTAAAAAAAAATCCGAAAAGGCGAAAGTCCAAAATGCGAATTACTGAAATTTGTATTAACTGTTAAACGATTGATCGTAATAACAGCTTGTGTTTTTAACTGAGGCTCATTTAAAAATAGCTCACTCGAAGAAGGTCAAAAAATGACACGAATAATAAAATTGTTTTAATTAACTTTTAATACAGCACTCAATAACGTCATATGTATATTCGTCCATGTAAATTTTGCTTCGCACGTGATCATATTCATTACAGTTACCGCTAAGATAATCAGATGGTAGCATCTTAAAAACATTTCCAATAAGGGGAGCCGTTTTCTTTCGATACATTCCCGAAACTTATGGAATTTATGATAATCACATTGTCTTGGTTTTTACGTTTTAATTTAAATTCGCCCGAAAGAAAACGCGCAAAAGCTAAAATTAGCAGTAGTTCCCCATATTTATATTTATTAAAATATCGTTTGAAAAAAAAAGGTAATTTTCTTCAAATATTTCTCTTTAATTATAGACGCTATGCGCATATTATAATTGTTTTCATAAAAAATATTATTTTTCGCATTTATAATATTATTTTTAACATTAGTACAAGTTTTTTTTTTTTATTTTTTTCCCTCGATTTCAGCCTCTATGGACTACGCTAAACAACTAAGTTTTCATTTTACATCTTTTCCTTCTTCCGTCCTTAACATCTTTCCAGTATTTCTTGAGACCCTCCATCAAGGGGCATTTTTATGGCTCATCGAAAGCGACCTCTTCCGGTTAACTTGTTCTATTTTAAAGATTGACGTCGCAACTGTTTTATGAAACCATTCCCCTTATTAAACACATCTGTGTTTCAGTAACATCCATTAATTTCATATCCTTTTCACATTCATTGAACCATGCAGGTCTTATTTTCTTCGTTTTCACGAATTCATAAATTCTCTTGGTTAACCTGTCCTCTTGCATTCTGGTAATATGCCCGTAAAATAATAATCTTCTTTTCCTTATTGATATGGACAATGGTTCAATTTTGCTATATAGTTTATAGTTCGAAACCCATTTGAACTGTCCATCATTCCATTTAATTCCTATAATCTTTCTCAGGATTCTCCGTTCCCTTATTTCTAATTGATTTGTTAATATTTTCTTGTTTAGATTTAACGTTTCTGATGCATATAACCCTTCTGGTTTTACAACTGTAGCATAATGTCTTAGTTTTACTCCTATGCTCATTGTTTTTTTATCGTAAACATTTTTCACCAAGATTAGTACAAGTATTTATTTTACTATCCAAAAAATTTCGGGAATATTTCGAAATCAAATAGCTCCTCATTGGAAACCGTTTTTAGATTATTGCATTGTTTCACAGTGATACATTCCCCGATATCATTTAACAATGTCACGAATTAATAATAATGCCACAACGTTATTCAAACGTATGCGATGAACGTAACTTTTTCCATCTCCGAAAGTAAACATTGCCCTTTTACGGCAAACAGAAGTAACATTCTCATTCCGACATTCTTTTTGTTTTGAAATTAATTCACTTCAGAGAAGTTGTTCTTGCTAGATCAGGCGTCATCCCATTTTGCGTGTATGTGCAACCTTAGGAGAGCGTCAGAAGAAGCCAGGTTGATCATGCTCGCCAGGAAAAGGAAATACGGATTTTGTTGCTTGGTCCACCTGTCTATTATCCAGAATTTTCGCATATGCTAGGTGACTTTAATTAAAGACGTGTATATATTTTTTATGCGTTTTTTTAATATAGATAAAAATTGAAAATGAAATAATGTTTTATGCAACAAAAAAAATTACACGAAAGTGAATTTCTTCAGTTATCACTTTTGGATGAGAATATATATATAATATATAAAATTATTGAACTAAATACAGATTAACGGCGTAGAATTTTTAATCTCGTCAAATATAGAACAATATACTTTCAATTAAGAATAAATGTTCATTACCGAAATATTTACAAATGCCGACGGTGGTTTAAAGTCATTTAAACAATGACTTCACTGGTCTCTTCCCGTTTTGCCATTTTTGTATTTTGACTTTTTTACATCAGCATAAAGAGGATCTTCGCCCAGCAGCAGCAGCAGCAGCAGCAGCAGCAGCAACAAGAAAGGAGAGGATCGGTGAAGCAATGATTCGGTCAGAAATGGCCAGAATGAAGGGGACACTAGGAGGGAATGTATGTATGAGAAGCGATAAGGACCGGGAAGTTTAAGATATAACAAAAATTAGACTTGTTCGGTCGAGAGTATGGACATTCAAAGAGGATGTGGTTGGGATCACAGTCAGGCGCGTGATTCGGATGAAGATGACAGTTAGAAAAGGGTATTAAAACGAGAAAACGCGAGGAATACGATTGAGGCGTAAACGAATAAATGAGATTACAACGGAATTTCGCAGAATAGGAATGTCATAAAACTAAGGGCGAGTAGAAAGATTCGGCTGAAGAATATAGACCGTTCGAAGGTAAGATTGTTGGAAAAGGAAGAAGCGTAAGTATTTTGGTTACTACTCTGTGTGGATAATAAAAGTATTTTATTTCTATTAAACAGCTTTTTCTGGTGAAAGAAAGACCAACTTTGCAGTCTCAGTGATTAAGACGGGTGTTTTTTAATTAGAAAAAGAAAAGTAAAAAAGCGGAATTATAATAATACTCGTAAATTAATGCTACATCGTGCGTAACTAGGGACACTATTTTTAAGACATCATTTTCGTTGTTCTTTAATGGTTTTTTTTTTATCTTTCCGTTCTGTTTAGATAGAGAGGGTTAAGAAATTCAATGGTAATACATTTTCATTAAAGAAAATCACGTTTATAAAATGAGACTTTTTTCTTTGCCTGGAATAAATGATAATGTCTTAAATTTTTTCCATTAGTTACATTGTTGTAGGTAACTTACGGTTTGGCTACTTCTTTTCGTGTTTACTGCTTCTACAATCGGAATTAACCTGTCCAGGGAATGCGGACCTTTTTGCAATGGGTCCCATGGCAAGAACTAAAGAAAGGATCGCACGTGTAAAAGAACTTCAAGGGACTATGATTTGCGTCAGTATTATTCATCTTTTAATAGGAGGAACCGGTAAAAATTTCTTCTCATACATTTATTGAACGCTATTATTATTGTTTATTATTTTAGAAAGATGATAAGAATGCACTCTTATTTCTCAGTAATTACTGGTCACCTAGAATCCATCATCGATATTAATGGTAAGCTTGTTCCTTCAAACCTCACCATGAGACGTCCCCTCTAGACTTCCAGATGGTGGTCTTTTATAATTTTTATAGAAGAGTTGGTTTTAATTTTGACTGTGTAATTTTTACGCGTTACTTTTAATCGATGATTCATAATGTTAAATGATTTTCATATTGTAAAGTTATTCCTTTGTTTTTTTTTTATAATAATATGCTGTCAATCGTTTTTTGTCGTCAATCTTCTATTATTTATTTATTTATTTTATATATGTATATATTTAGAATGTGTTAAATTTGAAAACATGTCCGTATCTAAATGATTAATTGTTAGATTATTAAAATCTTTTCCATGACATTAGAGTCTGTTTCCGTCGGTGATAGTTTTATTTAAATAACGAATTTAATAATGTAATTTTTCCTTTTTAAACTCTACATTTCATTTAATTCATTTTTATAACAGTTCATAAGTGGATTCATCTACTAAAGCCAGTTACGGTAGCGCCAACTTTAATAATTGCCGGTCTAGCAATAGCAAAGACAAACGCTATAAATTTAGCTACGCACGGATGCTGGTTGCTTTTTATTACGTAAGTGTCTTTAATATTATTCTTTTACAAGTTATCTGCGTTTTTTCGTTTTTGTTTTTTTTTTTCTTTTATTTTATTTAATTAAAATCGATAATTTTATGATTTTCAGTTTTTTAATTTTAAATTATTCATTTCGAATTTAGATAAAAAAAAGAAAATTTCAGGTCAGTGCGGAATAATATGACTTGTTCGCTTCCAGTAGCTCATCTTCGCTCATATTAAGCAACAGTCCTTGTTTCGTTAAGAATTACAACGATAACGAAGAGACGATAATTCAAAATTGTTGGATTTTAAAACTGTGACGTATTTTTCGAAACTACGAAAAAAATTGAATTTATATGCATATATTAATTTCTTTTTCATGTTTGTCTGCGCGTAAATTTTGATTATTTAGACCGATTGTAGTAATTTCCTTTTTAGTTTGAGAATCAGTCAGTAGTGATAGCGCATAAGAATATTTTTGAATATCGGTAAATACAAAAAACTGAGCAGTTATAAAAAGGGTGTTTTAAAATACCGTCAATGTTATTTACCATAAAAAACTGTAAATTGGAGAAAAAAAACTAATTTCTAATAAATCGAAAAAAAAACGAAAATATTTCTAATTGTCACGAGTAAAAATGTATAGATTCTAATAAAAAAAAAAATTATTATAAATTTCCATAGCGCCATATTTACAAGCTCGTCATACTGACGGAAATTTTACATATTTTAACAATACTGCGTATAACTCTCAGAATCTTTTTCCTCCTTTCCGTTCCGCATTCATGAATGAATTAATGACTATCCTACGTTCCATTATTTTCATTTCTTCATTTCTTCTAAATTTTTTATTATATCAGATTCCATGTCCGCCCTCTTCAATTCATTCTCCCCTTCCTAATCATTCCTGTGATTTTATCATTCTCCGTATACGCTCACTTATCCCCACATTTTCTTCCGTTCCTCCATTCCATTCAAATTGATTAACTTTGGGGGGTTCTCAGTCGCTTAACCGAATCTAGCCCGATTTTAAGTATAAGTTTACAGCATTGGAAATCGAACGGAAAGATTTCAACTGTACGATTGCAGCCTCATCAATTGTCAATTTAATAATTTTTTCATTAAAACGATAAAAAATTAATCTTATTATGAAGAGAGAAATAATCTGTATAATACAGCTTAAAATAAAAATGTTCACACATTATTGAAATATAAAAGCAATTTACAACAGAAAATTTTCTGTTAAAACTGTCGTTTAACAGAGATATAATTTTTTATTTTTTTTGTTTTTTTATTTGTTCGGCATATTGAAAAATAATTTGTTTTTCGATTTAACTCCTTTAAGTATTTTAAGCTGAAAAATACAGTTCCTTGCACATGAAAATACTAGAAAATTAACAAAATAGGGTTTATAAATTAGCGCTGAAATATTTGATTGTATATTGTTGTTTTGCTTAAATAAAAGTTGTGAAAAATGGAAAATTTCTTTACATCTCCTGTAGTCAAATTGCGTTCGATTACCAATGCTGTAAACCTATACTTAAAAAATCGGGCTACATTCGGTTAAGCTTCCTAGTCATTCGGGCATCTTTCTGATAATGAAGCGGCGGACTCTTTAGTACTCGAGTTGCTGCTTCTTTCCATCTCTCTTTTTTTTAAGAAAAATCCCATCCTCTAATCTCCTTCCGCTGTGTAAAAGTTTTCATCTCAGATTTCGGTATCGAATGTATACCTTTTTTTTCTAACAATTGTTCTTTCTATCTGTCTGTTCAACCTAGTCTTTCTGCCAATAATCCGTATGGTTCTCTTTGTTTCCTTTACTTCGTCGATCAGTTGTTGACTCCATTATTCACCCGCGTTCTTAAGCCATACTCTATTATCTTCCTCTCGTTTTCGTTTTTCGTTGGTTTCTTCTCTCCATATTGTCCTCTCAAACTAAGAGCATGTTTATGCTGATCATGTGTTTATGTAGTGTTGATCTCTTTCAACCAAATGTTCTGCTTTATATTCTAATTTGCTACGAATTGGTATTCCGACTTCGTATTGAGCCCCTTATATCCCGGCTTTTCCTTCTCCACATATCGTTCCCATTGTTTGTTCTTTCCGTTTAATAATATCTAACCGTATCAAAATATAACTGATATTCATTTCCCTTTCTAATTATTTCTGGGTGAAGGTCCCCCTGGTTGGTAAGCCCGGTAAAAAAAAAAAAAAAAAAAAAAAAAAGTTTTGATCGAACGGACTGATTCGAATGAGGATACCCTTTGTTTATTAGAAACTCTACTGGTCGGTGGTGGTCCTATATTCATGTATGCCGACAGCGTAGTCATTAAAATAAACATTAATAAAATGAGTCTCCTTAAAGATGATGTACTTTTTGAACTTAACAGAGCCAGATACGAATTAGCCAAAATATTTTCATTGGAATACAGGAAAAATGTGCTCACTGAAAATTTTACTAAAGTGGCGCCGAACGCTAAAACATTATTAATGTTTGAAATGTAAATTCGAATACGGATAATAAATCTGAAATCCTAAATCGCGATTCACATCACTGACCGAGAATACATTACCCCTGGAACAGACTGGAGATTCCAGTTTAAATTTTTAGAGCGAAATCTTAAAATTGCTGGTTTTTTCAAAAGCCTTTTTTCAGATTTTAAAACTGATTTCTAGAAGCATTCATTAAAATATCGAAGCAAAGACGATCCTCTCTTGTCAGTCAACGAATCAGCGGTTGTAAAGTCCTTATTCCGAGCAACCACCTCGTAATAATAATACCTTCGATAAATGACACGTACGTCTTCATTGTTTTCTAAAGATACACTTTTCCTTGCAACTTATTCGCTTCATTCGAGTTTTACCATTGCTGCCCTCTACATTTAGTTGTTGCGATGCTATTGTGGTCTTAAATTTGTTAAACAGTTTGGTACTGTCCTTCGGTTTTCTTTAATTCAGAGATTTTGATGTTTTCAATTTTGGCTCTTCTAAAAATTGTTTCTTCAAAACCGGCCCGTAATTTTGTTTTTTTCTTTAATTTTAATCGATTGTTTTTATTTAACCACTGAAATCTTTTTTTCTTTTTTTTTTCACAGCGGGTGAAGCTTAACGAAAATTTTTAGTGTATCCAATTTCCTATGATAATTAATTCGGTAACTAATCGATATTACTCGTAAACTGTCCTACTAGTGCTATAAATGAAGAACGATTTTTGATAAATTGGTAAGTATAGGGCTAAAGCATTCGGATAAAAAATATTACTTTTAACGGGGGAAATGGATAGGTAAAAGTTTACGACTGAAAATAAAGCCGAAAAGCACCGACATCGGTTAAATCAACATCGTATAACAAAAGCGGAATTAAAACAAAAAAAGTTAAATTTCTCGCTTAACGTGAACAAAAATTAGATATTTATTTATTTTATTTATTTATTTATTGTATTTACAAGTCGCTTTTGGACTACAAGGTCATTAGCGACTACGGTTTTACAGATAATTATAAAATTTTATATTGAATATTTGAAAATGCGCGAAACAAAAAATAATCAAAAAATTAGCTGAAGGCTGAGGAAGTTAGATCAGTTGGAATACTGAGATGTCTTTGAGGAAGGCTACGATTTTTTTACACTTCTCGGCGTCCGAAAACATCTCTGGAAGGCCGTTGGCAATACCCGCTTGTTGTCTGGCCTGCTGGTACTGATTACACTCGATCAAAAGATGCCTCACCGATATAGGCATGTTGCAACGTTGACACAGGTTGGGCGGTTTTTTAGATATGAGGAACGAATGAGTCAAGTTTGTGTGTCCAATGCGGATACGAGTTAGGACACACTACTGCTCGTGTCTACTGAGAGTTGGCATGTTTTCGTAGGTATCTTTTCTAAACTCGTGCAGTTTGCTCGGCGTTTGGAGCCAAAGGGTGTTCCAGTAGTTTTTGACTGTGTTGCTTATCACCATTTTAGCTTCATGAGGTGTCATAAGTGATGGCGTCTGGAAAAAGAAGAACCGCTTGCACCACATCAGTTTGGTTCCCGCAACTTTAGATCAACGACTGACTACCTAGCAAGCATCGAAGCTGATATGTGCGACGCCTTGGCGGACCAAGCGTACCTCCTATTGGTATCGTTGGACATCGAAAAGGACTACGAAACAACCTCGATTCCTGAAGTAATCAGTATTATGCGGTCACTGAATTTTACTGGCAACATCATCGCCTTTATGAACAACTTCCTCAATCGCCGATGCATGAGAGTCCGGATCCAGGGAATCCTGTCCAAATTTTTCTTCATCAATGGACTTCCCCAGGGATCTGTGCTAAGTGTCGTCCTGTTCATTGTGACAATTAATCATGCGCTTAGAATCTTAAGATCTCCATTGCGGTGACGACTCTTCGTTGACGACCTCACGATATCATGCTGGGGGAAAAATATTGAATTCACCTTCCACATCGTTCGAAAAGCTCTTGTAGACCTCCAAACATGGGCCGCCAAATGCGGTCTAAAGTTCTCGGCCACCAAGTCGGAGTACATGATAATAGGCAGCCAGAAACAAGCCGAAGCGAGGAACTGCCAACTGTATCTAAATGACCAAGTCTTAAAAAAAAAAAGGACTCAATAAAAATCCTGGGCCTCGAGATCGACCGAAAGCTCCCGTGGAAAACTCACATCAAAAATTAGATAATATCATGATTCATATGTTTTTAGTACAAATCTCATAATGGAATAATAAAAAAATTTTATTTCACATTTTAAGCATCGTAAAAAGACTATTTTTATATTTACACTGATGCAAATAATTTAAACACGTTCACCGAATGTTGTGTCAACATTTAAAATTTACTATATAATATCGGTTTGTGTTTAATTTTTTTTTGCTAAACAGTTTACAAATTGATTCTGTCTCATTTTATTTACCGTATCATCTTATTTTAATTAATTAAGCCGAATAATAATTTACACTTAATAATCTACCAAAGGGCAAAGTTCGCTTCACTCGTTAATTTCACTCCCCTATACGTACCTTTTTCGGTAAACCTTGCCAATTATTTACAGAATTCTGCTAATTATTCACTGAACCTTCCGAATTGAATGCTCGTTGAACTTTTTGTGTAAGTAGATATACAGTTCAACAATTGTCCCCTTTGATGATCGTCGAACGTACACACACTTGGTTTCGCCACTGTCGTAAGCATAAATTTTTCCGAATTCCGAGGTTCCAGATTTGAAAGAAGCCGTAGTTTTTACGTTTCATTTCTCCGACTAGACATTCTAACAGTGAATAACTGTTCGATGCTGCTGGAAAATTGTCTTTTGATAGGAGAGTTTTATTTTTAGTATATGAAACAAAGTCATTTAATTTTTAATTATTAGCGATATTTCGTTATTGGTTACTACTAATTTTTGTTTTTCCAATTTTTGCTATGTAGCGAATATACATATACTTTTTTTTTTTTTTTTCATATATGAGAATACTATAAACAATACTCGAATTTTTTATCAAATGTAAGAATAGAAATTGTTCTTTTTAAATTTCTTTTTTATTTTTAAAAAAGAAATATCTCTGGATTATCGAAGTGATGTACACTTAATTTGTACGCAACAAAATTTTAATTTATTTTTCATTATAATTTTCCATTTAAAAAAAAAAAAACAACATTTATTGTAGTTAACCCCCCCCCCCCAAAAAAAAAACCAAAAACAAAAAAAAACATACATATTAAAAAGCAAAAATGTCTAAATATTTCTGGAAACGGGCTTCAAATTAGGTCAAAAGTTCACCTTCGGTTCCGGATATTAATTATAATTTTATTTATCGCGTTGCACAACTCTCTCTAAGTTCCGTAAATATTTTTTTCGCTAGCGACTTCATCAATTTTTACGTTACTAAATGTTAAAGCACCAAGATTGTCCTTTATTGTGAAGTGCAATATTTATCGTTCAAAAAGTATTTCATTTTTTTCACCGACACGTGTCAAATATGCTCTTTTATTTAAAACTTCATTTCATAATTATTTTACGAAACTGCTTATTTATATGAAAAGAAGTGAGGTTATTATTTTTTTTTTTTGCGCGATAAAAAAAAAGAAAAAATCTGCCTCAGTCGGGGAAACTACCGCCGTCAGAAGTGAAACTTTTTATGGAATGTAACAAAATTTTTAAATGAGGAAACAAAAATAAACTCAAAAGTATTTATTTCGTGAAATCGTTAAAAAAAAGTTGAAAATTATTTCTATAAAAGTGATTTTCATTTCACTAATTTTTATTAGTACGCTTTTAAAAGAAAGATAGAAAGCGTATACTTGAAAATTAATTAGTTATAATTAATATTAATACGCGTTGATTAGGTTGCCTTACCGCATAAAGTAATAATCGGAATCTAAACTTTTGTAAGTTTATCGCATGCAGAGTTACCGCAATTAGTTGGCAGGAAAAACAAAAATATGAAGAAATAATATCGAGTAATTTCCAAAGTAACGTAATACATTAACCCGAATGAATTAGCATTATTGATTTAAATTAAACAAACGGAAAGAAAACCGAAACATTAATGTGGCCACTATTCTCGGAGTCTTCTCTTTGCGCGGATCTTCGTATACTTAGTCTGTCTCTCTGGCTCTACGTTCGAGTAGCGGGCATTAGGAAAGGACACGAATAGTTTAACAGATTTGGCTAGTTCGACGAATTTACTCTCTGTCTCAAAACCCGTGCACGGTCCTATAAGAAGTTTCACTTCGGTAATTATTATTAAAAGTTATTATAATATTTTTAAGTTTTATTTGTTACGCGAATTATTACACAAAATTGAATACAGTCAAAAGTATAACCTAAATATATAAGTGTGTACTTAATACGTATCACCGAATCGCGGTAGTCACCAGATTACGTCAGAGATCGGAGCTAGTTAATGCACACATGGACCCTTACCGTGTATATTCTTGCATTATTAACCGCTTCGTCTTTATCGCGATATTGCTCGAACAGTTTTTAACCATCGTAATAATAATTCGACAGTTACTTAAAGCGATTTTTTGTGAAATGAATGTACCGCGTAACATATAAATCCGCAGCCAGAATTAACATTTTCAAAGTGGCTAATACCCTTGCGACCCGGAGAGCACGATAATTATGATCCCTCCAATAGCTTCCCACGGTGAAAAAAAAAAACAAGTTTGATATTACTGCTTGTTTTATTGTTTAATGACTTCAACGAGTTTTGTGTAGACTTCGTTCTCATATCTTTTATTAAAAACCAAAAATTACAAATCCACCTTCCCCCCTTTCAAAGTAAATAAAACACAAAAGCGGATCTTCAGATTTCTTATAACATTTTATTATTAATGTTATATTTTTCGTTTATTCCGTAAAATATAAATGTTTCGAGGTGTGTTTGAATTCCGATATCGTCACCTTGGCAACAGGTCTGGGAACGGGATCGAATTTGATGAAACTTTTTTTTTTTTTTTTTCCACTGTACACCGATTTATGATTACAATTCATTCATGAACAATAATTTGATTGTTATTCTAGGACAGTTTGCGTTATATTGATTGTTTACTACATAACGAATAGAAGATCCTTGACATCTGAATATAGGTACAGTTGTAACGGAAGGAAACTTTGTGTGGTAAGCTATAAGTGCGTTTTCTTTTTTTTTTTTTTTTTATTTTTAATATTCACCTTCTTTTGAAGTTATCGTTAAATAGGCGCAAAAAATGACAAAACTCTGTATTATTCTTGAATAATATTTTCAGGAAGGTGATCTCCTCAACGACTGTGTTCAGTTGCACATTCGTAAAATGGCGGCCATCAAATGTTCACGGCCAACTTCTTCACAATATAAAATCTTTTACAAAATTACAATTTACCTCTTCAGCAAGATGAATCGAATTCGATTTTATACATTTTAGTGTTTCCTTTTTTTTGCTTTTTTTGTTTTCGAAAAACTCGTATAAAGTTTAAAACTGGTAAATGCTCTTCGTATAATCTAAAAATGTTTATTTCCTTTTCCGGACACCTGTACTTCAACGATTACAATTAAACGACGTCGCCATGACGTTATCCTCGGGAATCCCGGGTGTAGCCATTTACTCGGCTATGATATTACCGAGCTGATAACTGATTGTCCTCATCAGATTCTCATCATCCGACACTTATTACTTATTTCGACAGCGGGCATACGATATCGTTTGTCGGTACAGTATCTTTTCTCTGCATTAATAAGAAGTTTTTCGAGTCACGGTGCTGCGACCTGTTAACTAGGCTTCAATTGACTACGGCGCGCAGTTGCATGTACTTGATCACACACGACTTCTTCTACAACTAATTACACTGTTGGGATGGAAATGTACCCTCCTCTTTATCTGTTTCCTGTAGTGTCGTCCTCTGGATTTCAGAGAAAAAAGGCGATTATGCGTTTTACATGTTTCCGATTTTTTTATTTTTGTTATTAATAATTTTTGATTATTTTAATTTTAAACCGTATTACAAAACCAGTAGGTACAATAATTTATAAAATTATTTATAAATCTATTAGGGATTAATTGGTAGTGGCTTAGTCTGGACCGGCTGCGCGATTTTGTCTACTATCGGAATTACAGCAAATACCTCTGCCAGAACAGATATATACAACGGAATATTCGATTACATCAAAGACTACAGTATTTCTTATCCACGTACGAAGTATAATCTTTCATTATCTATTTATTTATGCTCTATCAGTGTTGGAATAGATCAAAATGAAAATGTATATTCTATTTTCTCAAATGTAGAATAAATTGTAATTAGAGTTTTTCAAAAACGCTAAATGGACCAAATAACAAACTGGTCACCTAAAAGTTGGTCTCGTATTGTTATCAACCTTCGCTTATTCTCGTTTCTCCCGTTCAAACTTTCTTTCACCTCCTCTTCTATTCTTTTGTTTCCCTGTGTGTTTTTTTCTGGCGACCGGATTCATCCTCTCACGCATCACGCGCACGCATTATATCTGTATATATGATTAAGCTGAAACATGGACTCGAACTAAAAACTCCGGAATGCGCAAATAAAACGAATATCTCTAATAGTAAGCCAGCGAAATAAATTCACCGCTATATGAAAAATAAACCAAATTATAATAAATAATGCGATAAACGAATAATGACAATAAATATACCGACAACGGGTGTATCATAACTGTCTTGTGCAGTTACGTGAATAACCTAGCATCGAAATAGATCAACCGCATGGTACTTGTTTCTGGGCGTAGACTTATTAGAAAAATGGTCTACTCTGAAAATCGGCCGGGGCCTGTTACCGAGGCGCTGATTCAGCATGATAAATTTCTGGTCAGTGATGTAGCACTGAATACTACTTATAAATGAATTTAATTTATTATCGTATAGTTTTTCAGCTGTTACAATGTTATAACACAAATGCAAAGAACAGAAAATATTATAAATCTAAAGAGTATATAAATAAGTAAAATAAAATAAATTTTAAGATTATATAAATTGATTTTAATTTCTTTTATAAATAATATTACTTTGTCTATAGATTTTTAAGTGCTGTCGGGGGATTCATGAACTAGATATCATAGTCTTCTTGCAAAATTTTTCGTATTCGGAATGGAGCAATCTAGAATATGGATGAATCCGCAGGTCACATTTATCGTAAAATAAATAAAAAATTTAAAAAATTAAAAACGAAAAAAAAAATTATCTAAGCATTAGCGGAATGGAATGTTTAATTTTAAATAAACAATGATAAAAATTAGGAAAAAGTACACATAACTGGGTATATGACACTTTGGTTTACAAATAATTCATAAATTGCCGATTATTTTCGTTCCTTTTCAATCATAAATTTTATTGTACTAATTTGTTCTGTTCTCCTTTTTTCTTTGGTCTCTTCCATAAATACGCTGTGTTGCCTTTATTTTTCGCTTGTTCCACCTTGCTAACAGTATTTTGATCTACTCTGTAAGTTCTTTCGAAAGCAAAAATTTGTTATTGTCTTCTCTTCTAAGTGTTAAAGTGTAGTTTAATGTTATCCAAGTGCTCCCGTGTTACCGCCCTATTGTAGAAGACATATGTGCATTTCTGCATACTTCGGTAAATTAATTTCTTA
Organism: Icerya purchasi; assembly: GCA_039619475.1. NCBI lineage: Eukaryota > Metazoa > Arthropoda > Insecta > Hemiptera > Monophlebidae > Icerya > Icerya purchasi. Next base: position 447,759,828 of record CM077116.1, on the reverse strand, counting down.
TCGATTAGTCGATCGAAAACATGTTGGCCCACCATAATATTAGACCTACGTATCGAGGGCAGAAATACATATTCTGTGTTTATCAATGCGATTGTAATTAGCTCCTATTTCCACGTCTTTGTCAAATTAAAAATAAATAAATAAATACGAACAGTCATCTAAAGAATATGTTGTTTTGTGGTTTAACCCGCTGTAATAGGATTATTTACAACAAAAATTAATATAAATTTTATTATTTCCAATTCGTACGCCATCCATTATCTTTATCAATTCACATTTATTCGACTTACTAGAATTGAACTGAATTTCTTGTAATACCGAAGGTGTGCTTCGAACTCATTTAAAGGTTATTATATCTTTTCCGAATGGTATAATAAGCAGCAATCTGGCTCGAAGAACCAAGAAGGTGTTAACATTTATTATTATTATTATTCTGTAGTGATATACATAGTTTCTTATAAATTCCATGAAATAATATATTTTCATTTAAATTTTTATAACCGATAACTTAACGAATATACGTTCGTAAGAGTAAAAATTAGAATATATCAAGTGCCTAAGTAACAAAAATTTCAGCCAGTAATAATACTTAACACGCATCGTTTAGAATGAACCAGAAATAACTCTAGAATTTAAAATTATTTAAAAATACACACAGTTTCTCACCTGGTATACATATACCGCAGCCTGCGATCGTAAGTGAGCCCGAATTATTACGTCACCGATCAACACAATTCGCAGACTAACATACACCATTACAATATATATATATATATATTATATAGAAATTTTTGAAAAAATGTATTAAAAATGACAATGTTTTTTGCTGGCGCAGTTCAGTTCGGCCTACCTGAGTTCCAGTTAAAATCGATAGCGATTGTATGTCCGGCTGTGCTAGTTTCCATCTTTGAAGCTGTTGCAGACTGCTACAAACGATACGAAATTTCAGGTAAAAGAAATAAAATCAACGCGATAAGAACAAATCATATGATGCATTCCCGTGCTTAAATTATACGTTAAGCTTACATCTCGTATTACTGTAGGTATTATACACGTAACGGAAAATTAAAAAACCGTTAAAATGTGACGTGAATTAGAAATATTTGTTGAATTAATGCAGCCGTATTTTTATTCGTATCAAAATTTTGAAGAGAAAACAACAAAAACTGATTTTAGAACAACTGGGAAAATTATTTTTCGCATTTTCTCCATTTTCATAAAGGAAAGACAAAAACCGCTCGATTTTCCGTTAAAGAAAATAATTTGCGGTAATAACAAATCGCTGACGTGTCTCTCCCTAGCCATATAATTCTGTAGAAAATAGTTTATGCGAGTGTTAAAGATAGGCAATAATCTAATAAGAGTCGGGTGTTATGAAATATATGAAATTCCTTTGCATTATTTTGCCGAATAGGAAAAATTCATACTTACATGTATCTGGTCGCTAATGGGTCTCTAGTTTAATCTGCAAAGAAAAAAGACCAGCGTGAAAAAAAAAAAATGACAAAGAAAATAGATTATTCTGCGATAAATTTGTAATAATTTTCCACCTTTATTTTTAAAAATAAGCAAGTAAACAGTTACACTGCAAAATCTAAATGCAACAGACTATTACATTTTCTATAAATTCCATCGCTAAGCCTCTTTAACTTTTATAATTTCATTTAAAAATAGTATAAAATCAGATTCAACTAGTTTCTTCCAAGCTCTCACCATATTTCACTTTCGCTTCTCTATCGTTCTTTTACTTATACGAGAACACATCATTGATAGAACAACTTCTATCGATCAGTTTCGTTGAAGGGAAAACTAATCGAAATTTAAAATCGTCAGATATTGACACCCTGCAAGAGTCATAGCTCTGAGAACAACGGACAGAATAGAAAAAAACATATGTGTAAGAAGTAGGAAACTTGAGCTTTTAAATACGAGAATTAAAAATGGGACGTTTAAAGAAAAGATGAATTGCTGGCAAGTGGATCATGTCAAGGGTATGGCGGTACTGTAAGAGGAAAATGAAATACAAAAAAAACAAGTCCAGTCAAGCATGAGGTTTCATGCATTGAGGATTCCATATGTAAGTTAAGGATGACTATAATTATTTAGTATGTAAGAAAATTTGTTTGAATAAACTTTCATTTTTATTTTATTATTTTAATTTAATATCTTAATAAATTTCAAAGATCTTTTCTAATAATAATTTAAAACAGTAAAGCAAAATACTAATTTGAAATGCAATGCAATGGTTATGAAGAACAAATATATATAAAATATTTAATTAAATCCTTTGTTTATTTAATTTTTAATTATTTTTTTAAATTTTTGGTTTAGATTTAATAATACTAATATTTATTAAGGTTTTATGATTTTTTAAAATGTATAATTCCATTAATCCCTACACCTGTCTTTCTTGAATAGCCGACCGTTAAAGACACTTAATAAATATATAAACGAAAAGACGCAAAAACGATTAATTAGAAATAATATAAATGCTACGTATCACTCTGCTGCGGCTGCTAGAATGTTGGTGTTTCCTGTTGGCAGGTTGGTGTACGTGGGTGATTGCATCCTGGATTCTCGGTGAACGGGAGGGGGAGACACGGTAATCGAAATTATAGTTTACGAATTTTGTAAATATCACTAATTTGAAAACCGAATTTCGAAACGATTTGGTTACTAGCACCTTGTTGGGCCAAACTTCTTTCGGTTGCGAGACGAACTAGTTACTTTACCAAAAAAGGTCGATATAGTTCCGCGATGTAACAAAGACTGTCGTTCTACTTAGATGATTTTTTAACAATTCGGTTTTTTCCTTCGACTCTCTCAATATGTTAGAACATTATTAAACATTTTTTTCTATTTATTTTAGTGCGTTAAACTGTTTAACAAATCGAAATAGTATCTGTTTTTCATCGGGCGCACGTACCACCTAAACAATGATGCGGTGACAAGACCACAATGAAAGCGAGTGACTGTATTATTAAGTGTGTAAATATCTCGGCAAGACATAGGAAGAAATTGTTCTCATAGTGTTAACCATATCAGAGCACAGATTTTTTCTAACGTACCAGAAAAAACAGCAGTTCGGGGTAAATCTTCTTCTTCATCATCCTTTGTACCTGCTTGAACCGGAAACCTACAAAGTATGGAGTGGAATTTCAGGTAAGGAGTGCTTTAGAGGGACGATGAAAGCGCAAGAATGCGAAGTAAAAGAGGACGAGATGGCTTTTGGCGTCAGGGACGATTAGATAATTATTAGAAGACATATTAGGGGAAATGCAGGTAACTGTTAATTTGGCAGAAGAATTAGAAAACAGAATGGAGAGAACCAAAGCATTTGAGAAAGTTGTCTGCGGGTTACGTGAGACGAAAAAAACGACGCCATCAGGCTCTTTTGAGTTATCAGCAAAATAGCCAGATAGTAGTGATAAAAGGAGTTGGTAATATTAAGGATTTCCCATTTGACAGTATCATTAACACGAGAAAAGAGAAATTAATTTTGGAACATATTCTTCGTTGTATTTTGGGCAATTTTTAGTAGTGCATAAGCCGCTGACACACCGTCCATTTATGCTATTTTGTAGATGAACGAGCTTCGAAGTCCGGCTTACTAATATAAATCTTTATTAATCCGCTACATATCACGCTACATTAATTTCTCAAATTAATTTAACAGTATCATATTGGCAATCAGTAGTATTTTCCAAAGATATTTTTTCTTTACTGCCGCCGTCATAAAAAGATATTAATTTTATATCGAAAATATTACTATTTACAGAAACGAATAAAATGCTACCTGCTAGGGATCTCAGAAACCGAATTTTTCTGGAAGGACTGTGTACTTTATTATCTTCGGTAATTGGTATTGGTATTGGAATAAACGTCGACACAAAGTCATCCCGATATTCATCCATTTTTTCTGGGGTATGAAATGTAATTTTTAATTTTTTATATAGCTAGCTTAATTACATATATAGGTGTATATATATATATACTCGTACATTATAAGTAAAAGTTGCAATTAAAACTTGAATTTAGGTTACAACCAGTTTTAAATTCTAAGTGAATGCTTTTATTGAGAAACTAAACCGTACTTGTTAAAAGTAAAATTTGAGTAATAAATGTTTGTATCCATTTTCTTTTATTACTTTTTTAAAAATTTATAAAAACATGTATTACAGAAAATTGTATTTTAAAAAATATTAAAAAGAGCCGACATATTTCGGAGTTACGTACTCCATAATCATTGCATTAAAGTAACTCCGAAACATGTCGACTCTTTTTAATATTTTTTATAATACATGTTTTTATGAATTTTTAAAAAAGTAGAATTTACTAATAAAATAAAACGATTTAAATACAGGAGGTGATATTCAAGTAAATAAATTTTAATCAATACTCCATGTTATAATTTTAGCTATGGAATATACCAAAAAATTGTGAAGTACCCTTTTTTGTTAAAAGGATTCGCTATGCAAACAAATAACTTTATTTAGTTAACATTTACGGTCCCAATCATTCCCGTCTGGATAGAGGAAATAAAATTTAAATACCTTTCCACTTTATGATGTATTGTTCCTGTTTGTGAACATATTGAGTGATGGAGTTTTTAAAAGTAATTATAGTACTAAATTAAAAAGAATGTATCTATTGTTTTTTGTTTTTTTCTGCTTGTAATATTATGAATCGAAGGACGTGAGAGAAAATCTTTTTCATGTCCATGATATTATCGATATATCAAATTTGATCTGAAAAGGCGAGAAATTAAATTCTGAATTTTCATTTTTAATTAGTATTCCTTTATATTTGTTTGAGAATTTTCTACTTTTATTTTAGACTTTGGCCATTGTATGAATAATTTTATTATATTTTCCAATATAATGGTGGTAGGGGAGTTGAATCCGTTGAACTCACTCTCTACACGGAAGTGCCTGCATAGCGACAACCATAGCATTTGAAAGCACGCAAATGATTTTTCCTATTCGAAATACAGCCATAAGAAATTCCATGGCCGCTTTCTAAACCCGTTTTTTAGTAGTACGAGTACTTTTTTAATTGAATATTTGAGTTTTAATAAGAAGCACAGTAGAAAACGCAAAACTATTGTAAGACCATATATAGCAGAAGTTTACAAGCTTTTACATTTATAACCGCGTCTTAGTAAGGCGTATTAGAATGTGTACATACAACATTAGAAAGCATGTTTTGCTAACGCTTTGTTGCAAAAAACCATTTTAAAACGTGTGTATCAATTTAACAACACACCGAAAGATTAAAGCGATTCAAACAATATTGGCATATGCGAATGGTACTATTTGATCAGATTAATGTTTATTAGTTAGAATTAAATATATTTTAATACTTTATTAATACATTTTAGTTTTATTAGTTAAATCAATTTTAAAATGAATTTGAATTTTAACGCGGTTATATTAAACCCTGTTGGTTTGTACGATTAATCCGAGTTTGATGCTCTTTTTTTTTCACAGAAAATGATCGAATCGTATGGAAGTATGGTGTTGATTTTGATAGCTTTTAGTGGAACATTATGTGCATTTTTTTCCACCATGCCACATCCAATTATGATGGCGTTAATTTTTTTAGCTTTTGGCTCGTTACTTATAGAAGGTGGTATTTGTTTAGTTATAATTATTCGTAAAGTAATTCTTTTTTAAACGGTCTTTTTTTTTAATAGATGGGGGGAGGGGGTAATTACACTTTAATTTAGTAGCCGAATGTTGACAGTTCGAAACAGTTAATAGCACAGAAGTTGTAAAAACCTAAGGAACAGATGCAGGATATAGAAAATAGGGGGTCAAAAAAGATTGCAACAAATAGGATTGAAGAATAGAACTCTCAATACAGAGGATTGCTCAAAAAAAAAAAAAAAAGTAGATGATCCGCATCAAAAATGACTCCTAAATACGGTTAGGTATTTGCTGAATTATTTAACAGTTATTCGAACATTTTCATCTGTTGAGTTTTCTAGTTGGGAATCGAAGTATTTTTTGTTTTTAAATCATTCATAAATTACTCTAAATATAGAAATAGGATCGAATATGATCATTACTTGACATTCTCTATATCACTTTGAGTAGTAAGTAACCAAGATTTTTTGTAGCTTATTTACATACTCGTATGTGTAAAATGAATCTTCAGTTTATTTTCAATCACCTTTACAAAATTCCATATTTTAACTGTATTTCGTCACTTCAGTGGATAAGTGTTTTTATTTCACTTCATAATGGTTGTACTAGAATCTTACAACGAGTACATATAAGTTTCTTAATGTTTTGTTACCAACCACTTCGACTCATCGAATCGGGTAGTTGGGTAAACCCAGGTCAAAATAGTCTAATTTTACTACTGAAGTTGCACATTAATAAAAGCATAACCAACACTACTTTATTTTTCGGTTGTTGATCGATATCTGCTGCTGTTTGTGTTCTGCTACATTTTTCTACGATTTTAGTTTATTTTCAATTTTTTCAGCGCGTTTAGCGAAACGACTGTATATTATATATATATATATATATATATTAATTACAACGTAATTCTTAGGCTACCCCCCATTCGAAAAAATGTCCCAATTTTATGTAACGTTTGTTATATTTTGTAGGATTTTTGTTATTGTTATTTAAAAAATGTCACAATTTTATGTAATGAAATATGTAACGAAAAATGTAACGAAAAAATGTCTTAATTTTATATAACGGAAGGTAAATGTTAGAATAGGATTTTTGTGGTTATGTTATTTTTTGTGTGTGTTAATGCCAGTAAGAATTACGTTGTAAATTTTGATCATTTTATACAAAGTATAGAAGAGAAAGAGACAGGAATGAAAGCAGGAGGGGTCAAGGGGCACAGGCCCTTGCGAGGCCAAAGTGGCCGAGTTTATATATATATATATATATATATATATATATATATATATAATAACTAAATTGTTAACAAACAAAATAAGAAATAATATTCTCATTTCGGAAATCAAATGATTATTTTTTTAGTGCGTAAAATTAATTCTAAACGTGTGTTAAGAAGTAGGTCGTACAAATTTGAGACGGTAAGAAATTAATTAGAAACCGTTAATTATGTAGCCGATGAAAGGAGTAAACAATAAAATTTATCAATTTGTCACTAATTTAGGCATTTTTAAAATTTTATATTTATTCAGGGAAAAATGTATCAGAGCATTTCTTCGTGGTTGCATATAACTTTAAATTAGAACAATAAGCGGCAATGTTAAGAAGTTATTCAATACATAAATTCATGGAATGCTTCCCAGTGGTCGCTTGTTGATATGGAGATTTAATTAATTATATTCGATCGTTTTGGTCTTTTGAATCCGGGTGCTATTTTCAAGGAGAATATGTACCAACTGATAACTGTGATTTTGTAACCGTTGTACTTATCGCAGTTTGACTGTCTCAGTCTGTTCTTTAACCGTCGCTATTTGGAAATTTTTTTGTATCTCACGTTGCGTACATACCAGGGACGGTGCGGCTATCGATCGTAAGATTTCCGATTTAACTTTTTGGATGATCACTACATTAATTTCTTTATCTTCCATGGTTTTCAGAGAAATATTCAAATTTATTTTATTTTCAATTAACTGTTGAAAGTCATCCCAGTCTGTTTTACCGTTATATAACTTTGATTTTTTTCCCCGAATACACGATTGTACTACTGATATTCAAAATTACAGGTGAATGTTCTGAGATAACATCGACACTTCGACGGACATTTGATTGGTACTGACTCCATTGCAAATAAAAAGGTTTAATCAATGGGGTATGTTCCCCGTGTCTGTTGGCCAATATGTTGGTTTTCCTCCGGATAAACTGTCATAATGTTTTCTTTCAATTCAATGATATAACTGGTTACCGCGTGAGGTTATTAATCGTGAGCCTCATGAGGTATATTTTGCATTGAAATCACCGCCAGTGATGAATTGATTGCTGAGTGTTAAAGAGTATTCTTTCAATTATTCTTATTTTATAATGCGTTTCGGGGACCGTACACCGAAGAAACTGTAATTGAACTAAAAGATGTATCTATTTTAATAGCACAGGCAAATAAATAGTTTTTCCTAAATTCATTCATAATATGATGTTTTACTGATGTGTTCTTGTAACGACAGCTGTCCCTCCGTGTGCTCTATCATCAGGGTAGTTTGTATGGTAAATATTATAATGAGGTATTTCAACGAAACTTCTATTAGCGAAATGTGTTTTCGACACCATTAATATATATATTTTATTGCTCGTTAGAAATAATTAAATTTCGTGACGGTATTGTGTCATACGATTAATAATGTTCCATGTTGCAATTCGCGAAAACTAATTCATTTGGAGAGTAGTTTATTTTTAATACTATAGATAGCATGTTGTCATACTGTTTCGTTTAAAATATAATCGTTTACTGCGTATAATTTTAGCAGTCTATTGCGCCGCCATCAGTCGTGTAATATTTAAAATAATTTGAAATTGATCTTTGTAGGAATTGGAATAATTCGATTAGTGCGCTTCGAGAAAAGAAACGTTTATATTTTGGGTATATCGATTTTTGTTGGAATTGTGAGTATTTGTTTTTAAACTTGTAAACAAATGAACTCAGTTTATATTTTCCTTAAAACTTTTTTTTGTTTTTTTTTTTTTTTGTTTTTTATGAAACAGAAGGCGACAACTATTTTAAGATTAATTAGAAATGCATTTATTTGTACAAATTTTTTTGCGTTATTTTTAATTGTCAATACGTTTTAAATATATGGTTACAAAAATAACAATCGATTACTTGAATTAACCTTTTTTTATCGATCCGCATAAAAAATTCATTAGAAATTTTATTTTATGAAAAACTTCACTATAACGTGTTTCATTTTAAAAAATTAAAAAAAAAAACATTACATTTCCTCAAATATTATTATGTGCATAATTTTTCTTTTCGTTATTTTTTTTTTTGGTTTTGCTAGCATAAAAAAAACAAAAAAAACACATAATTTCTTGAAATATATTAGCGAATGAGTATAAGTTTTACTTCAGCGCATTCTATAGGAAAAATCTGATAACAATAAAGTTTAAATGAACGAAAGATAGAGAGCTGTCTTCGTGTTGTACATTCATGAAATTAAGCGGCCAATAGTAGGCGAAGTATAGTTATGAGAAATGACTGCTATAATATTAAAACATTAAAAGTTAACATGTTTTTTTTATCGTATTGTAAATAAAAAAAAGTATTACAAAGTTTAACCTGTAAAATTGTTGTGGCTGTGCAATGTTCTTTTTATCTTGTTATTAAGAAAACTGATACATTTCTACATATGTAGTACCTGAGCTCTTTTATATTACGTTTTATTGTCTATAAAGATCCATTATTATTTTTTTATCGTAGATTATTTTCACCTCCTTTACTTTTATTTCTTTTATTCTTATCTTGATTTTGTTTCTAACAAAAACCTCGGTATGCCTAAGTTAATGTACATGTTTGTTCTTGACATGGGTGTCGTCAGCGGGGGGAGGGGGGCAAAGGGGCAGCCCCCACCCCCCGGAGCCATGAAACTTTTTAATCAACTAGCCATGATGAGTATTCATAGGCGCGTAATCATGATCAATTTGCCAGGAACCCGCGAAAATTATGTTTTAATTAAGATTTTATTTTTGTTTAATAAAATATATTAAGCCTTTACAACTTAAAAATTTTATTTTTCCTATAACTTATATTCTCTTTCTATCATCTTTCCCCTCCCCTGGCAGCTGGCAACTCTTCTTGCCCTCCTCTGGCGGCTGGCAACTCTTTATGCTCTCCCCTGGCTCATCGGCTGGCGACGCCCTTAGTTCTCGTATTTAATTATCAATATTATTATATCTGCGTTTACAACTTGTATCGAGTTACATACACTTTTTTATGTTTAAATGTTATTTTTATCCTATAAAATGTTTAGTTTAAGATAACTTCAACCTGTAACTTTGTTGTTTAAAAATTATTTTTCAAAAATTGAATAAATACAAAAGAAATATGCATATATGTATATTGTTAAGGGAAAGTATCATCACATAGGAAAGAAATTTTCTCGTACAGTATCGGTATAGCTTAATTTTAAAAATTCGTCGACAGATAAAAAAATCTAATGCCCGCACTGAACTGCTACGTAAGTTAATTACTACAATTATGAAAATTCAAAGTTATAGAATAATAACCTATCACGTTTTCCTGTAAGTGTTGAAATGTAAGGAAACACGGAAGGTTTTAATGAATTTGAATTAAAACAAAATATCTACGCAAAGAATAGGGAATAAAGAGAGACAGAAAAAGAGAATGAAAGAAGAAATCTGCGATGATGAATAAAATTTCATCTAGAAGAAAACTACAGTTTATATGTACATAAAACTAATGTATAAATTCACCTGGTTAATTCTGAAAACTTTATTTACAGATAATGAGTTAAGATATGGTCGTCAGTCGGTTGAATCTAATTATCGTAAATCGTTTTTTTGTTTTTAGCTATTTGTATCTTGCTATTGAAAACGTTATTTAATATATAAACCTAGGTTGTTCCTGAAATGGCGCAAGAAGCTTTTGACAAAGAATGGGCCAAATACTTTTTCAGAAATGGTTCTTTTTTAACCGCTATTACTTCCTTCATTCTAGATTTCACCCTGTCAGGTACTGTACTATTTTAATAATAGAGCAATTATTATTTTCTGTTGCTATTTTTTATCATAATTCACATGTATACATGTTCAACTATGGCAACAGTGTTGTGTTTGCCTGCCTAATCGTTGATAAGAGTTATCATATATCTGTATATGTAGTAACAGTAGTTTACTTGTTTTTTTTTCCTTTTTTGGTTTTATTTTCGGCATCCGCAGTTATCAAAATTAAATGTGTATCGTCGTTTACTCTGTCTTAAAGTAACATCGTACAAATAACCATTATGTTACACGCATATAAAATTGTGATTTCAATTCAACAGGCAGGTTTTACGATTACTCAATGAATTGTAATGCAACTTTCGTTGATTTATAAGTTCTTTCTCACGCTACGTTTTATTCTTATTTTTATTAAAGTTCAACTTTTCAACTCAAAGTTAATTATTTAATCTAATTTTTTTAAATCGCTAATATATCGCAGATTATGAGTAACCGGTATGTTATATAACTAAAGTTGATTGTTCATTTTATATTTACTGGAGAAATCGGCGAGATTTTTGAATTTTGTATCGTAACCGGTGTAATTTTATTTTAATTTAAAATTTTTCTGCCTACGTACTTTTGTTTTTATATAATATTTTTTAAATTATTTACATATTTTGGTTACTTGAGTAAATTGTTTCTCTCGGCTTTTAAATACAGAAAATAATGTACATACATAACTTATCTGTAAAGTTTATTAGTTTTGATTGCTGTCAAAAGTTTTCAGTGTTACATTTGTTTTGTATGTTATAAAAATAATATAAATGGTTTTCTTATATTCGATGGTGATATTTGATATACATATGTATTTTAAAAATATGCGAGTCCATTAATCATTAAAAAATGTCGATTTCGGAAATCAAAAGAACACGGAAAATGAATTTTAACAGTGACATGAAAAATCTATTATATTAAAAACAAAAAATAACCGTATAAATAAAATTTTACTTTTAAATTTTCATAATTTTTTTTATTCAATTTAGATATAAATAAAGCAAATATAATTATACTGTTTGTATTATTATTTTAGAAAGTTCCTCATTTTTTAACAATTATTATTTTCAATTAATCTAACCTACGCTCCCATGTGAATAATTGGCACATTATTTAAAAATAAAAAATTAAACTTATAAATATATGGATATCAATTCCTAGCAAAAAGATGTATAGTTAACATTCTATACATTTTATAGTGGAATAAGGCATTTCACTGATTCTTTATTTAAAATTAAGGAAAAAGGCAGATTACTATGCAAATAGTTATTACATACATATGTATATTTTATCACGAAATAAAAAACTACAGACACTGCGTATACGGAAATAAATTTTTTAATATGATCTGGTTTATTTACATTTAAGCAAGTGATTATTATTATTATTATTATTATTATTATCAGGAATACAATTGTAACTATAGATTAAGTTTATTTCGTAAATATCATCTGAAAATCGGCGATAAACATAATTATTTTTTCTTTTAATTATTATTGTTAAATTACATTGAATATTTTTTAAATCGTAAGTTCTAATTATTAACAGCAGTTTTCATGTATACGCGTAATTCTGTTTGTTTATAATAAAGTGATACTATTTAAAACGGAAATTATAAGTATAAATTAAACTGAAGTATTCGATGATAACTGATAAGTATGATTTACAAGAAGAAATCGTAGTTAGATCCCGTATTTTTGGAAGAAACATTAGAGTAGTGACGAATGATAATAGTGCTAGAAAAAAGTGAAACTGTCTAAAATCTATGCTAATAAAAATTATTCTTAAGTATGATTGTTGTCATGTATATATACTAGGGTGATTCAAATATAAACCGGAATTTCGTCATAAAAATTTTTATTTTATAATTACAGTGCTCATATATTTTACAATTTTTCGAGATAACCCCCCTCGCACGCTACGTACTTTTTCCACCTCTCCGGCAATTTTTTTATTCCTTTTTCGTAAAAATCTCGCGGCTTGTCACATAGCCATTTGCGCACGAACGATTCCACCTCATCGTTGCTGTCGAAACGTTGTCCACCAAGTGCTTCTTTCAATGGGCCAAACAAATAATAATCACAAGGCGACAAATCTGGACTGTAAGGAGGATGTTCAAGTGTTTCCCAGCCCAATTCGGCCAATGTCTCCATCGTGAGCCGAGCGGTGAATTTCTGTTCAAAATTCAGAAGTCTTGGCACCCATCTGGCTGCAATTTTGCGATAACCTAGCCGATCGTGAATTATTGTCTCAATACTACCTATGCTGATGCCCAATTCGTCGGTCATATCGCGTACACGGACGCGTCGGTCAGCCAAAATGAGTTGTTCGATGGCTTTGACGTGTTCATCTGTAATGCTGGTTTTTGGGCGCCGCGCATGTGGTATGTTTTACACCACTTCACGTTCTTTTCGAAACGCGGAACACCACTCGTACACTTGAGTTTTGGAGAGACACTCATCCCCGAACTGTTCGCGTAATTTTCGGTAAATTTCCACGGATTTTACGTCGTCTTTGACCAGTGGCGGCTCGTTCATGTGTTCACATTTGCACGTGAACATCCTGGATTCTACTTTAAAAAGTAGAATCCAATGTTTTTATTTATATTTATTATTTATATATCACTATTAGTAAAATTAATGTTAAAAATAAATTGATTTTACATTTTTAAAAAGTAATTAAGTTTTGTCCGGAATTCTTTTAGTGTGAAGGCTACTTGTAGCACGTGCGATCGAAAACCGTGTAAGTACAATGTAGTAGTGTGTCAGAAAGATAAAAATGATGTTGTGTTAGTGCATGTGTTACATAGGCTTGATGGAGCACGCTCGAATTGTGAACCAAACGATAGGCGTTGTTCTTGCAAGATTATATTTTGTAGGTGAGCAGTACTTTAATGAAGTGAATTTGATTATAAACAGAATCAATCGATAAATTTTCATAAAACGATTATATGTTTACATTTTGTTTTGCTGTTTATAACCATATTTGAATTTTGAAGGAAATAAAGTTTGATTGGAGCATATTTATGTGCTTATTTTTACTTTTATTTTATAAGAAAAGTGTATAATTGCATCTATATTATATCGATTGCGTTATTGTGTTGCATACATATACAAGTTAGTACAATATTGTACATTTAAAAACAGTTATGTGTTTAAAATTACTGTGATTCTATTTGTTAATTTCCAAATATTAAATACAGTAAAAATTGGTTACAACGGCATACCAATTAGCATTTAGCTTTGAAAGATTTATGCAGATGAATTTAACAAAAACATCATCCTTAGTCTTTTTCAATGAAGAAATGAAATTTATATAAACAGAACAGATATACCGTTATTTTTTGTTCTGTTTATTTTGTTAGTGCGACATGTAAAATGCTTATTATAAATATAACATTGATGAAAACCTGTAGTAAGACCATTGCAAAAAATATTAGAAAAAGATTACTATACTCATTTTATTATAATAAAAAGTCGAAAAATTACAAATTTCTTCAAAAGTAAGAAAATATCAAACCACTTCCGTTTTGGTACAGTTTCTTTTCTCTTACTCATGTTTTATACTGATTTAAGTTTTTTTATTATACTTTTATGTACAAAAAAGAAAGTGTGCGTTTGTGTTTTTGACTAAGAAGTATGTGTAGTTATAATTATAAATAAGTGATTGCTTATTCAGCGTAATTTATGCCATAAAATATTTTGTGTCATTTTTGTAACGAACTGTTTATTAATAGTAAATTTTGAACATTAAAGAATTATAATGCTTTATTTGATATGGAATATAACGACCAGATTATTCAGCTTTTTGAATGTTTTTATAACTAATTTCTACTGTATCTTATAATTTGTCATTTTATTATACTCTTGTTGGTGAGACATGCATTATGTAAAACTGATACTGTTCAAGATGTTGACTGGATATTTTAGCATAAAAATTTAATTTTTTTTCTTTTTAAGCAAATTCAAAATAATTGTAATAATTGATAAATTAAAATAATGATAAAATATAAATATTACATAGACTTAGAAAATAATAACAACCAACATTTTACAAAATTTTAACTTTTGTTTGTTTTTTATTGCACTTAAATAAAAATGTGTAACGAGTTTTCACAGTCCATATTATTAAAATTAAAATTAAAATATTTGGTAGAAACCACATCACTTTTAAAAATACTAATAACGTTTTGAATATGTATACACAGTCGATCATTGGGAACACAGTTTAGTTTTTAATGATGGACCGCGTATATTAATTTGAATATTTTCAATTGTGACGTAGATTCTACCTAAAATTGTAATTTTCTTAAGGATAAAAACTGCTAATTATATTCTTACTGAGTTTTTCGACACTAAAACGAATTAAAACATTTTTATGTAGTACAATGTGTGAAGCTGGAGAAAAGAATTCTGCAGGGAAGGTGAATGGAAAAAAAGAAAAGGCAGACCAACGAACCACTACATCGATCAGATCATAAAGCTATCTTGATTGGACATAAAGGAATTAATGGAGGTAGCCTATGAACAAAATAAATGTCGAAGTATTGTAACTTGCGTTAGATAAGGTCATGACATCCGGAACAGATAACGATTTAGAAGAGGAATATAAATTTATAACTGGTTTCGTTGAAACGGTTTTAACAATTTTGTTGAAATTCAGGAATTGGTGGTTTTAGGGTCTCGAAACGATTGATCGAGGTCTTATCGTCAAAAAATTTTTATAAAATGAGCAATTTTAAAAGAGACATTACCGACATTTAAACGATCATTGTATTTTTAAGGATTTATTAAAAAATCAGCGATACGTTTATTTACACTATAGTGACTGAAAATAAATAAAGAGTAATCGAAGAAGTATATTTATTTATGTTCTTCACAACGGAGTATTGTTTCCGTCTTTGAAGCAGTTTTCAAATGCATTGCTTGTCTCGAATTGTTACTTCGTACTTGTTTAAATGCTAAACATTTTAAAAAAGTATGGTCCGGCGTATCTGTTTTAATTTCACATACTTTGCAGTTATCATTGTTTGTTATTTTGAATCTTTTAAGGTACGTCTGAAAATCTCCATGACCGGTTATGACCTGTGTTAGAAAATATTTTGTATCTTATTATTATATTTATAGAAATAATTAAATAAAAAATATAAAAAATGTAATATCATGTTATTTAATGATACGTATTGCGTATTGTCCGGAATGCTCCTCCTCCCCCCGAAACGAATTCCTGTCTGAAGCCGTGGGTCCAGATGCACCCGACCCCCCCGAAATGAATTCCTGGCTACGGTCCTGTGTGCATATTATTGCTAAGTGTTTGGCAGCTTGTGAAACTTATTAATCCGTTGAATGATTTATGAGTAATTCGCAAGTTCAGAGCAGATTCGAGCAAAGTTTAGTCACCAGTATATTATTAACTAAGTAATTCTTGTGTCCACATGTGCAATTATTTCTGAAAATGGCTGTAACTTTTTGGTTAAATTTAATAATAAATGGAGGGAAACAGTGTTCGTGTTAATGATAAACTTGTATTTTGGGTTTAATGAAAAGTGAATAACGTTAATAGAAAATTGAAATTTCGCGATGGAATAAATTTATTTACGATTTACATGGAGATTTTAAGTATTACACTAACTAAAATTGAAAATCACGATAATATATTTCATTGTAACTTTCGTAATACGTGCGTATTATTATTATATTTTTACATATTTACGAAATTCATGAATATATTTTAATTGATCTACAAGTTCAGAATAAATTCGTAAAAATTTAGCTATATATATATATATATATTAATTACAACGTAATTCTTAGGCTACCCCCCATTAAAAAAAATGTCCCAATTTTATGTAACGCGAAAAATGTGCCAAAATAATGTCCAAAAAAATGACCCAGTTTTATGTAACGTTTGTTATATTTTATAGAATTTTTATAATTGTTATTTTACAAATGTCACAATTTTATGTAACGAAAAAATGTCTTAATTTTATATAATGAAAATTAAATGTTAGGATAGGATTTTTGTGATTGTGTTATTTTTTTTTGTGTTGATGCCAGTAAGAATTACGTTGTAAATTTTGATCATTTTATACAAAGTATTGAAGAGAAAGAGACAGAAATGAAAGTAAGAAGGATCAAAGGGCATAGTCCCTTGCGAGGCCATATGCTATGCTTAATAATGCAATTTATATTTTAAAAATAATTAACAATTTAGTAATTAATAAATCTTTATTCCTTATAATATTAACCGGGTTTTTAATTATCGCGAATAAATGGTTGTTACTCGTACGTTTCTGTTTAGAGAGCGAAGAAGATAGCGATGACAGATCAATTAGTCAAATCGAAGATAGCAGCAAGTCTGAAGATTTAAAATCCGAATCAGCAGCTGTTGAAATTTGTGAATGTTTTTCATCATTTTTTGCTTGATTTCTAAATTGCTGTGTCGCCGGGTTAATGAAATGTTGCCAACGATAAAAAAAGGTAGAGACGAAATTCGGGAACATTTGTATAAATTATAATTTATTTATAAACAGTGACCAAATCATTCGACGATAATTAAATTATATGTGCGAAAGAAGTAAATTTAACGAAAATCTCATAAAAATTATTGTGATTTTTTCGATTTTTCGATATTCCGTTTGAATCATAACACGCCGCACTTGCGCGTACACACATACTATACATGACTTACACGTCAGGAGAAAAAAGTGACGTATTTTTTTTGACGTTCTATTGCTGGTTTTGTTAACTTTTCTCTAGTTTCGAGATTTTCCGTGTTATTTCGATAGCGCGTATATTATTTCTGTTTTAAACGACTTTAATGCTTGAATTTTAATTCGTAATAAACGTATTAATATTAATGTAACGTTTACTAGGCGCAGAAAGCGATTTCGTTATTTCTTTTTTACCTTACTAATCGGGAGGTTAGTTTAGGAAATCCTCTTGAAGCAGAGGTAAACAGAACATTTCCATTAAGTTCTTTGCTTCATCGCATTAAATTTTTATATTAAGGACTGCACTTTATTAAGAGATCTTCGTTTTTTTGTAAACTGCATTTTTATTTCGATTACCTTATCAAATATTTTTTACACGCTCTTCGTTTTAGATCTTTTTATTTTTAAGATATATTCGTGTTCTTTTATTAAAAATTTTGTTACATTTGAATTATTTATTTCGTAATAATTTCTAACGAACGTTGATTTTTTTCCGCTTTTAATGATTTTAAATGATGTTGTTTTATTTTTTATTTTCAGTTTTCATACTTGTGTAACTTTTTTTTCTCAGAATTACACCGTGCGTAAATAATATTATTGTAAAAATAATATCCGAGGCAGACGGGATTGTTTGGAGTTGAATATCGTAAAAACGCGAAAAAGAATACCCGACATCGGTAAATTCGAGTTGAAAATTATAATAAAAGCCTATTAGTTTCGTTTATAACAAAAGAATATTTAAAATACACGATATAGGTCTTAAACGACCCCGATGAAAAGTAATATTTTAAAATATTTCTCACATGCAAGACATTAGCCTTTTGATTAGTATTATTTTGAAGATATTTCGATCTAATAATTATTGTAAGAGTCAATAGAAGAGTTTACGATCGTGCATAAATAATCAGCTACGTAGGACAGCCGCGCAAATAGAGAGTACTTTATTATGAAATGACTTCTGAATTCAGTTTCATCACCAGTTTTTACTCACCTTGGTACTTAGCAGCAGCCAAAACGGTTTAAATGTCACATTGTTTATGCTTTTTAAACTTGACAAATTCACATCCAGTTCACATTAAATGGTTTCCTTTCGTAAATTGCAAAACATATGTATTTTAAAACGTATTAAGAAACCAAAGAGAACAGAGACTGTGGAGACCAGGTAAACTGAAGAAGATTAAAATTCAGGGTTTCCGATTGGAAGTCTAAAGGAGAGCGCGATTAGGCAGAAAAATTGATCAAATGAATATAGAAGAGCTGCACACTATTAAAATGTTTGCAATCGAGTCATAAAGTCTTTTGCCTTCCAACGAGTAATATGTGCATGCGATTTCAAATTCAGTAACATAAACAGTCAGGGAGCGATAACTCTTCTAAACGGAATGATAAGCGAAAGAGTAATTTTTTTAATATTTCGGGAAAGATAATGGCGGAACGTACTCGATTGTAGTGGTATACGAAGTCTGACAATTAAGTGATGAGAGACTAAGTCTATTAAAATAACCGTATATGTATTTAAAAATTATTCAACAACAACAAGATCGCCTTCGAAGTAGCTCCCCTTGGCACTAATACAGCGATTGCAGCGATTTTTCTATGCATTGTAGCAGTTCTGGAACGATTTAAGTTGGATGTCCGATAGTCCGCTCGTCACGATCGCTTGGACGTCGTTAACGGATTCCAAATGCGTACCTTTTACCACTTCTTTGACCTCCGGAAATAGAAGAAGTCACAAGGTGACAGCTCATACGGGGACTGCGGCAATACTGCAAACCCTTTAGCGGTTAAAAACTCAATAACACTGAACGCGCTGTGGCAAGGTACATTATCATGATGAAGAATCCATGTTTTCACGATGTGTGGACGCACTCTGTTGATCCTTTTTCGAAGTCTTTCTAGTACATCACGCTAGTAGACCTGATTAACAGTTTGTCCAGCTGGAATGAACTCCTTATGAACCACCCTGCGGCTATCAAAGAAGCAGATGAGCACTTTTGACCTGCTCATGCGAGCTTTTTTCGGTTTCGTCTGGAGACAGCCACTGTTGGCTTTAGCGCTTCGACTCAAGGTCATACTGAAAAAACCAGCTTTCGTTACCCGTAATACTGCGGTCGAGCAGCGTAGGATCGTTTTCTATCTGTTCCAAATAATCCTGCGCGATGAACATTCGATATGGTGTTTTTGCTCTTCAGAAAGATTCTTCGGTACCATCTGCGCGTAAAGCTTTTTCATTGCAAAATCACGGCTTAAAATCTGTCTAACGGTTTCACGGTTGATATTTAGTTCGTCAGCTAACATTTGAACCGTTAAGCGACGATCTTGCTGGATTAGTGTGCGCAGTGGTGCCAGTCCGCATTTCCACCGGTTTCCCGCTTTGCGCCCCATCTTTCATGCTCTCACGGTGGTCCTTAAATTCTTTATGCCAACGAAAAACACTTACGCGCTACTCATTTTAGCAATTTATCGTACGTTTTGGCCGCCAACGCGTCCAGTTTAACACAAAATTTAATCGCAACGCGTTGCTCGAAATTTCACTTTTCTATTTTCGTGACGAGCATCACTAACATACTTGTACAAAAACATACGACATAGCTAGAGAACTAATGATCGCACGAGGGTCGCAAACACGTCTATCGATAGGGGACGGATGTTAGACTGTCGTGCAAAAATATCAAGGTCACAGTGTTACCACAAACGCGGGAAAAAGATCAGTCTCATTACTTAATTATCGGACCTTGTATGTCGTATTTGCAAACACTGTTAACGCTAAATTTTGCGCACTCGTAGCTGATACGTTGAAAGATCTCCTTTTTTGCAATTCTGTTTATTTTTCAATCGATTAAAATTTACTAAAATTCTGCAGGTTGCTTTCAAAGTCCGAAGTGAAAATTACAAATATCTGTACACTTTTCTATCTCAAGTATGATACGGAATTCTAATAAAAAAAAAAAAAAAATCAGATTCATTAGACTAAAACACATTGCGAAGCTTATTCGATCTGAATAATTTCTACATTTTTATTTTCAGTCTGAAAGTGTCTCGGTATTTATCAGTCTGTTACGTTTAATAAAAACGTTTAAGAACGTCCTTTTTTCCTTTGGATTTTTCATATTTTACAATGATGCATTAACACAATTTCAGTGGAAATAATAAATGTCCGGTTGTCTGACTGCCAAGTCATTGGGCGCGATCAACCGGCCATGGTTAAGTAGTGGTGCCAACCGATCGGCTGGACCTTTCGCCGAAGACGAACATCTTGAAAACTTTTTTAGATTATTTGCCGTTCTACCTCCGTGGTGTAAACTTAATTCTTATGTGTTCGTGAGACATATGGATTCTTAATCTTCCTTCTGCAGCGTCGCTTTAAATTCCGTATTCTACGAGCTTTTTCATCCATAATCCATTAAATACTTATAGTTCGCTGTCTTGTAATAAATGCGTCAACCGAAGATAATATGGTATTTCTCGTAGTGTAATTTTTACAACTCTATACGCAGATAATCTACGATTTGAAAAACATAAAAAAATCAAATAAAATGTGGTAACTGTAAAACATGTAAATTTTAAATTGCGCACATAAATCAACAGCAGACAGTCTGTAAAAAGGTTTTCGAGCTACCTGATTCTTAAAGCAGTTTTAGTACAAGTTAGAATAAATATTAACCAATCAGAAAATTGAAGGAAAAATATTAAATTAGTTTGTAATATTACGGTCCTGAATTATTATGAAATGTGCTAAATTGTAAATAAAATACTAAAAATGGAAGATTGAATGTGAATAAAATTAGGGAGCAGCAGTTACAATAGCCTGTAAAATGAAGAAAATAATGAAAATCGTAGTCAAAAAAATACGCCGTATTTATATCTTGCGACATACTAGAAGTGACCAGTGTGATGGCGTTAGCCAATAATGTGATAGTGCTACAGAAGTAGTACATCAATATCCACACAACGTCGGGAAGCCCGTTTTTTTCTTGTACCGCCTTCTCGTGCAATTGCATCTTTCATCGACAAAGACTTATTACCGGTGAACAAGGACCGTTCAATAATTATGAGTTATCCACACACTCTGCTTTTCAACAATTAATTAAAAATGTTAACATATTGTTTCCATTGTTCGATTCAAGTATAGCAACTACAGTCCGATTAGGCGATTCGAGTACACGAAGAAACGGATTATTCGGTTCAAGATACTTTTATTGAAAAATTGTATACATTCTATGGATTCGAATAAATTCACTCGTTATCAAGTCAGTTTGATTTCAGTTTTTGGATTTTTGTTTTATTCGCCAGCGTTTAAGTTCGTTATCCTTTCCTGTGATGTTAGGCGGCAGATCTAAATAATATTTTTCTTGTGAAATTACTTGCCTCTTTATGAAAATTACAATTTCTGTCCTAATTTTAGTGCTAGGATTCTGGTCTTCATTAAGCCAATATGGTACATTACACAAATGAAAAAAAAAAGGTTTCCTCATAAAAATTCTGATTTGTCGGTGTATAGAATTTTTTTTAAGAAAAAATTATCTTCCACGTCAGCGTGTAATAAAAATGGACAGAACATCATTTGTTTTTCCGGATCAGTTTCTTAAAGTTTTTTAACATGCGTGTGAAAAAGGCTGTTCCTTATTGAAGTGCATTGCCTTATAACATTTCCACGTAGACATGCATTAGGCCTTTTTGAATTCTTATTACTCCTATTGGGATTAACAATACAAACATCTAATACATTTTTGGGTTCTCATTAGCATTATAAAAGCGCAGCGTTTAGACGATTCGACTCGGAACTTTCGAATTTCAATTGAAAGGAAATCGATGTAGCTGTATTAAAACCTATTTATGTATTTCATTTTTAAGCAACTTTTCTTTAACTTCGCCATACAAATATAGAAAGAGCGTAAAAGTTTTCCAATTATTTGAAATTTATAATCTTAGTGATCTTTTTTTGTTTAAATGTATTTTTAAATGTGTTTTAAACATTTTTTTACAACATTACATTGTACTATTTCAGTTTGTATTATAAATGTTTTCTATGTCATTTAGAAATCTATTTTTCATGCTCGTAATTAAATGTCGTCCCAGAGGTTCGGAAAAAAGGAAACAAATCAAAACCAGAAGAGTTCAGTACAAATTCATGTCGTAACTGAAAATATCGAAAAACGCCAACATCTCAAAATC
The DNA here is from genome assembly GCA_039619475.1 of Icerya purchasi. Lineage (NCBI taxonomy): Eukaryota > Metazoa > Arthropoda > Insecta > Hemiptera > Monophlebidae > Icerya > Icerya purchasi. Next base: position 447,737,256 of record CM077116.1, on the reverse strand, counting down.
GAAAAGACTTTGTACGGAAATATTTTGGACTGAACTGATTTTCTGAATGAAGCTTTTTTTCCCATTAAAATCCCGATAGCGCATCAGCGCTACTAACTAGGATTATTCAGTTTTACTTAGATACCGTATTTATAATTACTTTTAACACGAGACCGATTTATTTGTCTTCCCCGTTCCGATTTTTAATAGAATATAAATTATAGCGTTTCCCGTAATTTTTTTTTTTTTTTTTTTTTTTAAGTATTGATGGAATTATAAAACGAAGATATAAATGAACTTATTTGTTGTTAATTAAATCGAACTGGCTTCTTTTTCTGTTTCGATGACTATAAAGCACGCTCACAGACAAAAAAGAAACACGAAAAAAGTAATTTAAAGGTAGCTGATACTATTAGGATAAGCGTATAATAAAAAATCTTTACTTACACCAAAACGCAGTGATCTCATTAGAAAACAACAAAATATCAGATCCAATTAGTATTGAACAGGGAGTAAGGCAAGGATGTAGATTGTCTCCTTTGGAACAGGCCTTCAAAGAAGCCCTTGATGACAGAGAAGAAGGTGTTAAAATCGGCGGTTAAATTTTATTAACATCAGATATGCGGACGACACAGTTTTGATGGCTAAAAGTGCAGAAGACCTAACTATATTAACAAAAGCGATGGAAAAAGTATGCAATAAATATGGACTGATAATTAACGTGAAGAAAACGAAGGTAATAGCCATCTCAAACGACCCACACTCTATCGACGTAGTGATAAACAATGGCAGACCAGAACAAGTCGATAAATACAAATATCTCGGTGCCTGGATTAATAAATATGGTGACTCAGACGGAGAAACTAAATGTCGCATTGAGCAAGCGCGTTCTGCCTTCATGAAAATGAAGAAGACATGGCTCATGGACCTTGATTTAAGATTGAGAACTTTGAAATGCTATGTCCGGTATTACTATATGGTGTCGAAACGTAGACACTGACGTCCAGAACACTTCACAGATTAGAAGCCTTCGAGTTTTGGTTTTATAGACGCTTACTCAGAATCCCGTGGACCAAAAAGACGACAAGCAAAATAGAATACTTCGGTCGTGTGATGCGTGGGCCGAAGTACACATTACTGCAGAATATATTGATGGGAAAGAGGTGGAAGGAAAAAGACGAGTTGGACGAACAAGACTATCTCGGTTCAAGAACCTACAGACATGAACAGGTTGCAGTGTCGAAGAACTGTTCTACACGGCAAAGGATAGGGGTCACTACAAAGGGAATTAATCAAGCTTGCCATCAGATGAGCCTAAGATCGAAAACGGTCATGGTACCGAAAGAAGAAGAAGAGTACCAGAAAGAAACCAAATTAACAACTACTGAGACTGCCGCAAAAAGGAATATACACACAGTGCGAGTTTTAGTTCCCTCGTCTACAAGACACTATCTGCATCTACTTTTACACTTTCCTGCTGTCAAAAAATCACGTATAAAATTAACCGATTACTATACAGAGTAATATGCGCAGAAAGCCGAAGCTACTGATTAAAACTTACGAATTGCAGATATTGTACTTCTAGAAACTCCTCGCTGCACACTCACGGCGATGGAAGTATTTTCGGGAGAGGTTGCAATGAACGGGTTCAGAAAAGTAAACGATCTGGAAATTTGGAGGAAGGCAGCAAAGAATGGTCAAAGCGCATACGAACAATGGAAACAACATCAGAACGTCGAAGGAATATTCAAAAGAAACCATGAATATGCAGGAAGAGCAGGTTGAATAGACAGATGAAATGAATAATTATTAGAAAAGGAGGAAACATAGGTGTCCGACAGCAATAGCTGATATGAAAGCGTTTATAAATTGATAGAATTAAATTGTCTTGTAGAAAAAAGAACGGTGAACAGAAATTTGAAAATTTTATAATTTTTCCTCATCAGATTCCATTAAATAATGTTACCTGAAGGGCAACAGAGGAATTTGTAAAAAAAACTTCCAGTGCCTCAAATAATATATAAAATAGTAGCTCCTCCTCCGTATAACCTTCAGAGGTGTTGCTAAGATTTATTTTTAAAAAAAAACGCATTTCTGACTATAATGTTTCGAAGGAGAATTAAATTTCTCCCTTGATCGGAAAAATTTAAATATTAAATGTGTGAATTTAACATCGAGACTAATAGGGAATTCTCGTCGTAAAGCAGCAGCTCGATGTTGAGGGAAAATACTGTAAATATAGAAAAAAATACATTTCTTTATACATGAAAAAAAAAAATTTAACAGGGTCGTACATCGGTGTCGTGTTTTCCGCTACTAAACCCTATCGGACAGCGCGAAAAGCTATAATACCATTTCTCGTGCAAAGATGTCGCGACTAAAAAAAAAACACGCTTTCTAAATGAAAAGTAAGCGAAGAAAAGATAAAAAGTGAAAATAAAAAAAATTCGCCCGTAAATTTGAAATCAATGATTTTTTATGTGATATAAGCTGAGGTTAGAGATAATATTCTAGTCAAAGAACAGAATTTTATTTAATATTAAATCCTTCATTTCTACAACTAGTGGATTCTTCAAATTCTTCATTGTTTCCGATTCGAAAAGGGTCCTTCAAGCGATTTCTTTTCCTCCTACTCATTCTTATATAAGTATTATTCTATCATTTCCTTATCACCAACTTACTATCATCTCGCCCTATTCTTATAGACCTTTTACGGATTCCCAGTCACTCTGACATTAAGGACAGTAACGCGACAGATTTCCTAGCTCGTTCGGCCGCCCTCAATGGTCCATTCTCTAGCGACTTTCCAGTTTCCATCCATTCCTCGATCAATCATTTCAGACTTTGCTTTTGGATAGGTACCCTTGCTTATTCGCACCATCTTCCCATACACCCGAGGCACCCAGAGTCTTGGTTCCTGTTCCCTTCCAGTCGTCGTACTACTTTAATCATTCTCTTCTCTCGGTTTCTCGTTTTCCTTTCTCTCTCCTTTTTCTTATCGCCCGCAAATCTGATTCTCCTTTTGAATGTGAATCATGTTTTCTTCGAATGTTCGCTAGCGAACGTTCTCTTTGGTATTCGAAAATCTTGCCTCTTGGCTTCTCCTTACATTTTTTTCTTCCTTTCTCCAGCAATAATTCCTTTACTTCAATAATCCTTTCAATCTCCTATTGCTTCAGGATCTCATTTCCTAGCATAAAACATTCAAGAGGTTGGGTCAGAGTCGAGGACGAGCCCAAAAAGGTTGAAAATGAATGAAGCCGTTTCGATATCTAGGACTAACATTTATATTTTTTTTGACCTACGGTCCAGATAGATGTGTTTCCCTATAAATAGTTTCAGGAGTACATATAATAAGGAGCTACTGGCGATCTGAGTTCACAAATTTTTTTATCTTTGTACTCATTCCCCATCACTTGGGGTTTTTCTTTTTATTTGCCATTATTTCAAAAAGTTTTAAAGAATACGAAAACACAGTATTCTGTCTTCTATCGTATCCGTTACAGTTCGCATGGGATCAAGATGGTGATTATTATCATCACCAACGAGGAATTGTTCGTTTGTTAACAGCTCTGCTCCGCAATCGTATTTTCTTTTCATATTCTAATATGACCTTTCTTCATTTCATCCGTCAGTTTCAGCTTCTTTTTCCGGTTTTGCTACTTTTTTCTACCACTTTATTGCCCCTACTGTAGTTCTCTTCTCATATCCTCTTTCTTACTTTTATCGCGTTTCTTCGTTCTTCATTTCGTTCGTGGCAAACTCTGTTGGTTTTACCTTGTCCACAGCCACCCTTCCGTGCTTCCGTGCTTCCGATTGAACCGACGTAGTATAACGTAAATAAAAACACATTGATTTTTAGGTGAAACCTGAAGAATGTGAGATATCTCTTGCACGAGTGACGTTAATGTAAAAAGGATTTCCTACATCTATGGACGGCCATGTAGTCTGTGCCGTAGACAGATCACATTGTCCGAATCAGGTGGAAGTAAATTTACAGCTACAGTACGCGAAGAACAACATACTTACATAGGCACGCGAGTGCGCAAAACATACACATTTCCAATGTCCGTAAGTTGAACAGTTACACGTAGCCGGGATGTTCTGCCTTACACTTTATTACTCTTATCGTTTAATATTTAAAACTTTAATCGCGATGAAAGATCCGTCAATATTTTGCTGTTTTTTTAATCATAAAAAGCTAGACGCGCGCGCTGGCGGACATTACTGTTTGAAACGTAACGCAATTAAGTGATTATCATTACGGTAAAAAAGTTGAATGAAAATAATATAGGTTGAAAAAAAAAGTGAAAAGTCTTCCATTTCGCTTAATAAATTTTTCTAAAAATGCAGTGGTATAAGTATTCTTTCATGTGACAGGTCCATTGAAGATGAGGCTTTTTTTTTTTAAAATAATTTCGTTGTAGGCCTTCTAAAAACAATTTGATAATATCACTTTCCATTTTTAATCATCGCTATTTTTTATAGGCTTAAAATGCGAAAAAACACTCGTAAACGATTAATCTATTTTCAGACAAATCTTTTACAAGGTTTTAATCGAAAGAGATTAATGAGGAGAAAGTAGGTTTTTCTTTCTTTTTGGATTTGCCGGAGAATGGCGTCAGTGTCCAGCAAACTTGGAAGATTATAAAAGAAGAAATAGAAAAATTATAATTTAATTCGATCGGACACTAAGGATATAAAGGAAGCAAGAGCAAGGAAACGAGAGAGGGATGAGTATGAAAGAGTCACTGAACGGGGTGTGGGTTCTTAATTTCAACAGTTTGGAGTATAAAGATGTAAACACTCGCGTGAAAGGGAAGATCACTCGAATAGGATATGATTGAGGCCACATACTAAATGGCAGTAATGAGACTGTAATGGATGTAATACGGATGCATGTAGCGGGAGAGAATCTATGAAGAACGGAAGGCAATAAAGAGTATGTCCAGGATGTAGACGACAAACAGCGAAAATCACTGAGCGACGAAGAAATGGAAAATTATAAAACCAAGAACGATTTGCGAGCGAAGGTATGGATAGGTACAACGAAATGGCATTAGAGAAAGTTGAAGAATTCGACTTTAACCGCCAATGACAAGCAGAAGAGAAGTAAGAGCCGAAAACTTTTCGATAAAAGAACCATTTTGGGCCGCGGTTCAAAAGAATCGACTAATTCGTCTCTAGCAATACTAACGTGATCAGATATCAAACCGAAATTCGATATTTGGATAGAATGTTTATCATAAATCATAGATCAGGTTTACAAGATAAGTAGGAAAGAGAAGGGGACTAGATAGCTAATAGAGCACTTCTGTGTGTAATTTCAAAATAATACTGTATTGGAATATAGACGGAGAAGGCTCTTCGATAATTATCGAAACAAGAGCGGGAAATAAAAGGTTTCCATCGCTGACGATATGGTCTTGATGTTAATCGATTTCTTCTAACTAAACGTTATTTCACGAAAAAATAAATGGAAATTGGCGATGAAACTGTAAATAATTCGACAAATAATAAAAGAATTGCTCGAAGAAAACCTGGATGCACCCTCCGCAAAATGGTGCTAAATATTTAAGTATTTCCAGTTGGCTTATTTACGCTTGGCGGACTTTTTAATTATCAAAGTCGTTAATTAAGGACGATATTTTTCGGTTGACTTTAATTTTGAAGAGAAAAAATTTACCAGAGAATTTTCTAAATTAATTACATCGTCGACGCTATTATCGGCGAAATTTCAATCGATCATTGTCAGGAGGCTGACGAGTTCTTCTTGAAATCATCTACTGGTTATACGCTAATAGGCGAGAAGTGTGTGTGTGTGTGTGTGTGTGTGGGTACAGGGGGGGGGCTCGTCATTGTCATAATTATTTTCGCGGAGTAGTTGAAAGAAGGAATGAAGAAGAATTAGATTGGTGCTCGAGGAAGAGTCCAGTAGATAGTGTACTTAATTTTCGTAGTGGTTTTATAACGTAATTAAAATGGGTCGTTGGCTACCGCGGCTGAATCGACGACCAGCCATCGGAGGGGCTGTGAAATAATGTTGAGCAACCCTCGTTCGGTGTTGATATCGGAGCCGCTAGCAGATGCTCAAACTGTCAGCGATCGTATCTTAAGTACTACATCAGAGCAACGAGTCCGGCATTAGGCAGCAGCTTAAATGCGCGTTTAACTCATCGTCTTCGGAACCACTTTCGGCCTGGGCCGTTAATCGCGTCTTCTTCTGCGAGATAATTTTACTGCCCTTCATCATCTTTGCGGTACGTAATCTCCGAAACAGGCCCGAAAAATTGTCTTCTAACGCCTCTCCTTAACCGACGATAAACTAAATCATTTCTTTCCTCCCTGTGCAATTTTCTCGCAGCCGCATTCCCCTTAACATAAATAGATAATGTATACGTGTACGTTTGTGTACGTGTTTTTAATAAAGTTCTAATTTGAAACAATTAATTATTTTAATCGCGTACCCGGGAAAATGTAATTGTTTCATTTTGCTGCTCCTCGACTATTATCTGTTTCTTCCGCGGTTTTGTTCGAGTTTTCCTTTTTTTTCTCTTGACAGTTCAATTTGGCAAAATGAAAAATGTTTACGATAGTAATTAGCGCTATCCGTTTATGGATAAAAAAGCAACCTGAATCATTTACAATTAACATATTTTTAATAATAATTTAAAGTTTTTCGGCAAAAAATGAGCAAAAATATATATATATATATATATATATATATGTATATATTTTCTTTTTTTTTTTTTTAATTTATTAAATGAGTTGGGTCTCACAGGACAAGTATGGCCGTTGTGTGAGTGCCCAACAACACTTTTATTAACGTTTATTCTTAGTATACAAAATTACAACTATTCTCGCTTATTCTATACGTCATAATATTAGTCAGCATAAGATTACATAAATTATAACATAGAACACACACACGCCGCAAATACATGCATAGCGATACATAAAGACAACTAAATATCTTCAAACAGGGGAAGAAAACAAGAAGGGACGAGAATAAATAAGTAAAAAGAGAACGATAAAAGAAAATGATAAAATAAAAAGATTCAGATCTTGCCGACTGCTAATAGGAAATCGGTTATATTGTTGTTGGGAGGGTTATATGGCTAAATGCTTTTTTTTTTCTTTTAAATATACTGCTTTAAGCTTGCTAAAAGCATATTCTCTATTTCTGCATAAACTAGGGGCAGATCCAGAGAGACATTTTGGGAAGGGGAAATTATAAATTACATATGTAATATTTTATACGGTAGACAGTAGACTTGAGAAATACCTTGTTTCATGAAGAAAATCAAATAGCGAGAAATTCATAAAAATGTTTTAAAAATACATAATTATTACAATTTTTAATTTAAATCTTGTTTCATTTTTAAGGATGAAAAATAAAACGAAATTATAAAATTATACCTTAAATATGATAGTTTAGAATTTGAATAATAAATTACTAGAAAGAATAGAACGACAGTATTTTTATTAGACTTGACTTTTTTCTTGTTTTTGTTAGTAATCTGATCAGAATTTTTTGTCCGTGACCAGGTAAAACAGATATATATATATATATGTACCTATATATTTTTCATTAAACTATTTTAATTTACATTGCAAAATAAAAATTAATAAAAAAGGCAAAAAATCGGCGACAGTTGCTTTAAAACAGAATAAAAACGTAACATTAATACTTTAACTAGAAAACAGTATTAAATATTAGTTGTATAATTAAATCCATATGTTGGTAACATTTATACAAAACTTTTATGGTATAAATTGAGTTTTTCTGCTGTAACAAATATTTTTATCGCGGTTTTGATTTACCCTATTTCCCCCGCCGCCGTGGACCTGCCACTGGTATAAACATTAAATATATAATTGGAATATAAAACCAAGAGATGTGTATTCATGCGCAGGATAAATGAAATAAATAATTAACCGGAACATTTTCCGTTGCACACAATTCCGTAATCACCGATATCAAGAGGCAATATCTACATTCCGTACTGTGCAGCTCTTATTCTTACGCTGTCATCTGGTTATTTTAGTCTACCGTTTGGTATTAATCTATGCAGCATTGATGTAAATATAAATCTTTTCGACGACTTAAATAGAGATCATCTTCCAAACTAAGCGCAATCAACTCCTATTTTTTTTTTTTTTTTTTACAAACAACGGAATCTTAATAATTATGACAAAAAATAAATTTCAACACTTTTTTAACAATTATATATATATATATATATATATATATATATATATATATATATATATATATATATATATAATTTTTAAATCCCCGACGCGTTTCGAAGTCAAATATCCTTCCTTTTTAAAAATATAGTCGCAGATTGCGCCAAGTTTAGAGATGCCAACAGTAGAGTGGGCGCTGCATTCATTGCGGATAATAATTTAATATTTAAATTTAAACTCTCTCCTGAGGCGTATAAAACCTGATGATCGACTTCATTCATAGCTTTCGTGTTTTACTTCGATCGCCCGGTGAATAAAATTGATTCGATATCTGAACAACGCTGATACGTGAGTTTTTTTTTAGATGATAAGGCGAACAAAACATGCTCACGATATTACATATTTCTTATTAAAGAAGAAGAAATCGTAAAAACTCAGATATTTGCAAGTGAACTTTATTGACGCTTCGGATACATATATGTATATATCCAAAGCGTCAATAAAGCGTATTAACACCTTGCTCACTGTAAATATAATTTCAAGTTTTTCCTTGAAGTTTTAAATGTTTAAAAAGAAAAAAAATTTAAATTGTTTATATTTGTTTTCTCCAATTTACTTTTTTAAATGTTAATGAGAAGAATAAGAGAAGAAAAGAACGAACGTGAATGTCTTTTTTTTATTTTGTTTTTTTTTTTTTTTTTTTTTTAAATACGAGTAATTGTTACGGGTTTTGAAATTTTAAACATTGTCAGCGGAAAAGACTTAAGAAATTTACCATAATAAATAAATGAAACAAGCTTCTGCGTCTGCAAAGTTCGGCACGACTATAATTCGGGGTCGCAGGAGAAAAATTCTCTCTAGACTCACTCTTCTATAATGACGAATGGCGTGAGAACCGGTTCCAGAGCTTGAGCGCAACAGCGAAGGTGATTCATTAAAGCGTACACGTGTTGCTGGGTAATTATTCTTCGAAATGCTAAACGTATTCCGAGATTTTCTAATTTTCCGCTACTGTCGGATGAAATGGAAAATCGAAAAATATATATTCATTTCTTGCCGAAAAAAGTTACCAGCTCGCGATTGCGTGATAAGCGAGAACATTTACAGCGGGACGCGGAATTTAATGAATTAACTATTTTTCGATATCATCGGGGATTAGCCTGGGCTGATTTAAAATCGTTCACGTTTATCACCGTCCGCTGCTAGTCTCTCACTATTTCGTCAGATGGTTGGTGCGCCCGTGTGCATGTGTACCGTCACCCCTTCCGGAGGAGCTCTGGATGCAGATATGACACAGAGAAAATTGGACACGGAGGACTTTCCGTGATGCACGCGATCTACGTCCCCGACGACCGCGTTAACCGCCGGCTCATACATGGTAGTAATAAAACGGCCGAATAAGGAGAGGTACATGTGTGTGATGCCGGTAGCGTGGGGTCAGATGAATCATTTTGGACGCGAACGCCTTTTAACAATGGCACCATTTAACAATCGAACACACAGATCGAACGAATTTCTTCTGCCACAGTCGCTTCCCGTTCCCCAGGGCTTTGAAATTGGCTTAGGGATCTCGAAATTCGGACACGCGCCCTGCACTTTGTGTGGCCCTTCGCACGACATCTTCCATGTCACCCGCCGACACACGTAAACCTCTCTCTCTCTCTCTCTCTCGGTCCGAACTAGAAAGTGTTTTAGAATGCGATTAAAATTTGATTAACTTATCAAACCCTCCTCTTGCCTGCTCCTAAATCGTAATTGTTTTTGTATTTGCGTCGTCGTCTTCATTATCGGCGCATGATTTTCCTGTTTCCGATCGTTCGCTCGTCCTATAAATTGCAACCAGAGAGGCTCCTTAATAACTCTGCAGAGTGCCGACAGAAATCGTTGTTTGAACAGGCAATTATTCAGAAACGAACTTTAATTCGGCCGACCGAAATGAAAGCTGTTCCAAGTTACGCAATTTGCCATCTCGCCAATTTAAGTTTTCTTTTCCTTTCCGTTATTTCACCTTGCAGATTGCTGCGAATAAAAAAAACGCCAGTTAAAAGTGTAATTACTGTTATTTTTTCAAAAAATTAAATTATTAATTTTTTCGCCGTTGGAAAAGTTATTTTCAACAGTTACGCACTTTTCAAATGTGCGTCGACTTGAACTTTTTACTGTCAGCATATTTTTCGAAACTTCAAGTAGGTGGGATTTGTTCAATTTCATATAGTTATGTGTCCATTTAAGTTTTTGGTTGTCTGCTCATTTTACGACATATTTTAAATTTATAGAACTCTATTAACATAGATACTTTTAAAATATTTACAAAATATTTTTTTTTTTTTTTTTTTTTTTTTTTTTTTGTGGGCGTGCCAGCGGCATTGACCCAACAAACAAAAAAAGCTAAGCTAAGAAATTAAATAACTAAGCGGTCCGAAATGGACGCAACAAAGGACAGCAGTGCGAACACCACAGAAAATGAAGGAAAGGCGAGGATGAAGAGTTATAGGGAGTAGGGAAACCTAATGACAGGAGCTGACTGTATAAAAGGTAGCGATTATTAAGAAAAGCAGGACACTCGAAGAAAATGTGATCAGCATCACATGTACGAGGAGGATCACAATCGTGAAGAGAACAATCAGGAGAAGGCGACAGAGCAAATCGAAATTGAGAGGAAGGGAGGAGAGAATGATTGATCCGGAGACGAATTAGGGAGACAATAGAAGAGCGACGACCGAAACTATTAGAATGGAACCAAGACAGGGAACGAGGAATCGGCTGAATAAAACGGTAATGCGAATGACGATTAAAATATAGGGAGGGATAAATATCCCGCCAAAGTGTGGCGTGATTGAAGGTAGATAAGGAAAGGATATCTGAAGAAGGGAAATGGTTGAGGAATGAATCAAGGCGACCGGCAGAACGAGCCAAAGAATCGGCTGTGTCATTGCCATCAATTCCGAAATGACTGGAGACCCATAAAAAATCAATAAGAATAGAATAGGAAGACTGCAGAGTGAAGATAAGAGAACGAATTGAGAGAATAATACTATCAGAGGAATGTGAAGGAGGAGAGGATAGGACTTGAAGGACACCTTTAGAGTCCGAAATGATGAGGAATTGGGAAAGATCGTTTAAAGAGGAAATAAAAGAGATAGCCTGAAGGATGGCGATCGACTCGGCAGAAAAAATAGAGCAGAAGGAAGGAAGCCGAAAGGACTCAGAATACTGAAGCGACGGAGCAGTAAATGCACCACCCACGCCGTCCTCGCTCCCGGAACCATCAGTAAAGATTAATACATGAGCAGGAAAAGAGGAATTCAACAAATGAAGAAATTCATTGTTGACTGCACCGTGAGAGGAGGAATTGGCTCAAAGTGGGAGAGAGGAAAATTTGACAGGCTCCCATAGGCTATTGAAGTCATGAAAGAAGTACGGGAGTGTGTTGTAAGGACAACAGGAGAAAAATTAAATAATAGTATACGCTCGTATGTTACCGTATGATGGTGCATTATTTTTACGAGATAGATAATTTGCTCAATTGAGAATAATTATTTCAATAGTCGCTACTAATTTCAGGGTTACATCCATTTAATATATATATACATATATATATATATATATATATATATATATATATATATAAACATGTGTGTGTGTGTGATAACACCTTTGAAACTACATACTCTACAGGTTCCGGTATGTATACTTTTAAATAATTATACATATTCATTCAAAATACTATGTGATCGGGCAAGGTCGTAGAACTGAAATAGTTATTATAAATACACAAAAATATGAAAAAAATCAAAAATTTAAAATAGATTTTTTAAGGCGTTCTTACCGTTAAAAAAAGAAAAAATACGCTCCATATTTTCAGGTACTTTATTAACATTTTATTACGAGTATAATCAATAACATATGTGTAATTTTTATTAATGTTCATATGCGGGGTAATTCATTTACATAAATTATTAATACATATAAATCCAAAAATGATGGAAATTATTAATGGTATGAATATTAGGGAAAAACGTATCGTTATTTATAAAAAATTAATATGCGAAGAAAATTTTCAAACCCCCCCTCTTTTCAAAATTCTGGGCACGTATGATCGGGGATATAAATTGAAGATGAAAAAAATCAGATATAAATTTTTTACTCTTAATCTATTTACGTTAACAGATGGAAATGTTTAAATTACGGTAATTAATCTGTACAGGTTTTGTAATGAGTAGAATAAATAAAAAAAATCTCGAAATATTAACGTAGTAGAATAAATAAAAAAAATCTCGAAATATTAACGTATTTCGTAGACAAACATTCGTAACGTCAATATCACAGATATTTCCATGAATCTACATGCTGGCACAGTTTTTTTATAATGAAATAATACGTTCTTATTTATTATTTATTCTATTACTTATAAAACTATAGTGTTTGGAAAATATTGTTTCCAGTTGTTATAGTCGTGTTCGGTATACTTTGGTATTTTAATTTTACCAACAGTGCATAAAGGACCTTTTGCGAGTATAAAATTTTACTTTAAATTTTGGTCGCATATGTATCCTCCTCTTTTACTAATAATCTTTTCGGTTACCTCTCAATTCAGCCTAGCCTTCCTGCTAGTTCTTGGTTCTCAGAATTTCCTTCTCTTCCAAATTCTGTTATTGTCCCTATCATTTACGCTTTAATCACACTTTATTATCTTCATTCTAATGAAGCAGTTGTCTACGATGCTAATCACATTTTCTTTGAGTGTTTTGCTCTTTCGGCAGAACGTTCTTCTCTTTATTTACCCTTCCTAAAGTTCCCTGCTCTTTATTGTGCTTCCTATATCCTGTTCTTTCCCTCTGAGCCTGCTGTCCCTGCCATTGCTTCTTTTATTTCAGCTATTTCCGATCGAATTAAGTTTTAAATAGTTGACTCTTCTTCCTATTGTTTCTGAGTAAAGTCCCCCGGTTGACAAGCCCAAACAAAAAAAAAAAAAAAAAAAAACAAAAACAAAAGAAAATGTCCGTGTGTTTTTTTATTATACTAATTCGATTTTTCCGGAATTTTTTTGGAGATAATTTAGAACAGTGTGTAGAGATGCAGAAAAATGTGCAAAAGACGATTATTACCGGGTTAGGGAGAAAACCGTACATTAATCGATGCATTTTTTTAATTGTTTTTTTGTATTAGAAAACTTTTATATGTTATCATCATTAGTTTTTCGAAAGAGATTTGTTTTAATACAAAAAATATGTTCGTTCGATTCTGACTTAACAAAATTTTACAAAGTAATTTTTTAATTGAATTTAAAACAGGAAGAAGAAAAATGTAGTAACAGGCACGCTAGCTGTGAGCAGATTCTTCGAAGTTGTTAAATACGCATTATAATAAGCACAGATCGAATGATGTTTAAACGCTGTGGCTCAGGTTTCCTCGCGGACTTCTAAGCTCTTAAGCGAAGTGCATAGAACCGTTCGTATTCGGGTTTCTAGTAATAATTGCTATTAATTTTATTAACAAACAAGATGTTTAAGGGGTTTAATATGCCGTGTTAATCGTACTGCGGCCAGGTAATTACGAAAACTGATAGAAGCAAGAATAAAAACTACGAAAAAAACACAGGTAACACAGTCGGATATTTTTATTTTCGCCAGCTCGTCGTCGGCAGTTGAACGAGTAAATATTATAATTAGCACGCTCCTTCCGTATGTTATTAAACGCGTACGGCGAACGGGTCCCGTGCAACGTGCAACGTGTTGGTCGGTAAACGGCTGCTATGCCGCCAGCGGCTAAACATTACGCAGTGTACAAAAACACATAAAAAACTCGATTTTCTATCGGGATTTTCGTGATGTGCAAAAGGGAAAATGAGTTTTTCTATGTCGCGGTTAATCTATTAAGTGGAACGATTTTATTAGCCTTCACGTGTAGGCAAGTTGCACGTTGGCACCGTAATGGATTCGGCTATTTATTATTAAGAATCGCCGAGGCAGCCGGATTCAGAGATGTACATTAAAAAATCGTAAAAACGATCGCATTTCACTCGGCCTGTCTAGAAATGAAATCGGTAACAGCGGCAGCCAGATAGGCTTGGCGATTTTATTTTTTTTCAGTGGCGCGATACGACCGCTACTTAATTCTAATTGTGTTCATCGGCATTATTCGACATATATTAACGATAAACCGCGCTGTTTTAAAAACCCCATCCTGATAAGAGATGCAAAACGAAGTGAATAGGCGTCGGAAGAAACGTTGCGTCGAACCCCATTATATTATATATCGTAGAATAGCCAATCATCCGGTGCAATATTGCGTAAAGGTAATTACACCGTTATCTTCGGATGAATACAGCCTTAAATTATCGTTAGCAACCTCTTCTCCCTATCGCCCCCCCCCCATTACATCGAACTTGCTGTCGCGCTGACGTCACACAACCGATCAAAACCACGTGCTTCCTGTCGTTTAACTAGTCATTGATCTTTCATCGTCTCATCCGCATCAGTCAGCGTCGATCATCTCGCGGTCGGTCTCTGGTCCTGACGCTTTCTTCGTCGATTGCCTATCTGAAATCCGTAAATTACTATCTTCGAACGAACTCGGGAGGTTCGCACTGCTGCTAAAATTAGATTCCAATTCGATCGCTCGAAAACGAAAAAAAAAAAAATCATCTATACACATTCTTTCTTTTGGTCGCTGACGGAAGTTCCATCTGTGTTTACTTCTAAATTTTAACATCGAATAATAATCGACTTTATCGACTTAGTTACGTAGCAATGCTCTCGTTCAGAGTCCAATGATAATTCCGCTTTCTACGGATGCTCTTTTTTTATTTATTCTTCCGTGCGACCAACAAGGTCATTGGGCGATGTCTTCAGTACTTACGTGTATTGTTACGAAGGGAGAAGCGCTCACTGGATAATGGCGACCTTAAAATACTACAGGTTTACCACGCTTTAACCTAAGTGGTGTCAAACAATTGTTGTGTACGGCTCAATCGTCGGACTGACCTTCCAGTCTGCGTGTCCCGAGCGTGTTTATATTACCAGCTACACATATGGATCATTTAAACTTCTATGCCAAGCATCATTGGCAAGGTGTGCACCTAGTTATTATCTTCCATATTTTGTTCTGGACTGTTTGCACTATTTTTACATTTGTTGGCAAAGCACTGACAATTCTGCACCTCTCGAGTCTAGACTAAAGTTTTGATAATAGCATACTATACAGCAATATGGCGAGGAGCGTTTATAATCTATCATCCGATGACACAACACGTTGTTTCTGTGCCTACAACCTGGTTCGTTCGTTTTTTTATATTAAAAAGTTTTTTTTTTCTTTCTTTTGTCTTTTTATTGCGATGCCAATTGACTAATACACCCCGATATTTAACTCATGTACCGACTGGTACTTTATAATTTCGTTATTTCTAAATAGGACGCTAACAGATTTATTTTCGTTCGCGTTCATGCTCCCCCCCCGCTTCTTTTTGAACTAGTACATTTTGTTTAGCGCAGCGTTTCTTAAATTATTCATAGTCCCCAACGTGGTCGCGAAGTAAAATGAATTCGAGTCGCGAAAATTAAATTTTCATTTAAAAGGAAAAAGAAGCCATATCCTCTCCTTAATTAATCTCGAGCGATTGAAATTTAAAACTTTACTTTCCGAAAAAAAAAAAAAAAAAAATGAAGCGATTTCTTTCATTCATTTTTGTACATTTGAAAGTAGCTGTAAAATTACTTTTTTTTTTTTTTTTTATAAGGTGTACACACAAATAAGTTTCCGCCGTTAGACAAAAAATAGCGTCACACCAGTAAATTATGGTGAAATTGTCAGATGTAAAACGTCTTGTCGTAAGTTTAGATATCTGGCAACACTGTCACCTAAAAATATTTACCGATTTTGCATCAGTCAGTTATTTGTGTTGGTACGAACATGCCGTGTTTTGAGGCGTCCTTTGCGGGAGCTTTTGATTTACTTTTTTAATTGGAAGAAATCTGCAGCTGAGCCGCATCGATTGCCGGTAGAAGTATATAGTGAGGCCGCTTTAAGTGAGAGAAGTTGTCGTGAGTGGTTTCAGAAGTTTAAAAACGGCGAGTTTGACGTGGAAGACAAAGAACGTAGTGGAAGGCTGAAATTATACGAAGACACAGAATATTATTGGAGGAAGATTAACGCAAGAAGAACTTGCAATTACATTAGAAGTAACTCAACAAGCAATTTCACACCGTTTAAAATCGTTAGGAATGATTCGAAAACAAGGAAATTGGATTGCAAATGAACTGAAGCCGAGAGACATTGAACGCCAACTTTACATGTGTGAAATTCGGCTTGCCACTAGGCAAAAAGCGAGGGTTTTTTGCATCGTATAGTCACCGGGGATGAAAAGTGAATCCACTACGATAACCCAAAGAAGAGAAAATCACGGGCACCAACTTGCTTCAACATCGACAGCCAAACCGAATATTCATAGAAAAAAACTTACGCATTTGGTGGGATCAGCTTGGTGATGTGTATTATCGGTTGCTTAAACCGAGCGAAAAAATTACTCGAGCTCTCTGCCGAACACAATTAATCAGATTGAACGGAAGGAAAAACGCGTCCATTGTGACTCCAGACACGAAAAAATTATTCTCCTACATGATAATGCTCGTCCGCATTTCGCCGGTTAAAACCTACTTGGAAACACTTAATTGAGAAGTCCTACCGCACCCACCCCGTATATTCACTAGAGACATTGCCCCTTCAGATTTAAGGCCTGTCTACGTAGCGACTTAAATCTTACGAAGATACTAAAAATTGGGTTGATTCGTGGATAGCTTTAAAAGATGAAGAGTTCTTCCGACGTAGTATCCGAATGCTGCCAGAAATATGAGCAAAGGTAGTAGCTAGTGATGGACAATACACTTTGAATAAAAGATAATGTACCGTTCTTTCACAATAATTTTTGATAAAAAAAAAAAACGGTGGAAACTTATTTGTACACCTTATACATATACGAAAGAATGATGGTTATAATAGATAGAAAAGTTAAATATTTCGGCCACATCATAAGAGGACAAAAATTTGGGATCCTACAGATTATTATCCAGGGGAAAATGGAGGGAAAATAAAGTGCAGGAAGACGGAGAACAGACTGGATACAAAACATGTAGAACTGGACTGGCATTTAATCCATAATCTCATCCAAGGAGCAAGAGAATTCAAGTTTTAGCATCTGATCGCCAACGCTCTGGTTAGAATACGTCACATCAAGAAGAAGAAAAATACGTATATCACATTTTTTAGCGCACGAATAATTTTTGGCGTGTACATCTTTATTTTATAATATTATTTGAGAAATTACTCTCGATGATTAAATGGGGGTCATTAATTTTAAAAAAATTAAATAAACACCAGTTCAGCGCATTCTGCAGGTTATGTGTTACTGGCAACATTAGGATTTATGCTGCAAGCAAGAAAATTGTAATTTACGATTGAATTATAGAATTACACCTTTAATTTTTTATAATTTCTGTTTGACGTTTAAATTTGTTATTAAACCTATATAAATGTAAAAGTAATCAATTTTGTCTTTTTTCGATATTTAAGTTCTGGCGTTTTGGAAAATTTAAATTTTTTTTTAATCTTTTAGGTATAAAATGTTAAAAACAATCTTCTTTTTATTATGTAAAAATTCACAAAACTCCTTCAGTTAATTTTCCCGCACGCAACAATGTAATAATAATACAGATTTAAGCAAGTGAATAAGTATAACACAAAAACACAAGCAACGATTTAGAAAGCGCCGAAATACGTGAAATGTGTTCTAAAAAGCTCGTTCAATTAACGACCCGAGCGAATTATTTTTCCTCGATCGCTTCATTCGACTATTTCGATACTAGTTCTCTCATGTAGAGTGATAATGTTGTGTAGCCGTAATCGATTTTCAGAAAAAAACATTATATATAATCGGTAAAAACATTCTCTGTGGTGTGTGGTAAATGCAGCATGGGTGGTAGAACCGTGGAGTACCACACGGCTGAGACAGAACCCATTCTAGAAAAATACTGGTCTTGAATGTGAAAGTTTATCAAGTGTGTGCTATAAATTAACCCTCGTGCCACTATTGAGAGCTTGAGAAACATCGGTAATCGTTTTCAATGATATTTACTACCTTGATCTTAATGCGGATTGTACAAAATCAAATTGATGATTCCGAATTCGAATATAAACAAATTTACCATTAATTTTTCCATTATTTTTTATAATACTGATAATAGCGATATAAGCTGATAAGAGGGCACATTACGTAGATCTTTTCTAAGCTTACTAATGGTAATCTGCGCGAATTTTCGCTGATTTTCGGAAAATAATACGAGCAATAAATAATTTCGTACCGAATTTATTTTTAAATTTCCGTACTTCAATGTACAATATCACAAAAAAAAAAAAAAAAACAATAATAATTTTGCAATATTTAACATTCTAGAAGTTTACGTTAAACAAATACATAATTTAAAATGTCTATTACCAAAGTATAAGTTCCGTTAATTATTCAAAGTATACTTACCGAAAAGGTAATTTCGTTATACACACTTTTATCTTTAACAAAAATCAAATTTAACGTAACTTCATAACCATTTTAATTTCAGAAAGGAACAATTTATTTTACAATGATAAATATTTTCATGAGATATTAAATTACGGACGTTGACGGCGTTTATGCATTTCCTCTATTCCTGTTTTTGTAATTACCGCGAGTAATTAAAACTTTAATACTGGTAAATAGAATGAAATTCCAAAATAATACAGAATGTTGACATAAAATAAAAATCCGGCATTTAAAAATAGCGCAACATTTTAATTGTATTTCAATATAATCTACGGAACGAAAGATTTAAGTAAATAGTTCTTAAGCGTACACTGTGAGCAATTAAAATTTGATCGATATTACAGCTAGAAACAAATAAGTAGAGTTTCCTAATCTGCCTTGTGCAGCTGGAAAATAATTAGTCTGTTATTCGGGTTTTGGTGCATTACGTTAATTTGTTGATTAAAAAAGTGTAGGTACATATCTAACGCATTTTATTTTTGTTCTATTTAATACAAATAAAAATTACTATTTTTATATTTAATATACTGAAATTTAATTTAATTAAAAATAAGTTTATACGTGTCTTTTAATTTCTAATCCTAACGGTTGTATTTCAGCTAGTATTAGTGCAGACGTGAAACTTGTTTTGTCTTCACATTCTTATCATTGATTTTTGATAACTAAACAAAATAATGACGAATTTTTCTTAATTTAGAATTTCCTCGCCCTCGGTGTAACTATGTGACTCATTAATTAAATAAATAAATAAAGTTTTCTTATAATCAATAATCAATATTAAACAATATATTCAAGGACGGATCCAGAAAGACGCTTTGGGGGGAAGGAAATTACATAATTACATAATATCTTCTATGGTAGGCAGTAGACTTGAGAAATACCCCTTGTTTCACATAAAGATAATCAAATAGCAACCACCTCTTTAGAAATTCATAAAAATACTTAATTATTACAATTTTTAATTTTACTTTTGTTTCATTTTTAGGGGTGAAAAATAAAACGAAATTATAAAATTATACCTTAAATATGGTAGTTTAGAATTTGGAATAATAAATTACTAGAAGCAGAATAGAACGTTAGTATTTTTGTTAGTAATCCGATTCGAATTCTTTGTTCGTGAGCAAGTTTAAATATATATATATATTTCTCATTGAACTACTATTTTTAATTAAAATTACAAAATAAAAATTAAAAATAAATAAGAAAGGTGAAAGATCTCGATGATAGTTGCGTTTAAAATATAATAAAATATTAGTTATAATTAAATCCGTAAGTAGTAACATTTATACAAATCTTTTATAGTATAAATTAAGTTTCTCTGTTATAACAAATTTTTTTTTATCGAGGTTTTAGTTCTTGAAGGGGGGATGCCCTCCGACATGTGGATCCGCCACTGCTATATTATAGTATAAAACTATAACTTATTTGTAGTAGTGCCTGTCATCATTATTTTGTTATATAGCGTAATTTATCTTTAGTATACATGAAATGATTATAAAATTTTTATTTTTCATCATCTATAATAACCCCTAAATCTTTTGTCTGCTAAGTTTATTTTAAATCGTCCGCTACGTAACACGCATTTAAGTTTAGGCCCATTAACGCGGTAAGCTGCTTTTTGCCATAATATTACAAACGTTTTTTAAAAATTCTTATTCGAGTGAAAATCTAACCGGGGTGCATCACTGTTTGCACTGTTAAAAGTAGATCCTTTTCTTAAAAAGAAGCATCTTCGATTCGATTTCATCATTTTATTGTTATCAATACGTCGCCACCTTGACCCTAAAATTATAATATTTATTTCAGTTTTATAGTCTTGGAGTTATTCAGATTTTCCGAGCGAATTCGCCGTAGTATTTATATTTTTTGCCGCGTTACGTGGCTAAAATGAAAAGACCGACACTAGCGGAATCGGTATAGGAAAAAGAGAGCGAAAAAGTATTCCGTGTTGAACACGAACATTGTGAGGTTTCCTTTACCTGGAAAATCAAACGGAAAAAGAGAATCTAGGACCAAGATGCGTAAGAATAGTAATTAAATAAAGGAGCCGATGATGAGGCGAATAGAAGTAGATGAATCAGAAATGATTATAGCACGATCAGTGAGGTTAAGTAATGACATGTTGAAATTTTAAGTGGTGAGCACGTACTTTCTCAGAATCCTTTAAAACTAGGGAAATTCGTTATCGTTAAAAATCAGTGTTTTTTCTAAGACGGTAATCATAAAACGATTTAATCGCGATCTTTCGTTAATATTCTGCTTCGCAAACGAAATAAGCTAGTTTTTCGTAAGTTACTAACTATTAGTGATTAACAATTCTTCAGCGGTGACTTTTTACGGAAGAAACATATAAAGAGGCGCTGTATAAGTCTCAAAGTGTTATATGTCGCATAAATAGATGTATATAAAATACATTTTATCGTAAATTTTTGTGTCGATTTCCCTCGTTAATTGTATCTTCATGAAGGGGCGAATCCAGAGAAACATCGGGGGAGGGGATATAATTACGTAATATCTTCTACGGTAGGCGGTAGATCGGAATTGGAGAAATACCTGGTTTCATAAAGAAAATCAAATAGCGACCACCTCTTTAGAAATTCATATTAATTATTACAATTTTTAATTTAACTTTTGTTTCATTTTTAGGGGTGAAAAATAAAATGAAATTATAAAATTATACCTTAAATATGGTAGTTTAGAATTTGGAATAATAAATTACTAGAAGCAGAATAGAACGTTAGTATTTTTGTTAGTAATCCGATTCGAATTCTTTGTTCGTGAGCAAGTTTAAATATATATATATTTCTCATTGAACTACTATTTTTAATTAAAATTACAAAATAAAAATTAAAAATAAATAAGAAAGGTGAAAGATCTCGATGATAGTTGCGTTTAAAATATAATAAAATATTAGTTATAATTAAATCCGTAAGTAGTAACATATCTTTTATAGTATAAATTAAGTTTCTCTGTTGTAACAAATTTTTTCAAAGATGCTTTTGTTCTTTTGGGGAGAGATTAACCCCTGTGGATCCGCCACTGCTTCATGTTGTAGCTAGTATAGTGTAATGTAGATTCGGCTATTTTGTTTTCCGCGTCTTTCGATGACTTGATGCGCGTATCGCGTATTATTTTCAGAATTGTTAATTATCTTCGAACAAAAAATTTTCCTTCTTTCTATTGCAAGTGTCGAATAGTTCGAAAATTTAGTTTACAAATCTTAATTGTTTAAAACGAAATTAAACAATAAAAAGGAACCGATTTATCAGCGACAATACGAGAAATTTCCTCTTAACGACGATCATTCTAGCCGCAAAGACTTAACGTTATACTAGTATCAGAATTTTCAGTACTTCTTGGAAGATGTGAAGTTTCATTATTTGTCCCCGATGTATACGAAAACTCAACAACTCCATTTTTATTTTTACATATTTCCTACCTTAATGTCTCCGGTTATTTCGGGGTCTATTTTCGAACTCGTTTTATCAGTCTTACGAATTCCCCGTAGTAGCAGTTCGGTGGTGTATTAATTTTTTTTCCTTTCCCAATCTGTAATCGATGGATTTTAGGCGAGCGAATGAACCGACCAAAAATGTAAAATCTTTCCTCAAAATCGATTACATTACGTCTAAAAGAACTCTATTGATTGAAGCCGTTCACCAGCTCGATCGGCGTCGACGAGTTATTAATTCAGCTTTTACAACGTAATGAAAATTAATCTGTTTAGTTCTTTTTACCCCGTCTTGACTTGTAATGTTATGTCGTTGCGCGACCTGTCAACACGTTCTATCCGCGTTTGGGAAAATGTTGTCTAAATTGCGGGTCTCGGCGATTGTTCCGAACGGATCGAGTCGAATTCCGTCAAGGTATTAATAAAAACTAGTCACGAGAGAAAAGAAAGATCGAATAAATAATTCACCGCATTAGTTCTCGCTGCAAAGAATATTTCGCAGCAGCACTACAACAAAAGGAAAAGGTTATTTCGTAATATTATGTGGAATAGAGAATGTGTGAGAGTGGCGTGTGTCTTATGTAAACACATACATATACACGAAAGTGTGTGTATAATTGTTTAAATGGAATTTAGTTTCGAAAACAAGGTGCAAGTTCGTGCTCATTTACTACTGCGTCGTTAATCACTAATCGAAAAAAAAAGGAAAAAAAAAAGAAAAAAAGAAGGGGGAAATACAAAAAGCTGTAAAAATAATAATCATAATTTTCCATACTATCCTTAAGCGAAATATTAATACTAATACTAAACGAAATGTGGAACACATTAACTAATAACAATTTATCGAAATTATAAAAATATAATAATAAATCAACATTAGTTTCACGATCAGTAATCTATGTTTAAGTTCGTAAAATTGTAAACATCGAAAACAAATCGTAGTCCATAACGTAAAATAAATCGATAAGCATAAACATGGCCAATTATAAAATAGATAAAAAATCGAAAGCGATATCTCTCTTTGAATCGTGTATCCCTAGAAGGGACATCGTGATGCATAAAAAATAAATTAATAAAAGTAACGAAAATTGCGAATAAATTTTACAATTATAAGAAATTCTTCGATTTTGTTGAAAGCTATCATCACATTTATAAACGCAAGGATAACATCATAAATAATAACTGGTCAACTAAAAATCCGTTGTTTAATGTTTAGATTTTATTTATTATTGACTTCGAAAAAAAAAAAAAAAAAAAAAAAAAAAAACATTTGCGTTCGTTTCTTTTTTTTTTTTGTATTATTATTTTTTTTATGTTTATTCACTCCTAACGAGTATTCATGTGAACCAATTTTAATGATTCTTCTTCCATTTGTCAGCGGTATGGTACTATGCGAGTCGATGAATATGTCGGTAAACACAAATATTCAACACAGCCATCAGAAAAAGTGAAAAAATGTGGTCCCTTCAGTTGATTTTTTTTTATTTATTAACGCAATAGACGCCAATGACACTTAAAATATTATCAATATTAAGCGTGTAAATTTTAAATAATTAAAGTATTATCAATATTAATTAATGCGGATAAATATGGATTCGAATAAAGGAAACGAATTTCAAACCGCTATAGCGCAAATTAAAAAGTCTGTCAGTTTTTTAAAAAAAGTCGAATTTTAGTGGGACAAAAAATCTACGTATCGTGCTAAAAATTGTGAAATATTTTTTTTTTTTTTTGTTTTCCATAAAAGGAAATACCGATACTCGAAGATTTACCGTAAAAATTCATTAAAAATGCCCTTAGAAGTAAAAAGTAATTATTCGATAGGAAGGTATTTTTGTATTTTACTGTGAAATATATCTTAAGGTGAGATATTATGATAATTTTTAAACAACACCGATACCATAATTATATTTTCGGTACACAAAATAATGCAGCAATTAAAAAAATGCATTTAATATTCATTATATTTCCAAAATTTGAATTCTAGAAATGCACCTACTATACTCGTTAAATTGTTTCGAGATATAGCAATTTGAATTTGGCCAAACTCTAATTAAGGTGTATCAGTGTTGTTTAATAATTATCACAATATCATCGCTTTAAGATTTAGTTCGCTGTAAAATATACTTCTTTATCGAATAATTATTTTTACCGTTTTATTTTTTTTAAATTAAATTATCGAATTTCAATTTTTTTTTTAAGAAATTTTTTAAATTATTTATTTATTTTGTACTCGGTTTTTAATTTATTTTATAATTGACTCTATCGACCCGCGAGTACGTAAAGGGAATTAATTTTCTTATTTCGAAAAACCTAATATGATATATATACATATATATACATATATACCACAGATTGTTTGTTTCTCAACGCAGAACGCGGTCTGATATCGAAAAAAATAATGAAAAACGGGGTTTTCATGTAAAAAATAAAAACAGAAAAAAACAGAATGAAAACATTTTTTAAATAATTGTATATGTTGCGGGAATGCGTAATTTTTGGAGACCAGTATATGTATATATCATTGACGGTAACAAAATTCGACTTTTATTTTTTTTTAATTCTTATAAAATGTGTCCTTTCGTTGTATATAACAAAAACGCCAAATTAAAAAAAAAAAAAAAAAGACAAAAAACGATTGTGCTTCGGAAGAGAGAAGACCTCGATAACAAAAGCCGCTGTTGTAATAGCAGCCTAGAAATACCAAGTCGTTCGAAAATGGAGGGAAAAGTCGCATTATTTTTTATCTTAATAGTTGCGCGGTTTTTCGAAACATAGAAGAATCGGGTACAACAAAACATAGCACGAAATGTGAAGTCGAAGAGTTTTACTTTGCCCGGATAATAATTTACATCGCAATTTCCGTTACTATCTTGTGCCGTCTCCTTATTGTCCATTGCACCCCTCCAATATCGAATTTGTTTGTGATCCCGATGATCGTATAATGTGTTCGGGCATTTGCCTCTTGCAATCGATCAAGCTTCTTTCTATTCCTTTCTTTTACAAATTGGTTTTCCTACTACATACAGTTCTTCGTTCATTCTCTCCCTTCCTTCTCCTTCTGTTGTCCAAGCTCTTGATTCCTTTTTGTCGGCTATCTCTCTGATCGTGTAAAGATCTGAGTTGCTTGCGTCCTTTTTCCTTTTGTTCTTGTGCCGATGTCCTTGTAGACGAACCCAACAAAAAAAATAATCCCCAACGGCTCCAAGCAAATCCAATGTGTAGTTTTGATTCAACATTCTTCTGTACTTCGCCAAACCATTCTGAATCTTTTAAATATCCCATTTTTTATTCAATCCTCTATGATCAATGTTGTCCTTTTTATTATTCCCCTCTCCCCCAGTTTCTTATGGAGTCTTTATTATATCAGATTTCCACAGAGTACTACACGTTTTTTTCCCTTTTTTACGATCTCTCATCTACAACATTTTCCTCCCTCATTCTGTTCACATTGACCTATTGTACATTCCTAAACACTCTGGAATTGTAACGACACTGCCGATATTCTAGATTGTTCGTTTTCTTCTGTCGGGTAATTGAGCGGTGCATTTTCATCTCACTATACTGCTTTCCTCTTCACAGCTACTCCTAACCATTGTCGAATTCCTATTTCGCTTCATTCTCGTATCCCAATTTCTTTTACACCTTTCTATTCAGCATAATTTATCGTCTTATCCTCGGGTTTTCACCTTTTTGTCGTGTTCAACACTCTCTAGAATCTATCGTTTACGCTAGTTTGCTTTCTACATCCCTTTTCCGTTTATCCTCTTTTTCTTCTGAACTCTATCCCCATCAATTTTCCACTCACAAGTTTACAGATGAGATCACATTTTATTCAAGTGCTCCGGTATAACGTTCCATTTTTCTATTCTTCGCTCTTACTAATTAGTCTTCCAACTTCTTAATGTACGTATTTTGTTCCCTCTTTATCTTTTCCTTCTTTATCTTTTCCTTTGGTTATTCCGACTTTTGAATCCGTTTCATCTTCCATATCTTGCATCGCCTGTTTTCCTTTTTCTAGTTCTCGAGCTTCGTCTATTTTGACGAGTTAAAAAAAAAGTAAGTAAAAAGAAATACTTTTCATGTTTTTTATGTTTCACGTTTTCATACATTTATATTATAAAATCGGCATATTACTGTGAATTATTAATTTATCTAATTGTATATATTCGTGCTGTTTGGATTATATTTTTTAAATTCTTATAATAACCACTTGTTTCCTTGACCGTCTTCTCGGGATCTTATATGTCGATGATTATAAAGCGCAGTCGGAGTATTAATTGCAGAAAATATAATTGCAATAAAAGAAGGCGGCAAAGAAGGTTAACAGAGATTGTACTGACGTTTCCAAAAAGAAAAAAAAAAAACAAATATTAAGAGAAGGAAAAAAATTAGGAAACTAGATAAAACACTATAGTTCAGAGTGCAAAATGCCTTAAGAAGTATGGAAGGGGATTCTGAAAATAATACAGAGAAAAAGTGCGTAGATTGTGAAAAATCAAATATTGGTCAAACAAGTAGAAAAATCAAATGCAGATATAAGAAACATATAAAATTATTCAATAATATTGATAAAAATCTACACATGCTGAAAAACATCTAATAAAAAATAAACATAAACCTAATTCACTGGAAAATACGGTAACAGTCTTGGCTTCTAATATCAAAGGAAACTTAATGGATTTAGTAGCTAAAAATTATTGTATAAATAAATATAGGCATAATTACTCTTAAACCATCAAATATTTAATAATAATAACACTCTTTGTAATATGAAAATTTAACTCTTTCAATTTTTGTTCTATACATATTCTTAATTCATGTTTTGAATATTTTTTCCCATGATTTTTCATATATATTTTACCGCTTTGATTTGTTTGTAAACAATTTTTCACCTTCGATTGTGGATCTCTCCATCCGCCTATTATATTCCTACATGTTGTGTAGTCTCATTAATTTCTGTCGTGTGTCTTCAGTTTTTTTTTGAGTTTAGTCTGTATTGTTAGCTGATGTGATATAGCCCGAAAACGTTTTCTTAAATTGAGGTATTTATTTTAATTTATTGAAGTAAATTATTTTATACTTATTTTCGTTTGTTATCGAGGTAATTATTTGTTCTATATTCACTTTTTTCCCCTACCATATCTGCAGCGTGTAACTACTATGGTCATTACAGCACATTTACACGAGGATTAAATGTGCTGGGTTAAACCGCTCGTTGTAACGAAGACTATAACTCCGACGATGGAAGTTGTAGTATTTAAAAGATTTCCTGTGTGTTTCTTCCTAGGCCAAGTTGTTTGCGCAACACAATGAATTTTTGGCACATGAGAAGTAGTACGAATTGTCGGGGGGACACCTGTGTTTGGCCGCACAAGGGACAAAAGTGAATTTTAATTCAATTTATAACGTGCTTTTTGACAATCTGTCAAAATACGTTTATTTCTTTATAATTTATTTTTTACGCTCAGCACTTACTGTTCGGTTATTTACCGTCTTGATTTCGCTTAACCGTTACAGGTGTAAACCACCTCGCTGGAGAACTTGAACTAGTATACGTACAAAAAAAGGTAAGGAATTTTACGTCACTTATCGTTTAATAAATTCGAATTATTTCATGTTTCGTTATTTTTTTGTGATATTTTTATTTTGCTTTAATTTAAATTTTTATTTGTGTGCCCGTCGTCGCTGAAGGCAAGAAAATAAATATTCTTATTTTAATGGATTTACATTAACTTGTTATAACTTATGCTAATTTCATAAAGATATTTACATTAATCGATAAAGGGCTTACTTACGCAACGTGGTTTTATTTTCGCTATTTAATAGCGCTTATGTAAACCGGTTGCGGGCTGTTGGCGACCGATGTTTTGTGCTGCAGCGGTATTCGTTGAATAGTAATAATAATGATTTCATTAGACCAAATCAAAAATCATTTCTTCCGAATGCCCACAGTTGAAATAAAAAACCCTTTACACCGTTTATAAAACTTAAATAACTAGTAAACGTTTAATTATAATTAAAATTTTAACGGCCTCTTTAAAGAACATACCTCATTGGTCGATGCTCTCTTTTTTTTCATCAATAAATTTTTTTCGCATAATGTCTGAAAATTAATTTAATGAGAATACCCGGTACTGGTTTTAGACTGAAAACAATTTTCTACATTTATAATTTTGGTACTCCGATAAATTTAAGTGTTACTTAAAACATTAACAGCTCTGCCCGGAAAGTTGTGTACCCACTGTTGACTATGATATTAATTAAATAATATTGCGATTTAAAACAAATGCATAAATATAACAAAGAAATTTAAGTATAAAACGATTGCTTACTTAGAAATCTTTTCCGGGTATAACCTATCGTCAGCTAAAAACACAATATATGTGATCAGAAACACAATCTAAATCACACTGAGGTCAAATGAGAAATAAAACGGTATATATAGTTTAAATAAACAATTTTAACATAATTGTAGGACGAAATGATGTACATAGACTATAATAAAGTCCTAAGGATATAATAAACATTTAAATAATATAGATATAAAATATCAAAATTAAATTTTTCTTTTTTCTTTCAAGTTATATATTTTATATTTATATTATTTAAATGTTTATTATATCCTTAGGAATTTATTATAGTCTATTTACACCATCTTATACTAATATTCATGATATATCGTCTTTAGATTGTCGATTTAAACTGTATAAACCGTTTTATTTCCTATTTGACCGCAGTGTGGTTTAGATTGTGTTTCTGATCACATATATTGTGTTTTTAGCTGATGATGGATTATACCCGAAAACGTTTCCAAGTAAGCAATCGTTTTATACTTAAATTTGTTTATAGTATTTGTATTTGTTTTAAATCACTATATTCTATAATTAATCAAAAACAGGATGGTAAACGGTTCTTTATTAATTAAATAATTAGACATATAACGAATTGTATCGAATAGCGTTAAAATAATAAGACATCATCGAAAAACAACAATTAGCGACATCATTTATACGTTAAAACTAGCTGTTGCTCGGGTCTTTCCTGCAGAATTAGTACTTGTTTAAATTTTACATTTTTTCTCCCTTTTCTTGTGCAAGATTTGTTTGTTCCATTCGGTTTTCTACTAATGAAATAATTAAAACAAACTCCAGAAAACCGCAATACTAGCGGTGGAGAATTTAAGATTTGAAGGGAAAATTACATTTCCAGTACAGAAAATATTGAAGCTAACTAATGTTGTAGAATTCTTCTCTGTGCTAATTTAATCCCTAAAGTAACTCTGTAAGGCTTCACAGTTCGTTGGAGAAGTATACTCCGTCTTCTGCGAGCGTCACAATTGGTTAATATTTTCGAGGATAAATAATGCGAGCGACAAAACTTAATCGCATCTTTTTGTAAATGTCATGTACGCGAGAGGTCTACAACAAATAGTAGAATACAAGCCTATGTACAGTGGCGGATTTAGGCCTGGACCCTTGACGCCTGGGCCTAGGGCGGCAACACTTGAGGGGCGCTGAAATTTAAAAGGTTTTTAAAATTTAAAAGGAGCCTGAAGCCAAACATTCTTTTCCGGTCGTTTAAAAGTCGAAATTAACGAAGTTTTCAATCAACTATGCGGTTGAATTTTACTATTTTATTTTTCACTGTTAAACTGTAGAAAAATTCGATTTACTCAACAATTCTTTCAATAAAATTTTGTAATTACGTTACAGTATGTTTTCTACATATATATATATATATATATATATATATATATGTGTGTGTGTTTTTATTTTATTTTTTTTCATTACAAGAAAGGCGGCATGTCAACACGGGCCTAGGGCGCCATCGCCATTAAATCCGTCACTGCCTATGCAGGTTATATTGGTTACAATTATAATACGTATATACATACACACATTCATATATATATATATATATATACATAGAAAAATACTAAAAACTGTCTAAAAGTAAATAAATTTTGGTACGTTGTTTTCGATTAATACTTAAAAATTAATTTATGGTCGAATAAAACTAATTTACATCTTTCACACAGTTTAACTAAATAATATGATATAATCAAAAAAAAAAAAAAAATCCGCGTATACCTATTAAAATGAGTCTAGTGGTGTACTGTGCACAGTTAACGTTCATACATATATTAAAATGGTCTTGTATTAAATTAAATGGCTAAGATTTGTGTATGTATTTTTTGCAAAATATATCGAAAGTATATGAATTTTAATAAAATATCTTTGTTAAACAAAATAATTAGATATGTAATTATGAGGGAAGTACGTAAAATGTATAATATTAGTGTTTCGTGTGAATTAATTAAATGTTGTTATTGGCCGATTCTTTTTAATTTCGTTTTATGTATTTTTTATCATTAATTCCGTGCTGCTGAATGCCGTTAATAAATGATAGTTCTTAAACAAAACATTCGTTGTAGAAAGTACCGACGCGTTTGTTCGGCACCATACGGGGAAAAAGAAGAAGAAATAAATAAAAAAAAAACATTTCCACGGACAGCTCATTAGGAAAAATGGAACGTTGACCAACCGAAAGCACTACAGATAACGTCTATATAAACTAATCACTAATAACAACTAAAATATACCAGGGGCCGATCCTATAAGACATTTGGCGGAGAGGGGGTTATATAATTACGCAATATATTACACGGGGTAGGCAGTAGATTTGAGAAATGCCCCTTGTTTCACATAAAGAAAATCAAATAGCGACCACCTATTTAGAAATTCATAAAAATGGTTTGAAAATACATAATTATTACAATTTAATTTAAATTTCCTTTTATTTTTAATTATACCTTAAATATGGTAGTTTGGAAATAATAAGGAAGATAGTATTTCTTAATAGTCACTTTACTTCTTTTCTATGTTTGTTAGTAATCCGATCCGAATTCTCTTTGTTCGTGAGCAAGTTTAAATATATATATTTCTCATTGAACTATTTTTAATTAAAATTGCAAAATAAAATTTAAAAATAAATAAAAACGGCAAAAGATCGACGACAGTTGCGTTTAAAATAGAATAAAAACATAACATTAATAGTTTTACTAGAAAACAGTATTAAATATTAAATATTAAATATTAATTATAATTAAATCCATAAGTAACATTTATACAAATCTTTTATAGTATAAATTAAGTTTCTCTGTTATAACTAATTTTTTCGCAGAGACTTTGATTCTTTATATATATATATATATGAATTTAATTAAAGTACCTTTTTAAAAATTAAATAAAATTACAGATGTAAAATAGGACGACTTTAAAATGCTGATAAGAAATATATTTCTCACTGAAGCACTCTTTTTTTTATGGTAGACATGATGTTGGAGAATTTTTAGAACTGAATTGTTTATAACACGCTATTACGTTTTTACGTGGAATTTTTGCGGGATGTGTTAAAACTATTCACTATAAAAAAATTTATCAGTTTAAAATACATAATAATAGAACAAATTAATGTCAATGGATTGAATTTTCGATGGCCAAAAAAAAAAAAAAAAAACAAATTACACGTGTTATGCGCCTCTGTTAATTTCGATAATTTTATCAAAAATTAAATCAAAATTAAAGTATGTGGAGTATTTTTATGTGTATAACGCAAAATGAAAACAACAAAGTCAAAAATGGATGCACCGAAGTGAAAACATCTTGTTTTACATTTTAGATTTTGAACTAACTTCTGAAAAATAATACAATATTTTGTACGATTGTTCAGAGTGAAGTCGCAGTTCTAGGGCGAATATTAGAATTTTAATTTATTTACGCGCAAAAACATTTAAAACATCTTGATATAAACGGAAGAGATGTAAAACATTTCACGGCGAATCGGAAAACGAGTCACTTTTGAAGAAATTATAAATTATTATCCTTTATTAATTGCTTTTTCTAGCTACTTTCCATCGTAACCGAAGCAATCGAATGAAATGAATAATTAAGTGTATGTTTTTTATATTTTAATCGAAAGAGAAAAAAAAACCCAAAAAGATGAAATGCGAAAGGGGCATCGTTTGCGACAAAAACGCGATATCATTGCTCACTCTCTTCTTTCGGATACGGTGTTGTAAGCAGTGAACTGGTTTTCGTTGGCGTGTCTCTCGGAAATGATCTGTACGCTTTTTATTATTTTCGTTCAATTGTTGCAATAAAAACGGGTGTTGTTCGGTATATGACGAAAAATAGCTGCGCGGTCAGTGCGGGAGGTCCTGTTTTGCTACATTTACGGTTTCTCATAGCTTCAAACTGATTATAGGATGATGTTGCAGACGCGACTAATAAGCATGGAGCGTTTGTAAACAGAGAACGCCGATCCATCCGGGATCGTGAGATCGGATATAGAATAGTGTAATTTAAAAAGTACATTATTGGGGTCGGATGACACATCGTGGTGCGCGATTAGTGTTGCGCTTGTGTGTATGTGTTCGATGGTTACCTGCGTATGCAGGCCGCCTTGCGGGAAGAAAGAGCCGATTAGATCGAATTCAGCGGAGACTGACCAAAAACTGCGCGCTCGGCTTTATATTTATCACGAGCCGTCACACAGGATGTGTGTGTCTAATGTGTAACGTGTTGTCTGTAGCAGATTGAAGGTTTCAAATATAGATCAAAGCGAACCTCTGCAAACAGTCGTCTTCCTTTCCTTTAATTAAGGATTTGCAGTTCAATCAAATGGCGTTCCGGAAACCGGCTACCTAAGGTCCAATATACACACCTATGGAGAATTACGAATGTTGTACGAGAGTAGTTGCATGCACGTAACAGGAAGACACCGGTTAGGGCGGCTTCTTTCGAATGTACACCTACGTGCGCATACATATACTTCATCTTTGCTCACGATAAACACCTGAACTTGCAACATCTTCCAGCAGCAAGGTGTCTCTATGGAAACACTGTGTAAAGCCGTTGCTCAGTAAAGAAAACAAAACAAAAACGAACAGAACGCGTTCTCCTGCGATAAAATGAGCCAAAATCATTTTTTGTGAGGCAAAGTCTCAAATTTTGATCAGATAGTTTTAAACGTTTTGTTACTTCTCCGCAGGCAGTGCTTTTATTTGTGAAGGCTGCGATTCTCACCTCTAAGAATAAAATTGTCGCCAGCGATATAGTAAGCTCCCCAGATGTGGCTCCGGTTTCTAATATCTTTCTCGCGATTTCGTGCACAGTCGAATTTGAATGTTTCATTCCTGCGATACTGAATTCGTTAGCTTTCCTTTTTTACCATTTTTTTTT
Organism: Icerya purchasi; assembly: GCA_039619475.1. NCBI lineage: Eukaryota > Metazoa > Arthropoda > Insecta > Hemiptera > Monophlebidae > Icerya > Icerya purchasi. Next base: position 447,703,817 of record CM077116.1, on the reverse strand, counting down.
TTTATGTTATAAATTATCTTTATTTTTTATATTGATGATGCAACAATAATTTTGCCTTTTACTTTGTTATATTTTTTTTTAATATTTTTATTAGGTATTTCTTATTTTATTCGTCATTATAATTTCATAATTGTGTTTTTACTTCTGTTGATTTAATTTTCGATTTAATTGTTAAATTTTAAAAATTGATTTCGTATGTTTTATATTTTTATTATTGACCTTTTCAGAATCGTTCATTCTTCGATATATCATTATTGCGATTCATGCATCTCAACATATAGTTTATTGATTACCTTTTTTCAAGAGCGTATCAGCCCATAATTATATACATAAATCTTCGAAACATGTGTCGGTGTCAATTTAAATTTATTTAAATTGTTTTCCACGTTGTTTACGTATTCATTAATTAGTTATTCGTTAATCATCTAGATTCTAGACTGAATAAGAAGCTGCGATTGTGCTCTTCTTCAAAATGAATAGACAAATGTTGTTTCATTCGATTACGCGTTTTAATTTTTTCTTTTTTTCTCTGTACACCGAAGGGGAAATTCTCTATTTTAGTCAAATGTGCAAGCGATTATCGGACATAAATTAAACGAACGGAGATCATTCTAAATAACTTTGTCTTTTTTTTTTTTTTTTTAATGAATTCCTGTGAAGTATCAGAGCCAACCTCAGATGGCTTCTGGAGCAGAAGATATTTTGGTATGTTTTACGGAAGAACGAAAGCAGATTCGCTTAGACGATTTACCTTTTTTTACAGCGACAATTCGTGTCAGTGTGGCGAAAGTACGCCATAATGCCGCACGATTTTAATGCGTTTACACGAACCCGGAAGTCGTATCTGTTCATTTTTAGAATTGTGTAGTAGATGAGATTGTTTCACAAATTTCACGCAACGTTTTTTCGTTAAATTTAAAATGAGATTCACGAGGCGCTACCTACATAAATATAGATTTCGAGGAGAACCAGCTATCTCCCGGCACTTCTTATTCGCCCGGAATCGTATTCGATTCTTAATTATCGCGGATTTATTCAGGCGAAAAAAAAAATAACAAAACAGAAATAATTAAAAAAAACATCCGAATATGAGCTATTTTTAGATGAATCAGTCTGGATAATGGATAATCTTCGAGGGCGTTTAGCGCGGTCGATTTTGTTACTGAGCAAGTGTCGTGGCCCGGGGATGGGGGCTTCTTGTCAGACAAGAAATTATTATATAAATTTTTATAGTAAATCGGTCGCAAATTTATGAAATTTCTTCGATTCGGAATGTTCGTATAAATCAACTATAAAAACAGACGATATGTTCGTAATAGTAAAAAGAAATGTAAATTACACGACCGGTTTCGTTTTCAAAAAAAGCGAACGGGTTTATTGGCGTATCATTTGAAAATAATCCGTTGACGTTGTTTCGTGTATTTTTTTAATTATCGATTAAATTTACGCTGCTTTTTCGATCGGTTTTGTCCTTTAGCAATTTTTTGGTTTCTGAAGAACAGATCATAACAATTGTCGGGCAGTTAGCAGTCCAAGCAATCCAAGTACTAGCGACGACCGTAAACCTGGGACACCGAGGAAATCGTTCTGTTTGCAGCTGAATTTACACAACAAACGTTTAATGTAGTTCTGGAACAAGGTTTTTTCACAACAAAATGCCACGCCGAAGTGGAATCATACGGAAAGCGTTGATCCGAAAATAAATACGCTAAGTACTTTGCATAGATGTTAGTTAATAAATTTATAATCTTCCGCCAATGGGGGGCGCCTAATTACTTCATCGGCAGCTAGTGCGATAGTTAGCGGTAACATCGATAGGTTAGGCTGTCGCGGCGCGATAAATAATTAAAGATAGTAGATTGTCATCTGGTCGTGAACTGGAGTCGCCGTTGCGTAACAAAGCGAGTGCTGTTATTAAGCAGAATGAAGCGACAGAGGTTAACTGGTAGCGGAGACTGGTCGACAGAAGCTGAAAAGCTAAGCTGAAACTTCGGCTTTTTGCTATTTCTTCTGAAATAAACCAGAGACCGAACGATAGGGGCGAGGAGCGACAGAGAACCGTTCAGAGGGAACCGAGGCGCGTCTGCATCGCGCTCATATTCGCGATTAAATTCCATACGCGGCCTCGGCTGCGACGAAGGATGAGAAAAATACGGCGGAAATTTCGTTCTAATTTAATTTAAACAATTCGTCCGTCTCCGTCTAGGTTCTGCTGTTCTTGTTGCGCGCCTTGATTAGGTTGCAGGTTCGTCGCTGGGTACCGGAAGACATGTACGCGGCGACGAGGGTAAATAATTTAATTAAGCTCTCTCCGGTTACATAGTACAGAAGCTCGACCGCGTCCATTCCCGGCAACGCGATGCAGCGCGACACGCAGCCGGATTCAGGCCCGGCTTTCTGGCTACCGAAGTGCAGCTTTGTGTAGCTTTGTAGTTTTGCCGCTCGTCTACACCGTTGTATGTAGGTATGTTGTTGCGCGCGTGTGCGCTGACGGCGGCGAGCAGCTTCCGAAACGGCGTCGTACGCACTAGTGTTCGGCGAGAAGGCAATAAATTCTGCGCGCAAATAGCAGCGATAAACGCATCGGTTAAAGTTGAACTTTCAAATTTGACACGAACATCTCATGACACATCCTCCTCCCGGCTAATTCGATTAATCGCCTCCATCCGGCGTACCCGAATTTATTATTATCCCGCCAGTCGCCGCTTCCGCGTCTCGCTCGCGCCGTCGAGGTCCGCGCTGTCGCGGTTAGTCGACGAGGTGTACATAATTTATGATTATGCGCATATGTGATGCGGCACTCGGTGAAATAATTATAACTGTATCGCCTTCTCTAGCATGTAATTCTCGGTTAAAACTAATCTGCTTAATTACGCATCACGTAATCAATCTCGGGTTCCGTACGGAGCAACGTGTTTCCGCGTTGATTAGCTTCGTAGCCGGGGCTTCTCGATAACAAGTTCGCTTAAATTCTGAACGAGCAGAGCAGCTCCCGGCCCGAAACAAGTGTGATATTCAATTATCGACACGTAGCCTCCTGTCTATAATCCGAGATTAATATGCTGGCGCCTTCGCATGTTATTCTATTAAAACCCGTGTCTATTATGTCCCGTCGCTGCATAAAGCGTTTTCCCCGCTACCGAACATTTATTTAGCCGTAAAATTAGCGATAATGATTTTTTACCTTTAAATAATAGCCCCTGAAAGGCCATTTTTAAGATGAAATGACGTTGTCAGAAATACTCTACCGACGGCTATGTAGTTGCCGATTTTTCCTTTTTAATCACTGTTTGTTGTTGTTCTTTGTTGTTCATTAGGACAGAGAAATTCTTCTCTTTCGCTTTCATAGAGGAAAACAAATATCAAAGTCCTGCTGTTTTTTCTTTCCGTTTGAGCGGTATATTATAATAACCTTTCAATAATATCCGTAGGAAATAAAAATCTGTTTCAAAAAATTGACTGCTTTCAAGTGTCAGCAAAATTCCTAGCTTACACGTCGTAGCGAATACGTCAAAAAAAAAAAAAAAAAAAAAAAAAAAACAAAAAACGAACGCATCTTGAATGTTTTCGTTCCCTTTTTGATTTTTTAAATTAGGCAATGAGACGCTGTTTTTTTCTTAATATTTTCCTATTTCAAATTTGGTTTTAACCAGTAATAGATCTACATGTGTAGTTTAAATTATTTACCCGGTTCCGAATTGTGAAAAGAAGAAGGAACATTTTGAATCGGTTGAGAGTACAATACGGTTTCACAGAACTTTCCCTTCGACTATACAAACGATTTGTTATATAATGAGTATCAGCCATTTTCTGTTTTTAACACTGTTTATTAACTATAATTATACACGTATTACAGAAAATCTTTTTTATTAATATATAATAATATTATATATTAATAAAAAAAAATTTTCTGTAATACCTTTTTTAATTATAGTTAATAAAGTTATACAAACGATGTTAAAAGTTGATAGTAAAATTATTGATATAATTCTTGTAGGTCAACTTTTTCACCTGGCGCAGAAGAAAACCCATTTCCAAACGGCACTCTCTGCATAAAAAACTGTAGCGGAACACACAAAAAAAAAAAAAAACCTACTAGGCGCTCATTATTACAAAAAACATTTTTACTGTTATTTATCACTGGAAATATGTTTCGAAGCTTCCATAATATTATTAGCAATTTTTAATTTTCGTTACCCTGTTTTTCTCGGATTTTTCTTTATCAGTAATTCCTACCGTTGTTACATCTGTTGTGTGCATGTTAGGAAGAAATTAATTTAAAAAAGAAAACAACAAAAAAAATGGTAATTAGAATAATGAAACGAAAAAAAAAAAATAAACCTTGCAAGATTGATATTCCGACATGGTGAACGTGTGCGAAATTCTCATCGTTACGTTACCTCGAAGCATTATGCGTCATCGGTACTCCGCCACACGGTGCCGAACTTGTATTATGCAGCTGAAGTGGATCGCGGTGTCACGTATAATGATCATCGTCATCATCATTTGTCATCAATCCGAGGATTGTTTTGTAACATCACGCCATTATTTTTATTTTTCTGCTAGTCTCTTTAATTCTGCATAGCTACTGCACCCACGTATAATGATATAAAAAAGATTCCTGACGGATCGTAATTAGCGAAAATACCGCGAAGCACGGTCTATGATGTTGTTGATCGATTTAAAACGACATAGGTATCATCAGTTCAATCTATCATAAGGGAGAGGGGGCAGCTGGAAAAACTGCGATAGAGACACTCCGAACTGAATATGTTGCCTACAAACTAGCCGTTCTTGTAATTAGTAATTCAGGAATGACGCTCACCGGGGGACCCGGTTTATTAGAGCAGTTAAAACGTTTCGAGAAAGTTTAGAAATAATTGCAGAAAAAAGTTTGCTGACGCGTGCCGTGATATCTACGAATTAAATGTTTTCGGCAGCGACGGAAAAGCATCGGTTTGGCGTACGCCAACACTTAAAGAACCGAAATGGAAAAGTTTAAATACGTAAAACTGGGTAGAAATATTGGTAATTTTTTGGGGGGTAGGCTCACCCTTGACCTTTTGAATTTATCATGTTAGGAAATTAGATTCCGAAGCGACAGGTACTGGAAATAACAAAGGATTATTGAAGTAAAGGAATTATTGCTGGAGATGGGAAGAAAAAAAGAAAGCGCTGTAAGGAGAAGCCAAGAGTCAAGATTTTCGAATACAAAAGAGAACGTTCGCTAGCGAACATTCGAAGAAAACATGATTCGTATTCAAAAGGAGAATCAGAGTTGTGGAGAAGAAGATGGAAATTAAAGCGAGAAGCCGGAAGAAGAGAATGATTAACTTTTAACCTGATTAAGGAGAGAATGTACGACGACTCGGAGGGAACAGAAACCAAGACGATTTGTTCCTCGGGTGTATGGGAAGAGATAGTGCGAATAAGCAAGGGTATCTATCTAAAACCAAAGTCTGAACTGATTGATCGAGGAAAGGATGGAAACTGGAAAGTGACTAGAGAAAGGACCATTGAGGACGGCCGACCGAACTAGAAAATCTGTCGTGTTATTGCCGTCAATGTCAGAGTGACTGGGAATCCGTAAAAGGTCTATAAGAATAGGGCGAGATGATAGTAAGTTGGAGGTAAGAAAATGATAGAATAATACTTATATAAGAACGAGTAGGAGAAGAAGAAATTTCTCGAAGGACGCTTTCCCAACGTTGGTATTTAAGAAAAGTATGCCAGCTGAGAAAAAAAAACTCCGCTTGTGTGCGGAAATGTTCCATCAAAAGTGCACAACGCGATAAGTTTGTAATGCTCTACCAAACTATTGAAAATATCTTGCAGTTTTTATACAAAAAAAAAAAAAAAAAAATTTGCCCGACTCGATCGGGAAGAATGGGAAAAATGCCGCAGAATTATTAGAGCAACAACTTTGCTTCATCGGTGCCGCAAACCTCCGACCAGGTCTCTGTCGTTATCGAGCGACGACCCTACTTTTCAGTCTACTAAAAGTAAAGTAAGTCCGATATATCCTTGATAAGGTATTGTGAAGTTAAGCTTTCCATAATGGTACTAAGCCTAATGGATCTGATGAGAATATTAGGCGCAGTTCCTTTCTACTTTTGGATTATCCGCCTTTACTTTCCCCCAGATAATTCTCCGGTATAACCGATATTCAATTTCAGATTAGTTATAAACCTGGGAGTGACTTGGATCCTGGACGGGACAAGTATCGATAACCTATCTAGTTTGGTAGCCAAGCACCTTAACTACGGATGAATTCCACAACACGGGTTTGGTAAGACCTGTTATTCAGTAGTTCAAGAAGTGATATGTCAAACTTGCCGCATTCATTGAAGACACATATTAAACTCTGAGGAGAATTCGGTTCGCCCGCAGTATGTGCATGCGGAGGATGTAATCGATTCATTAAAAAGCGGTAATTTAAGCGCGCTTTATTAACACAATTTTTACCTGTCGGAAGTTGTATTTTTTTATTTTTCATTCGATCATTATTAATGCCTTTTTGTTTGCATTTAATTGAGCACTTACACATTGAAACATTTTTTACCTGTCTCTTTGATATAAATCGTTTTATTTAAACTTTTAACAATATTCCGCGGAACTTAATATTGTTGTTTTTTCCCCTTGTTTCCTCTACTTCATATTTAATTTGTTTCCGTTCGTCGAAGAATTCTCTTTCTTAAACTTTTTTTGTTTAATTCTGTGTATCCGTAGATAAAAATGTGTTCTTCTATTTTTACGTTGCTAGATTAAACCAGCTAATTGGGCTGCCGTGCATTGCAACCTACAAAAGAATTTATCTTATTAATTTCCGTAGTTGAAGAGCCACCCTAAAAGAAAAAGTATTCATTTTTTTTTGTATAATCTATCTTCTTCTTTTGGTGTCATACTCTTCGAAGAGCGTTGACGATCACAAATGTCAGCATCAAAAACTTCTGTTTCTGGCATTTTGCATGAGTCTTCCTATCGACCAAGTTCTCGTCCATTCCTTGATGTTATCTAGCCAAGTCGTTTTCCGTCTTTCTCGGCCTCTCTTTCCGTCTATTTTTCCCTGAAGGATTAGTTGTAGGAGTTGATATTTCTCTCCTCTGATTATATGACCGAAATATTTTATCTTTCTGTGTATGATAGATTTTATTAATATCCTTTCTGTTTTGGCTAGAACCTTTTGACTCGACGTTCTACTTATCCATGGTATTTTCAACATCCTTCTATGGATGATCCGCATTTCTACAGCTTCTAATCGATTTACCTGTCTTTTATTGAGTGTTGTTGCCTCAATTCCGTACAATAAGATAGAATAAAAATAACCAAAAATACCTATAATCCAAAGTACGTCGGACTATACGCAACCAAAACTAAAAAACCGAAACCAGTTGGCATCAGATGCAGATTATACTTTGAAGAATTAAACTACAATCCTCGAACCAGACTAAACCACCTAACAAACCTACCTTTGGAAACCCAAAAAAGACTATTAAAGTCTGAATCAAAAAATGTTACCTTGGTGGAAAATCTATGGCAGGCAGAATGGGACGCAACAAACAATAATAAACTTTATGAAATAAAACCAAATATCGGAATGTGGAAGTCCTCGTATAGGACGTCAAGAAAAGAGGAAACTATTCTAGCCAGACTACAAATTGGACATTGCCTCCTAACGCACTCGTACTTACTAAGTCGGACACCAGCCCCATATTGCGATCAATGTGGAGTTCAAATCACAACTCAGCACATTCTACTGGAATGCAGAATTTACACAAATCAAAGATACAGACATTTTGGCTCGGAACCAAAGGTTACAGAGATACTTGGAGACAATGCTAACTCTGTCTTCAACTACTTGCAAGACTGTAGTATAATTAATCTAGTATAGCGATTATAAATGTACTCGATACTCGATATAAAACTCCGTATATTATATTTAAATTGTTGTAAATCTATACTCGCGTCGCAAATAACCATATTGGTTGCGCGACGTTAAATAAAAATATTTAAAAAAAAAAAAAAAATATAACATTGCACAACGTTTTGCCGTATATCTAGACGTAAGCATCGTATCACAAAGCAGATTTCTCATGCTGGTGAAGGCACTCCGAGCATAACTACATCTCATTTTTATTTCTCTATCTGGGTCCAAGTTCTCAGTAATATAACAGCCCAAGTATTTGAATTTTTCAACTCGTTCAATCTTCCGCATTGTTTAGCATAACAGAGATTTGATTAAAGTTGTTTTCCTTGCTGACCACCATCCATTTCGTTTTCTTCACGTTTATATTCAAATTATATGATTTTCCAACTGCATTGAGTTCATTGAGGAGATATTGAAGATCTCTTCCATTCTCTGCAATAATAGCAGTATCGTCTGCGTAGCGACAATGGCGTATAATCTATACGAGAAGGAAAAAGGAAAAGAAGCTTTTTTTCATCGGCGCAGATAGTATTTATTTATATAACTAAAAATTAATAGAAAAATTATTGTCTTTAAATTATTTCATTAAAATCGGATGGAATATTAACGAGATTGCAGTTGAAATACGACGGCAAGTTCTGGCTTGCTGGTGTAATTAGCGACCATCTGTACCGCTTAATAAATCCGCGTTACTTTTTAACTTATTTCTTGTAAATTTAGAATTTGAAAAATCGTTTAAATTATTAATTCACCGAAACGCGTGTCCGGGCGAGAAGAAATTCTGCGGACGATAAAGTTTTAGACTATTATTTGAAAAATCATCGAATATGCCAATAAAAATAAAAGAACAGCGTGTTTCGATTGGTTTTTTTTTTTTTTTTTAATTTTATTACGCACGTACATATATTTGTAGCACTTGTTTAGAAGGAGCGGGGTTACAAATCGAAAAGCCGACGTCTTACGTGTATGGTTGAAAGTCACCTGTGTCTGTTCGGAAATAATATTGCGTCTATTATTATTCTTAATTCCTGGCTAGCGCTTAATTAGCCGCAAAGAGGGCGAAGGAAATGAAGTTTAGAACAGGCAAAAAAACGAAAAAGAAACAAAGAAAAACTCGCCCGATGGCATACATGCGACTAGTAGTAGGTTCTTGTGGAAACTGTCGTCGGTGTTAACAGGTCTGTCGTGCATGTCGGCTCGTCGAATTTCGTTTCGCTAAACGTTCTGTTTTGGATAGAGTTATCATCTGGCTATAATCTGCCTGCGATTGGACAATTAAGCAGTTCTAGAGTTTCGTCTGCATCTTGCGAAATTCGGCTTGATCTTTTACGTGTCGTTCGGATAGATACAGGAAGTGAAATGAAAACTGCGCGCTACCGACTTAATAAGATGGTAGCAGCATGGTACGATTTTCTTCGCGATAGGCACACAACAACGTCTTCTCTCGATAAACGCAGCTACTTTTAAGCTGCTAGTTTTCACTGGCGACGCAAACGAAACGACTGTTGTCTTTTTTATCTGTGCATGTGTACGCGAGTTTTGCTCATTTTTTTCCATTTTTTTATGGGGGTTTTTTTCCTTTTCTTTTGTTTTTTGTTCGCTCTACAAATCGACTAGAGAGGAAACAGAACGAGCGTACCTGCCTGTTCGGAAAAAGCTACTAACTGACGGCCATATTCACTTTCGTCTCTTTCGCCGTAGTAGTGTAGTCCGAGCAGCACATTTTGCGTGCCCGCAACTGGACCAGAAGGCCCCTTTTTTTCTTTTCTTTTTTTTTTTTTTTTTTTTTTTTTTTTTTGGTTCGAGTTCCGTTGATCGCGTGAGCGGATCTACCAGCGGGTCAATAAATATACGTTTCGATATCGAATGTATCATTGGTAACTAGGAAGAGGAGCAGCGAGGCAGCTCAAAGTAATTCCGAAAATTAGGTTAATTTAGTGTCGCCTTCGTAACGTCTGAGGAGAAGCGGCTACTAGTAGAGTATATATTTATCATTCCACATGTGTCTGCGCGATTGGTTTTTTCTTTTTCCCTCCGATGAAACCTTCAATTAAATAAACAGTTGATTAAAGATAAATTTTTAACTGAAAATATTATAACCTGGCAGGCAACAAAGAAGAATCTCGCACGCTGTTTCATTTCCAATTCTGCTGCCTCCTTCTCATGTTACGCGGCTGCTACCGGTTGTTACCTCGCGTCCCACTCCGGCAACCTACTTCGCTCGCAGTAAATAATAAATACGATCGACTACATCCCTCTGCTCTTTTTCTAACATTTAAAAGGGATACTCGGGGATATAATTGTAGTCAGAATCGAAACACGAACACTGTCCGACTACTGAAACTGCGTGCCCACATCGTTCTCCTCGTTAGAACGATTTATTTATCATTATAGTTTCCTGTTCCGTCGAACGCGGTTACAAAAACCAGAAGCAGCGAATACATCGATAATAGTGTCTGCATCGAGTCGACAAAGAGGCGACTTTTCTATTCCGATTTTATTTTTCGCTTTTAATCGCGAAACATCGGCCTTAGCCGATTTCAGCGAAATTACCGTTTCCTCTTTCATTCGAACGTGTCTTTGTGTAATTTGTACGCTGCCTAACTGGCAGCGTGTGTGCACACTGATTGTTCGTTTATTGAATGGCTCTCATGTTTAGAATTTCGCCGGTCAGAAAACAATTAGGCGGTATTAGTGTGATTTCATGCGAGCGTTTAAAGAAAAGCCAAACGACGAAATCGACACATTTCTCTAGCTAGGTTATATCGGACATTTTACGACGTTTCCGCACGAGCTTAACAAGGCGGCTAGTATTTATTCTAATATTCTAATCTTTATAAACGCAAAGCAAGTGTGAAGTTAAGCTTTTCATATTATACTACGCCTAATGATCCATCTAAGTAGATAAAACGAAGGTTGCGAAATATAAAGAAGATGAAGATAAAATGACATAAATACTAATTCAGAACAAGGTCCTGTAGAAACAGTAAACACCTTCGTATATTTAGGGAGGAAATTTACAACGGGGACAGGCAGCCCCATACGGAAGAAGTCAAAAGAAGAATTCAACTCGGATGGATAGCGTTTGGTAAAATGAAAAAGATTCTACAAAGCAAAATCAGTCCAGTGAACCGAGCTAAACTGTTTAATCAGATACCAGTGTGCTGAGCTATGGAGCTGAAACCTGGCCTTTAACAAAAGAATTGATAGATAGGATGGGAAAGGCGGGAAGACAAATGGAATAAGGCTAAAGGACAAGATCAGTTGATATATACGGAAAAACACCGGGTTCGAGGACACCGTAGCCAATGAACAAATGGAACTGGGCAGGCCATGTAGCACGAATGATGGACAACAGATGAACGAAGGAGATATTGAACTGGCGACTATACACTGGAAGGCGAAAACGAGGAGGATCGCTAAGAAGATGGACAGATTACATAATAAGACAGATGGATACGTGAGACTCAGAACAGGCAACGGTGGAAAAATTTTAAATATTGGTGTCAGAAGGCTTAAAGAAGAAGAAGAAGAAGAAGAAGAAGAATGGATCTAAGGAGAATACTGGGGCCAGTGTCCCTTATTCGTATTATTACGAACAGCAATGGGTGTATCCTTTTAGAAGGAATACTTTATCTCTAGCCTTCCTAGAGATGTTCAACACGCTTTAGTTACACGAAATTCTTTAATTAAATGAGAAACTTAATAATGATCGAACGTGCTTAACAGAATATTCTCTACTCGCGTGCTGCTGTTCCTACAGAACCGGTCGTCGTCAATAATAAAATAACGCTAAGAGGGGATACTTTTACGCAAAGCATCGAAAATAAATCACGTAATACGATGAGTATGCATATTAGGCTATTGCAGCGTTCGAAGAAGTGAACCGCAGTTGTTGGCTGATGATTGGGAAAAGGACGTATACAGCAGCTAAAAATGGTCGCGATAGGGCAAATATTAGGCGTAGACACATCACCCACAGCTCGTTAACGACCAACACATCTGGTAAATTACGCTCAGAGACGGAAAGTTTTTATACGGCGGCATTACAAGGTTACGCGGGGCAAACATTTCAGAAGATTCTATACTGAAGGAAGATGTAATGGAGGATAATAATGGGAAAAACCCATACGTCTACTTGCAGTCAATACTGAAATTCCGTACGTATTCGGGTAAAATTGAAATGCAGAAAACTACGTAAGCTGCAATGGCAATGGATCTTACGAGTACTGGAAATGAATTAGGAATGCTGCGCAGTGTAAGAATCGATCAAGTATCGACAAGAGGAATAAATTCCTCGCCGGCATCGCAGAGTTGTTGAATATTTGCAAAACGGATGATATTCTACGGAAATAAACAAATATTAGCCACGGAGGTGGAGCCACTGTGGGACACGAGTTAAGATTATGTTATTTCAGAGATCGGCGAGTGATACCGACAACATTAGCAAGGGGAGAGCGCGGTCGAATTTTTTCCGACAATGATAAATTGATGACTACTAATATCTAGAGAGTAGTCATCGTATATTTACAGATTAAAGAAACGTCGAGTGCTGCTCCTTTGTTACGCTCGAGAAGTTACACACGTCCTTCACCAGCGAGAGCAAAGATGATAGATAATATTCGAATTTATATTTAGAAATTTACAATGCGAAAAATAACGAAACGAATTCTAGTTACAACGTTTAGCAAGAAAAATGTACATTAAAATTACTTTCGGTTAGTCCAAGTGCAAAATATTCGATCTAGAGTTTTAAATGTTCCGCCGCGAGCTACAACAACATTCTTCCCGGAACATTACCGATTTATAAAACCTAGATATGTATATGTTCATTCTTCGACATGCACGTAAAATACAAATACTATTGCAACATACGTGTATACTCATCTACATAATTCATTACAATCTAGACATACTCGTATAGTACGTACATTATCATGCGGTAACAATAAAAAAAATGCTATGAATATATATCAGGTGAAAATTAGGCAAATCACCGCTACGACGCGGTAGCGCACGCTAGTAATAAAATACCGACTGCGAGCGCATTGATAATATCACACCACTTTTATCGATACTATTGCAAAACTAAAATTGCGGAGAATAATAAAATTAATTAACGGCCGTTGTCGATCAGGTAGCGCTAATGACAAAATCGTGTATATGGGATAATAAAAAATATCTGTATAATATGTATTTTAACACTATAAACGATAATAATAAACTTCTAATCATTCAATGATGGGATAGATTAAGTTTACTGTGTAACAATGATAGTAAGAAAAGTGACCGTTGAGGTGACTTAATTGCAAACTTATGATATTTATTTCACTGAAGATTTCTCATATTTACTCTTACAGATTCTGGAAATAAATGAAAAGGAACAGAGATGGTGATGTTTATTCTAAGATGGCGCACCTTCGCTCTCTCCTTCGCTGATGTTCCTTCGAACAGTTATTTATTTATTTTTTTCTTTAAATATTGCTAAATCAAATGACTTAAGATAGTGTAATTTGTTTCATTTCTCCAACCATTAATTAATAATAAGAAGAAGAATCCAGTTCGCGATTAGAAATTTTGTTCGGTAGAATACGTTTACATCGTGGTGCTTTTACTTAATTTGTGGCGCTGTAAGGCAATGGTGTCACAGAAACCGGTTTTGGTGTAGATTCCGATTTAAAAATTTTTACTAATTTTTTAGTCTCGATAATCTTCGCTTTTGTAAAACCGATTTTGAAATTGCTGAAATGACGTTGTCCTTTAAACGATATATTTTCCTCCGTCAACATTCCTCTAATAATATCGTTCTTTCATCCAACTTGTTCTAATAGACCTTTTATGCGTTCTCGATCACTCCGACATTCAGAGCAATAACGGATTTTCCAGCTCAATCATCGTTTCCCTCAATGGTCCCTTCTCCAAATATACGCAGACATTTTAAAAATTAAAAGATTTCAAAATATATTAAAAAGTTTTACTATTGCAATAAAAATGATTAAAGCTTATAGAACTACCAGCTACATGGCAAGCACTGCTATTAAACCATTAACTTACGAAATACAAAAACACATTAACATATTTTTAATGAAAAATAATATTAAAAATCATGAATTCCATAACGTATAGTATCGTCAACCTTACTCCATACACGAACAAACCTCGTTAACGCTTAAACAGTTCAAAAACTTGTAATATTAGATAAGTATTGTAATAATAAATTTCAAGCGTAGTGGGACGAATATAATAACGGTATAGCTAAAAAAATTATTCCAACCGTAGATGATAGACTACATAATAAAGTTTTTACGCCAAATTTTTTTTAATCTACAATTTCTTATACTGGACACGGCTTATTTAAAGATTATTTACATAAACGTAAAAATAACTGTGCAACGTGTAACTTACCTGGTAATATTAAGCCATATCCTTTCCGGCTGTTAGTAATACAGATTTTAGCAATATTAGCAATCATCAATTAGTAATTAAGCTATTTACAATATGTTCAGTAGTTTTACGATAGCCGAAATAAATCGAATCATCGTATAAAGTACATGTACACCTGTATTACTATTAATATTTAAGGAATACTAATTATTATTAACATTGAAAAGCAGTCTGTCAGGGTTCCATAAACTTAAATGGACGGGTCCAGGACAGACCTGTTATTTATATAAATTATTCGTATAGATTTTCTAAATATATTTATTCCATCGTATTACGAATTGGGGACCAAAAAAAAAAAAAAAAAAAAAAAAAAAAAAAAAAAAAAAAGATACGTAAGAGGAGATAATTTCTGTACCGCGTAATGATGGTAGTAACTTGATGATTTTTTTGACCGAAAAACTCTCTCTTACGATTTCCTAAAAATCAATTAGGGCTTCAAATTTGGGTTTTAAAGTAAAATCATCTGGAGAGTTTGGTTCATTTTTTTCTTTGATTGATGATTTTGATGTTTCGAAATTTCCCTGTTTGAAATAATTCGATAATTATTTCTTAGTTTCGGATTTTGGAAAATATTTTTTGATTTTCAAAAACTTCTAAATGTATAATACTACAACGGCGTGAAGTTTTTAAAAAATGTCGTGTAATATGATCTTTCGAAGTGGCCCTTTCAGGTGCGCGAGAAACGTTTAATTTTTTGCCATAAATGCAATGTGAAATATTAAAGACTACTAATGAGAAGGTTACTTAGAGACACGGATTTAACTAATTCATCTGTTGAAAGATACCTGACACAGGCATGCGAGCAATTAAAGTATAACTTGGGAGTCGCAGAAAAAGCAAAAAATTTGAATCCTCTTTTTAAGTTTAAATCACCGGCACTAGGAACTCAAGAAAAGTTCAGTCAGAACTTTAACAAGTTTTAGACTTTATAAAATGTACTACTTTTACGGCATGCTGAGAAACAATTTGTAATACAGTAGGAACATATCTAGACACAAGTTCAAAAAGTCCAAATTGCGTAATACGAGCAATTCTTGTAAGAAGATCACGGCTAAACGGGGAAAAGTGCAAACATATAAATTTTGCTTTGTCGACTTCGTCATACGAGAACGTCTTGCACCAACAAGTAGAACGGCAAAATTAGGAATAGCGAAGTCTGTTTTCCGTCTTTTTTTTTCTTTTTCCTTTTTTCCTTCACCGCTATCATTTCAGTATCATCGGACATATTGTGAATTTTTTCTAATAGCGCGTGCTATCTGAAAGAGATGTAGAATTATTTTGTGAACCCTATTCTTAAGCACATAAAGAACCCTTACGATTTTTACGCATAGTTAGAACTTTAGTATGGCGCTGAATGTTTACTGTTTGAGACGAGTTTGGCTTACCCCGATTTTATATGTAAATACGGTGTTGTAACATTTATTCTTGTAATCGGCCAGTTTTTTCTATATAAGCAAAGGTGCGGTTTTTTCAAATTATTATTCGAAAGCATTTCCCAGATTTTGGATAATTCTTACCTTCGGCATATAAAAATTCATAGATTTATGTTTTAATTGCGATATTTTTTCCCCCCGCTGAAAACTCGACGTCTGTTACGATACCAAAACTATTACTCCTTCATTTCATTGTAATCCATTTAATTCTTCTATTTCAAAGATTTGCCTATCGCTAATGTAAATTATCTTATTAATATTTGTAAATTATCTTATTAATATTTGTAAATTATCTTATTAATATTTGTAAATTATCTTATTAATATTTGTAAATTTACATATAGCGATACAAAATTGCGGTACACTGAAAAATTTGAAAAAATCTGTATGTCGCGAACTTTTACATTCAGCATAAACCATCCGTAAAATTCAAGAGCCGCTATTTTCTAAAATTATGTTACACTTACGGTAACATTTGTTTATATCTTATCTTATTAAGATTAATTTAACGGATCTTTCTGTAAAAATGCGAAAAATTTTGAAGCAGATTTTAATTTAAAAAATTTAATAACGCAAAGCTCTCTGTACGCTTCACTGTGTTCGTACGAACGTGTCATTTGAAACACGAATATTCATTTTAGCAGCGAAATGTAATAGCAAATTATTAAAAATTCATTACTCATATGAGCGGAACTATAACAGTCGGTACCGAAAAGACTCGCCTTCTTTTCAATCGAGATATTAATTTACAAAAAAACCGAGTAAATTACAATGTACTTGAAAAAAAAAAAGTGGGATAAATAACAGTATTAAAAAAGTAAATATATACAGTAATTAGGCAGTATTTTTAATCTCAGGTTGTACAAATCGCGCGCGGTTTTCCAAACCTTAATAAAGATGAAATCAAATATTATTTCATTACGTCATTTCACCCTTGAACTGTATTAAAAATATCTTTCATTTGTCAATAGTTTTTTTTTTATGACGTCGTTGAAATTCTAAATTTGCAGCAACGCAACTTTAGGCATACCAGTAACCCAGGTTAAAAACCGCCGATGTGGACACAATGAAATTAAATTTGAAACTTTACGTAAATAAAAAAAATATATTTTTTTTCCTTTAATCCTAAGCAGTCGAATGTTGATTGTTGGTCTTCTAAAAAAAAAAAAAAATATCTCACAGTACTTCTCAGTCCTTCCGTCACATTGGTAGTTGCTTTCTTTGTAACTACTTTGCCAAAGTCTGTAGACCTTGTTATTAAATCAAAATTCTTTTTTTTTTTTTTTTTTTGGGCGCGTCAGGACATTTACGTAAAAAATATATCATTTTTTACTAGCACAGAATGATGAAATGTAGGAATTTGTAGATTATGTCAGGAAACGATTAAAAATAGAAGAAATGAAGGTAGCCAATACGGGAACAACAGAAGGAGATGGAAGAGCAAGAATATAGTGGGCACAGTAAGGAGTCGGGAGGCCAAAATTGAAATAAAGGACCGCGCGTTCCGAGGAAATATAAGAGCATTCGAATAGAATGTGATTTACATCACAAGTCAAATTTAAGATAGGAGGATGAAAGGGAAGACTGAACAATGTTAAAACGAAAGAGGGAGGCAGGAAGTAGACTGTGATTAAAGGCGAATTATGGAAGAAATAATAGAACGGCTGATGCAGGGAAAATGATTAAACCAGGAAGAAGGGGATAGAGTGGGTTGTATAGCGAGGTAAATTAAGTTAGGATTGGACAAAATAGACGTATAAAGATCGGTCCAAAAGTCATAGTGAAAACGATAAGAGAGAGAGCAAAGATTTTAAGAGGGGAATCTGTCTATGATGCCAAAGAATCGGTAAGATCGTTACCGACGATGCCGCAGTGACCCGGAATCCAGAGCAGGTCAGTTAGGATAAAACGGGATGTTAATAAATTAAGGAGCGAATATAAAGAACAATAGGATCTGACGAGGGTTTAGGGAGGGCGACGAGATGGCTAAAATCGGAAATTCTTAAATACCCTAACCTTTCTTTTCCCTAACTACTTTGCAATCTTGACACTGATGACTCTACCCATGCATTATTCCGAATAGCAAATTCCTTTTTACTCGATTTTCCCCATGGAATCTGCTGCAAAATTTCTCAAAATACTCCCTTTTTATGTTCTACAAGACATCTTCTCTTTTCCGTCCCCTTCAGCTTGGATTACAAAATTATCTTTAGTCATTTTCTGATTCATAACCTTTGTCACTTTATCGAAATTAATCTCTTTCGGATACCTGGACACTGTGGAATTGTCGAAAGAAATGACTCAGTGGATCTATTTAAAACGGCTCGCAAGACATGAGAGCTTTACTCTAGGACTTTTCATACTTTTCTTCCTTATATGTTTATTTCCCTTCGAACTACTATTCGTACGGGTTCTAATATCGACCTCTTTTACGGCTCTTTTGTTACTTCATCCTAGTAGTTCTGGCCATCTCCTTCTTCTCCGAATAACCCCTTTAGTGACTTCATTTTCTTTTCGTTTCGTATTTTTCCGCTTTGATAGGTAATATAGGTTTGCTGCTAATGAGTCTAACGCAATAAAGAAAAAAAATATACCCCAATTTGAATTAACTTCCAGGCAACCGTGTCTTATATGTTCAACAATAAAAAAAAAAAAAAAAAAAATAGAAAAGAAAAGGAAACAAATTATAATAATAATTGACAAATCGCCCGATTTTTTCCGTTTTATATTTACGTGTTAAACCGAAGTAAAGCTCTCATGTCTTGCGAGCCGTTTTAAATAGATCCACTGAGTCATTTCTTTCGACAGTTCCACAGTGTCCAGGTATCCGAAAGAGATTAATTTCGATAAAGTGACAAAGGTTATGAATCAGAAAATGACTAAAGATAATTTTGTAATCCAAGCTGAAGGGGACGGAAAAGAGAAGATGTCTTGTAGAACATAAAAAGGGAGTATTTTGAGAAATTTTGCGGCAGATTCCATGGGGAAAATCGGGTAAAAAGGAATTTGCTATTCGGAATAATGCATGGGTAGAGTCATCAGTGTCAAGATTGTAAAGTAGTTAGGGAAAAGAAAGGTTAGGGTATTTAAGAATTTCCGATTTTAGCCATCTCGTCGCCCTCCCTAAACCCTCGTCAGATCCTACTAGAAAATATTTTCCCCACTAGCCGAAAATTTTGTATTAAAAGAAATTTGAATTTAGAAGAATAGTTACTAAAAACTGAAATATTTATTTATTCGCATACAATTTATATTTCCTTGAAAAAAGAAAAAAATCGTACATAAAAAAATTTAACACGGAGAGTTTTTAGTTATGATAATTATCCAATGTAGCAAATTCCAAAGATTCCGTTAAGGCATTAAAAAATATGGTTTGATTATTTTCGAATAGGAGCTTCCTGATATATGAGAACTTTTTTTTTTCAAACTTCGGACTTTGCAGGACCCGAATGGCTTAAATGGTGAAGTATCGGTTATGTATTTTCCATTGAGCTCCCTTTTACGTGCATACTCATGATCCGTTTAGGTATTCTGCACTTTTACACTCGAGGTTGTTTTTCGGCCAGAGCAGGAAATTTACTGTTTATAAATATTCTTTTTTATTTTATGCAAAAATTTTCAGTTTTTACTGCGTATTTTAAATGTTTTACATTTAATTCGGCGCCGGGTTACGAATTTTTAAGTGTGTGATTCTTTTTAGGGGCCATTCGAAAATTTCCCGCGCACTATTTAATTTCTAATTTCTTTTTCGGTTTTTAAATAACTTTTTCTTCACTGCTCTAAGATTCTGTAACCGTCTAGTATATTATGACAGCCCTGGGGCTCTCACTGGCGGTTCTATCGTAGTGTCAGTCTATGTTCCCGTAACGGAATTATTTAAAGTATTATTTAAGCTCACTTTACCAATAATCGAGTGTTGGCTAATAAAACCCTACATTGTTTTAATGATTTGGTATTTTTTTTTTTTTTTTTGAAACTAAAGGAATTTATAAATTAATAATTGTTTAAGCGCGATGGACGCGGCTTTAATAAAACGAATAAGAGCACGAACTATATATAAAAAAGTTATTTACGCGTCGAAAATGGTCTCCGAGTGATTGTTAGAATGTCGATTATTGTTTGTTTGTAATTTTACAGTTTCTGTCGTGTTTCCGGTTATATTGATTATTTCCTACTGGGTTAAATTTACACATTTAACGAAATAAAAGTTTAAGGGAAATTTATGGGCACACACGGTACTGCAAAGCGAGATGAACGGGCCGCCGCTCTTAGGGGACGATCTTGTTCCTCTGTTTTAATTTTTCATTAGTTTCCCCTACGTACTAAGTACTCCGACAGCGGGTTATAAATAAGAGGTGACGAAACGACCGTTAGAATTTTATTGAAAAAATTCGTCAGTCACGCCTCCGGGGGGTTTTTTTTTTGAGTCTTACTTCGCAGTTTCGAAAAAAAAAAAAAAAAAAAAAAAAAAACTAGAAAAAAAAAAGAAATCCCCCAGGAACCAAGACTGACGCGCGAATTTCCCCAATTCTTTTATTTTGCGTATCACAGAAAATTGCAATTTGCAAGCGTAAACGCCTCGTCGTAATTCATTTTTTCAATTCGCTTTATTTTATTCTGTTTTTTATTTTTTCTTCCATCGTATTATTCCCGTCAACTTTTTGCTGCGAAAGGGTCGTAATCTTTACATTAACTTCGGATATCGGAGTAAAGCCTAGATTAATCCGGATGATGTAAACTTTAGGTTAACTTATCCATACGCATTAGTATTTGAATTAAATCCTTAGACAGCTAGATATGGGTAAGTATTTGAAAAAATAAAATCGAAAATAACTCACGCTTGAAAGGAAATTAAATTACGGGTCGTACATTCAGTGATGTTGCGAAATAGAGTTTACGCGTTAATTGGCATAATTAATGCGTTAATTAAGGGACAAATGGTCTTACTTGCCCTCTGATGGTCATTTGAAAATGAGATAAATCTTGGTTTTTCATCAATCGCAATGTATTAAATCGATAAATCAAATGATGTTCCTAAGTTTGTATGAATTCATTTTTAAACATTAAACGGGGCTGTTTGTTCACTTCGTTATAGTTAATGCTATTTTTTCTCAGTTTTTTATAAATTCGGGACATTTTTACTATACTACCAATAATCTGGAGTTGGTGCATATCGATTAGCGAAATGCCTGCGTATAATTAGATATTTAATGCGGAAATTTATCGAAGTGAAACACTTTTTAATCGCGCCTTATATATTAAAATAAAAATATATATGGGTGGATTTAACGCGAAAAACGAGCGAGCGAGCGTACATTATGAATAACTCTAATAGAGTTCTTAATACATCTAAAAATTCGTAAACGTAGCCTCAGTAATATATTGAATTAAAATTTATGCTACATGTTATCTTTTATACCACTTTCAGAGATGTGTATACATAAAAAAAAAATATTTATTAAAACTTAAAATATCAAAAATTAATCAAACGTAAAAAATGAATATAAAAAATCGGAAAAAAAGCCATCGAGCATATATAGAGAGAGAGAGAGAGAGAGAGAAAAAAATGAAAATGAAAATAAATATTCTCAAAGCGGGTATAAAGAATCGGGGAAAAAGAAAGGCATCGAGTATATAGCGAGAATGTCAGTGATCTCAAAGATACTGTAACTGAAGCAAGCCGCATTTTAATCTTAACAAAAAGGTGCATGAATAATGACGATAATATCGACATACCAAATTTCGATTGCATCGTGAAATTTAAATGCCAGAATGTTTTCGAGCAGGATGTGTTGCAGTTTAACCTTATTAGAAGCGATAAGTGTCACACTTCTAATATTGATATGTCAACACACACAATGTTAGACAATTAGATTTTGGTCAAATAGATATTGAGGATATACATACTGTTTAATGTAAGACGCAAGATGGAAAAGAAATAATTATTTACCGCCATTTATATTTGTCCAAAAATCAAAAGCTCCATGATATAATTAAATTTATACAACATAGAAGATTATTTTCACTCCCGATAGTTCAAAGTTATTAGAAGAAAAACCGGCTACGCATATTACAAAAATATTTACACTATAAAATTTGTGAAGTAAAACAATTTTAAAAAATCAACATTTACCCTAAGTATTTAATAACACTGAAAATTAAAAAATAGTTATTTGATGAACCATAAAATATTTTATGTAAAATACATGTACGGATATTATGATCATTCTTAAACATCGCCATTTATATTAGAGTCGATGTCACATATCGCCACAATGATTAAAAATCGCATTAAAATGATACTTGAGTATTATTAAATACTTAGGGTAAATGTTGATTTTTTTAAAATTGTTTTATTTCAGATTTTTTATCGCTCTTCTTCAATTGTGTTGTCCGTTTGCGGACGTCGTGATCAACCATCATGAACCAGTGGATCGAGCGACCACCTGACGCCATTCTTCTCTGTTGTTAATAATTTTCATTAGTTCCGATAAAGGTAATTTTCTAACAGATTTAACATGACATCTACGAGTCTCATCGGTTTGAAACCAAGTGAATGCAGAAATAAGACGGCAAAAAGACATGTTTGTCGGGAAAAGTTTTAAAGTGGCACAGGGGGATATTAGGAAAACTTGGTTAAATATAAACAAGATTATAGGAAAACAAAGGAGTCTAGGAGTAGATGAAACCATAAGTAAATACTTTGGCAAGGAACAAGAAGCAAGAGAAATTGCAGATAAATTCAGTAAAGAATTCAAAAATGGTATAAAAAAACTAGAACACAAATGTAATAAAGTGCTATTAGAAAAACGAGAAGAAGATGAAGTAGAAGTAAACATGTACTTACCTAAAGCAAACATAGAACAGGTGGGGAAAATAATCGATGGATTAAAGGAAACAAAGGCCACCGGAATCGATGGAATAAGAATAAAAGATATAAAAACAGTAAAAATATATATAGTGAAGGAAATTACTAAGCTAATTAATCAGACGTTAAAAGAAGGGAAAATACCAAATGGGTTAAAAATATCGAAAACGAGACCAATATATAAAAAGGGAAACACAGTGAATATGAAAACTCTATTATGCCAATTGCTGTAAGCAATGTAATTGCAACAATATTAGAAAAGTACGTATCAAATAATCTAACGAAGTACCTACAAGAAAATAGGATAATTGACAAAACATAATAGGGATTTCAAAAAGGAAAATCCACATCGAAAGCAATCGGTGAGCTTACCGAAAAAATAAGAGATAGCTTTGAAGAGGGAAAGAAAGTGTTGATAACGTTCATAGATCTTAGTAAGAGCATTTGAAACGGTTGATCATAAAATAATTATAAACACTTTAGAGGATATAGAAATAACAAATAGTTTGAAAAAATGGTTTCAAAGTTATTTAACACAAAGGAAAACATGCATAAATATCTTAAATGTGCAAAGTGAAAAAGAGGAGATGGATGTAGGAGTACCGCAGAGTAGCAACTTAGCACTAATACTGTTTATTGTATATACACATATGGTCTCTGTATAAGGGGAATTAAGTTACAGTGAGGTAGTCTCGTACATGGATGATATAGCAATAGTTACGTCCCATAAAGATATTAAAGAGGCAGAAATAAGGATGCAAAAAGATCTAATAACAATAAGTAAATGAGCACACGATAAAAGTCTAAGAATAAATGTAAAAAAGACTAAAGGTACTGCGGAAAAAAAGAGACAGCTCTGATTTGTATTGTCCAAATATAATAATGCACTCAAATGAATGTGTACATTCAATGGGGGAAAGACGCGAATGCGAAATGAAAAACTGTCAACAGTTAAACATAGTAACGCAGTATAAACATTTTTGGACAGTAATGATGGACCAACACTTAAGATGGGACATACATATGGAATACATTGCAACGAAAATAAGAGCAGTTTTACCAGCTTTATATACATTAAAGAAATATGCAACAAATGAAACATTAAAAGTAGTTTATTATGGGCTAGTAGAGTCGAGGATCAGATATGGAATTCGGGCATAATGCTGAGGAAAGTATACTTGGGGAGAATAAATAAACTGCAAATTAAATGCTTGAAATTAATAGGAAATCCTTAAGGGGAGAAAATGAAAATTAAATAATTAAAAAAGAAAACGTAATGAGCATAAGAGGAATGTACTTATTACTGAAGATATGGGAGTACATATCAGCAGAAAAGTAAATTGAATTGGAGGAAAGAATAAACACAGAATACGAGTTGAGGGAAAAACTTTCGTACCAACTGCCGTTAGCAAGAACATAGATTAGCAAACGGACAAATATATTATAACCCAGATGTTGAATAAAATACCCAAAGAAATAATAGAAAAGGAAAAAATAGGGGAAAGAAAAATGAAAATAAAGGAATGGCTTCAGGAAGAAGAAAATATAAAAAAAATAATAAACATAAAATAAAAAGATAAAGCGCAACAAAAAAACTAAAAAAAAAAAAAAAAAAAAACCTTTGAATATAGAAAAATAAATTATTAAGTATTGATAAGTAAAATAGATAGATTAAGTAAATATTACACGATGATGTATATGTATAAGTTAATTTAAGATGGTAAAATGTCAAATAGGATAATTCGTCGACAAGCGTTTTAGCTTGACGAAAATTTTTGTACGTAAAAAATTATAAATACATATTTTTCAGAAAAAAAAAAAAAAAAAAAAAAAAATTCGCTCTCGACTTCTTTTTCCATTGATTTTTCCTTGTATCTCGTTCTAATCCGTTCCGTCTCATGACATATCCGAAGAACTTTAAGTTCTGCTTTATTATCGTGGGCACAATAATCGTTGCATCAGAGATGTACGAGTAGTTGCTTTAAGATTGATAGATCGATCGTCTGCCCATTGATATTCGAAACATGTGCCTGCAGCAAGTCATCTCAAAAGCTTCGATTGTTCGGCGTGATACATACACCCTGTCAAGAAAGTATCGGGAATTGTTAAATAAAACGAACAATTTTTAATTTTCATCCAAATTTATTTTGTCACCTTCAAAATAACATCCATTCGAAGCGATGCACATATGCCAACGCTTTTTCCACTCGGCAAAGCACTTCTGATAGGCGGTTTCCGGGATGGCCTTAAGCTCTCGCGTCGCATTCGTCTTGATGTCATCAATCGATTCGAAGCGCATTCCCCGTAGCGGAAATTTGAGTTTTGAGAATAGGAAGAAGTCGCAGGGTGCTAAATCTGGTGAATACGGCGGTTGTTCGATGATATTTACCGAGTGTTTGGCCAAAAACTCATTCACAATTATGGCTTTGTGAGACGGCGCATTATCGTGATGGAGAATCCAAGAATTGTCGACCCACAAATCGTTACGTTTACGACGGATAGCCTCTCTCAAACGTCTCAAAACACTTAAGTAAAACTCTTTGGTGACTGTCTGTCCGGCTGGCACATATTCATAGTGTACCACGCCTCGAATATCGAAGAAAACAATCAACATGATCTTCACTTTCGATCGGCTTTGGCGAGGTTTTTTCGGCTTTGGCGCGCCAATTGGCCGCCATTCGGACGATTGCTGGTTCGTAAGCGTGTCGTACTCGTACACCCATGTCTCGTCACCAGTAATTATCTTTTCCAAGAAGGTAGGATCCAAATTGGCTCGATCCAGCATGTCTGCAGCTACCTGTTCTCGGTACTTTTTTTGAAAGAAATTCAGGTCTTTCGGAACAAGCCGAGCCGCAACGCGTTGCATACCCAATTTTTCGTGCACAATCGTACGTACGCTCTCGTGTGACATGCCCAATCCATGAGCCATCTCTCTCAAGCTCACATGACAATTTTCAGCAACGATTTCCTTGATTTTATCGACGTTATCATCGGTCACACTCGTTGAAGGCCGTCCAGAGCGAGGCATGTCTTCGACCGTCTCCCGACCATCCTTGAACGCTCTGTACCACTCGTAAACCCGCGTTTTTGATAAAGCAGATTCACCAAAAGCCTTCTGTAACATTTTCAGTGTATCGGCACAAGAAATTTCGTTCGAAACACAGAATTTAACACAAGTACGTTGTTCAATATTTTCACTCATTGTAAAACTTCGACAAAACACTTCAAGGTCGACTGATTTTAACAGCTGCTGTAAACACACTGGTTGACAGATCGCGCTAAAAATAGGCATCATAATACAAAACAGTTGTACCAACCTGGAAAAAAAAAATTATCTGCCTAGCTATTACCCGGGAGATTTAAATTGACAATTCCCGATACTTTCTTGACAGGGTGTATACTTCGAGATTCTGAATCGTAACGAAATATTGAGTGTACCGGCGTTTGCATCAATATTTTCTTCACTTGGCCCGTCACTTGATATGGTCTTTCCATATTTCTGTAAGTTTTTCTAAAGCGTTTCTTGCCAGGCCTATTCTTCGTTTTATTTCTGTCTCACAGTTTTCATCATTGGAGTTGCAGGAGCGCCGAGGTATGTAGTTCCAGTTTTCGTATCAATGCCGGTTACTGAGGTGGTGGTTAGTTTGCCCGGTAATTTGCGCACTCTGTCAACCATTATTACTATTGTGCATTTTGACCGGTTTAACGTAAGGTTAGCTTTCCGGCTAAAGTGTTCAATCCGGTCTAGTAAAGTTGCCAGCTGTTTTTCGTCGGCACCGATTATGTCATCGGCGTAATAGCGTAAATTATTTATTTTTCTACCGCCGATGTTGACTCCTCCTTCCCACTTTTCGGTTACCTGGCGCATGATTCATTCGCTATATACGTCGAATAATACGGGGGATAGGGTGCATCCTTGTATGACCCTTGCTTCCGTTTTGAAACTTTCAGATATTTCATTCTCTATCTTGAAACACAGACGCCATTACTTGCATATAAGTTCTCGATTAGTATGATTAAATGTTCTGAGACGCCCATTTCGTTAAGGACTACCCACAGCGTGTGTTCCAGTGCACTTTGTCGAAAAGTGTAAACATTTTTGAATAGTATGGATAGACGAACCTTATGTTGCTTCCGGTGCTAAATCCGGAGGTATTGATTAAAGAGTATAATATTGAAATTACATCCATAATGTGAGCCTATAATAAATGGCGTTTTGCCAGTTCCAAATTCACAATATTTATTCGAATTTTCATACAGTAAATAATATTAATAATATTTCAAGTCATTCGCGTTCATCGCCTCTTTAACTTTTTTAAAAATTTCTGCTAGTTCATATTTTCTTCATATTCTAATGAAACCAGTCTCTATTCTGTTATTATATTCATTAAACTGTTTTTAAATATTATCATTATAATTTGAATTTCGGTCGACTCGAAAAAGTTCATGTTGTTCAAGAATTGTCAATTATATTCGGTCATGTAATTATTTTTCATTTTCAGTGCATTTTTATTAAATTTTCATAATAAATTTTAAGCTTTTTTCCTAAAACACTATTTTTTGTGATTACATTTCATTTAGTTCAACGTTTGTATATCAGACTTTGAACTACACATTTACGTTTTTATGAATTGAAAAATACTCTCTCTTTCCCTCTCCACCCTCTCTATTTATTTATTAAATTTTTGTTGAACTCACATTTAGCAAACTTCTTTCGAAGCATTTTTCTAAATGCAATTTTACGTTCGCAAGCACGGCCATATCTAGACCAAAATTTTGAGAGGGGTTACGAAAATATTTTTATATTAATAGATATATATAATATATATATATATATATATGTGTGTGTGTGTGTTATCATGAAATATATTTATTTATAAATAGTACACTAAAGCCTTATAGTCAAAATTATTGTATATGAAATATTTGAACACTACAATAAAAACAAATTAAAAATAGTCGTTTCCATAGAATTCATAAAAATTTCAATTTTCCTTTCTTTTTTCTCAAAAATTGAAAAGAAGTAATCTGAATTTCGGTCCATTTAATTCAAGCAGTTATTATTAACCGTATATTTTTAAATACAATTTACATAAGAAAAGGATTATTTCGCTGAATTCCTCTTTCTATTTTTTTTTTCTTTTTTTTTTTTGGCTTACGGAACTGACATTTTTTTTACGGCTATTTTTAAAAATTTACAAATAAAATCGTTTAATTCCTGGTATTGTATAAGGCAGATCTAAAAATAATCGAATAAAGTTATTAACGTTATTCCGTTCCTTAATTTGGTTTGCTTTTAACCGTGTTGTATTAATATACCGATTATTTTCGTTTACTATTGAGGAACCGTACATTTTTCATTCACCCGTTAGAGCCCTTACTGAAAAGATGGCACATTTAATTCCTGCAATGCGCGGTTAATTTTTTGTTACAGGACGATATGCATTAATTTAAATTATTAGTTACGTAAGAATACGTGCGATTTAAATAATATATACAATCCGACTCTAGAATTATATGAAACAACGACAACGAGCTATTTTATTACCGAAAGAGAGATACATTTTATCGAATAAGGTTGTTTTAAAAGCATTTCAACAAGACGGATTCTGTTATTTTAATTCAGATTTCGAATGTTTCTTCTCTCTTTTTGTTGTTGTTGTTGTTTTTTTTCGTTTTCTTTTTTTAATCATAAACATCTTCAGTTGATTATAAACAACTTAATTGTATTTTTAAAAAATGAAAACTTCTCTTTCACAGATTTTCTGAAAGAATGATTTGATAAGCAATTTTTTTTTTTTTTTTTTTTTTTTTTTTTTTTATGATTCCCCCTTTCTTTTTAATTCTCTCTAGCTTTAAATAAAAACTCCAAGCACAAGACCTTGTTAACGACGATCCACACTTCGCACGTTCTTATTAATATATAGGATTAATAAGAACGTGCGAAGTGTGGATCGTCGATAAAAAGGTCTTGTGCTTGGAGTTTTTATTTAAAGCTAGAGAGAATTAAAAAGAAAGGGGGGATCATAAAAAAAAAAAAAAAAAAAAGAACGAATACAGAAATAATCAAAACTATAAGACAGGAAATTAAAAATAACGCGTACCATCTGCTGGTAAGAAAAAAACGTTAAGAAGAAAAAGAAAGACCGTATATTTTTAAATACAATTTACATAAGAAAAGGTTGTTTCGCTGAGTTGCTCTTTCTATTTTTTTTTTTTTTTTGGCTTACGGAACTGACATTTTTTTTACGGCTATTTTTAAAAATGTACAAATAAAATTTTTTCACGGAGGAAGGACAAAAATGGGGTTCGTGAGTTAACATGTTCCGAGTTAGACGTAGTTGTACGCGTACGCGAAACAGAGTTTTAACCTTATCTTATCTTCTATAGTTTATCTCTAACATATTAATCGTTTTGTATTCGTGTTCCGATAAGTGTCAAGTAAATCGTAATCGCAACGTAAGACTTTGCCGGTCGCAGCCGACCTCAGCTGGTTTTTCGTAAATCAGACAATCAAAACGACATCCGGTACTGAGTACAGACCGAGCATGTCGTACGCAACTGCAACGAAAAAAGAAACCTTCCCGTCCGCCAACCAAGCTATAATTTTCCCACACGTCGATGGAGCTCCGCTGCCGTATTACGCTCGAAAAATGGTAAACATCATAGGTAATAATATACTACATTGCGCCAAAATATCGAATAACCGCGTTCGAATGTATATCAGAAGCAGAGAAATCGCTGAAAATTTTTTCAAGTCAGGTGGAGAAATCGAGATTAATAGAAAACTAGTCAAAGCCAGATGGTACCGACAAGAAAAAAATGATAAAGAAGTAATCGTATCTAATGTACCCCCCCCCCCCCACGTCCCCCATGCAGAAATAATTAAACTAATCGTCTCCCACGGAGTAGTACCTACTTCAGACATGAAATTCTTGCGACTTACGCAGGAAGAGGGTTTGACTAATATCCTTTCAGAAAGAAGATTTGTATATATCTCAGCAGAAACTTCGGAAAAATTGCCGAACTCAGAGTTTGTCAAATATGAAGACGACGAATATCGAGTATTTTACAATGATGCTCAAATCAAATGCTTCATCTGCCATCGATTCGGTCACACAACGCAGTCATGTGAGTTTAACAGATCCGAAGAATATAATGAAACTCTGGATAAATCCCAAAAATTAACGTCCAAAGAATCAGAAAAAAATTCCTATAAATCGAACGATGACGAAACGGATGTGAACAACACAATTAAAATTGTCGAATCAACTGGAAATGCTAACACGGAGGCACCTTCCAACACCATCTGCCAAAGTGAAGACGTACCTCGTGGTAACGAAAATTATACCCGCGATGAAACGGACGTTGTTCAACAGACCATTAAAAGACCACTATCAATCAGCACCCAATCTCACAGCGACCAAACAGTTGACGACCTCCCAACACCCGCTAACGAAACAGAAACACCACATACAAAAAAACAAAAACAAAAGAAGGCCAAAATCGAAAATCCGGCAACAACTTCAACCGAAGAAACATTCTCAACAAAACAACTTTTGGAATCCATCGAAGAAAACTTTGAAAAAAATAAGCAAGATTATCCGATATCACTTTCCAACTTCAAATTACTCATGGATCTCGTAAAAGGGCAGCAAGATCCTACCCAATGCGTAGCTCAACTCACCACCGATTTCAACGGTATAATAAAAATCCTGGCCGACAATAATCTGCATCTGGAACACCGATCAATGAAAAATCGTTTTACAAGACTGAAAAAAAAATTAGAAGAATCGATTTCAGAAAATGCTGAAAGTCCAGACAATCCAGATAACATACAGAAGGAGCCCGACATGAACGATTGAATTCGAATGGTAATACGCAATCTACTTTGCTATTTGTAAAAATTTATCTAAATCGTATCAACAATAATTAATCCAATCCGTTATTCTTAATACCTAATCAAATACGTTATTCAATGGAATTGTAACGGCGTGAGAAGCCATAAAAATGAACTCCAACTCTTAATTCAAAAAACCTCTCCCCAAATCATCACTCTACAAGAAACCCATTTACGGTCACAAATTTCGTTTCAAATTCCCAAGTATAAAATTTTTCGTAACGACTACCCTGGAGGCATCATTGCTTGTGGTGGAGTCGCAATTCTAGTGAATAAAGATATAAAAGCAGTCCCAATCCCTTTAATCAGTAATTTACAAGCCATAGCCGTTCAAGTATATACTCTTAACCATTTCAAAAGCCCTATCACTATCTGCAATATTTATATACCCCCTGATCAAAATCTCCAGAGCGATGAATTAAATGATATTCGAAATCAGCTACCAACTCCCTACATTATCACCGGTGACTTCAACGCTCACAGCCCAACTTGGAACTCAAATAACACAAATAATCGAGGTAATTCCGTAGATAAATATTTAAACCAAACAGATTCCGTTCTTTTAAACACCGGCGATAACACACATTTTAACGCTTCTAATGGAAGTTTCTCCGCAATTGACCTAACCTTTTGCTCACCTAATATAGCCCATTTTCTAAATTGGAAACCTCTCGATGACCTGTACTTTAGTGATCATTTTCCGATCGAAATTTCGTTAAACGATAACCAAACCCCACACAACGAATTGAAAAAATATCCGAAATGGATTATTAATAAAGCCGACTGGATTAAATTCCAACAAAATTTTTCCTTTACCTTCGACTACCAGCTTTCTATCGACGATAATGTCAAAAATTTCACAACCTCTGTCGTACATGGAGCCTCGGTTAGCATACCAAAATCTTCTTCCAAATTTCCTCCCAAGGTAGTCCCTTGGTGGTGCCCAGAAATCAAAACTGCGATCAAAAACCGAAAACGTGCATTACGCAAATACAAAAAAAATCCTACATTGGAAAATTTAATTTTTTTTAAAAAAAATAGAGCCCAAACTCGCTCAATCATTCGCCAAAAAAAAAAAACGAAAGTTGGGTAAAATTTATAAAATCGATTACTCGAAATTCATCTATTAAAGAAACTTGGAGAAAAATAAAAATCCTAAAGGGCTCATACATCCCCCACACCATAAATTTTTTAACAGTCGACAACAAAATTTTAACAGATCAAACTGAAATTACAAATAGTCTAGCCCAACATTTTTCCGATGTATCAGCATCCTCTAACTACAGCATGTTTTTTCAAAACCATAAGATTCAGAAAGAAAAAATTGAAATAAATTTTAATTCAGATAACTCAGAACCTCACAATGCACTGTTTTCTATTGATGAGCTTGAAATAGCTCTAAACCATAATATCCGAGACTCTTCACCAGGACCAGATGATATTCACCCTCAAATGATCAAAAAATTACCTCAATCAGGTTTAGAAGCCCTTCTTCAGATTTTCAATTCCATTTGGGTCTACGACACTTTCCCCACCAAATGGAGACACGCTATTGTCATTCCCATCTTAAAACCAAATAAGGACGCCAACCTACCAACTGGTTATCGACCTATTTCTTTAACATGCGTCCCATGCAAAATAATGGAGAAAATGATCAGTACACGACTAATTTGGTATCTCGAATCGAATAATTACTTAAGCAGTCTCCAAAGCGGTTTTCGAAAAAATCGTTCTACGTTAGATCAATTATTAGACCTCCAACAAGAAATAACATCTGCCTTCAAAAACAAGGAAAATCTATACTCCATATTCTTTGACCTCGAAAAAGCTTATGATAAAGCATGGAGATCCAAAATCCTACGTAGACTTCATTCACTCGGTATAAAAGGTCATCTAGCATATTTCGTACAGAATTTCCTAAAAGACCGAACTTTCCAAGTGAGACTAAATAACGAATCCTCCAAAATTTTTGGAATAGAGAATGGAGTACCCCAAGGTTCCGTTCTCAGCACAATCCTTTTCATAATTCTGATTGACGATATAACCGAAATAATCTCCTACCCGATATCCTTACGACTGTTCGCAGATGATATAAACATAGCCTTACGTTGCAATAGCCCACAAATAGCATATCAACTTCTTCAACCAGCGTTAAACAAACTTCAAATCTGGGCCGAAGAAAACGGCCTTTCCTTTTCTAGCAGTAAAACACACATAGTTAATTTCAGCCACAAAAGAAAATCCCTAACAGAACCAACTCTCACTTTCTATAATAAACCTCTTCAGTATAAAACCTCAACAAAGTTTCTAGGCCTAACTTTTGATCAAAAACTTACGTGGATTCCACATATTAAAGAAACGAAAGCCGAAATTCTCCGATCCTTGAATTTATTAAAAATAATTAGAAACCCTCGACACAACCCATCTCGATCCCTCCTGCTACTATTCTATCGTGCCCTAATTCGATCAAAAATCGAATACGGAGCACCCATATACTGTTCTGCAAAACAATCAGCTCTCTCCAGCCTAGACATTGTTAATAACGCAGCGATTCGACTATGCATAGGAGCTCTTCCATCTTCGCCTAATCTTAGCATTTACTGCGAAGCTGCTGAACTCCCTCCATCTTATCGTAGAAAATTACTAACAAACAAGTATCTAGCCAAAACAATGTCAAACACATCCCATCCAATATCTAAAAGAGTCATAGATTTTTTCTCAATTCCATCAATCTCAGTCCACGAACCAATCACTTCATTCACTGAAATAATCAAAAGTAATCATATTTTCCCACTACTTCAACAACAAATAAATCAACATAATCAGCTATGGCTTATATCCATTCCTCCAATAAATATCTCGCTTACAGCCTACCCAAAACCAGACTACACACCTTTCATAATTAAAAATCACTTCATTGATCAATTATCGAGATACAGTGGCCATATACACTGCTTCACAGACGGCTCAAAAAGAAAAACACACCACGTAGGATACGCCTTTTCCATAGAGCAATCATCATTTCACTTCTCTCTTCCTTCGTTCTCTTCAAACGACACAGCGGAATTAATGGCCATTTACCATTGTATATTTCATATCAGCGAAACTTATCAGTCTGGCAAATTTTTAATTATGACCGATTCCTTAAGTTCCTTAGTTTCTTTCCAAAACACTTCTAAAAACAATCCTCTTATTCAGAAAATACTCAACTTATACAACATCTTATTCCAATCACAAATAAAAATCAGCTTCATGTATATCCCGAGTCACATCGGCATCTCCGGTAACGAAAATGTTGATAATCTTGCAAAATCCGCACACCGTTCTTCCCCTCTCCTTCCCTTTATACCACAAGACCTCCAGTCATATATATGTGTACAAACTCAAAACAAATGGCAATTAGAATGGTCCCAACAACATACCAACAAACTTCATACTTTCAAAAAATCAGTCGTCCCTTGGAAACATTTATCAAGCCTCAATAGGACCGACGAAATTATTATTACTAGAATCCGTATTGGTCACACCAAAATTACCCACGGTCACCTATATCAAGGAATTCGACAAAACCCCACTTGTACCTACTGCTCCTCAGATATCATGACAATAAAACACCTTCTTTTCTCCTGCCCTTCCTTCTCTGTCCAACGATTACAACACAAAATAACCCCTCAATCAATATCTGATGACCCAGAACAATTAAATTCATTGATCAATTTTCTCAAAAAAACCCACCTATACTCCCTAATCTAAAACTTATCCGATGGGCGCAATAATCCTGGCAATTAAAAGCGTTCCAACAAAAAAAAAAAAAAAAAAAAAAAAAAAGGACAAAAATGATGGTAATAAATTAAAAATTAAATATACTCGCTCGATTCGTGTCGTAATTTTTTAATTTCATATACGCGTGGCCACTTGAATCGTTGTAGTTTCTATCGTTATCAAGAAGTTCAACGGATAATAGAATAATCATCGACAGTTTGATTTTTATCGACGATTTGAGTTATCGACTTTTACATCGGTTTTTACAAAGAATTTTCGGCGTTACAACGATTTGACGAGACATTTTCACCGTAGTGTCCGCACTTGGCTGCAAAACTAAGTTGGTATCGGCATTTTTTTGAAAGCAGTAAGCACCACGCCTAAGCAAATAGCGAAAAAAATCAATTTTTATCCGAATAAAAATATCAAATATTTTACTTTTTTTTAAATTTAAAGGGGATAAAGTATAAAAACGAGGAAATATTTCATTAGAATCTACTAGTATTCACCGTGAATATACTATATAGCGGAAACGTTCGGTACAAATTTTCTGCATGGAATTATAGATGTGTTTTTCAGTTTAGCACAATGCCGATTATTGTAATCGTAAATAAAAGTTGATGTCGCGAAATTGTTTACGGAAAATTTAGAATAAACTTTTTTTTTTTTTTTTTTTTTACTTTTTTATTGGGCTTGTCGGCTACGGACGATTACCCATCAAGAAGGAAGAACGTAGGACAAAATGAAACTGAGGACACTAAGAAAATTATTCGGGGAAGGTGGAGACGGCCAGAGCTACTATGGAGAGACAGCAAGGGAGTCAAAAAAGATCGGTACTAGAACTCGTGCAATTAGCAGTCCGAAGGGAAATAAATTTGTAGACGAAAAAATATACAGGATACGTTAAAGGAAAGGAAAGCTCTAATGTCTTGTTAGCCGTTATACCTGATTATAATATATTATCTATATTTAAACGTGTGACCAGCATAAAAAGAAAAGTATTTTTATCCATGTCTGCGATTGTTAGGCAGCACCCACAAAAAGATCCTCATCAACAAAGTTACAATCCGGAATTAAATCAATATATGTATGCGGTATTATTTTTTGGATATGAACGATTTTCGCTTAATAGAAAACATTTTATATTTTTCATAAGACCTGCTGATTAAACGTCGATGAAGAAATTACCGATTGCTGCTACTTTAATCGGAAACAGAGGATTAGGCGAAAGGTACAAACATCGGAAGAAGACGATGAAACGAGCAAAGAGGAAGATGACGATATACAGAAGCAGGCGCCACAAGCCTTGCGGAATTTTTGTCTGCATAAACCAAAAATTATTTTTTTTTAAGACCAATTTGCAAAAAAAAATTAAATTACTGGCTTTTTTCGAAACTTCAATTTTCTAATTATGTAAGGGTAATTTCCTTCTTTTTTTATCGGTTTTATCAAAAAAAAACTTTCGTACATCACTATGTGTAATATCAATTTTTAGAAAGGACTTTAACAGATTTTTTTTTTAATATGAAATTCGGTTGGTACAAAAAAAAAAAAACCGTCATAATTTCGTAATAAATGATTATGTAAACTGTATTTACTAATCGAGCGTTTAGTTACTTGAAAATTTTTTAATTCGGCTTATTAGTCTTAAATGTAATATTTTCAAACTATCCTAATCTCCGCTGTACAAGTTTGGTTTTACCTACCACATGTAAAAATTCTTCCCGACTGCATACGCCGTAACAACAACTGTTGCAGCTTTACGCGATGTGTAGAAATGTTAAAAGTAAATTAAATTTTTAGACGTGCTTAATGTTTTGTTTTTTTTTAAATTTAAAAATAAAAACAAAAAAAAAAAAATGTGTGCGAATAACCTTATTCCAGGATTGCTTAAAGTATATAATTTTGTTTTCGTCACCGTTTCATTAATAGTCGATAAAACAGATGATTTTCCATTTAACGTAAATGATAGTACAAAAAGCGGGTTAGTCATTAAAGTACATAAAATACATAATCTTATTTGTAAAAAAACCGACTATTATTAATTTCGATATTAACTTCACTTTCACTTTGAGCTGTCTAGCCTCTAAATGAAATCATTAACGATAACACTACTTTTATATTCTATTTTTTGATGTTGCGAAAATCACACCGATTGTATCGCTTAAGACACACATAAAGAATTTAATTCAACACAATCTTTCTGTAAAGCTAAGTCAGTCATGAGTATAATTTTGTTTAGTTTGTTGCTACAGAGACGGAAAATGAAAACTCGTAATCACTGATTTTCAATTCAATTCAAAAGTTTTTATTTAAAGACGTGCGACATCTTAGGCCTTTAGTGTCTTCGAACTTCACAATAATATAACAAAATACATAATTTTTTAACTTTTAAATATAACAATTAAAAATAACAAAATTCAATAACTCAAAAATATTCTGATTAGCTTTTATAATTTGAAGCTGCTACAATTCTTGATTCACCGCCAACGCTAGTTTACAAATAGATTAATTAAAAAAGTAACGCACTTTATTAATTTGTTCATATAACATATATATATATAATTTACTAGCTAATAATGAATTTTGTAAATATCTGTCGAATCGTCGACATGAAGAAAGAAACCAAGAACAAGTCAAGCAGTTCCCCGCTTTGAATATTCCTCTTGATTATTAACATGTAAAATCTTCAGAAAGTATTAAAAACTGATAGAATATTCGGTTTGCGTTTTATCTTTTTGCAATTTTCATTACTGTTAGTTTATACAGAAACTTGCTATCGACAATAAATTCGACACTTGAAATGTAGGCATTTTAATTATTTCAACATTAATATTATCCAACACTATTATTATGCCCGACTATATGTCATTTTTATTCCGGAAGTAATGTAAAATTTTTATATTCGAGTTATAAATGTCCATTTTCAGTGTTATCACTTTATTAAAAATGTTTATAGTTTTGCATCGATTACATATGTATCATTATTATATGCAGTTCTTTACGAATTTTAGAAGACTATCTCATCCCCGGTCTTCGAGTTATTTATATATATATATATATATATATATATAGTCTTTAAAATCGACCTCTTTCGAACTTCACCATAGGGGATGATATAGGGGGGATAGGCCTCCGGACTTCCAGATGATGATTCTTTTGTAACACGTACAGAAAAGTAAATTTCAAAAATAACAATTTGCGAAACGCTCGTATTAACTCGTAAGATTTTTTCAAAAAAAACTTCTATTCACATCACCTCTCTGGCGCGAAAGTATGGAGTCATTTATTTTCAAAGCAACGGAATGAAATGTTGTACGAGTGTACGGGGCGCGAAATTTACGAGTAATTGTCCAGGAAATAGAATGCGAGTGAATCACGCGATTTAAACTAATACCGGTTTCGGAAATTGCGGCTACGGAAGCCGTTTAATATTTCAATTGTAACGTCGTTTACATTTTAATGTTGTCTTGTAAACATAGCGACCACCACTAGTTACAAGCCGCCGTTATTTTTGAACTTTCTTTCCACCAAATTTTGGAATAATGCTTCTACAGTTTCTACGAATACAGTCGACGTTTTATCGAGGTTTCGCAGAAAAGAGCTACTAGCTTCGTCGACTCTACCTAATGTATATATGTGAAAATCCGATCCGTTAAATCTAATTTAGGCGCGATTTAAACAAAAACAAACAAGCAACTTTTTAACAAAGAGACTAGCGGATTTAGAGAGGGTTGGCAGTCGGGTGACCGTCGGGTGGCTGTCGGGTGGCTCTGGAAAGAAAAACACGGCGATAAGTACGAGTCAAGGTGTTGTTCGAGAGACGTGTAAATAACTAAGAGTAGTTTTGCCGACAAAAGAAAACAAACGGGAAAGACAAATTACAATCCGCAGATTAAATATTTCATTTAGTTGTTGTTGCTGCGACGACTAATGATGTAAAGTTGATAGTGCAGCACCATCGTATAAAGGGGGTGCTACCGAAATAAAACTCACCCTCTTCTGTTATCGAAGTCTGGTCGGGGACGCTGTCGTTTATAAATCATAGACTAACTTTATTAGCGAAGGCAGAGCACGATGCAGCAGTGACTGGCCCACTCGAATCCGCTCCGAGAACAGTTTAGATGGAACGTGTATATCGGCCGATCGCAGAAGAAGCTCCATATCGCTCTGTTAACCGGATTATCTCCTCACTGATGCAAGAAAGATAAACTGCCGCGCGACGGCAACAATGCATTCCTGCCGGCCGGGCCTGGCGCATCGAACAGAGGAGCCGACTATTTCACAGGCCACTGTTTAGTAACTGGATATTCGTGGGTTTCCGGCTCGGTTTTGTACACTTTGCGCCCATCTTATTAGCATCATAGTCTATACCCGAGAGATGTGTCCAGGACCCTCTCGGCAGTGAAATACGGCGCTTCCAGTGGATGCGTACTTGATTCAAGCGCTACTTTACACACTTGCGAACAATACAAGAGGCTAGGGAATACTAGAGAGCGAACATTATTCGGTACTAACAAACAATTTAACAGTTTGACCCGTACTCTATTGTCGTCCGGATTCTATTATAATTCCCTTCCTTTTTTTTTTTGTCTTTTCTTTTCTGTCGCATGTTTTCAATGAAGCTGCAATTATAAAACACTTGCCGGCCCGAACGCCTTAGTGTCGTTCAGTTCGTTTTCAAAAACTAAAACTATCCAAACACCGAGTCGACCCTTTAATTTAGCGGAACCGTCCGAATAGACAGATGAAACACGCTGACTCTACGCCACCGCGTACGGCAGTATTCTCCGCACGCTAGTCTCTCTTTTCCGACCTATACATTCTGCTAAGCAGAGGGGTTTTCAGACACTTGAGCACACTCTCTCATATCGTTATTATTCCGCTGTTTTTCGTATCTGATAGCGCACGCGTAAAAGTCACATTCTGGCTAATTGGATGTTATTATAGCGGGAAAGAGGTAAAGCATATAGAATTGTTTATCACGCTGTTTGTTAAATATAACTTAATTTCGAATAAAAATATAACGAATTAATTTTTAATCGTCTAGCGGCAAATACATGTTTTGTACATATCGGAAATATGCTCGTCCTAGCATTAATAGATGCGCCGAATCTTACGGTCGAATGGCGAATAGCAACATACTCGTAGTGGATTTGTTTTAAACGGTGTGATAGGGAAAAATTTAACTGACACAGATTTATGAAGATGGCATAAAAAAACAAACAAATGTTCGAATTCTACATATGAAGCATAATGTTTTTTCGCTTCTAGCTCTAGCTCTTTAATATTCTGTATCCGGACGTTTTGAATCATTCGCGAAATACAATCGAGTAACACCCGTGCAAAAGGGGAAATTTGGACAATTTCAATGTTTTTACGTATTTCTAATAATTTTATGCGAGCAAATAAGCACGATTCTGATATAAACGTTATATTATTAAGTATCTGAAAAGAGATTTTTTTTTGATTTTTTTTATACGCAAGATAACATATTTTAAACAACAATAAAAAAAATTGAATTACCTGACTTTGTTAGACTATATACGCTTGCGAAAAAAAGGTTATGATCTTGACTATTCGAATCGTGTATTGAAAATACCCCGTAAAAGCGCAGAATCATTAAAAAATGTTTTTTTTTTTTTTGCAATATTCCAGAATTCTAAAAATCTAAGAAATCTAAGAAATCTAAAAAATCTTAGAAATCTAAGAAATCTAAGAAATCTAAAAAATCTAAGAAATCTAAGAAATCTAAAAAATCTAAAAAATCTAAGAAATCTAAGAAATCTAAGAAATCTAAGAAATCTAAGAAATCTAAGAAATCTAAAAAATCTAAGAAATCTAAGAAATCGAAGAAATCTGAGAAATCTGAAAAAAATGTATGTATATATATTTTCCAGGTAAAAAGGTACGATATATTTTTTTCCCCCCATGATAAGACAACACAGTGCGCAGATATCAAGATGGGCGCAGAATACTCTAATGGGAAATGCAGGCTAAAAAGAGGAGTAAGGCAAAGATGCCCACTCTCTCCGCGGTCATTCAACATCTACGCAGAGGAAATAACAAAAGAGGCATAAACCGAAAGAATGGGTCTGAAGATCGAATCAATGAAATAAGCCATGCGGACGATAACGTAGTTATAGCTGAAACGGAAGCTCAAATGCAGAAAATGGTTGATAGAATAAATCGTGCGGGACTGAAATTTGGAATGAAAATCAACGCCAAAAAAACAAAAGTCGTGAAATTCTCGAAAACCAATGACAAAAAAGCAGAAATCATGATAGACAATGAAAAAATCGAGAATATCGCCGAGTTTAGATATTTAGCTGCTCTCAAAAAGTGAGGACGAAAGAGACCTAAAAGAAATCAAGGGTAGAATCAGTATGGCAAAGAAAGCCTTTAATAACACCTCAGTAACGTTTTGAAAAACCGAACCTTGAGCATAGGCCTGTGAAAGAGAATAATGAGATGCTATGTGTGGACGGTACTAAAATATTCGTGTGAAATCTGGACAATGAAGGCGGATGATATTGAAAGAAGACTGAACGCCTTTGAAATAATGTGGTGTTATCGAAGATTATTAAAAATATCTTGGACAGATCTTTTGCAACAAACGTATCACTGGTATTAGCAAAAGTGAATGAAGGAAACAGAACGATAGTTGAAAATATCAAGCACTGAAAGCTGAAATACAAAGCACATAAAATTCCGGAAAACGGTGTATACATGCTAGCATTACAAGGACGAATTCAGGGAAAGCCGATTAAAGGAAGAAAAAGATGCTAGTAACCACGAATGCACCGTCCAACTGTCTGTCGACAAGACACGATTAGAGATACGCCAGAAATCGAAGAATATAGATGTACGCAACCTCTCGAAGCAAGAGATGCGACTTCGACGAAGACAACGTTGAAGAATTTCTTTTTGAATATCGAAACTCTGAAAAAATTCGCAAAACTTTTTTATTATGAGATAATCTGAAAAAATGAAACACAAAAATTTTGTCTAAAAAAATTTAAAGAAAGATTTTTTCATCATGTCCTACAAAAGAATATTTTTGTTGTGAGGTTGCTTATACCTTTCAGCGTGCCATCTTTAATTTTTTTTTTTTTTGGTCTGGCTTTAAATATATTTGCAGCTTTTCCCATTTAATCAATGCCGTTTGAAGAATTCTGAATTTTAAACGCTTCAGCGCACGATGGAATTTATTACAAGCAACGGTGAAAACCGTAGTATCAGATAAAATTAACACGCTGCATTTGAATATTTGCCGGTTGTGTCTACACAGAAGTGGTCGTTTTTCTACGCCGAGAGCGGCTCCGAGACATTACTTTCATCTTCGAAAATTCGTAACATGTTTTTACGGTGAAATGTAAGAATTTTTCAAGAAACCTTCGCAAAAATACCTCAATTATAAAAAATGAAAAATTTAAATCAAAACTCGAGAAATCAATATCTTCCGAACTAAATACAAAACTCTCAGAGATTAGAGAAAGCAAACGTGTTAATAATTGCTGGACTCTTATGAAAGATATAATTCCGAAAGAAGCTAAAGCATAACTTAAATCGGAAAAAAAGGTAAGGAAGGACTGAATTACCGAAGATATAATAGATTTAATCGGGAAAAGAAGGTCAGTGAAGAGAATTGCAGAGAGCAATACCGAACAGTTAATAAGGAATTTCGTAAGAAAATTCGAGAAGCAAAAAGCAGACAGCTCGTAACTAGTTGCCTGGAAATTGAAAATTGGCGAGAAAAACATGATGCGTATCTATATAAGAAAATAAAAGACGTGTCTGGAATATACAGACAAAAAAAAAGCCTATTACCCTAAAAGATGATAGCGGAAGACCAATAATAAATGAAGATGATATATGGAAAATGTGGGAATCTTATTTATATGTCAACTCTACAATGATACGAACGTAAATCCAAGTTTAACGGAAATAACAGATTATCTTAACATCCTACCAAGCGAAGTAGAAAAAACTCTTAAATCAGCTAAGCTAAACAAAGCTCCAGGTCCAGACGAATTACCTGCTAAATTACTACTTCACAGTAACGGCATAAAAATTTTAATTGATCTTTATAACAGGATATGAGGAATTATACCTGAAGAATGGTTATTGTCGAGATTCATTATGTTACCTAAAGTTCCAACAAGATGTAATGAGTCTATAAATTGATAAGCCTCACGAGTCATGCATTAAAAATATTTTTAAGGATTATCCGCGCCAGAATACAGAAGAAATGCGAAGAAAACTCAAGCAGAGAGCAGTTCGGTTTCAGGCACGGAACAGGTACAAGAGATGCAATATTCTGTATCAACAATTCAGAGATGCTTGGAATTTCAACAGCCTCTATACCTGTGCTTAAGGTACCTTTGATAAAGTGCAATATAATAAACTTTTCAAAATGCTGAAAGATATTAGTTTAG
Source organism: Icerya purchasi (assembly GCA_039619475.1). Lineage (NCBI taxonomy): Eukaryota > Metazoa > Arthropoda > Insecta > Hemiptera > Monophlebidae > Icerya > Icerya purchasi. Next base: position 447,661,045 of record CM077116.1, on the reverse strand, counting down.
ATTGAGCGGATCGTCGCTTTATACGCATATCAAACCGCTATAATATTTCATGAGAATAAAAATTCATTACTAACCCAGTGGCTATAAAACGGGGAGAGTCAGACAGATATGTGTTCTGTCTCCTACATTATTTAACATTTATGCTGAGCAGATTTTCAAGGAAGCCTTGGAACGCGCTGAAGAGGGCATCGAAATAGGAGGAGTTAAAATTAACAATATATACGATACGCCGACGATACATCGCAGAAAGTTTACAAGATCTTAAAGCACTTATTCGAAGAGTTTAAAATGTCAGCTGCACATATGGGATCTTATTGAACGCGAGAAAGACTAAAATAATAAAGGGGTGCTCCCATATACGCTTCCTCGTAGTGCACTCCGGGCAACGGTATTTATGCCGGCTAAAGTATACAGACGCAGGCGGCGAACTTGTATGTCTCATCATTATGAGCCAACGTCCCCAATCCCGAAACAGCCTTTTTCAAGGATACAAGCAGACGATAATTAAGTAAAATGCTGATACGGCTGCTCGCCATACTAGAAGAAGAAGAAGAAGAAGACTAAAATATAATGTCTGTTTCTCATACAGCAGAAACAGTTCCAAATCTATTCGCGGCAGAGTAATAGAAAGGGTACAAAAATTTAAGTAGCTCGGTATTCAAGCGAATAATAAAGGCAACACTGGTGACGAACTTAGGTGTAGAATTGAACAAGGAAGAAAGGTCTTCAACAAAATGAGAAAAACACTCACAACACACGATTTAAACTTAGAACTGCGTATAAGAATTCTTAAGTGCTACATGCGGAGTACATTGTTATATGGATGCGACTGTTGAACCTTAAAGAAGAGCAATATGAATATCGCTTGGCAGCTTTCGAAATGTGGTGCTATCGAAGGATCCTAAGAATCCCGCGAGCAGCAAAGAAGACGAATCAGGAAATGCTGCATATGATGGGAAATAATGATATGGAACTAATATGCATCATAGAAGACAGGAAGAGGAAATACTTTATTCATGCGTGGATCAAAATCCTCACTGTTGCAGATAATATTATTAGGAAAAATATCGGGCAATAGGAAGGTCGGACGAAGGAGGCGCTCGATGATGTGGGACATCAAGGCATGGTCGGGGATGAATACCGAACAATTAGTCAACCTTGCGTACGAAAGATTTTTTTATTAAGGTCACCTACGATTGAGAACAGTCGGGACTCAAAGAAGCAGAAGAAGTGACAATTTTTAAGTTCAGGTTTACAATTTTAATATAGTTTCGAGTACAGAAAATTCTACGCGCGTTAAATAAGTTTGAGGTGAGAAACTCAAAATTCTATTTCTAGTAATATAGGTGAAATTTTTAGTGCACATACTTTAGCGTTCTTTAGCCCTTTGACCCAAGAATATGCTGTAAATGCGAATATATTTCAGCAAAAGTAGCGTCGCTAGTATCAAAGACACATCATCAGCAGAATTCGATCCATATTTTTTTTTTTTTTTGTACGGGCTTTTCGTTCTTCCCTTCAAACTATTGCTCCCATTATTCAAATTAGATATTTATTATATCGCCGTAAACATCGGGAGTGTCTGTTATCTACAGACAGATATCACATTGTTACTTCAAAGCGGGAGTATTTTAGGAATCGGGATTATTATAAATCGGGGGACCATTCTTCAGAAAAGAGAGTTCGTTGTACAAAAAAATTATTAAAAATCTGAATGAGCAAATTCCTAGCCTTTTCTCCTAGGTTATTAAGAACGGAGTATGTGAGATCATCGAGACCCGGAGAAGAATTCTTCTTAGATTTTACGGTAGAAAAGGGTGGCCCATTGTAGTTCATTGGGGATGTTAAATAGTGCATATCTAAATTGTTCCAGGATACTTCTCTGTGTGGCTGGACTTTTATGCAGTTTCTTCTGTCGCTATTTTTCGGAAACGCTTCCATCAAGGAATTTGTTCGTAATTAAACACGTGTACAAAAAGGACTGACACAGGGTTCATTTCTAAGTGTCATCTTATTTAACTTTTATATTCGGTCTCTTTTTAATGTTCAGCTTTAACGCTAAAATGATATCTTTCACCGATGATTTCGTTATTTACTCCACAAATAAAAACATTTCAAACTGCCGACAATAAATTCAACTAGCTCTTACCTTCTAATTAACCGCATTCTCTTTAGAATCGGCTTAGAAGTGTCTCTTCTGTCACAAGTCCTGTGTTTCTATTTATTCAATTAACCTGCTGCAGATTCTTCGAGAATATCTTCCTATGGGTTCCTATATTAAGTATATGCTAGACTCCGGTGCTCGTTTCACATACAAGAACTCCACGATCGAGTCTATAAAATCCTTAACTCCCTCAAAGCCATTAGTAGTTTTGCCTGGAGTTCAAATCCCTTAATCTTACACTTACTCGTATAAATTTCTATTTATACCTAGACTTGACTACGGTATGTGATATTTTATCGTTCTGCCTCCGAAACTAACCTTTATAAACTAGACAATATTGCTACGAGGTTAATTACGGGTAACATATTAGTTCGTCTCCAGTCACGTGCCTTCAGGTTGAGACAAGCATTCCTCCGCTGTTTACAAGAAGAAACATCATGGCGGATAAATTCCTAGATATTGCAACCTTCATTTTCTACCTCTATCTAGGCGTTTTTTGTTTTTTTTTAATGAAAACAAATCCAGCTGAAAATTTGTCCGTTTTAAAATGCCGCTCCTGGCTAGAAAAATTCCTCTCTACGGTCCTGTTTTAATTTCCGTTTTTCCTTCTTCTTACTTCACAATTTCATAAACCTTAACATCATTAAACTCGCTCGTCCCGGTATCTTGCAGTCCTCTCGCCAGTTCACACGAATTGGTTTTACAGCATTGCTAGAAATATAGATTCCGGACATATCGATGTGTTCACTAATAGTGCCAAGTTCCTCAGACCAGTATGTCGCGTGAATTTTGCCTTTGCTCTAACGGGTGCGACGGTTCCGGGGTTCATGCTTCCTCATGAAGTTTCTCGATTCACTGCGGAGTTATTGGCCATTGATAAGGTCTGTGATTTTATTCTTGACGTCATCGGTGCTCGTGGAAAGTTTATAATTTACAGCGACAATCAAAGCGCCTTAATGACGTTGGGTAGCAGTTCGTTTAATTTTCAGTGTAACCCGTTGGTTTAGGAAATCGAACATAAATATCGTGAGATCATCAATAGAAGTGGAGATATCAGTTTTTGTTGAATTCCTGGACACTTGGATTCGGCTTCGAATAGAATAAAATTCCCGTTTATTCCCTCTTCCGCGACCTACAGTAAAAAATAAAATCTGATAGTCACATTAATTGCATTGAATACAGAAAGTCGCAGACTACCGGTAGGCGTTTTAATATCCTCCATTCTAAAAGTATTTCGGTAAGTTCGATACGCAGGTTTCGTCACATGCAGATTGAGAATAAAACATTCTTTTGCATAGCTTTGAATTTCTTTGATTTCTAGACGTGTAATAGTGATCACGTTCATACCGATTTCATGAACTTAATCATCTATTGTTTTTGCTGTGACAGATTCGAGAATCATAGAACTATGTTTTTAGTTACGTGTTGGGAGCGACGATGTTCAGAGCGATCGTGTTTAGAGCGACCATATTTAAAGCCGACATCTAAAAGGGGTAGGAAAGGTCATGGAAATATCCGATGTACTACTACAATGAACTACGAGCTTATCCAGTTTAATTTTTCTAACAAAACGCCCTATTGTGTAAATGCCCTACATTTTTAGTTAAAAATATAATATTAATGTTAAAAACACATATGAAGACACGTATTACAGAAAATAATTATTATTTAAAAAATATAAAACAGCCTGTGTTCTATATTTTCTAAATAACAATTAATTTCTGTAATACGTGTTTTTATATGATTTTAATAAAGAATATACAGAAAACGGATTCAAACATTTATATATTTTAAATTTAAAAAGTATTAATGATTAAACATGAGTACGCTTCTAATCATGTATTGTATAATTTCTAGCAGTTTTAACATAATAACTTGGTCGCTCTAGTTCGCATATAATAATAGTAAAATAAAAATATCTGAACACGGTCGTCCAAGTCGAATATAATAATAATAATAATAATAATAATAATAATAATAATAATAATAAGGATCCGATGGTCGCTCTGAACACCATTATTGGTGGGTCGCTCTCAATACGACACCAATGTTTTTTGAAGAATTAATCGCTAGCAACTTCTTTCCCCCATACATGGTGTATCATCTTTTACGTTGTAGAGAGGCCACTTCATTTACAGTATTCAAATTTATTGTAAAAAATAGAATATTATCGTCGAGCAGAAAAAAAAAAGTTTATTTGGACCCATTCGTATTTTTAACCGACTTCAAAAAAAGAGGAGGAGATTCTCAATTCGTTTGTATTTTTTTTTATGTGTGTTACTTCAGAACTTTTTTCTAGATGAACCGATTTTGATGATTCTTCTGTTATTTGAAAGCTGGTGCTTCTCATGTGGTCCCATTTAAATTTGATTAAGATCTGATCAGTAGTTTTTGAGTTATCCTTAATAATGCTCGAGGTGTATTATGTGTGGCCTTCATTGTCGGAAGACAGATTTCGTAGCCTAGTTATTTCGGTCAACGATCTGTCGTCGTAATTGATTTTTAACAAGAAAAACATTTAATTGTAAAATAAAATATTTTTTTACAAAAAATAAATACCGACTTCAAGGTTTATTATAAAAATTTAATAAAAATGCACTAAAATGTAAAAAATAATTACTCCCGATAAGAAAATATATATATATCCGAGTGATATACCCTTAAAGGTGATATTATTGTAATTTTTATACAACATTAATACCTTAATTAGAGTAGGATTCTAATTGCATATTAAAATAATAATTAACAACTGCATTAAATGTTCATTAAATTTTTCCTAGATATTGTTATATGCAATTAGAATCCTACCTTAATTAAGGTATTAATGTTGTATAAGAATTACAATATCATCACTCTGATATATATTTTTGCTTATCGGGAGTAATTATTTTTTACTTTCTAGTACATTTTTATTAAATTTTTATAAAAAATCTTGAAGTCGGTATTTATTTTTTGTAAAAAAAGCATTTTATTACTTTGAAAAATATTCGTTTTTCCCTGAGCAACGTATGTCGAATGTTTTCAATTATTTTATCTCTGGTCCATAATTGCACTTCATGTAAGAAGACATTTTCTTGCGTTTCCGGGTAAACATTTTGCAAGTTAACATACTTTCGCTGTTATTAAATGCAATCCGCCTTTTTATTTTTCGATCGCACTTTTCACATCTTTTCTACAATTACAATTTTACTTTAGTCACTCCCAACTTTTATACCTGATCTGAAAATGTTACGCCAAACAAATTTAGCTAAGGAGAAGCAAATCATCCTAGGGGAACGGATTCCGAGGTTTTCTTCAAATTCATTAATAAAGTATATAATGAAAAATCCAATTCCGTAGTTCCCAATATCTCGCCAACGGTCTATGGGATCCGTGTTTTACATCATCTAGGCGCTGTTTTAATATTATTTTTTGTCCTGTATTCTATTTCACCGCTTTTCGAAAGCGTGAATAATCGCTGTAGATTGCAATTCAACCAAGTTAACTAAATGGTTAATTTTTTTTTTTTTTTATTAAATTTTAATTAGATATATATATATATAACAAAAATGAATGCGCCCCATTCGATTAAATTTATTAGGTCATATTAATTTGGTTTTACGACTTGTAACTCTAGGGAATAAATCTTCATTATTTTCTTAATACAAATGAATATTATTTTTACGATTTTTAATCTCCTGTATTGTAAATTTATTAAATTTGTCGAATTTACTTGTTGTTACCAGTTGCTTCGTATTACCATCGAAAACTGTGGTACTGTTATTGCAGCCTCGTAAAATATAATACACGCTCTATTCTGAAAACTGCACCTAATACAATTTTGAGACTCGGAAATTCTATATTTATACAAACGTATATTTTAAATATTCCATGTCAAATTACGAATTGTACATTAAAAAAGTTTCGGGGTAAAAATTGTATTATTTATTCTTTCCGTAATATCCAGAAAATACACTGACCGATGTAATTATTCCGAATTTGCTGAAATTTATCTATATGTATCGTAAAATAATTTTGCGAAATATTTTTCAATTTTTCTACGTTAATTAGGTGATTTTGGAAGTTAAACTGATTTTTATGATTTTACGTTGCTAATTGTTCGGCTGGATATTATTTTTTATATTAAACAATGTAATATTTCTTTTAATTTCCATTTCTATCGGTCTACGTCCTGCCAGAACCAATCCTACTAGGATAACTTACATGTGATTTTTAATTAACATCATAATTCGCTGATCGCTGTTTAACATTTTTTCTTAAATCTTTTTAATTTTTAACATACTAAGATAAAACAAATCTGAGACATATATACTTTTGCTTATATTTTTTAAGAATCTAAAAAAGCGACGATCGATCATAAATTATATCATTGTCTTTTATTTTATTATTATCATTAGAAATTTAGACTGCTATGCGCATAGTTGCGCGAGACGTAATATGATCCATCTGCATATAATTAAGAAAATTATTATATCGCTCTTATATAATAGCAGGGCTTTTTTTTTTTTTTTTTTTTTTTTTTTGGGGCTCGTCAAGGTAAGGAAAGAAGTCGGTTATATTTTGATCCGATCAGAAATTTTATCTAAAAAGGAACAAATAGCAGGAATAATTAGTGGGGAAGAAAAGGACAGGATATAGGAAGCACAATAAGGGGTAGGAAGACCAAGCTTCATATGTACAAGGCAGAACGCTCCACCGAGAGAGAGATGAACACTGGAAAAACACATGATCGCAAATAACTGCATCATCCGGATGGAGAGGACAGTGTGGAGAAGAAATCAAGGAAAAACGAAATCTGGTGGAAGGCAGCGAAGAATGGTCAAAACGCATACGAACAATGGATACAACATCAGAACGCCGAAGGGAGGGATGCAAAAGAAACCATGAATATGCAGGAAGAGTAGGCTAAACTGACAGATGAAATGAATAATTATTAGAAAAGGAGGAAACATAGGTGTCCGACCGAAATCGCATATGAAAGCTTTTACAAATTGATAGAAGGTTATCGGATGGAATTTTTTTTAAAAAAGAAGGCGAGAGGAAGCAGTAGCAGCCCGAGCCAAGACTTTAATTATTTCTTCTTCCTTATTTTCCGCCAGAATTGTTAATCTAGGCGTCTTGCGTTTTATCGATTGACTTTTTTCCATCTTTCAAACCAATCAATATATGTACATATTTTTGTTGTCAAAATTTTTGTTTTAAAATATTTCCCGGTTAGGTACAGACACGGAAAGAAAGTAGATATTATAATAACTCCCGTGATCAACTTTGTCTTCAAAACGCGTCGGGGTATTTGGTAAATTAAATAATTGTTTTAAATTGGTGTTTAAAATTAATTATTGTACAACATAAAAGAAACAATGGGTGAAATAAGCAGATATAGGTATTATTACATCTTTACTTCTAGTATGTTGTTTGGTTTTTTTTTTTCTTGATATTTTTCAAGTTCCAACTTATTAGTGCTGATTTCCTTCTGGCTAAATTAAATTATTAGTCGACAATTATAATAAATTTTTATTCGACTCACTTTTGTACAGAGTTTTAACTCTGTGTCTGTTATACCGAGTCTGTGTTAACATTTTTCTGCATTTCACTTTAAGAGAACAGCTACTTTTTTAACCGGTATTTTATACCGTTTTTGAAAATACGAAAATATTAAAGCGGTAGGTACGTCTGCACACATTATACCTATATATGTATGTATGGCGCAAAAGTCACACAACAGATTTGCATAGATTTATTTACAAGAAACGTAAACGATCGCATTAATTATACCTAGAGGCGGGGCAAGACCTAAATTTTATGTGGGCAAGGTACATTTTGCGAGGCCCTCTGGTAGCGTAAAAAGACGGATTTTATAAAACAGAAAATTATTGCAACTGTCCAATTTTTATTCATAAAAATGCAAACTATTTAACAAAAAATAAAAGAAATTAATTAAAGAAACAGAAATTCCCTACTTTTAACCTTACTGAATATCCCAATAATAGTATTGTAATTCAGCATAAATGCTGTATCTGCTCCAATATATAAAACTGCCAAAGCTGATGTCTTTCCTTACCCGTTGTATTTCTTAAATTATTTTTAATTAGTTTTAATTCTGAAAAGCTTCTTTTAGCGGATGCTTTACCAGTCTTGTTAGCAAAATTTGAACGACTATGTAAATATTTGGGTAAATTTCTTTCAATCTATTTTCCGTTATGTATTGGAGCAGATGTTTCACATCTTTAATGAAGTTGGGTAAATTTGGGGAGCATTGTTATTAATTCTCCATACAATTCGTAAGGTTGGAAGTCGCTGCTCTCACCCACTCGCAGGGCAGTGTGTAAATCTTGACGATTTTTTACTAATTGCTCTTTGGTAATATACTTTTTAACTTGTTAAAGAAAACCAACATTTTTAAAATATCATTTAAAAGAAATAAATCTTGAATCCATATTACTTATTATAGAATCAATCATAGTATTCAAAAGAAATCTATTTCAAACCGTCTATTAGGAGACACTGTATACAGGTTGATCGCTGCCTTTATAATCGAACATCCTTTTCTTTTTTGGCTACCCTTTTATTTTTATAGTCTTCTGGTAGATCATAACTGTTTTTCTCAATAAATTGACGAGCATCGGACAGGCATTTTTCGGATCCAGTTCGTCCGTATTCTTTGACCCAGCCACAAAATGTACGTAAATATTCAAGAGCAATGCTTAAATGGACATGTACAAATTGCCGTAATTTGCTTATGACATTAACTCTGAATAATATCTCATACCATGCATGTAATGATATGATATGAATTCTGAATTAAACATTTCATTTAAAACCGAATCACAATAACTGAGTGTGACAGATTGTTCAGTTTGATATTTTAAGCTTTCGATGCGTTCAAAAACATCATCAAATTGCAATAATACGGCCTTCAATGCTTCCATTCTGCTTTCTCACCTTGTGTCTGACAAAGGTTTCATAGTAAGCTATAATTTGCCTTTTTGATTAATTTCCAGCGTTTGCTAGAACTTGAAAATAGCAAATAAATTTTCTGAATAAAACCAAAAAGTTTTTGCTGCCACAGAAGAATTTTGTACGTCTACCAACAGCAGCAGATTCAAGCTATGACAACCGCACGGTGTAAAAAATTCTCCCTGTGATTAATATTTAATATTCGAGTTTTAACTCCACCATTTACGCCTACTATATTTGCACCGTTGTCGTATCCTTGGCCATGATACTTTTGAATATTTAAGCCATTTCTTTCAAGCTCTCCCAATATTGCATTAATTAAATATATTCTCCAATCGTTTCAGTGACAGCAAGAAATACGATAAAATTTTTTTCTATTGTGATTTATATGTTTGATTAGTTTACTCTGGCAGCCTAAAACGATCATAAATCGACGACTGACCGAACAACACTCAAATTCGACATGTCGCGACATCTATCTCTATTGTACTTTATTAAAATTAAACTATAAAAAAAAATTGGCAGTTCGGAGAGTTGCTAATTATATTTATCGTTTTATGACGATTAAAATTTTTTCGTCACGGTCATGGCTTTTAAGTACCTAATGCATAAACCCTTGAGGCGCGAGGCCCCTTGGACCGCGAGGCTGTAGGCGGTCGCCCACGTCGCCCACGCCCTACTCCGCCCCTGATTATACCGTACAACTAGAAATATTTGTGCTCAAAATGATGTCCGTTTTCTTCAATGCATAAAAGAGCTCGCCCTACGTACAGCAGCACAGGTTCTCTCTAGGTGAAAAGTCACTCAACGTTTGAATTTCACTTTCTATGAACGTTTTCATGTGATTAATATTTCGGAGTTTATGTTGAAATATATTTTATCTTTTAGCACCCTTCTGAGTGAAAAATCACAAGAGGTGAGATCCCATGACCGTGGAGGTTATTATTCTGTGTTTCCTCTTCGCCCTATCCAGTCAGGAAAATTTTCGTTCAAGTACCGACGAACTTTATTTGAATAATGCGATGGAGCACCATATCTTATTGGAGTATCATTTCTTTACTTTCAAACAGTTCGTTAGTTCGATTTTAAGTTCTCGTAACATTTCGCGAGATATTTTTCTCCATTTATATGTCCACTGAAACCGATAATACTGAAATTGCTGCTCATACAGGAACCCCCCGGAACATTTAATTCACTTGCTAATATTAAGCGAGAGTTTTAACTAGCCCGGTACATACACAATTGTGCTCATTAACACGGTCGTTCAATTTGAAAGTTGCTTCGTCACTCCGCAATATTGATTTATAAAAATTTGGGTCAGCTTCACTTCTGAGAACGTACCACTCGCACAATTCCATTCGTCTATCCGGGTCATCTTCATTTAAGGCCTATGAAGGACGATAAGCATTCAAGTCGAGCTCTTTCATTATGAGCTGTAAAGAGTGGCACGATATTGTATGCAACTCTTCAGTCATCTTTTTTGTACATATATCGGGTTACTGGACATATGCTTGGGCTACTACTAGCTGAATATTTTCTTCTGCCCACGTACTTCTCCGGCACCCTGAACGTGACGCGTCTGTAACGTTGTCTGTTTCTTCGAAATTTTTTTCCAACCCTAAAACCGTACTTTTCTGTTTGGAAACGGAATATTCGGAAATGCAAACTATTTTTTAAATTCTTCATAATCACCAGCAAGTTGATAATACGAGCGTACTAAACTTCCTTCAATTGTAAATTTGTAACGTGGATTGGCTATAATTCACCACGTTAAAATGATCACATAAACAAAGATGGTAGGCAGCAAGGAACAAGGGAGTAGAACGTGCATGCGTAGTGATAGCGATGCGTGACTTTTACGGTTTGTGAACTAAGCCTAGCATTATGATTTATTAGTTTACTGACAGCTTAGACAATTGTTGTATGTCCACACGAAGAATGTATGCTTATAAAATCTTACATTTTCATTGTAAGTTTTATTCGTGTAAAATTATTTTTTTACCGAAGATGCTAACAGTATTGGGGACGACGGTTTTTTATTTTCGTTATTTTATGCTGAAGCTTTATAAGTTTTTCGTCTATTTTTTAAGAAACAAAACGGAAAGTGAAAATCGTCGAAGCTAATGAGATATTGAAAGTTAACATTTAAGCGAAAGCCGAAATCATTTATAAAACCAAGGTCAAAGTGTTGTTTTCCCATTTGCTATGAGCTAAAAACAATCTCGGGCCGTTTCATTTTAAAAACGAGTTTTTATTTTAGTGTCGGTTTTATCGATACTAAATAAATTGCCCCCCCCCCCCCCCCGGAATATGTTTTTTGTGATTTCTCTAGTTTCATCCACTATGAAACCAACCGATTTTTCGTTTCCCGTAATATTATTTTTCTATCGATTCATTTATTTGTAATAATTTAAAATGAATCGAAAATTTAACTGTAAAATAAACAGAAAAAAAACGGAAAGCCGGTCAAGTCCAAGTAGATACGCAATGAAAATCGATTACAACGATATACCCCGACTGTGTATTGTAGAAACGAATATTTCAAGGATCGATGGTACTATCTCGCAGGAGTAGTATAATGAAAAATTAGTTATTAGGAGTAAAATTTTGGTACGCAGACAATAAATTATCGCCTATAACGACCCGACGATACAAAATTTAATTTAATAACTTAATAAAACGATAAAAAATAAATTATGAATAAAAAAAAAAATGATGAATGGCCAAATGACGAATGCTAGGCACATAGGGAGGGGGGAGAAAAAAAAAGTAAATAAATAAATAAACAAATAGTCGTTCTTCTTCGGTGAAAAAATAAAGTAAGCGCCAAATATCGAAAAAGTTATTCTTTACGCTGCTTTGTTGTTAAACTGTAAAATGAACGAAAAAAACTGCAGCTGTCGATCTTGTTATAATGAAAGATTGAAAATTACAAATTTCTTCAGAAGCAAATAAAAACGTATCGATTGTTTTTTCTCTTTTTTATTCCTACATCAATTTAGGTTCTATTTTTTTCGTTATTACATACATTTTCTTGTATAAAGAAAAAAATTGATGTTTGAGCTCTAGGAGGGGAAAAAAAAAATAGCCATAATTATAAATAAATGTTTATTTGCTCGATCAGTGAAAAAAAGTTATTCGGCAAAATATTTTACAAATATCCTTTGGTAATAGTAAAAAATAGTTTTTTTTTGTTTTTTTTTTTTTTTTAGGCCTGTCAACCGGGGACCTTTACCCAGAAACAATTAGAATAGGAAGGAGTCGATTTTATCTTTATGCGATATTAAATGTTGTTAGCAGAAAGGAACAGATAATAGAGGAACAATCTGCGGAGAGGAAAATGATAGGACATAAGAGGCGCAATATGGGGTATAGGAAGACCAAGTGTCTTAGCAAACTGAAGTAGAAAGCAGAGCACTCAGCAAAATAGTTAATTTACTCGACGATGTAACGACAAACTAGTTACAGCGAGAGACATCAGATTATTCATCCCTCCGAAGTCGTTAAAACCGATTTTCACTGCATCTTTTGCGCGCAGATTGTCGCACAGTTCATCAAAAAATTACACACATAAAAAAAAAAAGAAGAAAACCTCACAGGGAAGCGTACTTTTAAAAAAGACACACTCGACATTTCGTGAAAAGGATTCTCCTCTGTAAGGTTCATTTCAATCACTTTCCGAAATTCGTTTAATGTCTCGATATAGAATATCTTGTAACTTTTTCTTGAAGCTCATTTATCGCGTTTGATTAATTTGTATATACATACTTAACTCGATCAATTCGAATGTTTTTGATGTTCAATTCGTTTCGTAGGCAGTATAACGAACAAAATTCGAATGTTTCCACTTCGCAGTTATTTTCTTTTTCCAGGAACACACGATGATAAGCACGTTCTAATATTGTAAAAAGTAAAACGGGGCCTCTACATTGAACGAAGAGATATTTAAAAAAAGCAAAAAAAAAAAGAAGAGGTTTCGTTTTTGAAATAATTTAAAATATGATATTTTTGCAAAATACACATTTTCTCAATTTATTCGTGCTTGCCGTTACTGAAATATATGCGCGTCGCGTTAAGAACTGCGTTTTAAAAACATTTATTGATGTTAAAAAAAGTTCGGGGGATTTGGCATTTTGGTAATTTATAAACAGTTCGAGAAGAGGTGCATTTCTATTAAAAATGCTAATGCAATAGCGGAAACAGTCGCGTTTTAAAGACCGCGCTGGAACCTAAAGAAACGCTAGATTCCTTTATACGTGACGATAAGAAAATGGAGCTTATAAAACGGTTACTAGATTGATGAATTTGAACTTTAGGAACAAAATTTATGTCGCGCAGAACGGAAAGACCAAAATAACGAACTCGAAGGAAATAATAAAGTTGAAATTGGCACCGCGAATGCGGCTCAGACGCTATAAAGAGACGCAAATGCATAGGATGTGAAAGAAGATTGAAATCGACTTTTTCATTTAGCCCCGTGTAAATTTTAATACTTCTCTAGTGTGCGAGTGGAAAAATTATTAAAGCGGAAGTGGTTCGGTAAATTAGGGAAAGAATCAAAAACTTATGAAAGCCCCCTCCCACCGCTGAAGTGCAATTTTTGCTGCAGTTCGGCTCTTGCGGCTAGGAGATTAGTCGAAATTTAATTCGCTAATCGGGGGCTATGAAATTCAGATTTTAATTCGGACTACCAACGCCTTTCAAAAGTTATTACTAACGGTAACACTCGACTCTGTGTTAAAATTACAACGCGGTCGGCAGCTCTTTGTCTTCAACCGTCCCGAAAATGGGAATTAGCACGAGAAATGTTCTTCTACGATAATTGAACGCGAAAAATAACGAGATGGAAGACCGAAACGAAAATAGTGAACGCGGAACGAGTCATCAAGCTTTGCGGAATCGAGTTCGTAAACAAATTTTAATACAGATCTGCGAATTCCGGTGGGACTTCACGATTGAATATGTTCGTTATAGGTTTCTTTACGCTTTTTTATCGACGACAGACAGTCCAATTTTTGAACGAAAAATTATTTTTTTCAAAAAACATAGAGCTAATATTTCATTACATAAAGGGGACGGATAAGCGGGAGATGAAACCAGGACCATCCTGACGGAGAGTTACGAAACACAGTCGGTCTTTCTGAACTATCGAAAGAGATACTGTCCGAAGATGGTTTGTCAAATACGAGGAATCTCTCTACTCCGGTTTCGAACTAACCACAAGCAGCTCGGTTTTATCGCATGCACCCGTGAATTCTACCCCGATCTAGATAGGGTGTAATTTAGAAAGAAATATCAAGTCGCTCCTAAATTTTTGCGCAATTTGTAAAAAATTTTTTACGACATAAGCATCTTTCTACTGACCGACCACACCATGTGGAAGCCACAAATCGTTATATTCTTCGGCGACGTTTTAAATTTTCGATATAATTTGCGAATCGACGTGTAAAACTGATTGCGTTTCAGGGAATTCTATTACGTACGAGATCGGGACAGTCTCGTAATGCTCAATAGCGTCGTGTTATTCGTACATGAGACAATACTCTGCGTTCAATGCCACCGTGTACGTAATCGCACACGGAACCGTAATCGTTTTGCCTAATGGTTGCATGCATTCCCAAGTCTGCGCCTTCCAAGTGAGACCGTTAACCAATAAATGTATATTTTAATAATTTCATTAATTTTATCAAAATTGTGATGGTCGAATTGTTCTGGTCACTTTCGGGCGTCGATATAAGAATCAAAATTAATTCAAACGAATTCGAAAAAACTTTTATCTAAGGCAGAGAATTATTGCGTAATTTTTCAAGTACTTTTTTTTTGATAATTTTTTCTTCTCGAGGTCACTTTTAGCGCAATTACAATAAAACTCGATAGAAAGTTCGTAGATTAATAATTGAACATGTCGAAAAAGGAACAAAAGTGTATTTTTTTCTAAGCTCTATCGAAGCGTTCGAGTCGCAAATATTAAAATTAAAACCGAAGAGTTACATCCGGCTGTCCCTACATTATTACAACAATAAATAGTACATCTAAGTCTAAGTTAATATTACACGTATAAACGATTAATTAATAATAAAAGTAAACAAATTTTGACAAAAATCATATTTTTGTAAACTTACACTTATAGACGAGGTAATGAGAATGATTTTACATTTAATTTGTACACAAAATATACACACACACGCGCACGCACTAACACGTACATATATGGATGCATTCAGTTTTACTATTATCGACGGATAGAGTAGAATAAAATTATTATACGTCGTGTTCGGCAGCGAGAAAGAAAACAAAAAAAAACAACACATATACGTATTAAATTTATAAGTACGATAGATTGTCGATTTGAAAAAAAAAAATCTCAAAAACGCTGTTTTATTATTTTGCTTCAGCCAGCACGCGAATAAGCAATTAATCGGGAAACAGTTGCTTGAAATGTTCTGAATATTCTTCACTATAATCGTAGACGAAAGCAAACTCGAAAGTTTTTAAATATCGTTTATGTTGTACCGGACATTTATCCGACACTTTTACTTGCTGTGAATTTAGATAGGCAAAAGAACCATGCGATTAAGTCAATATATACATACATAGAGATTAATGTCATTTTTAGGCCAGCCGTGGGTAATTTGAAAAATCATGTAGCCTATTTCGTATCAATTATAAAATAAACGTTTAAAAATGGCATGGTTTTTAAATGAATATAGTAGATTATCATCTGGGTATGTAGGGAGTATCCATTTGGCGAAGTCCGAACGATCTAGTTTGTATACATACATTATACATATGTACATATATTTATATATACATACATATATATATATATATATATATATATTTATTTATTTATATATATATTTATTTATATATATATATATATATTTATATATATATACATGGTAGCGCGGTAGCCTAGTGGTTAAGACGCTTGGCTACCAAACCGGAAGTCACGGGTTCGAGACTTGTCTCGTTCCGAATCCAAGTCTAACTGTAAACCTCAACTTTACAATCCCCGACGCCCTGAGATTACTCTTTACTTTTACTTTACTTTATATATTTATTAATATTTATTTATTTATATATATATATACCAGCATCATGAACATCAAAAAATTATAGTTTTACTTGAAGCATGCATATAAAAATTAATTATCGTCGAAAATAACTATTAAAATCTTTTCTCTGCTGCGATGATAAAAGATAACTAACTGATGTAAGCATAAATTGAACATCGATATCTTTTTTTCCAGACTTATTTTTAATATAGCGGCGGAAGGGAGTACTCGCAAAAATTCTGGAATATTGGTACACAATTAAAACATCAACTGTATACGATTACACGACAAAATATTTCTAGATTAAATATAAACGCGCGCTTTTTATATTTAATCTAAATCATAATTTTTAAATAATGTGCGCAATAAATTCTTTAATAATAACGATAAAATATATTGTTTCGTAAATTTCACTTTGGGAGGGTTACTGCCATTTTTCTAGCTGCCCTAAACATGTTTTTATTAGGTCGAAAAAACGCATTGCAGAGAAAAATTTCAGGACATTGGTACAGACACAAACTGTACGCGCAAGTATGCGACATAATATTTTTTCGAAAATGCTATTTTAAGGAAAAATGGACCAACTACTAATGACGTAAATCAGAAAATATTGCGAGCAGGTGATTACAGGGCGAAATAAGTTGAAAATATGTGAAATAACCATCATGAACTTGGAATGAACTTAGCGGATTGCGTTAAAAGATTAATGTATTTCTTTTGAGGGAAAAAAGTAAAAAAACAGGATAAGAAAATGAAAGATTATTTTCGTATTTACAGAAATACACGTATAAAAACGAAACCACGAATGTATTTTCGTAAATTAATTTCAGTAATTCTTTCCGGAAAGGGAATTGTCGAAACGTTTTTTCACGTATAAAGAACGAATGGATCAATTAATACGGTAAAAACGTTCGGTTGTAGCAGGATCGAGTTTTATTGAAAAAATGATATAAAAATTAGCTCGGCAATTCGAGGAATTTTAGGCCAGACTGGCCGTAAATTTTCACTTTATCGGCCCTATCACGAGGCGTATCGACAGAATTTTTAACTTTTGGGCTATTGCAAGCTTTAAGGCGGTAAAAGAATTCAAATGTTACTCGGATCATTTACATAATTAAACTGGGCCAGGAGACCGCTCATGCCTGTAAAATGTATTGTGAATCGAAATTCTCACTGTATTATAATATTACGCGCGCTGTGGTACATCTGAAAAAAATATTGTCGAATATTCTACTTTTGGTTTTTGATAGACTGCGGTAAAGGATAATATTCTTTAGAAGTGTGCGATTGTCCGTTAACAGAGATTTATTACTACTCCCCGGGCAATCGGTATCCAAAAAATTATTACGGAAATTTCGTTAAATTTTCAACGGTCTGTAGCCGTGTTGACTTTTACTGCGAAATGATTAATACTTTGTTTATATTTAACGAGAGGAAAGAAGAAAAACGACAACAAGCCGAGTTTGTTTTTGTGTAATTTTATTAAACGATTTCGTTCATCCGCGTATTATCGATAGCTCTGTCTCGTATTCGAATTCGCGTATCGACTACAGTGAGCATAGCGGCAGCATCAAACCGGTACCCAGAGAGATTATATCGGATACCGGATCATCCTGCACGTGTTAATTCGATCCGCGAAAAGTGAAAGAAAACAAAAGTGAAAGACATTTACGAAATGAGGCAGTTCTTCCGGATCGGATGATACGCTTTACACGTAGATGAACCAGATGAATCGAAGCCGGTGCAGCGAAGAAAGAGAATTAATCCATTATTTTCCGACGGATGGTAACGATTGAGGCGACATTTTATGGCACAGTCAAATTATTACCCGTACGGCGGATAATCGATGTTTACATTGTGCTAGTGTACGGAATCGCAGTTTTAAGTGGGAACATTTTTAATAAGTCAATTTCGGCTTAATAGCCACTTAAAACTGTATGAATTAAAGAGCACGGTTTTCGAAATCGGCGTTTCAAACGAAATGTTTTTTAACTTCTACATTCTCTACTCTGCCGGTGAAAATAAATTTCATCAAAAAAAATGACAAGATA
Source organism: Icerya purchasi (assembly GCA_039619475.1). Lineage (NCBI taxonomy): Eukaryota > Metazoa > Arthropoda > Insecta > Hemiptera > Monophlebidae > Icerya > Icerya purchasi. The sequence continues at coordinate 447,642,815 of CM077116.1, read as the reverse complement.
TGCGATTAATATTAATATAATGATGTAGAATATCTCCAGCTCCGACAGGTGAAATAGTTCAGTTTGCGATATTAAAGACTATTCCATCGTTTTTTATTGATATATATATATTGATATGGATATATATATATATATATATATATATATATATATATATAGGCATGTCATTTTTTTAGCCAGCTACCGTAATGTTAGATTAGTTAATTGTGTTTCGTTCGGGTAAAATACCCCGCTGGCGAACCTTAAAACTTCCGGAAATTTTATAATTGACGCCCCTAAAAAAAAACAAAATAAAAAAAAAAAAATTTTTAATCTATCGTAACCAGTTGTTTGCACTGTACTGCTAAGTCTTATTTAAGTGATTACTACGATTAACTTGCTACAGTATTCGTGTAAGTACTGATATACATACGCATAAAAACGACGGGGCCATTTTTAATTTCACAAATTTTTTAGCTATTTCTCCTGTCGGTTATTACCAGAACGGGGTCATATTCCGTAAAAATCTTAAAAGCATCTCAAAATCTACATATTAGCATTGCATAAATGGACTAAGGTTTAACGAACTGAACGGAATTGTGCTGTTTTATATGATATTTACATTTTACAGGCCCAACGTCATCGCAAGCATCGGGCTAATTTTGTCGCATTGAATAATAGACGTAATAAGCCTATTATTAAACACATACATTTCAAGAAAAATACACGATGCGTGCTGTTCCGGTACGCAATTTGACTACAACAAAAGTACAACTCTAAAAACACAAGTAAGAATAACTCTCGTATATTACAAATGCGCGAATCAAAATGAAAAAAAAGAAATCTCATTCGACGCGATTTTTAACGTATAGTATGTTGCACACTTTAAAAATAAATAAGATAAACTAAAGAATAGTATAAATAAAAATTAAAATAAAATAAAAACAAAAAAACAAAAAAAAAGAAAAAAAAAAAAGAAGAAAAAAAGGTTTATACATGTTAGACGATGTGTTAGCATATTGGTGAAGCGATAGGAGGTTGACTGGTTATCGAATAATGAGTAGAAACCACCGGATGGTCTGCACTGGACTGTACCAAAGCGACTCCGGGAGCAGCCGTCGTCCAATTCGTAAGGCCTTGCAGAGCACTGAACGGACTGGAATGGTCTCGGTCTATTGGCGGACCAGCGGCTGCGTACAGGCCTTTGCTTATCGCTTCGTTGTGAAGAGACATGATCAGTCTGCTGGCTGCTTGCCTTTCAGCCTCCCTTTCCTCCGCTGTCTGTCTTCTGTAACAGAGAACGTAAGCGTACCTGGTTAAATTCGAAGCTCGTAAGTTAACTTTAACATTACCGCTCATATCGATTAATTACGAAACCATACTATCGACGACGCATTAAAAAAAAACACCCGACCTACATGTTTTGAAAAATATGAATCCTTTTTTTTTTTTTTTTTTTTTGAAATAAGTTTCGGTTTCGCAAGGCTTTATTAAGGTACGTTTGCGACTGTTTGACCGATTTTATTCGAATTGCTCTAAAATTTACAGACTCTTCCTAAATGGAGCGAAGTAAATTTTGATCAACGATTTTAATAACGAAACAGATGTGGCCAGTTAGATAATTCAACCTGACCATTGAGACAATCTGCTCATCACCTAACAAACTTAATTCGTCGCATTATTATTACTATTACTAATATTCGAAATTTTACTTTCGTTAAATACGGAGAGGGGTTGTTACGGTCGCCATTATTTCGATTCATTATATCGAGTTCTTCTCTCGCATCATAATCATATTAATAAAATCCGGGATAGCGCGTTAAACGATTTTATCTAAGCGAAACTTTTATCACTAGCATCGCGGCTACTGATCACAGAACCCGTAATTATTGCACAATACAGGTTTTAAAGAATTCGAAAAAATGAACGAATTCTGTACATTATTAAGTTTGTAGCATAAAAATAGGTAGTACAAAAGGCGCTCTCGTGCCAGAAAATTAATCGTAAGATTTGCTTAAGTAACACGTCAGATATCTCGCGACAGTTCTCGATTGTAGGCAGCGAGTGATTTCCGGAATTGGGAGATTTTAACAGAGAATGCGAAATTACTTTGGACGGCAGAAAATTCGACGATCAGAACGGATTTTCGAAACTCACGGAACACCTTTAATGAGCAATAGCGACCGCACATAGTATCTATAGTTAAAAACCCTAATGCACAGACGGTCAACGAGGAGATATGATGCACACGTACATATTTCGATGATGTATCTAATAGCACGTTTCACAACAAACTATAATAGTACATTTGCCAACATGAATAAGCCTGCCACGGTATTCCCAAGGAAGATTAGGCGCTAATGTAGGAACGTTCTGGAGGACGAATGATGGAGGGACACACTTGTAAAGAACATATCCGTTTTCATATAGATAATAGAATCAAAAACGTGTCCCCTTTCGCGAGAAAATTACAATCGTCGAGCCTTTTTTCCCCTTAACCGGGCTGTATAACGCGCAAGACTAGCAATCAAGTGTATCGCGTATATGCTTTAGTGAAAAAGCGACAACAATAAAATTTAATAGCCACCGTGAGGTGACAGCTATTTTTCAAATGTTATTCGGTCCTTATTATTTCGAGTAAAGTTTAATTTAATTCGATTTTAGGTAAACTACGCTTTCCCAGCCGATTTTATAACTCTACAGCTTCTTCTTACGTTCCCGGATCAATGAATCAAGTCTCATTTCGCGTCTTCTTCTATCTTCTCAAACTGACTGGACTCTATCTCTTTTTATCTCTCTGCGCGGTCGAAAACATTCTTTCGTAATTCTAATTCTTCTCGCAAAATCGACGGAATTTCCTTCCGCATTCCTTTAAAACCGAAATTTTTTCTCCCGAAACTAGTTTAACTTCTTTCTTCATTTACGTTCTACCATTTCCTCTATGAATAATTCCGATCCCTAAATCCAATTATATACCTCATTTTGCCCAATCTCACATATTACCCGCATAGGGGAAACGTTTAACAAACGCGTTGTTTGACGGCTTGAACAAAAAACAGCCTTCTACCGAGAAAATTTCCACCTTAATACATTTTTTATGGATATGTGTACATTTTGTGCATGTCGCTTAGTGACCAAAAAATTTCTTATCATTTCCATTGTTGATATATTTCTGCGGCCTTTTTCTTTTTTTGTCTTTTTTATACTGTCCGGGCTGTCATCCATTTAGCCCCATCTATTCATAAATTAAATCGATACGTTATTATTAATTATAAAACGGGCCGTGGCAAAAATTGCAGTATGGCCGAAAGTAAATAATGAACACTACACATATATGGAAAAATCCGCATGATATTAATTCTTCATAGAAGTTTTTCCTGTTGTGTTCGTATCTGTCGCAGCTGAACAGCTAATGATTAATGTCACTAAACAAGGGGTAAATAACTGTTGCAACCAGAGGAGTCCGCGAAATTTAGTGCTGCTGCACGGGAGTGCTCCGTACGCAATCTACAAACTAGCATGACTTACGAGTAAGATGACTGGGAATAAGACAATCAGAGTACCAAGGAAACGGAGGGATAACGGATTAAACGATATCATGTCTACTAGTATCTATAGGCTATTCAATTTTCCGAGGCAGTGGCATGACTACTATGACGTACGTCTGAGGAAGAAATAAACGAGAATCCAATTCCTTTCGAAGCAGTTAGTCGCGGCCTCGTCAACATCGTCATTTAGCCCAATACCGCGATGATTGGAAATCCGACAAAAGTTTGAATAGCCATTGTAGCTAACTTTAACTCGCGCTAGTTTGCAGAACGAATCACTCGTTTCGGTGGTTGCCGATTCTCTTACAACGTTCAAAGTCACATGATAAGTATCTTTCGTAAGATTTCTACAGCCCTTGTGGTCTGTCACAGGCGTGACTTACGCTGCAGTGCTATGTAAGATGACATATAATTAGTAAAAATACCGCGGTTTAAAGGAAATCAAAAAAAAAAATCGATTCAAAATTAAAATTCCGTTCGTTTCTCGCTTCCGCTAGTTGGATTTTAATAGTTCTATCGACTTTTTCAATTGTGTGACATTTCCGATACTACTCGAAAGACAATTAACGCGATTTTTCATTTCTTTCTTTTTTTTTCAATATATGGACATTCCCTGAAGAACAGAGAAAAAGCGGGGGAAAAGACCCAGATCAACGTTTCGCATGATTTCACCTTTTATGGAACCTTGTTCGCTTCGTTTTTTTTCTTCTTTCCTGGGTTTAAAGGAAATCAAGAAAAAAATCCATTCTAAATTAAAATTCCTTCAACTAAATTCGAATTCCCGCAATCTCGTATTCCTTCTCTCTTTTCATTCTAAAATTTCATCTGGCATACCATTTTCTTGTTAAACTATTACATCGGCCAAAACCCTGGTATGTTTTAATTCGCTTAACTATCTGCTACTTACAGCTCTATTGTAAACATGTAGATATAATAAAATTTCTACATACATATATTATAGAATAAATTATTCGGCGTTAAAGATTTTTCCATCGTACTCTCTTCAGCCTATTTTTTAATTATGGGTTTTATTTTAAGCAATGTATAATCAACCCGCGTATATGAAAAAATACACTATTATTTAACGTTCACTTTTACCTACTTATGAACCCTTTTATAGACTATGTACTAATTTTGTAGTTTAATCGGTTTTCCATTGGATCCGGCTAAAAAAGTATAATAATAATAACAACATAAGCGTACCTAGGCCAGTTTTTCGAGGGGGGGGGGTCAATTTAAAAAAAAAAACACTTGACAGAAAAAAGGATATTACTTAGTAACTATATTTTATTAATAATCTCTTGTACAGTAGTTTCTAAGTGCGTAAGGATTAGGATTACTTCTGTTCGTTTTAATTTGGAGAATAATTTACACACTAATATATATGTACATAGTTAGTTGTACTGTCAAAATACCTGGTACCAAAAGGCATCTTACGACCGTAAAGCGACAATACAGCAACGTAAAAATCTATTTCTGCAGGGGTTTAAACCCCCAAATCCCTCCCACCCCGGTACGCCTATGAATAATAATAATAATTGTCTGACGATGCGTTATTGTCATTTTTGGATTTTCACGAAGGTGTATAAACAAACTTCACCATACGCACAGGTTGTTGCGGTAAGTTTTTTGCAACTTATAAAATTTTTACGTTAAATCGAAAAGAGTTTTTTTTTTTTCATTTTTTCCATTTATCATCCTATTCTTGATAATTTTTACTCTCCATTATAAAATTATCGAGTCCGGATAAATCCAATAATGACGAGATCATTCTGTTTAGGACCGCACAAAAATTAGTCCCGCAATAGTACGTCATACGGAATATTTTCCTCGTGTATAATTTCGTTTGTTCTCAAAAAATAAGAAAAAAAGAAAACAGTTACCAGTGCGAGACAATAAAAAAGAAAAATGACGATAAAAACGGTAATGGTATTAATAAAATAAAGCACGTCGGGGACGTTTATTAAAAGAAACAGTTGTCTTTTTACACAGGCATTATTTTTCTGATAGCGAGTTTTTCCTTTCGAACGTTTTATTACGATGTACTCTGTCAACGTTGACTTTGCGAGCGGTATTCAGCGGTCGCTAATTGAGGGAAAAATTGATTGAATTTTGATTGCTGGAAATATAAAAGAGCGCTATTAAATCAAAGAATTTTCCTTCGACAACAGCAACAGGTAAGAGGTTTTTTTATTAATGTATTACACACACGGGGCCGGTTAATGGTACACATAAGAAGGCAATCGGTGAGCCCAGTGCCGGACATTAATGAGGGACCGACCGGACAGATAGACGAGCTGTTGAGTGTGCGAAGTAGAACGCGACCGCCGAAGGGAGAGATAGGCGATTGAATTAATTTTAAGAGTCTGCGCACGATTTACGACTAATGTCTTAATTTGCTTTTATTGGACGTGCGTATGGAAATATAATCAACGGAACAGAAATAGCTCTCAGAATGACTTAATTTCCCCGATTTAATGGCCCATTAGTAACAGTTTCGTTTCTCATGTTCTTTTCCGGATCCGATCCGATCCGATTCGATGACGACGCTGTTCGGCATTATTCCGTGCTTAAGAAATAAACTTTATTCCCGCTTTGAAAACGCTTCGCGCGTACTGTGTACCAATGTGCTATCGTTTTTTTTTTTGGCGGCGGGGGGGGGGGGGGTTATTTTTTTTCTTTGGTTTCCGAGAAGCGTCTTATTTTCGGGCGGCTTTTGTAGAGAACGATCGTTGTCGGCCTCGGTGCTCCTGAAGTCCCCGAGTCTCAGTCTTTAAACGTTGCGGGTATAACGTGTTACAATGTACCAAAATTATCTTCGAGAAATGATCTAGGCGACACCTTGAACATGGGATCGAGTACGCATTTTAATAAGAGTCGAAGATAATGGTAATCTGTGGTTAGATGTTTTTACATTTGCGCTTTCCCAGTAAGAGGATTTCGAAAGGGAAAGAAAATATAACTGATAACGTGTAGACGACTATGGTAAATTACTATAATCTATCTCTTTAAATCTGTTAATTCGCAGTGTGTTAGTTTACAAATGCTATTATAATTAGGAATGCCGTAGCGTTTATTTATTATCTTCGTGTCATCAAACAACGCGTAAAACGCGAAGGCTACGTGTATTCGTAGATAAAAAGACCTTTCTACGAAATCTTATTTCTAAAAGATTGAAATATTTTATTAAAGCTAATTCTTGTAAATAATTATTACGATTTTTAAAAAAAAAAAAAAAAGTGGTGTACTCGAAAAAATTTTTTATAAAACTTTTTTAACAGTATGTGTTCCGATCCATTTTTAAAGCCAAATTTTATACATATATTGTCGCCGTTTTATTTTAACATTTTTACTTCCATTGATTACACATTTAAATACTTAAAATTACAACTACAACTGATATTGTTCGGTTCTTTTTCTTTAATGTAAAACGAATTAAAGAATTCATCGCGAAAAAAATCCCTAATCCTACTGCGTTCACGCCTAATAATATACACATCGCGCGAAGCATTAATCCCTAAGAATTTTTCTTCTAAACGTTGCGTACTTTAATACATTTCGAGAAAGAAAAAAAAAAAAAAAGCAAATTAAATCGTGTGTAATTGAATAATTTTGATTTACTATAACTGTGTGAAAAAGTTATAAAAATCACGTACGCGTGCTTCTCGCGAAATATAAATAGTATGTAATTAATAAACGTAACTGTAAGAATAAATTTTAGAAATGTTTTCCACTTAACAACATCATCATCGGTACTGCAAAACAGAGAAAAGAAAAAAATATATTAGAAAGGATTATAAACCGCGCGGATCTGAAGAAGACCCCTAATTATCCCCAGCTGAAGAAAACTGAAGATATATTAGCAAAGACGGACGCCGTATAACTGTGCATGCACTCTAAACCAAAATTTCGGGAGGGGTTACGAAAATAGTTTTACAAATATATACACACACACGCAATATATTTTATTTATAAATTTAGTAGCCTCGAAGTCAATTATTGTATATACAATATTTAAACACTACAATAAAAACAAATAAAAAATAGTCGTTTCCATAGAATTCATAAAAGTTTCAATTTTCTTTTCCTATTTAATTCAAGCAGTTATTATTTCGCAGGCACTTTTTTTTTCGGGGAAAGGGGGTGAAAAAGTCTCCTTTAGATACGGCCATGGTACGCGATGTCCGAAAAAGAGATTTATTATTGAATTTTTTCAGTATTTACATCATAAACGTAAAATGTATAAAACTGCATTTAATTTGATTTCCAAAGTTCATTTTTTTCAAATGACGCAAAATATCGCCAATACTCGCACTCCGGCGATCGTACTGACTCTCGGTCGAGTGGTGCTCGGGCCAGGGCCGATTGATTAATCGCTTACTATAGTTACACGTCAGCCGGTGTGCTATAGTATCTCTTGATTCTCTAGAGCTAACAGCGAACTGTGCTTTACTAAAGAGGTTCCAACTAAATTATCCTTACAATCCGGAATAAAACGAAAAGATTCTTACTCCAGGGCTTAATGAAAACTACATTATTAAATAAATGAATAAACAAATAATCCGTAACGATGCATTAATGTTGCTTTCGTTACACAACCGGAAATTCACGATTCACATATACATAAATCGAAAAATGCAACGCACTAAGATATTAAGGTGTTACACCTATTTGACAAAAAAAATTTCCAAGTATTTTTTTTTTTTATTGGCTTAAATGATGTAAAAACATTTCAAAAATGATATCCAATAGAAATTGTAGTTCAAAAAAATTTTTAAATGACTCTCAGAACTAGATTTCTGAATTAATCTCAGATGCTTCGAAACGTCTTTGAACGCTTACAATACTCGTTACATAAATTATATAGGCGGCGGAGGTGGTTCTAAAACGCACAGATGTGTCGTATAAGCCATATGTAATGGTGTAGCAATTTTGAAAATAGAACGTGTCGGACAAGTCCAAAAAAGAATGGGTTCTCGATTAAGAAATTTAAAAAAGGAAAATAAAAAAATCAGCGTACGAGGTAAGAGCTGACTGCGAAATTGATTGACGTCAATTTACTGCGGGCTGCCTATTCGCAGACACCCAGACTGAAGACGTGCGGAATAAAATTTCTACGGATCAAAATCGAAGATTCTTGGTGCTCTTGTGCGGAGAGTTCGCGCCGTCTTAAGGAATACTCGCATAAACCAGCTTTACCGATTGAAGAAGATTTTAAAGCCGTGAAGAAAATTGATGATAGTTTGAATGTCGAAGAATTACACGATGCCTCCCCAAGCGTACACGTATAATTATTCAACTCCGTCGTTTGGACTATGTCGCCTAAAATCTCGAACGTAATATAGGATGCTACATAACATAGTTGTATACGACGATAGTAGCTCTCAAGGATTACTGGAAATTATGAACGTGTTGCATTTAGTAATCGATAATGAACTGTATACTATTGGTTCTGAAATCGACGAGTTTCGCGCGAAATCCATCATCGAAATCGAGACAGAAGACGTTAGGCAGCACATAAAATCCTCATGGAAAGAAGCCAAGAACGCAGATGTTAACGTGAATGAGTTGCTTTATGGTGCTGCGATAGCAGAATTAAAAAGTCAACAAGTTTTTATTCTTAAATTTTTCACGTAGTAAATCTGCAATATAACTTTTGCATTTTTCTCGAAACCACGTTTTTCAAATCGGCATGCAATATAACTTTTGCAATTTTCATTCGATCGACTTGAAAACTGTCTTAGATATGATTTGAAGAGAATTACACGCGATTTTAATGATTGATTAGCAATTACGTTTTTCGAAAACATTTAAACGTCAATTATTTGTTTAGAAAAAGAAAAAAAAAACTTCAAATTCATGTCAATCTACGAAAAACGATTTTTTTTTTCAATAATCCTGTGCTGACAAATTTAGTGTTAATTATGAAGAAAAAAAATTTTTTGTCCTAGGTGCAGATGCCGAAGACCTCCAAAAAAAAAAAACAAACTAAAAACTAAAAACATACTACTTCAAACATCTGTGCTGCTGCCATTTTGGAAATTTAAAAAAATATATTCTATACCAGCCACATTATAAATAGATCGTTAAAATTTAATTTTGATTGTTTTATTGTATTACGAAAAAAAAAAATATATGTATGTATATCACAAAAAATGTCTATTCTTCGAGCATTCAAACAATAGGTGTAACCCCCCCCCCTCTTTAAGATAACTGCATCGCATGGATTACATATTGTTTATCGGTTTATTTAGTATAATGAAGCAGTTTACGGTAAGCGAAAACTTTTGTAATGAAAAGAGTGTAAACATTGCAACGGATAGGTTTTACGAGATGAGTTCTCAATTAGTCACGCGAACTCGAACTAGTTCGATTTCGGAAAAGCCGTGACCTGCGGATGGGCGCGTGAAAAAATCGTTCACCGGCAACGCTCATGTCTGCATAGAATTCGGCGAGTAGAGTAACGAACGACTGAAACAGAAAAAGGAGTTATCGGCTTATGAAGAGGGTTAAAAATGTCAAACAGTTCACGCGTTTTGCGATTATACGGAGGCTTGACAGTTTAAAAGCCTCGTCTGAATTTTTAACCGTTTTAAATTTTAATATTGTTCCCCGACCACGACCGCCGGCCCCCTAAACCAACTTCAGTCACTATTCGCGCCGTTCCATCCGCCGTTCCATCCGCCGTTCCATCCGCCGTTTCATCCGCCGTTCCATCCGCCGTTCCATCCGCCGTTCCATCCGCCGTTCCATCCGCCGTTTCATCCGCCGTTCCATCCGCCGTTTCATCCGCCGTTCCATCCGCCGTTTCATCCGCCGTTTCATCCGCCGTTTCCGCGATAAATTTGTGTACCAACTGACTGCAGAATTACACGGGAAGGATAGGCGCGTGTGTCAGTGTGCCGGCATCTGTTTCGCGCTCAGAACTAGAGGTTCTTAAACAAATTAACCGAAGCAGTCGCGAGGGGCTGTTTGGAACTAGGAGCGCTAATACGGTAACTAGGCACGCCAACGCACTCTGGTCGTCCAAAGCCGTTTAACTAAAAATGCGGAGTGAAATCGTTTAAGGTTTCCGTCTAAGGAAGGCTTGAAACATAATTTGCCTGTTAAAACTCGTTAAATATTTACCGGCAAAAAACTCGGCCTAATGCATCACGAACGTTGTTATTTTAAATGAACTCTGTCACTCTCCGCGAAATCCGGTCGTCTGCCTTGCCTCAGACGCGCAGTTCACCGGAGAACTATGACGTGCGCGTCTATTAAAATCACAGTTCGGCGGTAGAATTAAAAAAAAGAATAGCAACACCTTACGTCGCATTCAATGTAAAAAAGAAGTAGCTCCCTCGCTACCGATATTATAGTACGTCCCATTTCTTTACCGTTTCGGAGAAAATTTCCATTTATGCTTCGCGAAAGCCTGCTAAGGAACTTCCGCAGCGATTACATTCTAAACCGATTTACTGGTATCGCGACAAATTTGGTCTTCCAAAATAGCAGTTGATGCAGAATGGCTGTCGCGGTCAGATCGGCAAATTTGACCGTACCCTTTTTTTTTTCTTTCTTTCTTGTATTGGTGCATATTATGAATTCTCACCTGAAACTTTTTCTGCAGTTTTGTGATGCCACTTTACGAAAAAGTCGTTTAATTCAGATAATTTTCGATCCGTATTAATACTCGGGAAAAAGAAATGTACGTCGTCAATCGGGGAGAGAATTAAAGGTACACTTATCCCCAGCGTTTATTTCAGATATACACAGGTACTTTTAATTTTTAAACCGGTGCATTTTGTACTTTCTTTAAATATGATGCAGAGAATTTTAAAAATACGTTATGCAGGGCTCTGACCTTTCTAAATAACACAGTACCTCGAGCGTTAACGAGATGTTGCATCATGGCAGTAGTATAAAACACACCGTTAGATTAGCGTACGACCGTTTGCCTTTCGATAGCGCCAACATTAGAACACGTAAGGGCGATAATATTTGACTTTGGATTCCAGTAGGGGCGTAAACGCAGTTTATGGTTTGCTCCTGACCAATAATACGAGGAAACCTTTTTAAAGTACTTTTTTTTTTTCCCCCTACCCTGAGCGCGCCAGCGGCCTTGACCCAACAACATGAAAAATTATGAGTTATAACTAAATAGCCAAGCGGCCTTGACCCAACAACATGAAAAATTATGAGTTATAACTAAATAGCTAAGCGGTCAGAAATGGAAAAGACAAAGGACAGCAGCAAAGGAATAACTCAATGGGAAGGAAAGAATATAAGTAGCGTTAAATGGAGTAGGAAGACCCAAAACTAGAAGTTGGGCGTAAAGAAAGGAGCGTTCGTTAGAGAGTGTAGGACATTCGAATAGGATGTGATTTGAGTCACAAACACAAGAAGGCTCAGAAGCGTGAAGAGTGCAGAAAGGAGAAGGGGACAAAGCCAATCGAAATTTAAAGTATATAAGCAAAACACGTCAAACTGAAAAGTGTATGATAAGATCTGGATGAGGTAGTGAATTGATGCGCCAGGGCTTTCATTCAAAGAGGTCGGGTTACTGATAGCGAAATATGCGTCAACAGACAATAAAACCATTCTAACGGCCAGAAGTAAAAATAAAAGAAGACAGTTTGCGGGGAGAAATGTCAATGAGGAAACCTTGAATTTAATGGGGTGCATGTTTTTATACACACATTCAGGTAAAAAGACGGGTTTTTTCATGCATTCTAATCGATCAATGGGAACTGGTACCTGCAAGGTTATTTCATCATTACGAAAATGTGCACTTTATCGCGTTCGAGCTTTACAAAAGATTACCGGATAAAATATTGTGTCGAAAATTTTTAAAGTTTTTAGTTTTAAAAGTGTAGAACAACAATCATTTTTCAGAAATGGGCCCCGGAAACTATAAACTATAAACGGTGTTTCAGTAGTTTAAAAATGTCATCCCATCCAGCGTATGTCAGAAAATCAACTACGATTGATCACGAAAACAAAGAAAAAAAACAACAAATGTTAACGAAGTTTGTATTATGATCTTTTAAAAACTTAAAAAGTTTAGTCCACGATTAATAAAGAAAAATGGTATTTATAGCGATGAATTTACCAGCGTAGACATCGTAATTTCGCAGCTTTTGACACGATCTAGCGTCTTGTCGAATTATAATTCTTAAAATTCGTTCAACCGCTAAAGATACACAGCAAGAGGTCTTTTTAACTGCTGAAAGGTGATGACCATCTGGCAGGTGAGCTTTGTTTAGCGATAAACGGTTTTTGATATTTGTTCATTCTTAAGACAGGGTCACACGATGTTGGCGGAATTCCTGGATAGTTCATCGCGAGGTTGCTGAACGTTACGTGAGCCAAGCACGCGTCAATGGCATTCGACCGATCGACTCTGGTTGAACAAAGGCTCATTAGGATCCTCTTTTGCGACACTAAAAATAAATCAAAATAACGGCGGGTATCGAAGAAAAACGAGAACTTTATATCGTTCATTGCGAGCACTGTAGAAGAGGCGTGCGTCTGACGTTGCGTCCGGAGAAGCGGTTTTAGCCGAAGTGTTTTAATTAAATTATCGGCGTGTCTCCAACTTAACTGTATTTTATTACCGCGTGCATGTCAAAATTAAAGCAGTATTTTCGAGAAAAATCGAAAATACTCGATTTCATCACATTTCTGTTGTTTTTTTTTTTCGATTCCTTAAAAATCAGAGTTTTCTTTATTAATGTGATTTTTTCTGGGTTTTTTTTCAGTTTAAAAAAGTGATTCGGCAGATTTTTCAAAATGTGTCCTTCCGCGAGACACAATGACGCCAGACTTTATAACTTTAATTAATCTTTCCGGGAGATGGCCGACAAGACTCCTTATTAATTTCTTATAGACGTAATAATAAAGATTAAAGTACACACAATGACGCTACAAAACAGTGTGTCCCGTAACAGTGGAATTTTCGTGAAAACCTGAAAGCAACTGTTTTCGTGTACGCGTTATAATATTTTTAGGCAAATTGTAAATAGTTCACCTATGCTTTTTTTTACTGGAGAGGCAGCGCGTCGAGGATAATCACGTGTGATCGATTGAAGAAATTCCGAAGCCAACCTTTTCATCTAGATCTGATTCAGCCAAACTGAACGCCAGCTACCAGCACCACAAGGAGACAGATACGAATAATCAGCTATTTTAAGTGTTTATGGATTGAGCAGCGACGAATGCATCAAAGTGAAGAACCCTCTATGTGCAAAACCTCTTCCCTCGCAATAGCGGACAAGAAAAGCCGCTGTGTCGTCTGTATGTAGGCCGTGGAAAAATTGTTCGCATCGCAGGATACATTTAGAACGAGGATAGTTTTATTAAAAACGGCACTTTATCCTTTCCCTTTCAAATCAACCTTCGATTAAAAACATATAGCTCTGTAGCACAGGTTTTAGAAGCGAAATTAGCATGTTGAAATAACCGAAAGTCGTGAATAAGGCCGGGGGAAATGTCGACTTTTTAAACAATTTCATACTATTTCATATTTACCGGCTACTGTTGTACATCGGCATGGCGGTTTAATTGGAGTGGCTTTTCCTCTCTTTACCGATCGGTTTTTAATTGCGAAATTGATTTCCGCGTTAATTGCGTAAGGCGGTAAATCTGCTTCGTCGGGTGGTGCACCGGTCGAACGTTCGATCTCAACTTTTACGTCGAATTCGAGGAGAAATTAAAAACGCCATTAGCAAAATTCAATGTCCATAGACACGCAGTCAAATTGTGCACGATGCTTTTGTGTAAGAGATAAATGAAAATGATAACATTGTGACGCATTAGGTACGTCGGACATGAACTCCGTTTATGTCACGACTACTGCGTCCTCGCGATGGTCTACCGCGATTGTTAATTTGCGGATTTGCCTTGTAACGTTTGTGAAATGGTTTTTCCGCTGAAATCAAGTTGAACCAGACAAATCGCTGAATTAATGCGGTCCCCGTTAATTAATGCGCAACTCGTTAAGTGCAGCTCGGGCCGCACGAACGAACAATTGTTTGCAATCGAAATTGAAAGTCGTAAAAAATAACCATTACAGATTGGACAAAAGATATTTGTAAACCGATTGGGGAATACTTGAAAAAAAAAAGGGAAGAAAACAATTAAAAATTTTAACGAATAATGTAAATGACAAGAAATTTATCGAATTAATGCGAGAGGGCGCGGTATGCATGCAAGATGTGTGCCATATACGGATAGCTTGAATATTGAAGAGAGTTGCGAACTATGAAGCGAAGAGATCTGTGTCGCAAATTCCAATGGTCCACTCTTTACGAAACAACTGCGGTCGTCCGGAATGGACGGCGATAATGGAGTTTATCGCTCTGAACCTCGGAAGATGCTTTCTGAATCACACGGTTCTTAGCTCGCTAGCAGGGACCATACCGTTTCCGCTCATAATCGCAGTCGTATTTCTTCGAATTCGTGTCTGCCCAGCAATTATTAAGGTTCGCAGCTCGATCAACCGCATTTTGTTTTTTGCGTCTTTTAAACAAACATAAACCGAAACGAAGCATACGAAATTCCAGGTAAAATACGAATGAACGTTACTCGCCGCTTTTAATAGTTGAATTATCGACAGCAGCGTGACATTCCGTTTGTATCAAGTAAACGGTCAAAATTTATTTGAAACCATCAATACCTAATCGGATTATTTAGTACGGCGTAACCGATTGATTAAATATGTTCGCTCTCCGATCTACCGATACATGTAGCAGTGTATCGTGTTTCTGCGCTAGCACTAATATGAAAAATCGTGTAACATTTTCTGCAACGTTTTGCTATCGAAAAATTGCGTCTAAAAATGAGACCTAATCAATCTCTCCTAAGTTGTTACAAAAAGATTGTCTCATCTAGGCGTTTAGGAGAGCATACTCGAACGATCAAGTTTGTATACATGGGCGTCGCCAGCAGGGGCAAGGAGCAGCCTCACCCCCTGTAGCCTTGAAACATTTTAATCAACTGACCATGATGAGTATTCATAGGCGCGTAATCATAAACAACTTGCCAGAAACCTGCGAAAATTATGTTTTAATTAAGATTTTATTCTTGTTTAATAAAATATTAAGTCTTTACAACTTATCAATTTGATTGTTCCTATAACTCATATTCTTTCTCTATCATCTTTCCCCTCACCCCTTGGCGGCTGGCAACTCATCTTGCCGCTCCCTGGCTCATCGGCTGGCGACGCCCTTGTTTGTATATATACACCCTGTCAAGAAAATATCGGGAATTGTCAATTTAAATCTCCCGGGTAATAGCTAGGCAGATAATTTTTTTTTTCCAGGTTGGTACAACTGTTTTGTATTATGATGCCTATTTTTAGCGCGATCTGTCAACCAGAGTGTTTACAGCAGCTGTTAAAATCAGTCGACCTTGAAGTGTTTTGTCGAAGTTTTACAATGAGTGAAAATATTGAACAACGTACTTGTGTTAAATTCTGTGTTTCGAACGAAATTTCTTGTCCCGATACACTGAAAATGTTACAGAAGGCTTTTGGTGAATCTGCTTTATCAAAAACGCGGGTTTACGAGTGGTACAGAGCGTTCAAGGATGGTCGGGAGACGGTCGAAGACATGCCTCGCTCTGGACGGCCTTCAACGAGTGTGACCGATGATAACGTCGATAAAATCAAGGAAATCGTTGCTGAAAATTGTCATGTGAGCTTGAGAGAGATGGCTCATGGATTGGGCATGTCACACGAGAGCGTACGTACGATTGTGCACGAAAAATTGGGTATGCAACGCGTTGCGGCTCGGCTTGTTCCGAAAGACCTGAATTTCTTTCAAAAAAAGTACCGAGAACAGGTAGCTGCAGACATGCTGGATCGAGCCAATTTGGATCCTACCTTCTTGGAAAAGATAATTACTGGTGACGAGACATGGGTGTACGAGTACGACACGCTTACGAACCAGCAATCGTCCGAATGGCGGCCAATTGGCGCGCCAAAGCCGAAAAAACCTCGCCAAAGCCGATCGAAAGTGAAGATCATGTTGATTGTTTTCTTCAATATTCGAGGCGTGGTACACTATGAATATGTGCCAGCCGGACAGACAGTCACCAAAGAGTTTTACTTAAGTGTTTTGAGACGTTTGAGAGAGGCTATCCGTCGTAAACGTAACGATTTGTGGGTCGACAATTCTTGGATTCTCCATCACGATAATGCGCCGTCTCACAAAGCCATAATTGTGAATGAGTTTTTGGCCAAACACTCGGTAAATATCATCGAACAACCGCCGTATTCACCAGATTTAGCACCCTGCGACTTCTTCCTATTCTCAAAACTCAAATTTCCGCTACGGGGAATGCGCTTCGAATCGATTGATGACATCAAGACGAATGCGACGCGAGAGCTAAAGGCCATCCCGGAAACCGCCTATCAGAAGTGCTTTGCCGAGTGGAAAAAGCGTTGGCATATGTGCATCGCTTCGAATGGATGTTATTTTGAAGGTGACAAAATAAATTTGGATGAAAATTAAAAATTGTTCGTTTTATTTAACAATTCCCGATACTTTCTTGACAGGGTGTATATATATATGTATATAATTCGAATGCTTTAGAAATGAAACTGTCGAAAATTCGAAAAAAAAAACTACAGGAAACACTGCAATTCTTAACCGGAATATAGCAGGGGACAGTGATCATTTTCGATACCAGAGTCTAATTGCAAATTATTTTAAAGGTTTTTTACTAATTTAAGAATTTATTTAATAATTTTTAACCTCCAGCATTCGCGGTTTAGGTAATCAGACTGATAGCACAGATTAGCTTAATTCATTGTTTATCTCAAAACTAATACAAGTCAGTTTGCTAAAACACCTATAGGGGGGCGGCGGGGGGGGGGGGGGGTCATCCATTAATTACGTGAGCTGTTTTTCTTTCAACTAGGATCCCCTTCCCAGTTGGGGGATTTACGTTATAGTTGTTAGAGAACTAAATTTCTTTTCATAAAGGAGAAAAATAATACAACTTTAAAGTGTCCTATAATTAATTTATTTAAATTCGGTAAAATTAAAATTAAAAACAGAGATTCCCTAATTTCCGCTCATTCCATGGGCATTGATGTTTTTTCCTTTTAAAAACTCCGAACGTATTTTTTTTTTTTTTTGTACTTTTTTTATGCTCAAAATAAAAGTTTTTAATAGCTACAAGTTATGGGACATTACAAAAAAAAATTTTAAATTTTTTGTTTTTCTATTATCTGTATAATAATGTGTATTCTTTAAAAGCTGACGTAAGATTTTCAATTATTCCCAATTTAAATGAAATTTGGTGAGATTTTTCGGGACCCTCACGTAATTAATGAATGACCCCATACGCGTATGTATTAAGATAACGGTATTTATGCGCGGAAAGTAATACAGAAAAAACCGTTACGAAATTTTTAACTTTTTCTGATCACTAAGTTGCTGTGTAAACCGTAAATTTCGTTTTGTTTTTTTTTTCTTCAGGAATGAGTTAGAAAAATTTACTCTGCTATTTAATATTATTGAAGAACTACTCAGATGGTAATCAATGTCTGCATGAGGATCGTGTCATTTAATGAAACCATCGACGATAACATATGCTACGGAATCGAAAATTCTTCAAACAGTCAACTAAATTTTTAATATCTCTTAAAAAAAAATCGAAATTGCCGCTGAAATCCTTAATCAAAAGAAAGCAGATGTAAAACATTTATTATATTTGTTTTCTTTTAATTAGTTAAAAAAACAAATGAATTATTACTAAGAAAAAATAATACGCGCGTAACATGAATATAAACATGAAACATTTCCCGGAATCATAAAAAATGAATACAAGTAAAAACGAAGGTTGTATAGAGTCTGAATTACTTTTATACATTGCATTAGTTGTTCTTTTATAAATTCTGTTCTTTTCTCTTTGTTACTTATCCTGTATAATTGTTCAGTTTTTATTTCTTATATCGAGGCATTTTCAGAATTTCAAAATCTTGCGCGGTATCTTCTATTGTGTGTGTTATAGTAAATTGAACAATTGCATATTAACAAAACAACCGTTTGAAATTCTCATAACTCTCTTCGTAAATAGGCAAAAACAACAACTATGTGCGGGGAGCAAACAGCTGCACTATAATATACAGTTTTTTTTAGTTTTTTTTTTTTTAGTTTTTTTTTTTTTTTTTTTTCGTTTGAACTGCTTAAAAATCCAAGCGGGAATAATTATTTTTCTTAAAAAATCTTTTCGACTATCTCGAGAAAATTTCTCATTATCGAAAAATTATAGGCATATTTTTTAGAATGAAAAGATTTTTTGAAAAGATGCTCTCTTTTCACATTGTTCTTGAGAGAAGCAGTATAAATCATCTAATAATTTTTTTCCTGCTATTTGCAAAAAAAAAATCCGAAATATAGTAGTCGCTAATTAAAAGTGTAGCATTCGAATTTATTTACTTTTTCCTCAGCTGAAGTGTAAGCTCCTTAACGGGGTAAATAATGTACAACACGAACGTGATATTGAAAATAGATTAAACATTTAATTTACGTCATAAGAAAAGAAATAGAAAAACGGAAATGGATAATTTTAACCAAAGGTCACCGCGTCGAACGATTGTTGACTTTTACATCACTAAATTGCTGACCGTAAGACATTTCACGTGAAAATAAATACGGAATTGTGTAAGGAAATGCGCAAAATCGGATTCTGATGGAGAGAAAAAACTAAAAATAATAGACACGGAATAAGCGTGAATATACATTATTTAAAAAACAGAAAGTAAGAAACGCGCATCGAACGAAAATTGCCAGCGATGAACATAAAGTAAGTTCCATATATGTACATATTTTTGATAGTGAAGCCTTTGGATTGTGTAATTAAGCTTTTCATCGTGTACTAAACCTAATGAATCTAAAGGGAATATTGGGATCAGTAGTTTCTTTCTACTTGAGATGCGCCTGTACTTTCTACCAAATAATTCTCTGCTACCAAATTCAATTTTAAATTAGGTATATGTGTATCTGGGAGAGCGACTTGGATCCGGAGCCCGATTTACGGCTCTACAAAATTTGAATGACAAGAGCAATGAAAGGCTTCTAAAAGACTGATTTGCTAATGGAAATGGTTGTGTTGCTGCGTTGTCTTTAAAGTGGAGATTTAAAAATTTTGAAGCGACGACTATTACGGCGATATGAATTTTGAAAATGAACGGAAAAA
Organism: Icerya purchasi; assembly: GCA_039619475.1. Classification (NCBI taxonomy): domain Eukaryota; kingdom Metazoa; phylum Arthropoda; class Insecta; order Hemiptera; family Monophlebidae; genus Icerya; species Icerya purchasi. The sequence goes on along the minus strand of CM077116.1, from coordinate 447,623,097 downwards.
CCCCGCCTGTCAACTGACCGTAACAGTGCGTCATACATATCGTAGCACAACGAAGAAGAGGGTAGAGTAAGTATTCTAAACGTCGATAAATAAGGCTGGGGTTGCGAGCAAAAAATATTCCCTTATTAAGACGCGATATTCGTAACAATACGAAAAATTTAGGCAATATTATTTCGGAATTCAGTCAGGAATTTTACGACTGCCGCGCAATGTGATCGAATTATTATAGTACGCTATGAAAAATTTCGACTATTCAAAAAATGTTACAATATTCAGTCGGTTGAAAAGTGCGCTGATGAATTTTTTCGGACGTGTCCTGCAGAGGAATGGAAAAATATTACGCGGAAAATGATTTATCTCGAAATTTTTCACGAAGTATTTAAAATATAACATTTTAGGCGCTAGTTGGTAGTTCAATTTTTTTTCAAATGCGGATTTTTAAACTAATTATAATTCATGTACTTACTTTAATTATAATAATCATTTTAATATTAAGACATAATATTTATATATATATATATATATATATATATATATATATATATATTTATATATATATATATATATATATATATTTATATATATATATATATATATATATATATTTATATATATATATATATATATATATATAAATATATATATATGTATGTATGTATATATGTATATATGTATATATGTATATATGTATGTATATATTAGAGTCGTACTTTTTAAAAAATATTTAAGAACTACCACCAGTTTTTGAATATTCCGGTTTTAAATGGGTACGCATACAGTTTTTCAAATTCTTTCAACTACTTTTATTTCCTGTCTATGATATCCGATTTCATTTAAATCGAAAAAGAATTTAAAAGTGATTAAAAATATCGATTATTATTTCGTAAACATACATTTTAAAGCAAAAATCGTAGCCGCCATAATTAAATATTACCTAATTATAAAAAACGCTCTGTTATAAACGTCCTGAATAATATAAAGAAATGCCTCTAATTAAGCGTAGTTGCAGGCTAGCATATTAACGTACACACATGTAAACAACTATACGTGCTGCTGCTTAGCAATACGACGTGGTAATAGTTCTGTCTCATTTCTTTTCGCTCTCTTTCCATGCGCGAACATGTAGAAAGTTTGCCGGATTATTCAAATTTATAGAGCGCCCAAGAAAAAAATAAAATAAAAAAAATAAACTAAAAAAAAAAAATCATTAAAATTTCATGTTTCCAACAAAAATGTCGGCTAGTTTAAAATTCGATTTAAATTAAACAGCGGACATGCATAGCCGTTACGCAGAGTTTATTTGCGCCTTTGTAACGATTATACGTTTTTCATTGCCGGTGTGTTAAAAAATTTTCATTTTTATTCGAAAAGGTAAAACGACAACACATTAGTGTAACATGTAACCAACGATACACGTCCGTCGAGGAAAATAATTTCTCTCGCAATCCGGCGGTGGTTATAGCGTGTGCTTAGAAATTAAAATGTGTTGTAGTTTATTGCGTGTGTTTCCCTTCGAATGAAAATATTATAATCTAAAAGTAGGTGTTTTTTTCTTTTCCCCATGGTTAATAGCTCAGCCGAATCCGCCATGCCTATTCCGTAAACACCTTTTCCAATGAAAAGAGACAACAGGGCATTTTTGTAAGCTGTTGAACCGAAATTACAAAAAGAAACAAAGCATTTAGTTTAGAGAATAAAAACCACGACATAACTCTACTAGGGGGCAAAGAATATAATGTTAACTAAAAGTAGTGCAAAATAATTTTCTTTTGAATAATTTCAATTATAATTCTCGGCATTTTTAAGAAGCTGAAAATATGGGTATCCACAGTTGATATCATACCTGGAGACGTTGCGTGATTGTGTTATTAAATGCGGTATAGTCAATTAATAATCTCGTAACTTAATTCTTGTACGACCTTCATTCGGACAATGCCGGATTATGTTGTAAAATCTTCGCTTTCGACGGCCCATATCGTATTTTTTAAAAAATTTCCGAGCGGTATATTAAGTTACTATTCGCGTCGCCTTTAGCTTTTTACACGCTCTAAATTCGAAGAAAAAACAAAAAAACAAGGAAATAGAATCCGTAGAAACGACAGCTCGTGTCCCTCGATAAATGCTCCGACAACCCGACAAAAAATTTAACCGTTATTATTAGAGCAAGATAGCAGTCTTATTTTTAATATTGTAGATCGAGAGGTGACACACTTGTAGCGAGAGCGAAGCACTAAAGCTATCGCGCTGCAAATGAGAAATTTTTTACGGTATTTTACGAGACATTGTACTTAAAATTGTACGCCTTATTTCAGATAACCAATCTCATCTGTATCACACCTTCTTATTGGACGAGCCAAAAAAGATAAATAAAAATAAACAAAAAAAGGTACAAAATTATAAATCTGGATTTAATCAAGTGTGGAAACGCAATGATAATAGAAAAAAAGAAATTACCGCGTTTAAAAGTCCTCCCTCCCCGTGTGCTCGCCAGCCAACGACCTTAACCCAGAAACAAATAGAACGGAAAGCAGCAAGAACAACTATCTAAAAGGTTAAAATGCTACGCGATCAGAAATGGAAATCACAAATGAACGTAACAACAGCAACAGTTGGGAAGGCAAGGACAAAAGAAGCACGGAAAGGAGCAGGAATGCCTAGCGCTAAGAGTTTTGCGGTAGAGGTGAGAGCATTCTGTAGAAAGAGCACAGCATTCAAATGATCGGAGTCGCAAATAAGAGGAAAATCTGAGAAACGTGTAGAAGACAAAAGGGGGAAAGAGAAAATCGGGGAACCGGGAAGAAGGGAGTGACCCCGAGTCTTAGTTTAGTTAAGGAAACAATAGCAGAACGGCGAGAAGAGGGAAAGGCTTGAAACCAAGGCTGAGAATTTGGAATGGGTTGTAGAAGGAGGTAATAGGAAGAACAAGAGAGAAGGGTAGATGTCAAACCGTAGTGTCTGGAGTGGTTAGGAAAGAAAAATGGGATATCCGAGGCAGGAAAATTTTATAGAACGATTCGATCGCATTTTGAAAATAGAAGTGCGAATGGAAAGAATAAAATACCGTCAGAGAAGTAGGAAGGAGGCGAGCAAATAGAACAGATTTGGAGTCGGAGACAAGGAGGAATTTTTGAGATGGCCGCTGTAGATGAGATAAAGGAAACAGCGCGGAAAATAGAAATAGGATCAGCTGAAAAAATTGAACAGAAGGAAGGGAGCCTGAAAAATTCCGCCGAGTGATTCACAATGAGCGGGCTGTAAAAGCACTAAAAGCACCACCCACTTTCCACTTATCAGTAAAGATTTTTTTACATTAAGGGGAACTCCAAAAGTACATTTCTGAAAAGCGTTTCAAATAGGTAAAATAACGTAATAGCGGAGAAATTCAAACATTATCCTCCCGTTTCGCGATGGCAATTAATAATTTTTAAAAAAAAGTATATGTACCACGATCGACGAATTTTTATTAAACAATTCTTACGATGCGGGTGGTAAGTAATCGGTAAGCAACAACGCTATTAAAACTATAATTAATTGTAATGAGATCGTTTCTGTAGATTTTCGTAATAAAAACCTGAATTTGTACGTTTTTTTTTAATTTTATAATTTCAGTATACGAACGCTCTTCCGTATAATAAATTGCACTTTAATTACACGATTATGACTAATGATCGTTTATATATATATATATATATATATATATATATATATACATACATTTATATATATACGTACATTTATATATACACATACATTTATATATATACATACATATATAAATAACTTTTTCCTTTCGAACAGAATTATTCGTATCACCTTGAAAGCTGGAATGTGGAAACGAGTTGCACTCTCCTCCACGGATGAGTTCCGTTTTTTTGTTGTGCTTTCCAGTAAAAGTTTTTAAAAATCGATGGCGAATAAAAATGTCTCTTATTTATCTCGAGAAACGTGACTCTTCAATTAGGGGGAATTTCGGATTTCACGAGAAAATTTTTCGAGCCCTATTAATTCGGGTTCGTCGCCGAGAAATGGTCTATTGGTTATTATTCACGTTGTCGGTTTTAATCGGACGAATAGTGTGTATCGAGGAGACGTTAGGTAATGGTGCGGCGGCTTGGTATTCTTCGTATTCTTAATTAATCGGCGAAATATGTTATATTGGTTGGGCAGCGCCGTTTCGAGTTTTCGTAAAAGCTTTTTAATAATAATCAGTTGTTAATCGGTGCTTGAAGTTGACGGATTAATTTTTTAGCGGACCGCTATCGAAACATTTCGAGAAGTGAACGGGCAAGTAGCAGGCTGCTCTTATCGCGACTATTTCTTTATGTGTATTTACATATTTATGACGCGACCGGCGACGATGTTCCTCTGTGTCGATTTTACCTGTGCCGTCGAGAAGTGCTTTTTTTCTGACATTTTCCGATTCGCCCTAAGTGGACAAACGTGCTACGAGATAGGACGGTGATAAGGCGACGACTAGGCGAAGAGCGGCCAAGTCGGAGGAGATGATGACATATGGGTGTATGTGAAACATCCATTAAGCGGGCACTGTCGCGCTCTTCGATATTAAACAGGTTAAGATGCTCGCCGTCCGGACTCCTCGGTATATTTTTAAACGATATCTAAATGCGAGTCGGCGATCGCGCACGAATCCCTAATGCGAGTCGGCGATCGTGGCCACAGACTTTTCAGCGCGCAGATAACTGTGTCGTCATAAGTTATAGGCTTAAGTAGCTGTTTATTATACCCTAAAAGTACTAGTACCGAGCGCTTCTTCAATAATCGACAACAATAACAAACTGCCTGCAGTACTCGTGCGTTGTCCGCAGATAATTACCGATCGTTTAAGAAGTTCCAGAACAAAGAATAATAATAATAAGAAGAAGAAGAAGAAGAAGAAGAAGAAGAAGAATGGTAAAGAACACGATAAAAGCAGTGGATGCGGATAATATTTCGAGCGTGCAGAGGCGAAGTAATCCGGATAATCGTAGTAATAATGAATAGAGAGTGGCCGGGCGGGGGACCGAATGATACCGGAGTTAGGGAGTAATAATAATGACCGTAAAATCGGCTTCGGGAAAAATAGGTGAGGCGCCACATATAAACGACAACATGAAAGACGCATTAAGCGAGCGGCAACCGGCTCTGAGCGATACACGTGTAATTAAAACGATGATTCGACTCTCGTGGGCCAGCCAGCACTTAATAGAGACGAAATCGTCGCCCTATCATCCCAGTAGTTCCGTCCGATTGCGGTCGCGGTCGACATCGGTTCGGCGCGACATACCACCCCCACTCCCTTCCGCAGATTGGTCCGGAAACGAGATCGAATTCGGGAAAAGTATGCGAAATCGATAAATTTAGTCGGCGGATACCGTTCTCTAGATTAATTTCGTAACTCCTACGCAAGAGCATTCTCCTTTGCGCAGGTTTCTTAGCAGTTTCTACTTCCGCATAGACAATCTGCTTCGTAGTCCGTCGTGATAAGAGTAATTAGCGAATGAACGGCGATGTTTTTCCATTGTTTTCGTTTTTGAGAAGAATTTGAAGATTTCCGTATAGAGTTCTCGGTATCAATGAATGACGATAATTTAGCAATAGAACCTGCAAACTATTTACAAAATCTTTTAGCTTTTTAAGATTATTAAGCAGTTGGTCACTTAGAAATATCATCGTGTACACACTCGTACCGGTACACTAATCTGTAAATTACGATAATTATTTCCCGCGCAAGTGTTAATTGAAAGACGACGCGTTAAACACTACGTCTCAATTTTCTGGCGCCGATACGAGAATGTATTAATTAGACCGCGGACAAGTTAAACGCGTGGGAGGACTTTAGGTTTTTTTCTATTTTTTGTCTTTTGCTCAATATTTCGCTAATACCGCTTGTTTTTTTTTTTTTCTTCAATCAGTATAGAGTTTCATACATATAATTGTTTAATGAAGTGTTAAAAATTTATTTTCGTCGTGAATATACTTAACAATGTGTTCAATTAATAAATACCGTTATATAATATAGGTTTTTGTTCGTATTAATCTGTATATATCAGGGATATCGTTTTTTTTTTTTTTCATTTGGAATGTGTGTCTGATATTCGTAATGGGGAGCCAACAGGGACAAAAATGTCCTTAACATGATATTACTTAATTTTAGACGTGTATTCTTTCTTTCTTTATCGCATTTAAGGATAAATTTCTTGAAACGGGTTTTTTTTTTTTTTTTTAGAATACTTCGCGAACAACCTTGTCCATTGGAATTCTTATTCATCGATGAATTCCGTTCAAAGATATTTTTGGCGAATCGCCACTAACAACATCCGGTTGCATTCTCTTCATAATCTATATTGGTCTCCTTACCTTCTAATCCTTCCGGATCGATCCATGCGGCACCCCTCCCCCTTAAGTGTTGCGCTCTTTTCCCACCCGTTTGTTTTCATTTCTCGTTTCCCCCCGTAAACTGATGGGACGATTAAAAATCATTCTGAAGCCAGACAACGTCGATGAGCCGAAGAAAGGTCCTTTCGCCTTTACGTTCATTCTGATGAATTTTGTTTGCCGCTCGGTGTGCGTTTTCAGACATTAAAGGGCCATATACAGTGGTCAGACTCTTGACTATTTGAAAGAACGAAGGAACTAAAGAAAAATCTATATTGATTTTGATTTGTTATTTAGAAACATTAAATACATCGCGTTTCCTCGACTATCCGGGTTAGTTTTAATAAAACTTGGAAAAGATAACGGAGCTTTCATCGGAAATTAACCTGGTCTCATGAGTAGAGTTATAGATGTGTTTTTTCTTTTTAAATTTCTTCAGGCTTGCGTTACTAGAGGCTTCATTGTAATGTGATGGCAGAAAAGCTTCTTCCAGGGTCGTTCACCTATTCTGAGCAGCAGTACTGTGTAATTTGCATCGTAGCGTCTGTCTGTGGAGAAGAAGTTTTCGATGCACGATGTTTCAAAATCCATATTCGTCAACGATTATGCGAGCGTAGAATGTCTGTCCGACCTTTGCGGACCGATTCCACGTTGCTGAATTGAAATTAAACAGAATTCCGCATCGTTACTCGAAAACTCTTGTACTATCAACATTGTACTAGCAAAGGTGGTAGTACAATGTCGCACTAATTGCCGCAAAATTCTGCGCGTACGTCACACAAGAATGTATCATAGAGACCCGCGTTGACAATAGGCAAAATTTATAAGGAATTTTTTAAAAAGCCCTTTTTTCCTTTTTTGTTCTAAATTCTCTTTCTCCCCGTTGCACGAATTGAATCACTTCTATTACCCTTTTTTTTTCTTTTTTTTTTCGAATTCTCTTAAACTACTCAAAATCTTTGTCGGACCAAATTTCTCAAAATCTATGACAGTCTCGATTACGTGTTTGCATGTAGAAGTAATATTGTTAAAAATAACACCAATTATTCATCAAGCCGACTAGGTTTACATATATATGTATATAGTACGTAAAAGAGAGGTCACGAAGTATTTATAATTGTTAATTTTTTTATTTATTTTTTTTTTGCGGGGGGGGGGGGCTCAGCATTCATCATTTAGGGTTTTATTTTTCGGGGACCTAGCGCATAAACTACCTCTACTCCTTACATATATTGATCGGGCGTTAATGTTTCATCCATCTGATGGAATCAGAACATTTCTTAATAATGATACGGTGTACTCTATTTTTACGTACCGAGAATTAGAGATTTACTATTTCATTTTCTTCCGTTTCCATTTCGGAATATTGGGCACTTCAAAAAATTTTTCCTATAGTTAAAAAGTTCAATATACAATTATTTTGCGAAGAATCCGATTCAGTCGATCAACCGGGAATACTTTCGAATACTCGTCACATTATTTATCCTATGCCGCGCATCGCTAAATGTATCGAAAACTAAAAGAGAAGTAGGGTAAAAATACAGGTAAAAATACTGGTAAAAATACAGATAAAAATTAAGAAAAATTAAAAACATTATTTCTATCGTTCAACCTTTCTTATGCCTTCGCATCGGTAGATAATTTTTTTCTTTTAAATGTAGACTGAAAAAACTCGACTTTTTAAGCATATACACGCAATTAAAAATCGATATAAAATAATTTTCCACCTACAAGCAGCATGATGTTTGTGCGAAGAGGACGAATAGGACTTTTATTCTGGCCCGGACTATAAATTGCGTTTTAATGAAGACCGCCAGAGTTTGCAATCTGCGAATTATTCCGCGGAGAAATTCCATTAAATATGGAAGGAGATTAGCTGAATATCGATTAGCTTTGTAGAAAACCTTTTAAACGAATCCGATGGTCGGCTGAATATTTTTTTCATTTAATTCATTAAATATTTATTCCAGGTTTCCAGTGAACCTCTACCAGCGCTTTGCATGTACGTCGTGCAGTGTGTTTTCGCTGTGCTTTTTATTGTATTTATTTGTTTTAAATAAACCGCGATATCGCTAATGGAAGAAAACATTTCGCTAGTCCGTACACACATACACATGGGGCCATTCGTTATCTTCAGTAAGATCGTGTTTTTATGCGTGAATTCTGAAGAGCATTTTATTTGACCAGCACAAACGGAGTAATTTTACAATTTTGCTACCATCTATGACGAGTCTGTCATCCAGAATATCGTGTGTCTTTTTCTTTGCGCACCATACGTATATAATATTACGCCAATTTTCAGAATTCGAACTAACGATAGGCTGTACCATTTGAACTTATTATATTTGTGAAGACACTGAGTTTAGATGGTATTTCAATGCCAGTTCAAAGTTCAAAAAACCGAATTAATAAAAAAAAGGCTTATTTACACTACAGATGAATTTGAGATGAGTATTACGAACGACAACTTTGTACAGCGATAACGACGGCATGCATAACTCTTTTCATTTCTCCTTTTTCGTGATTCCGCCCGATTACAATCTGGTTTTTTTTCTAACTAATCCATCATCTTGCGCGTCTTCGAATATTTTTCCGCTCTCACAGTCTTGACGAAGTTTATTATTATAATTATTATTAATATGTGTATGTGTAATCACATGATATATACCTGTTTATAACCTGTATTATTATATTGTATTGTGTTGTATGTATGTAAATAAATTTCAATTTCAATTTCAATTATTATTATTATTATATTTTTAAAAATATATTCGAAAAATAAAAAAAATCTCGGTAAAGGTAAAATTTTGGTGGCCGCAGCATGGTTGAGGGAGAAATTTAAGAATTTTGACGTTCTTTTTTAAAATTTAAAGAATATTTTATTCACGCTCCGGGTCAGAATAAAAAAACCCATTTCGGAAACGAATTTAAACCGAATGTAAAACTCAATTTTTTTCTTCTACAGTTTCGTTACGTGTGAAAAGGTTTTTTCGTTCGGATAATTTTGCGATTTAAACGTATTTCGTAATACACGTCAGAAAAACATTACACGATGTTGTGTCATTAAAGATCATCGTGGGCGTTATTGAAATAAAATTCACGTAAAAACGCCTTTTTTTAAATCTAAATAAAAATAAACTGCTTCAACCGAACCGCCCATTTCCAAATTGGATGTTGTCATGAAATATGATCGAAAAGCACGTCATCTATGCAACGTTCAGCAGGGAAACCATAGAATGATTTTTGCTAAATAAGTTATTATTTAATAAGGAATTTAACATTCTACGTTTAATACATTTTTCAAATATTTTAGTTGCTGTGGAAAGGACACATATTGGTCCGTAATTAGAAATATTAGTACAATCGCCATTTTTAAAAACGGGCGTAATTATACCGATTTTTAAAACTGCTGAAAATCTTCCAACCTGAACGGATGTATTTAAATATAAATAGGTTAAGTGTTTCACGAAAAAGTATAAATTTTCTTTCATTAACGAACATGAAGAAATTCCATCATTTCCGAAAAAGTACTACTTATTCGACGTTATTCCAAGCCTAACTTCATCGTATGAAAAATCAATAAATCCAAATACACTTGGTAAAAATTTATTTCTTTTTCTCCTCAAAAATGAAAATCACCTATCAGTTATTAGATGCTTATTATCGTCCGAAAAAATTAAAAAAGATAGCGCGCTTCGCTTCGAAAGTTGCATCTATCGTTACCGATACGGAATGATGGCTGCAAAAAATGTCGACCGATGTTAGTAGCCGGCTTAAAAGCTGGCAAGTGTGTGCAATATGCTCTTTATTAAAGTAAAACAGCTTATTAGAACTTTTTCTTATACGGACGTACAAATATCGCGCAACAGTTTCTAAAACTAACCGATAGAAAATTGAGAAAAGTCGTTCAATTCCAGTGTTTTTTCTTTTCTTTTTTTTTTTTCTATTTTTACGGAAGCTCAGCTAGCCTCTGCTGAAAAGTTTGAAAATTCTAATTCTACCGGATATTAAGAAGATGAAGAGCAAGTAAATATAAGAAGCGTTGAAGACGGGAGAATTCAGCTGAAGTAGTTTAAAGTAAACACGCTTTTTCCATATAAAATTATTGGCGAGCGATTACGATGGAGATAGAGAGAAATAATATCGAGAACCGGACGAAACGGAGTAAAATCCAAAACTTTATTTTTTGCAGATGATATCCTTGTTTACTCTTCTTAGTGCCAATGAGGAACTAAACAGCTCCTTAAGTACTCTAGAAGAGGCCCTTTCTAACATTCATCTCTTCATTTCCGCCCCAAAATCAGCAGCTGTAGTCTTCACCCTTTGACCTTACAATCCGGGCTCATTTGAAATAAATCGAAAAAATCATTCCATTCCAATAGTCAGTTCTTTTCGTTATCTGGGTATCACTTTATCCCCTCGTCTGTCTTTCCATGATCATATCAGCCATTTATATGCTTCCTCGCTTAAAGTGTTTAACCTTCTTAAAGCTCTCTCACCTACGAGATGGGGAGGCGATCCTTCTGTGTTAATAATGTTGTATAAATCTCTCATACGCTCTAGATTGGATTATTGCAGTTTCTTATATGACAACTCTTCCAAATCCGTTCTCTACAAATTAGATCGTCTCCAAAACAGTTGCCTTCGGCTTTGTCTCGGAGCTTTGAGTCATCTTCTATTCCAGCCATTCTATCTGAATCCAACATCTGTCCTCTGTTCATCCGAAGATCTTATTTGGGTTATCGCTTTTTCATCAAACGTTTTTCCACTTCCTCGTCAAATATCAGTACCTCTTATTCTTCTATCCTTCGTCGCTGGCGTTTTTCCTTCAATAAAATTCCTATACTATCTCATATATCTATTAGCCGTTCTAAATTTTCCCCTTTTGTTATTTCCCATCACAAACTTCCATTCTTTTTTTACGTCTATTCCGAATTGTTAAAGCCACCAAATATCATCTTCATGCCATGCAAATCTTCTCCCTATTATATCGTCAGTGTGGAATTTAATAATACAATAAATTCTCTATTCCGCGATCACTCTTTAATTTTTACTGACGGATCGAAGAGCCCGATCGGAGTTGGGGCGGCATTCTTGTGTCCTCAGTTCAGTCATTCTCAGTCCTTTAGACTTCCGCCCTTTTGTTCTGTCTTTACCGCGGAATCTGTTTCTATCTTACAAGGCATTATTTATATTTCCTCTTCTGCAAGTTCTTCCAAATTCCTTATTGTTTCTGACTCTTTAAGTGTTCTTGTAGCGCTATCTCCACCTTCCCTTTCGCGGTTCACTGGTGCTATCATTCTTTCTATTCGTTCTCTTCTCCATGATCTATCTTCATCGACGTCTACCCAGATTGACTTTCTTTGGATTCCCGGACATTCAGGCATTGATGGAAATGTAGCCGTCGACCTCCTTGCTAAAGCTGCTGTTTCCAATGGAAATGTTATCAGTAGGGTTCCAGCAGACAATATTCTTCTTCCAACTAAATCCTGCCATCTTAGGCACTGTGTTTATGTTTTTCTTTTCGCCAATGCTAATTCTTTTTATCTCTTGATTAATCCTGTTCCTCCCCCTCGTCCTTGGTTCTATGAGTTTCCCAGTTTGCATCGGTCCATAATTACTAAATTATCTCGCCTCCGTTTCTCGCATAGTCTCCTTCCTTCTTCACTAAATCGCTTCTCTTTGGCTGATTCTCCTTTTTGTCCATTGGATCCTGAAGGTTCCCAGTATGTTTGCGATGCGAATCACGTGTTCTTCGAGTGCTCCGGTTTATCTCGCGAGCGTGAGTTACTTTATTGTCATCTTTTAAAGCTTGGTCTTCCTGCTCCTTTCAACGCCTCTTATGTTCTTTCTCTACCTACTATCTCTGTTGTTCCTGTCCTAGGGGTGTTCCTTGATTCCATTGTCGACAGAATAAAAATATAATTTCTATTCTATTCCATGTGTCTATTCCTTTTTGCTGGGCTAATGCTCTTTGCTAGCAAACCCAAGGGGGGGGGGTTAAAAGAAAGAAAAAAAAAAAAGTTTGAACTTTAAAATCCGGTTTAACGTTACAAAATGGCGCTCGTTTTAGGCTAATAAAAATTTTTCGTCACGCTATAAATAGAGCAAAAATTGCGACGTGGAAAAGGATCTACTTGATTATAGCCCTGAAGATTTTTAAACAGTGACCATATCCTCAGATGATGACAATAGTTTGTACCGAATTGTGCGGATAACAAAGAAACTTTCGGCGCATGCCGGCTAACTCGGCAAATAACTCGTCTAAAATTTGATGGTCTTTAAAAAATGATTGTATCCCCGTTGATAGCAGTAGCTTTAGCACCTGCGCTAATTGTAAAAAATTTCGTTGTCATATTAGCAAAAATTGGGTCGCTAAGTTGACGATAGCCCCTCTCAAAATTTGAAGTTTTAAAAACAACAACTGTACAGCAGACACTTTGTACCAAATTCTGTCGATGATAAAAAATTTTGTGCCGCTACTGTTTTTCTTTTCTTTTTGTTCAGATGGATAATTGCTAAAATTTTTGTAATATTTTTTTTCCTGCATGCCTTCACCGAATGAATATTAACAGTTCGCGTTATTCACTGCGTCGTGCGCTGGTGTGATTTAATGTTCCAAAAAAGCGCTTTTGCTTCAACTGCTCCGACATCTTACTTATTTTTTCGGGATTTCAACGGTGGTTTCTCTATCAAAAGCTAAGCAACATTAAATTTACGAAATTCTATGTACTTTTTTTTCTTATTTCCCGATTCGAATTTATTTCATGGTCGTTATTAATCATTCGGCGGCTAAATTTTTTTAATACAACCAAATGGATTTCTCCTACAACTACAACAAAATGGGTGGTCACGCACTCGAATAAATACAGTATTGGCTGAAATCAGGACCGTGCCCAGAATTTTGAAAGGGAGGGGGGAGGACAATTTTCTTCGCATATTAATTTACAAAATAACAATACATTTTTCACTGATATTTATACTATTAATAATTCCCGTCATTTTGATTTACGTATTAATAATTTACATAAATGAATTACCCCGTATATAAGTAAAAATTACATACGTTATTCAGTATATTCGTAATAAAAAATTTTGCATAAAATATTAATGATCTACCTCTAAAAATATGAAGCACATATTTTTACTTTTTTTAACGTAAGAACACCCTAAAAAATCATCAATATTTTTGTTTTAAATTTTTGATTTTTTTCAGATTTTTGTGTACTTTTTTAATAACTATTTTAGTTCTGATGGGGTAACCCCGTGGACACGGCCTCAGCTGAAATATACGTGTTTACATAATGTTCGAAAAACAAACTATACTTTCAAATTTTAAATAAAACACGTATTTAATATGAATTACAAAAATATAAACGCACCGTGAAGTGTAGTAAAATTAACGTACGCAATCGACGTCCGTTTTGAAAAATCAAGATTCAGTGGTTTGTTTCCTTGGGGGGGGGGGGGATTCCTAAATCAGAGCGCAATTTTAAAAAAAAAGGGGGTTTTCGCATACTCGAACTTTTTAGAATTAATCGAAATTTGTAAAAAATAAATAAAAAGTAATTTTAAAATTATGCGAGTTTACTCTGGCGAGCTTTTAAAAATGAAACAACCGAGAAAATTGCTGATAGTGCAGTCGTGTGTGTGATTGACAAAAAAAAACTTTCCTATCACGCGTCTAACAGATTGCATAGACCTGAGTCTTTTCCATCGAACGAAATATTTCTCCGTTCCGGAGATTGAAATATCGATCAACAAGTAAGGGGCCACGAACGATTTAACTTTGCCAGTCTTGCTCGTCTTAATAACGTTCAACTGCTCAGATGATTATATTACCTGCGAAGTTTTTTCAAAACTGCTGCTCGAATCCGTTCGTACCGCACATTGTAAGATTTCAAGGCGGAACAGAAGCAAAAAGAGTCGAAAATTGCGCTAATCGAAACGGAGTTTGTTGGCCATTCGCGGGAGAGTCAGAAAACTCGGACGATGCCAAGAAGAAGGAACTGATTAAATGTGTTTACTTATTATTTCGTTTGCAACGTGTAATCGGGACTGCGCCTCTGTGACCGGAGGAATGCGCTGCGCGCAGCCGGCGCAATCGATAGGAGTATATATAAATGTTTTTGTAATTACAGTAATAATGGAATAGAACATGAAAAAAAAGAAAAAAAAAAAAAGGGGGCACATACAGAAAGCGGAATAGGCAGGTGGCGCACACACGCGCACACGTGTACACACAGCGTGTGTGTTATCAAGGTGGTATTTTCGAGGAATTAGTTTTTCGAATTAACCGAGTTCATGTATATATCAGTGTAGCTGGAGAGATTGTAACAACACGTACTTCATAATAAGAGGACACGAGAGAAGGGAGAGTCGTCGCGAGGAAGATAAAAAAAAATGTAAAGTCGGATGATATCTGAACCGGGTCTAATGGATTTTTAAAACAGTTTTTATTTACAACTAAATGCCATTCAGTATATCATTCGCGTATCGTGGTAGTTAATCATCCGCTTAATGGAATATTCCCCCTGCCCCCCACCACGACCGGTAAACATCATCCGTAGCCCGCGTCTACGGGTTTTATTAGACGAATTGTAGCAGCTCCGGCATTGCGTGTTATCCACTGCGCGCGCGCGCGGTACAGGGTATTTATTCCTCGCGTCATTATTATCATCCGGAATATGTGCTTTTCGTTAACTCCGATTTCAGTTCAGGAATGAAGATGCACCGAATGACGATCGTCCGGGTTCGCGGTGAGTGCGCACGCAGAAATCCGATGAAAGATTGAGAAATTTCACGTTTATGGCCGTCGACGGGGGCGGTCAGAGAGAAAAAGTCCATTTAGAGAAGGCCGAGATGTTTTAATTTGTACAGTGGCGGACGTGTCGCGTGCGCTACGAGGAAATCTCCCGAAGTTGCTGGTAAAATCGGATTAGGACTGCCGTCCGAGAAATTTCCAGCAGCGAATATCGCTAATGATTAATGATCGCATTGTTTAAGCTTTACGAAGCTGATAGAGATCGTCAGTTTCGTCTTATGCGCATCTGCACAATCTCTCTTTTGTATGTGTATAGGTTTTTCGTTTTTTTGTTTTTCGGAATTGATGAAATGCGCAAATTTTAAGCGGTTTTTTTGTGGTCATCTGTGAATTCTAGAAAAAGTATATACAATTCTAACGGTTTCGATGAAATTCCGGAATTCCTAAGAGAAACCGATTAAGGTCTTAATAACTCTTCTAGAAAAGGTTCTATGAAATTAGTGCAAACTCTTAAAACGATCTTCAAGTTACACATCTTTAGTGATTTTAACGAAATTCGCGAAAACTATTTCTAGGCTCTAAAAATTGATTAAGCTTTTTAGGAAAAAATGTTTACTAAACAATCGCCGAATAGCAGGATGCATTAAGAAATGAACCGAAATATAATAATAAGCTTATTTTTACGGTGTAAATGGTAAGTTGAGAACAAAGAGGCCTTGTTGAAATAGTTAATATTACGACTGCCGTTATGGTATACACGGAGCGAATAATTTTAATAGCAACAAATATGTATTTTTGCTTTTATTTCATTCAGAATATATTCTTTTGGTACAATAAAAAAGGGTACAGTGTGCCCCCATATTATTGTTATATATAAACTCTGCTCTCCGGGTCTCGCAAGAATGACTGTTCAAGCTTTTTCTTTATTTTGTAAACATCTTTGTTCACACAAGTCATTCTAGGCCGTCTTTCAGTAGAATCGGAGGTCACGGGTTCGAGACTTGTCTCGTTCCAGATTCGAATCGCTCCCAGGTTTATACCTAATCTGAAATTGAATATTGGTTATACCAGAGAATTATCTAGGGGAAAGTAAAGGCGAATCTCAAGTAGAAAGGAACTGGCTCCAGTATTTTCATCAGATCCATTAGGCTTTGAACATTATGAAAATCTTAATTACGCACAATCCCGACGACCTATCAAGAGTATTTACTTTACTTTACTTTATCTTATATAAAGTATACGAATCGTCGGAAATTATCATTTAAGAAAAAAGCTAACGGGACATAATCAGGAGACGAAAAAATCTAGTGTACCCCCGGAATGACATAAAATCATCAATGCGTATACGTGTATATGAAATGCCATTTTTAATCTTAACCGTATAACATGATATACATATATATTACTCTCTCATCAAAACCCTTTCGCACGAGTAAAAAAATACGAGATGTGATAAGGTAACAATTACAGCAACTTTTACTAAAGGTGCGGCGGCCCATTCTGTTACATATAATGTAATACAAGAAATGAACTAAAAAAAAAACAAAACATTAAGTACATTCCGTTGACTGTTTGAGAAAATATTTTTACACTCTCACCTTGCGAGCGTTATTTTACACAATATCGATATCGTGCTCAGTACCCATCATCATCATTTTCTTATTCGTTTGATCACCTTCCCATACAATCGGATGCAAATCACATTGCCTCTTTTCGATAATGAACAATAATTAATAATAAAAATTTAAAAAAGAAACGATTATTTTACCTCCATTTCGTTCTTCTATTTTGAAACCAGGTTTTGACTTGAGCGTCGGTCATTTTGAGATTTTTAGCGAGAGATGCTCTTTCGGCCGATGCCAAATATTTCTGTTTGTGGAACCTCTTCTCTAGTTCGGCTATTTGCAATCTGGTAAACGATGTTCTCGGCTTTTTCCGTTTCGGCGGTGTTCTGTTTTGGTACGGGTGTCCGATACGCCTGGTCATCGGAAATGCGGCTGAAACCAACGATAACAGAGAGATTAACTAATGACGAAAGATATCAGAGAGCTATTTTAACATTTCCTGTATAATAACACATTAGCAGTAACGTAAAAGAAAAACGACAGCGAATTAATTTTAATACATCGGCACTGATATAATGCATTATTTCGCATTAAAATGAGATGCGTTGAATTTTTCACGACCCTGTGCCAAAATGTTCAAGTTGCTAACTGTTTCCGCGGTATTTTTTCATCGATAAAAACGAATACATCATATTGCACCACCGTTTATTACAATAAAAGGAAAGAAAAAAAAAAAGAATTGACGTGTTGTTCAGTCGGTTTGGCTATAATTTCTTCAAATGTGTTCGCATTGTTCGATAGTATGAAGGGTTCTAGCGAACGCGGGTCCTTTATACAGTGGTGCAAAAGTAAAAATCCATATACTACGTCAGGGGTACTGCTTGGGGCCGGGGTCACAACCTTGGCGATCGACGATGGCACACTTTTGAAATTGTGCTGGTTATTGCGAATGCGTTTTTGTGGTGTGCGCGGGTGCGCCGTCATTTTGGTAGTGCAGATTTGCGACAATTATCCAAATAGCATGACGACCTGGAAGTGGATAATCGTTATGTCGCAGTACGACGCACTCGTTGCACGCACACAGTATTATGTCGAAGAAATATGGTGGTTAAAACCAGTTTACTTAACTGTTGTAATAGTCGCAGTATCGTAATAAAAACAATTACACTGATTTACAAAGCCGTTCACTCTCCGTCGAGCCAAATGATTTTCTTAAAAAAAAAAAAAAACAAAAAAAAAACCTCTAGATCGTATTCATTAATTCGCAGTAGTCCGTCTACTAAGTACCGATGAGACCATTTAAATTTTAAACATTCCACAATGTCTTGTGATCATCATACACACTAATAAGGTAAGGGACCGTTACGTGAATATTCCATATCAAAATGTGTAGCTGCGATTGTTTATCGATTTTCAAGCCAGTGATCGTAGAGCATATCGTAATATTTTCTTCGAATATTTTTGCCAACTTATTTATTTGACATTGGTTGATCCGTATCGAAAAAAAATTATCACACAATTCCTAACGTCCGGCGGCCCCTCTGATACTGTACAATGTTCGCCATAAACGTGTACGTTCGTCCAGAGTAAACGTAATAATGCGGTTGGAAATTGATCAACGAGAGGAATTCATAACGCGGTTAACGGAGTCGATAAATTATGATTATTTAGAATCGAAAATGGTGAAATATCTTAAATTCGTAACAATTCGACAAACGGGCGTTAGAAAATTATGTTTGAAACGTTTTCGACAACGAACACTATTCGATAGTTTCGTTCTGACGATGCACGCTGTTCTATATCGCGTGCAAGGCTTAGTTAAGGGCTGTTTGCTGAATTTTAAAGGAACCGGATTTACTTGTCAGACCCCCTAAACCACTATCACCAGCACCGGGGTTCTCTTCTTTCATATCACGCCTGTTACAACTTCAACAAATTTTAAAGCTATATGCAGAACGATTTTCAGCAAACGTATCGGCTCGTACTGTTAGGTCAACACTGAACAAAACAAGCAACCGACTTTTGGACCACGCTATTAATAGGCGTGAAATAACAATGCGCCTGGCGCGATTTACATTTTCTTTTTGGTTTTTAAAACTATATATATTATACGTCAGCTGTATCCTACCTTTTCGAAGTTTTTCCCTCGGCCGTTTCATCCATTCATGGTTGATCTTTTCTCTTAGGTTTTTATTTGTTTTTATTGAAAGTTTTAACAATTTTCAATTATTTAAAAGCCTAAACACAAAACCGGCAAATGGGGAATTACCTTCAGAATGCGTATGAATTTTTTAAAGTGCTCACATTCTAAAGCTAATGAAATTGTCCTAAAAAAAAAAAAAAAAAAAAAAAAAAAAAAAAAAATAGCTGAGGAAAATATAAACGATAATAGTGCATCAGAATCCACATACGTACGAATAAATCTGAAACGATTTGTATTATCACGACATTTTATATTTAAATCTTTCAACAACAAAGCTAGTTAGTTTATTAGGCCGTATGTAAGAATTGTGGAATTAATTCGGTAAACGCGTGCCAGGCCGCCATCAATTAGAAAGATGTGCAGAAATTTGCAGCCCTAACTACGCGTCAATGAACTAACAGCATCATCGACTAGCCAATGATCATTCGAGGGATACATTGAAAAGGTGATGGTAATTCGTAGGGAACAAGATTATACCGCTGCAAAGGCGCACTCAGGATTTTTTTTTAGTCGGGGCTAGAATTTAGAAGATGAGTTAGGGAGTGGTAACTCGGTATCTCGACTAAGTACCTATCTATTTCCGTGGTCTGTAAATTAAAATTAAAAAAAAAAAAAAAATACAAAATTAACGAATATTATTTTTTTTAAAATAACAAAATTGACGAATTTTATTTTAAAAAAAGTAATAATAATAATAGAAACGTAACATTATATTTGTAATGAAAGCAAAAAGTAAACATGTAAAAAAAAATAAGTGAAACAAAACATTACAAAACGAAATTAAGATTTCGAAGATTTTTTGGGGGGAGCAATGGCCCCGTGGCACCCCCCTTGAGTGCGCCAATGTACCGCTGAGTCGAGCATGCGTCTAAATGAGTTAATAATTCCGGTTATTAGCGAATAATGTTGTAAAGAATGAAAAATGAAACCAACGCTCGAAACTTTGATATTTTTAAAAATGAATGCCCGATAAATGTTCGTAATATTGGTACATTTCATACTAAATCAATCAAATAAAACAAAAAAAATTCTAAAAAGTAAAACATTATCGTTTTACAAAGGATATTTTTGATGGTAATGCGCTTAAGAATAAATATTTTGATGCTTTACGGATTACGAGACGGATTACGAGACAGAAACGGATAATACTTGGAAAGAAATCGTTTGCAATATTATAATTTACCACCCGGAACAAAACATTTGGAGTTTGCGAATTTTTGTCCGTTCGTGGGCAAAAGAAAACATGTGAATTCATATATTTTGTACAAATCGTTCAATTCAAAGAACTAGATTCAGCAAGAACTGTTGGAATCAAAGAGGATTTAAACGCACCAAGATGCAATTAAAAACAAGAATTTTGGATCATCAGATCTAATTCAGGGAGTCGGGATTCGAATGCACACACAGCTCTAGCTACATATAAGAGTATCGAACTTTGAAAGAATAATATAGCGAAATAAGGATGTAAAGATCACGCTCTACTTAATTGACTGCAGTTCAGTGAGTTTAGCTTTCTGATAGGAATGGGATATCATTTTTAACAAGCACCGCGAAATCATTACGATCACATCTGAATAATCTGAAGCCTCTGATAAAATAATAATAATAATAATAATAATAATAATAATAATAATAATATAATAAGAATAATAATAAATAATAATAATAATAATAATAATAATAATAATAATAATAATAATAAAATAATAATAATAATAATAAATAAATAATAACAATAATAATAATTGGACAGAAATTCAAGAGGACAACTTGTTAAGTATCAAATGTAAACTATGAAAGAATCAACGTAAAGTTATATCTGAAATTGGAGTACATCGAATGTGCTCGTAAAGAAAAACAAAAGATAACACTGATATAATAATCTCTCGTACTGTGAGAACTATGGAACGTGTGTGACACGTCGGAATACATCGTTTATCACTGAATTAACATAAAAATCAGTAGAAACGGATTATTTCTGCTTCGGGTAATTTAAATTTACGCGCTCATTGCTGAAAATTATCGGTATAGATTAAGCCGGCAGCTTGTTCAATTAATAAATACACAATACCTTCTGTTATACTGGCTTATAACGACGCCGACCTTCCACACCTCTCAGCCCCGTTCTTGAACTTTCCTTGTCACCTTTTGCCCGCTTCGAATCCTGAAACGCATATTATTTCAGTTTCTAGGAGTTTCTTCCGCTTTTTTCTTTCCATCCAATTTTAGGACTTTCATTATTATCGTACTTGTAAAGAGATACTGCGACGGTAGTTGGTCACGCATCTAAAATTCGTTATCCACGTATATATCTCTGGCGTATAACAACTCTGTACAACTGCTCTGTGCGGGTTTTATTCCTTAGACTTTTTTGTAGTCTTACACAGAGTCCTCGAATAATCCGGTCTCTTCCATCGTTTCTTACATCGCACACATACACGGAGCTATTGAGTCTTTACTACTCCCATGTTTTTCATTTTCATTCTACCCTTATTTCACCATCTCTTATAGTATGAAGCTGTTGCGGTGTCTTAGCAATTGTCGTCTTTTTTTTAATACTAGGTTAAGTTCACTATCCTCCACTGCCAACCAGCGGATGTCATATGCGCTTTTTTACAAAGAATTCTCCTCTCCCTACGGTTTTAGACTATTAGGGACACCTTAGAACGGCATTCGGCCTCTTCTTGCCACGTACCTGATTTCGTCAAAATGTTTTTTTTCTCTCCATCCGACGTAGACCATCTACAAATTTTACGGTGTTAAAATCTAATATTTGCATTACAAAGAGACTTTTTTTGAAATGGTAATGTAATATTTGACATCGACGAGATGTAGAAAATAAGACGGCGACTTCAAATTTTTTAATAACAACGGAAGGGGCGCATATAGGTCTACAGGAAAGTTGAAATGCGTATTAATATTCATCAAGATATGGCTACTATAAAATATATTACTAATCCCAGTTTTGCTAAATACGCGACATTAATAAATATAAAGAGGTAAAATATACCATTAATAATAATAATAATAATAATAATAATAATAATAATAATAATAATAATAATAATATACAAACAAATAACCCATTACTTTGAATTATAATATTTTTACACCCCGTTATTCATTTAATCACGTATTTATTATTAGCTTCAATGTTCGCGTTATAATTTTAATTTTTAATGATTTATTACATCGACTCTATTATACTATTTTTGGATATCGACTTGTTCTGTTTCTCCAGTCTTTTTCTTTATTTACATTTGAACCGCTGTCGCATACATAATGAATATGTAGTTCGTTAATAGCAAACGTTTTGTTAATACATAGTGTATTTCTGTTAAAACATTTCAATATATATATACAGGTATATCAGGATATCACCATATGCCCATATCAACCCACTGCTGGGTGTAGGCAATCCCTGGCGGTATAAGTTGGCCTAATCTCCTGTTCAGGCAAATTGGGAAATGCATTTTATACCTGCTGCTAAATTTACATGGTAATAGTTAATATGCGACGCTAACGAAGGCGATAGTGTAGACACGCAAGACTACACTCGAAACTGATCGCATTCGCTTTTTATTAATGCAGTCCCGCGTGTCTATATATTAATTAACGCGCGTATTGTATATTTAGTGATTTACCATTTTGCATATGAATCTATTAGCGGGGTTATTTAATTTTAATTTCTCGTAATAAGTTCTGTCGTCGCCCGGGATCGAACCCGAGAGACCTCCGCAACGGAAGCCAAGATAGTATATAGAAGATGTAAAATATGAAGATTTTACTGGAATCTGGTAGAACTGAATTTTTGGTCGGACTGTGGGTAAATTATTACTTAGGCAACGCAAATAATTTCGTTTACTTAACGGAAGTCCGAAATTACACAGTGTTTTCTAAAAGTTAGCTTGTCGCTTGTGAAAGTTCTACTATACGTACGTATGAGAATTTGGAAATAACGTCTCCGGCGATTTATTTCCTGGAGGGGGAAGAGTAAAAGTTTCTTTAGAAACTTTTGCGGTAGTTGCGAGTCAAGTGTGAGAGCGGTTTGCCGCAGTTAAACCGAAAGACGGCTAGTTGTCTTTCGGCAAAAGGTGATATTTGCTAAGTAGAACGCAGCGCACAAACTGTTAGGGCGTATAAAGAGCAGAATATATACTGATAACTGGCGAACAATGGCCCAGGTATGTGATTATAACGCTCCACGTAGATTACAAAGTTTGCCGCGATGCGATTGCGTGATCTGTCATCGAAGTACAATGTGCCGCTGCGAATAGTGCAATTATCCGCGCATATTCAGACGTGTTTAAACGGCTTTGTAATTGGCGGCTCTGTGTGCAATTCTCCTCTAGCAAGACGTAATAACAGTGATAATTTTAAATGCATTCCGCCTTGCATACGTACGTACGGATTATACGTTAGAAGACTCGCCTTTAATGAATTTGAATCGTTTTCCGTGTCACTTATTTATTCGTTTTTTTTGTTAGTTTTGATGGTATTTTCTGTAAAGGATCAAAATGGTCGCGAGTCAATTATGAAACGAAAAATCAAGGTAACTCCCCTAATCTTCCCTTATATTCTTTTTTATACACATGCTCTGCCGGTTCCTTTGTTATGTTACGCATCTGATCGAATTATCCCAATTTCCGTTATGTTTTTGGATGCAGGTTGGTTTAGTCACAGGAAAGAAGAAAAAAAAAAGAAACGAACAAGGTTCCATAAAAGGTGAAATCATGCGAAACGTTGATCTGGGTCTTTTCCCCCGCTTTTTCTCTGTTCTTCAGGGAATGTCCATATATTGAAAAAAAAAGAAAGAAATGAAAAATCGCGTTAATTGTCTTTCGAGTAGTATCGGAAATGTCACACAATTGAAAAAGTCGATAGAACTATTAAAATCCAACTAGCGGAAGCGAGAAACGAACGGAATTTTAATTTTGAATCGATTTTTTTTTTTGATTTCCTTTAAACCGCGGTATTTTTACTAATTATATGTCATCTTACATAGCACTGCAGCGTAAGTCACGCCTGTGACAGACCACAAGGGCTGTAGAAATCTTACGAAAGATACTTATCATGTGACTTTGAACGTTGTAAGAGAATCGGCAACCACCGAAACGAGTGATTCGTTCTGCAAACTAGCGCGAGTTAAAGTTAGCTACAATGGCTATTCAAACTTTTGTCGGATTTCCAGTCATCGCGGTATTGGGCTAAATGATGATGTTGACGAGGCCGCGACTAACTGCTTCGAAAGGAATTGGATTCTCGTTTATTTCTTCCTCAGACGTACGTCATAGTAGTCATGCCACTGCCTCGGAAAATTGAATAGCCTATAGATACTAGTAGACATGATATCGTTTAATCTGTTATCCCTCCGTTTCCTTGGTACTCTGATTGTCTTATTCCCAGTCATCTTACTCGTAAGTCATGCTAGTTTGTAGATTGCGTACGGAGCACTCCCGTGCAGCAGCACTAAATTTCGCGGACTCCTCTGGTTGCAACAGTTATTTACCCCTTGTTTAGTGACATTAATCATTAGCTGTTCAGCTGCGACAGATACGAACACAACAGGAAAAACTTCTATGAAGAATTAATATCATGCGGATTTTTCCATATATGTGTAGTGTTCATTATTTACTTCCGGCCATACTGCAATTTTTGCCACGGCCCGTTTTATAATTAATAATAACGTATTGGTTTAGTTTCTAAAGTATGATGGCTATAAATAGATGACAGTCCAGGCCATAAATGAAAAAAAAAAAAAAAAAGTTAGCCATAGCGATGCGACCCTTTCTTCCTTCGGATGGCATTCAAACGGTGAAGCTTAGGCGACACTGCGAGCTGGGATTTGCGATGATCGAATGTAGGTGTATCATCGAATAATCGTTTTTAATATTGTTTACAGTTGAAGAAGCACTTTTTTTTTTCTGCAGCGCGTGTGAAACGAATTAGTTTAACCAGCTTTTTAACAATACCCGGGAGAAGTGATTTTCAACTGGTTAGTAGTGTTAAGCTTTGTTACATACATACGGCTACATTCTATTTATGCGAATGTGTTGGAACAGAAAGTAGAAGTGAAAAACCTTTTTTAAGATTTTTGCCCCATTTTTATAATTCCCGCCGACTATTGAACGTTTTCTTTTCGTTTTTCCTCTTTTGTTTCTTTTTTGATTTTGCTCACGTTATTCCGACATCCGGACGAGTAGAGGGAATTTGAATTTTTGAAGTTGCTATTTGTTTAAGGACGACCTCTTATTCGCGGAAGAAAGTGTATTATTGAATAATTGATTAGATTTCGGGTGGGAAAAGCGGATTTATACGCTGGAATGACAAAAGAATTTGCTCGTTTTCGGCTAGCTCCGAGTGACGTGAATTGATAGAAGCGCCTACGCACAGACGTGCTAGAACAGGAAGGCAGCGAAAGGAAAAAAGGTGAAGAACACGCTTATCGTAAACTTTTTATTACATGAAAACCTTTTTTCCAGCAAGAGAGCAGCTTTTATCATGAAGCTTCGCCCCGGCTTTGCTTTTCAAAGCGACCAATTCCGTCGCTAGCTAGCAATTTTCGCTGAAATACAAGAAAAACGTCCCTCGGGATTGACTTTCATACGAGTTCACTGCTTAAGCAATCTATCGGAGGAGGATTTTTTGCGCCTTCTCTGCAACAATTTTTATTCCTGCAACTTTTCCACCGGCTCAGTTCGCGTCTAATATTCCTCTTAGGTGCACACGCCGAGCAGTAATACAGCATGAAGGCATTCAGCAACGTCGCGGCGACAAGCGCTAGCTAGGCGGCCAGCCACACGTTAACTTTGTTCGCCGTCGCGTGGAATTATATTGAGATTTCTTCAAGCCCTCTTTAATCCCGCCAGACACACCTTTAAACTGCGCATTAGACTAAATTAGATTTCCAACCTCGAAACCGGATCCTTTCCGCCTTTTTAAGCGCGCCATTTGCCTAATTCAATTCTAACCGGTTGGTGAAATGTTAACGGCTGACTTTATCGGCGGTTGGTTCGCTGCAAATACGACTAGGTAGCAAGCGCAGTTACTAATTTCCTCGAAACACCTACAATATCAAGCGGGAACGCTTTCGACGGTTCCAGCTATCCCCGTTTATTCACTCTTTAAAGTTTCCGCCTGTACATGAGGAGTTCCGCCGGTGCTAGGTTTTTTTCGTCTGCTGTGGAAGAGAAAACTGAAAAGAGAATTTTGGTAAAAAGTTTAGAGATCAACGTAAAATTGAACAAAGCTGCGATACACAGAATTGCTGTGAATGCGCATCAGGGGAATGTCGAAATAGTTCCGGATCGAGCGCTATTCGGTGAGGAAGTAAAATTCGGAGTTTCTAATTTTGAACTAATACGATTGCGACATTCCGCCCGGATGTGACAATTCCGATGTACTTTTGATCGTAGAAGAGCAGAATTTTTTATACATTCTTTGTAATTTCTAACGTGTTGTTGTTATAAGTGACAATTACAACAAAGACATGAACACGTAGAAATTCAATTTTTCAAAGCAACATTTAAAACTTTTTACTACATATATAACTCAGAAGCCGAAATAATTACAGATAAGATGGAGGAGTAAAATAGTTCGAGGAAAAACGAAACGAAGAGTCTGCGGCAGTTTTAAAGCTAAGCATATTTCGGTGGCAATTTCGAAAGGGCCGGATTTAATTTTTGTATTCAGACGTTACGACAATTACGCGGGAAAAAGATACTAAAATGATTAAAAGCCGGTTTTAAACGATACCGGTAGGGTCTGAACCGCGATACATACAACAAAGTCGAAATTTAAGTTGGCGCGTTTCGAAAATTAATGGTTCACGATCGCGGAAGGTTTATAAATTAAAATTAAATATGACACGATGGCGAAATTACCATAGACATCAAGCAGTCTATTAAAATGTGATTTTCTTTCATACGGTTGTGGTGATATTTTAATAGACTTTTGAAATAAATATATCACAAGTTTAAATACGCAATACTATTATTATTTATTTAATAAAACAACACTGACTAGTTTCGGATAATTTTATCCATCTTCATAATGATATATAGAAACAACTAAAATTAAAAACAACAAATAAAAATATCGTTTTTAATTTTAGTTGTTTCTATATATCATTATGAAGATGGATAAAATTATCCGAAACTAGTCAGTGTTGTTTTATTAAATAAATAATAATAGTATTGTGTATTTAAACTTGTGATATATTTATTTCGAAAGTCTATTAAAATCTGACGAACGCATCAATTACTTATTTAATGAATATCAATAAATACACTTTTATAAAATAATATTATATTTAAAATGAAATACTGACCCCAGTTTCAAAGCTAATAGCTACGTGATATTATTATATCAAATATCAAATATCAAATATCAAATCAAATATTTTCATTATAAAATTCCACACGTGCGCAAAAAAAAACGCGAGCAGTATAGTACAATAAATGCGCACGAGAAGAGAATATTATAAAAAGAATAAACTTTTAAACTTTTAATTATCATATTCTTAGCTGTATTTACTATCAAATTGAAAAGAAACAGATTATACATAAATGAAGATAACTGTAAATAAGACATAATCACATATCATTCATTGAATCCTCACATTTTGCATTTCATACATACATTCAGCCACCATAATATCCTATATCATATGTGTGTACATTCATACCAAAAGTCGCGAAAGTATTTTAAGCACACACACACACATTCACACATGCTGCAATAAGTGAAGTATTAGAACAGCTAATTTTTTCCATTTTGTGATCATGATAGCTTCGAATTTCGGTCAGTGTTTCATTTTAAATATAATATTATTTTATAATAGCGTATATATTGATATTCATTTAAACAAACAGTCTATGTGATTATCAGTAAAATTAATTTAAGAATAATACAACGTTGGCTAAACTGATGAAAAATAACGAAAGATAAAATTGCGTTAATCTGATAATGATAAATAAATTGTTATTGATGTTTATATTAATTTCGTCCTCATTACATCTAATTACAATTTATAAACATTCCCCGCGCCCATGATGACCTCGAAAGGCGTCGGTTTAAGTTTATGTAATTGTATAACTGCTTCGCGAAAAAAGTGATTTTATTTAACATCGAATACTTA
Organism: Icerya purchasi; assembly: GCA_039619475.1. Classification (NCBI taxonomy): domain Eukaryota; kingdom Metazoa; phylum Arthropoda; class Insecta; order Hemiptera; family Monophlebidae; genus Icerya; species Icerya purchasi. The sequence goes on along the minus strand of CM077116.1, from coordinate 447,595,051 downwards.
AATGAAACTAATACACATTGTAGTAAAAATAAATCAACATGTCGTAAAAGACGACGACAAACTATAAAGTAGTTCATTTAAAAAACAAGCAGCTCGATCAACTAGTTCAAAAAGTGCGCTAGTCGAAAAATATGTTCAAAAATAACCGTCTTAAATATAACAAACAGTGCAAATACATATATTTTTACATGTCATTCAAACAAATTAATATATACACATATATATGTATATATATATATATGTATATATTATTATATGTATATGTATACATACATATTTTTTTATGTTTTTTTTAATGAACATTATGTAATATACATGCACTGCTATATTAAGGCTAAAAATAAGACACCTACAGAAAGATAAAAAAAAAATAATCAACGAGTCAGCTTTCGGTACCGGCGTATGAGATTGTAGTATTCAGCGTGGACTCAAAAACGCTGCACATTTCGGTAACATTACCTCCGATGTAAGAAGTAGTCATTAATATCTGCATACCAATTTTCGTTTTAGCATTATTGACCTGGCAATATTAGGCTGTCTCATTTAACAGCTTTCCGTACGAGGAGTCTGTCGTCTTAACTAAAGTTACACAAAATTTCGGATGTCCCGGAATAATAATTACACCTCGATTGAATCTCGAATCAGGACTCATATATCGAATACGTTCGATATAGCCCTTTTTTTTCGCGACTCGTCCAACTCTAATTGCGACTATTCAAAGCACGACCCGGAACACTTTCGAAGTCGGTGAGGAAATTTAGCAAAACATTTTATCCGAGAAAACGGAGTAGCGATCGCGTGATTTCCAAGCTCTCGCTCACGTAAACAGTTGTGAAATTTTCTACATTCCTTAGAGAGCGAATATAAATCTCCTCATCTCCATTTCCTGCTTCAAATTAGGAGGCTGGAAGAAAAAAAAATCGGAAAAATACTAACAAAAAACCGCCTTATTGCAAAATTTATTACCGTGTTAAAATTTCGCATACTTTACCTGGTAATAATATCGAAAAGCTTTTTCCTCCCGGCAAAATTCACCGCATCATAGTCGGAAGGAGCCGGAGTTTTTTTCTTTTCTCCTCCCACTTTTAGTCCGTCTGTATGTATCGGAGTTGGCGCATTAAAAGTAGCATAGAAAACGAGTAATAACTCGCGCGGTATTAAAATTCGCAAAGCGAACGTATTAGAGCTGGGCATGAAAGTTTTTCTTAAAAATAAAAAAAAAAAAGCAAAAAAATTGCAGGAAAAGCGAAGTCGAAAAAAGTCCAAGCATGGCCGATTTATTTATTTTATTTATTTCTCGTTTCGTTTTCCTTTCGTTTTATTTTTTGAAAAAAAAACAAAAAAACCAAAACGGAAGAGCTCCTCTCCGGTTAAGGGGAGTAAAAACTGTGTAAATATGGGAATGCGAAATGTTCGCCATTTTCGAAAATGAAATAATATCCGATGAGTGAGAGGGAGAAGCAGCTGTGCGGCGTCAGGACCGAGGAAACAGTCGGTACTGGCTGCTGGTGGATTCACTTTGTCTAAGTGAAATCGTCTTTGACGGTAAAATAGTTCAGTCGTAAAAACATATACCGGCGAAATGAAAGTGTGTATATTATGGTAATCGCGAAGCTGGTATTCATTTCGAATTCGCAAGTACCTGTATATCATTTTAGCAAATTTATCGCAGTGCCGAATGTTGTTTCGGGTTCGCAGCGAGAATTCCGGCAATAAGCGTTCAATGTAAATTTATAAAATGAACGCTATTAAAATATAGTAATATCGAACACTATACGAAAAGCTACTGAGCATTTGGCTTTTACATTAATTAAGGAAAGAATTTAATTTTCGAATATAATTTTCGAATTTAATTTTAGAACTTAATTTTCCATCCGTGTTAGTACTCAGGAGTTAACCACCGTCTTCCAATGTACGCCTGCAAACTGTTTAACGTCGGACCCGTGAGATTGTTCTATCTCCGAGAACCTTGATTTCCAATACCCCGTTTCCTTTCCGTCGTGGCTGCTTTAAGAATCTTAACTGCGGTGCACGGGAAATAAGCAGGCGGCAGTCTAGCCTTCCGAACATTGTGGAAGATACTAATGAAATTTCGAAGGCTCGAAAACTATGAAGTATCCGGGTTCCGCGTTGAAATCAATTAGTTTTGTGGAGACATCTCAGTCCAGAGATTCTCCCTTATTCGGAAATCACAAAATTGAGAGGGCGGAGTTTGGGGGGAAGGTTTATGTGCCGACTGCTCGCTATTGCACAACTTGTATCGCTTAAATCTTTTAGCAGCACTTAATTTATTAAAAATTAAAATGATTCGAGAACACACTTAGTAAAATGTTTAACGAAACCGAAATTTCGTCGCAACTCGAAGGAACCCGAATTGAAATCCGAATCGTCGATTAAAATGTGAACTTCGAAATTTTCTCAATCATAAAGTGGGGGGGGGTCGCATATTGGTACGCTCTTACGGGGGAGGTTTCGGCATGTACCCGATTCGTGTGACAGTATAGCCACTAGTGACCATTGATTGGTTTAACAATTTTAATTTATGCGGCTTTTAATGACTTTTTTCGTTTTAATGTTTCTTACGATGACGAATTTATGAAAATATCCACTTTTTCCGATTGCTCGTCTTATTTTTTTTTCCTTTTAATTATTTTTCTTAATGCGTTTTTTACGACGATAATAATTGTCGGGAAATAATAAAAGAGTATACAGTTTTGCACTTTTATTCGCGATAGCTTTTTTCGACGCCAGTTTCCTCTTCTGAGGAAAAAAAAATAAGATGGCGTTGAAAAATTAAAAATATATACGCTAAAATCGAAACACGCCTCACTCAATTTAGCCTCGATATTAATGGTAAATAAATCTATCTATTTTTTTATTTTTCTATTTGGCATAAGAAATCCCTAACACGAATATTAATAATTAGGCTAATCTGAATAATTAGGAAATAAAACGCAAAATGTGTACCTGAGTCAACTTGTAAACCCAGAATTCAGTGCATTCTCTTTACACTTTAAAACATTGCGCGAATGTCCGTTTCCTTTAAAAATTCAATTTAGTTATTTAAAATCAATTTTTGTAAAAATTTCCCATTCAGCTAGTGTTTAGGCCGAATAAAATATCGAATTTTTAAAATTATTCCAATTTTTAATTAATCTTTTTCGTTTTAAAGTTATTAATGAATACACTGCGTTTTGTTGAAATTTAGAGGAAAATTAAATTATTTAAGCTCTTTTAGTTTTAGAATTCCCGAATAATTATTACAACAGATTTTATTAAATACATCGATATAGTTTAAGTTTTCAAACCGAATTAAAATTAAAGCCACTAGGAACAAGTTTGACAACTTAACGGGGTTCAAAATTTGTTTGTCGCTAATATAAAAGTTCCGTTGAATTTGCAAAACTAAATACTTTTTTTTTTGTTTTTAATTTTGTATAATTTTACGTTAATATAAAAAATCATCAAACAAGCTTATATTATTTCTTTAATTTAGAAAAAAGTTTCCGTATAAATTTCACGTAAATTAACTATCAGGTAAAATTTGACAAATGAAGCGTAACGTTTTAAATTCGATTATGCTGGTACGTTTTTTTTTTTTTTTTAAGGATATGACTGGACACTACATCAGATACATTGCAGTGAGTAGCATATTAATTTACAATAAGTATATTTACATTCAAGTTAATACGCTTTTGTTGTATAAAAATATGTATAATCGTATATTTTATTATATCGATATTAACATATTAAAAGCATTGTAGAATATTCAGCGGAATATAGAAATAGCCGGAAATGTTTTTTTTTGTTGAAAGTACGGAATATTCTCACTTATTACTTTCAGTCGAGAGGGAAAATTATTCACTTCTTCCTGTATTTAACGAAAATAGCCACCGATAATTTCATTGACGCGTCAGCACATTCAGCATTGTAACTAATTTCCCTACATCGTGTATTCATCTACCAATGACGAAAAGAGAATCGCGGATTGCGCAATGACTTTAGAACGTAGCAAAGTGAAATGCGATAATCATTGTCGAAAGTTTGTAAAGCAGACTCTTCAAAATTCAACTTGTTTGCTGTACTATAAATATAAAATATATATATATATATATATATATATATATATATTTATATATATATATATATAAACTGGGCCATTTTGGCCTCACAAGGAGCTGTGCCCCTTGACCCCTCTTGCTTTCATTTCTGTCTCTTTCTCTTCTATAGTTCGTATAAAATGATCAAAATTTACAAAGTAATTCTTACTGGCATCGATACAAAAAAAGTAACATTATCACAAAAATCATATCCTAACATTTAACTACCATTATATAAAATGAAAACATTTTTTCGTTACGTTTTTCGTTACATAGAATTATGACATTTTTTAAATAACAATCTCAAAAATCCGATAAAATATAACAAACGTTATATAAAATTAGGACATTTTTCTTAAGGGGGGGCAGCCTAAGAATTATGTTGTAATTAATATAATATGGATTTCCTGTCTTTAAATGCACGCTAAGAGCAACAGCAACTCGAAGGAAAATATATAACTTTGCATTAAAGAATTAAAGGCTAAATTATATGGTTTTTCGTTATTCTTTAACTACGAAATGTAACATAGCATCTAAAGCTCCGGTAACGCTGCGAAAAGAAGCATCGTTTTGTCCGTATTATCTTTCAAGTCATATTTATACTAAATGCCGTGATAAAAAATTATTTGAAAAACAAAATACTGATTTCAAACTCTGAAAATTTAACAAAACCGCGCTACACTTTAATCTTTTTCTTGACGGACGGATATTATGATTATTCTCTTAACAGTCCGTATTTTGCAGCGATAATTAAAAATTACATTAAATATTTCCGACGTTTTCGGTTCTTTTTTTTTGGTTTTTAAAAAAAAACGAGCGATTGCTGCGTTAAATTTAATTAGGTACACCGAAACTCTCTGCTAGGTGATGATGTTGTTTAAGAATTCTTACATGTATATTTTAATGTAAAATATATATCATTTCTTTCCGAATAATATTATTCACTTTTTAGTGCACTTTAATCAAATTTTTAAAGTAAATCTCGAATATTTTTTTGAACCATTTATCAATAACTTTCGTAGCGATCGAATACTAAAAAAAAAAAGGAATATGATTTAGATCTATACACAGAATTTTATCTGAATACGCCGAGGACATAGTTAAATATCAACAAATAACCTCTATCCCTAACTGTGCGATAAACTCACGACTGTCTCCGGTCGAACAATATTTCACAAACGTTGTAAACGGGCGATATAATGAAAAATTTCCGGAAATTTTTTTATGTAAAATTTTGAACGTAAAATTTTTCAACGTAAAATCAACGTAAAATTTTTCAATGTAAAATTTTTCATCGTAAAATTTTTCAACGTCAAATTTTTCAACGTAAAATGTTTCAACGTAATATTTTTCAATGTAAAATTTTTCAACGTAAAATTTTTTACCGTACGATTTACATATATCCACGATTGTAGTATTTTTGAACTTCTATCGATCTGAAACTGTAGATAGTGTAAACGGTGAAGTGCGTAATTTCAAGGATAATATCAGTTGTATTTGGAATGTAACGGAGTAGAAGTAAAATATTTAATAATCTAGGCGCTAAAAATATTTAACGAATTTCATTTATTCGCAGTTGAAGAGAAATTTTACATTTCGTAAAAAAAGGTACCCAATCATATAGTGATAGGCAATATTTCTCCCTTTAGTCGTATTGCTCGATGTCGAGCGTCGTGGCTAACTACTCGTACATTCTAGTTGTACAGACATAGGCATAGCGTTCATTAAAAATTACTTTAAGCAATCAGAGTGTACGGGAAACGCTTAACCGAACGATTCGGGTGTTGAACATTTTTATAGTGTACCTGTGTATTAAATTAAATAAATAAACGACTCTACCGAATAGAGTGGCAGAGCATTTTTCTCTCTGTGCACATTAAGTGACACTAGTTTAAGTAAGTTTTCCAAATTGCTCCGATTTTTAGATAGTTCGCAATTCCTCTTCGGTTTCAAGAAGTCGTATCGACACCCTCCGATTGTAATATAGAAAAAGGAATCGTAGCGACTCTTACACACAGATATACAGACAGGAAAAAACAGTAAATGGCCAATCAGCAGCAGCATGTAAGAGTCAATAAGGTAACACAAGATTCCCGCAATATGCACGATAACGTTTCGTATGACAACAAAATTCCCGGTGATCGCTATTTATATCGTTTGTTTCTCATTTTAGATTCTACCAGTTTCCGGGTGTACGACACGTACGCTTCTATCGGTGTCTCGGATAGTATTATTAATCGGACAGCTCAATCCGGATTTTTTTTTTTTTTTTTCCCCCGTTATTATCCGACTGTTCCGTTACTATCTTATTCTCATCTGCCTTTGCACAGTAGAAACAGTCGAATATGAAGGTGGTCAACAGAAGCAAGAGGTTAGCCGCTAAATTTTTTTCTTATTTCGGACATAGATCACAAACCGTTTTTGCGCAATTACCAAACTGCTCCGAATATTTGTTCGTTTTGCAATCAGCCGAATAATTCTCAACTTGTGGTTCACATCAACGCGTCTGCTCTGCAATGATTGAAATTTGACAAACACACGCGGAAAACAAAAAAAAAAAAAAAAAAAAAAAAAAAAATATCACTGTTACAAAAAAGGCGAGAGATTAGGCCCACGTATTTTTTTTATAAATTACGCAACAGGCCGAGTCGGATTTCTTAAATAATAATGCCCCGCGAGACAGCGTCACGAGTAGCACAATTACCATTAGGCACTTGGGCGATCATTTAATTTTTGAAGACCGCGCGACATGCCAATTGCAAAAGCAGTTTGTAACTAGGCTAAGTATGGAGGGATGTATTTAGATGAATAATTTCCCAGATGTCTAATACGTGTAATTACGGCGCTGGTGACGCTGCCGGCGAGCCGGGCACATTTGGATTAGTCGATTAGGGATTCGGTGTAGCCCGGAAAGGCAGTTCTCGCAAGTCGGTGCTAACCGAATTCCGAGTAACGAGCAACACCTGAGAAGGGAAGAGGAAAAAACGAAAATTTCCTTTTTAGTTTAATTAATAAGCCACGGATGACGGGACGTGGTGAAGCTTTAACGACTTGTGAAATTCGGTCAAAAGACGAATTTCATTGGAGCGCGCCGGGTAGCGGTTAAATGGATGGCACCGTTAACAGAGCTATTAGACGTGTTTGCAGATAGCGACTAAACAACGACCAAAGCGATAGTGATAACGATAACGATCGCAAGAAGAAGCGAGGGGTGCTTACAACAGCCCTGCTCCTAGTGCCAACGTAGGTGACGGTACGCTGTGTGGGTGAATCTGCTATTTTAATTTATCGGCAAGAGCGAGAACGACGAACCGTCAACCCCCTCGCTAATGAACTAACCGGCGACGGTCGTGCGAAGTTATTTTTTCCGGCGAAAATTTGTTTTTCGATCACTCCGTCACGACCAGGAGCAGTAGCAGCCCGCTCCTATTAAGTCGACTTTCTATTATTCAGTTTTAGAAATAATTTTCCAACACCACTCCCAACATCGTGGCGGCCGCCCTTCCTTAACTACCCTCCATTTTTCCGCTGCAGGATTGTTCGGTGGCCCGCATCTACGTTTCCGTGTACAGAGATATAATCATTCAGCCATTTTATATGTGCCCCTGGCCGCGTCTATATGTAGTGGTACGGGCCTCGCGCGGCTAGCAGCTCTTGTAACTACTGCACGCTAAACGGTTCTTCAACATCGAGGCAGCTGCTCTACCGTCCAAAGTGCCCTAGCGTTTTATTTCTTACATCCTTCTTTTTTTTCATCCGATTTGCTCATTGTCTTAATCCTGGCCGATAAATTAACTCGCCTACAACGTAACGCGAAAAGAAACCCCGAAACATCGCCGCGATATCCTTACCGAAACGCCATCGTTTTTTGTTGTTATTTTTTTTTTTAAATAATTTCTCGGTAGCGTAAATTAACTATAGAAGCGCTGTTGGCCAGCCGTCCTCTGTGTGCGCATCTGTTCAATGGCTGTCATTTTAACTCCTTACACAGGTATCTAATGTTTTTTTCTCTACGAAACCACACTTACGAACCGATAATTTATCTAGGGAGCCGCGTGGTCTACGAAGCCGTCGTTTGTTTTACTGTTTAAGGGCTACACGTCTGTCGATTCTCTCCGATAACTTCAATTACGTTGATAAATAAAATCTAACGTCGGCTAGTTTCGCATATGTAAATCTACGTATTCGCGCGGTACCGGGAAATATTTTGTAATTTCAGCTGGGATTATATAATCGCAGACAATCCTGCCTCTTAACAATAATTATGAATCTGTGAATCGGAACCGTGCTTTGTTTAAAAATCAAAATGATACCCGAATTATCGCCGAAAATTATCACCCTAATGTGTCGTGTTTTTCGACTACAATTATTCACACATTACAGTTGCAGAGTTTCGTCTCATTATTTAACTTCGTATTGTACGTTTTCTAGAAATTATTATAATTTATTAAAAATTTGTTTGTATTTTTGTTTTGTTTTTTTTTTTTTTTTTTTTTGGTATAGAGGGGAAAACGATGTTTATGCTTTTTTTTTTTTTGGGTGTTTCTGTTGGCAGACGGTAATTTAGCAAATTAACAACTCGAGACCTCCTTCGAATGTATTACACATAACGCGCGTAAATTATTTTTCGTGAAAGTACGAGAGTGGTCCAGTTTAACATTTACTCGGAAACGGTCTCAACTTTTCCTAGTAGCTGTGACGCTGATGGAAATATCTTTCAGTCGCGTTACAGATGAATAAATTTGCGTAATTTTGTTTCGTTGAATAAAAGTTTAATCGAGAAACGGTCACTTTTTCGGATGTTAATTTATCTAACGGGGATCGAAATAGAAAGTGAACCGCATTACGAGTGTGTTGCGGATAAACATTTTGAAAAAATTACCGAATCGTATTTGTGCCGCGAAGCAGTGCAAAATTAGAAAATTATCCGCAAAAGATACCGGAAAAATATTTTTTTACGTTTTTGTTTAAGGCTCGTTATAATTTTTATTGTTTCTATTTATAAAATGATGTGCCACGCTTCTTCCTTTTTTTCTTTTTTTTATTTTTTTCTAACAAGTATCCAATAGCGCTTAGAACTCCTAGAAATGTAATTTTCTCCTTTGTACTTATCATCGATTAGAATGTTAAAGCCCGATCCCGCGAACTTATAAAGTAAGTATGAATTTTTTCCCCTCGATTTACGTCATAATTTTTCGTTTTCACTCATCTATTGTGTGCCGTTCACAAATACAGTTTTCATTTTGAGAATTATATTCTCGCTGTTATAATATGTTTTTTAAAATTCGTTTTTTTTTTTTTTTCATCTTCATTTGTTTTTATATAGTGTTTTTGATACGCATGTATAATCCCGTTTCATTTCTGAAGTTGTTCTCTTTTTTAACCGTAATCGTAAAGCATCGACTATAAATGAATGGTTTCATATTGACGTCATTCATTTATTATATGTTAAAGCGACAGAAACAATGAATTATAAATATTTTATTTAATGATAAATATTAACTTCGTTAACATGTAACGAAATTGTACAATTCATAAAAAGTCACAGTCAAGTAATGTAAAAATATTAATAAATAAAAATATAATAGAAACTATCCATTTTTGTCGTTCCCTTCATGTTAATATTTTTAAGATATATAATAGTTGTAACAATTTTTTTAACGTTTCTAAAAAAGCGCTTCACAAAAATGTTTTAAATTTTAAAAAAACCTAAATTAGTTGCGACTATTATATAGCGTTTGTAAAAATTATTTACGTAACCGATCTCCGAAAATGAAATTTTCTGCATTTATCGGTAATCAGTTAAAAAAGAATGCGATTTCTCTGTTGAATGTTTCGAACAGTACACCGGGCCGAATTAGAATCAAAAATGCAATTATCAAATTTAGGAGGAATGATCCTCTCATTGCTTAAGCATGCTAGTAAAAATAAATTATCTTCGATTGGTATTCATCACTTTTTTTTTTTCTATAGGTTTTCGCGCGGAGTATTTCTGTAACATTTTTTCTTTATTTTTAATTATTTTATTAACCATAAGACCAAGATCTGCTTTCTACTTCTATAACATATATACATATATATATATATATATATATATATATATATATCTATTATGGTATAGTATTTTATTTTAAATACACCGTTTTTTTATTTAATTAGTACGTTAAATATTAAAAAGATCGTGATAGTAATAATGATAATAATGAAAAGAACAATCGGAATTGTTTTTTTCATTATGTATTTTGCGAACCTGAAATTTAAAGGATGACGTCTAGTTACCGTGCTTAGCGATGTACGCTTTAATATGATTCGTGAACTGATATATATATATATATATATATATATATATATATATATATATGGGATATTTAAATGAACCAATCGATTCGGCACGGGTAAAAATAAATTTGATCCTTAACTCGAGGTCTGTGATCGACACGATACATTGTCCGTGAATGTGGTTGAACATTTAGAAAAGCAGGCTGCTTTCAAAATGTAGCAGATTGATTATTAAAAGTCCCGCTGCCGCTAATATATCTTTAGTCAAACAACTGCCAAACGTTCGTAAGAGATCCGTGTGTAGAATGCTCGAATTCTAAATCCATCTTGAGCATTTAAGTTTACGTTCATCGTCGCTAATTCGATGGTTTACAGTGGCTCGCCCAGCGCCACACCGCAAAATATAGCTCATTTCGCATTCAGATAGTATTCCATAGCTGAGGGTTACTTCGACCAATCATAACTCATAGTCAACCCCATCAATTATACACGGACGAATGAGCCAATTGTAATTATATTTCAGTTTGCTCAATAACATCGACACAGCGGAGAATACGTTTCGTGACTGAACGATATTTTCCATCGATAACGATACAAACGGAACGTGTGTCGTAATTGTAAAATGATTTTCGCGCGTATTTTCTCATAAATTATAAACTAAAATAAGATTGTTTTTTTTTCTTTTCTTTTTTTTTTTTTTTTTTGTAGGAAGAATAGGAAAAAATATTGAACAAGCAAGGGCGGGATGATCCAGTCGCCAAACTATCCATCGAAATACGATCAATATTACTCATTTCAGAAGATAAAAATATCAGTCAAACGTGGCCGTAGGTGTTTTAACATTTATTATGGTACGCCTGCATAGATAATTTCTCAAACTCGACTGAGCAGTAATAGGGCGTACGCAATACAGGTTGATATTATTGCGTTTAATGCATTAAGACAGTAAAACTTGTACGACATCCGTAATGGCCACAGGATTACATTGGCTGACTTCCATCTGAAGTTTCAGTGAATACTAGAAATTAAATGGGAAAAAGAAAAATTATACGGAATTTCCGAAAGGAGCTGATGGAGAAGTTTCAAGAAATTATAAATGAAGAAATAAACCAAATTTGAACTAAAGTTTGCATATTGCAGAGAAATGAAATAAAAAAAAAAAAAAAAAAAAAGGATCGGAAAATAAGTAAATAAAGATAACCGAACGTACCTTCTATCGAGAGTTATTGTGTAGCGGCCGATAATAAAACACTAAAGCAAAAATTACGGGGAAAAATAAATATATTAATAAAAATACACGAAATTAGTAAGTCCTCTCGGACGTCTTATATATTTATATGAAAAGTATATCGTTGATTAAAATTTCTCTCCCGGCAGCAACGTATGGGGGGATAATCATAAATTCGGCCAAGAATGAACCGAAGTTTTGAAGAGAGTTTTTCTCGTTTACTTATAAAGATATATTCTTCAGTCGGGTATGGTATACACCTGCTGTTTCTTCTTTGTCCTGACCAGAAAATATTAGAGGATCAGTCGGTGTATTAATTTCGCATAGGTGAGAAACGACAACTAGGCTAAAGAGTTAGAGTTGCCTTTAATTAAACTCGCTGATGTCGGGTATAGCAAGGTTTTTGTTTTTTTTTTTTTCAACCTGGCATGAAACCATTTGCAATTGCCGCAGTTTTAGTCGATCCTGTCAGTTTCTCCCGATATCCAATATGCCGATGCTGAAATATTAGGCGACACGAAAGTCGTTTTTAATATTGCACAGACTCCCGTGCCTGACTGATATTCATGTCGGGGTTGTTTTGTTGCCATCCATTAAACACTGCAGAAACGGAAGCGGTTATAGCACACGGGTGATGGAGAAGAAAACAATAAAGAGAGATGGCTTAAACAATCGAACAAAAGGATTTTTCTTTATTTTTCCCCGATTTTTCGTCGGTACCCCCTATAAAAGAACAATGTGAATGTAATAATAATAAAAATGAAAAAAACTTGAATGCGAAAGAAAGTGAAGAGGTACTTCGAGATAAAAGTACTTTTAAAGAAAACTCGACGAATAAGTTATCTACGTACTTTCGACAGGGGGCGGAGAAGAAATTTTCGGATCTTTTTTAAAATTAATTTATTAAATACGCATAAAAAACACGCGTGACAGAAAATTAATGTTTAAAAAATGTAATAAATACGGTACACATGTTTCGGAGTTATTTATGAAATCATGGTTAATAGTAAAATTACCATGATTTTATGAGTAACTCTGAACGTATTTATTACATTTTTTAAATATTCATTTTTATGTGTATTTAATAAATGTTAATACAGAAAATGGATATGAACATTTATAATTTCAAATTTATTTATTCGTTTTTCGTCGCTCGATCTCGATTTCTAGCACGTGGTAACTTCAGGTACATTTAGATATGACATCTGCTTATCGGGTCATCCAAAAACCGAAACCAGACATCGCTACAGTCAATAAAAAAAAAAACAAACTAATGATCGTTGTTGCCGATTTAAACAATATTAACCGGCGAATTGTCGAAATAAGGCCTCCGCCGAGTCTTTAGGAAATATTTTTGCTACTACAAGTATTATATATAGCGATAATTTCTAGCGTCCTAGACGTGTTTAATCGTTGCGAACAACTTCAATTATTCGATATGTTTACGATTTTTTTCGTTTTCTTTAGGAAAAATATTTCAAGAAATTTCTACAGAACTACATTACCGAAGAGCTGATTAAATTATCGACTTTACGCTATCTCGAAAAACATGAAAATTCTCCTGACGGAGAAATCAAATTGCTTTTAGTTTACCGAATTAATTAATGCAGTAGTAGTTATAGCGAAAGGCGTTATTCGAACAAAAAAAAACACTCTTTATTCGGAAAATTTTTGTCGATTAAAATCAAGTCGGAACAACTAGAAACTTTTATTTTCAATAATTTTTGACCTAACATCAACATTTTAATGTAAATCGTGGTTGTTAAAAACAAAGAAAGCACCATGGTTCGCTAATTAAGCTACCGTGACGTTAGACAGCGGCGTTTTGTTCGAGTAAGCCCTGGGATTCGAATGAAACTTACAAAAATTTCACTTGCGCTATGATTAAAGTGAGTTGTCGACGTGTTCCTCGAGGAGAAAAGAAAAAACAAAAAAAAATTAAATACGACCTTGTAACATATAGAGAGGTTTAACGTACGTCACGAAACAAATACTGCAGAACTAGAGGGGCAATCTAGTACATATTGTAAAAGCTCGATGTTTATCATTGAAGATATTTCTATCTATGCCTAAAGCGTAGACGACCGTGATGGATCACGTCCCCCGACAATTGCAGCGACAAAAATTATAAACTTTAATTATCATTTAATAACAGTACTTGTTTATAGAAAACATTTCTTACCTATTCGTAGTTTATTGCGCATACATATGTTATTATTATATGTTCTTTATATTTCAACATAACTCGATGTAAAACTTTTCTTATTTATTACATTTCAATTTTGCATGATTTTTGATAAATTATTAATGCATAATCTACTCATTACTCGAATTAGACGCTATTGCGTGTAGCATATATGTTTTTGAATAAATAATCTCGTTACTCTATATGAATTTAAATATGCAAATTTTTTTTCCGTTTTTTATTCGTATTTTCTTTGTTTTCCATTTAAATTATTTGTTATTATTAATAGCTCTATATTAGTTTTATTATAATTATCATAATCTGACGTGGATGGTATCTGAAGCCCGAGCTACATCTGAAATACCTTTCCGTTTCACGAAGGAATTAGAACGATTTTCACGGAGGGGAGGGTTTTATTTATACTTACGAGTACACCGTGGTGTTGTAATTATTTCATCCAATATGCGATTACAGTCTAGGTGTTTTTTTGTTTTTTTTTGTTTTTTTTTTTTTTTTGCATTTGCGATATGAGCTTTTTACGTGTATCGAAATAGTTGAAAATTTGAAAATGTCACGTTCAGCTACTCACCGTGGGGATACAGATGTGACGCAATTACTAATGTGTCTACTGAAAGTACTGCCATATAAAAACTCTTGTTTAATAAAACTCAGATAATCCGACATAACGTGAATTTGCCCCCTCCCTCCTTTCGCCCCGATATAGGTTTATATCATTTACAAGACTAATATCTATCGTTTGTCGCTAATCACCAGCTTTCAAACCGTTTCCGATGGTTAATGTCTTTTCGGCGCGCACATAAATGACGATTTTCTCGATGCAGCGAAATTGGCAATCATCGGACGAGCGAATGACGGCAATTGGCTAACGATTAGTATAGCCTGTTGCCGCGGACCGGTTGTTGAATACGCATATATGTATTTATATGCGGAGATGTATATATCGGCATTATTCTGTAGCGTGCTCGTCTTGTAGGTTGCGCGCCTTTTGTTCAAGTTTGAGCCGACAGAGAAACACAATGGCGAATTTATTATTATTCAGAATAATAAAAAGCTTTCGTGCAAATTACAGATAACATCTGATAATAACGTTATTTGCGCGTTGTCTTGTAATTTTGTGCCTGATACCTGCCGCTTGCTTCGTAATTATCCTAATTACCGGGTTCGCGTTGCTCTATCGAATGTCTGTCACATTCCATCATCTCAGCTGTTTAAGTGGAACTTTTTAGATTCAGACGTTGTTCATGTTGTGACGTTAAAAATAATAAAAATAATAAAAATAAAAATAATAATAATTATAATAATAATAATAATGATAAAATAAAAAAAAAAAAAAAAGAGGCCACCTACAACTGTAAGAATTAAAAATAAAAAATGATTTACTTGGCGAAAGGTTTCAGCAGCCACGGCGTTGAACCATGAATTATTAGTCATCGTTTGTAATTTTCTATCGGATTACGTGCGTGTTCGGACGCGTCTTATGAATTTATTTACTTTTAATTCTTCGGTCGTCTGTTTACATATGTAGCTATTTTATCGGGAACAACCAGTAGTAAGCTGGACAAAGCAGAATGTGTGCGTCCGATGGCAGAGCGGGCTTTGTCCGGCGGACGCGGGAGTCTTTAGAAAACGGACAAGATGAATGTGCGTGCAATTTATCTGGTCGACGATGTTATTGTTTCATTCATTACACTTCCGCTACTGACTTGTCTATTAGGAAATGTCTTGTCCGACTTAATTACTTCGCAATGCAATTAGTAGCTTTTCTTTTACCGACCAGATAGTAGCGCAAGATAACCACCACCGAGCACAACTCGCATGTGCGAGACTTGTTGCTAGGAAGTCTCGAAGTAACGTCCATGTCTTCTCTCGAAACACGCACCGGGCCGCATTTTAATTAAAAGTGAAACGCATCGTCCTAGTCCGCGAGCTGCATTCTGAACGATAGCCGTTGTGTCAAATGTCTCGGTTCGGCCAAAATTCCGCGTTCATCCAAAAAAACCGCTATCATCCGAATGTCACTCGAACTGTTCAAAAGTGCAGTGTCCCCGGCTTCGCGGTCTGAAGAGACAAACTGGTTTTCGCAACTTCGTAATCTATTTTGAACGTTTTAAATGATACCGATACTACTTTCCGTACGCCTTTCGCGTCCAATCTTGCCATTCGCCAATCGCGCGGAAATTTCCCAATTTGCTCGTTCTTCTATTTCGAGACCTATCCTAAGTCATAACGATGCCGAGCGCCGCAACTATCTATTTGTACATTCTCGTTGCAGCCCGCCATAGCGTTCATAGAAATGACTCTATATATGTAACGAGGATCTACATATACACTTTGTATTGATTAGAAGATGTTCATCGATATGCTGTCCCGTATGTGTACGCTGTATACTAATGGTGCCCATGTGAAGGTTTGCCATTACCATCCATACGGATTCTATTAGCGGTTATTTAATTAATTTTCTAATAATTTCTTGTCATCGCCCGGGATCAAGATGTCCGTAACGGAAATCGAGCATTCCGGCAACTAGGCTATCGCGGCGACTATGCTGAGGATCTGTACAGGGGGTTTCCGGATCTTTAGGCTTTAAATCTGGAATGCTTAGCTGACTGTAGCAAAAACAAATATATATATATATATATATTAGATTGCCCGTATAAATAGAGAAGTTTCGCTGCTTACTTTGTAACCTTGAGTTTTCTCAACCGGAAAAAATATCTACCGATCATCCTATCCAGCGCGAGTGCTGCCTCATGAAGAGCTCACGAAATAGACGGTATTTTCTTCCGTACTTTTAACTTTCACCCTTCGCGATCTCACTTGCACAAATTCCCTCTCGTGTCCGCCTACTTCTGAATGATCTGCTTTTCAAAAAGTCTCCGATCATCAAGTGTCACTGTCGAAGCACCTTCTACACCGGTGTGGTCGCACATTTCTCTTTCCATAATTCGCATCTGGAACTGTGTCATTAACCATCGACAATTTCGGAAAATTACTCAAAAATTTCTTCTCTCCTATTGTTTACGCCTAACGACTTTCGAAATTGTTCGGCTAGAGGATTGACTTTGTCACAGAATACATTTTCAGCCTGAAACATCGATCCACTCTCACTGTCCCGATGAGATTTTGATTACGAACAATTTAAACACACTTTGTTTAATTTAAAGAGAAAAAAGAAAAAAATATCTATGTATGTACGACATAAAAACGGAACCGCGTAACTTATAAACAAAAAGGAATGGCAAAGAAATATCGAATGAGCAAAGTGATGTGTAGCTACTAGATGGTTAAATGTTCCCCGATAAAAATGAGTAAACTTTTCACTTTTTCTCGCATTGGCCAATTTAACTTAAACATTTATATTGAATTCGAATTTCGCTCGGTTGATGGAATTAAAACACGGAAAGGTAAGAAATCAGCAGAAAAGGTATCAGACCTTTCTTGTTTTATTTCCTTTTTCGGTTCTTTACTATCGAGAACCGACTTTTAGAATCTTTCGAGATAATTCTCTTCCGCATTACAAAAAAAAAAACAAAAAAAACGTGAAAATAATCGAAAGTCGATCGCAAAATATTTTTCATTGAAAATTTCTTTGAAATTCGCAAAATAACCTTTAGTCGTCGGCCGTCATAGTATCAATGCTCGGATGTGTGTTTGGCGATGATGATATTCGATGATCGGGGTTCGGTATTTATTTCCTTTTGTTCGAAAGCTTCTGTCGATGTTAATTTTTGCTGTATCGAACGACCGATGAGAAGGCTAATTGCCGTATGGAAGAAAACTTCTTGTTAGTCAGGAACCGCGTTGATAAGTCGCCAAACGGGATAAATTAAGTTAAAAGGCGACGCGAACGACTTTAACTTCCCTTGGTTTTTATGTTTAAAACGATGCGCAGCAATTAGTGGCCGCGCGGACGTTGGTAGATTAATTACAATTTGAGCGCCATCAACGTTGTTATACCTTCCAATTTTTCTCCATTACCTGGCGCGCAATCGTTACGTAACGTCGTAACGACTTACATTCGGATTATCGTCGATAAGAACGATATTTCACCACACGTACTGCATGATAACTTTCGCTTTTAATTGAATAACGCGACACACTACCTCTTCCACGTTCGCTTCTTAAACGTTTCACGCGTTCACTTGTCTCATTTTCAGTAACGTCAACGGAAAATCAACGAGACCGTCTTGAAAAATGTGTATGTTCGCTTTTCCCAAATAAGTCGTACTACAGAGTTGGGGAATGGCTCGGATTTTAGTATTAACGATAATGCGCATCAACATACAACTGCTCCCGAGTGTCTGGATATTGTTTAAAATTTAAAATTGTGCCCGTTTTGCTTTTCTATTATTGATTTTCCTTCAGTTCGAAGTAGCCATGAAGCATGTCGATCTAGAATAAAATATGGAAAGTATATGAATGGCGACGTGTTGTATCTTGCGTCAAATAAGGTCACGACATCCGACTCGGATAACGAAATCAAAAAAAAAGGAAAAAATATCCCACTGTACTTATACTTTACAGACAGACACACTCTTCTGATTGTATTTGTATATATCGATAAATCAAACATTTACAATCAGTTCCAGGTGCAGTCCTATGTGCACATTATTTCCATTGTACATAGAATATAAAGAAAATAAGTAATTCTAATCCTTACACATTTAGAACTATTGTACAAGAGATTATTAGTAAAATATAATTACTAAGTAAAATCCTTTTTTTCTGTCAAGTGTTTTTTTTTTTTTAATTGATCGACCCCCCCAAGAAAACTGACCTGGGTACGCCTATGGTTAGTTAGTTATATTTGCGCGCAAATAAACCAATTTATACATGTCGATCTTTTTGACAGTTGTTCCGAAGAATACCAATTGTTTTAGTATTATATTTGTCTGTATTTCAATTTTCTGTGCAGCAGTAATTTTAAAAAACGCTGCCATCTGTCGAAAAGATTTTTTTTTTTTTTTAAGATTGACGTCTACTAATTGATTTTTCCTCGGGTGGTTCATTGATTTACAAGTACATATATATATATATATATATATATATATATATATATATATATATATATATATATATATATAAATAAATGTTTCGAACACCAGAGTCAAATATTTTTCGACGAATATATGCGGAAGTACAATGTGCATGTTTTCAAATAACGTTATTTGGTGCAACAAATATCGGGCACGCTAATTTCATGCAAACATTCAAAGTTCAAGACATCATCGGCTGGTTCTCTACTTTTATTTTACCGGATTTCGACCACAAATTTCTTCCAAAAAAAATTTAATGGGAAATACGGGGTTGAACAAGTTGATCAACGTTGTATGTACAATGCAGAGACACTGCAGAGAAAGAAATTGTCGAATTGCTACGAGATTTATGGCACGATTATTCAGAACGGCAATTGAACAAAAATGCCGGTGTGGACGATTACGAAATAATAATTATCAGAGCAGATAAAGCACCTGTTTTTAGGCAACACGAAAGAGAATATAATAATGCACCGATAACGGATGAAGTTGCAATAGTTATGGTTGGAGAAGAGTTACGCGATATCATTCCGCATCGCAGAAATGATAACGCTCAATGTGTGCACTGAAACTCATATACACGATTACAGTATTCAATTATAAAACTTCAAAATGCAATCGCAAGTAAATAAATTTGACGTTAAGAATTTATTAAATTTATCACTTTACACAAAAAAAAAGGAAGTAAATGGAGGTTGTCAAACATTGTTTTCGGTGTCTAAATCTGAGTATGCAACACATTTTTCGTGTGTCGAGAACTGAATATACATACATATACGGGGGAAATAGTACAATCGTGTTCGTATATTAAAATGTCAGCGTCTAAAGCTGAATAATTGATTTTTTTTACTCATTTTTGAATATTATTAAACTTTGCTTAATGAGTGTGTTCGCTGACTAAACGATATTTTGCATTCTCAACAGCCACCCGGTTTTTGTTGCGGATTCAATTGATTTTTTCACACTTTCTTCGAGTAATTTCTTTACGGATAAGGAAACGGATTAAGACGTTAGTGCGATGAATATCATCTTATTAATGATTCGACAAAACGCGGATAATTACATTTTGAAATGTCACTCTGATTGTTCCGTCAGCACGTTGTTCGTTGATGTGTATGAAAAAATCCGAACTGAATTATATTCGCGATATTAAATCACGTCCAGAAGAGTATGTCTGTGTTAAGGTAATATCGTCAACAATAACGGAAATGTCAAATTTACAGGTGGGGTAGTATACGCACAAGACTGACATTTGTTTGTAAATACGGTTGTCCGGATTTATTTCTTCGCGTGTAATTTGAAATGGGATGAAATCGATAAATCAAACGGAATTGCTGTAGGCGAATTCAACCAAAAATTTAAATCCCCCACTGATTTAACCGTAAAATATCGCTAGATATTTGATTGTTCGTAACCGTTTCTGGTAATTATTCAAATTGAAAATAATCATTTCTATCAACTTAATCAAAAATATATTTAAAAATATTTCCGATTAAGCTGATTTAAACAGTTATTTCGAAATAGAGTAAAATTTCACGTTGCGAAAAGGTAGGTTGAAACGGGTATTATAAAATTGCCTCATACGCACATTTGGATTCGGCTGAGCAATAAAATTGCACCGAATCAAATTGATCAAACGATTTCAGCTGACATACCGGATGACGAAATCGATCCAGACTTATTTGAAGTCGTCGTTTGCTAAGAATATGGTACGTCGTGGTCCATGCGGTGTTTAAAATTTCAGTTCAACATCCTCATATCTTATGGAAATTGCGTGTCTGAAAGATTTACTAGCGGGAAACTAATGATGGTTATCTACAGTATCGACGACCGATCATTAATTGAAGACACAGCGGCAAATCTATTATTTTAAAGTAAGAATGATATTGAAATTTTATTTTTTTTTTTTTAAATTGGGCTCGTCAACCAAGGACCCTCACCCGGAAACAATTAAAGGAAAACGAAAGTTATATCGTGAGACGATCAGCTATCGTTAATAAGAAGGAAACAATGGAGGGGATAATAACTGTGTAGAAGGAAAAGACAGGATATAACCAGCACAAAAAAGGAGCAGAAAGCCACAGCCCGAGCAAGTGGGAATATAGAGCCGAGCGCTCCGCCGAAAGAGTTGAACACTTAATAAACACGTGATCGGCGTCACAAACAACCGTATCATTTGAATCGAGAGGACAACATGGGAAAGAGGATAATAAGAAGCGAAAGCGTGAGGAAGGCAGCAAGGAATGGTTAAAGCGCAAACGCACAATGGAGACAACAACAGAACGAGGAAGTGAAGGAAACAGAAGGAACCAAGGATTTGAAGGAAGATTAGGCTGAACGGACAGATAAAAAGAGCGACAATTAGAAAAGGAGGAAGATATCCGAACAAAATCTGAGATGGAAATATTTACACAAAGGCAAGAGATTAGAGGATGGGAATTTTTTGAAGAAGAATGAAGAAAAAGCAGCTACCCGAGCCAAAGAATCAGCCATCTCATTACCTGAGATGCCAGAATAGCCAGGAACCCACAGTAAGTCAATATGGATCCCGTAGAGAGAAGAAAGAGTCCGAATGAGAGAACGTATGCGGAGAATAGTAAAATGATATTGAAATTGATAGCCGTTCAGTTGTAAATGTTCAAATATCAGTCTAGAGTATTGCAATTCGGTTAAATCGACCAAATTGCAAGTATGCCAACAAAGGCAGCGATGTGGCCGTTCTTCGGACTACATTATCAACCGGGACGATAGGGGTTAGTAATGTGAAGTGGGTATGACGTATTCATTTCCAAAACTTGGGTTGTTCTTCAGCCGTTCTCATCGAGAAAATAGTTCAGCCTGTGTATTTTCTAACAAACAATGAGAGTGAACTAGCAACGTCTTTCTTATTATGCCAAAGTTACCTATTCATAAAAACATCGCTCTATTCCAAAGTTCAAACATACTTCAATTAGAATATATCAACAGAAACATTTCAACGATGTATTAAAATAAGACAAAGCGGTTGAGGGTCGTACGAATTTATTTTCTTCTTATCGGATGTTTTAGGTCGATTGTGCGCCGTGCATCACAAACGTAATGCCGATTGTTTTTATTTGCGATTGTAAATGATTAATGTTCATGACCTGACACCGGTTAAGCAATTAATCAATTATGTACAATTAAAGCTGCTTAAAAATTATGCACATTACAACATTTAAAGATGCAGTGATTCCACTTCTAATCCACATTAAATGCGCGCTTTATTTTCAATTATATTGACCACGTACTCTCCATCAAATCCAAAAGATTCGCCGGAAAAATATAACAACTTCACGAGTGGGGATGATATTCTGCATCGATTACGCGCAACAACGCAAAAAGAAAAAAAATGGGATTTACACTATAACAAGATACTATGTATTAAGCACACTAATTACGACTAAAGACAAATGTTTAGCGATTGTGTACAATCACCGACAAAATTAGGAATGGTAGCACTGAAGCGATCAGCAAAACGATCTTCAAAGAATGGGGACGTTTTGATGAATTTAATAAATTTCTAGTTAATGAAATAATAATATTATGTCATTTAATTAAACTTAATTGGGTGGTCAGTCAACTATTAAGTAAATTTTTGGATTATTAATAGATATTCGTAAAGAAAAAAACAAAAAAAACCAACAATTTAACTTAGCAACGAATATAGATTTGCCTTACCATTGTATAATAATAATAATAATAAAGAAAAAAACAAGTAAGAAAGGGAAGAACTGTTTGAAAAGTTTGACAATATAACTAAATTCGCTAACTGATAAAGTTTAATAAAAGGTAAAAGAACCAAATTCACACGAAATTTTGTAACTCGTAACAATTTACACGAACAAAACACTAAAGTAACATAGTATCTTTTTCATAAGCGAATGTTAACACACAACAATTACATCGTGTTTTAACGGTTTTACTTCTTTATTTTTTATTTATTATTAAACACGTCTAAGTTAGGCTATATTTGTGGAAAAATATGACAGAATTTACTTTTTGTAATCTAAAACTTTGTTATTTAAGTTCCGTATAATAAACATTAAGTTAAAGCAATATAAGTGTAAACAAACATTTATCTACATCGTTGCGTATAGCCATTGCCAAATTAGAATTACACAATCTTAATTTTTAATTTTAAAAATCTTCTAATGAATATAATCTCCGTATTTATTTATTTATTTATTTAATAATTATATTTACAATTACTATTATTATTATTAGTAATATTATTTAAGTTTTACAACTGTGTAGACTTTTTCTAAAGTTATTTTACCATGTGATTGCAATTATAAATTTCTTCCCTTTAATTACAATTACTACGATCATTTATAACTATGCTTATTATTCTTATCGATATTATTATAACTTTTATTATTACTATTACTATGTAACATTTAAGGTTACCGATATTTTTTTCTTTCATTTTTCCTTTATCTTTCTTTTGTTGCTTTCTTCCAGTTTTCAAATAATTTATATCTTCGAAGGTTTTAACTGTAACATTAATCTTGACGTATTGAAGAGCTTCCGGGGTTAATGGGCGAATGTGTGTTTAATGTTAAGTGCAGATAATAAGTATATTGTGAACATTGGCCGAAGTTGTTTATAGAGGTTGAAAATAAACCAGGCTTTTAAATTTCTTAATTTTTAATTATTTTTCACTTTTTCTTTCTCTCCTTCTATGGACAAAATGTGGCTCATGTGTTTTAATTAAATGTACTGCATTACTACTTAACAACATACTGATAGGTTTAATACATTTTCGGAAGATTTATGTACACCGATATTGTAACGTCTATCAATGTATTATCAGCTTTTTTGTTATAATAATAATCCCATTATTCGCGCAGCTATGTGCATTTGTGGAATTTATATTTTTTCTTTCTTTCTTGTATTACTATTATTTATTATTTTGTATAATTGGCTACGCTTCGCGCAGTTAAGCGCTTAGTAGTCGAAGTATGTAGTAATAATGATAATAAACATTATTATTATTATTATTAATGTAATTTTTTTTTTTTTTTTTATCGGCGATGGATGTGAAATTGGATAAAAAAAAAAAAAGAATGGTCTAGTAGCGGTGACAAAAGGAATTATTTCTTTTTAGTTTATTTAACGGTGAGCGCACTTCCAAATTTTCTACCTATTCGTATCCAATCATGATTTTATGATTTTTCCACCTTCCACCTATCGTCTTCATTAATCGTTTACGCCTTAATCATGTTTTGCGGTGCCTTGTTTTCGTTTTACTGTACTTCCAACTGTCATTTTCATCCTAATCCCGGAGCCATCTCTACGATCCTAGCCACATCTCCTTTGAATGTCCGTCGCTCTTTACTAAATGTATCGTAATCCACTCTTTTTCTTTTTTTTTTTTTTTTTTTGAACACGTTTACAAAGGACCTCTGCTCGGAAACAATAAGAGGGAGCAATGGTTAGTTAGGCACATATACGATCGGAGACTGACAGAACGAATATGTAAAGAACTAAAATGAAGAAAATTACAGGATATAAGAGGCGCAATAAGGAATTGGAAGCCCGAGAGATAGTAAATTAGAAAATCAAGGATATCACGCTGGACCGAAATGATACGATATACTCAAACCTGTGTTACCTCTTAGGCTAGTCCTTATTTTCGTAAATCTTACTTCTCCACTACTTGTTCATTGTCGCCATTCTCAGTTTCTTCTTTCTGTTACTTTCGCAATACCTAATTGACTTTTCACGTTCTCAATTGCGCGTCAAATAAAAAACTAGGGGGGGATAAAGAAAAGAATTGTATATTTCATGTCCCTCTTTTAACGTTTTTAAATATTACGTCAATAACAATATGAAAAAAAAAAAAAAAAGAAAGAAAAAAGGTTACGAAACTTCAAAGATTAGATTATAAGTCCGGTACAACTGAACTTCATCAATTATTTAATAAGAAAATAAATAAATAAATAAAAAAATAAAAAAAGTAATTTCATCAGCGTTCTATTAAAATAGAAAACGGAAATGGATATTGATTTTATTCGATTAACCGGATACTACGGCAAAAAATCAGAGAACACGCGATATACATTTCGCCATCGTTACCGGGTGTATAATTACCGTCTCTGTAAGTTTAAACAAGTAAAGTTTTCCCCGTCGCTGCTGGAAAAGCGCGATTGCAGTGCGCAGCTGCCATTTTTTATTTAAGAATAGTTGATCAAGTTGTACACACAATTCGAGTCCTATTATTATTATTATTATTATTATTATTATTATTATTATTGTTATTGTTATTGTTATTATTGTTATTCCACGTAGATACCATTTTATGAATTCAACACATTCCTAATCGTGAAATTTTGAACGAAATTCTTTCTACTTCCCCCACCGAATTGAATTAAAACCCCGTATAATTACAGCAAAAATTTGTAAGAGGCGGTTATTTCATTCGTTTTAAAGACCCGCGTTTGTAAAAAAAGCGTCTAATTACCGCGAGTGGTTGAGATTAGCCAATGTAAAAACATCAATGAAACCCCAAACAGTTGCCGGTAAAAATTCTTTCATCTGTCCTAAATTAATATTATTATTAATAGCATTAATGTAAGAGAAAAATATTTTGTTTTAGATACATTATTGGAAAAGGCGAACTAATTACCAAACGCCTATTATTAGTCCGTTTTGAAAATAAAATTTCCAATTAACGTAATTACCCGACGGATCTGGTATTTAAATCGATTGACTGCAATTTAAGATGTGCTAATAAGAAGAAGAAAGGTTTTGTTTTTAGTGTTCGTTCTAAATGGTAGGTAAAAAACAACATATATCGTCCAATTGCATGGGTTAACCTTAAATTTTTTTTCTTTCGGTTTTAAATAAATACCGAAATGGGCTTCGATTAACCAAAAACCGGTTCGCTAATTTGTATATAAAAAAAAAAAAAAGAAAAAAACGTTAATTTTTTGAAGTTTGAGTATTGCAGTTAAAATGAAACCAATTCGTGTAAGTTAAAAACGGTACATGGGCAACATTCATAAAACAAAAAAAAAGGTAATTTTGCGGATGGGAAAATTAAATTTCATTCCAAAAGAAAACCGTATAGCGCGATAACATTTCCTTTCAACGGCTTATTATAAATTATTCGTCTATGGTTTTGTTATTTTTCCATATGCTGTTCATATCGATTTTCTTTTTTTTCTGCTCGCTGTTCCTCCATCTGTATTTAGTTTGCTGTCACCTTGATTCTCGTTGGTCCACTGCCTTTCCCCGTTTTTTCTTTAAAAAGATACGTATTCTCGCGTCCCCGCGTAAAAAAAAGAAAAAACATCTCGCATTTCCGTATCATTTATCCTATCTCCATTCGTAACGAACGTTTCTCCTTATCTGTTCAAATTGCTCCGGTTTCGTGAGTTTCCTTCGGTGTCCCGTTCTATTGTTGCTACACATCTCGGTTTATGTTTTAATTCAACGGTGTAATAAGTAAAACCGAAATACACTATACTATAAACAGTTAATTAATGTTTATTTACCGGACGCGTTTCGAGGGCAAAGCTTCATGATGATCATGGCAGTTATCATTGTTATTTCCGCTATTCGCTAATGTTTTCGCTTTTGTTTTCACTGCAAAACATTGTCTTCTTCACTTGGAGGGGGGAGGAGTAATGTTCTAATGTTACATTTTATTATCTAAATCTTTTTGTCCAACGTTGTATTCTACACTTCCGTTTCTGAAAAACTCGAGCTCTTTATACCTCCTCATCACGCGCAGTCTGCCTTTCCCCTCTACATCTATGCTATATATTGGTTCCAGTTTACGTACCAGACGCTAAATAATAACCGACCGCTTTAAATTACAGTCAAAATATTCCGGATTGGAAGAATACAGCGAATATCACTGAAAATACGTAATGCGCGAAGGTTTTTTTGAACCGCGCTTTGGCTGGACACGTTTGAGGACGCTATCTTTTTCCCGAAACGAACGAAAACACAATTTCCATTCAAGAGAATTTCAACTTTAGGCTGTGTCTCGGTACTTCAGCTAACGCGTAATGCTCGCATACGTAAATTCCTTTCATGATTATTTGCTTTTCCTTTTTTTGACACGTCATTTCAATTTTACAACCTGACACGGTTGTTCTTAAAGCGACGATATTTTCTCCAGTAGCCCGAACACGCGGTGCCGCACCTGGCGGAAAGTGCCAGTGCGTGCCATAGTCCCGTTTAGAAATGTAACATTTAACCGCGACCGTCCTATCCCCGTCTACCGATATTTTTTATTTAACTCTAAAAATTGTACAAATTTAAATTTTGCTACCTGCGGCAATAAACCTTGAAAAAAACCCGACAATAATAATACTACTACTACTACTACTACTAATAATAATAATAATAATAATAATAATAATAATACATAGTAGTAATAATGATGATGATGATGATGATGATGATAATAATAATGAAAATGAATAAAAACCGAGCCAGGCCGTGAAGGAGGCAGGACGGTGTGGTGTCGTCTTTTATTCAGTTCCGGCAACTTGTATTTCCTTAAAAAATCGCCCGAGCCTCTCGTCCTAAGCGCACTTGGCCCGCGGATGGAACTACGCGATAGGCAATAAAAAAAGATTATAGGAGGCCCGTCGAGAAAGAGTGGAAGCGAATCGTTTAAATTCCGAATATAAATTTCGGCGAGGACGCTTCGCGGAAATTTTAGTGCTTCTTTCGCCTGTGCGCCGTGTAATTTGTGTCCTTTACGGTGGTGCAACTTTAATCTATTCGTTCGGAGCTGTTGCGACGAGGTCGCTAGCACGCGAATTCGACGAATAGGAACGAATTTAATACGAGAAAAGGGCGTTGTTGTTTTTCCGTTAAAGTCGAGTAATTTAAATAATTGAACGCGACTCCTGGGCTCGGGCTCGAAGCAGAAAGTGCTGTACGTTTGCTCGCTCGCATATGTGCCTATTAGGCCGAAATTATAGGAAACGTCGCTGGCGGGGGGCGGTCCTAGGGCCACTCTCGAACTGTGTTAGAACTACGCTGCTAAATTCGGCCCTCTGCAAATTATCGACGACAAACTTTAACGTGCCGAATTTGATCTGAAGCTAATTCACCCTGGAACGGTTAATTTCTTCACTTTTTATGCAATGCTTCGAGACGCGACCATGTCGTCATCGGACAAGACGTGAAACTTTTACCTGAAAAAGTGTCCCGCCCTCTTCCTTTAGGACAGACTCGTCCAATTTTCTACACGTTTTCCTTCTCGGAATCATGGACCCCGTCTCCGTCCCGAAAAAGCTTGTCCGTTCCTCTTATCTTGTTTCCCTTTTTTTTTTTTTTAAATCGTTAGAAAAACTCGGTAAACTCAACTGAAGCACCGTACCTCGGGTATTATTTTCATCGTGAACGCCAACCGATGATGATATTCTTCTTCGGAAGAGACAGGCCCTGATAAAATTGGTGGTTTAAATTTTCGGCCTATAATAATTCCCCTTCGAATTGCCGACTAATTTGTATATCTAAAATCCCGCGTATATTCCTTTTCCTCGAACGACTGCCTTTCGACATTTTTCTTAGTAGGCTTTTTTCGCCTTAATTAAATATCGATCGGCATCTTTTTCTTTTTTTTTTTTTTTTTTTTTTCCGACGATATACCAGCTTACCACCGGGTTAGGAAGTCACTAAATATCAGTTTCAAATCTGCTTCGAAACATACTCCGAACTCGCCTCGTGAATTTTAATGAAACTCGAATTTTCCTACGAACGGTCGTCCGCGCCTTCTAGAAAGTTTCGTCCGTACTTGGAATTAATTGTAATAAATTAAGGTAACAATACTCCGTACGAGAGACTAATTATTAACACATTTGTTTATAATCATCATCTGAGTCGTATCGCTCAATTCCGAGCGTCGTGATTACCTATTTGTACATTCTAGTTGTACTGAATGGGTAGCGCTCATGGCAATTGCTATACGCAACGCAAGTGTACGCACGCAAGACCACACCATAATATTTTACAAAAATGAAACGTTCTTTTTTTTTTTAAAAAAAAAAAAAAAAATACCGATACTTGAAAATTTAATAAAAACGCACTAAAAAGTAAAAAAAATAATTACTCTCAATAAAAAATATATTTCAAAGTGGTATATACCTTAAGTGGTATTATACAACATTAATACCTTCATTAGAGTCCGTCATCAATTTAAAATTACAATATCATCTAGGAACAATTTAATGAATATTTAATGCAGTTTTTAATTATTATTTTAATACGTAATACGCGAATCCTATTCTAATTAAGGTATTAATGTTGCGTAAGAATTACAATAATGTCACCACTTAAATCACTCTGAAATATAGTTTCTTATCGAGAATAATAAGTATTAATGTTGTATAAAAATTACGGATAATATCACACCTTTAAGGGTATATCACATTCTGATATGAATTTTCTTACCGAGGGAGTAATTATTTTTTACTTTTTAGCGCGTTTTTGTTAAATTTTTATAATAAATCTTCGAGTATATTTCTTTCTTTAAAAAAAAAGAAAAGCATTTTATTTTACAATTTTTAGCATTATACTTGAATGTTTTTCTTCCTGAAAATCAACTTATTTGTCACATTATTCTCCATTTCTTCGCTTAAAAAGAAAAAATAAATCGATTTCTTTATTTTCAACTGCATTTTCCCCGTAAAGGAAAGCTACATTTCCGCGGTGATTTGGCAAATTGATAGCAATTTTTAAGTCATCCGCCTCTGTTATCCAATAAAATTCTAATAAGATAAAACATTATCCAAAGGGACGACATTTTCTCCAGTGTTCTGACCATTGCTCAGTTTATGTTCACTGATTTTCAACATTACTCACATGGTACCCAAGTTGAATGGTACTCTTTCTAATGGACAAAGAATCAGCCAAATCGGTCCCCATATTGGTATGAATTATTCGCGAACAAACGTAAAAAAAGAAAAACACAAGACGAAGAATAACTTCTTTCTCTTTGGAAGTCAGTAAAAAAAAACAAAAAAAAAAACACAATAACGTATTTTGAGTTTTTCGGTCTAGCAACGCTATATGATTCTAACGGTGCAATTCATTCGTATTACAAAAAATTACGATCGCGCCGGACATGTATTTGGTTTGTTGCCTACGGTTCGCGTAGTAATTTTTTATTTGTGTTTTACAAACTTTCATTTTTGATAAATGCAAAGTTAAAACGTTATTCAATCTACAAGAGCGTCATAGAGGATATACCAGAAGTTTCTTCTGCATGGCACGGAAAATTTTCGGTTCCAAAGCGCCTTTGGTTTCCACACAATTTTTTGACACGTTAAATGTGAAGCATTAAATCGATAAATGCGGTAAAACTCGACATTTCGCACTTATACATATCGGGGGTGTAACAATAAGAAGTGCAAATTCATATATACATATATATATATATATATGTATAACCTATTGGTTACATATTTGTTGACTAGAACTTGTTGTACGTTTATAATATTATATAATGGAACAACGGCTGCATTTAATCATTCCCAAAACATGTGGGCATTATGTGCAGACAGGTGTGTTCTATGAGAAGATGCGATTAATTCGAAATCGCTTTTTTGCATCCAGCAGCTCTGTAAAACGAACGAAAACACGGTAAGTTGCAAATTGTTAGAAAAAGAGAAAAATAAAAAATTTTTTTTTGGGTTATTCTCTCAGGAAAGGTATTCTTGATCATTAATTAACCGGGGCTAATTGTGAATTTCTACTTAGCGTATTGGAATAGCTGATGCTTATTATTTGTTTATTTACTTTTTTTGGAAATTTCTCTTTCCGTACGACACGTGGTTATTTAAGGCGAGAGGAGCCGGGAACAGTTGAAGATTCGTTTCATCGACTAGGGCCGTATATTGTGTAATAATTGTTCGTTCGACAGTCGGGTTAGCGACGGTGTAAATTTGCTTTCGTGCATAAGTCTCTTTACCTGTTAATCGTTCTTTGGCAACGTGAGAAGCGAGCATAGCGGCCGCCGCATTCCTCTGCATAATGGACGCCGGATCTATGGCTAGCCAAGGAAACGGTGAAGCCAAGGCCGGCCCTCCGGACGAATTTACCAACGGATTTCCGCTGGAGCCGTTGGCCGGTCTGTGGGCCGGAACCTTTATCACGCCGCCCGAAGATGTCGATATCATGATGGAATCTTGACCGGTCGCGGAGGATATCTTGGATAGATTGAACGCGGGCGGTGAAGTGGAACTAGACGAATTACTGTACAAAGACGTTATCCTATCCGAATTACCGGCCGAGAAGACGCTGCTATCCGTATCGACGGCGACACTGCTAGTGTTCTTATTGCCGCCACTGCTACTGCTGCTGCTGCTGTTGTTGTAGTTGTTGTTGTTGTTGTTGTTGTTGTTGTTGTTGTTGTTGTGATTGTTGTGATTGTTGTTGGACAGACTGAATTTACTTTCGGCGCTCAACAACCGCGATATGCTGAATGGCAGACTGGACGAAGACGGTACGCTGTCGACTCTGCTGGAAACGCTGTGGCGTGCTGGCACACTCGCGATTTCTGGTTCGGTGTCGGTGTGGCTGTTATCCGTTCCGATTCCGTTGCATCCGTCCTCGAAGTCGTCGTTTTCATCTTCGTACTCGTCGCTTCCGCTTTCCACGTTAATTTCAGTTTCTTCATCGTCCGACAGCGAACCGCAAATCGATGACTTCATCTCGAAGCTGTCGTCGATACCCTGCCTGCAAACAATAAACAAATTAGAATTAAATCGATCGAGTACGCCGATTTTAAGGCAATATATATCTTTTTGCGTTGCGTCTAGCGGGCAAACGTTCATTCAGTTAATAATAACAGTATCAAAGACGTGATAATTGCACATCTATAAGAAACACCGCTGATGCTCAGGAGACGGATAACCTAACGTTTTATAAACATCGTCCTTCTTCTTAATTCCACCGGGCAATTTCGTGGTACGACTTGCTATAATTAAATCGACATTTTGACACCTTTTATGTAACACTTTGTTCGGATATTTTTTTTCGTTTTTTTTTTTTTGTAAGGGATAGGGAGGATAATTCTCTGTTAAGATTCGTAAACGATGTTCGAACACCATTTAAAAGGCGGCAACATTTATTTCTAATATAATTACAATGTTAAAAATTAGGTAGGTAATTATGGACGTTGTTCGTATCGTGCTGGGTTCTTTGTATAAATATATAACGTATTTTATCATTAAGACTAATTTTGCTCGATTTACTTATGTAGTAGAGCCGGTGATTGTATCGCACTCAAATTCAGCCGTTCCGGGTAAATTAACATTTCTACATTACCGATTTCGTTTTTTATAAATATACGATAAATAAATTCCCTAATAAGAAACAAGAATAAGTATAAATTTATATTTTAATGAATTGAAATAAATACCTTAAAGTAACCTTTTTGGGGCACAGCCTATCATCAGCTAATAATACAAAATGTATTCGAATAAAACTCAAAAACACACTGCAAAGAAATATTCGGAGTACATATGTATAGGAAAATAATATAGGCGTATGACGGTCTAATTACAATCAAAGGTGGAAAGTTGTTTACAGATAAATCTTAGCTGGTATAATATATCAAAGGTGGAGGGGATTTTGTTCTTAAAATAATAACGAGTTTAACAGGAAAAATTTTGAAACAAACATATATATATATATATACAGAACAAAAATCTAAATAGAGCTAAATTTTTTTATGCTAAAAAGGGGTATTATTATTCGGTATTTGATGGTTGACATTACTAATTTATTTACGTAATAATTTTCAGCCATATATATATATATATATATATATATATATATATGTTTCCTCTTTGTCGTAGGAAGCCAAGTTACAGAATTCTCTAATGCATTAGGTTTATGTTCATTTTCTATTTGATGTTTTCCGTATAATATGCAGATTTCTGTCGATATTATTGAATTATTTTATTATATCTGCATTTGACTTTTCGTTTTCTTCTGCGCAACTACTATATACTGTGCTGTTCATTAATAATTCAAGATGAAACAGATGTCCGAGAATTTACATTTGGCAGAGATTAAAGTAATCGAAGACGATTCCTTATACAGTGACGCGATATAGATAGGCGTCAGATTCAAAGCAAACGGAAAGAATACATATATATATATTATCAAGTGAGAGATGGGAACGTAAGATGAAGTTTTCGATGCTAGATCGCCTACGAGACCCCAATCTTTTAAGCAGCGTAAAAAAGGGTCCGTGAGATATTTTTGTACTTCACGAATGGCGTTAATAAGTTTCACGTTGAATTGATCACAGTTAAAATTTTCAAAAATTGAAATCCGCTCCGACCAAAATGAAGGAAATGTGCAATTTACTTAAACAGTTATTAACACGGCACTTTTATACCGAATCACAGTCGATTCGGTTGTCCTTTTGCCGAAATTATTATACATACTCGCACATATTCAACATATGAAAAGGCGGTTTAAGGATAAATTTCTTTTTAGATGAAAATAGACAAATAAACCGAAATTATGAAACGTCGAAAACGACCCCGCATTAGACATGAACTTTCGAGCAAATTTGTACACAAATGTTTAAGTAAGTACTAAACGACGAGGAGTGTTATCGACCACACATATCACAGTGGGGTGCGTTTAAGCCTTCTGCGGAGCGAATAAGTGAAAACTTGTTGGGGACTTGCCCCGGAATTGCCGTCGCGCGCGACGGTAATAAATACGGCCGGTCCCTGGGAACTCATTCTACACGTTTAAAAGAATGCCATGAAAATCTCGACCGTAGGAACCTTCTGCATTATTTGTAATTTCCCGCTTCTACTCGCTCGACTTTCATCCGAAAATATCTTGTTACGCAAACGGAAATACACACGAAGTAAAAATTCGAATTGCCGATTGAGAAAGGTCCAAAAAATGTTCTCGAAAGTTCGAAAGGGAACTTCCGAATACGAACGCGTGCAATAAGCCGGACGTTAAGTGAAGAAAAGTGAGCCAAGTACCAGTGATCATCGAGTTAAGGAAAATTATTTAAAGGCCATTAATTTTTTTTTTTTTTACTTTTTTATTGGGTTTGTCAGCTACGGACGATTACCCGTCAAGAAGGAAGAACGTAGGACAAAAGGAAACCGAGGACACTAAGATAATAAATTTGAGGAGTTTTCACCTATTAAGGGTCACTGAAATGTTGCTGGGTCACAAAAGTCTACATGATAAGCACTAATTACTGTCATAGATTTCTTCGGTGTCCAATTTCATTTCAAAACTATTACAACTGATCCGAAATCTCTATTCCCCGCGGCTGCCCCGCTGGTTAGTCACGCTTGCAAGACTCACTGATGTAGGCAATAACAATACACCGTTCTCATCAACCGCATGTCTATTGGAGATTCGGGCGAATCTAAACGTCCGTTATAAATATAGATTATGGAATTGTCAGAATTAGTTACAACGAGCAAAAGATCGAGGAGTATGGCGTGCAACAATCGAATTGCTACATGATCACGATACCCCGCACAGGGGGGTGAACCACGTAGAAGAAGAAGAAGAAGATCGGTTTTTAAGAAACTTGTAATTAATATTTTACGCCGTTAAAACGTACCGATGGTATACTCTATTATTGATTTGCGCAACGCACGATGGTGACGCCAACATTCACAGAGCTAATTCAACATTTCCGTTTGTCGTGTGCAGCTGCCAAGGCTGTGATAATTTCGGAAACGGAAAGGGAGCAATGAGCTACGCTCTTTACAAGTGCATTCGACATCTCTGACGTCTGCTATTATGTAGTCGCTGAAATTGAAACACAATCCATCCAGATAAGAAGACCGAAGGATTTGAGTGGTTGTAAAAAGATGGTATAGAAAATGTTCCGGTGCAGAATTATGAGTCTCGGGACGCTATATACCTCCGCTACGGTTCGCAAGCAACTGGGAGACTAAAATTGTCGTTCGTATATCTTTCGAATTATTTCAAGTGTTGTACACGATATTAGTTTTTCAGTCCCAGTACGATGGAGATACACCGGTAATGTGATTCGGAATAACGAACTTTCAGAGACGAACGTAAATAACACGTTCATTAAGCGCTGATAGATTTATTTCGTTCGTTTGATACGTTTTTGTGTAATTTCGTTTCGCAACACCTGTTTATAAAAAAGGTAATTTATTAATGTTCGATGCAACGAAGAGACGCGCACATGGCGAGCAATAATCGTTCAGCGCTTTTGTTAGAGGCTCCCTGCTGAACGAGTTTAACCGATCAATCAGTGCGCCTTGACACTGTGTCAAAGCGCAACTTTAGATCGTGGCGGAAGTTTTTAACGGATGAGGATGGAGACATTATGTAAATACCTGCGCCGACAACGCGAACGCTCGAATGCGATTAAAAATTTCATACGAAATAATGTATAAAAACAGAAAAAAACACGCTTCCGTTCCGGAACATCGAACGTTTAAAAGTCGAACAAGCCGCGCTAATGGTTTTCCTTTGCTTGTGTGTTTTTTGTTTTTTCGATGTTCATACTGAAATAAGTAAAGAAATCGAATATCATAATTTAACAACCGCTAGAATGGATAGTGATAGTTTTGAAAGGGAAAAATTACAAAATGTGGACTCGGGTGATTAGCACGATTTAATTTTAATCCTTACATTTCGTCCGCTACTATATGCGCTACCCATTCGGAATTATTTAAAATGTCTGAAAATAAGGGATTATAAGTGAAACAAAGTTACAAGAAAGATGCGGATATCTTCTATTTTCGGGTTTCTAGGCGATGCAAGTTTTACCCTGCGACAAATTAGGCGGAAAAAGGGCTGTGGGCGAAATCGTAAACGATAGTTCGAATTCGAAAAAGCAAACTACAAAAAAATTTTTTATTCGAAATAAATTTACACGCTCAAGGTAGAAGAATCAGTTATAAATGTAAAAAATTCTCGATAAAACGGAACTATTTAAACGATTATTTTTCTACTTAGAGAAGAGCGTGGATAAAAGCGAAATTATTAATGGTAATTACGGAACTGTTAATAAGATGCTCTCGATTGGAGATTTACTTTACGTATATTTACTTTACTTCGTAAGGGTGGTTCGTCCACGGAGCGGAGTCAGCGGGGGATTTGGAAAAAAATAAAAATCAAATCAGCAAACCGGTGAAAAATAACGTTGGTTCGGTATTAATAAAATCGGTAAAAATCTGAAGAAAATTCAACTTTTGTTTTTACCTGTATTTTATTAAAAAAAAAAAAAAAAAAAAAAAAAAGGCGCCGATTTCCGGCGATAATAAAATTATTCGCGGCTAATTTCGGGCGAATTATAACGTCGTTAAATTTTTGTTATAAGTTTATTCCAAAATTCTTTATAAATTTAAACTTAAATTTATTAAAGAACTAATTTCCTTACTCAAAGCAAAAGCAGTAGTGAAGATACTTTGTATGGCGATGAAAATATATTTTTTTTCAATCTCGCCCTCCGTGAGGAAATATCGTGCGGGTACCGCAATAGTAATTACATGAAAACTATAATATTAACAGGTAATCTGATAGTACAATTATACTTCTCGGGAGATAACTGTCTTGAAATTGAGTTCACAAACAGCAACTACTCTTTAAAATTTTCAGCAAGAAAATTACACTTAATTTTTTATGATACGTAACTCGGTGAATTTTCTATTTATGCCCTAATGAACATTTACGAACCTTTTAAGTATATTTATATCTATCTATCTATCTATCTATCTATATATATGTATATATATATATATATATATATACAGGGCCGAGATGTCGGGGGGGAGGGGGTACGAAAATATTTTTATAATTATACATATATATATATGTATGTATGTGTGTGTGTTATCATGAAATATATTTATGTATAAATGGTACACTAAAGCCTTATAGTGAATTATTGCATATGCAATATTTGAACAAGATAATAAAAAAGTCGTTTCCATAGAATTCATAAAAATTTTAATTTTCTTTTCTTTCGTTAAAAATTGAAAAGAAATAAATTTATTCTGAATTTCGGTACATTTAATTCAATCAGCTGTGATTTCGCAGTTATTTCAGGGAGGAGGGGCTGAACCTGGAAAACACACCCTCAGATACGGCTGTGCATATATATATATATATATATATATATATATATATGTACGTATGTAGGTATATAATTATTGATATTGCAAAATATAAAATATATACATTTATTTTTTTTTAAATAAGAAATTTGTAAATCCAATAGGAAATGCAAACTTTTTTATATTTTGCGCACATTTCGTACACAGACGTCGTTTACGTTACACTATCTGTGAGCTTGGGGATGATTTAAATTCCCAAACTTCTTTTTCGTTTTAGACTTTAACATTAACCGTCGTGTTCTCGTATTTTGAAAGTTCGACGATTCTTTGCTTAAATCGTATTTGGTTCTAGATTTTAACATTATACTTTGATTTTTATCGACCTAACTGGTTCTGGAAACTTTTTTAAGTCCGCAAAAATCATTAAATAAGTATATTAAATGTAGCCGCTATGTAGGAAAAACAGTCGGTTTTGATGGCCTATGCATCATACGCACAAATACAAGAAATCACAAAAAATTTTAGTAGTATCAAGCTAAGAGTCTGTACCGTTTTAATTAGAAAAATTTAAGTTAAAAGAAAATCGTAGAAAATGTTGTAGCGAGACAGATACTCGCCACGTGAGTTTTAGAAATTTTTAATAAAATTTATAATGAAAATAAAAAATTTGATAATAATATATATATTTAAATAAAAAATAAATAAATAAATATATATTAATTAAATAATTAGTCTATGCCAATCGCATGATCATCATTGTTTCCTCTGAGACAATGATGATCGAAAATGTGGTTGAAGAAATAGAAGTTAAGAGAGATTTTTGAAAAACGTTGAACGGGGAAGTTGTTAAAATATGAATTGCGCTAAATTTAATAATATTTTGGTTTTTATAGAAGTTATGAAAATTATGTGTAATTAAAACACATAATGTGTGGTTGGATGTACCGAGGATGTTTCGAAGGGATTTAAAATTTAATTAATGGCGGGCAGGGTAAAACATAATATATTAATATGATGAGAGGTAATCATAAATATTATATAAAATAGAAAATACATTTTAAGTTATTTTATTATATTTCTTCTATTTATTCATTTGTGTTAGTTTAGTGATTCTTTTAATTAATCGTTCGGCAACGAATGTGTGCCGGATGTCAAGTTATGTAATGTATATGTGTTATAAAAACTTAATTTGGTAGCAGAGCGTGATAATAATAATAAAAAATATTAAAGCACATATACATTACAATGTAACGATTAAAGTTACATCGGAATTGATAACATTCGTTATATAATTTGAATAAATTTCAGGTAGATTAGTTTTGTTAAAAATTGGCGCGCTACCTGTGACTGTAATTAAATTGAGCAAGAACCGAACAGAGTAATCCAGATTATTAATCTTAATTGGAACCGTTTTCTTCGTTGATTTAGGTTTATATAAACTTTTTAGACTCTGTATCATTATCGAAATAAAACGAACGCAACGCGTATAATTCGTTCGAAATGATTTTCCAGTTGCTGACGTTTTTTTGTGTCACTGATACTTCTGATGTCAAATTTATACGAGGTTTAAAATCTCGACTCATCTCCATTTTGATATTTTCCTACGAAATAATTCAACTCGTCGAAAGGAACTTTATTCAGTGCATACCGAATATGCATTTCGTGTATTAAAATGTCCTCCCATTACAGGCAGATTTTTTTTTCTCTTCAGTTTTAAAATTGAAACATGCAACAATACCATTTTTGTTCCCGCGTAATTGGAAGAAATTCGTTTATTTGGATACTTTTTCAATTCATCATCGTATCTCGCATTTGTGACGTAGCTGGGACAAGATGTTAGTATAAAAAGGTTTTCTTGTCATTTCCTCGACATTTAGAAGCGCCCATCGATTTCTCGCAGCCTATATATTGTTTCGCAGTTTGAAACTATCATGAAATCTCGCGGATAACGATGGCGCATCATTTTCCATTTAGTTTATTACCGGGGGCGGAAAAAAACATATTGTGTATAGTTTATTTTCCGTTTTTTTTTTTTTTTAATTTTTTTTAAACCTCCGATACGATATTATGATAAATTATATCAGACATTATTGGTAGGTTTTCCCTTCAAAAACAATTACGTCGGATTCCGTTTGCGAACGTACCGGCAGAAATAGACTGCGCGATGCTGTTCGGTTACGGAGAAGCCACCTGTCGTCAACGAAATGCAAGTGTACAAAGGGGAACATGGATCACTGTGCGAGGAGAGGAACAGAGATTCAGCGGGAGCAGGCTGAATTTACGCTGCCGCCGATGTGTGTGCGAACGTCAAATCGTGTCTAGCAAATAATCAATCTCGGCTTAGCACAGTCGGGAGGGTCGTGCTACAGTTTGGCACATTGCGCGGGGAAAACTTTATCGCAGTCGATAGAGCTCGGCGCGACCTATCATGCGATATGGCGCGAATTTTAAACAATTGACACGGCCAAAAGCGCTTCTATTCTACCGATATATGGGGATGCGGTAAGCCTTTTCGACTCTGGAAATTTTTGGGCCCGCCTTTCTTTGCCGTGTCCGACGAAGATTAAAAATAAACCACTAATCTCCATACGGGGCTTGTTGTCGGTCATCACCGAGTACTCTAAGACTATACACACTGATTCGTCGTACAAAATTAAAGAAAAATTGTCGCTCGTTTTCTTCAACCCTACAAAGATGAGGGAGGTAATATCGGCCAAAAAAAAAAAAAAAAAAAAAAAAATCGGAATGCGAATTTCTTTCTACTCCAATACGGAAAAAATGAACATTTGCACGTTAGTCGGCTATGTATACTATATTGCAAAGCCCGCTAGACCTGACGACATGTCTTGAACGTGTGTTTCGTTACAAATAATATCGAGCCGATTGTTAGGAGAAAAATAAGAAAGTGAAAAAAAGTGCATTAATTCAGTTTCTTAATATCCGGATCATCGCTAATATCTCATTTTCCCGATAGGTTCCTTGATTCGTAACTTTTTTTTTCTTTTTCAGCTAATCCAGCGCTGTTTGTAGTAGGTACATAATTTTTTTCCGGACACTGACAAGTAAGGCGCGTCGAAATACGCAGTTTAATCGATTCCCCTCAGCGTCCGTAACTCCACTCTGGAGAGATTCGGATGTCTAATAATTCTTCCGATAGCGAAGCGCCAAAAATGCAACGAAATTAGCTAATCGATATTATTCGAGGAACACTAACTGTCCTCGGGGATGTACTTTTAATGAAAAATGTATTATTGCACATTTTAATTACATCGGACCTAGAGTCATTATTCGGTTATGCATATAATGCAAAAATGGCATTTAGTTTTTTTTTCGTATGTATTGATAGAAATTAAAATTGTTCGTAGCGTGTACGAGAAAAGTCGCAGCGTACCAAAATTCTCCTTTTCGCATTACTACTGCATGTCGCCTATTGCAAATTATTGTGGAGCGTCGTCTCTGTTATACACGCGAATTAGGCTAATTAGTGCAACAACGAGCATCGCGATCGGCCTGCAGTTTTGCTTAGGAAAGACAATAAGTGCGTCTTTTAACTGCAGACGAAGCGTAACGTCAAAGCGAATAAATTGCGACCTAGCAAGTCTTGCGATTCCATCAAAGCGGAAACGGCATCCGCTGGCCCCACGTACTTTTTGTGAAACTTCGTTACCGATGTGTCAGACGCGCATTGTTCATTTTCTTCGCTGACCGGCCCGTCCTAAAAGGGCTGTCTTCACGTCGATGATGTGGCCGACCAATCAAGATCACAACCGGCCTTCGAGCTATATAGTATCCGACCGAACAGCCCCTAGCGGCTCGACCGCAAAACCGATTCTCGGTAACACGCACCACCCTCCCTGTTTCTTCTGCGACCGTGTCAAGGCCACAAACGATTATAAAATGATAAACCTCTGGAACACAGTTTCGTCCTTCACAGGTTTTTTTTTTTTTTTTTTTGTTTCATCTCTTTGTTTGTCGAACAAGTTCCATCGTTTTTCTGTTCTGTCCTACTATCGCAATAGTAGGAGGAGACATCTCCGCTGCGCTTTTTCACCTTTTGTCGGCCGAATTTTCAACACCGACGCCATCAAGAGGACTGTTCGGAATACGTTCCTAGTTTCAGTGAAATAGGCCAGCTACAATAATAATCCGGCGAAAGGTTTGACGTGTTTCAAATTTCCCTTAATTCTTCGTTTTACTCATCATCATAATATTATCGACACTTCTGTATCATTACAATTATTGTAATTAAATTTTAAGAAATTTAAAGAAAAGAGAAGAAAACGCTGAATACATATGAGATTAAACACATTCATCATCGTCACTCTGCGCCGTCCACTTGGAAACTCTTCAGCTGTTCTTCCCTAGACAACAGTCTTAAACAGTTTATCACGTTCCCCATCTTGTTTCGCAAAAATATCTTCTTTCACTGCATTATCTTTGACAGAAGAATTTTACCTTCAAGTACACCGAAGTACCACACTCTGGTCATCTTCTCATTTAATGCGGTGCAATCACCGATAATAGCACCTTTCCAATGCATTTTATTCTGTATCGCTTGCGCCAATATCCATGTCCCCCTGATGATTAACCAGCAGTACTATAGACCACACGTAGCATTGCAGCATTCTCAGCTAAAGTTCCATATTCCTTCTTTTTTTCTTTTATCTCCAAGTATGTGCTCAAGATTATTAAAGGGCACCTCTATATTGATCTTTACTAGATACTTGTATTTATTGACATCTTCAAGTTGTTTTCCTTCCGCAGAAGTAAGTAAAGTTCTGTTCGGTGCAACCCCTGCTATTCGCATAACTTTTGTTCTATCAGTGTGTTCATCTTCGTGTTGTATTTCGCACTTTGTACTACTTATTTTTTTTATTTTCTAACCGTTGCGACGTCTCAGCAATTATATTAGCTCATCATCTGCGGAACTGCTATTAGCAATTTTCTATTCATTCACTTTGAAACCCGTCTTTGTAAAGGTGTGCGGTGTTTTTAGTCATCTCCTCAGCATAAAGGTTAAATAATCCGGAGGCTAAAAAAAACAAAAAAACAACAACTCTAGCGTACATCTCTCTTTTTGTATATTGCAGATTTGTTTGGTTGTGGATGAGCCTAAAATTTTTGTCGCCAATATAAATTTGCAATGAAATATATCCTCTTTCGTCGATATTGATATTGCATTTGCCAAGTGCATTGGAAATTTTCTTGTGGTTTACTTTATCCTACGTAATCGTCGATCCAATTCACATTGCTAACAGCTCTTTAGACAAACATCTTGAACAGTACAATAGCGTCACCTGTTCCTTTATGCATTACAAAATCGAATCGTATTCTTCAGCTGTCCATCAGTCTTCTTCGTAATTCCGCTCCGACTTATTATTATTATTATTATTATTATTATTATTATTATTATTATTATTATTATTATTGCAAGTAGCAACTTTAAGGCGCGGCTCATAATTGTACGAAAATCTGAGCACTTCCGAGCAGTTCGTTGGATAAATGTTGA
Organism: Icerya purchasi; assembly: GCA_039619475.1. NCBI lineage: Eukaryota > Metazoa > Arthropoda > Insecta > Hemiptera > Monophlebidae > Icerya > Icerya purchasi. Next base: position 447,552,610 of record CM077116.1, on the reverse strand, counting down.
AACTTGGCACAAGTCCTTCGGTATTTCTCCGGTTCGATATGTTCAACATCCAACATAATGTCTTTTTACTTTCACAACGACGCAAGAGCACTTACTTTATTAGAATCGGAATTCCGTCTGTTTACTATTATTCTTTTTTTTTTCATTATTCCGACTACTCGATTATTAATAGACATCTTATGTTTCGAATACGTGGCAGCGGATTTCAATTAACCGGTAACGAAATTATCAGGTGCATATCGCGGCTAAGATGTAAAAGTGATCGCATAAGGTCGAGATAATTTATATGCATATACGATTAGAGATCATGGCGGGCTAAATATCGTGGCGAGAATAAATATTGACGTGACAAACTGCAAATCGGTTAGAACAGCAATCACTCTTAGCGAAATCGTTGATATTTTTAAGCCCGTTAAAGTATCGAATAATCGCCGTAAATACCGATGTAATTGCTAGTAATAGTGACATTTTTTCGCCGCTACTGTATTTATCGTGAACGGTCACGGGGTAATACGCGATTTTTTTAATGTTGTTCGACGCGAGCAAATGCGGGCGGTAATTTAAATGCAAATTAAAGCGATGGAAGCGAAATAAATTATGCAAAAGTCGACCGGGTCTGTAAAGTCATAATTAGAATTTGCACGAAGGCTAATTTTTTCAACAAGATGAGTTGCTTTTAAAATTGTTATAGTCGGTTCGTCTAAGTATCTCAGCTTTGCAGCGTGATTGCGTGAGTTTTAATGTTAAATCACTGCTTAATTTCTTTCGCATTCATGACAAATAAAAACACACCGAATGGTAAATGTCGCTTTCTGTTGCCGTTTAATATTAACGCTTTATGCGAAGTCGGATTAGCATTTGTCGAGGGGAAAAGTTAGCGACAGCGTGGACTAAGCGAAAATTTGAGAGCCGGTTACTAAAGCCTAAGAAGAAAAAAATTGAAGCTCGATCGAATTCTGATGACAGTAAGAAATATTTATTGAAACTTACTAACTTCAAGGTAAATATTTCGGTAAAAAACAAAAAGAAAATTAAAATGGAACAAAGGAAAATCATCTTAAATATAACATCTGCATATAGAACGGTTTCCTATACATCTTCGTATGTCATATCAGGAATTATGCCACAGTGGATTTACAGTTGGAAATGATTAACGAGATAAAGATAACCAAAAACAACCATAGTGATAGGATGCAAGGGTAATACAGAAAGTAACAGAAGTAAAGTCGAAATACCTGGAGGAATGGCAAAACACTTATGAGCAAGAATTAACAGGGAGACGAACGTATGGATTATTAACCAGAATCGAGGATAGATTGAAGAACAAATTACTCAATCCAGATTTCTTTCTAACCCAATTTTTGTCGGGACATGGTAATTTCGCTGAGTATCTAAAGAAAATGGGCATAACAAATGATGATAAATGCAGAGAATGCAATATCGAAACAGATTCACCGGATCATACTTTTCTATATTGTTCCAAATTCGAGCACATAAGAGCTGAATACAACATCGGAGAAAACTACAACTGGTTCAAGAATAAAAATAATACCATGAAGACCTTAAAATATATAACCGCTGTATTAAAGAAAAAAAAAAAAGAATATGATGTTATAATCTAAGTCGATAGCTTTTTCTCTTTAGATATCTTGTAATGTAGAGGAGATACGGATAAACCATTTGACCAATGGTCTCCATCTGTAAGAATTTACACTTTGTAATCGTATTTTTTTTATATTTATTTATTAAGATTTTGTAATTTCAAGAATTATTTGAAAAGGAGATAATTTATATAATAATAATAATAAATAAAAAAAAAAACAAAAAAAACTTCAAGGTAAATAAACGGGCGTCCTCCTGCGAACACTCTAATAATAATCATCGACTCATATCCTCCGTGTCGTACTGTCGTCAGCTGTTTTGCACTCATTGCATCCGGGGTTCTTGACAACTGGAAGATCTATTTGAGCCGTCGATTTTCCATCTTCTCATGAACTAGCTCGACTCTTATTTGCTTTTTTTTTTTTGCACTTGATCCGTCAAGTTTATTTGCTTTTTCGGGAGAAAATTTACTCGTAGGATTTATTTCAGTTCATTTCCGATAGTTTGTCAAGTTCGAGAGTGCATTCTTGTTTCAAATAAAAATACAACGCCTGCTGGCTTTAATGTTAATAATTTTTACAGCACGAACGAAATCCTTTTAAATTTTTCATCGCTAATATTATTCGAGCCATTTTGTGAAATTTATACGTGCATTGCGATTTTTTTTTAATCTCCATATTAGAATCCCTTTTTTTTTTTGATAAATAAATCAAAAGTACACAAGTTAATTAAAAACGATCCTTCCAACTGATGATCAGATTTTTTTTTTTGCTGTTTACAGTTTACATCGCGAATAATAAAACCGTCGTTTAGAGGCTACCTGTACGAAATTATCGGAATATCGCGTACTTTTAATCTTGATTTTGTAATTTTATAGTCAAAAAAAAAAAAAAAAAAAAAAGATTAGTATAATACGGATTTTTTTATTCGTTTAAGTTTTGCGGAATTTTGGAAGCTAAAATGTAATTCGTACGGAGAAAAAATTGTCCTTTGCTAAACATTTTTGTAATCTTGCTCACTAGATCGAGATATTCTCGATAATGGTTTCAGACAACAATCGATGTTCACCAATGCCACCTTAACGTAGAATGATGTTCCCTTTCGCAGCGAACGTTATACGTTTCTCAGTCGTTGAAAAACAACAAACAGAAGAAAATCGGAATTTCAGCGATGATACTTGCGTCCATTGTAATTTTAAGCGGCCAATAAATATTTATTATTATTACGAAGCTACCCCGCGTACATGATGCAAATACGTATGGTTGTGTTGTTTGGGGTGTTCGTTGACTGTTCGTAGCGCGGTTGTTTAGCAACGAAGAAATGGATCACAGAAAACTATTTTAAGGTATAGACGAGCAAAAAAACATCTTTTGCTTTTTTTAATTACAATAAGAGATGTATTAGTTGGCCGGTAATACCTTCGTCGAAATTACGACCGGGTCAGAAGACGAAACTATATATAAGGGTGGAGTGAAGAAAAAAAACAGAAAGGAGTAAGGTAATTTTTAAATAAAATTTTACGCAAGTCGGAAAAAAGGATTCGTCCCACAGAAGTCCGACTTTCGGGGTTATCTTAATTTGGGAAAATTGTTCAGACTACATACACTTGTCTGCGGTTTCCCTGTTATTGGTAATATTTTTTTTTTTTTTGGTAGTGAAGAAATAGTTTTTTTTTTTTTTTTCGGAATCGATTACGGGCGAATTCCGATAAATTGTTTTTATTATTCTCCAGTATCCGAGGGATCTTTAATACGTTTTTCCTACCAAAACTGAAATTTAACTAGTTTTTTTTTCTTCTTTTTTTTCCTTTGGAACGTTCAGAGATCGCGGGGTTTTAGGGGTTGATTTCGACTTAAACATTAATGTATCTGCAGCGAGTATGTTTAAAATTGAATTCATTCAGTGACTTGTTCTGTGGCTGCAGCGTTACGATGCCTTTTTCTTTTTTTTTTGAAATTTGGACGGCTTAATAAAAATCCATTCATCCAATATTTTAAATTTCGATTGTGTATTGTTAACGGGCCACTATATTCAACGTTGTCTTTTAAATGTTTAAAAACTTTTTTTTTTTCAACGAGCATATACTACTATGTGAAGGGAATTTCATTCCGAATAGAATTTCCATAAAAAAAACTGAGTGTCTAGGAAGAAAAACGACAGTAATCATGATAGCAATAGTAAACTATCAGAAAACGTAAGAGAAAAACGTTTAAAATCGCGGGATCAATTACATTTTTAAGAAAATAAGAGATCACGTTAAAATATTTCTATATTTGTTTTCGTCGACCATTCAAAATATCCGCTATTATTGATTTTCTTAGAAACAGCAATTTCAAAAGTAGGTGTATTTGTGAAAAAGGTGAATATCCGAAATTAGAATATTTGAAGACGCAAAACTTTTTACTCGTTGTTGAATTTTTTTTCGAAATTGTGTTTCTCCCCGAATAGATGACAAATTCACTGTACGTTATATTTAAATATACTCAAAACGAATGTTTATTTCATAATTTGCTCGAATTTCTCGAAAAATCGTGCACATTGAGTACGAGGGTCCGGAATATAAAACACACGATCGAGAACTATAATGCAGGGTCGACGAAAAAAAAGAAAAACTATCAGCAGAGGTTCGTTTATATCTGAAAGAAGCTGAAATTCTACTATAAAATGAGATGATTCGAAGCATGGTATTCGTTAAGTCGAAGGCAGCCGATGAAAAGTTTAGACATCGGTCTTCTTGGTCGTATTAAAATTTTTTAATGATTCTTATCGCGCTGTGCATTCAGAGTCTTTTTTCTAAAAAACACTTAAACTGTTCTCATCCGCGGAAATATTATTAAGAAATTTCGAAAGTTCGGATCTTTGGTTAATCGGGGGCAAAAGATAAGAAAAATCCCTATCATATTTAAATAAAATTTCATAAATTTGGGCTACTTTGTAATATCTCCCTGTTTAGATTTATTGTTAGACACACAGCTGGGATAGCGAAAATATCTGGTGTCTCACCACCACACTGAGAACCTTTCTCGATCATAATATTTACTTTCCAGTCAAGCAACAGCTTTATACTTCCCCGGAGTTTGACAGATATATATGTATATATATATATATATATATATATATATATATATATACACATACATACATATGAGTGTCAAAGGACGCTGGATGCGCAATATACAAAGGGGTGAAACCTTTGGCTAGCCTCTCCGCCTCAACACCTACCTCACCGGCACGTGGTGACCCTTGCACGCTTTGACTAATATGAACGTATGGGTAGCCAATCCAATAGTAGTAATATTAGAAATTGCGACTAACGAGGAAGGTGGAAATGGGATTACAACCCCCATTTTGTCATAGGCCAGTTCAATTGGAACATTTAAAGCAGTCTGACAATAGTTAATATGAACAGATAAAAATTCGGAATACGGCAGGATAAATTTTGGAATTCCACACTAAAATTTAAATAAATAAATAAAACACAACCAAGCTCCGGGTCTCACAACTTCGGTTCTAACTTTGAAGAGGAATTTTTCCGAATCACATTTGTATTCCCAACTGAGCATCATGAAAATTTAGTTGTTTAGTGTAGTCCATAGAGGCTGAAATCGAGAAAAAAAAAAAAATATATATATATATATATATATAATACATATTTCCAACCGATAGCGAGAAATTTTTACACATTTCAGAACAATGCCTCCAGTTTAAGTCAAATCAAAACATGCCATCACGTATATCTTAAGAATAACAATTGCAACGTATAAAGAATTCTACGGTTTGTACTAAAAGTTGATTATTCGACAGAAGGCTTATGTTTACCATAAAAATTTCCCTAGATAATTCAAGCCAGCTAGTTTGAACACCTTTCTACTAGTGTGTGTACATTTATTCTTCTCCTATGTACAAAATTCCGATATGTGTACGCATGAGAACTTCTAAAAAAATATCTACATATTTAATATGTTTAAAAAAGTAAAAAGTTTTTAACTTTTTTCCATTAAAATATTACACACACTTGAAAAAGAAGAAAAAAAAAAAAAAAAGGAAGCGTAATAGAATGAATTTGTCTGATGGGGAGAAATTAACAAGTGGAGAAACTACCAACGGAAAACTCCGGATAATGAAAATGTTTCTAATCTCTCTCCGATTAACGAAAAATGTATTTTTCCAACTGCGATATTTCCGCTAACGTGTCTTTATGCGTATACGCCGAGGTCGACCGATCATCGTTCGAACATTGTGAATGATGATTGAAGACGATGAAAAACGTAAAATCGAAAGAAAAGAACAAACACCTAGAAAACATTGAATATTTCAAATGTGTCCGAATTACTTGTTAAAAAAAGTGGTACTTAATCTTCGAATAATTAAAAGAAGTGTCGTTGCTCGATTGTTTTTAAAGATTCGTTGCATTCGTGTTAATTTCGGTCATCTCTGTGAGACTATATCGAGTTTTTCCGACTTGATCCGCTGTCGAATTAATTTCAAGTTACATTCCGAAGGAAAGACTTCGTACACAAAAATATTACCATTAATCGAATATCGTATTATCTGTTTTAATGCGCCATAATCGCGATCCCAACGTTAGGGCGAATTAGTGATAGCACTAGTTTTAATGCGATTCCTTTTCTTACGGGACCTCGAGAATACTGTAGAGCCTAAAAGTTCGGGGTACTGGAAGGTTTACATGATTGGCTCTAGCCGCAACACAAGCATAAACCCTAATTAATCAGCATTTATTTATTATGCTGTAAATGGAAGAGTACGAACTGGGTTGGTTAACGAAATATTAACTTTCGAATTATGTTACCGCGAGAACCTAGGAGAGAAATATTGTTTGCGTCACAACTAGCGTCTCGAACTTGTTATCTCTTTCGCTTTTAGTAACCGATTGGCAAGCGGTGAATTATAATAAATATCGCAAACAATTAAACGTATTACTTATAATTATTATTATTGTTTATTTTTTTTTTTTTTAATTTCGGGCTCATCAACTACGGATTTCGGTCCAGCGCAAGTGAAATTGTTCTACATGTTCGATTCGAACCAGATCCTAACACCGCTACCTAAGTAAACGTTAGCTGGCTTATTTTATTACTTTTGCGATCCTTCGCAAAGACACCAGAGTGCTTAAAGTATCTTGTTTTGTTTTTTTTTTTTCTATAAAATTTGATTTAAATGAAAGATTAACGAAACATTAAAGACAGGTTGCTTCGATTAGCTATCGCATTTTAATTTGTAATCCGATTTTTTCGAAGATTTGTAAAATTTTTAAGAATTAAACATCAGTTGAAAGAAAATAATCTAATAACGCGAGGGAAAAAAATGCAGCAGCTAACTCTCGGTCTGCTGCAACCTTTAAAGTGGTTCCCGGGTGTAAACGGGTCTTCTCGTTAATTGTAGTTTTTCCAAATTACTTATATTGAAAATTTTACCTTTTCCTTTTGCATATCATTTGCTTGCTGGCCGAAAAATGGTCGCAAATAGTGTTACTATTTAAATTCTATTTTGCTTCGGTTTTCGTTTTTTTTTTTTTTCTTATTGGTATACATCAGCAAAAGTGACCAATTAAGCGATGACCGGACAGAATTGCATTGCAGATAGAAGATAGAAAAGTAAAATAGTCAATAGGGAACGCTGTAAGAAGTGGAGTGATTGCCGTAAACCAAAGTGTAAACAGGAGGGAGGGCTTAAGAAAAAGAAATGGTAGCGTTTATAGACTACTCATGGTTAGTATCGCGCATAATATGATCATTAGGATGTGTAAGGGACAAACTGGTGAAGGAGATGTCGAAAAGACATAGGTGAAGGAAAAATAGAGTGGCAAAAAGTAATAAATGGAAGTGACAACCGGCTCGATGAGCAAAAAAAATAATTAAACCAGGGACGCGAGATCGAGGAGAAAATTTTAGTATAGGGCAGCACACAAAAGGGGGGTGGGGGCGAGGAAGATGAATTAGACGAAATAGTATAATGAAAGTTTTTGTATAAAGAATATGTAAAGACTGAAGTATAAAAAAAAAAAAAGAAAAAAAAATATATATTTTACAGCAGATAGACGCCTATTTTTCGGAGCCGCCGATACTAATGGTAAGCTTTTTTGTTTTATACATTAAAAAAATAAACAAATAGAAACAAAAAAAGAACGAAATCTGATTTGGCCGATATAATCGATTACAAATAATTCGGTAATTTTCAAAACAATAATTTAAAAAATGTATTTATTTATTTATTTTATTGTAAATAATAAAATAAATAAATAAATACATTTTTTAAATTATTGTTTTGAAAATTACCGAATTATTTGTAATCGAAAGTAGTACACAGCTGTGTAACGGTAATTAATAATAACGGTGCTTTGACGCAGAACATAATGAACGTTTTCAAATCGACGCCAGAGCAAAAAAGGAAAAACTCAATACACCTGTAATATCATGTACACGTGGAAACAAAAAAACATTGAACATTCTTTAATCTTTGTCGGACTCAATAAAATTATCATTAGCGCGCTTCCTTCCGCATAATACTTCCCGGAAAAAACGTGTACAGCACATGTTATTAATACGGAAGATTCTAACTGTCTAACAACGGTCGTTCTATTAAGCTTACAGTCTCGCCGTCATGCCAAATGAAAATTAACTTTACGACCCTCCGGAAAGAAATCAAAAATTGATAAAAATTAACCCGAATAAAAAAAAAGTACACTTTTCGGAATATCTCCTCCTTTTGTGGTCAGAAAAGTGAAAAGAAAAATACGAACATGCAGTATCACATATCGAAGTATCGTCCATCTTGAAAAGGAAACCAAAGAAACATCGCTACTTATTTAAACATAAAAACGCAGTATGTATGTCTAAATCTAGGTAAAGTAATTCGGAACTTACAAAATTCGAATTTTAACCGAAATATTTTTTTACGAGGTCTCTTTTTACCGGGTTCGCTTGTTTTTCGGTGTTCACTTGCTTGTCCTGTAGAGGTGTTTAAAGTAAAATAAAGTAAGTGCCATCGTCGGTGATGATTGTGAAGTTAAGGTTTGCAGTGTACTAAGCCTAATGGATCCGATAAGAATACCGGGAAGCTGACTCCTTTCTCTCGACCGCCTTTGCTTTCCCAGATTTCTCTGGTATCCAATTCAATTTCAGGTTAGATATAAAGCTGGGAGCGACTTAGATCCCTGAATGAGATAAGTCTCGATAACCTATATGTATACCTCTGATTACTTAATCAAGTAACCGCTAATGTATTTAAATTATTTCAAATAGGTTGCTAGTTCTTGCGGTTGATTTCAATTGTATCAACAAATTACGATGGTCTACTAAAGCTGAACAATCGGTCAGGAGAGATGTACGACCGCTGACCGATTACGCGGTCCCCCGTTAACTGCATGCACTTTTGAGGTAAATTGCTGCATCAATATTTTAAATATCGATCGCATTGTTTATTTTCAGCCAATTTAGTAACATAAAACAAAAACAAAGAAAAAGCTACAAAAGGTTTTCAACTGGCATATATCGATTGAAGTAGTTATTTCCCCCCCACCCCCATTTTTACTGTAAAAAACGTATTTTTTAATCTTAAAAAATACATTTCTTTAAAAACAAAAAATAACGCCGATAAGAAGTACTTAAATGTCATCGTTACATTTTTAATGATTTCGCCTTTTACTTTAATTAGCAATAATGTCGTCGGGAAAATCAGTTTTATTCGCCGAGTGTTTAAAATTTTCGGAATTGCCAAGGGGATGGCCGATCGATCAGTTTTTAGTTCCGAAAATCGAATTATTTCACGGAATCAAACTGAGGTTTTATTAAAATAGCCATCAAATTTTTGTAAAGTCGTGAAAAATGGCCTGCTATTTTGAACTGACTGTTTCGCGCGTAAATTGGATAATCGGTGATCATGAAGTGTTTTCAGATCGACGTTGAATGATCTTAAACGAGTCTGTTGATCAAAGAAATCATCTCGAAACCTGTTTCAAAACGTTTACGTTCTTTTTACTTTTTCGCCGTTTTCGAGCGGCCGATTTCACGCTGGCTCGGTGACAGAATGAGATCATTCAGTTTCGACAGGCTGTTGCGCAGATAGCGCATTTTATTCCTGTCTTTAATTTTGTATTAATTAATATTCCCTTTTCATGGTCTCGATCGTTTTCTTTCAATGCCACAATTTCAATGCCAAAACGTCTTTCGTGATTTTGATTGTCAGTGGTACTTGAAGAAAAGGGAGTTTTGATTGGGAAAATCTCGAAATCACCGTTCAAATTATACGCGTCTGCTCTCTACATATTCGCGTTACCTTTTCCGAGCTGCGTATAATGCGTAGTATGTTTAGAATGAGATAAATGGGGTAGGGAGAATTTTCGAATTTGGTGTTTGTGAAATTATTTGAAATGAGGTAAATCGGCGTTAGCATATAGAAAAAAGGTTATTATTAAGCAAACCCAAGGGGGGTAAAAAAAAAAAAAAGGTTATTGTTATTGTTATTATTATTATTATTATTATTATTATTATTATCGATATTTTTTTTTTTTTAAATAATCTTTTATAAACTTTTGCACCTTGTAAAAATCGTCTCAAAAGTTTATCGATAACGGGATATCCCCTTAAATTATAAATTGGAAAAATTTCTAAATCTTTTATATATTTTTTTTTTTAATGAATACATCGTGAGAGACGTAAAAATTTTAATGTATTCTTCTTTTTTTGTATTGTCTTTTAGCGATAGTGATGGAAATTTTTTTCTATTTATAGAGATTTAACTTGGCGACTTAGTATTTATATTCGTATAAAAAAAAAAAAAAAAATTAAATATTCACTTAATCCTTTTTTTTTTTTTTTTTTTTTTTCTCTAATTTAGAACTTTAAGCAACAGTGTTTTCTAAACATCGGACTCGAAGTATAAATCTCTATTTTATATTTATTCGCAACTATGAACACTAGTCTTTCCTAAAAAAAAAAAAAATAAATAAATAAATGAAAAAGTTCTACCTATTCCATTAAAAAGAGAAATCAAAATTATTTAATTTTACTTAAAAAATCTAATAGTTATTTAATTTTGGTCCTTGTTTGTCGCGAACAGCCATTTGCAATAAAAGAATTTTATTTTTCGGAAAATTTCATAATTAGACCCTTGAAGTATAATTTTAAATGTTAAAAACATAGTACAAAAAATGATAGGTATTTTAATTTTAAAATTTTTTGACACATTCCCAAATGCAATAAAAAAATTAATAACAGCAAACAAAATAAGCATAATATAACGATTAAACAATTTTGATGTCTCTTTTTTTTTTCCTGTAATAATAATTTGTTGCTCTTATCGCCAGCTGTAAATGCCAGAATTTAATTTGTGGTTTTCTTTTACTTCGTTATTTTTTACCGTTTATTTCCCTTTTTTCAACGTAGGCATCATCTTTGGAAATTTTATAAAATTTCTTACCGTGACCGTAAAAAAAAAAAAAACATCTATATAATCGTAATCTAGAGACGGCGGAATTAAATTTATTTCTCGTACGAGGGTCGACTTGAGAACGTTTTAAGACGGAGGGATAATTTAAAAAAAAAAAAAAAAAAAGAAAAATTAAAATCATTTTCCGTATTGAATGGAGACATCTTAATTTAAGCTATACAAAGAAATTTATCTCATTTTTTAATCGGAACATCGAAAGCTCCGCGACATATGTTATTTTTTGTGTATAGATTGTTTTTTTTTGTCCTTTCGGTATTGTCCAAAAAAATAATAAAAAAAAAAAAAAAAAAAAATTGTTAGAATCGAATATTGTTTCAAGGTTAATAATAGTTGAAGTTTATTAAAGTGTTTGCAATGAAATAAAACATTTCTACACGAGATGTCCCCGAAATGTAACTGTTCAAAATACTGTAATGGCTCGCTTATATATTTACTGTATTTGTTTGAAAGGTATAAACTCCGCTCAATACTCTAGACACCCTTGAATCTTTGTAATTTTTACGGAAAAAATATTCAGGAACTTCCCGTTCCATCTCTTTATCAAAACTTGTTTTTATTACACGGATCTTATTTCGTACTGCTTTTAGAAGCTTATTATTTTTGCCTCATGAAACTTTCCCCAATTATAAGTAACCAGTGAAGCATTAGATTCCTTTGCAAATGTAATTCAAAGAAGTATATGAAAATCCTTTTTTTTATTCAATAAGCGAAGAAGTAACGCGGCTTTGACTTTTTAGGAATGGCGTACATAGTTTGTCGAATTAAGGAATATACATATTATGGGAAACACTTAGTTTTAATAATGGTGTAAAATTATAAGTATTTTTCTGCCGTAAACGGCACTATATTATATAAATGTAAACAATGGAAATTGACCATTAACATTCGGTTACTATTTTTGATATTACACGAACGACACAATTCACAAAAATATATAACATTACTGTAAAACATTAAAAAATGATGAACAACTAATATATATTATATATTTTTGTGAATTGTGTCGTTCGTGTAATATCAAAAATGTATAATATTAGTAACCGAATGTTAACGGTCAATTTTTAATATTGTTTACAAATGGCGTAAAACCTCACATTGTTTTAAAGTAATAAAATATAAATTTCAGCGTGAACCGCAAATTTTGAATATATCACATCTTTTTGAGACATTATTATTACCTATATGTATATATTTTTTCGACAGATTTACTAATGTAGGTTTTTCTTTTGAAATCTATTAAAAAAATATTACGCGGTCCGTATGATGAACATTTTCAAGTTCGGCGAGTGTTACATTGAAATTTAATAATGTTCGGAGCAAGTCCTAACCAAAAGGGATGAGATAAGGGCGTTCAAACATCACCGCTGCAACTTTACCAAAATTTTATACAAAATAAATAAAAAAAGAATTTATTATAGAATAATAACAAAATTTTAAAATTTAAAGATCCACATCCGCGCGTATGTCTACACTACTTGATTTTTCGTTTTTGTAAGATCGGATGTGGAGTGGGAAATCTTGCAGTCATTCTTGCATTAGTAAACTATGGGATTATCTATAAAACAGCTAGTAATATATTTATAGATTTTCTTCCGTATTTACTAATCTATTTCATCGTAGGAAGCTATTTAAGGATCATAATGTCTTCCGGCGTAACCGCAATGCGTTGACTCTCACTCCCGAATGTTAATAATTGCAGCTAAGTTCGTAAGAGAATTTTTAGGCATTCCACGTATAACATCGGAAATTTTGTATTAATGTGCGGTTTGCATTCGCATACCCGTTATAATAAATAAAATAGAAAAAATAAAAATAATAATAAAACAATCCATCTGAACGCGGTTGGACAAAGAAGCGAATCCTACTAAACGGGACCTTTTTAATAAACCATTTTTATTTCCGAAAAATATATTAAAATGATATTCATATATAATTAGCGACATGAAACACGGTTCCATAATCGCGATATTTCAAATTCGGATCATGATTAAGTGTGTCTAGTTTTCATTTCTTTTCATTACCGTGTTTTTAATCTGCGGTCACCTAGCAGCTAGATGTGTTTGCGACGCCGACAATATTCCTGGGCGTTTCCTCGCTTAATTCTACGCATTCGTTAAGTTTGGGTTTCTATTTCTTACCAATATGCATTGGCATTTTGTTCCAGCCTTCTGGCTCTCGTTACTTTTATTCTATCCCTTTTTCTCTCACTTTTTAACGCTATCCTGAGAAGTCTTCTGTGGGGAAATACACCCTCGTTTTGTACAATATTACGCGAGCTTTTATATCCAACTGGCTTTGTATTTCTGCGAGTAGAACGGAAACAAAACACTATCGATAATTTTTAAGGTAGCAAAAATTCGTATTTTCAGAATCAATCTGATGGTGGCAACGACAAACAAACGAAAAATTACACCTCCATTTCGGGGTTTTTTTTTTTTCATTTCTGGAATTGTTAGAAAGTGGAGCAAACTTAAAACAAGGATGATCTGAACAATAATGCCTGATAATTAAACATGCTTGGTAACAGAATACATTTGAAAACAGAAAAAACTAGGTACCACATTAATATTACCAACAGCCGTCCCGCATGCGCTACAAAATGATTAAGTGTTTAACATACTTGATTACGACGTAAATTGCAGTAAGTGCCTCGAAAAAGCTCGTATTTCGAAAAACAGAACGCGAATGGATAAATGAAAATTAAGCGCAGCGTTAGATTCAAAAATTGTCGCCGTTCTCGGCATAAGACTTGGAAGATTCGTAGAAATGTACGGACGGAGATTGTTGAGCGAACGCGCAACGCTATGTAGCTAAAATGAACACTTACTTAATTTGATGATCGCTTTTGATTTTCGGTCAGATATCGAAACTGGTGAAAAATGTAGAACGTCTGACGATTTTAGAATGCGGCCACACGGACGTTTATCATTATCGTATCTTTCACTTGCGAAACGAACGAACGAATATTAGCGAATTACAAAGTTCACCCGCATAATTGTTGACGATAAATTAACCGGTGACGACGATTTAACGTTAACCTCGGAGAACACGATAAATCGAAAACATATCGTCACAGCGAATATCATCAATCGCACGCGCTCAGGAAGTCGAAGAACCGATTAAATCAAAACACCGTTTAGGATCAGCTCCGTCACTCCCAGTCGCCTTCTTAGAAGAGGCTTCTCGCTAACCACAGAGCCATGTACACCCGACGCCCCCTGTCGGTCGTGTAGTCGCGCGCGAGCGACGAAGCTAGCTGGCAGGGAAGCGGTAGGCGGAGCGTTCGGCGGCCAATGGCAGTAACGGAACACGAAGCCGAAACCACGCCCCGAAACGGACCGACCTATCGGGCAGCGTTAAATCTGAATTCTCATTAAGCGTTTATATTAAAACCCACTTACCTTAACAACATTGTGATACACGTCTAGCGCCTGTAGTACGAGTTCTCTCTACGTACGTGTGTATAAATATTTATTATCACGCCGCTTGACTGGGTGGCGGGGGTTAAAGCGGCAAGAGGCATCGAGGCGCTATCCATTAAACGGAACCTCAGAGACCTTGCAGCGGCCCGCGCACCCCCGTCATCAACGACTCGACGTCCAATTTATTTAATTTCCCAGGTCGAAACGCCGCAGATAGAGCTGCTAATTAAAATAATGATTACTCGTTAACTCCCCTCCGCCGGTTACAACGCCGCCGATCGCCCGCTACCTTCCTAACACCTCCGCCAAGATTAACTCGTGCTTCCTTTTCATCTGCTAGCGCCGCGACTCCGATTCCCATTATTTCCGCGCCGAAATTAATATTTTATGCCGGACGCACTCGCTAATAAATATTCTCAACTTGGAGCGCAGGCCACACAAAAACATCAGCTCGTCCAACGTCCTTGTGTCATGTGTCATCCTTTCCGACCACGATTTTTTACCGCCAAAGCGATCTCGGAACCTTTCACGATTCTCTAGGGTTGCGCGCAATCGAGTTTACTCGATAGGATTTTCTACGGGGCACGGACGGCACGATTAATTCATCGACGGAATACGTGTATATTCTGTTTCGAATCGCTCGACTTCAAGTTGCAGCGATGAAAAAATTCTTCAAAACTGAACAGTGCAATAACGAACCCAAATTGTTAAGCTTTTATATGGCTAAATTAGCGATCAGTTTTTGAAATTATTTTTAATCTATCTCCTTAACGGGGACACTAGCGACTTTGGTACTTTGCCGAAGGTGTTCGTTGTGGTCACAGCTCAACATTATCGGTCAAGCGGCGAAAAGATCACATCTTGGTAAGTTCTCCTCTTTGGAAAATCATTTTCTTCTTTTACCGTCTCGCTTTAGACCTTCGATTCCTCTCCCAAAACTCGATCTATTTTTGTCTACCGTCCGCGTAAAGTGTTCATTATCCTTATCTGCTTTTCATCTTGAATACTGAAACGTAGTTTCGGCGAAAACTTTTTTTCATCAGTAAAAGTATACTCATATTTCAATTTTCTAAACAATAAATATTTTCTACCGTAAATGGTCAGGTTTGTTAACGATATTAGTTTTCTAAGCAATTATGCGCGGTAAAAAGAAGGTGGTAAAAAAGGTTCGAAAATGATGCTCCAGAAGTCGACTGGAATGAGAAATTGCGGAGCCTGCGACAGAAGCGGGTTCTCTTTTTTTAACTTGCACAAAAATATGAAAATGGTGTCGGAGTAAAGCAAGTAAGGTTAAAAGAGACAAGCGTGTGAACAATGTTAGGTTGATGAAATAGGGGATGTCCAGAAAGTGAACGTGAAAAAGAACGTAATTTTAAGCAGGATTGTAGAATTATAATAATCACCATCACGGTCGTATCGGTGTTCAGGAGCCTTTAATATTAAAAAGGTCGTATCTCGACGCGGCCGAAGCCGCGTTTCTAAGATTAGTACAAAGTCTCCCAATGAATTTTTGCTGTCTCTGAGAGGTTACGATAACACTCTATTATAATCTGGATTGAATGCTGCCAAGCATAATGAAGGAAACAATAAAAAAAAAAAGGAAAAGTGAAAGAAGGGAGAAATAATAGGGAAAAGAACACTCGAGAAAAAGTGAAAAGACGAGTTTAAGGTGAAGAGTGATAATATTTTAAGTAATTAAAATGACCAGGTGGGGTGGAAAAGAAAAGTATAAATTCGGAAATTAGAAGGATATAATAAGCACCAGAGAGTGAAAGGAGAATTAAAAGATCAAAGAGGTGAAGTTAGAGTACAACTGGGCACTGGGATATGGAGAAGGTATCGATGACATTGTGTCGATAAAAGAAACAAATTACAGACAGCACAAATATTGCTAGCTGACACATACGGTTAACCCGGTAAGTGATAGCGGACATTCCGTGAGAGTAGTTTGAATAAAACAGCGAATAATAATGAAAATATAGATACAGTAAGAGTTGAAAAGTACGATGAGGTAAACATACCTGTAACTGAAAGTAAGTATGGCTACCGCTAATGTATTTAATTAATACCAAGGAAGAAAAAAAAAAAAAGTAATTAGACTGTATTAGCGACGCAACCGTTGTACGTGCCAAAGAGTGTGTAATAAGCACTAGTGCTTGTACTATACAGTACAGATTAATCAATCAAATACATCTACACAAGTAACATTTATTTACGTGGTCGTCGGATCTCTCTTGCTACTCGAGCTCTTGTACGTCATTTGTGTACGTTATATCGCACGCAGTGGCGCCACAGCAGTCGTCAGATTTCTGCAAAAAATGAAACTCTACAGATTCTAATGATCACAAGTATGAGTTTTATGTATCAGATCTACTGCAATGTCGTGTCGACCGCTTCCGCTCGAATCGATCAATGTACATTGCTGAGTAATCACTAAATAAACAGCGGCCGATGGTAAATTTAGTTCCAGATGCGTCGTGTTGCGCACAATTACATTTACCGACACGTATGCGCTACCGAGTAATGGATTCTGTCCTCTAAATAATGGTAATAAAATAATGCCTATATGCTTCCAGAGTTGTAAGCGATCTTGTCATAATATAAATCGTTACATATGGTTTTTGCAAGTGACCCCCTCTACTGACCGAAATGAAAGACGTTTCACATCAAAACGAGAACATTAAAAGTTAACATTATACATTCGAGTACTTGGTTCATATTTTTTTTATAATATACGGTAGAGGAGTAATTCACGTAAATGGGAAATGAATTACGAGGGGAAAGAGCACAGAGTTCAAGGGGAAAATTAATAGGAAGACTTGGCCCCGAATTTTTTTCCTTTAATGATTTAAAGGAAACTGAATTAGAATAAATACTACTCTCGCGTGATAGGGAATGATTTAAGAAAAACAAAAAAAAAAAAAAAAAGGAAAAAGAAATAATGTTATTCGAAACGAATAGTTCTTCCGTGAAGGCCAAGGAGATGTTTATGAATTTAAGGAGACACCAGTATCCAAGGAAGCTTTTGGATTGGTATTAGTTAAAATTAGAAGGGAGGAAAGTTTCTTTAGTAAAATGAAATAAAAGAGAGCTGCAGACAATTCAAGTAGGGTGAAATATAACTAAATCGGAAGAGAAACGAAAATTTATGAGAATTTTTACGCGGAAGTAGATTTAGTACGGGAATGAGAAGTAAAAAGCGGACTAAAGAAAGCAGCTGCAGATTTGGAAGGAGCACTAACGCTCGATATTGGCCTGCGAAAAATCCGGAAACTAATTCAAATGTTTTAAGTTTAGAAGTCTCAAGGAAAGATATTTGTCTGTTTTCGGTACAAACCTCGCCGACCATATAGTTAACGTTTCGAATAGCTTTACGGATTGGACGTCGTTCGAAAATCCGACAAATGATTAATACAGAAAGTCGCGATAGTTTAAAGTTATCTTTTTCAATTCAGACACAGCTGAAAGTTCGTCTAATATTTTGGCTATAAATCATGGAAAAGGAGTTTAGGAAGATTGGATATAGGCTTCTATTGACATTGAACTTGAAATTTCGGAAGACGAAACAGCGAATTTAAAATCCTAACGAACGTGGTTTAAATTAGTTTTATGGCTTTGCGAAGATCATGGAATGCGTTTTTTCAGAAACCATCGATGAATTATTTCCCTAAAAACTTAAGAATAAAATCAATTATTCGGGCTGATGATTAATAATAAAGAAGTCGCCATTTAAACAAATAAAAAGTAATATATTGAGACCTTGACTCGCCGATAATTCAAGAAACGTTTAAAAATAACAAATTCGGATCAACGGCTATTCAAGATTCGACGAAATTTAATTAATTTCATTAAAGTGAAACGTCAAGCATCTTTCGAATTACTACTATAGTCTAAAAATACGTTTATGGACTAAATGAAAAACTTTACTCGGACAATCGAAAAACCAACGTAGTTTCGAAAAGAAGCCCGTCTCAGCGAGTCAAAAATAAGCGGCAGTTATTGAGAGCTGATTTCGATCGGTTGTTCAGTGGACTGTTAATTGGCGGCGGATCATATTCAATATTCGAACATAATTTAAACGATGCGCATCAGGATCGAATGGAAACAGTGATTAGTTCAGAGAATCAGTTATTGCGCGAGGAAAACTTTCGCAGCACTGTATAAAGGAGAAGGATAATGACGATACATTTTTGAAGATATTCCTCCAGCGGCAAGGGGGGAAATCCGTCGTAGTTAAGCTATCTATGACGACACGTAAACTACGCAATTTACCGGAAAATCCTATTGCTGCCCGGAACGTAGCGATCTTGATATCTGAAAATGCCGCTGAGCTGTAACTATCAAAAAAATAGCTAAATGTTGCAGCAAATTTTGTAAAATCATTTGTGCTCTTATTATTATTTTTCATTTCTTATTTTAATTATTACAATTCGTTTTGTTATTTTTTAAAAATTAATTGAGTGGCCATTAATCTACGACAGCGCTAATTAATGTGTGGCAAATACTTTTTTCGCTTCCAAATTTGTCTCATTTTTAACGGGAACGCACGAATTGCGCACCAGACCCGAAATAGCCCGCCCGCTGAGAACTCGAATTCCGCACTACCTTCAAAAAAAAAATACTCCGGATTTTATAAAATTGATGAAGGAATAAAATGAGTAAAAGTCGCCCTTTCAGTGACTTCCAGAATGTGTGTTGTCATATCTCGATGTGAAACGATTGCTATTTGGAATAACGGAACTGCATTTTTTATTTGCTTAGAAAAAACCTCCTTAAAGCGAAAAATAGGCTATCATCCCGTTAGCAGTGCGGTTCTTATTCTAAATATTTTTAACAACCTCTAAGGAACGTACTCATTTAAGGAATGTTGCATATCAAAATGTATTTATTAGGTAGTTTGGAGTAACATAGCTCAATTTATACAATTAGCCAATCAAATTGTATCTTTGTATTTCTTTTTATATGTATCTACATATAAAAATTTTTAAATTTGACCACGAGAACAAAAGGGCCAAAATAATCGACTAGATAATTTATTATCACAACGAAATGGCCAAAATCAAACGCAGGTGTACCTCACACATATATAATTCAATATTACATATTATTTATTATTATTATTATCGAATCGTCTCACCCCATATAATGGTATCGTGACCACGATCTGTCACCTGGTTGATCAGACTGCGCCAATAGTTCCGATCCCTTGCGATGTATACACAATCTTGAAAAAGGTACGACCAGCAGCTTTGCACACCGCGTCCGACCATCTAGTCTGCGCACGACCTCGACTTCTTCTTCCGTTGATCTTTCCTGGGATGAGCAGCGTTCCCAAATTGTCCGCTCTGATTGCATGACCAAAATACCGGAGTATCCTGCAGAGCACCGCAGATGATAGCCTCTTCGGGTTACCAATCTAATACACGATACGAAAAAATTATTTAACAAGATCAAAATAAACAACAAAATAAAGACTATATGAAGGAACTTGCTAATCGTTGTTGCAACCGTAACGACTTCGATGACTAAATCGTTACGCTGGTCTGTGTGGTCCAAAATTCTTTGAACGAGACGACCTTTTAAGATGATCGGTCTGCCTTCCCCTGAAAATTGCCTGAGCGGTGTTGCTGTTGGAAATTCATGAATCTAGATTATCTTCAACGTTACTCGGCTGCTGCTCGATTTTGATCTTCGTGGATACGAAATCCAAAATGGCGACCGCTATTTTACAAAACTGGCATATAGTTAATTTGACGAAAATTATACTAACGAAATGACATTCCTATTATACTATTATACGCAAATTATTACTAATACTTCGACCGTCTTCCGTTTCGTTGATTGAGCACAATCAACGAAACGGAAGAGAACTTATTAGCCACTTCTATTTTACCAGAGCTGTCTTCATTAAACGCCTTATACGGCCATACACGTACCAATACCGGTGATAACGACGTAATCTTTTGTTCGATATTATTACCTGATGATATATGCGATCTATGCGAGACGATTGGGCACACAACAGTATATATGTATATGAATATGTATATGTATATGTATATGAGAAAAAAGAGCGTTTTTGTCATAAATGTCGATTTACAATATAGTCTCGCCGTTTGATTCAAAACTTAACCACGCAACAGACAATCGATTAATAATTAACACAATTAGTAGAATTACAAGACAAAATTAAATTGTGCCAGTACTGTTTTCATCAATTATATCATGAATATGTATATGTATATGTATTTGTTGATTCGGACTCGATGATTTTAGCGTTATCATTCGATAATATTCAAATTAAGATCATTCTTTGGTTAAATCATTAATTCGTTGCTTATATTGTTCCCTAGGGTCTGCACCGTTTCAGGCGCTTTATTAAATTGTTGTCAAGTTTGTCATTTTACAAAAGTCTGCAGTATGTTCGGGTGCCGGATTTGGCGGCCCCGTTTTCGTGTTCCTATATAGGATGTTTTTTTTTTTCTCTTATACTTTCCGATTTTTACCCTAGGATACATGTTGTGTTGTCTCGGGCTTTGCTATCTGACAACGGATGGCCGAGTCCGTGGATTTCCGCGGCACCTAAGTTCTCGCCCGAAACTTCCGTTTTGCATAAGTGATGCGGACTCGGGTAGTTTTAGCTCTATCTGTCGATAATGTTAGAGTTAAAATTATTCTTTGGTTAAATCGTTATTACTTCTCGATCTCTCTTCGACCATCATCTTTTGTTCTAGTCGCCGCTATATTGTCGCGTCAAGGCAAAACTAAAAACCCTGTGCTCACTATCACATCGATGTAAAAACTGAGTTGATGTCTGACTGATAGCAGTCAAAAACAGAGGCAGTAACCCATGGGCCTGCGGCGAAAGCGAACGTCAGGATAATGCGTCGAGTAGCATTGAGCCGAGAGAAATTCATAAAATCCGGCGAAAATCAGGCTAGGCAATTAGTGCGCTAGGCTACGTAGACCGTTCTAGAAACTTCTGCCTTTATTATTTGTCTCGAAGATACCACTAGTTAGCCGATCGAAAACCACCACAGTAATGTCTAGTCGCTGTCGTCTTTTGAATAATGTCTGTCGCCGTGCTGCCCAAAAGCCGTTCGCCTCTAGTTATTCTATTTAAAAAAATAATTTTTTTATTCTTCCTAGTCGCGCTATTTATATCAAATGATCAAGAAGTTTTTTTTTATCGTCTACCATATTGTCGTGTTTTTTTTTTGTTTTGTTTTTTTTTGTGTGTTTTCCCAGCAGAAAAAACACTTGACGTGTCACCGTACTCAGATTTCCCGACGGGGAAAGCTCAACCCGCCGCTGGCAGAGATTTTGAAAAAAAAAAAAAAAAACAAAAAACAACCTAGTGCTGAAAGAGTAAAGGGACTAGATAAACGGAAATCATATTATCGGCTTCCGGAACAAGGACCTCAAAGCGGAGAAATCGTATCAAGTGGCACAGCCGAACAGGGACTCGAAATGAAAACGAAAAAGGACAAACCCAGCGATCATTATAATTATATACACAGGAAACTCAGTTGTTCGAACCTCGCCATAGGGACGTCTTCCATAATTTTTCTAAAAAATCTGTTTTTAATTACCTTCATTTTTCGTAAAATGAAATAAATTTTTTAAAACGATATCAAAACCTTGTATAAGAATATTACATGATTTTTTATATTATTCCCAGCAATGAAATGGCATGGCATTAATGTATATACAGTGGCGGATCCACGGGGAAAGGGAATAGGAGACATTTCTCCCCCAAAGAACCAAAGCCTCTGTGAAAAAATTTATTATAACGGAGAAACTTAAATTATGCTATAAAAAATTTGTATAAATTTTACCTACAGATTTTAATAATTAATATTTAATACTGTTTTCTAGTAAAACACTATTTATGTTTTATTAAAAATATTATAAAAAACGTGTACTACAGAAATTATATTTTAAAAATATTAAAAATAGCCGACACTCCATATAATCATGGCATTAATAAAAAAAAAAAAATGTATTCTATTTTAAAGACAACTATCGTCGATCTTTTGCCATTTTTATTCATTTTTAATTTTTATTTTGTAATGTAAATGAAAATAGTAGTTCAATGAGAAATATATATATTTTTATTACTTGCTCACGGACAAAGAGAATTCGGATAGGATTACTAACAAAAATAAAAAAGAAGTAAAGTGTCTAATAAAAATACTATCTTTCTTACTATTTCTAAACTACCATATTTAAGGTATAATTTTATAATTCCGTTTTATTATTCACCCGTAAATATAAGACAAAAGTTAAATTAAAAATTGTAATAATCATGTATTTTTAAAACAATTTTATGAATTTCTATAAAGGTCGCTATTTGATTTTCTTTATGAAACAAGGGGAATTTCTGAAATCTACTGCCTACCGGAGAAGATTTTAGGTAATTAATATAATCCCCCTCCCCCCGTGTCCTTCTGGATCCGCCCCTGGTATATAATATATATGTATAACCAAAAATCATATTTCAACTCAAACGATCTTTATTTATATCATTCGCTAAGTTTTTCGATTATACTTTTTCGTTTATCCATACCATTTGTTATACCTGTACCAGAACTCGACGGTTCCTTTTATCATTAAACTGCATGATTCGTGCCGAATTCGCCTTATTGCTTCTGATTCTGCTGGACATTTCATTTCGCTATTCCTAAACATGCCTTCGGTAAGTCGGAGCTGCTACACAGCTGAATGTTTCGATTCTCTTAATAATCTCTCAGTGCCGAACACTGTATCTGTGGAGACTATTACATATCAGTTTTCCTACTATTTATCGTGAAATTTTTCGCATGATAACTACCGGTTTGTTCACGAACGCTGAAGCGGAAGAACAAGTCGTCTATTTTTCGAATATATATATATATTGAACCGTAAAGCTACTATCGGACAATGGACGATTGTCGGAAAGCAAAAAAATGAAATTTTTCTTCAAAAATTTTCCAAAATTTTCTCGGTAAATATATCTACCTTGGTATTTTTTAAATTATTTTTTACTTTAGTTTTTTATTTATTTTGGGCGCGTTAACTACGGACATTAACCCGAGACACAAGTGAAATTTCACGAAGTTACAATATGTGACACAGAGGTATTCTACCCAAACGGAATAACTAAATTAACACCATGGTGGTAGCTGGTTTTGGTACTTGTTAATAATTATATCGTAATGGCGAATCGTTATATAAAGGTGATACTGAGTTGATACGCAGTAAGTGCTGTTGTTCGCTGTTGAATTAATTACCTGCGATTGTTTAACTTTCAAATTGTAAATGTTTTCGACGAACATTACAATGCGTTATCGTTAAAATGTATTTTACGAGTTACATTTTCTTAACGTTGTTAACTTTATCGTTTCGAGTAACTCGATATTTTATCATTTTTCCGGCTTTTTTTTAATCGCTCTAACAGTAAAATTGATTTGATGACTTATATAACCTTGCCAAATTTTTTAAAATATTGTCTCGGAAATTATAACGACAAATTCGAATTACCTATCCAAATCGACAAAAAAAAAAATCACCTTCTACCACCGTTTAACTTTTATATGCCAAATAAACAATTCTGGCAAACTCCGCAAATAATCGCATTTTTTAAACGATCTTAATTTTTCGCGTCGAGTAAGTCGATGCTTTAAACTTGTTTTTGTTTTGTTTTTTGTTTTTTTTTCTTTCTTTGCGGACATTCTAACGGTTAAAGCGATTTTCTGGCTCATTTTTAACATAACTAGGTTTACTGAAAATATTTAGCAAAATTAAATTTGGTTTGAATTACATTCTTGTACCGTACGAGCATGTTGTTATTTATTTTAATTTTTAACTTTTTTTTCACGACAAATCGAGAATCGGAATGTATAAAAAAATAATAATTTAAATGTACAACAGTTTTTCAGCCGCTATCACTTAACCAGGGGCAGATCCGAAGAGACATTTTGGGGCTGAGAGAAATTAAATAATTACGTAATATCTTATTACGGTAGACAGTAAATTTGAGAAATTTCATAAAGAAAATTGAACAGCGACCTCTTTAGAAATTTAAAAATGTTTTAAAAGTACATGACTGTTACAGTTAAATTTAAATTTTGTTTAATTTTTAGGGGTTAAAAATAAAACGAAATTATAAAATTATACCTAAAAATTGGTAGTTTAGAATTTGAAATCGTAAATTACTAGAAGCAGAATAGAACGATAGTATTTTTTATTAGACTTTAATTTTTTTTTTTTTTTTTTGTTAGTAATCCAATCCGAATTGTTTGTCTGTGAGCGAGTAAAACAGATATATGTATATATATTTCTCATTAAACTATTTTCATTTACATTACAAATTAAAAATTAAATAAGAAAGGCAAAAGTTCGACGACAGTTGCATTTAAAACAGAATAAAAACGTAACATCGATACTTTTACTAGAAAACAGTGTTAAATATTAATTATTAAATTCATAGGTATAACATTCATACAAATTTTTTATAGTATAAATTAAGTTTCTCTGTTTTAACTATTTTTTCATCAAACATTTGGTTTTTTAGCATCGAAAAAAGTGTTCTACCTCCTGCCCATGGATCCGCCACTGACTTAACTCCCGTCTGACTTCCTTAACTTGTGCGCCTGTTCACCTATTATCCGCAATCTAGCGGTCCTCTAAAGGCGTCTTCTTCTTCTTCTTCTTCTTTGATTAGCGTGCCGTGTACTGCCGCCTAGGCCAGAGGCACGGATAAGATAAGAGTTAGATGGAGTGGAATACGTTAGTGGTCATGACGAAACATAGGAGGCGTTCAATTTTGTTGTGGCGATCAGACAGGATTTTTGAAAGGTTGGACGACTGGAGAATTTGTGCTCGGTATGAATTATAGGTGGACCAGCTGACGAGTAAATGTTGAATTATGAGAGGAGAATTGCAATTGGAACACAGTGAAATAGGTTGTCCGGGCAGGAGGTGACTATGAGTGATTTTGGAGTGACCTAGGTGGAGTCTCGTGACAACGATTTCATTCCTTCGATTGCTAGATAATGAGGTTTTCCATGGTCAAATAGTATTTCGAATTGAGCGCAGCTTGCCCGTGTTTGGGATGTTGGTCCACTGTTTTTGCCATGTTTGAAGTGATTTTTGCACTATATAAGCCTTCAGTTCCATTGACGGAATTTCGATGTTCGGTACCGGAAAGAACAATGAGCCTTCTTTTGCCGCAGTATCCGCGTATGAATTCCCCTGGATCCTAACGTGTGATGGGATCCATGCGAACGAAACACGGATACTTGTACTACAAAGAGTGCGAATAATTTCCTTGGCTATTGGGTGTTGGTGAGGAGAGTTGTATTTTTGAATTGATGTGATCGCGTTTAATGAGTCTGTACATATGAGGTGTGAGGATCGGAAATTATTACATTTTCTACTGCAAGTTTTATAGCAAATAGTTCCGCCAAAAGAATAGTGAATAGTGCAGGAAGAGAGTAACGGAGAATAATTTTTTTGTCGGATGCTATTCCACAACCTGTTCCTTGAGGTGTTTTGGAGTCGTCAGTAAAAACTATTTTGCAACTGCCATATTTGCCGATCATGCATTGATATGCGAAACGTAAAATGCTCGGACATGTTTCTCTTTTTGAGGATTTCTGAAGATCCACGGAGGTGTTGATACTATGGTTAGTTGATACGTCGGCGGTAAAGTGAATTGCATCAAATCTAAGATTTCAGTGACTTGCTTATAGAGAGTGGGAACCGGTGTATGAGGTGATGGTCGAAGCGAGTTTAGCGAAAGAAGGTTGACGGACGACTTAAGACGAATCCACTTGTTTAAAATGCATCGGTCTCTGTAAATATTGAGAGAAGGCATACCAGCTTCACAAAGAATGCTAACAGATGAAGAAGTAGGAAAAGCGGCAATAGCGAGCCTCGCAGCAGTATGATGTATTGTATTGAGTGAGTTGATGATATTTTGATTGGCCGAAGAGTAGATTACAACGCCATAGTTGAGTCTCAATTTTTTTTTTTTTTTTTTTTTTTTTTTTGTGGACGCGCCAGCGGCATTGACCCAGCAACAAGAAAACTAAGCTGAGAAATTAAATAACTAAGCGGTCCGAAATGGACGCAACAAAGGAGAGCATTGCGGACACCACAGAAGATGAAGGAAAGGAGAGGATAAAGGAAGAGTTATAGGGAGTAGGGAGACCTAATGGCAGGAGCTGACTGTATAAAAGAGAGCGTTCGTTACGAAGAGCAAGACACTCAATGCGATTTAATCAGTGCTTGGTAGATTCTCAATAAGGAGGAACGATCTGAGCCATACAATGTGCTAGCCAGTTTACGAATTAAATTTAGTTTTTTGGTGCAGCTTGTTTTTAGTTGGTTGATGTACGGTTTCCATGTAAGTTTTTCATCCAAAATGATTTCTAAATATTTTACGGTATCCGATGATGGAATGGTTACGTTGTTTAGTTCGACTGAAATTTCATGACTACAGCGGCGAACTCTGCAGAAATGAATAGCTGTAATTTTCGTGTTGGAGAAATTGAAGCCGTTGTGGACTGACCAAGCTGTGTAATCTGTCGATTGTTTCCTGTAGTACTGATGTTCCGAGGGACAAGTCCGAACAGGAGATGAATAGAGCTAGGTCGTCTGCAAATAAGGAGCATTGGACAGGCGGGTGTATTTGTTCCGGAACGTCGTTTATAGCTATGTTGAAGAGGGTAGGGCTGAGAACGGAGCTCTGAGGGACACCGTTCTGCAGCTCATGGGGAGTTGATTTAACTGAGTCTAGTCGGATATGAAATTTGCGACTCGATAGGAAATTTTCGACAAAGTATGCTAGAAGACCGCGCCAGCCATGAAGAGTTTTAAGAATTTTTTCTTTCCGAGTATTGTTGAAGGCTTTGGATATGTCAAAGAATACTGCCAGTAGATGATTATTACGAATAAATGATGTTTGAATGGACTGTTTGAGAGGATTGTAGTGGTAGAGGTGAAACAGTTTATAGTTTGTACGCATTTCTGCCATGAAATTCGTTTAGCCTGTTTTAAAGTGTATCGTGCTTTAGCTCGAAATTTTTGGTAATTTACATGATTTTCCAGAGATGGAGCGGCTTTTAATTTTTTCAGTGCTTTTCTTCTATTACGTATAGCGGCGGAGCAATCTGAGGTCCACCATGGGACAGTGTTTTTATGTAAATGGGAAATTTTGGGAGTCATGGAGTTCGCGTGGTTTACAATAATATTTGTGAACGATTGGACGAGATTTTTGGTGTCTGAAGTTTGACTGGCTTCGAAGCTGGTAACTGGTGGAAAGGTTGAGCCATTATTTTCCAATTTGTTTTGCGGTAGTTGTATCTTAAAAAGCTTCTTAATTTCATCTATAGTCGCATTTCAACTGTGAGTTTTTACCTGTACCATTTCACTAACCCGCATATCTGTTTCGTTAAAAAGACTGAATTAATAAACAAGTACCGCGAATTAAAAGTTATAAAATGAAACCGATTTTTAGCCACAAATCTAAACTGCAGAAGGTGGAAATCTTCCTCCTAAAAAAAAGAGAAAGAAAAAAAATCGCCAAGGGATGTTGCGCGGAATAAATTTTATCAGTCCGCAATAATCACAAGGAAGTTACGTCTAGGAAAAAATTTTCAATAAACCAATTATTTCTTCCTATCGGTTAACACGACGACGTTATTAATATGTCAGCTGTTTATGTTAATTAAAAATTAATTTAGCAACACGATTAAAGTATTAGCTTTAATGCAACCAGAACATTAATTAATAATCGAACACGAAATGGAGCAGAACGAAAGGTATGGTAATAACGAAAATGGGAAGAAACGTGGAAACGGAAGTACTATCGGGCACGAAAGTGTATATAAAAAGCAAGTTAGAGAAATTGGGTGGTACTGTGCCGTGTGTATATATATATATATATATATATATATATATATATATATATATATATATATATATATATATATATATATATATAAATTGAAAAAACAGCCGCTGCAGCTCTTGTCCTGATAAAGATTAGTTGTAGAATTTCAAATATCCGCGAATTAGTATATTTTGTTCACGCTAATTTCGACAGTAAAATATTCTGGGGAGGAAAATTTATTATTATAAGACAAAAACACTTTACAATAATTAGGCAACATAAATAATTTACTTCTACGGAGATAGCACGATAGCTCCGAACAGGATAAACGATTTGACAGATTCGGAAATACCGAAACTAAGTAACGGAATGGAGAGAGAGAGAGAGAGCGAGTAAGAACAACTAAGTCAAAGAATAGGTACCAAAAGTAGAAAAACAGAAGCGTAAATAAATAGACGAAACAATAAAAGGGGAATAAATAACGGAAAAGCGGACAGAATAATAATGATATGGTAAAACTTGATAATGATTAAAGTACGGCACTCTTTGCTATTGTAACGATTTGAAAATAACCAAATATAAAGGTAGAATAGTACTTTACAAGGCTATCTTTGAATCTACCGCTGAATACTGCTCAACAGTATACTTTCTAGTTTTGCGAGAAAAAACAAGAATAAGATGCTAAAATTAAAACGGAAAATATTGATAGGAACAATTTCTGGTTATCGCGCAATATCCCATACCTCAGTCAATATCACGGCAGGAACAATAATACTCGTAGACTTAAAAACGGTTAATGAAATCCGAAGAAGTTACGAATTAATTCAAACAGTATACAACTCTGGTAACTTAGATGCGATTAATCACAAACTGACAAAATAACACGGGAAATAGTTTCAGTCATCGAGGAAAGACTAAAAATGAAACATTTTTGAACCAAATTTTAACTGGACATGGAAATAATGGGGTCTATTTGAAAGTTTTAAAATTAGACTGCGGACTGAAATTAGACGATTGCTTTCATTCGATTTGTTAATGGAAAAAGTTTAAAAACGAAAGAGAAAAAAAGGAAGATGATAAAAAAGCCAATAACCGAAATACATGAACAAGACCTCTTCAATTTGATCAGTATTGTTAACCATATAATGAATGATAAAACAAAATACAATAATCAATAATAAATAATAGCAGTAACAATTAGAAATGCTGGCTGAGAAGCCACAAGGTACAGCGGGGTTAAAATAAAAAAAAAAAAAAAAAAACCCACAGAATCGTATTAGTGTTGCAAATGCGCTGTTAATAATTTTAACTTGCTACGCCAGGTAGCAGCCACTGAAATGACCACGTTTTATGCAAGAAATTGAAATCCAGAAAGCAGAGTAGGTTGTTACAATTTTTATAGTTTTTATTTTTATCGATCGCGTGTGTAATGATGTAGAATAAAATATATTTCAATATTTCTTAGTATCATTCTTATGTATCGTATAAACTACCGAACATCACTTATATATATTGAAAAAACAAAAATTACAACAGCGGTCTGTCGGATAAGTTGTTACAAATAAATATAACACTGTCGTATAAGTATGTACAGTGGGTTTCAAAAATATTCGGCAATCATTATGAAAAATGATTTTTCATTTATAAATGGACAAACAATGATTTATTAATAAAAAAAATGCTATAAACTCGTCTGCTATATCTAGCATAGCACATAAATAATAATGAAATTAAAAAATTAAATAAATTAACATAGCCTCTGTTAAAAATAGAATATCAGTTGAAAAAAACGGGCAACAAAAATATTCGGAAATTTAAAATTCGCTCAAATTTACATCAATAGAATAAAATTAAAGTCAAACCGAAACACGTTAATACTTTGTATGTTTACCCCTTTAGAGCTCTGATAACGGCTTCCAGACGATCAGGGATCGACGGAACTAACTTATTCAGGTAATATGACGGAATTTGTTTCCAAGCTTCCCTAAGGCGTTCTTTTAATTGATTTTTATTTTAAATAAGGGGTTTGTGCACTTGTCTATCTAAGTAATACCACAAATTCTCAATCGGGTTGCAATCAAGTGATTGCGGAGGCATTTCCAACACTTTCGGACAGTTATAAAGTAACCATTCTCGTGTTTTTTGAGCTTTGTGTTTCGGATCATTATCCTGGTAAAATTTAAATGACTTCGATATACTTAATTCAGTCGCACTTTGAGCAAGATTGTTGTTTAAAATATCAATATACATATCGGATATTGCCTTCAATAAAAACCAACGCGCCTACTCCACCTGTCGCAAAACTCACCCAAACCATGAGACTACCGCCGCCATGTTTTTCCCAGTTGAATTTTAATTTTTCTCCAAAAATTCTGTATTAGGTCTGCGCCGAAATCTTTGCTTGCCATCGCTTCCGTCAATGTTGAACTTGGACTCTCGTCCGTAAAAATAACATCATTCCAAAACGATTTATTAACGGAAGCGTATTTTTTTGCGAATTCCAATCGCTTTTTCTTATTTACTTTAGAAATATACAGTTTTTTTTTCTTATAATCCTTTAAATATTACCTATTATTCTTTTTTATTACTCTACGAACGATTTGTGGTGAAACTTTTTTCTCAGTCCTCGTATTTATCTGAATAGCTATTTTTGGCGCACTTATTTTCAAAGATTTTGCTATTGTTCGTGCGATAAACCGCTGATCTTGAATAGACAGTTTCGGTCGTCTTCCTGTCTGCGGAATAGATTCAATTCTATCTTGTTTTTTGAACCGGTAAATAATATCGTACACGGTACTTTTGGATATTTTCGATAATTTTAAAATTCTGAATGATTAAAACTAACTAACTGACGCATTTCAACCGAAGTATTATACGATTTTCCACCCATTTTCAAACCTGTCGTCACTATTTCATTATCCGCGCCGTTAATTAAACAGTTAACGCGCTCAAAACTGTCCCGTTGTGTCTCACAATGGGAAAAACGTTGATTAAGCGTGTTTAGCACGTGTGTTGCGCACGCAGCTATACCTCATACGTATTGTTTTATCGTTTCCGAATATTTATGTTGCACGTAATTTTGGGGTTTTCCGTTTCTTTTTACTGTAGTCGTGTCACTGTACTCTTTTTTATTATTACGTTGATGGGCATTTGTGTCATTCTAGATGTACTATACATGCTTACAACGGATAATTTTCATTAATAAATCATTGCTTGTTCATTTATAAATGAAAAATCATTTTTCTTAATGATTTCCGAATATTTTTGCAACTCACTGTATATGAATACATGTAACAAGTGTAATGTGACATCGCACGTTTAACGAAAATAACTATGTACTTAATAAATTGAAAAACATAATTTGTTTTCGTAATTTTACAATAAATTTGTGTATAATAAAAATAAATATAATTATACATATACATATGTCGTCGCGATAGCCTAGTTGCTAGAGCGCTTGACTTCGGTGATGGAGGTCGCGGGTTCGATCCGAGCGACGACGAACTTATTACAAGAATTAAATAAATAATCGCTAATAATCACGTGGAAGACAATGGCAAACCACCACGTACAACATCATATGCGCGCTAGGTCAGTATACAGCAGACATAAATAGGACTGCACTTGTACATCGATAAATCAAACGATTACTATCTGTTCCGAATGTAGTCTTGCGCGTTGTGTACACCTGCGTTGCATATAATAATTGCCTAGTATATTACCTATATCGGTACAGCTGAGATGTACGAATAGGTAGTACCCACCAACCATTAAGTTGAGGAGAGAAAGAAGAAGATATGGAAAAAAAATAAGATACTTCAATGGATTAGTATATATAACAATAAAAGAGTTATAAACAATATATCATGCGTATTGGCAATAAAAAACCAAATTATGAATAAAATCTCCATATAAAAAAATAGGCAAAGACAAATCAGTGTCTTTTTCACCTCTGTTTGTTAACCGATTTTCTTGTTTTGTTTTTTTTTAAATGTTTAGTAGCTATTGACGATGTTTAGTGTTATCAGTAAAAAAATTTTGCAAACATTTTTTTTTTCTTTCTTATTTAAATAAAAAATTGAATACGAAAAATGAATACAAAAAATGAAAAAATAAATCGCTATGCAGTTAATAAATCTGTTCTTATTAAAATGTTTTAATTTTTATTAATAATCATCATTATTGGCTTTTTTACAGTGTACTAAATCATAAAGTGTCATTTAATATCAGTAAATGAAGGTTTTTAAATTGTGATTTACTGTTATTTTACTCGTATTGAATGTATGTTGTTTTTTTTCAATTATAATGGTACCGAACTGTTTTATATTCTATGAACATATAAAAATATATGTTTTTAGGTATACTGCGAAGCATGGAACGGATGCTTCCTTTGTGCAAAATATCAGGCCTATTAGTCTATAAAGTAATATCAGCAAAATCTTTGAAAAAAGTAATCTTAAATAGACTAAACAAGTACAGTGACACAAATGCTATTTTTAGGGAATTCCAATTTGGATTTAGGCCTAATTTAGGTACGACAATGCAACTTGCCGCTTTATGCGATACAATCACTGACAATTTTAACCAAAATAAACATACCGGTCTAGTACTCATCGATCTTGAAAAGGCATTTGATATCACTTGGCATGAAGGCATTGTATTTAAATTAATCAAATATGGATATCCACAATACTTAGTACTACTTATCAAAACTTATTTAACGAATAGACAGTTTTACGTGCAAATTAAAAATGTTAAATCTAGTAAAAAATTTTGTGCCGCTGGAGTTCCTCAGAGGAGCATCTTGGGTCGATACCTTTTTATTTTATACATAAACGACCTTCCGCTTACACATCATGTAAGTCTAAATCTTTACGCTGATGACACTGCACTTGTCGCCACATCCTACCGAATTGATACGATATGTCGACGACTCGCGGATGCCGCAAATAAGTTAGTCAAATACTTCACTAAATGGAGAATTAATATCAACGAAAATAAATCTGAGGCAATTATATTTACAAAGCGCAGGCCAACAATTAACAATCACGTTAAAATTAAAAACAATACGATTAAATGGAAAGATGAGGTAACTCACTTAGGTATGACACACTGGATAAAAAAACTTACGTTTACAAAGCATATAAATCAACGTATTTATAAAACTCAGCGTAAGTTATGTAACCTGTTTCCGATTTTTAATAGAAAATCATGTCTAACAGTGTCCAATAAGTTCATGATTTATAAAGCGGTATTACTACCCGCGCTATTATATGCTGCTCCAGTCTGGTGTTCGATCAGCCATAGTAACTTAATGAAGCTCCAGCGAATTCAAAACCATTGTTTTAGAATTATATTAAATAAGTCACGATACACACGCATTAAAACCATGCATGATTATCTGCATTTTCCGTATGTCAGTGAGATTATAAAAGAACGTGCAATAAGTTTCTTTAATTATTGCACTACGTCTGACATTATAACTATAAACAATATAGGTAGGTATAATTATCAGTCCTTAAAACATAGATACAAGAAATATAAACACAGGCGAATTAAACATATGTTACTCTGAGTATTTTTACAGCCCTATATCTCTGTTTTTCACCAAATTGTTAATTTCTTTCCATGAACTCTTAGAATTTCATCTAAATTGCGAGATTATGCTAATTTTATGCTGAGTCATTAAAACTTAAACTATTTAATAAGCTAATGTGTCAGGTTTTTTTAAACTTTTCCTGTCTATAATTATAGATTCTTTTTTTCTTGTTTATCATTTTCGTGTTCTGATATATATATTCAGTTATCTGATAAGGAAATCATGTTTTTCCGGTACAGATTACCCGCTTAAGTTATGTATTGTTATTTGTTAAAAAATTAAGCGCAAATATACGTTTCTTCTTCTTCTTCTTCTTCTTCTTCTTCTTCTAGTTATACAATGAACGAATGTATAAGAGTAGAAAAAGAAATTTTGGAAATTGCAAATTCATATTCATTTTTTTCTCAAATTTTTAATAATAATTATGGTCGAATTTTGACCAATAGGCGAACGCTAGTAGGTTTAAAAAAGTTTATGCTCTGTCGCATATTATTATTAGTCGGATATTCTTGCATACAAAATGTGTAAATTATCCCCAGCATACTTGGTCGCCGTTTACATAAAACAAATCCGATCATCTCTTTTTTAAACTCAGACCACTGTGCTTTAAACCATACATGCATAACTCATCTGTGTATGTTGTCGTCATAAACTTTTTATTGACCTTTTCAGTCCTGAACAATCATTTTTGTTATTAACATCGTTCTTCATGCTGTTTTTTTTTTTTTTAATCCTTTGATTTTCGTTTTTTTCTAACATTGCTACGAAACGTGTAAATGACAGAATACTTTATACATTGCGTTTTTTTTTTTTTGTTTTTGCTTTTTATTATGTATTTTCCAACTGTCTCAAAACATATGCATTAATATTTGGAGACGTACAAGGGAGCTGGCCATCATTCAAATTATTCAGTATTGGATTATTCCTTTCCATTGGATATGGGGTCCGTCTGTAGTTAATACTGAAGTAAAGGGATCATTAAAAATATTCAAGTTAAAAGGCTGCTGCTACTGAGAAGCCTTTTTGCATATTACATGGGGTTGCCGCTGTAGGTAATGTAATTCTTTAATTATTCTTAATGTACAATCGACTTTTAAATACATTTATGTATAGTAATGCGTTTCCTCAAAGCGAGGTTACAATAGTTTACGAACCTCGCAACAGTTCGACACGCGTTGTTTAAGCCGTTAACATTATTAATAATAATTTCGTTATAACCATCTAGATTATATTTTAAACGTTCTTCCTTGGTGAAGAAGCATTCAAATAGAAAATGACTGACCGTATCATCGGGAACATCAAGTTGACGACAGAAATGACAAATGTCAGAAGGTGTAATTTTAAATCGTTTACCAAATAAGTACCAAAACTGCCGTGTCCCGTCAACGCTTGACTTATAAAAGAAGTATTAATTCTTAGTAATTTCTTTAGCCTAAATCTTAAATTTATATCATATAATAATGGCATTATTTATTCCATCCTTCTTGACAAATATTTAAAATAATTACTTTCATGTGTTTATTAAAATTTTTAATGTTTGTAAAATTATTATATCGTAAGTTTACGTTAAAATTGTTATTGAACACAGTTGTAGCGTTTTTAAGTGATATTCGGAACATTTTGTATTCTGCTAATAAGACAGCATGGTACATACTCAAGTCAGCCGGAAGAATTCTAGTAACAACTGAAGCCATCGACACCGTTCTATATAACGAGCCTACCACTCAGAAGAAGCTTTCTCTGAATCTTTAAAATTTTATTCATAGCAGAAGCAGAGATATTTGCGATATAAATACTCGAGCAGTAATTAAAACTCGCACGAATAACACCATTATACATTATCACTCTGTTGTTACAGTTAACACCACCTAAGGCTGAATTTTCAATAGCATATAAAAGATTTTGTTCGCCTTATCTGTTATGTAATTAACATGTTTATGAAATTTAAACCTATAATCTATTATTACACCGGGGTATTTAAAATTCTTTACAATCGGAATAGTTTATCATAATAAAATAAGTTTTTTTTTTTTTTTTTTTTTTTTTTGGGCGCGCCAGCGGAATTGACTCAACAACAACAGAAATTAAGGAAGGGGTTAAATAAAAAGACGATTAGAAATAGAGCTTAGGAAAGATTGGAGTACAGGGATTATATCTGGAGATGGAAAGGAAAGGACAAAAGAAGAATTATACGGAGCAGGAAGACCCAGTGCCAAGATTTTCGAGTACAAAACAGAGCGCTCGGAATCAAGGGCAGGGCATTCAATAAGTTAAGTATGCTAAGTTTGTTAATCACCTGCGTGGTTTTCTTATCTTTTCAATTGAAAATTCGAGACCACAGTGAAGAAAAAGCTTTTCCAAGGTTTTACAGATAACTCTAACGTTATCAGCTTCCGTTGCGTCTTTCAGTTCAACGACAGAGCATAAATCATCCGCAAAGCTGATAAATTCTGCATCGTTATTATATCGCGAACAAAAGATTTCCCCATTTGTTTATGAATATATGAGCATAATCCAGAGTGTTGGTCTGACGACCGAACCCTGTGGTACTCCCCGCATAATATACTGCGCTCGATAATATGGGATCCAAATATGGGGTGAGGCTAAAAAAACGGAAATCAATAAAATAGGTAAAATTCAGAAAAGGCGTTTTATTCTACCCCATTGGAAGCGGAGTGATACTACATCAACCTGGTGGAAGGAAAATAATGAAATGTCTCCCAAAATGCATTATTATTATTACAGACTACTTGAATTTAAATGCAATAACGGAGAGTTTTACTTTCCAGACCAAAAACTCGACTAACAAGGAATCAAAGTAATACCTGTTCATCCTAGAGGGGTAAATGAATCGACAATACAGATGATTCAGTTGTTCTAATTAAATTAATGAGTACCGTAGTCACATAATAAACGAAACAAAAATTGGTGTATGGAAGAGGGAAGTGAGGAAGTGGTTGAAAGAAGAATGGTGCAAAGATTAAGGAATTTTGCTGCATTCTCTTTTCCCTTTATTATTATTGCTGCATTTTTTAGGGTTCTTTTAGATCATCTGTTTACCAGTTTCCTTTCCTTTTCTTTCCTGTACATTAATATGTGCGACGTCTAATATATAAGCGGCCCCTGTATATGGGTGTATTATATATATATATATATATATTTGCGTCGATTGATATATTTTATTTTTATTTTTTGGTTTAATGCGTTCGATTTAGGTAGTAAGGATGATTAACTGTAATTTTGGTTATTAGAGTAAACAATAATAAGAATGTTGGGCATTCACGCAACGAGCATACTTGCCCAGTGAGACCCACAACTTATTTATTTATAAAAAAGAACTTTCGGATTTTATCACCACAGTTCTGTTTGTTAGATAATCGTAAATTACTTTAATTAAATCAGCATTGACTTTGTGAGAATTTCAATTCTTAGCCTAATTATAGACCGTAAAAGTGTGTTAAATGATACTAAATTCAAATCAGTTACCTATTTTTGACGGCCTTTTCGTAATAATATTACATCTTTTGTATATTTTTCCTTCGAAGAAAGTTTGTACACGGTTTTCGTAATTGCGTTATTTCTATACAGCTTTCGGTATACTGTATTATGGTTCCATCTGGTTCTTGTTGTTTTTTTTTTCAGGTAAAGGAAAGTACTGTAATAATATATAAAAGCTGATTTTCTCCTTGATTTCTGTTTATAGATCTTTAAATATACATTTCGAGGAAATCGCATTGTTATCGACAAAATTCTTGAAGGTCTTCGACACGTAAGCAGCTTATAAAGCCGTGTGATTTCATTAAACATTCGTTGCATACGGAGAAAAAGTAATTGCAAAAAATTGTCAGTTAAAGTGTTTTTTTGTTATTTGAGGCAAAGTAACAGAAACGTTACTGTTCAAACCAACTTTAAAACGGCATGGCACATATTTGTATTTCAAATTGCCGGACAGTGTCTAGTCATATATACCGCTATTAAGTCGTTGAAAATCGTAAGGCCTAAAAAAACCGATAAAACTGAATTTTTCCAAAAAACCATTATCCTGATTTATCTAAATTCCCGCATGTTTTCCTTATAAGGCATAAGTTTACCCCGCGTCCTGCTATTTGTTCCTTGGAAAATTTGCTATGAAGTATTTGCAAAAAATGAAAAAGTAATCGGCTTAATACTTCTTACGCTACAGCTTCTATATCATTCTCGGAACAAAAAAAAAAAAAATAATAATAATACTG
This sequence comes from Icerya purchasi, assembly GCA_039619475.1. Lineage (NCBI taxonomy): Eukaryota > Metazoa > Arthropoda > Insecta > Hemiptera > Monophlebidae > Icerya > Icerya purchasi. The sequence continues at coordinate 447,514,408 of CM077116.1, read as the reverse complement.
TACGTAAGTAGATCAAAGTAACTTGCATGTTCCTATATTTTTTTTTTTTTTTTTTTTTTTTTAGGAGGAGAGTATGGCTGCCCTATGTCGTTACATAAAGAGAACATGTTTAGTTCGATCCAAATCGTAATCTCTGATTAGTACCTTAAAACTTTTCAAATCTCAAAGTTTAAAAATTCTACGGATACGCCTAGTATACCGGCAAGCAATGAATTTGTAATAATTCCAGTAATTAAAGAATAACATTTAGTGGCCTTTTTATTCATTTCCAACGGCGCGCTTATTATTTCTATAAACTCTCGCCGGTATCCCCGGGCCCACCTACTTAAATTCGGACCGTTTTACTGAAAGTTTGTTGAATATAAACAATATCACAGTATAGTGATGCCAGCGGGGCGTTTGAGTTAAAATTTACGAAAAGCAATGGTAGATAAAGAGCAATAAAAAGATAAATAAGAAAACAATTTACAGGCATCATGTTTAAAAAATTTTTAAACATGATGTCTGCAAATTGTTTTTCTAATTATATATCCACCACGGAAGCTTCAAATGTTTAATTGAAAAAATAAATGGTATTGAATAAAAATCGATGTCAAGTAATACGTACGTATCAGTTGCAATCGTAAAAAATTGGCCCTGCTTCCCTTAAATTAAAAACAAAAAAAAAAAAACCTAATTTGCAGATTACTAGTAAAATTTTCTATTTAGTAGCCTACGACGAGATGTCAAACACGCGTAAAAAAAAAATTACAAGTTCTGAAATAAAAAATACAAAACTCCACGCAATGAAATGCGGAAATTAAACCATTGTCGCAATAATGATCACGTACAGTCATGGTTATAAAAGTCACTAATCCGGCTACATTTTGATATTTTACCGGTGGTGTACGCTTTTCAGATCAAAAAGTGCGATTGGATAACTTAATTTCTTATCCGTTAATTTCAATATTGCAGGGGGGTCGACGGTTCAATCTTGGATAGACGTTTTACATGTAGCGGATCTCTATTCATCTGCGTGGTTCAGTGCTAAAACTGGTTTCCATCCATGATGATCCTTCTCCGGTTTTCCCGGCTTTCCGCAGCCCTCTTTAAATCCGCGTAATTGATATCTTTTATTAACGTCGCGACAAACGAATAGCGAATATAAAACTGATTTTTTTAAAATTAAACTCTTAAAACTAACTAAATATTAACATTTAGCTTAATTAAAAATAAGTTTCTACGAGTATTATGTTAGAGATATGAGTTTGGCAAGCTTACACAGGCAAAGCTATTTGCAATACCATCTGGTTAAATTGAATATTAATGGGAAAAGGTTATCGACGGTTTTAAGAAACTCTATCGATTTTGGACGAAGATATGAGTCCTGAAGCTAACCATGAAAATTACGAGAACACTCTGTTACGCAACTATAAAGTTATTCTTTAATACTAAAAAAGCAATTTGATAGTTTATCGTGTGTAGCACCGTATAATTTTCAGTTCTAATATGTCTGTAAATTTTGGGCAAATTCATTTTTTGTTACTTCTCCAAGGCAACTATGGAACTGAAAATTAAATTTTTTGCGCATCATTAATTTTCGGAATCGGGATATCAGCCCGAACGAAATTATCTGAAGCTAAATTCACTTTTAGAGATAATATGTGTTTTTAACTATTTACACATAATAATGTATTTTAATTTTTAACAATGTCGTTTTATTTCCTTTTTTCGTTGAAGATAAAAGCTCATATCGTAATTTTTTTTCGTGTACATTTCACATCTTCTTTTTCTTCTTCGACGTGTCGTACGCAGTGTTCTGCGCGTAGACGATCATATATTATGGCTTCTTGCCGCCTGCATCAGTTGTCCTATCGATGATTTTTTGGTCCACTGTCGGACATTTCTGGTCCATGATATTCTTCTTCGACCTCTTCCTCGTTTCCCTTCTATTTTTCCTTGAATGATCAACCGTAATAGTTCATATTTTTGTCCTCGTATAAAACGCCCATAATAAACTAGGGCTTTTCTTGCTTTTATTTCTTTAATTATTCTCCTTTCCGTTCTAGCTCTCTTTAGCACCTCTTCATTAGACATTTTCTGTACCCAAGATATCTTCAAGGCTCTTCTATATAACCACATTTCGCACGCTTCGAAATATTTGAGTGTTCTTACGGTATATGTCATTGCTTCGACCCCATACACTAGTGTATCGGATATATATAGCATTTTATGAAGTTCTGTCTTATGCGGAGACTTAGTGATTGGTCCGTTAACAATTTTTTAAACTTCTCAAACGTTGTTTTGGCTTGCCCACATTTTCTTTTAACTTCAGTATTTGGATCAAGCTTCTCTGTAATATAACATCCGATACTTAAATTGTTTAACTTCTTCGATGTTTTTCCCATTAATCTGAATAGTTGTGTTTCGATGTTGTTTGCGACTGACTACCATAAATTTTGTTTTGTTTTCATTTATCCCTAGTCCATATTTTTTACCTGCTTCATTAACTTCGTTAATAATATTTTGTAACTGTTCACAAGAGTCAGCGAGCAGAACGGTGTCGTCTGCATAGCGGATGTTATTTATGTACTTTCCATTTATCTGAATCCCAGCTCTGAGATTCCATAACGCTTGCTCAAAGATACTGTCTGCATATAGGTTAAACAGGAGCGGTGACAGTATACATCCTTGTCTGACTCCTCTATTTATACGGACGCTTTCTGACATTTTGTTTTCTACTAAAATCTTGGCGCTCTGTTCCCAATACAATTTCTGGATGATTCTCATATCATATTAATTTATTCCTTTGTTTTTTAAAATTCTTATTAAATGGTCGTGCTTGACTCTGTCAAAAGCCTTCTTGTAATCCAAGAAACATACAAATACATCTTTTTGTTGATCGTAGCATTTCTGTAGAGCTATATTTACTGCTACCAATGCTTCCTTAGTACCGTATCCTTGTCTGAAGCCGAACTGACATTGATCCATATCTCTTTCGCATATATTTCTTATTCTGGCGTGCACTATTCGTAGTAAAATTTTCAGAAGATGACTCATTAAGCTAATCATTCTATAGTTGTTGCAAGTTTTAGAGTTTGTTGTCTTTGGTAATGTAATAAATGTTGATTCTAACCACTCTTGTGGGGTATCTCGCCAGTATTGTACATTTTATTGTAGATTTCCGTTAATTTTTCAATATTCTCATCATTTAATAATTTAATTATATCTATTGGGATACCATCGGGACCTACTGCTTTTCTTACTTTTGCTTGTTGTATAGCATATTTTACTTCGGACTCTAGTATCTCTAAATGTTCTTCATCGTTCATCGTTTCAGTTCATATAAAAATTATTACAAACGTGTAAAAAATCGAGAAACATCATTCGTTTTTGTGGATAGAAATAAACCGATTTATGTCGTTTTATATTTGTATTTTTAAAGATATCGCTTAAAAAATTTCTTTATCGATTATGCACTTTAAAGCCAATTAACCGCGTGTCTGAATGCACCGTGGTTTCTGCTAAGTATATCAATGGGAAGAGATATTCTGATCTTCCGTAACTGAGTTGATGATAAAATCCAATTACACAAAAAGTAACTGGACAATGTAGCCGCCAACGCAGCCTTGCCGAAATTCGAAATATACCCCTGACATGCTTTCACCTGCTCTTTTAACAAAAGCCTTTTATAATGAACGTTTGCTTTACGCGCATTAATCGTCAACGCTATTATTACAATTTACCTCTTTTCCTGTTTAATAATTTACGTTTGTCATATTTTATTTATTTATTTTTTTTTTTGTCGTTAGTTCTAGACATCGAGAATTATTCGTTTGTACGCCTTAGGCTGGACGGGCAAGATTATTAGCATAGCGAATCAAAAAGGAGCTACCTGCGTCCAGATCGAATTGTGATCGGAACTTTTACGTAAAAATTTACAGGTAATTCGCAAAATGGCGATGAAAAAAAAAAAAAAAAACATTCTGTAGATTTTCGAAGCTGACCAATAAAATAGGAAAACCATTTTCACCATTTTTCGTCAACTGAAAGAACGAAAGAGTATAAACGTAACGCATAGGAGTTGTTCCTGTTTTTGTTGTTCGTTTTGTTTTTTTTTTGTTTTTTTTTTTTTTTTTTTGGCATTGAGAAAAGAGAACTTTTCTAAATATGAACTATGTTTTTCTATTAAAATTCGCAATTACTAGGTTGTTTGTAGGTCACATTATAAAGCAGCGGAAAAAGTGTGCCACACAGTACTGCGGCTATCTCTAATTGCCGCCAGGTAAAATACAAATTTAAATGTAACAAGTACAGTTACAAACGAGAAATTATTATTGCTCAGAATTGGCGATAACATCTCGCAGCGAGAACCCGATTTGGATTAGTGCCGAATTCGCGCGGCCACGAAACATACGCTACAAGACATTTTGATTTCCCCAAGAACAGACGCTGCTCGGTTATATTCCAGTCTTATTTCCACGCCGACCAATAATAATAATGTACGACACCTGTCTGCAATTAAGTCGGCCGTATTTTAACCGATGCTATTTCTTACAGACCGGCCGCTCTGTCTAGTTACACCATTTTAAATCCTCACTAGCTGCGTCTTAAAATTATTACACCTAATTGATCATTTCCTTCGAAATATTTCTTTTTTTTATTGCACATCGCGTTTAACCGCACGTATAGCAGCAGCAGCACGTTCCACTCGCTAGTATTGCGCACCGTTCTTCGGCGATGTTTTTGTAACGGTAAATGAACACAATTAGACAGCTTTGCGATATTTTAAATATCTTTTCATTTCAATATGAACTTTTCGTTTTCTGTCGTTCGCTTCGATTAATTTACGCATCTGCCCGATATCGGTTAATCGTAGTATACTGTCTCTGTCATCCTTGCGAACTATTTACATTTACAAAACTAGCCACGCTGACAAATCTGATCCTTTATCTCTGTTTTCTTTTTCATGCGCTACCAATAAGGGGCCGCGAAACGATTCTTTGCGAATTTAATCGTCTGACTCGGTCATTTATATTATAGTTCAGTAAAAGACCGACAGCGAGGATTACATTATTAACTTTTTCCCTTTTTACAATTTCCTTAAATGCGAATACTTTCTTTCTTCCGACCGTCTCTTTTGCACACTTTAATGGACTAGTTCGTGAGCGGCAGTTCTTTTTTGTTCATCCCTTTTCTACACGTGTAGAGTAGGGCGACAGTTGCTGTAACTATTTTTTTTTTTTTTATTAATGGCCGCAGGGGACTTTTTTTTTTATTCTTTATAATTTCTTTTCGCTACCTTTATTTTCGTAATTTCCTCAAGTAGTACTATCGTAGGAAATTTTTCCTCTTTTTTTCTTTGATTTTTTTCTTATCTTTCTTCCTGTTTTTCCCCTCTTATTTCCCCCTTCTTCATTGTCGATCTGTGTAGAAGGTATTGTGATGGTTTCTGTTACTTTGTTTACTTCATTACACACTAGTATTTCCTTATTGTATTATCTTTGAACGTTTCTCAAATAATTGAACGAGTATGCTCTCGAATCTTAAGATGCTACACAGTGAAACCGAAAGCTAATAAAACTATACCGAAATAGCGCACAACTACCAATTTGGAGTCGTTCTTCTTTTAGAAACTTGGCTTAGAGTGTTTCTGCTGACAACACCATCGCAGACTTTAATATAGTTAGCTGAGATGGAACTGATGGTTCGGCGGTGGTTTAGTAATCTTAATCAGAAATCCTTTTTTTCCCAGTGATTTTGCTCGTTTTCTTCCACCGGATCCAACCGGTTCTAATTTTGTTCAGAATTCCTTGCGAGATGTGCTTACTCAATACACACCTTGTTTCTGTTTACATTCTCCTCTTAATTGTGCCATTTTCGCAGTTTTCCCTTTTTTAACCTCACTCATTCTTTTATTGTTGCAGGAGATGATTGGAATGGGGTCATATAGTAGGGACATCGTGACATAGAACCGCTGCCTTTATCGAGTAGTTTACGCCATCTATCTCTATTGTATGCTTCATTAGCACAACCGTTGAACTTCTTTTTGCTGTAACTTCCGTCAATGTGTCCGACCATCTTAATGGTAGTCCCGTTTACTTTTTTTTTCCCCATCTGGTTTGCCTTCGATGAAGAGTGCTTCCAATTCATTTGTCCGGACCGCATGGCCAAAAAGCCGCCCAATTCTAGAAAATATCACCGCTAATAGTCACTTAGGGTCACCAACTTCCTTTAATACCGCCTCGTTGGTCTGCTTGGAATAGCATTCGCCTCCAGCAACATAGTTCGAATGATTCGATCCATTTACGTTCCAAGTTTTAGCGCCGTATACGAATATTTATCAGTGACTTTACTAGCCTAATTTTAACTTTCTTATAATAAACGTCCCATTGCGCTTTTAGTTATTTGTGTAATACCTTAGTTTCATTCTGTATCATACGTTATTCTCAACAATAGATCCCAGATACAGGAAGTTACTGACCACTTCTAAATACTATCTGTTTTATGTTGAGAAGGTTCTTTTTTGGACGATTGATAATCATTGTTTTGTTTTTTTTTTTACTATTAATCATCAGTCCCCGTTGTCCTGGTCCAATCTTTGAAAGAACCGTATCATGTTTTCAATGCTGAAAGCTACCGCAATATGGTATCGTCAGCATAACGAAGGTTATACATTTTACGTTTTCATTATCATAAATTAAAATTTCCTCACAATAAATTTCGCGTATAAATTAAAAAGAAGTGATGAGAATTAATGATTATAAATTAAAAAGTAGTGATGAGAATTAATGATTAAAACGTAATTTTAAATTACCTATCTCTCACTTACTTTTAGGAATTCATCATTATTGAGTCGTGAATCTTTCGTGGAGATATCGTGATTATGATCTTGATGTATGAGATGTCGCCACTGATCTCTGTTGTGGGCTAGTCGAACACACTCTACGAAACCTTTTTCCTACAGCTGTCCGGATCATGTTTGACCATCTGGTTGAAACGCGACCACGTTTTCTTTTTCCTTCTACTTTTCCTTCAAGAATTCTTATCTCCATTCCATTTGCTCCTATCACATGACTAAAGAGAATATTTCACAGTATTCTTCTGATTACTTCCGACGATAATTTTCTTTTCGTTACGTCTATCTTTTGTAACACCGAGCTGTTCGCTCTTTTTTCGGTCTATGTTATTCATAATATATAATAAGTACATTTCTAACGCATCTATCTTTTGTCGATCGGATTTATGTAGAATCCGTATTTCTGCACTGTAACTGGGGGACACCACCTTGATGAGGTGTAGGGGCTTGAGTATTCCCAGGAAGTTAAGAGCTATGCTGACGGTAGTGTAACTACCGGAAGGGTGTCCCTAGTTAGATAAGTCTTAACGGAAGAATCAGACAAAGCGTGTCGCATGCGAAATCCAACAGCGTCTGTATTCCACGTTAGGAACGGCTTGTTGGTCAGCGTCTGTTCTCCAGGTTAGGAGCGGCTGTATTATAGGAGAAAACCTGCAATCCTACAGTAAGCAAGGGGACTCTACTGTAGTATATTCCCGCGTATATTAGGAAATGTCCAAACTTTAGGAATTAGTTAACCTATAATTCCATCGATTTAACTTTCACTCCACTCAACAACGTTGATCTTAATTTTTAACTTTTGGATAGTACTATTGACAGCGATCACACGCTTTTATTTTGCAATGATTTTCCTTCTCCGCATAAACCCCTTCTTGCTTATCATTTGAATCTTAACAAAACCAACTGATATAAATATCATAATTCACCGGACTCCCTTTTTTTGTGAATTTAAACAAACATAGAACACTGTTCAGTCTTATAATGCATTTTTACCCGGTTAATCACTTCGAATTTATCTTCCTCTTCACCGTTAATTAAATTTCCCAAAAAATCCAAGTGCTGCTCCTATATAGTGGAAAAACTAATGCAAAACTGCTCACAATGCTAGTCATTTTAAAACTGCCCAAGATTTTCCTTCAACCACTAACTAATTAGCCTATAAACAGGCTAATGCTAAAACAGCCAAAATTAAAAAACTCCTGGGAAACATTTTGTTTTTATTTCTCTGGTAACATTATTTTTTCCTAAATTTCGAGAATGGCTAAAGTTTTCAAAATTTTTCCACACCTATGAGTATTCCTTTACAAAAACTAATTTCCTTTCATTGATCCTATCGCTTCCTCTTATGTACCCAATTTCGAAGAGCTTTTTCCTCCTTCATTTTCTAATAACTTCTCTTCGCATTGCCTAACCTCGCCCCGTTCAATATTGACGAACTGCGCTATTTATTAAATAATTCTAATGATTCTTCTCCAGGAACAGTATACACCTTACCGCGTTCTTAAAATTTGTCTAATCGCTTCACGTCCTTTGCAATATATTCAATTTCATTTTATTCTCCGGATCTTCTCTACCTACTTGGAATTCATCCCAATACCAAAAAGAAAAAAAAAAAAAAAAATTCTTTTAGTTCAATATTGTTTGCTTTATGTATAAGCTTTTTGAAAGCGTCTTAAACGAACATTTTGTTTGGTAGCTCGAAAGTAATGAATTACTTTCTAGTAATATGTTTGGTTTCCATCCTGGTCCCTCTGATTTCGGTTTTTCATAAATCGTGCTCTTAAATAAAAGCTATAGCAATTTTCATAACTTTTGCAATCTCTTTACAAAGCAAAATGCTTCCCACCAACCTCTCATTCCATTTCATTTCAATAGTTCTTTGGCTTTTCCAAAATCGTTTTTGACTCATACTTTTAATCGCTTTTTTCACCTCTAGAACAGTCTACCGTGGTCTGTTGCAGGGTGCCTGTATGAGTCCTACCTTTCAATGCACTTAAATACATATATATATATGTATGTTCTTGATATAGCCCAACTCTCAATAGAGTCGTTCTCCTCCTTCTTATTTACTGATGATGTCCATTCCACTTCTCTCAACCTTATTTCTACAAATTCCCTACCAGTATTAAGTAATTACTCCCCTTATATTAGTTTTCTTACCGATCTTTTAATTCTTCCCCAGGGAATTTATTTCTTTAAATAACATTCCTATTCTTTTAATTAATAATTTCTGCAGTCCTAGTGTCCATTTCTAAATAGTCGCCTGCCCTTTTTTATCTACTTCAAAAAAAGATTAATTATACGTTTGTCATGTGTAATTTTTTTAATGTTTATTCGCGTACATAACTTACCGTATGAATCGCTTTTAATGATTCGTTGTTCATTCAAAAGTGTATCCCGGTCAGTGAGAACATCATGTCAGTACGGATGAAAATCGATTAATGCTGGTACTCAGTAGTCATTAAAATGAACGTTAAAAAAATGTGATCCCTTCAGATAATTTCTTATTAATGTAACAGACGCGACTGACTTAAAGATATTACAAACGTAAATTTAAAAAATTAAAGTCTTATCAATATTAATTAACACACGGATGAAACACTTAAAGAAATTGTAATTTAAACCGCCGTGGTAGCGCAAAGTAGACAAAATTAATATGCGCTCTAGGTCAGTACAGAGCAGACACATACGGGACTGCACTTTTGTAAAACGATGTAAATCAAACAATCACAATATAAGCTCCGAATCTAGTCTTCTTGTGTGTGTACACCTGCGTTGCATATAATAATTACCTGGTATACAAACCTATATATCGGTACAATTAAAAGTGTACGAATAGGTTGCGTCAACGCGCTATGTACCGTACGGCACCTATAGAGAGATGGTCGGATAGAAATATCTTCAGTAGTTTTACTTTTTCATCATTTACACGATTTTTTCTCCGTGTTCAATCAGAAGTGTCATCGTGTTTAGGGTTTACGTCGAGATCGATTGATTTGCTCTGCGTCCGATTTTACAGAACATTTTTGCAGCCGCGCGAGTTTGTTCTTTTTCAGCGCCGAATGTCGTCTTGGTATCTCGACGGTCTTCGAAGTTACGCAACATTAGAAGAGGTTTTCATTGCAAGCCCCTACAAAATACTGCTGGCGCGGTAGCCTAGTGGTTAAGGCGCTTGGCTACTAAATCAGAGGACTCGACTCCTTCCAGATTCCGAATCGCTTCCAGTTTTATACCTAATCTGAAATTTCAATATTGATTATACCAGCGAATTATCTGGGAAAGTAAAGGCTGTCGGAAGAAACGGACTGGCCCCCCTACTCTTAGAGAGTACTCTGTGAACCTTAACTTCGCAATTTCCGACGCCCTGCTAAAAGGGTATGTGACTCACTTTACTTTATATAATACTAATCGATTGCTATAATAATAGTCCCGAAAAAGGCAGATGTTCGCAAAAAGTTACCGAAGCAGAGTGAAATCTGTGTTACGCTGAATCGAACAGCGGCGACAGACTGAATAATTAATTATCGAAGACTGTTGTCAAATATTTCAACATCCGCTATAGTGAATTTAACGCTTCATATAAGAATATCAAAAGAGACTCGTTCTTTTCCGATGCGCGCGACCGATCGTGGTTACTTTGCTCAACCTGCCGACCAGCAATCAAGTCATCTCATGTACTTTGCGCGCAACTTGCAATATCCCTGCGGGGCACCCTTGATAGATACGCTTTGACATTTAATTTGACTACTCCCGAGTTTGGAATCCACGCCTGCGTGACTTAATCCGCGTGATTATTAAACTTTTCGTTAACGGACATTTTTAAGCATTTAATATACTCGTACTTTTATAAATACCACCGTCGAAGGACAAATAGCGGTAATATTGTGTCTTGGAGGAAATTGCAGGTTGCGTTTAGTCGCATTAGACCACATCCATATGAGTTCGGGTTGTTGAATAGTTGTTGAACCTCTCATCGTTTGCACCGATTTTTTAAGATCACGCAGCAAAATTACAGTAATAATAACTTAAGCCCTACTACCAACTCTATAAAAAATATACATATACACCTAGGTATAAAAAAAAAAAAAAGGAAAGGTCGTTAGGCAGATGTGCATTAAGGAAGAAAAACACACATCCTGACAGCATCCCGGACCGAAAATTTAGCAGAATGCCGCGGTATAATCTTGTTGTAGAATTTCGTTATGCGTATTAATAATATTGTTGAAATGCAGAGTACCGTGTTAGGCGTACATATTACGCGTATTTCTAATAGTAGCGCACGTAAAGCAAAGCTCCCTAAACTTTCGGTCTAAGGCCTAAAATGGATTGTCGGTGCAAATAAGACGGTATTTTTGTCATCCCTATTAGAGCAGTCTTCGCTTATAAACATCGCGCGATCGATGAATTTCAGCGATAGTGGAAATAACGGCGCGGAAGAACAATGAGCGGACGGGGTAATGAGGATAATAACTATAAACGCTGTTGTTTATGGCGATCGGAATGAGAACGAGATAGAGGCAACAAACTGGAAACGAATGGATGTATACAGGAAGTATTATTACGTGGTTACGGAACATTAAGAAAACGACGAGCTGCCTCTCTATTGCGATTCCTATATACTATACGTAGTAGGCAGTCTCTGCTCCGATGTGAAACTAATAATGCGCGCATCGCTGTTACGAAATAACGAGAAACCGAATCATGTTCGAACTTACGCTCATATATAATATATATATGTATACGTAAGTCGGCAGAAGCGGGACCGGGCCAGGACAACCCTCTGAAGGAAGACTCGACTCGAAGTCACGGATCAGTCGAAAATATAATTTCCTTTGTAGCCATTAGCTGCGCTATCCCCTGATTATATTCCAGGTACGTCGGTAACATGCTCTTTCTAGCATCGAGCTGTTATTACCGATATTCGTGTAAAGTACAATTACCCGGAGCAGGACGTGATTAGCGGCTGTTATAACCGATACTAAGTAGTTCCGAAATACGCCGGTTTCGTAGACGTGACGTTACCGACTCAAATTCGGATCCGACTTTAACTGTGTTCTTAAACTACCATGCACGCTGTGCCGATAGCTTCTCCCATTCGGTAATTTTTTTGTCGGCGAGTTAAACGAGCTCGTTAGAAATTCAGCGAATGTTTCGTTCACGTGCCGCTTATCGAGTCAAGTCTTGAAAGAATCCCCCCGCTTTATGGTTTACTTTTCTTTTACAACGCGAACTTTCAGTAAGTTTCATTTTTCTTCCGAGATTTTTATACGTATTTTCAGCTACTATTTGCAATACAGATAGAGATATAGCGCAGATAACAAAAGAAAATCAAATTGAAAAAACCTACCAAATAAGAAAGCTGAGAACTGCAAGTTTTTTTTTTTTTTTTTTTTTTTAATACGAAAACGGTTTTTTTTTAATATATATATAGTATATAAATAAATAAGTTGTGGGTCTCACTACATGAACTGGTGTGATATAGTCACTGGTGCGATATGTAATACCGAGCTTACAGTAAAACCGATAAAAGTATTATCCATCGAACGATATTCGGAATAATCAAATTCAAATAAATAAATGCAAAATGAATAGTAATAATTAAAATCGAATGTAACAAAAAAAGAAAAGGAAATCGTTTTTTTTGTGCTTGATCTGCTAATTGGGCAAATCCTAACAACCTAATATCCTTCATTGATTCTGTCGCTCCTGCTTACGTTTCTTCCTTTGATGAACTGTGCTCCAGTACATTTCTGCAAATCTCTCCCTCTTCTTCCTACTTTCTCACTTCAGCGTTCAATTTTAATGAATTAAAATCTGTTTTATCCAAATCTGTCAGCTCTACTCCGGGACTTTACGGCATACTTTATCTTGCTTTTAAAAATCTATCTGAGCTATCCCTTAATTTCCTTCTCAATCTTTTCGATTCTTTCCTTTCCAAGATTATAATTGGAATTCTTTCATCATTGTCCCTATTCCTAAGAAAAGTTTTTCCTTACGCCCCATTTCCTTAGCATCCTGCATCAGAAAATTGTTTGAAGGTATGTTGAACAAATGTCTTGTCGTCTGGTGGTGGGAACACTAGAATGTGCTTCCTCACGTACTATAAGTTCCTTATCGGAAAATATTATACTCTGGCTTCCTTCATTGATGTCTCCTGTGCTTTTCATAATGTCCATTTCCTAACTTTAACAGATAAACTGACGGAAATTAACATTCCAGACAATTTCAGTTCCCTTGTTATTAAGCTCATGTCCAATCGTTCTATCTACCTCTCTCCTCCATTACTCGACACTACAAGAAGGGTTTTCTGCGGTCTTCCTCGAGGTTCCTCCCTCAGTCCTACTCTTTTTAGCGTTTATACTGCCAGTATCGCTCCCCTTCTTTCAAATCCCCACTTTTTGTTTTTCGCTGATGATATTCTGCTTTTTTCCTCTTCCCAAGACATTGTTGCAGCCCATAGAGCTCTTAATTCGTCACTAAATTTGTTTGAAAGTGCTCTTGCTTCAATCGACCTCTCGATTTCACCTTCTAAGTCTTCCTACGATGTATTTACCCTTCGAAGACTTTGTAATCCTGCTTCTGTTAATCTATCATTAAATAGTACAGCTCTTGCTCGTGTTAATTGCTTCCGTTATCTCGGTATCTTTTTCGATAGTCGGCTGATCTAGGTCGAACATATCAAATATCTTTCCTCCTCCTCTACGAAACAGTTAAATTTTCTGAAGGCCCTGCCTCCTACTAAATGGGGTGGTGACCCTTACATTGTTATTCTTCTGTATAAATCCATGGTCCGTTCCAAGTTCGATTACTGTTCGTTCATTTATGTCTGCGCCTCCAAGTCCTGACTTTCTAAACTAGATGTGATCCAAAACTCTTGCCTTCGACTAGGTCTTGGTGCTCTTAAATCCTCTCCTATTCCAGAACTGTTTACTGAATCGAATACGCCACCCCCGTCTATTCGCAGATCTTATTTAGGCTATCGCTTTCTTGCTAAGCGTTTTTCACTTTCATTTTCTCCTACCTTTCAATTTCCCGGAATTGGCGCTTTGTGTCTAGGAAAATTCCTATCTTATCTCTTATTTCTCTTCGTCTTAGTTCATTCTGGCCATACATAATTTCCTTTAATAGTCCGCACACTATTTCTCTTTTAACTTCAGTGATCTCTGCCATCCTCCCAGAGTATTTATTTTGCTCGCACCTGCAAAATCTCTCCCTCCAACTGTAATTAAACAGGAATTCTACAGTACCGTCAATTCTCTCTTTCCTTCTCATGTAAACATTTTCACTGATGGTTCTAAAGGGCCTGATGATGTTAGTGGTTCCTTTATTCTTCCAGTTTATAACTTCTCTGAATCTTCTTGTCTTCCTTCTTTTTGCTCCATATTTACAGTCGAGCTAATGGCTATTTTACATTCCATCATTTTTATCTCCTCCAATCGTTTTTCTTCATAGTTTCTGATCATTTCCGACTCCATGAGTGCTCTTCAGGTCATCTCATTTCTCCTCTTTCTGATCATTCCTGTGACTTTATTATTCTCCGTATACGTCTTCTCATTTGGACTCTTTCTTCTTTCCATAGGATTCATATTGACTTGCTGTGGCTTCCTGATCATTGCATCTCTGGTAATGAAGATTCTTTGGCTCGGGTTGCTACTTCTTCTTCGAAAAAATCCCATCTTCTAATCTCTTGCCGTTGTGTAAAAATTTTCATCTCAAATTTTAATCGGATGTATACACTTCCTCCTTTTCTAATTGTCGCTCTTTTTATTTGTCTGTTCAACCTAGTCTTCCTTCCAATCCCTTCCTTACTTTTTTGTCGTCGCCATTGTGCACCTGCGTTTTAATCATTCCTTGTTGCCTTCCTCCCACTTTCACTTCTCGTCAGCCTTTTCCCCATGTTGCCCTCTACATTCAAATGATACGGCTGTTTGTGACGCCGATCACATATTTTTTAAGTGCCCTTTCGGTAGAGCGTTCGGCTCTGTACTCCCGTTTTCTTAGGCTTAAGCTTCCTGCTCCTTTTTGTGCCCGTTATATCCTGTCTTTTCCTTCTACACTTATTATATCCCCCATTGTTATCTGCCTATCAACGATATCGGAACGTTTTATTATATAACTTTCCTTTTTCTCAAATTATTTCTGGATAAAGATCCTTGGTTGACGACCCCAATTTTATTCTTTTTTAAAAAACAAAAAAAAAAAAAACTCGTACAAGAATATTAAAAATGCAAAGGTATATATGTTTTTACTGATGATATTACCTTATTAATTGAACAAAAAGATTTATAGGTGGCGGAAACATTATTACAAGAGGATATAGATAATTTTAGTAGTTGATTACATGATAGAGGTTATGCATAAATATACATAAATTTAAATTAGTACACATTCGGAATAGCGCGACTCGCAAATCGTCCTTCATAATAACGAATGCTTACATGAATTCCATGAAATTAACAACAACTCTTTCACGTTCATGTGCACCTTTAGAGAACGTAATCGATTTTAAATATCTAGGAACATATATATATATCGATAAATTCTTGAATTGTGAAAAACACATTCGAGATTTAAATTCGAAAATAAGACAGACAATTTCAGCTTTATATAAAAAATAAAACAGCTACTACCGTAAGGAACACTACCTATATGCTACAATGCAATAATAATGTCTGGAATTCTATCTGAAATCCAAATATGAGGAAAGGCTGAGAAAACGTAAATCAATAAAATCGTTAAAATTCAAAAAAGCTATCTGAAACTTATACTACCCTACTGGAAGCGAAACAACTCAAGATCAATTATGTGTGAAAGGAAAACAATGAAATGTCTCCCAAGATGTACTGTTACTATTATAGATTACTTGAATTTAATAGCAACAATATAACAGGCAAAACACTAAAATAACAAGAAAATAATTTTTTCTATGGGTTTACTACCAGAGAGCATTAGCCTGGCAAAATGGAATAGATGCATGAAACAGAGTATAAATTATATTTTTATTTTATCGACAATGGAATCAAGGAACACCTCCAGAACAGGAACAACTGAGAGAATAGAGGTAGAGAAAGAACGTAAGAGGCGTTGAAAGGAGCAGGGAGAACAAGCTTTAAAAGATGATAATAAAGTAACTCATGCGAGATAAACTAGAACACTCGAAGAGCACGTGATTCACATCACAAACATACTGGGAACCTTCAGGATCTAATGAACAAAAGGGAGATGCAATCAAGGAAAAGCGATTTAGAGAAGAAGGAAGGAGACTATGCGAGAAACGGAGGCGAGATAATTTAGTAATTATGGACCGACGCAAACCGGGGAAATCATGGAACCAAGGACGAGAAGGAGGAACACGGTTAATTAAGAGATAAAAGGAATTAGAATTAGCGAAAAGAAAAACATAAACAGAGTACCTAAGATGGCAGGATTTAGTTGGAAGAAGAATATTGTGTTCTGGAACGCTACTAATAAAATTTCCATTGGAAGCAGCAGCTTTAGCAAGGAGGTTGACGGCTATATTTCCACCAATGCCTGAATGTCCGGGAATCCAAAGAAAGTCAATCTGGGCAGATGTCGATGAGGATAGATAATGGAGAAGAGAACGAATAGAAAGGATGGTAGCATCAGGTGGAAGGGGAGAAAGGGAAGGTGGAAAAAGCGCTAGAAGAACACTTAAAGAGTCAGAAACAATAAGGAATTTAGTAGGACTAGTAGAAGAAAACAAAATAATATATATTACATTTATCCTAGAGGGGCAAATCTACAAATAACATAGATGATTCGGTTTTAATTAAATTAATGAGCAATATCACCAATCATATTTTAAACAAAAATTCGTATATTAGTGCGTGAAAAAAGGAAATAGTGAGGTGGCTGAAAGAATGGTGCAACGAATAAAAACCAAGCTACGTCCCGAATTTTTCCATTTATGTAGCTCAATTATGCATTCTGTTTTTTTTTTGTTTTTTTTTTTTTTTGCGTCGTTCCTCTTTCATTACTGTTCTGTTTGTACTTCTTAGAGAAGATCATGTATGCGAATTTGAATATATAAGTTATCTTTATGTATTTGTGTACATATATGTGTATCTAGAGTGAATTCATGTATGCGTATGTTTTTATATATATTTACTTAGATATATATGTATTAATTTAGGGTTATTTCTTTTCGGTTTATATAATAAGCATGATTAAATTTGTAATGTGTTCAATTTGAATAAACGATAATGAGAGTGTGCCGGGTACTTATACAATGGAAAAAAATTAATCATGTGAGACCCACAACTTATTATTTATAAAAAAAAAAAACAAAAAAACTTATTGCAACTGTTAATGAAAACACGCAATAATGATTTTTCATTATTGTGTAATAGCGATTGAGAAATATTATTTATGTAATAATTGTCTGCACTTTTATTTATGGTTTGATAACTTTTAAACATATCAACCATACTTATTTCTATTAATCGCGATATTGTCGTTACTGTTTTCAATTAAAAGCCTACGTCATTATAATTTATTACGTGTGTTTGCGAAGTTTTCCTTTTTTTTTTTTCCGAATTCCATATTTCGTTGGCCACACGTATTCCCCCCGGTTGTGGTTCGGTATGATCTTTTTTCTTCTTGAGCGTTGCCGCCTTCCGACTGTGTAGGCGTCAGAATGTAGAACGTCAGGTAGAAAGTATCTGCGTTCGATGATCAGCACTGGTAAGGAAGTCCCTAGTTTTTCTTCCGTATCGCGCGTACAAAATTTAATTTTACGCTATGTCTTACGCCGAGGGAAAATCCTGCTGCAACGGAATTTAATAAAGTTTCATTTGCACTATACCATTCTTAAGCTGAGGGAGCAAGAAAATTCTGGAACGAGCACATCACGCTCTTGTGAAATTTGATTTTTTTCCCATAAGAATTGCCATAGACCATTCTCCTTTCGGCGAAGGAAATGTATAGCGCGTTAGAACTGTTCGAGTTTTTAAATCTCAAAACAATATACATATATATATATAATGGCTCCGGGTGTTTTTGGGTTTTTTTTTTTTTTTTTTGCGTTTACTGCAGTAAACTCGGTACTGATAACACAATTACGCGTAACGGTTATATCTTAAATTCGACAACGATTTGCGCGAAATAGAATAAACTAAAGTAAGTCCCATACCCTTGATAGGGTATCATGGATTGTGAAGTTCAAGTTCACAATGTACTAAGCCCAACGGCATTAATGAGAGTAGGAGGACCAGTTGCTTTCTACTTGGAATCCGTCATTACTTTCGCGGAATACGCTATTTAAAAGAACAGAAAAAACAAAAAAAAAAATATCCGGTTACCGTTAAAAAGCGAATGCGAACGTTAGACGAAAATCTGAGATTACAGGTAACTCGCTTTCAGGAAATACCGGATATTACCCTGAAATTTAATAACGATCGTTCAATCAACGCCGCGATTATTAATTATTAATCGGCCGGTTATTAAGTTTCGTATCATATCCGTATCCGATCGGTTCGATTAGTCAGCACTTCTTATTATACATCAACAAGCGGTTGTACTAAGAACGAAGCCTGCCGCGTGTGTTTTAGTGCAGCATCGGGCATCTTCTTGAATATTCGAGTTTTTAATTTAATTATCACCGAACGCAAAAATAGCCTAGACACAAGCTTTCTAGGCTGACATATAGATTGGCCGAGTTCAGGTCACTGCATCTCTTCGGTAAAATCGATAATTTACTACTGTCCCCGCTGTTAGCTATTTTGCGTCTTTCAAAGCCAACACTTTTCTATGCATGTAAAAAAGTTCACAAAAGGTCGATAAAAGCTCGTATCGAAAGTGAATTTAATATATTTTTAGTCTCTGGGAAATAGAATGCTTGTAACGTAACCTGAACTTGCGAACATACATAACGATTAGAAACTCCTTTTAAACACGCACCCCGACAATTAGGTGAATAACTCTGTTAAATGATTCATCAAATTTACGCTGCTAGAACTTGCAAGGTCTAAGTTTTAGAACACAATAACTGTAACTTCACTGTCCACGCGTTTCCATCAGTTTCGGTTTCCAGCCCGGCGTGTTGCTTGTATTACTGACTTCGCAGTTAATATCGTTATTTGATCTTTTCATAGCATCGGGCATCTTCCTCATGGTCTGCGAAATTTTCCTCTGTAGAACAGTTTTTTCCGAAGATGCTGTTCGTCGTATTATGTGGCCGAAATATCGCACTATATAATTTTATTTACTTTATCCCTGAGTCGTTCCGGGTTATCTGCAATTCGTTTATTATTGACTCGTTTGTCCGATATGCTGCCCATGGCAGTACTCGTCTGTACACTCACACCTCCAAAGTATCTATTTGTTTAGCATCCGCTGACCTTATCGTCCAGGTTTCTGCAACATATGTGGCAATTGGAATCTCAACTTATTTGTTTTACTAATTGTGAGCTATATTTTCGGCCCATCTATTGAAGATTTGCTTCTCCGCACTCCTTCGGAAACCAACACAACTGGAGAGGAAATATTCAATGTAATAGATTGTTATATGAGGAACGGTAACATTGATTGGAATAAATGCATTGATACGGAGCTGCTACAATGGAAAGAAAAAAAATAAAAGGCACCGTATCAAGAATTAAAAATGTTACGCCAAAATCTATCAGCAGTCATTACATTTTGCATCGACATGCTCTTGTAATGAAGAAAATGCCATTATCATTAAAGAAATTTTTGGATAAAGCTGTAAAGATCGTAAATTACATTAAATCCCCTTCTCAGTCAAGATTGTTCAAAACAAAAGTCTGATAGCTTTCCAGAGGTAAAATTTTAGTCAACTTATATGAACTTCGAGACACGCTGAAGGTTTTTCAAATAAGAAGTAAAATGTGTCCATGAAAATTTTCGATGTTTTGAGTGATGAACCATTTGGCTTATGAAATCAGCTTATCTGGCCGAAGTGTTTTGGAAAACTTAACGAGAGGTCACTGCATCTTTGCAAGGAAAAGCAACAATCCACATTTACGGCGAACTCTAAAAAGGAAACGAAATTTCTGGATTTCTCGCATGGAAAAAAACGATGTTGAATGTTTTCCCCACTTTTAAATGAAATTCTACAAGAAAACATGATGGAATTACCAACTTAAATTCACAAAATGTCATTGGTGAACTCATTTGCCGAACCCGTTAAAATCATTGTCAGAATACTTACCGATTACTGATAACGACATTGACTGCGTACAAAACCCATTTATCAATAAAGATAAATCTGAAACTTTATCAATGCTGAAATATGAATCACTCATTAATATTCAAAGTTCAACCGCTTTAAAGTATACATTTAAATTCGTGTCACTGGACGACTTTTGAGTTAGTATTAAAAATGAATACCTTTAAGTAGGCAAGAAGGTCGTCGTCGCGATAGCCTAGTTGCTAGAGCGCTTGACTTCCAATATAGCGGTCACGGGTTCGATCCCGAGCGACGACGAACTTATTACAAGAATTAAATAAATAAATAAATAAATAAATAATCGCCAATAATCACGTGGAAGGCAATGGCAAACCACCACTTACAACATCATATGCGCACTAGGTCAGTACACAGCAGACACACACGGGACTGCATTTGTATATGCCGATATAAATCAAACGATTACTATCAGTTCCGAATGTAGTATTGCGTGTTGTGTACACCTGCGTTGCATATAATAATTGCCTAGTATATTACCTATATCGGTACAGCTAAAAATGTACGAATAGGTTGTATGCAGCGTACGGCACCTTAAGAAGAAGGCAAGAAGGCTATTTTAACTCTGCTTCCTTTTATCACTCTACATATGGATGCGAAACAGCCTTTTCAGCTTACGCTGAAAAATAAATTCAGGAGAGCAAATTGGTCGCTACTCCGGATGTGTACGCATACAACTCGACATCGATACCCACAGCTGGGTACAGGCAATCCATAGCGGGATAAGTTGGCCTAATCTTCCATGCTGGCCAGGTAAATTAGCAGATGCATTTATATACCTGCCGCCAGGTTTTCGTGGTAATAGTTAATATGCAACACTAATGAAGACCAATAAGTCTTACGTCTACACTCGAAAATGATTGTAATCGCTTGCTATTACAGTGCAGTCCCGCCTTTGTCTGCCTACTATACATCAACTAACGCGTATATGGCGGTATTCGTGGTATTGCCTATCACGTGACTATTATCAGCGGTTATTTCATTTTAATTTCTCGTAATAATTTCTGTCGTCGCCCGGGATCGAACCCGAGATATTCGCAACGGAAGCCAAACGCTCTAGCAACTAGGCCATCGTGACGACCACGCATACAACTCTGTCCGAGACATTAAATCAAATTTTAAAATTATTTCTAATACGTCACATTAATTTGTTTAAAAATTTTCATTAAACAACTTTTATTTACATATTTAAAATTGCGATACCTTTTATTACAAGTTAATATAGAATGTGGAATAATCGTAGTGGAAATTGTAATTAAAAGAAAACAATCGAATTTTGGTTTACTTAGCAACAATTGTTAAATATTTTCATTTGGCAGTTCTATAAAATAAAATAGGATTGTTATAAGGGTTCCGCGATATCGTGAAAGTTTGGGAACCACCGAATTAGATAGTTGGGATTTTGTCTTCACCGAGAATGCATTTTGTCCGCCGATGGTTCAATTCGTAATTTTTAATAACGACATTTTCGAGTTCCGTCAAAAGTGACCACCACACGGTTTCCGACTGATACTTTCCGATCTGTTATTACTCCGAAAATCGCGTTGCCCGTAATGTTCTTCAAATCGCGAAATCCTTATTAATTTACGAGCTTCCCCCGTTTATTCCCATGGCTCAGCGATATCCGATTTTTCTGCATCGTTGTATCACTTCGGAAAATTCTGAAATAATCACCGTTACTGCGAATTACCGTTTGCGCGTGTGACTGAAGATGTACTTCGTACGGTATTTCACCGGGAATTTCCACTCGCTCGAAAACAAAAATCAAAAGCCGCGAATGATGGAAAAGTTACAACTTTTCAAGTTTACCGCGGTGCAACCCTAACACGCAAAACTGGCCGTGATACAGATGCATCAAATTTCGAACATTTGTTTTATTAAACATCCTTTTTTTTTTCTCCCGCGACCTCCATTTTACATTTTTCTGCAATTGATTGATGACGGTAAATAATTAGCTACTGGGGAATGATTTTTTTTAGTTCAATTCGAACCGAAGAAAAGGAAAATCAATCGGACGGAATAGGTTTCCCGTCAGTACCGGGGTTTTTCCCGTCACGTACGGTACTTTCTGATTTCCCTATATTATTATTATTCGGCTTTAAAGGGGTTAGTGAAAAAACTAACGTTCGATTATATCCGATATCCCGGTGGCAGGGAGCAGGGGACAGGGAGCAGGGGGAGTCACAATTGAAATGAGAGTTAATTGAAATCAGTGCGGATGAAAACGAAAAAAATGCGACAAACCTTTCCACGACTTATTGACGACAATAGTTTCGCCTTGTAAATCGAATCTATCTCCACTGAACTGTTTTCAGTGATAGTTTAATATCGGATCCGTATCATCTAGATGACTGTAAGCGTATGGAAAATCCCTTAACCCAAACCCCGTGGACTGTTAACAGCGCTTTCAATGTTTTCCTTTAAAATCGGAAAACTGTCTAATTACACTCAGACGCGGAAACGAAGGTAGATAAAATTGCGTTCATTATCAAAATAACTTCAATTAATAATAATTACACGCACTATAAACAGAGACCGCGTGATAAGGGTCGCGGTGGGGGGAGTATTTGTCACGAGAGGAGAAGGTCGGGACAGTGTACACGTTTAAAGGTGATCCGGTCGTTATTCCGATCAAAATTCTTATTTCGCCTACGGGAAACGCGGGCAAGGGGAGAAGGGTAAAGCTTTTTTCTCTTAATTGCCATTACCGGTTATTATTGGGCCGGTAGGAAACTGCGTTTATTGTAAAGTGACGATTAGTAATTGTTTATAATATAATTAATTATCGATCGGGCTGTCGTCGCTGCTGCTAAGTAAATACGTGTAAACGCTTCAAACAGCAGCCGATACGAAGCAGCTCCCCGTAAAAGGCAACTCTCTGCTATCGGTGTGCGTCTGTCGATGCGTGCGAATCAATTAAATCGACGATAAAATCACCAGCTTTAAATGCAGAAACGCTAAGTGATTTCGTAATGCCCTCGTAAAAACTCAAAACGAGTTGATAATAAACGATAATGAATTTCGACTGCCGCGTATCAAAACGAAAAACTTTAAAACACTCCGCGCGCCATCTAACGAACACACGCAGTTTTTCAACCATTTCCCATCGATTTTAACAAAAATCCATAGTGCAGCAAAAACTTAAAAACTCCTATCCGAATTATTTTCGCCCTCTATCATTCGCTTTGTTCCACTCTATCATTATTATCGGTCGTTTCATTGCTCAGATAATGTGGAATTGTGTATATTATGTGTATATATATGGATATAATTATATATATGTATATGTATATATATATATATGTGTGTGTGTGTGTATATATGAAAGTCACGCTTTGGACTGATTGTGTGGGTATTTATCATAACGGCAAAACAAGCGCATGTGTCTTCACCGACCAATTATGCGTGATGGTATATGCTTTAGTGTCTTTGTTCCTGTCGCATTTACTCCTGTTATTGTGACAATCTGGTCCAGCCTGCTGCATAATCTGATCCGTCTGTTCTAAACGTCGTACAGTCCGTTACAAAATCGTTTTCTAACCTCATTCCAATTGCAAAACTTTACAACGTGAAGAAAAAAAAAACCCAACTGTAACAAATATTATGGGCAATTACATTTTGAGAATATACTTTGTTTACTAGTGTTTTTTGTAAAGTTTTCAATAATTTTAGAATTTCCTTTTTTAAGGCCTACATATTGTTATAAGTATTATTTAAAAAATTGTTATTTTCATCGGAATAAAAATTTTCGTTATTTTATTTATCCGGGCTTATTATTGTGATTACTTTTTGTTACTTCATTTTTATTTAATAAATTAAATATTAAAGTTTTTTTTAAAAATTATAATTTAAAAATGAGAGCAGTAGGAAGGATTTTAAAGTTAAAAAATAGAATCAACTGATGTTCGGAGAATGTCTTTAAAAGTATCGATCTGCGAAAAAATTTAAATTTCTGGAACTGTGTGTACGATTCTATGTTAGATTTTTGACTGTGTTGAATAAGTAACGCATTTTGAAGGTTTTCTTCTGGTATTTTATTTAGCGCAAAAACACTCTACGGTTTTAATTGGATGTTAACTACTTAAAAGATTTGAAAATTAAAGTAGGAAAAAATTCATCTTCTTTCTTTCGTCTTTATAATTCAGCGACAGATGTTGAGAATAACTCTGAATAAATAAATTTATTTATTTAATTAGATAAATGTTAAAAATTTAAAAGCTTTTATAGTGAAAATTTTGCCACAAAAATATACTAATTAAAAATTATCGATTATATACAGTTTCATTATGTATTGACGAGGTGTATATAAAAATATGTTTATCGCGCATCTCCTTCGCTATTGTTCTCCTGTATATTCCGGGCGGCCATTTGATGGCACTCGCGGAATCGGTAATTATTGTTTACGCGTGGCAGTTCATCTTTTTATTCTACCGAACGGGTACGGTCGGCTGCTGATAGCGCAGGTCAAATCTTTCCTTTATCGGCTCTGGATTTACCAGACCGCTAATAGTTATATTATCTAATTTAAAATTACGAATAAAATTACCGAAACTGAATATTCTAGCAAATAGTTCGCTGTACAGCCTGAGAAGACATCTACTGCTAAACATCAGAGCAACCTTCGTGGACCGCTCGCTGCCGGCTAATTTCTCCAAAAGAGTTAGAACCTCCGTAGTTGTTCACTGTTACGTAAAGCTTCTGGCTTCGATCAAATTATTGGAAAAATAATCTCGCATCTAGCGCAAAGGGGTTCTATTATTCGTTGCTATATTTCCAATGCATGAGAGTGTGCGATACCTTTCAATTTGATCGTGGTTTATAAAATCGGAAAACCGCGGACAGAGAATTCATCGTATTAGCTTGAAAAATAAAATAATAAAATTAAGAAATTTGGAAAATGCGAGAGTAAATGTGTTTGTGAGATCCTGTTTGTCGGTCACCCGGCGGTGAAAAGACTACCACACAGCTAGACTGGTGAAAAGGTCGATGATTGGAGAAATGACGGTGATCGGTCTCGGCTGGAACAAAGGACAAATAAAGGATAGAAAATGGAAGGCAGGTAGCAGTCAATCGTAGTTGCGCCTTCTTAGAAGATTTTTTGAACAGTTCCGTTCGTCGGTCCGTAGAGTAAACGATCTCCGTTAAAAGAAAAATACTTTTTTGGATTAATGAAATCGTCTGCTGCAGCGCTAAGTAGTAAACGATCGCCCGTCAGAATCGTTGTACGGAATTTAAATTACGCGAAGACTGATTAATAATTAACCAAATTACGCGGCCCCGAATTAAATTGAGTTTACTCGGAATAAATAAATAAATAAAATCCACGAGTTAGAAGAGATCTCGTGGTCGGCATCCTCGAGGGCACGAATAACAAACGTTAATCGTTTCACTATAAAAACCAACGATATGCTACCGGAATCGTCAGTTTGGTTTTCGCGCGGAGCACTCTACAATGCATCAATGTCACCGTTTAGTTAAGGCAATTTCGTTAATTTTTGGGGAAAAAACCAACTATATTCCGATATGTCTCTCGATGACACGCGGTCATTCGATACGGTTTAACATCTTGAGTTGCTGTACAAACTGCGTCGACTTCTTAACGAGGATATTTGCCTGTTGTTTGAATTGTACTTCTTTGAACATTCGCTTGTCGTTAGAATAAATGATTCTTATTCGGAAGGGCACTGTACGAATATCGTCAGTACTACAAAGCAGTCTGCTAAGACTACTATTGTATTCCATCTATAGCGCGATGCCAATTTCTAATTTAACTTTACTAGCTACATTCGCTGACGACTTTTTCTCACGTCTAATATAAATGTTGCATACGCCAGCGCTGCTAGTCAAGCTGAGGTACACCAGTCTACAACAAAGCGAATATAGACTGTTAATGGATCTACTTGGCAGCTCCGGAAAGCGGCTAAATGGCGATAGGAATGGTGTACGGAAGTTGGCTGGCGGTCATGCAGCGTTCCAGAAGCTAAGGATGGGCATCACACCGCGGCTAATCGCCGGAGTAAACTGATTGTCGTGCGTTGCGCCGAGCCAAGTTGGCCTTAATGAAGAAGACCATTTATGTTGTGGCAAACAGCACAGGTCACGATGGAAAGTAATCTGGTAAGCCGAGGTTAACTGAACATTGAGAGATCTGATACGATCTTCCACGGGCGCTGTGGGGGGAGATCGTTGATCTCTAGACGTGGTCCTGTTACAGAGATCGTTGATCTCTAGACGTGGTCCTGTTACAGAGATCGTTGATCTCTAGACGTGGTCCTGTTACAGAGATCGTTGATCTCTAGACGTGGTCCTGTTACAGAGATCGTTGATCTCTAGACGTGGTCCTGTTACAGAGATCGTTGATCTCTAGACGTGGTCCTGTTACAGAGATCGTTGATCTCTAGACGTGGTCCTGTTACAGGAGTCTTAGTCGCTCTCTGATTCCTTACTCTTTATAAGGAAAGTTAAAGTACTGGCCGCGAATAATTCGGACACTTGGCCAGCCGTTTTAGTTGCCAACCTAAGATATCGAGCCGAGGAGAACCAATTACACCGATTCTCACGTCGTATAACGGTACTGGATTTCTATGCGTTGGCCGTATACGGTTAGTTTAGTCATCAGATCGAAGTCATTTTTCGTACTCTGCACAGGATGCGGCCGTTAATGCTCGTTTACTAAGGTGAGAAACTCGAAGATTTCCTGGGCGACTGATCGTTTCATGTTGTTAACGTTCCGTCTGAACTGTACAGACACACGCGAATGGCACAACTTGGGCATGTCAATATGCACTGGGGACATCCTGACGTCAATCTTTGGCTACACCCTGTCCTACTGCTTCCGGATACAGCGAGAAAGTCTAGCTTGGGGCGATATAATTTGGCTAAGGTCAAAACTAAGAACTTTTCGGAGCGCAACTCCAATAGCTTACGGAAATACACACGGATATTGGCATTGGTAGTGGCGCTGAAGAACTTGTGGAGCACTGACGAACTTCTCTACTTCGCGGCTCGGTGTTGCGTTGTGCCCGATGATGTATTACACATCACAGACCTCCGCACGAAGGTTAAGTATTTATAACACGCATTATTTACTAAATATAGAAATCAAGGTTAAATCGTAGTACAAAAAAAAAAAAAAAAAAAAAAACATTACAAACGACTTCCCTTGTGGGAAATAGCTCAGATCATGGAGATGTCTTAGAATGACGTAACTAGTTACATAATTAATGTACTCACCCGGCAGAAGGTAATAAAAAACTATTTTATATTTAACATACATAGTATTTATTGCACATTAGTGATACTTAGAAAAAGGTTTGGGATTTGCAAAATTACGACATATATAGTTCTTAGTTTCCAAATGATCAACATGACGTGAGAAAACAGCGTCAATGCATGTTTTGTTTCTGGTTGTCGAGATCGATCGGTCGTTGTTCAGGTCGAGATTGAATGTTTCACGCATAAACTCGATGAACCGAGATCCTTCGCTGATTTGTAAATTTATGTTTACATCTCCACTAAGAACGGTGTGTATCAAATGACACTCTTTCTTCCTAACAATCCTAAATGCGCACACACCTTTGGACTGTATGCCATTAAATTAAACTCAAAGAGATCTTCAATTGAACGTACTGATGTTTCCGGTGTGATGTAAACAGAGGAAAGAACAGCTCTTCTTCCGTTAACCGTGGTTTCGATTGCACAGATATCTCCTACATCGTCGTGTGACGTAGACATCCTTTTCACTTGTACTTTTCTTTTGGATCATATTTTAAAAATTCGTGTTCTGTAGATTGAAGTTCCGACGACGATGCTTCATTCTCCTGGATGCACAGATGTGCCGGATACGGTAGGTATACGAAACGTTGGAACAAGACAGTTGGTGGTATCTTTTCCTCGCCGAGTGTTTTATAACAAGTCTGACATACCTTGAAGTCGGATACATTTTCATCTGGAAATGTTTCGGGAAATGTGTCCATATGCATTCATTCGGTGCCGAATGTAGATCGTTTTCAAACCAAAGGCGGTCGCAAACAGAACAAGCGAAACCAAACGAGATGTCACAGAAACGTTCAGTGAACTTTATGTCGGCTGCGATAGTACCCGATTTGAACATTTTGCTTTCTGGTTCTGCGGTCTTGTTCATTTCGACGTATTTGTTGCTCCGTATTCATCTTTCATTTTAATCGGTACCTCCTGTACTTCTCACCCTCTTTCTTCTTCATATCTCGTTCACCGTCATTACTTTAAAGGCAAGCATCTTCTCATCCTCAGTTATATTCCAGGCGCCCTTTCTCATTTTTGCTGACGTTGACGAAACTGCCTCGCACGATCTCGCCGGACGACATACCGACACACACTAACTAGTTTAACTATCACAGTAGTAGCTTACTTATAAAGACAATTCCTGCCACAAAATGCTCTCTCATCGTAGGATAAGAAGTGCGTAAATACCATTTTCCGTCCCGAAATAATTCACCATTCAGGCGGCCCGGAAACAGGCCCTCAAGAAAGTGAAGAAATGGAACGATAAGTGGCGAACATCCAGTAAAGAATGATGCACATATTACTACTGTCGACCAATCATTTATTCGGGAGGTAACTGAATACGACCCATTCGGGAGCTATCTTCTCAGGTTTGGCTTTTAGATATAGGCTCGAAGCCATATATGTACATTCGTGGGCTTTGGAAATTCACGGCGGAAAGTCCCCTGACGTACACAAGGGCTCTGAGCATACTTCGTCAAACAGTCGGTTAGCGGTAGCTGAGGAATAAATGACGCGAATGGACGATGCGGTAGATTAGTTGCGTTGCTACCAATTCCTCTAAAAGTTCTTCTTCTTCTTTTTAAGAGCCTTGCTCTTGTCTTGTAACTTAACCTATTATCCTTTTGCATTTTTTTTTTTTTGCTGTCTTGTGCTACGTTCTTAATATTATTATAATCCATTTCCAATTTTATTTTTATCTAATCTATCCATTTAGGTCGAGGTCTGCCTCGTTCCCTCTTCCCCTCTAGTTTCCCTTCCGTTATTGTAGTTATGAAGGTGTTGCGGCGCAGTATGTGCCCCAAAAATCTGTCTCTTCTTTGTTCCAAAATTTTTATCAGCTTCCTTTCTTCTTTTATCATTTCCATTATTTCTGTCTTTGTTTTCTTCCGAGTCCATGAGCTATTTAAAATGCGGCGCCATCGCCACATTTCAAAGGCCTCCTCCAATCGGTTTTTAAGATTCTTTGTTAATATCCATGTTTCCGAACCGTACAACACATCACATTCCACATGTAAGTCTTCATTAATCCTTTCCTTGTACCTAGTTTGATATTTTCGTTAAATAATTCTCTCTTTTTTATGAAAGTTTGTTTGGCAATTGCTATTGTTCTTATTTCCACATATCGCTTCTTCCTTCTTGTGTTATAATACTTTCCGAGTATTTAAAATGTTTTACTTGTTCTAATATTTCTTTTCCTAACTTTATCTGTGTGGTTTCTTTTCATTAATACTAGCTACTGATATTTTTGTTTTTCCTTTATTTATCTTTAAATTTAATTGTTCCGAGCCTTTTTGTAACGTTAGTAATTGCTGTTGTAGCTGCCCTTCACTTTCCGCTATTTACGCAATATCGTCCGCAAATCTTAAGCGTGTATTTCTTCTCCATTTATTTTCACTGCTTTAGTTCTTTCATCGTTGCAATTGGTTCTTCTTTCTGATGATGGCCAGTGTAAGCGCTGGTCGAAACGTTAAGCGAATAAATTTATCTTTTAAAACACAGTAGTTGTTCCGGAAAATTATTTATCACGAGTAATCATTGTTAAAACTTAAAATATTTAACGGTTCTTCTATTATTAAGTTGAAAAGCACAGACGATAACGGACATCCCTGTCTTACTGCTCTTTGTATTTTTGCTTTTTTACTGTAATCTCCGATTCTTATTTCCACCTTTATATAATTACCATATCATTTTCCTATCATTGTGGTCTATTCTTATTTCTTCTAATTTCGAGAATAATGTTCTCCGCGGAGAAAAGTTAATTACAGTTAGCTTGGAATTGTAAAAAGTGTGTTTCGTAATCTAGAAATAAGCAAAATTAGGTAACCCAGCCAAATCATGAGCGATGCGGTGGAGTGGCAGTGCCAGTAAAGTCTGCGAACCGAGAGTCATCGGATAATAGTGTTACTATTTTTAAATGTTTTACCTGAGAGCACCAGACGTCGCGATCGTCTTTTCGTCATCTTTAGACATCTTCGAGTGGAGCGAATGAGTTGTTTACGCGCAAGCTACGATTCCGAAGCATTTCCTCATCGAAATCGAAATCGAAATCATCTTAATTTTGTTGCCTTTATAGAAGAGTGCTGAGACGATGTAAAATAATTCAGGCCTTACAACGTTACAATAGACTTAATGCAAAATGTGTTCCATTAGAGTTTTGCACGATTACCGTCTTTAAACTCAGCTATCCGTTTGGCAGAATGTTTCGGGAGGATTTCGTTAAAACTTCAACACATTCTTGTAGCGAGTCGGAGTAATCACTCGAAAAAACAAAACACATTAATCAATATTTTACCGCCGTGTTTTTGTTTTTTTTGTTTTTTTTGTATTTTTGTATTTTTGTAAATATAAAATTAATGTTTTCAAAAATTAAGAACCACTTTTTTAATATTCACTTTTGAAATGTAACTCTTAAATGTAGACGTTTCGAACAAAAACATCCGTCACTAGAACGTGAACTAAATGTGAAAAATTAATTACTGGCTCCGGTAATGAATATTATTTTAGTTAATACAGAGTTGTGTGAAAATGTTAAATGCACTAACTGGTGTTTTAAAACGGTGAAAAATACACGCCCACCTTAAAAAAAATTTTTTTTCGCTAATGACAGTGTCGATGACGCAACACAATTAACAGGAAAAATGTTATACTATTTGTACATGAATAACGATTCGGCTAATCGATCAGTCGAATTTTCCGAAAATTTGAGTTTCAGTTCAACAGGCATTAATTAATTCGACCGGAATAGGACGTTTTCATGTCTGAAATATGCGTGTAGTACATTACACGCGTATATGACACCGTTTACGATGTATATAAATAACGACTAGGACGGGGAAAGAAAAACATACGCAATCAAAAATAACGCTCGGCTGTCTGCCTTAAATACGCACATTATACTTGACAAAAACATTTTCATTTTTTCGGAGGTCATTTAGTCGGCATGTTCCGCATGTTTTGCTTCCTTTCCACGTATTATCGGGAAATTAATATTTTCTGATCCATAAAAAAGTTACCGTTATACATGTGTCTGACCTTTACATTTTTTTTTCAGCGTACACCATCGTCACTGGAAACACACGACTGTCGATGCCGCGCATTTTCAGGAAAGAAATATCTTTTATAGTAGTACAAAAATAGAGAACCACTATTTTTTGGTGCTTTAATACGCACATGCTTTCCATCAGCACTGATCCACGCAATTCGGTATATTTCATTTTCGCCAAATAATTCTTTCTCTGTATGTTTAAAAATATCTTCTGTTGCAGGGGGAATAGAGCTACATTCATTTTCTCTTTAATTAAATTACAGCACTTGTATTATATAGGATAAGCATGCGATAACGACTTGAAACTTTCTCCCGTAACCGTGTATCCTAGAAAATTGAAGTTTTAAAAGTGACTACGAGTGAAAAATTCACGTAATATTTGATTGTTTTATGAAACTTTGTGTGTTTTTATGTTTATATTATGGATAATACGGTAATATACTTTAAAAATAAAGAGTAATATTTCTAAAGTTATAATTGCTAGAGACTTCACTCAACGAATCACCGATTTAAAATTATAAGCCAGCTCTCTATTCCAGATTAACATAATTGCGATCTATAAAAAAAAGTACAATACCTTAATGTTAAAAATAATTTTTCTTCAGCACTTATGAGGGTTTTGCTCTGAGCAATTCTTCTAGAATTAAACTTAAAACAAAATTAAACTGTTCCTTATTTAATCGGCAGTAACTTCTAAAATTTTCCTCATCACTTTTTAAATGATTTCCTATTAGTACTAATGGTGCATGATTCTTCTCTGCATCGCTCTTTAAATCTATATTCAATGGGATTTCCTTTTTTTTTTTTTTTTTATAATAACGAAATAAAAGTATAAATCATCATTTTCTTCCTCGTAAATGAAGAATTTGAGAATTTGACATTATTTATAAATCGAATTTTAATAAAAAACAAAACTAGTAATGACTCTAAACTGTCTTATTAATTCTGATTGCACACGGCGACCGAGACAGTGTCGCCGATCTCAACAATAACTCATCAGTGTCGCTGATCTCGACAATAACTCATCAGTGTCGCTGATCTCGACAATAACTCATCAGTGTCGCTGATCTCGACAATAACTCATCAGTGTCGCTAAGCGACAGATGCTTCTGTCGCTCGTAAGTCTACCTTTAGAAGAATTGTTATCTGGCGAAAGATACATTTGCGCAAATGCAGTTCCGATAGTTCACAATAAAGCCAAAATGTTCGTGAAACCAGTTTCACGCGGACGAAGCAGTCTAAAAGTTTTTCCTACTAAGAAAAAAAAAGTTTTTTACATTTTCTGTTCATAACTCTAAGGCGCAATCGCCGGAAACAAAAGTTCTTTTCAGGATTCCGATGATTGACGCGGTATAAGCTACGACTGTTGCTCCGCAAATTAAAGTCTAAAGATCGTTTGTGAGTTATTTGCACGGTCGTATTTCAACTCGGATACTTTTAGTCGTGTCCGCGAATTAAATTCCTGCCGTATTTTTCAAAAAGTTTAAATAAATTTTCAAATAGAACTTTCTTTTTTTCTACGATGTTCGACATACACCAATTACGCGCGAAATAACTTTGTTCATATAGCCGGCTTTTTTTGTTCTTTTTAACACGATGTTTATCATTAGTTTCGCGTTAGTCCCTAATCCCGCAAACACTGGTGTCGAGTAATTTATTTATTTTAATACAATGCGGAAAATTAATACATTGCAGGACAGAAAGGACAGGAAACCGTCTAATTAAGCTTTTGCTGTTAATTATTATTCACATAAAATTCTAATTCTTTCTTAGTAAGAATAATGAAATATTTTGCGCCTTTAAAAATGTCATATACTTTCACGCGCGCATGTAATACGTTACATCCGATGAAAATTGAATTTTCTTATCCATTGCACCCCATATGCACGTTTGCGCTAAATTTAAGGAGTTAATTTTAAAATTTCCGCGTCCTAATTTAGCTCTGTAAAAATTTACTGCATTTGGATCCGTTATCAAATTTATCTTAAATTAATTATGATAAAATAAACTTTAACACTTTTATAAAAGGTTAACAATGTGTAACAGCAACAAATACAGTTATCTTAAATTATCGGAAAGAAATTTTAATAATATTTGCCCTCCGGTCGACCTTTTTGCTGAAATTTTTTTTTGAAATTATACTTTTGTTAGACTTTTATCTATAACTTAGAAATTTGTATTATTATTATTACTTTTATTTTATTTTTTTATTTATTTTTTTTTTTTTTGAGATGCGCCAACAACAAAAGTCACCGCGACCCATCAAATAAAGTAATCTCTCTAGTAAGGGATTTTATTTCCCCCGTGCGGTTGAATGTTAATTCCATGACGTAATTTCAAGAGATTATTCAAGTAGAAAGCGAGCGCAGTTAAACAATTCGGAAACAAGGTCAGAGCGACAGCAGACAGCGGTAGCCTAATTAAAAAGGTGTAAATGCGGGAAACGGACTTTTATCGAATTGCAGTAGTAGTAGAACATTTAGCTTAGGCGATGATGGGGCACCGGACGGACGCTTTTTCTTTTTTTCCTGTTCGCAGTAACGACAGGCGGCCTATTGCTCGGAATCCTTTGCCCAGCCTATGTGTAAAAAAGAATTTTTTAATCAATTTCCGTTGAATTTATTATGTGATTTTTCGCGTTTTTGCCGTGTTCATTTAGCGGGGGCTGCCTGTTAGCGGGCGAACGGTGAACTGAAATCTATTCGGAAATCTGGGATCGGCTGCTACGTTGGCGGCGGCGAATGGGCGAAAATCAGATTTAAACCGAACTCTGCTAGCGTTCATTGCGAAGCGGTTGATAAATAATTTATAGTCGTTGAAATAGGAATCAGAAGGCAATTTCGCGTCCGCTCATCTATGCAACATACATATGTGCGAAAGGCACTGTGAATGCCGGCGCCAGCATATAATCAGCTAACGCCGCGTATAGAGCAAGGGCAATTTAAAACGACAACGTCCCTAATGGATTCGCGCTGGCCTTTCCAAGTCTCCGTCACGTAGCATCGCAACGACGTATTTATAACATCCGACAAAATTGAAAAACTCGCTCTTCTCTCTCTGCATCGCGCGCTACTGAAAAATGCAACTGAACCCGTTCAATTACCACCTCTCTAATTTCTTCGCTGTACTCTTTTGACTAGGCCCGAATCGGTGACTATCATTACACCAGAAGCCTCCGCCCAAAACCATTTAAAAACTAAAAAAAAGCCAGCGACACGTAGATGTATTATTTTACGAACTTACCGCGTCCAACTGTTTTTTCTGTCACTTTCGTTTTTCTCTGTTGAGATTTGGGTTTTTACTTAATTAAAATGACTAATTTTAAATTTTCCAAAAAAAGGATACAAATATATTTTTTTTTGTCGGTCTTACATGGTTAATTTTGCCCGTTGCGTGAGTGCCCAACACTCCCATTATCGTTTATTGTAGTAAACAAAATTACAGTTAATCATTCTTACTACCTAAATCGAACGTATTAAACCAAAAAACAAAATATATCAATCAACGCAATTATATACATATGAATAGCACAACAATACACCTGTACATAGGGGTCGCTTACATATTACACGTCGCATACATTAATGTACAGGAAAGAAAAAAGAAAAGGAAACTGGTAAATAGATGGTCTAAAAGAGCCCTAAAAAATGCAGCAATAATAATAAAGGGAAAAGAGGATGCAGCAAAATTCCTTAATCTTTGCACCATTCTTCTTTCAACCACTTCCTCACTTCCCTCTTCCATAGACCGAATTTTTGTTTCGTTTATTATGCGATTATGGTACTTATTAATTTAATTCGAACAACTGAATCATCTGTATTGTCGATTAATTTACCCCTCTAGGATGAACAGGTATTACTTTGATTCCTTGTTAGTCGAATTTTTGGTCTGCAAAGTAAAACTCTCCGTTATTGCATTTAAATTCAGGTAGTCTGTAATAATAATAATGCATTTTGGGAGACATTTCATTATTTTCCTTCCACCAGGTTGATGTAGTATCACTCCGCTTCCAATGGGGTAGAATAAAACGCCTTTTCTGAATTTTACCGATTTTATTAATTTCCGTTTTTTTAGCCTCACCCCATATTTGAATCGCATATAAAATTCTAGACATTAAGTGTTGATAATGAAAAACTCTACTTTTCGGATTTTGAGTCTCAATTTCCTCATTTCCTCTTCACTACTTAATATTTACTGACGGTTCCAAGAGTTCAGGTGCAGTAGATGCTTCCTTTTTCTCCCCCGGCCAATAATTCCGCTCGATCCTTCATACTGCCGGCTTTATGCTCCATCTTCTCCGCGGAACTTTATGTCATTCTTTGAGCCGTTATATATATTCACTTCCTTAAGGGGTAAAGCCACTTTAGAATTTTGAAAAAATCAATTTTTTTTTTTTGTCTTAAACAATACTTTAGGGTCTCAAAAATAATATTCACTTCGTCCTATAGTGAAAAAAAAAAAAGTTTAAATAGCCTAATTTTTGATTTTGCCACAGCGCTTCGGAGTGTGCATTGAGCACGATGGGACGTACGGATGAAAACAGACGCATGCGGTCGCGCATTATCGTGCAAAACCACACTCCTCTAAACTGTCGGCCATAATCGTCATCCATTTGTACACACACTTACGCGTCATGACGTTGTTTGCACCGTATACTGCTCACAGTCTGCGATAAATTTCCGCAGTTGCAACTCCTTCAACTGTCATAAATTTGTCTTACTCATTGGATGGTTTACTGGCAAAGTTGTCGATGTTTTGATAAATTCAAAATGTATTGCAAGGCTTGTGAGTATTGGCAAAAGAAACGTGATATCGAAAAGTACAAAGAATGGGCCCAATTTCATGAAAAAGAAAGTCAAGCAAACCACGTCGGCTCAACGGGTAAGATGGAAGTGGACGCCGTTATTGAAATGTTCCATCGCTCAGAATCGCTGCACAACTTGAAGTACGTCAATTACATAGGGGGCGGCGATTCAAAAACTTTTAAAGGTATCATGCACAGCCTTATAATGATTGTACTGTGAGCAAGAAGAAGTGTATCGATCATGTCCAAAAGAGAATGGGTTCTCCTCTTGGTAATTAAAAAAAAAAAAAAAAAAAAGCCCTGGCGGAAATAAACTTACTGGTACACTAATTGACAAATTGTAGATTTACTATTATGGTTTAGCCAATATGTAGAAATCATGATTCAGTGGAAAAAATGCGGAATGACATTTACGCAACTCTAAACTATAAATTATCGACGGACGACAATCCTGTGCATGACAAATGCCTGTGCGGAGAAGACTCACGATGCTCGCGGAAAAGGACACAGGCCACTGGTGATACAAATTATGAACATAAGCCAGCTCTCTGCAAACAAATTTATAAAGCGATTTTGCTCATTTACGAAGAATTAGCCGAAACGAATTGCTTACTCGTTGTTTAGGCGGCTTTACACAAAATAGCAATAACAGCTTCAACTGGACCGTATGGTCTATGGCTATGAAATCGGTATCTAGTGGCAAACATGTACTTGATATTGCTGTATAAATTGCTGCAGGCATGTATAACGACGGCTTATCAAGTTATTATGAGGATCAGGCAGAATTTAGGCATGAAGATCGGGCTGAACTGTTATAATTTCTGCGTGGAAGTAGACGGGAGCTGCATGAAGTTTTCAGAGAGATCACTTACGAACGCTACTAAAAAATCCTGGCTTTCCATAAAATCGCTCAGGAAGGAAGAAGAGAAGGCGAGCATTGAAGTAGGTGTCCAAATATATGGATCAGGTATCGCAGATTAAAAGATACAAAAAATTTCAAGGATTCAAGTGTTCGTAAAACTTTAAAAGCGTTTTTCTCAAAATCACTTTTTTCAAACTGGGAGAAAAGATTACTCGAATACTATTGCATGGATCTATTTGAAATTTTGACAGTTGCTTCTCAATTACATTATCTATAGAAGTATGTAGCCGTTTTTTGATCTGATGTAAAAAAAAAATTTTTATTCACAATTTAAAACGTATTTTTTGACCAAAAATCGAGTTTCTTTTTCAAAAGTGCACCATTTTTACAAGAATTGATTTTAAAAAAAATCCCTACGTATTTCTGTAGGCAATAGTATGTAGATCAAAAAAATTTTTGGTTTTTGTTCCATGTCTCATAGGTCGCGAAAAATCTTTTCTCCCGCCAAGGCTTTTCAAAAAAACACGATTTCGAAAATTGGCTTTATCGCCGTCATTTTGTAACAAGAGAATAATAAAAATTGTTTTTTCACCCCTCAACACATATGCTCCATGTGCTGCCTAAAAAGAAATTCCATCCTGCTTCCCATACTTCCACAATAAATTATCAAAAATAGACCTTTTTTTCAGTCGCTAGAGTGGCGTTACCCCTTAAATCGATCCACTGGTAGATATACCTGATCATATCAGACTCCAAAAGTGCTCTTCAAGCTATATCCTCTCACTTTTCTCATATTCCTTCGACTTTATTGTTTTCCGTGTACGTTCTTTCATCTATAGACTTTCCCTTTCCCATTCCATTTCCATCGACCTTTTTTCGGTTCCAAGTCATTCGGGTATTGATAGTAATGAAAACGGTGGATTCCTTAACACGTTACACTCCCTACATTTTGTTAAAAAGATTCCTGGTCACAACATACTTCCCCCCTCTCCAAAAGAATGCATGTCAGACTTTGGTCGGATGTATATCCTCGCTCCTTTTCTAATCTTCATTTTACCTTTCTATTCAACCTTGAGATAGATCCCCTTCTTATTCTTGGTTCTATTATTTTCTTACCCTTAAACGTTTTCTCATTATTGCTATCTGCCGTCTGCGGTTCAATCATACTTTGCCACCATCCTCGCGGTATCGCTCTTTCCCCGTCAGACCTTATTGTCCTTTGCACTCTGGCGACTGTTCGTTCGTTTGTGATCCTGACCACGTGTGCTGTTTTAATGTTCCAGTCTTTCCTCCGAACGTAATATCCCGTACGTTCAGCTATTAAAGCTGAATTTTCCTACTCTATATAATGCTTCTCTTATATCTTAGCTTTGTTGTCTTCAAAGGTGGTTCCTATTCTTGACTCTTTTCTTTCATCGATCTCTGGCCGGATTAAAATTTAATCTCTAATATAGTCCAATTGTCCTGGGTAGCTGCCCTTGGTCGGCCAAACCCAAAAAAAAAAAAAAAAAAATATGACGCGGCCAATTGCTTATATTGAAAATATTTAGCAATTTTTTTCTATTAATATACAGTATTTAGTTTAACTTTTTAGTTTTTCAGTTCTTACATACGTATCTTAGCAGGGTTTTTTCTTTGAATTTAAATTTATTTAAAAATATTAACTTTATTATTGCATATCGTTAAAATTCATAACGCCTATGAGATATTTGTAGAAATCGATAGAGTAAACAAGTCCCGATGAACGTCGATTTACAAAACTTTAATTATTACAATTTAAGTTAATCTAGGGCCTCGAGTAAACAAAGCTCGACTGCGATCAGCACATCTTGTAATCACGCGTTCTCTATAAACTAGTCGGCTATAATTTAATATAATCGGTTCGTGTTCTTCGGTTCCTCTGAAGGGCACAAAAGAAACGTTTATTATTATTGTTATTATCATTATTAATTTTATTCGGTTCATGAACCTCCCAAAAAGCGGCATTATCTTTTCCCAAATATATCAGACCTTGAAAAATATATTTATAAGAGGCTGCACTTTCATCGGTATCAAAAATTCCGTCTGAAATTTTCATTTTTACTAACCTTGTCAAAAAAAATCGAAACGTTACCGTCAATTGCATAAAAATTTCACGATTGCCCTCATTATCATCTGACTCAATAAGTGTAAGCGATGAACGTGTATTTTATAAATTATTACTATAAAATTATTAACGCGTACAATGAAACCAGATCTTAAAACGAAAACACTACAATTTTACTAAATTGCGAAAAAGTCGTTCGTCCTCGGTGTGAAAAGAGAAGTCAGTGTGATATTAAAAGTCGCAAAAAAAAAAATGATAAAAATGAAAGCGCTAAAACATTTATTTTTTTCTTTTTAAATTAAAAATAGCGTCTAGTAGAGACTTCGGGAGAAATAATTAGAAATTGTTTCGAACGCAGTTACCACATAACGCGACCATTCTCGTTCACTACACAAATGAACAGAATAAATTCCATTTCGATGTCTCATCAATGACATCGTAGTAGTAAGTTTGAAGAATTTTCAAAACCGCATATCCCCCCACGCACTTCATAGAACTGGTTATAAAAGAATAAAAAATTGCCGATAGTGGCGGATCGCCGCGATGCGTGTAATTGATGTGTTAACCGTTCAGAATGCTCAGTGGTAAAATGAACCAGATGGAAGAATAGTAAGTAAGGAGTTAAATGAAACTGAGTTATTCTTCCTCGCCGTTAGTAATCAACGCGAATTCTTATATTTTAATGCACTTTGATGTGGTAATATTAACATCGTTTGGTTAATTCCCTAATGGTACTTATTAATTATTCCTGAAAAAAAAAAAAAACAGAAACAGAAACAGAAACAAAAACATAGCTGGCTAAAACAAGTTATACTTTAATCATTGTAATTTGAGAAAATTTAAAATTTTTTTTTAAGACAATGAAATATTTCAACTATTTAACCAAATTCGATTTAATTATTCGAAATTGAGACCAAATCGAATGTTTTACGAAAACAATAATTTCGCATACAAAAGGGCGGAAGAAAACTACGTTTGCAGCCTAATGTTCCACGTTGCAAATACCGAGAATCGCAATTTTTACTGTTAGAAAAACTTTCAAAACAAAAATTTTCTATTTTTTCTTTTTTTTTTTTTTTTTTTTAATGAAAAGGTTAAACTGAAAAGGAGCATGACGAATTTTGATTCCGAATCTGCGATAAAGTTACAGTCGTATATTTGAAAACGTCATTATTTACTTTTTTTTTTTTTTACCCCCTTGGGTTTGCTACCAAAGAGCATTAGCCCAGCAAAAAGGAATAGATACATGGAATAGAATAGAAATTATATTTTTATTCTGTCGACAATGGAATCAAGGAACACCCCTAGGACAGGAACAACAGAGAGAATAGGTAGAGAAAGAACTGCATCTCCTTTTTGTCCATTGGATCCTGAAGGTTCCCAGTATGTTTATGATGCGAATCACGTGCTCTTCGAGTGCTCCGGTTTATCTCGAGAGCGAGAGTTACTTTATTATCATCTTCTAAAGCTTGGTCTTCCTGCTCCTTTCAACGTCATTATTTACTTACTCCATAAATAAAAAGAAAATAAATAAAATGTTTAAAAAGGAAGTCAAATATACTCTATTAGTCTGAAGTACTACGTGGAAATTTTTTTACTGGAAGAAATTAGTTATTAATGTCTGTTAGAGATGTTCGTTGTAATATAATGTCCACAGAAATTGAATAAAAGAGGAAAGAGATGTAATAGCGTATTGTACCGACGCAAACGGATTATTCAGCTCTAACTTATTTTATAATATGTTCTGATTGCGATAATGATGATGAATTTTTCTGATATAATCTAGAGTATTTTCAAATGAAAAAAAACAAAAAAAAAACGAATAAAAACATAAAATACCTCAGTACATCCTGCTTTTTTTTAAATAATACAAGTAAATCAATCAGATATTATAACCTAATAAGAAATAACCAAAATAATCTCATATAATATGGGTAATCAACTACAATTTACATTAATGACGCAAATGACCAAGGCATCCAACATCGTAAATAATAGCAGAAAACTAATATTTCTTCGACTCAGTACTTCTGAAACTGATGGGCCCTTTAATTATACTTAATTTTTGCATCTTCGTACTTTTCAAGATAATATGGTAGCTTTCAACAACATTCCTGTGTCGTCACTTTTCTCATTATCAGTCCTATGCTGAATTGCTCCGTCTCTTTCTGCAAGCTACAAGAACTATCTTTTTTGGTCTTTCTCGAGGTTACCGCTTTAGCCCTACTCTCCGCAAC
This sequence comes from Icerya purchasi, assembly GCA_039619475.1. Classification (NCBI taxonomy): domain Eukaryota; kingdom Metazoa; phylum Arthropoda; class Insecta; order Hemiptera; family Monophlebidae; genus Icerya; species Icerya purchasi. The sequence continues at coordinate 447,473,045 of CM077116.1, read as the reverse complement.
ATTTACATCATCCCAGTTGCTTCTCTTTTTACGGACTTCTGCTCTCTGTTCCTTTCCGACAGCATTCTACTCTTTTCCTCTTCCCATGCTACTATAGGCGCGAGCGAGAAAATTAATTCATCTTTGGCCATAACAATCTTTTTCTTTGCTCCTTCGAAGTCTTCTTATACCAGTTTCTCTCTTCGACCTACAGTCTAGCATATGTCTTTGTATCCATCAAAATTTCATTTGCTTTTTTAAATGAAAGTCCTTTCTCCTACTAAATGAGGAGGAGGCAATCTTCTCCTCCTTATTCCCTTAGAAAATCTATTCGTTATTCTAATCTTGATTACTGGTCCTCTATCGATGGCTGTGCCTCCAAATTTCTTCTTTACAAGCTAGATATAATCGAAAATTCATGCCTTCTTCTCTGCCTTGGTTCTCGTGAATTTTCCCCAGTATCTGCAGTTTTTTTTTTAAATGCTTCCTCTTTTTCTTCACAGATCCTATTTGTCGATTTCCGTCTATCATTAACGTTCTCCAGATTTATTCCTTCCTACCCTTTAATTTTGCAAAACTGACTCTTCACTCCTAAGAAAATCCTTATCCCGGCTCTTATTTCTTTACGTCTAAGTTTTTGCTCGTCTTATAATAATCTTGCCCAGTTTTCCTTCAACTTTGCCGATCATTTCCGTTCTCCCAATGTATTTTTCATTTCTCTTCCCACACGGAAACTGATTTAAGAAAATTATGATAGGAACGTGCTCGCTTCTAAAAGTGACATCCAGAGTGCTGCATGAGCAACTGCAATCAAAATTAGGAGATTTAAGAGATAGATCAATAGAACTAGGAACTAGTGGGTTGCTGACATAGGTTGATGAACCGTCGCTAAGAAGAAATAGGTCGTTTTGAAGAATGAAATTTCCTAGGATTAAACCATTATTATTATAATTAGTGCTTTCCCAGAAAGCTGAGTGCGTATTCCAGTCTTCGCCTATAGTAAAGGGAGCGGATGAAAGTAGGATAAGGGAAAACGCGCAGATCAAAATTATGAGGGATGCAGGCGGAGATGAGATTAAGCCAAAATCATTAGGAAAAATGGGAAAAGGGAGTTAGGAGGGAAGGAAGGTTGGAAGTTGTCATGAGTTAGAAATAGGATGACATTTCTAATTAGGATATCTGCGCCTCCATACTGTCTGTGCGATTAGAACTAATAAGGGAGAAGCCCTCGAAATGAAGGTCAGATGAAATTTAGAAGGCTGAAGCAATATGAAAGAAAAAAAGAAGCGCGGGTGGGGGGTAGAGTAAAGAAAAGGCTTTCACCGCAGAATAACACAACTGAGGAAAGATTTATAGGAAATGTAGACATAAATAAGAAGATCCCCACCACTCATGTAAATTATAATGAGGTGATGTCGTAGAAGGATAAAATATACCCGTAGGCATAATACATCAGCACCCATCGCTCAAAACAATCAATGCTTCTGGAACCTTGTATGCTATCAACCAACTTAATTAAAAGATGCAAGCAACACCAAAGGAACGCTGAGTAAAAATTAAAAAGGGAAACAAAAAGTTCCCATCACTCAAATAAATCCTTGCGAATGGGTCCTGGTATGCTATCAACTTATCTAGTTAAAGGAGGCAAGCAACACCAAAAGAACGCTAGAAGAAGTCGACATCAAAATTGTAAGATAGGAAATATAACTTATTATGATTAGGAAGCCGAGAAGGGCGCTAGGAAAGGTTGCGTTGAAACTGAGGTGAAAAAGGAATCAATAGCATCACATAAATAGATATACTTATACATAGGAGCAAGGATTTTAGGAATGAAAAGGCAGAAAGAGAAGTAAACAGTACAACGGGTTGAAACGATGGGAAATATTTCTGCTTTAATATTTAAGATTGTACAACTTGACATATAGAATTTATCTTCCAAATTGGAAATGTCCAGTTTGCCAAGAGCGGATCGTAATATACAAGCTGTAGGGTTGAAAGGTGGGCGAGAAGTAGAGTCATCGAAGGAAACATTATTAGCGGCTGAAGCCGTTACATTGTTACCGGGAAAAGAAAAAGATACTGTAGAAGGATGAGAGACAGTTGGAGTGTTATGACCGTAACCCTTTAGTGCCAGCACTGAGCGTTAAATTTCGAGTATTATTTGTTCAGAGAATTAAAGGACGTAGAGTTGGAATAGTACCTTTTACGCAGGAAGCCTGATGTAGAATATGAAGACGAACTGCTGGAGTTTTTCTGACGTTTCTTCTTTAGGATGGTAGAAGAGGAATTGGCAAGAACGGGAAAGTTGGATAAATTAGAAATTTCAGCAAAAGTAAAGAGGCTGGAGACACTAATTTAGCTTGGCAGATATTTTTTGTCTCAGAATAAGAAACATTTTGCAGGCTCACAATCTTATGAATTTTTTAACTTGTTCTTTGAATACTTGACAGTTGGAGTCCAAAGCAGAATGATTCTTTCCACAGTGGACGCAAAGATAGGAAGAAGGGGATCCCTTTGTTGCGTAATGGTGCATTCTGAAGACGAATGACTATCCTCACACAAGGAACAAATGATTTTGCTACGATAAGAGGCACTGAAATGACTAAAACGAAGGCAATTACAGCATAATTCGGGTCTACGAATCAAAGGCTCAACCTTAACACGATATGAATCATAGAAATAAATGTAAGGAGGCAGCCCTGAAACTTAACTTCAATGACAAGAATAGGAATAAAAAAATTATCGGATGACATTTTCTGTAACCGACGAATATTATAGATAGGTGTACCTTTTATGTACAATTCAACAAGAATTCATCAACAGAAATATCGGACAGAATATTACAGACTATACCAAGTCAAAATAACGGAGATTCTGGGATGAAAGATCGAATGATACTCGTATTAACGTTTATTCAAAATACAAAATTACAACTATTCTTGCTTATCCGATACATCATAATATTAGTCAACTTAAGATTATATAAATTATAACATACTATACATGCAGATACGTACACATACCGTAAATACTTATCTGCATACCGATACATGAGGGCAGCTAAGTATCTTCGAATACAAAGAAAATAAAGAAAAAAAAACAAGAAAGGACGAAAACAAATAAATAAAAAGAGAACAATAAAAGAAAATTATAAAATAGAATGATTCGAAACGTATCTTGAGTTTCACTCTTTACACCATTCTTTCAGCCATTTCCCTACTTCCTTTTTCCATACGTGTCAAGTTTGTTTTTTTTTTACCTTTAATATATGATTAGGAATTGCACTAATTAGTTTAATTAGAACTGAATTATCATATTATCAATTCGTAGATTTACGCCCCGCGGGGATAGATGTAGTATATTTTATTTTGGTTTCTTGTTAATCGAATTTTTCGCCTAGATGGTCATTTTATATTATTGACATTACTAATAATCTATAATAGAAATAGTACATCTTGGGGGACATTTCGTTGTTTTCTTTCACGCATAATCGATCTAAAGTCAATTTATTTCCAGTGGGGGCGTATAAGTTTCAAACGCCTTTTCTGAATTTTGCTTATTTTATTTATTTCCGTTTTCTTAGCCTCACATAATATATTTGGATTCCATATAGAATTCTAGACATTATTATTATTATTTATTTATTTTTTTTTTTTTTTCATAGGGGTGTATATGAGGGTTTCCATGTGCCGTGTTTAACTACTGGGGCTATTACACAGCACATGGAGCCTACTTAAGGGGATTAAACGCGATAGTACAGATCGCTGCTCCGCATGAAAGCTAATACAGCTGCGACCGTGGGCGGAGCATTTGACAGTATCTTAGAACTAGAGGAAGTGGTGAAGTGAATGGATCGTGGTACTGCAAAAGAGGGACATTCGAGAAGTAGGTGATAGGTGGATGGGGCGCTCGGTTGACTACAAAAGGGGCAGACATTTGGGGGTACCTGGCTCGTGAATATGTAGCTGTGCGAGAGGGTTGTACGTCCTATTCGGAGACGATTCAGGACGGAAAAATCTCTGTGGGAAACTCCATCTGTGGGCCACCAAGGATCCGTGGTTGTTTTTATGCTTCGGAGAAACGTACTTGAAGATCTCCATTCCTGTTGCCATTCTTCTCCCAGTTTGCTGCATAAATAAATGAGCCAATGTAGGGGGAAGAGGAGGGTTGTATGGCATTGGAGAGAACAATGTCGCCTGAGCTGCTCGATTGACACGCTCATTGCCTGGAATCCCAACATGATCCTGCACCTATAGGAAAGACATTTCAGAGTTTAAATGTGATAACCTGTATAATAGGTAATGGGCCTTCCTTATCAAAGGGTTGTTGGATTTAATCTCTGAAATGAGTTGAAGGAAGTTTAGAGAGTCAGTTATGAGTAGGGCCTTTTGGGACTGGGGGTTGCTATCGGTATAGTATTGGATGCAAAAGACCATCGCGTATATTTCAGCGTCCAGTGCTGTATAGCAATCGTGCAATCTAACTGACTCTGCTGCCCCTGAGACTTCGAAGGAGCATGCCGCCGGTGACTGAGATAACCTATTGCCCTCACTCCATCTGTGTAGAGGCATGCATGGTCTGTGTAGCTCGCTACGATATTTGTTGCTATTTGTGCTATGTTTGGGGGTATTGTGCTTTGTTAAATTTTGTCAGCGATATGTTGATGTTTGTGATTGGCTGACTCCAAGGTGGTGCGGTTGCTGCGAAGTCTGGCAGAGTTCTTGGGATTGAAAAGATTTGGAAACGACCCATAACCGAAAAAAGTTCGGGCACTGGGTCATTCCCAAACCTGATATTAGGGGATATTGTCGGGGTTTTGGTACTACTAAGGAGGGTGCTCAATTCTTTAAAGTTATAGTACTTCCTGTAGTAGGACAGCGGGGGACAACCTGCCAGTGCATACAAACTTATAACCGGGGAAGAGGGATGAGCAGAAAGAATAGACCGGAGGGCAGCAGAATGTATAGGATCTAAGGATCTTAGCACACTTTTAGCGGCTGAGGAGTACACCTGGTACCCGTAATTGATTCGTGAAAGGATAATCGATCTGTAAATTGTAAGAAGTAATTTTGGGTTTATATTGTATTTGTAATTTGATAGATATTTCAGGATAGACAAGGATTTTAGGCATTTGGTTTTGAGCTCAGCTATGTGAGCGCGCCAGGAAAGTTTTTTATCGAATATTAGGCCTAGAAACTTGACTGATGGACGATTTGGGATAGGAAAACCATTTAAACTCAGGAATACGCTGGGAAGTGGGTTTTGGCGTTCCCTGTGACATTATTATTCAATTACAGTATATTCGTAATGTGCGATATACTAGAACCTGTTTTATTTTATATAAAGTTGGAATTGACTGTCGTGATTTCAAATTTAAACTTTGGATGTGTTTTTTCCAGTTCGAGGATTTATCGATATATATATATATATATATATATATATATACTTCGATATTTAAAATCTTTTACGTTCTCCTCAAGCGGTGGATAAAAACACAAATGAGTATTGTTATTTATATGAAGTTCATGTATGCAATCATTATTATGGCGGGTAATTCGCGGATCATGTATCATATGTTTAGTACTGCTCCGAATGTGCAGTAATTTATATTTATATTTATACATAACCTCCCATCATGTGCCCATTTACTAAAATTATCTATATCCTCTGGTAATAATCATTCCGCCATCTTTAAATTCTTATGATCCATTAATACGGCAATATCATCGTTAAACACATATACCTTTGCAATTTTAATATGCTTATTTAACGAATTAGTGTAAATTAAGAAGAGAATAGGGTCCAATACGGTTCCCTGACCTACTCCGTACTGAATAGTTTTTTTTCCATTACTTTTATTCCCTGCGATTTTTACTGTACTTTTCCTATATATATTTTTTTTTTTCTTTTTTGACCAAAATACCAATATTTCGGACTAAAATAGTAAATTTCACTATTTTATACAAAAATAGCACATTTTAGGTAAAACACGCAACACTTTTAGGTAAAATCATTCAATTTTTTACCATAAACATCACAATTTTAAGTAAAAAGCCGCAATCTTATTGCAAATACCACACTTTGCTTAATTACCCAAAACAAAACTAATTAAAAGTATTTTAGTACCACACGACGCACCTAAATATGTCGAGTTAAGTAAATAAACACAATTGTTAGTACATTTCGCTTAATACTGAGCCTTATATTTACATATAATCCTACAATAGAGATATACATCTCATATATATATATATTCTTAGTCCGGCAAAAGCGATCTTAAACTTTTCATGGAATTTATTAAATCCCGAGTTTTCGTATGCTACCATGTCTATATTATTACTGCAAGTAATTCTTTAGAAATCTTTACCACTTAACCATATCCTAGGCTGTTCTAAAATGCATGCTTAATGATTTGTATGTTATACCTTAAAATTATCGTTCAGTTTATCATGCACACCAGTCATGCAATTATAGTAATTCTTAAAACTAAGTTCATTCTTAATTACAGACCATACTGTACACACCCTTTTATAATGTTTGATTAGGAACTTTTCGAAACTTTTAATTTTTATATTTCGTGATGTTTAATTCTCTCGTTGATTAATTCATCGTGTTTTATGGCAGTTTCGTTTTCAAATGTATTAGATGAAAATTTTCCAAATGTTTCGACTAGTATCATTTTTCAAGTCAAGTGGCTAAGACGATTTTTGATTTCCCAGTCGGATGTGCTAGAGATTGAATTTTGTAAACACCACTAAGGTTTTTTCTTTTTTTCATTGTTAGTCAATGAGATAAAATTTATCGTTGAAAGTAGAGGGTATTTATTGAATTTTCAGCGTTTGAAAAATTACAAACGCAAGCGGAATACTATTTGCAAAGCCCCCCCCCCCCGAAAAAATGACAAATGGTAGTTCCCGTTTTAAGTGAAAAATCGAGATGCCAGTTTATTTTAATAAATACCTGTTTTTTTTTTACCGCAAAAAGGACAAATTTAGTTTTTAAAATACACCACAAAAATATCCAGCGAAAAAAAAAAACGAAAAAAAAAAAACGTTGAAAAATATTTGATTAAGATTTACCGTTGTCCTTTGAATTATGCGTGCTATTGTTAGCTTAGAAAATGAGAACCGGGAACTGTTTATCATTTCAGCAGACCGGATCATTAATTAATATACGCGTTGCCTTTAAAGGAAAAAACAATTGCTACAAGCATGTCTTTAGGGCAACCGGTTTTGTATCCGTATTTTTTGTTCTTTGCACGACAGAATGTTAATTGTGTAATTTGTTTACGCGGGCTAACTTGAAAATCATTAATACAAAGCGTGTGTCCTCTGTTTGGCATGTTTCGAAAAAAGTAATTAATTTCTTCGAAGCACGTATGGTAAATGATGATAACGAGTTTGACGATTTTTACTTCACAACACTTCACACATCTGTAAATTGTCTCCGCTTTTAGTATAACATTCGCGTAAAAATACATTTAGTTTAAAAGTATCGGGAAAAAATCCGTCAAAAACTCGACCAATCTTCAGATCTCTATCCTCTCTCTGTCTCATACAGTTCGTGCAAAATAGGTGAAACTTTAAAATTCTTAAATAGACGAATATTTGATTTTATTTTAGGCATTTTAAAATTTCAGACCGGAAAAATAGTCAAAAAATGATCCCTCCCCTTCGTCCGCATCTTCTTCAATATAAACGTGATAGGAAGTTATGTGTAAGTATAAATAAATCCAAATTGTTACATATCCGAAACAGTACTAAACGTAAGAGTCGCGATAGTCATTTTTCATAATAACGAACGCTTACATGAACTCCACGAAACTAATAGCACTCTTTCATGTTTAAGCCCACCTTTAGAGTACGTAATAAATTTTAAATATTTAGAAATATATATATATATATATATATACATCGATAAATCCCCTTGAATTGGAAAAAGTACGTTCAAGGTTTAAGTTCGAAAAAATAAGACAGTCAATTCCAGCTTCATATAAATTAAAGCAGGTACACTTGCATATGAAACATTACGTATATAGTACAATGCAATAATTATGTATGTTTAGAATATTCTATATGGAATCGGAATATGGGGAAAGGCTAAGAAAACGGAAATCAACAAAATAGGTGAAATTCGGAAAAAGTGTTTGAATCAAGGCACTATCACATTGGAAGCAGAGTGGATACTACATCGATCTGGTGGAAGGAAAATAATAGAATGTTTCCCAAAATAGATTACTTGGATATTAAAATAGCAACAATATAAAGTTACCATCCAGGCAAAAAACTCGAATAGCAAAAAAAAACAAAATAATACATATTTATCCTAGAGGGGCAAACCTACAAATTGATAACGTAGATGATTCGGTTTTAATTAAATTAATGAGTAAAATACCCCCAATCATATTTTAAACCAAAATAGTAGTGTGTGTCGTCGCAATTAGTTGCTGGAGCGCTTGACTTCCGTTACGGAAGTCACCGGTTCGATCCCGAGCGACGACAGAGCTTATTACAAAGGATTAAAATTAAAAATATTCGCTAATAATCACACGCGGAAGACAATGACAACCCATCACGTATAATATGCGCGCTAGGTCAGTACAGAGCAGACACACACGGGACTGCACTTTTGTAAAACGATGTAAATCAAACAATCACAATATCAGCTCCGAATGTAGTCTTCCTGCGTGTCGTGTACACCACCTGTTTTGCATATAACAATTGCCCGGTACACAACCGATATATCGGTATAGCTAAAAGTGTACGAATAGGTTGCACCAACGCGATATGTACCATACAGCACCTGAAGAAGAAGATTGATTATAAAATCAAAAAGTAAAAATGATGGTGTTTAGCCCGACTTTTTACAAAGGTTAGTGCCTACGCTTTCTGATCAGTTCGCTACGCGTTCATTAGTGTTTCAACGGTTGTGTAGATTAAAAATTTTTTCATGGGCAAGTTACAAAAAAAAAATTAAATTAAAATTTTCAAATCAATTTTACGACAAGATTGTAAATTTAACGTTCCGATAAATGTATAAGTATTTTCTCTCGATGATCAGCTCATCGGGGGACAACAGATTGACAAGTAGCTACGTATTTTTCCACATTTGTAATATTACGAATTAAGCCCCGGCCCCTTTTTACTTCTACTAATACATATAGAGAGATTTCAGATGTCGAAATGTAGAACAGATTTTTTCTGATGTGCAATATTCTCAAGTTCTTTCAATTTTTAATCATTTTTGAATTTTCAAACTTTTAAATATTAATCACAGCACTAATTAATTAATTTAAAAATAGCTTATTTTATATTCTCGTATCTACATAGTGTGTACGCATTTGCGTATGCGAATGATTAACAACATTTTTGATATTACATATAATTTTCATTTTTTCCGAATTATAGTTCGCGTATTTTCCGATTTTAAAAACGATTTTTTTAAATTTTACGAATAAATACACTAGTCGCATCACGAAGTTCATAATTTTCGTAAACAGTAATCGAGAATTTTATAATGCTTCATAAAAGAAATATAAAATTTAAAAATATACATTTTTTGCTTTATATCCAATAATTCAAAAATTTTAGCGTTAAAGTATATACTTAATTCTTCAGAATTAAAAAAAACAAAAAAAAAAAAACTGATCACTATTTGGTTTGACAACTGACAAGTTTATGTATTGTAGAAATATTGTAACACAATTTTAGGTTGGTTTCTGACATCAAATGAACAAGGACAAGCGACTTGTTTTCCAGCGAAAGACATGCAATGTCAGAATTTCGGTTTTATCACGCTGCCGAAAAAAATTATTTTTACAATTCATATTTGTTCCGGGATAAATTTACAGAATAATTTTTTAAACACACAATTACATTGTTATACCATTTTAATTTTTAAAACACACAGTTACATTGTTACACCATTTTAATTTAAAGTATTTAATGATTAATTTGTTTCTAAAATACTAAATAGCAGTTTCCTCTTTGTAAGAATCTCTTCAAAATTCCCGCTTGTTGTACAACACAAACACGCTGCTACTGCAAAAAGTACACTTAAATGAGAATACATTTTTTTTTTTTTTTTTTTTTTTATTTATTTATTTACTCCGCTGTACCTTGCGGTTTTTCAGCCAGAGTTTCTGATTGTTACTGTTATGTATTTGTTGTTGATGTGTTTTGTTTTGTTATTCATTACATAGTTGACAAAGCTGATCAAATTAAAAAAGTTTTTTTTTACGTATTTCGGTTATCGGTTTTTTTATTATTTTCCGTTTTTCTCTTTCGTTTTTAAACTTATTGCATTCGAAAATCGAATGTTAATCGTCTGTTTCCTCTTTACACTCTATTTACAGATGTCTGTTTCAGCAATTTTAAATCGTTTCATATAGACACCCTATTATTATTTCCATGTCCGGTTAAAAATTGAGTGAAGTTATAATAAGCGGTATAAAAATGTTTCATTTGCAGTCTTTCTTCCAAGTTTGGAACTACTATTTCCCGTGTTGTTACTTTGCCAGTTTTTGACTTATCACACCTGAGTGTTGCCGGAGTTTCGTATACTACTTGAATTAATTTTATTGATCTGTTTTCGTAATTTTTTTTTGTCTAAAATTTTAGTTCTTCTTGTTTCCATGTTTTGATTTGGTTTACGGTTTCTAACTTTAAGTGTCTATAGGACCTATTATTATTCCTGCTATGATGTTGACTGAAGTATATACGATATTGTGCGATAACCAGAGATTGTTCCTATTAATATTTTCCTTTTTAATTTTAACAGCTCATTCTCTTGTCTTTTTCTCGTAAAACTGGAAAATATACTGTAGAGCAGTATTCTGTTATTGATCCAAAAATGGCTTTGTAGAGTACTATTCTATCTGTATATTTGAAACCGAACATACAATTTGAATATAGTGAACTTAATTTGAAATGAATTTTTTTTAATCTTGTCTATTATGAATTCGATGTGTTTTCCAAAATTTAAATTAGTGTCTATGATTATTCCAAAGTATTTTTTATTTCTTTTACTATTTTTATTTTATCGTTATTTATGTATAAGTGCTGTTCAATGCAATGTATCATTTCTTCCCTGTCTTGTTTTCTACTTATTAGTAGTGCTTGGGTTTTATTTATGTTGAATTGTAAGCCTAAGTTTTGAACGTTTTTACTCAATTTTTTTATTGTTTCATTTATATTGTAAACTTCGTCCTTTTTATTAATTCCTGCTACTAACATTATATCGTCCGCGTAGCTTATTGCAGTGTTGACTGAAATGCAAATTATGAACTTCGCTCATTGCTATGTTGAAGAGTACTGGCCCCAGAACCGAACCTTGTGCTACTCCTGAGTTGACACTTCTGTTGTATGGGATTTTGTTTTCTTGATTAAATAACCCAATTCTTCTATCTGTTAAGTAGTTACGAATTACAGTTTGTATTGTACCAGATATATTTTTTCTTTTCATTATTTTTAAGATTTCATCAATTTTTATTTGATCAAATGCTCCGGATATGCCAAAGCTGATTAATAACGTATGTCTCGTTCGTTTTCTATATTTTTCAATGTAATCGCATAAATTTTTTATTGCTAGCTCGGTTGATTTGTTTTTAAGATAGCCGAACTGATTTTCGTTTAAAATCGCTGTTTCTTTTATTTCTGTATCCAGAAAATTTTTTATTATTTTTTCATATATTTTACTTAAACTAGAGACAGTAGCGTTATAGGCCTGTATAATTTCGGATTTGTTAAATCTTTTCTAGGTTTGTTTATTATTTTAATTTTTCCTTGTTTCCAGACGTTAGGGAAATAATTTAGTTCGATACATTTTTCGTAAATAGATTTAAATATTTTTTCGTCTACTTTGTGAAGAAGTTTAATCATCTTGTTAGAAATTTGATCGTGTCCATTGGCTTTCCTATTGTTCAGTTTTTTGATTATTGTAGTTAATTCGTTTTCACATATTTGAAGAGTTTTATCTGACTGAGTCGGTTGCAACTTAAGTGTTCGGTTTGGAAATAATTCGGCAAAAATTATTTTATGTTTTTCAATGTTATCGTGTACGATGCATCCACCGACATTAAAAGCAGGCATGTTTACTCTTTGTTTGGTTTTATCCATACAGATTTTATACGGCTTGCCCCAGATTGTCGACGAATTAATCAGTTCTTTGCATTTTTCATGCTTTGATGACTGCACTTCTTCCTTGTATTCTTTTTTCAGTTTTCTAATTTTAATCCTTAATGATTCTACTTTATTATTTGTTTTATTTTTGCTTTTGTATAGTCTCCTTTGTAGTTTCTTTAGTATCTTTTTAAAGCTTTCTAATTTTCCATTCCAATAAGGTGTGTCGCGAATTTTTGTTTTTGTAAGTGAATTGTGGATTAGTACTTTTATTACGTTTGTAAATTCTATGATTTCGTTTTCTAAATCTTCTTTTTTAGTTACCTTTTCAATGTGTTCTATTTTTCGTTTTATTTGTAGTAGAGCATTGATAATTTGTTTTTGAAAGATCTCATAGTCAACTTTTAATGTATTTTCATTTAGTGATTTACTATCTTTCCTTATTGCGAGTTGCAGACATATTGTTAAGTGTTGCGTTACTGAAGAAGGTAATATTTTGATATTTCTAATGTTCTGGCTGATTGTTTCGTGGACAATTATAAGATCAATTACACTGCTCCCATTGTGATTGTTAAAAGTTTTTATGTTATAAGGATTACAGACACTTAGATCATTGAGGAATTCTTCGAATTTTTCTGCTCTTTTCGTATTATAGTTTATATTGTTTAAATTTTCGTATATCGTTGATCTGACATCAAAAATCACCTAGCAGTATCGGTTTTAATTCCTGAAATTGTGTGATTAAATGGTTAATTATAAGAATGTATGATACTTTCATTAGGGGAAAAGTAGGACGCAAATGAAATATAATTTCCTATTTTAATTGAAATGATATTTTGAGTTGTTCCTATTATTGACAAGTTTATATTTTTATTATAGGCTATTGCAATATTCGGCTGTGTTATTTCATACTGTTCATTGTTTATTCCATATAGTTTGTTCTTGTAAATATACGGTTCCGGTATTATTATTAAGTCTTGTTCACTATTTGTTAATATTTCGTACTGTTGAATTTTGGTTCTGCCCACATTAAGTAATAATATATTTAAATTATCTTTCATCAGGTATTATTTATATGATCGCTCTTTAGGAGTGTTTAATTGATAAGATAATTTTTTGATAATTTGTGTGAACTGAATTTTTGCTGATCTACTATGTAGGATAGGTTTATTTTCAATTAGCATGTTCATTAAGCCATTTATGTCTGCCGTAAATTCTTTTGCCGTCTGCAGAATATCTTTTTTCCCCTTACACATTCCTCTACAAATAACATAAAATTATTTAACGAAAGCGGATATTTATCTTCATTTTTCCGGATATTTATTTCTAATGGTTTGAATATTTCTTTTTTTAATATCGATTCATTTTCTTCTTCATCTGCTTTTATGGACTGGTCGCTGTCGTATGTTACTGTTCCCTGTTCTTTTGTTTCTGTTGCATCATCTGTTTTAGCGTTTTGGTCGTTTAATAATATATTATTAATTTTGAGTTTCTTTTCATTTTTTAATTTATTACCTGGCATTCTCATTGATTCGGAAGAATTCGTTGATAGTGCTCTTTTAGCAGCTCCATTTAAGAGTTGCGTTAACGGAAGAGTGGGGAAATTGCTGTCAACGTTTACATTTTTATTGTCATTTATTTTATCATTTACGTTGTTTGAAATGTTTTCGTCTTCTATCGTGTTTGGACAGTTTTTACTAGTATGTCCTTTCTCGTTACATACAAAACATGAAACTGTGTCTGGAGATAGAAATATTCGGTATGTTATTTCTTCGTACTGTATGAGTACTGTTTCAGGGATTTTTTTGATTTCCTCTGGGTTTATAAAAAATTGTCGTTTGGCATTTAATAAGTGCTCGTATCCCCTCGTTTCTCCCATTCCGTACTTTATAAAAGAGATCGGGGTTTCTGGGTTTATATTGTAGTCTTTTTTGAGCATTTCTTCTATAATGTAGTGTGGTATAGAAGGACAGACATTTGAAATTATTATTCTTTTTTTAGGATTTATTAGTCTTCTTATACATGTATTACGTCGTTATTTATTGTGATTGTTTTGTGTGTGTCTACTAAATAATCTACGAAATGTTTACTGGATAAAAATATCGCAAACCTGTCGCGTGACATTCGTGATATATATTTTAAATTTTAAGGTTCTATGATTTCTCCGATTTTAATAATGTAATCTTTTTGATTGATTCCTTTCGGTATGTTAAAAACTATTGCTTGTTCTTTTGATGAGAAATTAAAAGCTGATGCTGTTTTAGCGTAACTGTTAGCATTGTTGTTTGTGTAGTTAGTATGTGAATTGTTGTTACCTGATTTCTGTCGGATTTGTTTACCTACATATGAAGATGTTTCTTCCGATAATAGTGGTAACGGTAATATTATTGATGATGATTGCTGTTGATGTGTCGGTAAAGTTGGTGTGGGAAGTTGTTGAGGAGTTGATAAGTCGATGGCTGTATCAGGCGATGTTACCGCCATAATACTGTTAACGTCCGTAGCCCGCACTAGACAAAACCACACACTATCGCGAAAGATAAAGATGAAGACAAAAATACGTAATTCCGTGTACTCAACTAACGAGAAAACGTTTATTACGATAAACGCATGAACACACGACCGAACTATCACTTATCACAGAAAATATCGAATTCTTTAATTCGATTTCATCGATAATTTTTTCCAGCCCATTTCTAGCATCGGAATATCGATGTCTAAAATGGTATTGTCGACATTTTATAAAAATTTGCAGAAATTCATTCTAATCAACGCTCATACTTGTTCGGTCTACTATTGAGGTTCATCTTGTTTTTCTTCATTTGTATTATTTATTAAGTAATTTTAAGTTCCCGAATTGATTTTCTCGTTGCTTTTTATACGCGGCTCTATAACATTTTTCGCGTTATTAGCCTAACATAGAAATTAGAGGGGGATTATTTACATCTAACCGAATACGACATATTGTAACGATATGAACAAAATCTAGTACCGATAGAAATGAACGAAATATAACTAAACCGGAGGAACGTTAGGTTGAACAGATCTATATTTTTGTGCGGTAGAGGGATTGACCACAACGCTTCGCAAATATTCTTCCTGAGCACATTTAATAAAGCGGTTTAATAGGAAAGTATGGAACTAAAAGGAAACAAATCCAAAGTTAACCGTTACGCCAGATTCAGCCGGAGGAGATAGACAATAGTTTTGCATTGAACAATAAGTACTTCAGAGTTGATAAGCAGCTCTGGTAGAATCATCGGATAGAATAATAAAATTTCGGGAGAAATTACGCAAATTTGACGAGGGCGGAAGCTTAAAAATTGCAACACACATTCAGCGCTATAAGCTGGGGTTAAACGAGGAAGAGAGAATCTTTTAGTTAAGTTGAGGGGGATGGTAAAAAAGCTGCACCTACGGAATCGGGAGATTTGTAAACGTCATTAAAAATGCATTGAAAATTTGACCAGTGGTTTGAAATTAGTCAGTTAAATATACTGTTCGCGTCGTGGAAATTACAGGCTCGGAGGAGTTCAGATTCATTTATAACGTGAAATAATTAGGAGAGCATGAGAAAGACCAGTGTATGATAGTAGTATAACGGAAGAACATCGTTAAAGCCTAACACCACTTAGTAGAGGAATTTTGTAGACCTTAAATTTTCGTTGCCTTTAACATTCAAATAAGATTGATTGACAGTAGAACAGTTTTTCGCAAGAAACCTATCCCCTTTGACACGATGACCCGACAGAGAGAGAGAGAGAGAGAGAGAGAGAGAAAGAGAGAGAGGGATTTTTTGTTTCAACTTCCATAATAGTGATTATGTGTCGTAAGCGAATATTTTATATCTAATTTGCCACAATTGACTACTATCGATATGAGTTATCAAAAGAGAAATAAGTACCGCAGTGTAATATGTTAACACGCTTTACGTAATTTAAGAAAAAACTAAAAACATTTATCTTTCAATTATCTGCAGATGAATATTATCGATGTTAAATGTGCTTAAATAATGAAACCTAAAAAAAAAATCGTACGACTAGAAAATATCGAGAAAAATTCAAAAATAAAATGTTCAAAGCCGAAAAAAGTAAAATTTACGCGAAAGAGATGTGGCATTATTAAAAGCCAATTGCCAGTTTTTTTAAAGTTCGCTATCGCTTTATTTACGAAACACAAACACTAACGACCAACGATCGTAATCTAATATTTCGAAAATTGTCCTGTGCTTTTGATATGATAAATTAAAAAAAAAAAAATAACAAAAACCAAAAACTGTGCAGATTTTTTACAGTTTTTTTTCCTTATTTCAAAAAAAATGATATCGTATTTCAACGAAAATAGCGCTTTAAAAATAATCCTTTCCCGTGCAAATTAAAATAACAGACTCAACCTCAAATAGTGTCGCTCCTCCGAGCAATTGTCCAAATATACGAATTAAAAGAAAAAAGAATTGACTTATACACATATCGCTTGAACTATTTTGCTTTTTTTGTCCGTGAAATTTTCTACATTCCTAAAAAAGGGTATAAAAAAATAATGAATATTTCAAATATCATCGAATAAAGTATACACGTTTGTTCGAAAGTTAATCCATAAACGGAACTCTTTTTTCTAAAGTCTACCGGTCGAATTAATTGCGATCGAATTCGAATCCGCAATAAATCCAAATTACAAATATATTGTGCCGTATTTACAGGCTCACTTCAGACCGTCAATGCGATTAATAAATTGGCACGGCACCCTCTGAAATACCCGGATTGTCCGACAAATGCACTCTATTCGGGTATCAGCTCGATTATGGAAATGCCAATATGTTGGCTACATTCGGAGATAAATGAAAGCACTATAGCCGACTTGGCTAGATAAAAAAGTGTCCATGTAAACCATCGGCTGCAGTTCCACCAAAGGATTTCTACAAAACAATAAAAACCAAGTTCCAACTAAATTGTAACCGTACCGGGAACGAATGTTGTCGTCCGTAAAGAAGCTGCGTACATTCAAGCCAGAAACATTATTGTGGCATCAAGACGTGACAACACGTTGTTCTTACAAGACTGCACATTGGTCACACAACACTAACGCATAGGCCGCTTGAATGGTGCCGACACCGTAGTCAAGGTCCCTTAACAATAGACCTTTTCGATCGCACCTAATATCCTATTACTATCCGACGAACTACCTTATCAGATGATCCTCATGAAATCAAAAACACCCTATCATTCCTCAAACTAAATAATATCTCTAAACTTAATTCAATCGCATCTTAATATCTCGTACCCTTGGGCCACAGTAGCAGTACATAGCACCGTTAGTAAAAAAAGAAAAAGAAAATACCTGCCGGTGTTCAAAGTTGACGATATTACGTTTCTCCGCTAATTCTTTTTTTTTTTTTTTTTTTTTTTTGTATAAAAAGTTAGTTTTAACTCATTTTTTCCCCGGTTTTAGATTTTTAATTTCGCCTCGTATTTACAAGTGTCGAAGATTAAACTCTCTTCTCGTGCTATTTACCGTGAAAGAAGAATTTTTCTTTGCAATACTATTAATTTGTTTCTTTGACTATTCGTAGGATAAAAGGGAAATAAAAATCGACCAAAAACAATTTATCAACCCAAAAATGGCCTCCTAAATTTAAGTTTTTTTTTTTTTTTTTTTGAGGGCTCGTTGACAAAGAACGTTATTCGACAAGAAAGAAAAGTAACGCCGAATTAATTATTTAGATTCGTACGCGGTCAGCTATAGCACCAATGAAGGAAACAAAGGGGGCAACAACAGACAGCGAAGGAAAGGAGAGAACAGATGCAGCACTATAGCGAGCAGGAATATTAAGTCTCAGAAGTTGAGAGTAGAAAAAAAGTTTCTGAATGAGTAATGTGAGGACAGCTATATTAACTATCCTTAACCCGGCGTCATTGTGGCGACCAAACAGCACACAGCCGTTATGGCCGGGTATATTTTACCCATCTGCATTATTGTACACTGAATCAATATTATGCCAATATTAGTTCTCTACATTACTTAAAACTTGCAATTTCCTGAACTTCAAGTAAATAATATTATTAAACAATTTACTGATAATTTAACAAATAACGTAAATAAGTCCAAGGTTAAAAAGCCTAGGACGAACAAATCCTGGTGGAACAGAGATTTAGAATATTTTAAATTACTTGTCAGAAAGCTCAATAATATTAAACACAAAAATTTTATAAATAAACTCATATATAAAGTAACTTTAAAATTGTATAGGAACAAAATTAAATATTTCAAGCAACAGGCCTGGAGAACATTTTATAGTTCGTCCAGGGCCTGGGGTAAACCTTATAAAATTTTAACGAATTCTGAACCATTTAAATTTCCAGATTTAAAAATTAATGATAATAATGACACTTGTTCCTCTATTACTAGCAATAAAGACAAAATGAGTTTACTAATGAATACATTTTTTAATTTTAAAGAAACTGGTTCTATTTCATTAGATAAAATCACAGATATACATAAATAAACAACAGCAGTTTGAAGTGACATATTTTGAACTAAAACAAATTATACAAAATCTTACTAATAGAAAAGCACCGTCTTCGGATGGTATAACTGACAAGCTTATTAACAATTATATTTTTTTACTTTCCAAATTTATTGTTAACACACTTTACAATAAACTATTACAATTTAATATATGTTTCCGTCCGCGTGGAAATGTTCTCTACTTTAATTATGTTAAACAAACCAAACAGGGATTTGAGTAAAGTAAATGGCCACATAGAACAATATGATGCTTATTAAATTCCTTAAGTAAAGTTTATGAAAAAATTATTCTTAAATTTTTAAACAATGAAATTAGCAGCACATCCGTGCTTAATGCATACCAATACACGGTTTTAGTCTTTTCTACAGAACTTGCTATTGCAGATGTAACTGATAATTTATTACAAAACAAACAACGGACTAATCCGTCTATTATTATTTCATTTGATATAGAGGGAGCATTTAGTAATTGTGATCGTCAAGTGATAATTGATACATTAATTGTAAATGGTTTTAGTTTTAACGTAATAACCCTAATATACGATTATTTAACTAACAGGAGAGTAAAGTGGGCCTATCAAAACGACATGGTTGATGTTAAAAATAATTCTGGCGTTCCACAAGGTTCAGTTCTTGGACCGGTCTTGTGGAATATTTTATATTCTAATATCCATTCAAAATTAAGTAATATATACGCAGGCCTACGTTTATACAGCTATGCTGATGATTTACTTTTGGTCTACAACGTACATTTATCTAGTAACTCGACTCTGTCGTGCCACATTGCTAATTGTAATGAAGTTATTTGTAAATTTAAAGCAATAGTAAATGCTTTAAACCTCAAATTTGAGATCGCCAAATCTCAAATCATGGTGATACCTGGTCGAGACAAAAACCTTGACCAAATTTGTTACAATAATATTAAAATTAATAATCATACGTTCAGCTCTACTGACCATGTTAAATATTTAGGATTCATTTTAGACGATAGATTAAAGTACAATAAGCATATACAGTACATAAATAATAAGGTTAATAAATATTATTACATTTTTAAATCACTTGGCAGTTAATTATGGGGACTAAATTATAAATCGTAAGATAATAGTCTATAAAGGTTTAGTGCAGTCATTATACTCATATTGTGCTGGTGTCTACTATAACCGGTTAACTAAACAACAAATACATAACGTAAACTCCAACTGTCGGAAATGTCTAATTGATTTAACTTCTTCATATATGTATAGCTGCTTCAAATATTGCAATTCAGACCATAGCACGGGTCTTACCTATCGATCTTTACATAAAAAAGAGATCTCTAATTTTTAATGCTAAAAAAGAACATAATGGTATTATAAGTAAAGAACTTCTCAAGCAAGTTGATTTACAAATTTTTAATGAATTTAAAACAAGATACGATACTCTATCAAGTTTTTTTTTTTTTTTTTTTTTCCACACCTAGCTGCTAGAGCTATCAGAGGAAGTTTTGACTTTAAATCACTTGAACGGCATTCCTTCCAGCAAAGGGATACCTAATTATTTATTCTACTAAGTCTAGTGGTTTTATTCTCCGCAACCGTCGTACTTCAGTTGAATTATCGAGCAGATTGACTGCTGTCCTGTTTGGGTGATCGTGTAATCGCATAGCATGTTTCGTCGCTTCTTCTCTTATAACGTCAGCAACATACGAAACGGTTAGATCACTGTGAAGGGTTTTATTGGATATAAACCAAGGAGCATTTGCCATTATCCTTAATATTTTATTTTGAAGCCGTTGTATTACTGCTAAATTTGTCCTGGCACTGCAGCCCCAAGGTAAATTAATGAATAAGTTCTTTCCTAACGTAATAAAACGCTTTAAAAATAAAAACATTACAGTAAATTATTATATGACTCAAATACTCACTGGTCATGGTTCCATTGGATACTTTTTAAATAAATTAAACATTATTTCAGACAGTAAATGTTGTAATTGTGAAAGTAATGATATAGAAAATGTTCAGCATATAATATACACGTGTAGCAAGTATAACCACCTGCGACAATTGTATATGATTGACTGTGCACTTCAACTAAATGAAATTATTCTACTAGAACAATTTCCTGTATTCATTTCTGAATTATTTAAAATTAAACATATATACAAATAATCGCTACTGGTAGCCATAAGCTAATTCGCAGGCTACTCTAGTTCGTTATATTTCCTTATTAAAGTAATAATAATAAAAAAAAAAAAAAAAAAAAAATATTAGGGAAATAGGTAGTTATAATTACATTATTTATGAAAATTAATTAATTATTTATTATAAAATGAGCACATATAATTGTCAAAAATTGAAAAAACGAAACATTTTTCTCCAGAAATCAATTTGTTAGAACATAGCTTAGAATTTAAAAACAAAAAATAATAACAATTTAGGTAAAATTGTTTTTAACACGTTAACATCAAATTATGTAAAACAAAGCTTATTTATTACTTATATACTAACAATAAGTTAATCTCTATCGAGATCAACGCAACTTTGGCAAAACTGGGATAATGCATACAAATAGGCTTGTTACATTTATCGAAATTATTCCCCTTGCTTTTTTTGTCTTTGGCAGCAGGACAGTCTTCTCGTATATGTTTTCGAACTTTCACTCGGAGGGTAGGTCATAATTATCCCAACTTGTTCGTGAATAAACCTCTCGGTAAGTTCTCCATATTCTTGCTCACTCGTCGTCTGAGCTGAACTGTTCACTGTCACTGGTACAAGCTTGTTCCAGCAAGGCTAGAAGTCGAGACCTTTTTTGTTAATTTTCGTATATGACATCGTTCGTAAAATTGTGAAATGCAATTCATTAATAAACAATAAAAAATCAATAAACACGTTCTATATATAAATGTTTCGTGAGACATTACGGAAAGGAAGATTCAGATTTAAGCGTAACAACCGGCGTAGATCTGAGACTGAAACATGAGTAGGATAGACTAATGAATAACGCAATTTAGAAGTGAATCGTTGCGTATTTTTTAAAAAGCGTAACAGTTTCGATGTGAAAATTAAAATGTTTACCTCTGAAAAAGTCCTTTACGTGCCTGTTTGGCAATAAATGAATAATTTGTCGATTAATTCTTAAATCGTCCGCTCTTACCAAATATTATAACACATACTGACATAAAAGAACTTCTATGTTTCTCACACCTTGTCCCCGAACATTTCATTTAAAAGCCCATTTGCGTTACGGAATGAAGATTCTGTTGTAACTGTTTCGTCTCCCGGTATAACAGAAATTTTTAATCTTTACGGATCTTCTTTTAACGTAAATGATTAAGCGTATTTCCCTTTTAAATATACACGTTTTAACCGGGAAGCGCTCGATATGAACCCGGCGAAAAGTACTCGAATTTACGTTGATGAATTAGACCGACCGATTTTAGTGATTCTTTGTTAAAATGGTACTGGTCGCTACTGGCGATTCCAAACGAGTGCTGGGTAGTATCGGTTATTATTTACTGACTAGCTTTCAAATAATGCGAAACAAAGAAGCTGTGCTCTTTTTTTAATATAATCCGATGAAAGTTAGCTAAGAAAGTTTTTAAAAATTCAATGCTATAGAGGCTAGAAAGTTGTTTTTTTATTTATATCCGAGTTTTTTCGTGATTAAAATAAAGCAAACATACATGAACTGAGCAACGCTAGTAGTGGGCATAAATTTTGACCATGTGGACACTGGTTCCAATGAGATTCTCTTCTGTTTATCCGAAAGTGTAGCGGACGGTGGTAATCCCGCGTAATTATAATATTGAGTACGGGCGAGTTGAGTAGTCATTAAATAACGATGGAAAATAAATTAGGATTGTTGCTGGGTAGTTTTGATAATTTATTATAACGCATTCATTGAAACTTTTCATGAACTGCACGTCCCTTGTAGTTTTTCTTACCAGTTATCGATGGTTCTCCAGGAGGAGTATATGATACTTAATACACGTACGCTCCGCCACAGTAAATTTCGGTATGGTGTGTTTCCAAGTCCGCAAAGAATAAGAAAAAGGTGGCTCGGTTAATCCATGTTTTTAAAATTGGTAATGCATCGAATTTTACATTCCAGTTCTTCAACAGCAGCTTCAACATCACTAATGTCAATGAAATCGAAGAGTCGCGGATTTTATTCACTTATCACGCCGCTATTTGACCAATGATCGATAGCTAGTGGAATCGCCAACTTTAGTTTTCACGCTATTGTCTGGTGACTTACGGCTAATAGAACTTTAAAATATAATATTTTTTTTTTATCTCATTTAACACCCGAGGGGGTAATTAATCAGGCTGTAAACCGTACACTTGTAGGCGGCCTACTGTCCTGCGTTCCATTGAGATTATTTATCATTATCATTATGCGCAGCTGCAGTTAAAGGTGCAAATCTGTTATTGCTTTTAATATAGCTGTTTTTGCTCCCAAAAATTACTGTACTTTTCGATCTTTTTTTTTTTTTTTTTTTTTTTTTTTATGTCAAGAATGCTTATTGTTCCTAGTTAGAATTGCACTTCCGGTAGACGGTAGAGCTAAGCAATATTGCTGTATAAACAGATTTATTTCCATCGTCTACACCGGTTTTGTTCGCGTTAATTAATAAAAAAAATAAATATGTAGTAGCATCGTTTATAATATTATTGTTATTAGGAGTTTGATTTTTATCATCCGGCGCACAATATCATCATTCGAAACGGGTAAAATATCCGTTTCGAATGAGTAGAGGGATTGGAACGTTACTGATAAGCCTCAGACACAAATCAATTAACGGATTCAACAGAAAAAAATTCTCAAACAAAAGTTAAACTCGAAAAATGAACTGCACGGAACACTATTAGAAATAATTTATAACCGATTTCAGAAATATGATTGAAAAAAGTTACGATCTCTAATAGTATACGTTCGAAAGTAGACATGAAATTTAATACACAAACCACATTCGTTACCGTGCTTGTTCAGTTTTCAGCAGTATTATTAATAACGCGGTTGTAGGATTGGAGTTAATTTAAAAATTCATAAATATTAAAATACCTGTCCGCATCATCGCAATTTAAAATTCACGTATTATTATCAATTAGATCACTACTTTCAAGTAAAGATATCCGTTATTAGAGAAGGATTATTCAAAGTCTTTTACCGATACGTATAGAATACTTCAATACTTAATCGACGAATTATAAAAGCGATACTTTTTTAAATTGTGATGTTTTTGGAAAAAGTGACAATGTCTGAACATAGAGCGACGAAGTTGATAGCGGGGCAAACGATCTAACAATACTATAAATAAAAATGCTCCAACGAACAGAGGTAGATATACCGGCTATATGTGTTCGGTACATTTTTCCGACATCACCTGAAGCATACGAGTGCGAAATGGTGTCTTCGTCGTAAGCGAAATTTTTAATATCGACCAAGTATTTCATTTTTTAAATTTATCACGAAATTTCAAGAAACCTGTATTTTGGATGGCTCTGCAAAATAAATTTTACGTTCGATGCGGATAGTGACATATTTTTGCGTTCCATCGATCTTTCTTAATATGTAATTGTGGCGGACGAAATGAACTAAAACCTTAAAAGCCATTATCCGCGAAACAGATAATTACCATAACGAAAAAATCTTAACATTTGGAACAAATTATATCACACGATGACGGGGAAAAAAAGGAGATTGGAACAAATTCATTACCGACGTCTTCAAGAGTGGAAACTTAAAAAAAAAAAAAAAAACCCACAAAAACATGACGTTCTTTACTAATTAATGGCATTCATTTTTTAATCTACCAATTATTCAACCGGCAAAAATGCGAGAACGTTATTTTTCACGCTACCAACACCGAAAGACTGAATAAAATGGAGAGCCGCCATATTGAATAATAATATTTTGAGAAAAATTAGTCGAAATTTCTTAATACACTTCGTAAAATCGTTTGAATTTATCGAACCATGATCAAAAAGTAACGAAAATTGTTACTTTATTTTTTTTCCAATGTCTAATTTTCAATGTTTTTATTCCACGGCCCCTTC
The DNA here is from genome assembly GCA_039619475.1 of Icerya purchasi. Taxonomy (NCBI): domain Eukaryota; kingdom Metazoa; phylum Arthropoda; class Insecta; order Hemiptera; family Monophlebidae; genus Icerya; species Icerya purchasi. The sequence goes on along the minus strand of CM077116.1, from coordinate 447,448,381 downwards.
AAAGTAGTGCCCCTTTGATATTATGCAATTTCGAGAAACACTGTTGGAACGTCTTTTCAGGCACGGTGCGCCTTCATCTCATCTGTCATTAAAAAAACTTGTCCCTTTTTAAGTGTGTCTTTTTGAGTTTGGAATAATAGGAAAAAGTCCACCATGTCTGCAGAATAGGGCGGTTGCGGTATTAAAGCGATGTTATGCTATTACGAACTCTGTTGGATAAGTAAACATGCGCTGCCGGTGCAAGTTATTTCTCCAAAGTTCAGCGGTTGTTGATTGTCTCACACAAATTGCGTAGAACTTGTAAGTAGTACTCTCCCCTTAGTGACTGTGACCAGTCGGTAAAAATTCGTAATGAGCTATTCCGCTGCAGTCAATGAAGAGAATTCTCGTTGAACATAAATCTTTTTTTTTGGTTTCGTTCTTTTTTTTTTTTTTTTTTTTGTTTTCCTTATTAATATAAATTATTATAAACACACCGTGAAAGAGAAAATTTAATTATATGTATTACCGAAACATATAGAAACATGGTCGGGTTTCTATATATTTCGTGAATAATTAAATTTTCTGTTTCACGGTGTGTTTATAATAATGTATATTAATACGGAAAACCGATTAATTTGAAGATATTTGTTTTGTTTCTTTTTTGTTATTTTAAGTTTTTCAATTTTTAGTTTCTAGTTTTTAGTTTTTCGAGAGAGAGAGATAAAAATCAAGGAAAAATTTCATATTGAATGATACAAAATAATTCCATTCTCAAGCGAATATATTCGACAACGTCGGGTCGTTCTGAATAATTTAGAAATAGCGACGCTCTTGTTCCGTTTTGGTCCAAGTTTGAGCAAATAATTTATAAACAACAGCCGATACGCAAAAGTCTGTATCCCAGGGTAGCGGACGTAATTTACGCTGATGGTTTTCGAACAATCGGCAATTCCGTATGTTCTCAGCGTTTTTTCATATTTTTCGTGAAAAACCGGCGCCTCGGAAACGAAATAATTAAAGTTTTTCATCGAAACGTTGACGCGTCAACATCGGAAATATCGACTTCGACAAAAAGGAGGGGTGCATCTGCCATTCCAGTTCGTAATATCTTTTGAGTCGCAGCGTACGACTACGCCCAGTCCGAAACCTGTTCTAGAATAGATAAACATCTCCGGGGATAGACAAGTGCCTTTATTCGGATTACAGGTAAGCGGAAAATGTATGCGCCTACGTCGCGTACAATTGCCTAATATATTAAAGGGAAAAATCTATTAGGTACATGTTGTTCCAAGAGGAGAAGGCTCCATTATGTACACTTTCGTAAGTAGATTCTTTACCGAGCGCGCTACGACGCTGCATACGGCATAATAGCGCAGTTAATAATAATGGTAAGCCGATGGTAGCAGTGCAGAGATCGAGAGGCATTAGAGGTTTTTTTTAGTCATTATTTTCCTCGAACACAACTGGCTATCAAAGATAATGAGTGGTTGTATTAAACGAACTTAACTTGAAACTATTATACGGCGCAGATATTACCACTATCATTATCATCATCATCATCATCATCATCTCATTGTCAGAGAGAGTTCTATTCTCCGGTTGGACTTTTCACTGAGTACGTAGCAGTGGTCTTCTGGAAGCGATACGTTTTCACAATCTAGCAGCGAGATCTGGCTGCGCTGCTCGATGGTTGGTTGGCTGGCCGGTAAGTCGGTTTTCATTATTACCGTTCTATTCCGCGCTGAATATAAAATGGTCTTGGCGATCCCTCGGAAGACGGAACTGGATGCCGTCGTGTCCAATATGGCCGACCCTACCACTTTAATGACCATTTCAACCGATCCATTCGCTACACTATAATTACAACGCCGCTATTACTTCATGACTTCAACAACGCGATTTCCTCCCCCGGACTGCCGACGCGCTCGCTCGCTCGCTCGCTCGCTCGCTCGCTCCAACAACCATTTATTTTTGATTCAGTTTTTTTCTACGAAATAATCATCGTTCATCTTCATTCGGCGGTAACTTTAAATGAACTCCATTTCCGTACGTAGCGCCTATTCCCGGTTTCAGTGATAAAAAATTTCCGTTCGCTATATAATTTTCATGAACCTCTCCTCCGCCAGTCGGCGTTGCGAAGAATTTATCAATTATAAACGAGCAACGGCAGTGCGGACATTCGTCCAGCTGCTGCCCGCAGTAAAATTCGTCCAGCGTCAGACTAACTGTAGTCGCTCGAGTAGTTTTTCAGACGAAGAAGTTTGAAAAAGGAACGAAAAAAACCCGTACGGAATTGTTTTCGTTTATCGTTAAATTCTGTTCGCCGTGTATACTTTACAAGTCGCTATTGACGAATGACATTGACGCACGTTGTCGACAAACCAATCCGGATAATCAGCGCACAACGATTACATCGGCTGCATCAGAATTAACTATTATGCGACCGTATTCTTTCCCCTATTTTTGCTAGATTTCCTTTAAAACAGTCACTATTCCGATTATCTTAATAAAGGAAAAATATCTTTCCGTTTTCTACGACGTTACACTTCTTACCTATTTATTAGTTGTTTATTCACACAAAGGCGTTTTAGAAAATAATAGAAATAAACGATACGATAAAAGACATTTTTAAAACTATAGACAAGAATGGGGAACGTTACTAGGATGACGGCTAGGAACAAGGGTAAAAAACAAAACTCTAGCAATATAATATGAGGAATGGTGTAAGTGGCACGTAGAGAGTACAAAGGAGTAGAACTGTTGTTGAGGGGAAATTATGGCACGGATGTCCAGTTCCGAGACAAAAGACAGTACCCTGACAGTGAGTATTCCAAATTACTTGAAGCCGATTAACCAATTGCGGATCTAATCGCAATCTAGAGATGTGTTGGTTGCACGAAATTCGGTGATATTAAAGAGTGTTCCGGCATCGGTGTTGCGAGAATGATATTGCCGGAAAGAATTTTACCAACGCAAGATTCTGACGAATTTTAAAATCTTTCGCTTCCCCCGCGAAGATCGGCGGAGTTTGTTGCGCAAGAAGTGTAATTTCGAAAAATACGTACTGCCATCGTACGTAATAGAGACTACTGTGATGGACGACATTTTTAGGAAAGTGCCGTTTTGGATTTAGCGGTAACACGTCGTAGTCAAATTTTAATATAACAAACACGCTTAATAAGTTGCTCCCAACATTACGTGTGCTATTTTCTCTTTAATAAATTGATCTTTCGTAGGTAATAAGGACAAATTAATAAAGTTGATGAGAGAGGCCTATCGATTACACTTTCAGCGCTTTTAAAAATAAATAGATCTCGGTTTTTAGAATTCTCCGGGTTTGTCCATTTTTTTCTAATTCTTCTCCATACAACGCGATATACATATGTGTTCAACTAATCTGCAAATACAGGGTAGATTTGACTGTAGGTTTCATTTAATTTCGCTAAATGCTAAAAACAATGTCGGGCTAATGGCCGCCGCACATTCAGGAACACCGATAATAATTTGAACAACAAAAATCAACAATTTACGATAAACCGGGGGAAAAAAATTGAAAAACCAGCCCACGCCGCATATTCTCGTCCGAGCCGGGTTTAATACGCGATACTGCATTGACATATTTTTCATTATTCTCGGGGCTGAGTTTAATGCTTTTTGAGACTGTGATAAATAGCTTGTTTTAATGCTTTCATCTTTTGGATATAGAGTCCCTGATGACTCTAGGGGGGGGGGGGAAATCGAAGTTTGAGTTTTGATACAGTTGTGCATGTGGAGTGCGCTCAAGTTAGTGTTCTGGCAGCTTCCGAAATATTTAAGTAATACCGTAGTTGACTTTTCTAACATTGCGCATTCAATTATTTCCTTTCATATTTCACGCAATATAACATTAATTACAATATGACCATCATCGATTATATTTTTCAGCATTTTCGTTATTAGCGAGGATAGAGAATACTTTCGCGGGAATGATGAGATCATTTTATTCCGTCAAAACTTGCGGCTTTATTCGGTTAAGTTTTTTTTCGGATTCCAAGTTATAATTCCTCCGCGCACGAATGTAAAATGATGTACATTATTTAATCGATTATCGTTTCAAATTTATTGAACGAATAATAATAATAATAATAATAATAATAATAATAATAATAATAGTTTAAAACTTCATTTGGCTTTTTGATAATTAGAGAAATTTTCGACCATTTCTCGTTATCATCCGCAGTTTCTTTTTTCCGCGTATTTGAAATATTATTTATTGTTTTAACATCATTATTTATGTTTTATTAATTTTATATGTCTATCAGAAGTTCTTCCTAATGCTGGCCCCCGTCTGGCGATCCCGCCGGAAAAAAAAAGCGTTTTTCTTTTTTTTTCTTCTTCTACCTCATATTTCACGTATTTCTTGTGTAAGTTTTTAAAGTTTCCATTTGCGTTGTTCCCTTTACAATATTTACAGCATAGCTAACTGGAATTAAGTTCCCTATTTGTGGCCAAATGGTAAGCTACTTAGCCGCCAGGCCATAAAAAAAAATAAAAAAAAAAAATAAAAAAAAATAAAAAAAAAAAAAAAAAAAAAAGTTCCCTATTTATTCATTCCTTTTACTTGCGTAATTCCTCTTTATTCTTTCTTTCGTAAAACTACAAATTTTCATAAAATTCATTAAAAACCAGTTTCATCTTCATTAATTACCTCCGATCTGATAGTATTCCCGGCTAATTATTATTTACTTTTACCTCATTTTAGCTTTTATTTATTTATTTATTTATTTATTTATTTATTTATTTATTTATTTATTATTTTTGTTTTTTTCGCTCGACTTTCGCCCTTTGACCAGTTTTAAACTTTTATTTATTATTATCGCTGGAAATGTGTGTATTCAATCTTTTTACGCTTTACTAATTAAAAATTGTTTTTTTTTTTTTTTTTTTATATAATATGAACCTCATAAATAAGATACGTCAACGTAGAGAGAGCTGCCTAGGTAATCTAGTAAGTTAATTGCGTTTCGTTCGGATAGAATTTCCTGATGTTGCGCATTGAAACTTTTCAAAAATAGAAGAAAAAAAGAAAATCAACGTGAGCTTTTTTAATATTTCGTCAGGTCTTATTTCTTCTCTTTTTCCCATCTCTTACTAGTCTAACTCTGTTTTAGATGTTGATGTAAAGTTTGAAAATTTTGCAGTCGGGGGGCATTTCTCGAATAATCATCGCCTAGTATAAATGTTCCAACTGAAACTGTTGAAAAAATCACGATTACATTTAAGAATTCATCTATTGCCACACGAAATGATAACAGACTTTCGATCATCGTTTTCAGACTTATTTCGACTGAAATTCCATCACAAACGTCTCTTCTCCGCACAACGTGAATAGAACGATTTTACAATTGTCGTTCATTAGTTTCTCTGAAAAACTTATTTCTCACATCATATCCATTTTCATACTAATAAATTGTAACTCCTATCTCATTTAAATTGATACCGGGAAGTACTTAACATTAAAATAGACAGATTACGCTGATCTCGGTTACGTCTAATAATATGTACCTCTTACATTCGTGTATATTAAGAGTTAGAGGTGTTTTTATTCGCTAATTCTGACGGAAAAGTTCGTAATATATTTTTAAAGCTGCCGTAATTATTACAACTGATTTTATTACGACAGAACCCCGTCTAGTGACGATGTAGTTTCACGTAGCGGTTAGTCTATACGACGGTATTCGATGCACTCCTCTCTGTTTACTAGAAGATGATTGTCTACCATTTATTCTGCGCGGCCGGTATATTAGCCAGGGTGTATTTCTGTTTTTGCTATTTTATGTTGTTTATCCTTTTTTAAAAATCTTCAAATTTTGTCAATGTTTAATTTTCGCTAATACTTCGTGTTGCGGCACCACTAAAAACGTTTTGTTATCAAATTCGACGCAGAACTATTGCCAGCGGCGGATGCAATCATTTTTTAAAAACTTCGATCTTTTTGTTTTTTCTCGAGCTATCGTCAAGTTAGCCCCTAAACTAAATTTTTGCTAATTCTCCGTGTTATAGCGCAATATGAAATTCGTAATCCATTGGGCGCGCAAAACGAGCGAAATTCGTTTAGTTAAATTTTAAAATTTCGTCACGAGGAGGGGGCTAAGTTAACGTCGCTGCACCAGTGTGCTGAATGTGATCACGTTATCACTAATACAACTGTAAATTTTTCAAATTTGTGTTTTTTTTTGTTTTTTTTTTTTTTTTTGCGTATAACAGGGTAAAAATGAACGGCTGCCAAGACTAAACCCTATTTAGAAAAGAGCTATACGGCACCAAATGTTTTTAGGTCAGTTTTCGTCGGCACATTTAGAATCCTGAGAAAAATGTAAACAAAAAATCAGCCGCCATTTGTGAAGATTGACATTTGTCGTGCTGAAAGCTTCCGCAGGTCACTCTGATGATATTCTAAAAAGTTCGCTACATTAAATTTTGACGGGCGAGTAATGAATGAATCGGGTCGCGCATTTCCTGAAAGCGTTTGCAAATTTGGTTTGAAAGCCGAAATTTTCGTAAAATATCACTGTTTTGAGCACCTCTTCGCTGGTCGAAAAACCCGGCGATTCTGCCAAGATTGAAAGGTCTCGACAAGCCACGTCCGCGTAGCGACGCCAATTACGTTGTTCGATTGTAGCCGGATATTTTTATCAGTGTATTTTCTACAATTCCATATCGGCAAAGTTTTCTAAACAACTTGCTGAACACATGATGGTGACGACCAGAAGACCCGATTCAAAAAATGCCATCTGGACGCTTTATTAGGCTCAATAGGGGTGGTCCCAGACGACGAAATCCGTTCGAGATTTTCGTAATGCTGCGTGTCCTTCATACATTTCGGACCTAGCACGCCGTCCTAATGGCTCTGCTCCCGATACGGAATAAAAGAATTACGAGACCAACGATCGAACAACATCGTGAACTGCTTTAAATCACATCGCAAGCGGAGTTTGAGAGGCAATAATATGGTAAAATGGTAAGAAAGTATGATTCGGCACAGTGGTGCATATTTCGAAAAAAATAAAATAAAATCGAGAAACGGATCTACTGAGAATAATTTCTTTGTAGAATGAAATTTTTCGTAAAACCTTCGTTGTATCTTTATTTCAAAACACCTACAGCGAAGCGAAGAATCGTCGCACGAGCATTGCGCCTTATCAGTAGTAGGTTGCATTTCAATCTCGTCAGTAGACCCCGGTGTGAATTGCTCGCTGTACCGAGCAAACTCTCGATTGATGATAGGGCAGCCGTACTAAAAGTGGCCGCGAATGATTAAAAATAATTGTAAAATATCCGGTATAGATCGCGTCAATTTTTAAAATTGCGAAAGGACTTTTTTCAAATCAACTTTTTTTCTGTCGCAGAATTTTCAAAAGCTCTATTTTCTTCTTTTTTTTTTTTTTTTTAAATTTATAATGTACATTATTCGCATTCGGCGCAACTTACCATCTCCGTGTAATAATCTTTCAAAAAAAATGAAACGGTTAATCACGTTTCTATGATAAAACTTAAAAAATCATCGTTTTTCTTTAACCTTTAACTATATGTAGTAAACGAACTTTGCATTCCGTAATTATTAATTAAATCACTTTTGCAGGCATCGTTTAGCTTTGGTAGTGAAATTATCAGTGTTTCCAATTACAGAACGCCGACTGTCCACTTAAAATTATTTAATCCGATTACAAAAGATCGCTTCAACTATTTACATAAACGCTCAATTTTAAGATTTCGAACTAGCTACAGAAAGATAAAGTTTACTTAATCGATAATCCCTCAATATACGTGAAAGTAGCCTCTATAAAATATGTGATCTCTTAAACATGTCCTTCCGGCCTATATATATTATAATATATATATATATATATATATATATATATATATATATATATATATATATGTATATATATAAATATATTATATCTGTGTGCGTCTGTTAATATGTTTTCATTAAGTACAACTTGTTTACATTTTTTTTTTTTTAAAGAAAGAAGTTAAACGCCTACGTGCGCACATTTAAAATCTTAAAACGAGAATGTATCGTGCCAAAATTTACGTCACTGGCATATTAAAAAATATAGTAATTGTTTTCTAGTCAGTGAATCGGTTATATAATAATGATATTTCTTAAAAAAAACGTTACTTCTGGAAAGGTTTCAGCGTAAAACGGGAAACATCTCGATTTTGATTGCATCATATTGCCCGTTAAATTCGTAAAGTACAACGGTATATTATACAGGTAGTATGCGTAAAATAAGAAGTTTTTCTTATTAATTTCGTTAAAGATCGCGCACTGCCAACTCAAAAACAGACGCGTAAACGAGTTTATTATATTCCATTTTCATAAACGTCGGATATTCCAGTTTTCAAAACGTATTCGTCGAAGCTATAAAACATGTAAAAGGAATAACTTCTTTTTTTCTGTTTTCTCTCTCTCTCTCTCTCTCTCTTTCGGTTAATTAACTCTACTGAGGCTGAGAATATAACGATTTAATCGTAAAAATGTCTTATAACGCCTAACAATATTATGGCCTCCGTATCAGTTTCGTTGAACGTTTTTCATTGTAGTCGGGGCTCGATTACAACGAGAAGACTTATTATCATTACATGTTTGGGTTACAGGGTTAAGAGTTAATACAGTTTCCGTTCAATGAATAATAACATAAATTATGCTGCGAGATCGTTACTTTTTTTTTCTTTTCCAATGGCCACTTTCAGTCTTAAAAGGCGAAATGATTATGTGTGTCGCCGAATGAATTACGCGTACGCTTGTCGTAGTTGGCGCAGGTAAAAAGCCACTGTTATAAACTTTAATGGCAAAAGCAGTAAATCATAAAAATCAACTCGGGGATAATTGATACAGGTACACACGTTGCGCCGGCCACGTAATCGTAATGGAAAGTAATTAATTATTCGAGCAACTGTGTTTTTCTTCCGAGTAACAGTTTCCCCACGAAAATCATTCTTCGTAATGAAAGCGATACGCCTTCGATTTTCTTCGTAAACGATTCCCTCTCGTTGTTCACGCTGCTCTTTCTTCTCTCGCATACTAAATACGAATGCTGCGAAAATACGAAACGGCGTTAATCGTTGGAAAAACTTTTTTTTTAAATTACCCGTTCGGCCTGTTTAATCAACTTGCAAAAACCGGAACGCTTTGATTCGCAGGATAGCCGAGTAAAATTATTTTGCTGTTCTAATAATCGCGTAAAGTTAACAACTCTATCAACAGCGTATTGAAGGAACCCACAATTTCAGATAGATTGCTTCAGTGGAATTACACATTACTGATATTCTATTTCTGATTATTACGGTAGATCAGTATTATTCAGCTTATCTCTGATCCGATCGTTTTGTCATACGTGAACCACGAAAGTCTCATTGTACGGAGCTGGTTATAAAAAGTAAAAATTACTTGTTATATCCGATTTATTTTCAACAATTTTGTTCCGTTATTATTTTAACTTCATTATCGCCAATTAGACATTTCTCTTAAGACATATATAATAGTCGTATAAACAGATTAATGACAACGTCATTTAAAACGTTTCATTTCGTCCCATAACATTATGTATATATTGTATACGTACTGGTTAATTATATGTTATTTATTGACAACATCACTTTAGCCCGACCCCAAATCACTTTTTTTGTCCCAAAACGTTTCATGTATTGTACATATATAAGAAGATAAAGTTGTGACAGAAAAAGTAATTGAGGTCGGGCTAAGAATGACGTTGTCAGTTTTCTTTGTTCTATACGAAGTACAAAATTGGTAGAGCCGGGGGTCCTAGGTTGTCCCCGGGCCGGGTTAAGGGGTGGAGCCCCTTGCGGGGACGGAGAGCCGAGTTTACATATATATATATATATATATATACGGACGTAGCAAAATATTTCATGGGGGGTCAGAGCAAAAAAAAAAAAAAAAAAAAAAAAAAAAACACTTTTTAAAGAAATATCTTTTCGAGTGATTTGGTAGGACCTAGTATATGACAAACAAGGAGATCCAGAATTTAAAAAAAAAATGCATATATAACTTATGAATTTACATATTTTCAATGTTTCATTTGAATTTTTTAAAACATGTCGTGTTTGCGTTTCCGCACTAACACCTCCGTGATTTCATTGGAACTGAGCTTCGTCGCTAAATCACGATGAACACTCATTAAAAGCAAGACCGGTTAGTCGCTCATTGCCCATTTTGTTTCTTAAATCGGTTTTTAATCTTTCTAGACTCGAACAAGACCTTTCAGGAGTCGCGGCCGATACTGGAAGTGTGACCAAAATAATGATAAGTTTTTTTTATCAATGGAAAAAAATGTTTCATCGCATTGGTCGAGAGCTTCTGGAGCAGTGGCCGATTTCTCCGGCTGCAGATTGCCATACTTTGTGCCATAGTTCATATACATTTGAAAACTCCTTCGCATCACTTTCGCCCAAAAAAATATTTTGCAATTTTGCACAGACATTCTATGGTTTTCATTGTCTGTCTTTACTGGTATAGGAGAATTTATATTCTCTGGATTGCATTCATGATGTGGCTTGAAACGGGCATCCAATTGATCACATGATCGACAAAAGGGTAAAAAATTTTTTGACGATAGTATATTTCGGCAGTCTCCTCCCTTTGCTTTCCATTTGTTCTCGGGAACGGCTATTCCGGTTGAACCGATCGACTTTGCTTGCTCGAAAAGTATGGAGAACTCTTCTTCATTCCGGATATTTTTTTGAGATGTCTTTTATGGTCATGATATAATTGCAAGTTTTGGTCAAGTCTACGTTGACTTTCTGTACAGACTTGCAATCTTTTTAAGTACAACCAGCGATACAATGAATTGTTCTCTATTGCAGTCTGAAGCTGCTATGCCTGAAAGACGACATCTCTGCTAGCAGTATCTTGAAGTGCGCCAAGTGTTTTATTGCTGCAAACATTTCTTCGAATCTTTCCTAGCCACGTGCTTTTCAGTCCATCGGGATTCACATAGAGCTATACGAATGTGACGATCCAGTTTGATCTGAAATTTTTTGAAGCACGTTGTCCCGAAGTGGAGATTGTCGAAAGAAATTTATTACACTCTTTATCGTCCCCATGCAATTGCGAATCATGGGCATCTCACATGAATGCGCTAACACTAAGCTGAGAACATAAGCTGTACAATGGACGAACTGCGCCCTCCGGTAGTTTTCGGCGATCATTGTTCTCACGCCCCGTAACCGACCGCTCATCATTGCAGCTCCATCAAAATGTCTAGATTAGAAGATAACAGATGAGTGATAATTGCCACCGTTAATCCTTTAGCAGAAACATCTTCTATGGAAACGAATTCAATAAAGTCTTCCGGAATTACTGACTTTCCAGATGAGCGGTCTGCATAGCGCAAAAAACATAATGCCAGTTGCTTTTGGCCGGAAATATCTTGTGCTTCTTCTACGAGTATGGAAAAGAATCCCGCTGCTCTGACTCTTCCAAGTAGTTGCGCTTGAATAGTATCACCGCACAGTTTAATCACTTCATTCTCTCTATAGATGATGAAGTATACATGACCCGTCCATGTCGGGCTTGTGTTTTCAAATGATTTCTGAGAACTTCATCGGCAGACCTAGCGCGATATCGGAGAATTGCTCGAAAATTACCAGCATTATGTGACGGTTCGTCTAATCCTATCGGTCCGGAATCTGAGCTTCCTCGTAAAACTATTTCTTGCCTTGCACACAAAAGAATCAAAAACAGCCCCTTAATTTTTCAGTGTTCCCTTTCGAAATTTTAGCACTTTCGGCTGAGAATGAATCCGCAATATTAATGGCCTTTCCTTCCGTGGCCATTACGAAATCTGCTGTCTGCTGAAGAGATAGTTTATGGTATCCAGTGCTAGCGTGATTGTTGAAGTTTTCTAAAGCCTTTTTCCGGTTCGTAGAGGGCTTTACAGTGTGAATGATCCAAGTTCTTGACGTCCACGACCGGCTTCTGTTTTTCCAAGTAGGACACATACGTTTGCAAAGAGTAGTCCCCCCTTTAATAAATCTGAATAGATAAGCCATGGGTACGTGCTTAACCAATGGCGTTGAAAAGAAAGCTTCCTTATTCCAATCACGAGAAACTTGAAAGCCTCTGATGGAATCCATGGGTCTTTTAAGGCCCGAAGCATTTCTTCGTCATTTCTGGGAGGATCACAAACTTATTTCCCAATATCGTAATTCATTTGACACAGTTTTTTGACTAGTTTCTTTTTTTAATACATTTAAAACGTTGACGCCGACGTGTGGTACATTGGTGGACTCTTCATCTGGCGGCGTGTAACACCGGTGGTCCATTGATAAAAATTAATAATTTTAAATTGAAGAAGGAGGTATCCACTTCGACTGTACTTTTTTTTATTTTTTTTTATTTATTTTTTTTTATGTGTGTTACCTCAGAACTTTCTTCCAGGTGAACCGATTTCGATGATTCTTCTTTTATTTAAAAGCTGGTGGTTCTCACGTGGTTCCATTTAAATTTGATCAAGATCTGACCGGTAGTTTTTGAATTATCCTTAATAGTGCGGAAGATTGAAGCTTTTTTGGATGCTTTTCATTCATGATTGGTTTCACCGTCCAATTAGATTTATTGACTTAAAATACTATAAACTTGCCAAATTACCATGGAAATGTAGCTTTTGATGCTTCTATATCGTGGAAATGCAGTTCAAAATAAAGAAATCGATTTTTTTAAAGTATAAAATATGGAGAATAATGATGAAAAAAAAAAAAAAATGATTTTTAACAAGAAAAAAATTCAAACATAACGCTAAAAATGGTAAAATAAAATGCTCTTTTACAAAATATAAATACCGATACTTGAAGATTTACTATGAAAATTTAAAAATGCACTAAAAAGTAAAAAATAATTTCTCCCGATAAAAAATATACATATATCAGAGTGATATACCCTTAAAGGTGATATCGTAATTCTTATGCAACACTGATACCTTAATTAAAGTTGGCATCAAATTCATGTTATAATATCGAGGAACAATTTAATGAACATTTAATGCAGTTTTTAATTATTATTTTAACATGAATTTAATGTCGACTCTGATTAAGGTATTAACGTTGTATAAGAATTACGATAATATATCCACCTTTAAGGGTATATCACTCTGATATATATTTTCTAATCGGGTGTAATTATTTTTTACTTTTCAGTGCATTTTTAAATTGTTATAATAAACCTTGAAGTCGGTATTTATTTTTCGTAAGAAAGCATTTTTTAATTTTGAAATTCACACCTATAAAATTAAAAAAATCAACTTTAAATTTTATATTTATAAATTTGAATTTTTAAATTTTTTATGTATGTCGCCGCCCGATGAAGCGAAACGAAAAACAATGCACCAGCGTCATCGTGTTAATTTAAAATACCTTGCTATTAACTTTTCTAACGTACTTACCTTTCTTAAAATGTTTTAAACGCTGGATTTAAAATTTTTTCTTTGCAATGTAATTTAAAAACACAATTCAAAGTTTTGCAAGTTGATTTTTACAATAAATTTATATTATTTTTATTTTCTTTTAACTACTCGACTATATTACTCGTACGCGCAAATGCAAAATTAACTAGCTTTCAGAATGCAAGCTTGAGAGTAAAATTCATTTAGCTTGTCAGTGCTGTCAGGTGTCGTTGACCTGTGTTGTCAGTGTTGCCAAGTACCTAGCGCATTATTCCCAAAATATCCTAAAATGAGAACTAATGGCTTAAAATGAAATCGGGCAACACTAATTTCCGTAATAGTTTTGATGCGATTGGTCGCCACAAAAATATTCGTCCTTTCCGTGAACAACTCGCGAAAAAATTAACAGCGTAGCCTTTATGTTATACACAATTTTTTTTTTTTTTTTTTTTTTTTTTTTTTGACCCGGCTTCAGTTAACTATCAAGACCAGTTGATATAAGAATAATTCCAACTAATGAAAGATACATAATAATTAATTAGGAAAAAGGCTACAGACAACCATGACCGTAAATATTTAACATTACCCACCAAAGTCTGCATAAAATCATAGTGGAAGGGAAACTGTTGGAAGTTATTTTATATGGTAAGGTCAACATATCTTACTCTTCTAAAAATTTGGTTTGCTGGTAAAAACTAGCCAAGTCAAATCGTGAGCTTTAATTTATCCTAAATTAACCCGCTTCGTGTAAATAATTCGACTATTCAAATTTAAGAAGTTATATTTTTAAATTCGACTGAATGTAAACTGTTTCTCTACAAACGAGGTCTACGACCAATGTGGATTTACGGAATACATGTGTTGCACCCGGCCATTGAATCTACAAACCATTCAAACACTTTGAAACAAGATATCCTGGAATATCGTTAATACGTATTATTTTTTCCGCAATGAAATTCTGGAATTATTAGCTCCAAACGATAGAAGATTTTATATACGGAAGGTAAAAAAATTGACACAATCAACTGGTCCTAAACCCGAATAGAAGCCGACCATATTGAGATGCAATACATTATTACGGTCCAATCACCCAACAAAAGTTTATTAAGCATACTTTCAAATAATTTCCAATGATAAAAAGCCAGGGAATAGGAGGTAGAGAGTAATTATTCTTAGAAATAGGGACATTAATAAATTGTAAAGAAAGGAATTAAATATATTAAAAGGAGTTGAGAGATAGGCCTTGTAGATTCTTACGGATAAGGAAGTGTTGTATATCATCAAAATCCGGAGTGGGATTTTAATTCATTAATACCGAAGGCGGAAGTAAGGAAATGTTAGATAGAGGTTTTCTAAAAACGCATAAAAATGAAATAGAGGAATTGTCGCTTCAAAAAATAAGCTGAGAAAATTCGAGCCTACTCTACTGCGCCTTGGAACATCATCATGACATCAAGAGGTAACGATGTTGTTTTAACAAGACTGCTCATCGGCCATACAGCGCTAACGCACAAGCACCTCTTGGATCGTGCCGACGCTCCACTCTGCCGATACTGTGGTCAAGGTCCTCAATTCCAACTGCACCCAATATTCAACCTATTCTCCTACTACTATCCAAACTGCCTTATCCGATGATCCCCATGAAATCAAAAAAACATTATCATTCCGCAAACAAAAGAATATCTATATCTTAATTTAATCATATCTTAATATCTGGTGCCTTTGGCCACAGCAGCAGTACGCGACACCGAAAAAGTAAAAGAAAAAAAATCGAGGCTAAAGGTACATAGAAAGCAAAGAGGAAGATGATAATAAAAGAAATGGATTTCAAAGACATCAAAGCATCCGTAATCTGGTGACCGCTACAGTTAAAGTATAAAAGAAAGCGAACTGCGTAAACACTGTAACTCGCTGCAGTATAGCGGAAGTAATGTACAACTTATTGCAGTATAAAGCAGTAGCGATGTATGTCAGTCTCAAAAACATCATGACATGAGTGCACTAGTGAAAGACATTGAAATAAACGTATCTGAGCCGACAGTAAAATAGGCCACTTCAGTGTACATTCGACAATTAGGAAAACAAATGCTGCAATCAAATCTTCATGAAATTCGTCTGAGTGTCTCAAAATCCTCCGTAAACAAGAAGCAACAATAAAAACAGAAAGAAAGGGAAGGCATAACAATATGAAAAGAAGGAAGCGAAATACGTACATAAATAATTATAAAACACCATAGAGCTAAAAAAGGAAAAAAGAAAAGAAACAGAAACAAATGAGTGAAAATAAAAGGAAAATGGGCCCCCGGAATTTCTTTTTCCTTACTGAGTAAATAATTAAAATTATCGATGTTCTTAGATGCAAGAAGTCCCCCGGTAGCTTTGAATACGAAGTTGACAGATGGAAAACGAGCAAAAAACGAAGGATTAGGAGTAGCTAATTGTTCATGGAGAAAGAGTTGTCAGAGAAGACGAAAGTTCTATTAAGAAAAAGGAGATTAGGAAACTGTGAAGAAGATTTGAAGTAGGGTTTAGGATCAGAAATTTTATGGAAAATGGGCAATTTAAAACGAAGAGAGGATTTAGGATGCGAAAGAAATAGCGAAGAAGAGGACGTAGAGGATAAATTATGAGACTGGAAATAGTCGGATTAGTTTTTTCTTTTTTTTGAACAATATCAGTAAAGGAAAATTCTCAGGGAAATAAGATTTTTCTTTTTTAATTGACAGGCTTCACCGATGAACGTATTTTCAAACCCATTAATTTTTTAAATTCAAGTCATGTAGGCCTTCACAATTAAGGCATTCTAATTGTACTTGAAGACTACTAAAGTACTCATTAGCTCGTGCGAATGGCCGAATTTATCGCAAAGATATTTACTGTGGTATATTTTTTCCGTGTGATCAAAACGTATGCAAGCACGACACTGAATAGCAGATCTTAAGGCTCCACTGTACATCGAAGATGAAATAATTGAACGAACACTGGGATTTTATGTGAAAGGACTTTAATTTCCATTACAGGGATGAGACAAAGTTCTCCAGCCAGTCTTTTTTTAGAACGCCATATAGGAATAAGTAGAACCGGTAAATATGGTACATCATTGAGAAGGGAATTTCCAAAGATATCGATCCGAATATCCTGACGAACAATAACACACAAAAATAAAAGCGTACCTTTTTTTCTATTTTTTTTTTTTTCTTATTATTGGTCTCGTCAACCAGGAGACCTTCACTCAGCAACAATTAGAAACAGAAATGAATATCAGTTATATTTTGATGTGGTCAGACATTGCTAGCAGGAAGGAACAAACAATGGGAACAATATGTGGAGAAGGAAAAGATATAGGAGGCCCAATACGAAGTCGGAATACCAATTTGCAGCAAATTAGAATAGAAAGCAAATCATTTGATTGCAAGAGATCAACACTTAATAAACACACGATCAGCATAAATATGTTCTTCGTTTGGGTGGAGAAGATAATATGCAGGGGAAAACGACGAAAACCGAAAACGAGAGGAAGATAATAAAGTATGGTTTAAGAACGCGGACGAATAATGGAAACAACAACTGAACAACGAAGTGAAGAAAACAGATGGAGACGAGGAATTGGCAGGAAGACTAGGTTAGGCAGACAGATAAAAAGAACAATTGTTGGAAAAAGAGGGAAAACTTAAACATTCGATAATAAAATCTGAGAAGAAAACTTTTACACAGAGCGGAAGGAGATTAGAGGATGGGATTTTTCTTAAGAAAAGAGGTGGGAAGAAGCAGCAACCCGAATACCAAAGAATCCGCTGTTTCATTATCGGAAAGATGCCCGAAAGACTGTGGGAACCCCCAACAGCAAAAATCAATTTAAATGAAATGGAGAATAATAAAATCACAGAAACTATCAGGAAGGGGGAATAAATTGAAGGGGACGGACATGGAATCTGATATAATTAGGAATTTCGAAAAAAAGGGATGATTGGAGGAAACGAAAATAATGGAACGTAAGGCAGTCATTAAATTGTTTATGAATATGGAACAGATAGGAGGTAGACAAAAAGATTCTGAAAAATCAGAATTTGGGAGAATAAAAGAGCCATCGACACCACCCGACCTCTTCGAAACATCTGTAAATACAATTACATAAGATGGCGATGGAGATTTTTGATAGCACTGTGGAATTCCTGTCTAATTATGGCCTGTGGTAGAAATTTGGAATGCGTCGGTATAGTAACCCCTCCGGGGGATCATCGCCTTAACGTGGCGGAGGGGTTTGTGTACTCTAAAGAATCTGAGAGCTATGCCAGCGGTAGTGTATTCTACCAGAAGGGCCTCCCAAGCTGGACAGGTCTCAGAGGAGGAGTCAGACAAAGAATGATCCCTGGTAGTGGAAGCAGCACTACCAGTATTGACAATCGGTGGAGAACAGAAGTTTGGTACAGCCATTGTGATCAAGTAGTTAGCAAGCACGGAGCACATATTGCTGAAGTGGTTCTAACACTGCGATGAGGAAAGCAAAGGAAAACTACCTCATTATTTTTCCAAGATTACAACCATGCAAGTTCACATAAAGAAAATGGATATGCCATACGATCCGGCTGGCAACTGGCGCCAAAGTAACGGTGGGGCTTTTGGCGAGAAATATGCGACTACCCGTACAATAGTAGGTAACCAGGCTTTGTACGACATATATGCGACTGGAAAAAAAAATAAATAAGAAACCAGCAACAGTAAGTAAAGAACCGAATCATAAAAAAGAAAAATTAAAAATCGGAACGTGGAACGTAAGATCTATGAAAATATGCGGAAAATTGGAAAATATAAAAATTGGAATTGAAAAGGAATGAAGTAGATATATTAGGAATATCGGAAACAAGATGGGAGGATAATAATGATTTCTGGAGTGACGAATATCGAGTATTGCACTCGGGACAAGAAAACGGAAGAAATGGAGTGGGCATTATTTTAAACAAAAAAAATGGGGTAATAAAGTTAACACATACCTACAGGTCAGCGATAGAATAATTCTGGCAAAGATAAATACAAATCCAACAGATACAGCAATTATACAGGTTTATATGCCCACAAATAAATACGAAGACGAAGAAGTAGAAGAAATATATAAACAATTAGAAGAAACCTTGGAATATGTGAAACCAAAAGGAAACTTAATAATATTGGGTGATTGGAATGCGGTAGTTGGAAAAGTAAAAGAAGGAGAATGGGTTGTAGGTTATGGATTGGGCAATCGAAATAAAAGAGGAGAAAGACTTATAAACTTTTGTAAAGAAAATGAATTGATAATGGGAAATACAATGTATAGACATCACCCAAGAAGAATATACACTTGGAAATCACCAGGAGATAAAAATAGATACCAAATAGATTATATATTGGTTAAAAAAAGATATAAAAATCAGATAAAACAGTGTAAGACATATCCAGGAGCAGATATCGGAAACGACCACAACATGGTAATAATGGAAACACAACTAAAATATAAAAAAATAAGTAAAAAAGGGGGAACAATTATGTAAGATGGGAAACGAGAAAACGAAGTGATGATGGAACAAAAGAATGAATATCAAAAAGAAGTAAAAAAAATATTGAATGAACAAATGAATACCAAAACCACTGATGAGAAATGGAATCTATTAAAAGACTCAATAATAGAGGCAGCAGAAAAAACGCTAGGAAAAGAAGAAAAAGTCTATAGAAAACCATGGATTACAAATAAAGTAATTGAATTAATGGAAAAGACAATTTAAGAACGTAAACACAGTGAAAGGACAAATTACCTACAAGAGTTACAGGAATAAAGTGAACAGGGAAGCAAAGAAAGCAAAGATATTATATATAGAAAATCAGTGTAAACAAATAGAGGAAAATATCATAAAAGGAAATATAGAGAGCGCATATAAACAAATACGAATAAATTTTAGAGATTTCAAAAACAAAACGAATGGAATTGAACTCGAAAATAAAAAAATAGCTGTAGAAGACGACGAAAAAGCGGAAAGATGGAAAAGATACATAGAAACTCTGTATAGTGAAGATAGCGAAGAAAATAAAAATAAGAATAATAAGCAAATAAAAGAAGATTTAGAAGGAAACAAATCGATAGATAATGTAGGACCAATAATAACTATAGAGGAATTTCAAAAAGCTTTAAAGGAACTTAAGATAAAGAAAGCACCTGGATATAACAATATTAACAGCGAATTACTAAAAGCTTTAGATGAAGGCACAAAAGGAAGGATATATAAGTTAATCGAAGAAATATACGAAAGTGGGGAAGTTCCCAATGATTACAAGTAGGCTAATAATGATACCTAAAAGAAACGGAACGAGAAAATGCGAAGAACACCGCACAATCAGTTTAATAACACACGGTTCAAAGATATTAACAAAAATTATACTAGATAGAATTAAACATAAAATCGAACAAGAGCTAAATGAAGATCAGTATGGCTTCAGAAAGGGTAAAGGAACCAGGGAAGCAATATTAGGTTTAAGATTAGTAATAGAAAAGAAAATAGAAATAAACCGGCCAATTTATACTGCCTTTGTGGATCTTGAAAAAGCGTTTGATAGATGTAACTGGAAGTTGCTCGATGAAATACTGGAAACAATACATATAGACAACAGAGATAGAAGGATAATAGAAGCATTATATGAAAATCAGAAAACAATAATAAGGATAAAAGATATAAGAAAAAGAAGCAAGGATAAGAAAAGGGGTCAGGCAAGGTTGCAGCTTATCTCCTACGCTGTTTAATATATACATAGAACAAGCGATAAAAGAATGAAAACAAAAATATAGTAACGGTGTTTCAGTAGGCGGTATAGAAATAAGTATGTTTAGATATTCGCAGATGATATCGCAATAATAGCAGACAGCGAACAAGAACTAAGGTGCTCACTAGATCAGATGAATCAAATATTTAAAACATATAATATGAAAATAAATAAAAAAAACAAAACAACAATAATGAGATGTAGTAAAGAAAAAGATAATAAAGAAATAGATATAAAAATAGACGGAGAAAAATTAAAACAGGTAAAAAAGCAAAGATATCTGGGAAGTATAATAACAGAAGATGGAAGAAGTGATCAAGATATAAAGGAAAGAATAGCAATGGCAAAATTAGCATTCTAGAAAAAAAGAAACTTCCTGACATCTAGAAATATTCAAAGAGAATTTTTTTTTTTTTTTTTTTTTTTTTTTTATTAAAAAAAAACCCCACTTAAGTGGTTTTTATTACAATCTGTTCGGTTCACGAACATTCAGTAATACTCTAAATTAATTGTATTATTATATATGCACTAGGATTCCCAGTGGACGATCCTGCATTTTCTTGTATTATATTTTTTCTTCGGTTAATTCATGAGGTTTAGTTCTTTTCAACCGCCTGACTTCATCCTGATCAGACAGAAGCTGCCTCGCCTCTGTGTTTACATGCTTTTGCAGCCTTAAACAGTGCATTCTTGCCAGTTCCTTTATCACCTGCGAAACTTCTGGCACATGAAGATCCCGATGAATATCATCGTTTCTTTCATATTGCCTGGCATTAGTGATAGTCCTAAGCACTTTGTTCTGGAACATCTGGATTTTTTTTACGTTGGCTACTTTAGCACAACCCCAAAGCTGACAACCGTAACTCCACGCTGGTTTTAGTACTTGATTATAAACCAACAATTTATTGCTCAGCGACAGAATACTCTGTCTTCCAATAAGCCATTTCATCTGCAACATTTTCAACTTCAGTTGTTCTACTTTTTTATTAATATGCATAGACCGGTTCAATCCCGAATCCAAATTCATACCTGGATATTTCACGCATTTTATATTGGGTACAATTTTTGAGTTAATTTCAATCGGACAGTACTGGATTCTTCGATTTGTAAAGTTAATATGTACTGATTTTTCTTCATTAAGGTTTATTTTCCATTTTCTTGTCCACTTCCAAATGTTTTTGATGTGGGACTGCACGTTCATAGTTGATTCTTCTATATTATTTCCCATAGCCATCACAGCTGTGTCGTCTGCAAACATGGCCGTTGTGACATGCTCGTTAACAGGAATATCAGCGGTATATAATAAATATAAAATTGGTCCGAGGACACTTCCTTGCGGTACTCCTGCTTGTATGTCTTGCAATTCCGAGTATTCATCATTATGCTTTATTCTAAAATATCTGTCAGTTAGGTACGATTCAATAATTCTGCAAACTTTAATTGGTAATATCTTCTTAAGTTTAATTACCAATCCCTTGTGCCATACCTTATCAAACGCTCGCTCCACGTCAAGGAACACCGCTGTACAGATCTTCTTTTCTTCTAGACTTTTTTCAATTATTTTTGTTATTCTATGGATCTGATCTATTGTAGAGTGTGCTTTTCGAAATCCGAACTGGTGATTGGGTATATAATTCTCTATTATTGGATTCAATCGTTTCAATAATAATTTTTCAAACAACTTAGAAATAACGGGTAGCAAGCTAATTGGTCTATATGATTTAATATTTGTCTGTACTTTCCCGGGTTTAGGTAGCATAATTATTTGAGCTACTTTCCATAGTTGGGGAAAATATCCAATTCTTATTATAGCATTAAATATTTGAGTTAGTGCCATTATGCCTTTTTTTTTGAAAATTCCTTTAGTATTTGTACCGAAATTAGACCAAAACCGGGAGATTTCTTTACATTCATATTTATTTTTATTTCATTATATATCTCTCTAGGTCTAAAATGTCTCAGAGATCCATCTTTCCCTTGCTGATACACAATGTTTTTATCATCATCTGTTGTATCAAGTGTAAATACTTGTTTTAAATAATTCGCAAATTCATTAGCTTTGTCTTTGTCACTTCTTATCCATTCGTTATTGCCTCTTTTAATAGAGAAATTTTGCTGTTGTGGTCTATTAATGTGCATTTTGTACCTTTCCATAAAGAACAGTTCGTCTCTTGTGTAGGGGAGAAATTCTCTATGTAGGTTTTAAACGTGTTTTGTTTGAATTTAATTACCAATCTTTTAATTTCCTGACTTAGTTTGTTCAGCTTGGCTTTATCTGTTTTTTCCTATGTTCTATGAAAAATTTTTCTAAACTTTCTCCTTTCCTTGATTTTTTCTAAAATATAAAACGGTAAATTTTGTTTTTTACTACTATATTTTTTTACGGGTGTAGAATTCCATGCAGCCTGCTGTATTGCATCATTAAGCTGCATGACAGCTATATCTATCTCGTCCTTAGATTTCAGCGATAATTTTAAATCAATGTTTTCGTCCAACAGCTTCCTGAACAGATCCCAATCGGTTTTTTTATTGGTAAGTGTAGCATATGGTTGCTTTAGGATTATCGATTTACTTACGGTCATGATCACTGGAGAATGATCAGACGCAAAATCATCATTGTCGTCAATATCTATGTTTCCTTCAGTAATTCCCTTAACAATAAAGAAGTCTATCAAATCAGGTAACTTATTCTGATCAGTCGGCCAATAAGTTGGTTTCCCTGTTGAATAACATTTGCATCCCAACTTTTTTATTGCCTGTAACAACTGCTTTCCTCTTCCTGCGGTAACTCTTGAACCCCAATATGTGTGCTTTGAATTAAAATCACCTCCTATGATAAATCGAGGGCCGAGCATGTTAAAATAATCAGCCCATACGTCAAATTTTATCTGGTTACCAGGAGGACAGTAAACCGCTGATACTACTAAACCTCCATTCTTAGTATCCATTTTAACATTTGTAGCTTGAATTTGATTTGTACTAATTTCTCCTGGTACATGGTGCTTTATGCTATTCTTAATTAGTATTGCTGCACCTCTGCGCCCACCTCCATCAGGATGCATAGTATTGTACAAACAATAACCATTAAATTTGATAAAAGTATTTTGCGCAATATTCGGTTCAGATATTAATAATACATCGATTTTTTCTTTTACTAAGAATATTTCAACTTCGTGGCGTCTATGTTTGAGCCCATTTACATTAAATGTTGCTATCTTTATCAAGTTCATTTATCGTTAGATTTATTCAACTTCCTTTCTATTGAATTTAATCTATCAAAAATTCTATTTATTCTCTTTTCCTGTTTTTCTAAAAACATTTCTAATTTTTTAATAAGGTTTTCTGACGATTTTTCTTTTTCATCATTATCATCAGCGTTAATTATCTGATGATTCATGTGCTCTTTTTGATTGTCTTTATTAGAACGATCTCTAATCACATCACTATTTTTTTGATCAGTTTCCTTATTTCTTTGTGGTAAGGTATTTTGCTCTTTATTACCAATGGGCAGTTTATTTCTCTTTTGGAGAGCAACTGCTACTTCGCATCCTCTATAACTAGCAGGATGCTGTTTCCCACACAATGCACATCTGCACTCCTCACCTGGCTTTTTTGTACATTCTCCTGTTAAATGGGAGCCTGCACATTTGACGCATCTAGGTTTACGACAACATCTATTTTTTACATGGCCATAGGCTTGACATCTCTTACATTGTGGCATGCCTTTGGGATTTCTCCATGGTTCGTTTTGAACAAGCATATGACATATATTTTTAATATTTTTAATTTTTTCAACGTCACACTTGGCATCAAAATCAATCGCAAACATCGGTGTTGGTACTCTAGTTTTTATCCTTGTTTCAGCATCACTTACTGTTTTCCATATATTGCTGATTTTTAATACATTAAATCCTTGATTTAATAAGTCTTCCCTTATAGTGTTTTCTTCCATATTTGATGGCAATCCTTTAATTACCACTTTGATTGGTTTCACACTATCTAATAAGTAAGTATGGTATTCAAAGTTATTTTCAGATAAATGTTTTTCTAATTTTTTCTAATTTTCTACCGTTTCAACGTTTACTCTAACTTGATTTGCCGGCAGTTGTTTACACATAAATTAATCACCTACAACTTGCGTGATTACATTTGCTAGTTTTTTAAAATCCGAAACATTAGCCACAAAAAATGGTTTTGGTTTGCCTTGATAGCGAAAATGAGGAACATCGGTTTGTATATTTTCCGGTGTTCTTATACCTCTTTTTTTATCCTTTCTCTGCGGAGGTGTAATTTCACTTCCCTTCCTTTTATTATTAGTTTTATTTTTTTTGACTAACCATTCAGTCTCTTTGACTATTTCATCTTCATCAGTATAATACTGTTTGTCAACTTCAGACTTCTCTGAATTTATTTTACTAACCGACAGTAATTCTATCGTTTTCTGCATTTTCTCTATTTCATTCAGCAGCTTGCTAATTTGTATCTGTAACTCCTCATTCTGCTTTTGAAGCTTTTTATTCTGTTGGAGTAATTGTTCATTCTGTGTCACATTTGTAGGTGACTGCACTGCAGATGCAGGTGCAGCACTTGATGTACTTTTCATAATTATATTACCGCGTCAATTAAATGTTAGTAACATAATATTCTTAATCTAATTGTTAATTTGGCTCGGCTAATGCCGTATACCAAAGTAATAAACGGAATAATCTCACCGATGCGATCGTAAATTAAATATATTCTCTCTTGTTTAATAATACCGTCAGCGTTTCTCACTCGGAAGTTTCATCGGGCGAGCATGTTACACAATTACATTCCACTACGAACTTTGTTTCGTTATATCAAAACAATTTAAACGAACGCGTGTTGTCAAACTACCTCGACGTTATTCGATATCAACTGGTCAAAGAGAAATAAAGAAAAAATTTATTAAAGTATTCGTATGGAGTATAGTACTATATGGTTCAGAAACTTGGAATTTGAATCAACGGTTGAGCAATCAACTGGAAGCATTCGAAATGTGGTGCTAGAGAAAAATGGAGAGAATATCATGGACAGAAAAAATAGAGAAATAAAGAAGTATTAGATAAAGTTAAAGAGAAAAGAAGTCTATTAAGGAAATTAAAGGAAAAAAGATCTAAATGGATTGGACATATATATATAGAAATAATGAATATCTAACAGAAATAATAGAAGGAACCATGGAAGGGAAAAGACCAAGAGGAAGACCAAGACAGAAATACATAAAACAAATAAAGGAAGACGTGAAGGCAAACAAATACGGAGAAATGAAGAAAATGGCTTTATCCAGGAACTTTTAGAACATGGCTGTCCACCAATCTATCATATAGATTGAGGAATTAAGAAGAAGAAGGTATAGTAAACATTTCAGGAGGATGGCACAGTTCCGTGAAATTAACAGAGAAATAGGGGAGATTGTTAAAGGAATTTTGTGTCAGGGGGAAAAACGAATTAAGCCGAAAAGGGATGAGGGGGGATATAATAGGAGTTTTTCTAGTAGAAACAGAAAGATAGTAATGGATAATAGTGGAGGACATGAGTGGAAGACGCTTGGCAATAGGGGTGGTGCATCAGATTCAGCAAGAACTGCTGGAATAGGAGAGAATTTAAGAGCACCAAAGCATAGACGAAGGCATGAATTTTGAATTTAGAGAGTAGGGACTTGGAAGCACAACCGTAAATAAATGAACAGTAATCAGGTCTGGAACGAATGACGGGGATTTATAAAAAGAAATAAGCATATAAGGGGATCACCACCGCATTTGGTTGGAGATAGGGCCTTCAGCAAGTTTAGCCTTTTCATTGCAGAAGAGAAAAGATATTTGATGTGTTCGGAGAAGGATAACCGACCGTCAAGGAAGATACCAAGATAACAAAAACAATTAACACGAGATAGGGGTGTATTTGCTAGGAATAGATAGACAGAAGCGAGATTATAAGATCGTCGAGTTAATACGACGTAACGAGATTTAGTAGGAGAAACAGAAACGTTAATTGCGGAAAAGGAATGTTCCGACACTGTAAGAGACGAAGTAAGTGCTTCACTGGCTAATACAATATCAAGCGTACTTGAAATAAAAGCCTTGAATTTGTGTTTTTATATTAAAAAAAAAAAAAAAACAAAAAAAAAAACTATCTCATCTAATAGAAAGTATTTTGCTAAAAAAATATCGTTAAAAATATAACCGAAGCTTGTTCGTACCGACCCGCACCATTTCACAGATTGCAATAGTTTTGCGAAATAAAAATTTAACAGCCGAAATTGTACGTAGACTACCGATATTTTTATTCGAGAGAGATTCTAGCATAACCCGAATACTACCTGGTGAAATTACAGGGGAGAAACGATCGACATTAGGCGCAGTTAAAAAGTTATTGTTAGTAGCGTTATTACTTTGGTTGGTAATGTAATCTCATTCTTACTACTGCTAAAATAAAATATCGCCCTTTCTTCGGTTCCATTTTCCACGGAATAGGTTCGGTGCAGTTTTCCTTCTTCAAATAATGTCACATACTCGTTGGAATATTAAACATTTCAAAATCTGACCTCCCCTTTAACTTTTTCATTTTTCCTACTTCCAATTATTCGGGATAAAATCAATATTGCTGCAGCGAAAGTTTAACGAGTTCTGACGTCAAGCGCTCGGTGCCTTGACTGCCTTTGTGTGACCGTGTTTACGATTGTTTTCGAGATATTAATGCGTCACAAAATTTTATCTTTCTTATTTCAACTACGTTCGTTATTTTTTTTTTTTTTTTTTAATTTTTTTTTTTTTTTTTTTTTGTGCGCGCAGTTAAAGGACTAAAATTGATGAAGCTATAAATTACACAGTGTCCGAATATTAATGACTCGCTATATGCGCTTTACTAAAATTATTATTAAAAATTGTAGCGAACGAAACCTACTATCGCATCATATTAATAATATTACATGTACGAGGGTGGTTCAAATATAAACCGGAATTTTTAAATAAACGCGCGAAAAATTTATTGTAGAAAAAGTGGTTGCACTGGCAGTTAGACCGGTTTGTTATGTAGAGCAATTAGAACCGCGTCGTAACGTCACTTTTTAGTGTAGTTAGAGCCATGAGTGAAAAAGAAGTACCAGTGTCGTCTGTTGCGCAACGCATCATTATTCGTTTTTTAGTCAAAGACGACGTAAAATCCGTGGAAATTTACCGAAAATTACGCGAACAGTTCGCGGATGAGTGTCTCTCCAAAACTCAAGTGTACGAGTGGTGTTCCGCGTTTCGAAAAGGACGTGAAGTGGTGTCAAACATAGCACATGCGCGGCGCCCAAAAACCAGCATTACAGATGAACACGTCAAAGCCATCGCGAACAACTCATTTTGGCTGACCGACGCGTCCGTGTACGCGATATGACCGACGAATTGGGCATCAGCATAGCTAGTATTGAGACAATAATTCATGATCGGCTAGGTTATCGCAAAATTGCAGCCAGATGGGTGCCAAGACTTCTGAATTTTGAACAGAAATTCACTCGTTGGGAAGTTTGTACGCGTCTCCTGCAGCGGTATGAAGAGGAAGGAGAGAATTTATTGCGGCGAATATTCACCACGGACGAAACTTGGGTGGTACACTACTATACGCCGGAGAGTAAACGCTCGTCTATGGAGTGGCGGAAGAAAAAAGAGGGAGCGCCAGTCAAAGCGAAGGTTACACAGTCAGCTGGGAAGGTGTTGTGTACCGTGGTGTTCTGGGACATGAAGGGAGTGATCGCAGTCGATTTCCTAACTGAACAACGTACTGTGACGGCGCAGTATTACAGTAACCTCCTAGAAAACACAGTCAAACCGGCCTGTCGAACAAAAGGGCGCGAAATTCCGATCCGTAGTGCGATACTGCTTCAAGACAACGCCAGGCGGCCACATACCGCTCGGCTCACGATGGAGACATTGGCCGAATTGGGCTGGGAAACACTTGAACATCCTCCTTACAGTCCAGATTTGTCGCCGCCTTGTGATTATTATTTGTTTGGCCCGTTGAAAGAAGCACTTGGTGGACAACGTTTCGACAGCAACGATGAGGTGGAATCGTTCGTGCGCAAATGGCTATGTGACAAACCGCGAGATTTTTACGAAAAAGGAATAAAAAAATTGCCAGAGAGGTGGAAAAAGTGCGTAGCGTGCGAGGGGGGTTATCTCGAAAAATTGTAAAAAATATAAGCACTGTAAGTATAAAATAAAAAATTTTATGACGAAATTCCGGTTTATATTTGAACCACCCTCGTATGTTAAAAAATATGGAAAAAAAAACAAAAAAAAAAAAACGATAATTTCAACTGACCTAAAATCCAGTTGTAAGATGGGCGAAACAGCTGGAAACACAATTTAGTCTTAAAGAACAAAAGAACAAAGCGAAATCGGCGGGCTAACGTAGAAAAATAAAAACTGTAAAAGTGACAATCGAACACGTAAATAAAAACTTTACTTTTTTTTTTTACCCCCCCCCCCCCCCCCCTTGGGTTTGCTAGCAAAGAGCATTAGCCCAGCAAAAAGGAATAGAGATACATGGAATAGACTAGAAATTATATTTTAATTCTGTCGACAATGGAATCAAGGAACACCCCTAGGACAGGAACAACAGAGATAGTAGGTAGAGGAAGAACATAAGAGGCGTTGAAAGGAGCAGGAAGACGAAGCTTTAAAAGATGATAACAAAGTGTAACTCACGCTCGCGAGATAAACCGGAGCACTCGAAGAGCATGTGATTCGCATCACAAACATACTGGGAACCTTCAGGATCCAATGGGTAATTACGAGAAGCAGCCAAAGAAAAGCGATTTAGCGAAAAAGGAAAGAGACTATGCGAGAAACAGAGGCGAGATAATTTAGTAATTATGGACCGACGCAAACTGGGAAACTCATAGAACCAAGGACGAGAAGAAGGAATACAGAGTTAATCAAGAGATAAAAGGAATTAGGATTAGCGAAAAGAGATACATAAACTTTACTATTTCAATAAAACATTCGGAAATTTGATGAAAATAATGAAAAAACCATCTACGAATATGCGCTGGCTCTGCTGTTGGTGAAATTCGGAGGGAGTAACAAAAAATCAAAATAAAAAGATTGTTCAAATTTATCCAGACTTTTCGAAAAACATTGCTGAAAATATTAAAAACTGCACACGCAAAAACCATTATTCCAGAACACCGTGAAACAAGTACCGAAAAAACTGCTTAGAAAACGTCAATTATCGCAATTCCGAGAAGACGCCATTAATAATAGAAAATTGAAAGATTTTGACAACGCGGCATTTCGTTGAAATCCGAATTTCCCTTTTTTTGCGAAACTCATTCGGCTTGCTCAATTTACCGTTAACAAAGGTGCTATATAATTATTCCGTAATTTTCACCTGCCTCTTTTAATATTTAGCGCTCTTCTACTGGAAGATATGTAGCAGATTTTAAACTAATACAAGCGAAAACGTTTTTTTTTTTTTTTTTTTTTTTTTTTTTCATTGCGCCGAGAGGTATCATAAGCAATGAGGATCTCTGGTGTACTTAAAGGTGGAAAAGAAGGGAGGAGGAAATAGGGAAGGGGGAGGAGTGAGGAAGGCGTGTGGATAAGGCAAGGTAGGACAGTGAATAATGTGGTGGCCTCAGTAGGACAACAGATTAGGATTGAGGAAAAGCGGACGCTTCGTCACAGAGAGGTTACATTAAACGACGAAATCTACATAAGAGCGATAGTCAATAGTTCGAGTTTACTAGGTGATCGGAAGCGCATCCCGACACCACTTTCTTCGTTTGAGCCGTCTGGGAGGATTTCCAGGAATATTTAACTGGTACATTCGGCTGATATACGGATTTGAGCTCCATTGCAGCTTCTCGAAGAATTTTTTGTACTGCTCATCATAGGTGTTCCTGACGAAGGATACTTGTAGATCCGTGTGCAGCGTTAAATTTGAGACATATCTAGGCGCGGAAGCAATGATCCGAAGTATCTTCGACTGCTCCCTTTGGATTTTGGCTAAGTTGGATTTTGCTGTTGTACCGTACAGTTCAAGTCCATACTTCCAAATGGGCAGCGAAAACGTTTAACGCGGGTAATATTAAAAAATATATCTAAAATATACGCGCTAGATTTTGAGGAATTTTTAACATCTACCCAATGTGAAAAGTTAAAATTAAAGAATAACCGAAACATATCTATGTAGATCTTAAGAAAACAAGGAAAGGAAGAAAAAACATTTTTCAAGAAAAGTTATGCGATAAATTAAGATGGGCGGATTTTCAGGAATGCTAAAACTTGTCACCCAATGAGATAACAATATGCAGCTTTCAAAATTTACTTACGAGAGTCTGTATAAAAATTGATTTTTTCCAGCTTTTCGTCTATTTATATTAACTGTTTCAGTTCTAGTGGGATAGGTGGTTATAACCCGAACGTAATAAAGAATAAATATTAAATTTGACAAATTTCCTAAAACATGGAAAATCGCTAGCAGCTTGATTTTCAGTCGACTCTGGCATTTAATGGTTTCATGCCGTTTTCTGTGTTAAGTGGCAGAAAAGAATTCCGTTAATATTCGCACGCAATGCTTTCCAAATTATTAACTCGGTTAAATTGGAACGACCGGTCGGTCTCAATAAGTTTCACTAAAAGCGTTTTATCAGATGTGCGCGCGAACACATGCACTCGTGCAATAAATTCGTCCATCGTTTCCATAAATTAGCGACTAATGAAAAAAACTGATTTCGAAAAATCGAGAAACTGACTGTTTTTCTACATATCGGAACATTCTCTGTATCGGTCTCCATTCGGTTAATAAATCCCCAATTAAACTGTCGAAAAATCTTAAGCAGATTCATGGAAAAAATCATCCTCTTCTTCCATATGTGATATATTTAAATTTTCTGCTAAGATTAAAGAATATTTTTAATTTTTACGGTTTCAAAAAAAAAAAAGGGGCGGGGGGAGGGGGTTATATATATTTTCTTTTTACGCTTTTATACTCGCGTAACTTTTGACTATTTAGAAGCATTCGAAAAGCCCCTTTGTTTATTCGAAAGTAAATCAATCAATTGTGGTCCCGCATGAGTACCGGATTGAACTCAGTAGTCATCGAATAACGTAAAAATACAGAGATGGGAATTTTTATACTCGTATAACAATTAGCTTTTGAAATATTATCAATTATCACGGATAAATATAGATCGGAAAAAAAAAGAACATTCCAATGGCTTTAAAACTTTAAAACAGTGTTTTGTGCTATAGTAGTTAAGAAGCTGTTTTTGTTTTGTTTTTTTTTAATTAATCAAAGTCTTTTCGTCACATTAGAAAATGCAAAAAAAAAAAAGAAAAACGAACTCGCAAAATTTTAAAATTTAAGAGTCCATAAAGACTCGCATTCAACCTATTACTTTTTCATATAAACGAACAGTCTGAAGTTTTTAGTTAAGACAATGGCGTGAGTAAAAAGAAAATCTAAAAACCGGAAAACTTATTTTTGAATTAAAAATACCTATTTTGGCCAAGCACAATACTTCATGGGCGAATATGTGAAGGAGGTTTCGCTCCCCGAGCCCTGAAATCACATACATTAAAAATAAACAAATATTTTAAAGGGTAAATCATAAAATACATAAATTATTAAACTGGTACAGCTGCAGTGCCTTATAGGGGAAGTACCCCTTCCGCTCGACCGATTCTAACCAAAAAGGGAGGTGCGATACCACGATAGGGCCCTACCTACAAAATTTCAACCTTCTACGACCCCAGAGCACCGTTTTTGAGTTCTGTGTGATAAACATACGTATGCAGACGTCACGAAAAGATGACTTAAAATGGATCCAGGGGTGGGTTTTTTTGTTGTTTTTTTTATGAGCACCTCAGGACAAGATATTCACCCAACGCAAAAGACTGGAAGAATAGAAAGACATATGGAGTGACAGGTTATATCAAAAAACGCGCTTAGAGACAGAAGAAATGAAGGCGCGACTAGCTAACAAGGGAACAACAGAAAGCGATGAAAAAGCGAGAACGTAGAGGGAACACTGTAAGGGATTATCAAGGCCAAGGCTAAGAAAATTGAAATAAAAGATCACGCGTTTTGAAGAAGAAAAAAAGCATTCGAATAAAATGTGGTTTGCGTGACAAGTGACATTTAAGGTAGGAGGATGAAAGGGACACAAAGTAGATTGAACAAGAGCAAAGCGGAAACGAGAAGCCGGGAGCAGATTATGATTAAAACGAAGGTGAATTATGGGAGAAGTAGCAGAACGGCTGATACTGGGAAAATTGTTAAACCAAGAAGAAGAGGATCGGTTGTAAGGCAAGGTAAAAGGAGTTAGGGTTGGAGAAAAAAGATGGATAGTGATCAGTCCAAAAGTCACGGTAAGAACGAAAAGAGAGAGAGAGAGAGAGAGAGAGTAAAGACTTTGGGAAGGAAATCTGCCTATGAAACGACCATTTACGGCGGCCGAGCACGCTAATGAGTCAGCAAGATCGTTACGGCGATACCACAGTGGCCGGGGATGCAAAGCAGCTCAATTTGGATACAACGCGAAGCTAATAAATTGTAAATCAAAGAACGAATATAAAGAATAATAGAACAGGAAGAGGGTTCAGGGAAAGGAGACGCGATCGATAATAAAACCGTTTTCCAAGTCGGAGCATAGAAGGAAATTCACTAAATTGGAAGTTGAAGATATAAAAAGGATCGCACGTAAAATAGCCATGGATTCGACTAGGAAGACAGAAGAAAAGGAGGGAAGTTTTAATGACTCGGAATAGTTGAAGGCAGAAAGAGTAAAAACCAGCACCGACCCTTGAAGCAGATTTCGAACCGTAAAAATCGTGATATGAGCACGAAATAGTGAGGAAAGAGTGTGATTAAATTCTTTGGTGAAAAGCAGGACGTGGAAGAGACTTTATAAGGTAAAGAGAATAGGTTAGGGGAATGAGACAGTTGAGAGAAGTTATAGGTGAAGTATGGAGGAAGAGGACCCAGTGAGAAAGTGAAACGAGTCGTGAAGAGATGAGAGAGAGAATTGAAATCTTACAAGGAGAAAAACGTCAGTTGACCGGGGGATATATTGATAAGAATTCATGAGTTTGGAAGGAGAGATCTGCAGACGTCTAATTATGAACCTTTCACGAAGGTGAAGTCTTCGAATACCAAAAAAGAGGAACGAAGCCGGTTTCGGCCAGAAGAGCTGTAATTGGAGAAGAATTCAGGGCACCAATTCAGAGGCCGAAGACAAGAGTTTTGGATGCGATCAAGTTTGACCAGAAGGGAAACAATGGCATAAAGAGAAAAGAACAACGGTCAAATTTAGAAAGAATAAGGATCTATACAGCATGAGTAAAATATATGGATCACCATCCCGTTTGGGGGAAGACAATGCCTTCGAAAAATTAAGTCTTTTGAGAGCAGACGCGTAGAGTTAAATAATATGATCATGAAAGTATACTATTAAGAATGACA
This sequence comes from Icerya purchasi, assembly GCA_039619475.1. Taxonomy (NCBI): domain Eukaryota; kingdom Metazoa; phylum Arthropoda; class Insecta; order Hemiptera; family Monophlebidae; genus Icerya; species Icerya purchasi. The sequence continues at coordinate 447,414,692 of CM077116.1, read as the reverse complement.
TCGAGGTACGAGAAAGAAGGGACTTGATACACGAAAAGGTTAACACTAAGGAATGATCAAAAGGACGAAATGAAAAAACCATACAGGCAGACTTTTCGAGGGAAATAGAAAGGTGGAGAGAGGATAAAGCATTTTCTGAAACAGCAATGGAGTTATTAAGCTCCTCATTAGCCGAATACCGATCATTGGAAGAAGAATAGACGAGAATATCGTCGGCAAAGAATAGCGAACTAGGGGGATGGTTAAAATGGATATTTTTATTGAAACGTGAGATTCAAAATGCAAATGCAGTACTTCCATTTATCAACCGTTTAAGTAATCGGGGATGGTCGCGTTAAACATTTTTTTCGCGATTACAAGACTTCCTTTACTTCGCATTAAACTGATAACGTTACAAGAAATCAGCTCCGGAGTATCAGTATTAGCTAACAAGACGATAATCCGAGACCGGTACTTTTATAAGTTGCTCGCAGATTATAACAGCCCATATTCCGGAAGACCGAGATTAATAAATGCTTTTTTGTACTTTTCTGAACCGTTTTAAAAACTATCTTTTAAATAACTGTAACCGATTGCGCACTTTATCGAATTTGATGACAACATGCTGCAATTTGATAACAGGGAGGGGGTATCAAAACCGAGAGTGAACTAATATCGGTCGAATGATGATAAGTTCGATTTTAATCGCGATTCCGTAGACAAGAGAATCTGTAAAAAACCCGGCTTGTAGGCTGTTGCCGTCGTCAACGCCGAATTAAAAAGCATCGAAACCGGTAAAATGGACTGACCGTTTTGGCGAGCCGATATTTTATACATTGTTATCGAGGAAATGTCGCTAGACGAAATGCGATTGGTAAATTCTGTTGAGGGCGCTTTGACACGTTCGGAAGATTGCTTTCGACCGGTGTGATTTCACGTTTGCTAGCGGAACGCGTAACGACCATTTACGATTAGTTTGTCGCTGTTTTATCGGCTCACTCGATTTTTTCGAAGCTAGAACTAGCAGCTCTTTCTTTGCCCCGAGAAATAACTTCATTACCGATTCACCGCTGGTCCCTTCATCGAACGGTTAACTCGTATCAGCCCTTTTTCACCCTTTCGTTCAACGATAAAAGTTGGCCGCCAAAGACAGAGGGAAAAAAGGAGCAAAGAGCTTGTGCGAAGCTTTTCAGCGAATAACCTTCGCCAGCGCACAATAACAGCAATGCGGAACAACTCGCCTCTGCCAGTTAGTTCTGGAAGCCGTTGTGTTTTAATAATTTCAAAGAGCGCCGTGATCAGTTACGTTCTTGATGAAACAACAGAGCTGTTCCTTTTTTTTTTCACAGTTTTTCTTCTTTCTTTTCCACTACCGAACTCACTGAAATATTCATAACCTCGCCGACGACGGGACCATTCTTTTCCCGCCGCAAAAACCGTCTTTCGCTTTAACCTATTCCGTTCGTACCTTTGCTCGCTCCGAAAATCCCGCCCACCGTTCATTTATCCTCTCCTCGTAACGCAGCTTTTTTTTTTTTTTTTTGTTCTTTTCTTTTCTAATTCAAACGCCTATCGATGCAAAAATCAACACGGTATTAGCCAGAAAACGTTGCCTTTGCCCGAGTCGAATAAAAATCGATTGTTGACCGGCGCGCAATTCTGCATTGTCTCCGTTCACTTTACTCTTTTTCTCGATTATATTTGCACGCACGATGCTCCATTAAAATCGACGTCATGCTCGCAACACTTTCATTCTACCAGCACTGCTGCTCGACCGGAATTGGAATGTTCACTGAACTTTTTCCTTTTTTCGTACACTTGTGTCGCTACTTTATTCATTCGCTTTTTTTTACATCGCTTCTCGCCTTCTTTCTTCCGGCTCGTTACGATTTTCCTGCGTGTCCGCATTTTAACACGAAAGCTAATCAAAAGCTCTAAGACCAAGCGAAAATCGTATTCATCCTCTTCGTGTCTCACTCGGTTTCAGCGGGTGAATTAAGGTGACTTCGTCATTACACTCGTAATCCGAAACGCAGATAAAATGCGATTTGAACACGTTACACATATTTCAGCGAGAAATAGGTGTGAGTCGAATCGCGTGGTCCGGTGAATTTAAAACAAAAAAAAGGCATCTCTCTACCAGAGCAGCACAAAAAATTCCGATATTCCAAAATTGAATACCATTTAAAAGTACACAATTGATGACATAGCTGGAGAAGGGATCATAAATTTACTCGGGGTCACTGTTTAAAAGATAATTGGTGAGAACTATTAACTTCTTATTCAATTTTAAGCTCCGAACAATAAGCGTATAATGATAAAAATTACTTTGGCATCTAGTTTTTTAAATAATGGTCAATGTGATTATTAAGTACATCAACACCACTTCTGTATTCGTCTTTAACAAAACAACAAAAAAGCAACACGATTAACGGAAATTCATATTTATAAATGTTAAAATATTAATATACCACCAACATGTTTCGTAATATAACCTACATTATATCTAGTTTTTGTTACTACAAAATATGTTGCTGTTGTAATATTTTTGATCATTTATAATATTTCAATATTTTAACGAATAATACACGTTAATCATTATAAATGATCAATATATAAAATTTCGTCAGATGAGCAGCGACAATGTCGCGAATTGTTTTGTATAACTCTTAGCGGATAAAAAAAGAATGGGAATTTTTGATTACACATAAGAACAAAATTTTGGCACAAGGATGATTTTCTGTGCCCCCCCCCACTCTCCCACTCTCCCGCACTCTCCCTATTGGAACTCATTAAGCAGAATTCTTCCAATCATCCGCAGTTTTTGTGCGATGGCATTTTTAGAGTACTGCTGACGCAGTATTCTACACACATATGTATCAAATCAAAATACCTTTATTGAGAAAATTATGCATGATTAAGATATTACATAAAATTAGTTATTTATAAGTAAAATTTCCTCGGCCCATGAAGAGCAAAGGTATCCCTTAACCGTTCCCATTCTGATCTATTAACTGCTATTTTTTCAAAGTTATTATTATTTAAAAATTGGTTTATTTCGTCTTTCCATCTACCTTTCTGATGACCTCGTTTTCGTCTGTAATGTGAAAGATACCAAAAAATGGATTTATATGTCCAACGGTCGTCTCTTAATCTTATTACATGGCCAGCCCATTCCCATTTTCTCCTTCTAACATAGTTGACCACGTCAATATTATTACCTAAACGCCGTTTTATTTTTTTTATTCTTATTCGATCTCTTATTTTTATATTATTAAGCATTGATGTTTCTAGTGTTTTTTACGTTACCCTTAGTTTATTTATAATTTTTGTGTTCAATGTCCAAGTTTGGCACCCATAAGTTAAAACAGGTAGTATGCACATGTTAAAAATTTGACTTTTATGATGATTACTGAAAGGTCCTTTGAATATTCTTTTTAGCGATCAATACTTATTCCATGTCTTAATAATTCTCGTGTTTATTTCTTTTTCCATCTTATTCTCAAATGATAATTGTTGACCTAAGTATGTCGCTTCGCTCACTACTTCTATTAAATTATTATTTATCTGTATTCCTCTCTGGGTTGTAGTCTTAGTTAATATTTTAGCTTTTAGGGTGTTAATAGATAGTCCGACTTTTGATCCTTTCATGTCTAGCTCCAATAGCATTTCCTTCAGTTCTTCTAAGGAAGAGGATAGAAGAACAATGTCATCTGCAAATCTTAAATTTGATAATTTCTTACCATTTATATTTATTCCTTTATTTTCCCAGTTCATTTCTCTAAAAACTTCTTCTAATGTACAATTAAATAAGATTGGAGAGAGTGGGTCTCCTTGCCTAACCCCTTTATTAATTGAAAAGTATTCCCCTTTAATATATATATATATATATATATATACTACATATTATAGAGAACTATTAATTATTTTTATATTAGATAACTGACTAGGAGAATTATTTATCTTAATTAGGCATAATATAAGCATATCGAAATGTGAAGTAAATAGCTGTGTTACATGATTTCATCATACATGATTCATTTATTGCATGAGTAATCGCACAGAGCAATAATTGTGACAATTTAGTCACACTTCAGTCCTACTTAATATCCATTCTCTATGTGCATACACACGTTCGGTAACTTCATTCCGTTTAGTGATTTCCGTTGTTATCAAGCGGGCTGTATTAATTTACAATTATGCCTAGGAAGTGCGTAAGTGATCCCGCGAGAGCTTCTGTTGATATGTGTGTGGTGATTTTTGGAAAATGTTACGAACTGTATTTCGGTTGTAAAGTTAGCGATCAAGATAAGAACTGGGCTTCTCTCATATTTGCTGTTCAACCTGTGTTAAACGTCTAATAGGCTGGGCTGCAAGCGTCACGTGAATTTTGTGCCATATCTATAATCTGGCGTAAACCTCAAGGTTATTTATGTTTGATAACTAAGATAAAAGGAATTAGTACTAAATCTAAACCACAGTGCATTTGACGGTAGACGATGAATCGAAATATGACATTACTGATGCGCAACATGATCCGACTTATAGCACTAATTGAGCTTCATCTGATAACTCAAGACGAATTGCGCGAGATTTAAACCTTTCAAAAAAAAACACAAGCTGAGCTCTTTTGGTTTCTAGGATAAAAGGCTGGAATCTACTCCATGCTGACACCAAAATATATTTCTTTCACAATGGTCAGGAAGAGTTTCAAGATTTTTATTCCGACGAAAATAGTTTAGTATACTGTAACAATATTTTTATGCTGTTACGAATGCACACTTAATCATGAACATAATCTTACTGATTGGTGTACTAATTCGTCAAAAACCAGCTTAAAATGGTAACAAATTTCTTCCCCTGTGTGCCATTGTCATATGCAACAGACGTGAAAGAAACAAATGACAATATGAAAAAATTCACTATAACCGATACCGTTGGAAAGTACGTTTTGATTTAAAAGTTGCCGCGTTATTATTAACGGATTTACTATGCACGAAATTTTGTTGTTTTTTACGCGAATGGAACAGCAGGGACAAGACAAATCATCATTTAAAGAAGGAATGACCTAAGCGTGAATTAATTTTTTCCTTATAATGTTAGACTAGTTAACAAGGAAAATATTCTTTTGCCTCCACTTCATATCAAATAGGACTATTTAAAAACTTTGTTAAGGCGATGGATAAGGATGGTGCTGGCTTCCGTTATTTACAAATTCCCTCGTATTAGCGACACTAAAATCAAGCAAGGTATTTTCGTGAGGCGCCAAATAAGAACACTTTGATTAGTATTGACCCAAGTGGAAAAGTCAGCGTGGAACACACATTTACAAACGCTGCAGAAAACTTTTTAGGAAATAATGAATCTCCGAATTACTACCTCCGACACATTGTAAGTGAATTATTTCAATCGTATAAACGAAAATGGGGTGTAATATGTCTTCGAAAATTCGATTTTTGGATTCACATTTGGATTTCTTTCCGGACAATCTCGGCGCTGTCAGTGATAAGCATGGGGGGGTGGGGGGAATAGCAGTGATTGAAAATAGATACCAGCGACGGTGGAGTGCAAGTATGCTTGCAGATTACTGTTGGACGCTAAAGTGAGATGTTCCAGATGCCAAATACAGAACAAAATCATTAACATCGTCTTTTTAGGTAAGCCGAAATGCCAATCATTCATTTAAATTTGTAGTTTTTCTTTCAAATTTTACCTACATGTCACACAGAAAACAGTAGGCGATAGAAAAAAACTAAATACATATTTGAATTCGACTTGAAAAGCTCTTTTAGGATGATCGCATATTTTGTTAATAGTTTGATTTTGTTTCTACGTGTTGTTACATTTCCATCGTGCCAGAAAAATATCGATTAATAGAAAATGTAAGGGCGAAACAAAGTACAAGTTTTTTTTTTTTTTTTTTTTTTTTTTGGTGAAAAACAGGTGTTTCGTTATGGCTCATTTCAGTTAAACTGCCCACACTATATGTTAGTACGTCCACTTAAAAACAAGGTAAAACTGACAATAAATCAAAAATTCTGTAATTTACTGAAGTGAGCGTAACAGAAAATCAGAAGCACTGAAATAACATCGACAAAATAAAAGAATGCAAAAAAACAAAAATATTAATAATAATTGTGCGGTGTTATCCGGACAAGAAAGTAAACAGCGAAGAGAATATGACGAAAAGTCTTTATATTTAAAATTCTTCGACGTTCCTACTTGGGTTATCGTTTCCTCATCAAACGGTTGCCAATTTCCTCTTCCTCTCTTAAGTCTTCTTATTTCTCCATCTTACGTAGCTAGCGCTTTTCTGGCAACAAATCTCTCATACTATCTCTTATGTCCGTCTCATTCTGTTTTCTCCGTATACATATATACGTTCACAATAAACGCCCATATTTCTCCTTCAATTTTTCCTCTTTTCTTCATTCTATTAACTGCTATTATTCTCCGATTCCTCCTAAACCTGTCCATAATGTTGTCAGATCAGAATTTTTACTGAATCTAAGCTCTTATTTCCTTAACCATTTTTCGATCTTCACTAGTGGCTCCAATGCACCCAACGGTGTTGGTGCAGCTTTTTTCTCTCCTTCTCTAAATGATGTCGAATCCTTTAAACTTCTCTCCTTTTGCTCTATCTTCTATGCGGAGTCCTCTGCTATTCTGCGTGCCCTTCTTTTTATCGGGTTCTCTCCTGTCTCTCGCAATATCCTTATCCTGTCGGATGCTCAAAGCGTGCTACAGTCTATCGCATCTCTTCTCCCTCCTCACTCAATCAATTACGTTATTCTTCTTATTCGCTCCTTGATTCATGATCTTTTCCGTTCACACTTAATCCAAACGGACTTCTTTTGGATACCGGGTCATGCCGGAATTGAGGTAATAAATTAGTTGACTCATTCGTTCGTTCTTATTTTCTCTTCTTCCAATATTACCCTTCTGTCTTCAGCTTCTCATTCCAAACTATGGTTTGACTCTTACGTCTCCTCATTCTCCAACCCGGATTCCTTTTTCTTGTCTATTCAGTAACAAATGTCCGATGCGGCGAGCTAACCCGTGTGGCGCCTCAAAAGTAGAGAGAGCCCACACTGAAGCATTTTTTACGGTGCTTATTACTATCATTGCTTCGCCAACGTTCGTTCCAGTTCATCTTTAATGCGCTTCGGTGGAAGGTGGCGCTTATAAGTTTTGTGTAAGTGTAAAAAGAAATTTAACGTCTTCCCGAGTCCCCCCCCCCTCCCCGGGTTTACTTTGAAATCCGTAGTGGTGCATTTTTGTGTTCTTTTTTTTTTTTTTTTTTTTTTCTTTCATTTCTGACATACGAAAATTATATTTCCTCTTCAAGGGGAATCTGTAAATTTCTCATTATTACTGATTCCAAATCTGCGCTGCAAGCTCTCCTCCTTCCCACTCGGCTAATGATATCATTCTTTCTGTTTCGTGCCTCTATCTCCAACTTGCGCTTAGCACATTCTATCCTTATTGACTTTTTATGGGTTCCTGGCCACACTGGCATTGAGGGCAACGAAGCAGCTGACTTCCTAGCTCGCTCGGCGTCTCTCAATGGTCCATTCCTCCCGCATTTTCCTGCCTCAGACATCCTTTTCCTTTCCGAAAGTCTCCGTACCATCTTTTTTGCCAATCGCTCCTCCCTCTACCTCCTCCTACAGCCTACTCCCAATTCACAGCCTTGGTACCAATTTCTTCCCTTTTCTCAGCGCTCGGCTATTGTTTCCTTAATCAGACTGAGACTTGGTCTCCTTCCCTTTTCTCGTTATTCTTTTTCTCTTTCACCTTCTCCCTTTTGCCCTCTCCACTCTACTGATCCTCCCTTTATATGCAACCCCAACCATATCCTTTTTGAATGCCCCGCTCTTTTTCCTGAGTGCTCTCATCTATACGCCGAACTCTTGATCTTCCTACCCCTTTCAATGCTTCCTTTATCCTTTCCTTCCCATCTCTAGCCGTTATCCCCTCCTTCTTTTCTTTATACTCTCCATCTCCGATCGTCTCAGAATCTCAGTAGATGATCTAAGTCCATGTAGTTGGATCAATGTTGACACCGAGCCCATTAAAAAAAAATAAAAAAATAAAAAAAAATGATAAGTCACCAAAGTTTCTTTAAAAGTTTCTTTTAATCGCTGCAAAGAGATGCAAAAGAGACATTTCGTTATCATCGAAATTTCGAAAATCCCTCTAGGTCTGCTTCCATCTCAACAGTTCATTAATGTAAGTGAAAAGAAACAAAAAAAAGTCGATAATGTAACGCTCCAACTTGAAAATTCGAGAAAGCAGAGATCGAACGTAATCGAAAAATACTGGCGTCGATCGTTGGAGCAATAATTTTTTGCAGGAAGACGAGAAATTTCTAACTGCGAATTTCGCGCCGAATCTAACTTTCATAGATGAAAATTTTCAGTCATTATTATATCAAATGTTTCTTCGAGCAGGTGAGGTAACATTTTGAAGAAACATTTATTTAGTCGTTCAATAAATTAGACATATCCGAGTTCTCAAATTCAAAGCGAATTTATAGAAATTCGCGACGATTTTATTTTAAATGAAATCATTTCGAAAATAAAAAAATATATAACAGTGAAAGGTGTAAGTGTAGGAGTCCTAAGGAATTGTAAAAACTTGGAATTTTCGGTTTAGCGTACTTGCGAGGGCGAAACCTCTGCACCGCAAATGATAAATTTCAAGGATGCGCAATTGTAATTAAAGGAAAAATATCTCTCCTGAAGAAGCCATTTTAATGCATGCCATTCAACGAAATTTAGATCCACGCACTGCCGAATATGTTTTCGGTGCCATCGAGAAAAGTCCTAATTTCTTCAGACTTCCCCGAATTTAATGCAAAAATTATATATTGTAGAATAACAAAGTTTAACGAAAAGTGAGGATTGAAATAAGATGGACAGAAAAACCTGTTGCTGCAATTACTTTTAAAAAGAACTTTTTATTCATACATTTGATAGCGTATTCAAAAGTATGCCAGTAAAGAATCTCAAAAACAGCCTTTTTATATTCTAACAGATATTCTAAATAGCGGGGAATATTTCCTATTGCCTCGGAGTTCACGAACCTTTTCATTTTCTCGTCCACTCTTTGTTTATTTACAAGGAAAATTGATTTATCATCCGCAATTAAAATGGCTTGACGGTTTAAACACTTTCGAAGCCGTATCGGTCTTTCACGAGCGAAACAAGCAAATGAACAAATGCCGAAGAGACCAAGCAAATACAAGTCTCGCCTCTTAACAACAGACTACTAACACCAAGTCCAAAATCTCTGACAACTATAATTACTGATCCGATAGAAAAGTACGCTTGCCTTCGTCTAGCAGACATCGTCTCTAATCGATATCAAAAGAAGTCTAATATCGAATATATAACAATACGATGGGGTTTACTTTAATACGCTAAGAAATATCCACGTAGATTTAATAACAACCGAAGTTGATTTACCGCGAATGTATAATAACCGAACGATATTACAATACATCGCAGAAATGAAATGTAACAATTATGAACAGAAACCGACTGACCGGGATCGTTTAATTACGGGAAACAATCTGTTTTCGTGCAATATTTAATAAAAATGCGAATAATTATCGAATGTTTCGAATTCGGATGACGCAATCGTCATGAATGAAAGAATTATATCAAGCGATCAACAATTTCGTAAATACCAAAAATAAAAATCGTCATTTTTTGATAAAATAGATGATGCGATCGAAAATAATGTAGTCTTTAAAAGAATAAGTGCAATCTGCAAAAGTAAATTAGGATACCAGCGCATGGTGGAATAAGAGGGGAAAAAAAGCGTTGACAAATCAAGTCACCGAAAATAAAAAATACGAACAAATCAAATTTAAACCGGTTACCTAACTAAACAAAAAATGCATTTTGAACGCTTAACCGAATGTACCCTGATTTTGAGTATGAGTTTACAGGGTTAGTAATCCAAAGCAATTTGACTACAGCGTACGTAAAGAAATTTTCCATTTTTCAAAACTTTTATTTAAGCAAAATAACAATATACAAATTAAATTTTTCAGCGCCAAATTATAACCATTGTTGGCACATTAAATTTCACTCAATTTTTTTACCATTTTTACGTGCGAGGAACTGTATTTTTAGACTCAAAATACTTTGAGAAATTAAATCGAAAAACAAGTTATTTTTGAATACAGTATAATAAATAGATTTAGAAAGTTTTCCGTTGTAAATTGCTTTGTATTTTCAATAATGTGTGGACATTTTTATTTTAAGCTGTATTATAAATATCGGATGTTTCGTGTGTAGCATTTCCGGAATATTTCTCTTTTCGTAATAAGATTAATTTTATCGCCATAATAAAGAAATCACTAAACTTCCAACTGATGGGGCGCTATAATTGCACAATTGAAATTTTTCTGTTCGATTACCAACGCTGTATATTCAAAATCGGGGGCTACATTCGGTTAAGCGTTTTGAACGGATCAGTTTACACGTTGGAAAATATTACTTCAATATATAGAAGGTGACCGTGTCATGCAAGAGAAATTTTGCCTAGCAACTAGAACAGAACTTTACATACGCTTTAGAAAGTAAACATCATCGAATCGGATAAATGTCTGTAAAGGAAGAAAACTATGAAGAAACTGTTAATAATCCTCCTACGGTAGTGTAATTTCGAAAACAATGAGATTGTAAATAGACTAACTCGGAATTATTACACCTTACCGGTAAGAATATAATATCCTAAATGCACTAGGTCAGACATATATCACAAAAAATTCAATATTAAAGTTTGAAATTACTCGCATCTCTTATCCATAATCTCTATTTCCGTTCATCTCTTCTGGGTCCCCAGTCGCGTGCGAATTGAGGAAATTAAGCTGCTAAACTCATCAGCACGTTCTCACGCAACTCATTTCATTAGAAAGATACTTCCAAATAACGTTCCGGCTCTCTTCTAGAATTACCCACCATTCTCTCAAATTCTAACTTTCATTACTCGTCACTCCACAACCTACTTAACCTTTCCATGGTTCTATGACTCTCCTTTTCTCAGCGGTTCTTCAATCTCAGCAATAAGTCGTCTGCGTTTCCTATCATCGTTTTTCAACTGTTACAGCACCGTACTGTCCACCGCGTCCTTCTGATTCTTCCCTTATTAGTAATCTCGGTCATATTTTCTTCGAGCGCTATTAGCCGAGCGGAATATTTTTTTGGTAGTCGTTTTTTGAGGCTATTAACCTTCTTTTCTGTATTGTCCTAATCCTTTTTTCTTTTCTTACGTCACTAATCAATCAAACCAAAAATTTAAACCCTTCACACCTATAGCACTGAGTCTAGGTAGTTAACCTTTATTAGGGGGGGAAAAAAACTACTATCCTTAATAACATAAACTGGTTAAAAGTTTTAAAAAAAGATCAAAAAGAAGTAAGAGCTACAAAAATTCAACAACATCGAAAAAATTTTCACAATCGCCTCTAGAGATTACTTAGTTCCTCTTCCGAATCAATTTGTTTCTCAACAGTTTCATAAAACATAAAAATACTCTTTCCAATTTTCGAATTATCTGCTAGCATGATATAGGAGTATGTCTGAAGGTGTAATAAAAGAAACTACGGGGAAGTCTTTACAATTTAGGCAAAAAGATATAAACGTATTCTGTAAAAATATTGTGTCATGAAAGAACTCTTGCTCTAGAAATGACACATGTCTCTATGATGCGAAACATTCTTCCTTATTTCTGAATTTTGTAGACGTTTCTAGTGAAGCGCTATATTCAAATGTAGTATATCAGCTTTTAAACATTGCGCTACATTACCTGTAACTATTGCTGGTGTCGAGTTTTTCGACTACAAAACACGCAAAACAGAAACTCAATAGGAGAAAATCGGTTCAAAAAATTTACAGTTCTCGGTATTCACAGGAAAGTAATTGTGGATACCAAAAATATTTTACATATTTTTGACGGGAAAAAAAAAAAAAAAACCAACAAAAACACAGACAGTTTAAATTTTAATATTTCTTTCCTTCTAGAATGGTTATTCTGGTTTTGAGGATTTTTGTTTATTTTTTTTTTTTGAGTTCGGCCAATCGAGGGCAGCTGCCCAGGACAACTGGACTATATTAGAGATTAAATTTTAATCCGGTCAGAGATCGGTGAAAGAAAAGAGGCAAAAGGAACCAACTTTGAAGACGGCAAAACTAAGATATATGAAGCATCGTAGGGAGTAGGAAAATTAAGCTTTAATAGCCGAGCGTGCAGGATATTTACACGTTCGGAGGAAAGATTGGAACATAATATTCAAACAGCACGTGGTCAGAATCACAAACGAAAGAACAGTCGCTAGAGTGCAAAGGGCAATAAAGGTCCGACGGGGAAAGAGCAAAAAGATACCGTGAGAATGGGAGCAAAATATGATTGAACCGCAGACGGCAAATAGCAATAATGAAAAAAACGTTTAAGGGTAGGAAAATAATAGAGCCAAGAACAGAAAGGGGATCTAGGTTGAATAGAAAGGTAAAATGAGTTTAGAAAAGGAGCGAAGATATACATCCGACCAAAGTCTGACATGCATTCTTTCGGAGAGGAGGGAAGTACGTTGTGTCTAGGAATCTCTTTAATAATAAAGTCATATGAAGGATTTAAAAGGTAATATAAAGATAAATATTTTTCCTTTTTAAAAGTGGCCTAATATAAATATGTTTCTAGATTGAGAGTAATTAATGTTTCGAATAAAAATAAAACATAAACTTGTTTCATACGTTTTTCTGTTTCAATTTCTTGCGTACAATTTCGAATTTATCCGTACGTTTCCAATTCCCAAAAATACGTACGTCAGGGGATTGCTTGTAAACACCGTACCGTATTTGATAAAATTACCTTTCATCATTTGCTCTATTAATAGTCGATTGCTGTTTTATTTCAGGCTCATATAGATCCACGATTCGTCGCCTGTGCAAATGTTGTACACAGCCTTTGATGCACCTTGGACGTATTTTTTTAAGATTTCCTTGCACAAATCAACTCGATCCTTCTTTTGAACGTTTGCCAGATTATGCGGGATCCAGCGCGAGCAAATCTTTTTTACAGCCAAATGATCATGCACTATCTTATTGATTCTAGTCATACTAATCCTCAGAGATGCCTCAATCTCACAGTATGTCACATGATGATCTTGCTTTATTAGTTCACACACAGCATCGATGTTTTTTGGCACAACAACCGATTTTGGACGACCTTCACGGAAATCGTCCTGAAGCGAACGTCGGCCACGATTAAATTCGTTATACCAGTTTTTTTTATAGTGCTATAGGATGGTGTTATTTTGGCATATAAAGAATTAGGTTCATCGATACACTCTTGTCGTGTTAATCCGCGTCGAAAGTTATGAAAAATAATCGCACGAAAATGTTCACGAGTTAATTCCATTTTTTTGCTGAGATTTTTTTTCAGTTTCCTGTAATCAACCAAAATCGAGTTCAAATAAAAAAAAAATGTTATTATGAAAGTTATGTTAAAAAGAGTCAAATTTTCTAATGGAAACGTCAGATGGCGCCTAAATCATTCAATGTTGACAAGGCCAGAAATATAAGTAGCAACCTACGCACGACGCCTAAATATTTAATTTCGCATATAATAAGTAAAAATACATTAATATAAACAATTAATTAATATCAGTATGTTTTTACTTATTACATGTTAAATTAAACAATGTATGACAAAAACCTACATAATAATTTAATTTCACTTTTAACTGGGGACAGACACGATTTTCCAGCTTTAATTCTGAGATGTATGTCAGTCTTCTTTTAGTGAATGGCTTAGTACCGTTCAATTTGATTTTCCATTTAAGAAAGTACTTTTTTTATTCTTACAAAATTTTCTCTTAATCGATGTTTAAATGTATTAGTCCCGAAAAAAGCACAGTAAATAGCAGTGTCGTAACAGTGCTAATTCAACCTGTTGAAGTTTAGGGAAATCATAAGAGTATATAAATGAGAAACAGTCAAGTACGTTCCCCCGGGGGATTTTTGGTGGAGAGATGGTGTTGCTGATTTTTACCGAGGACTTCCTCCCTACCGGCTAATTATTTATAATGATGATGAGAAATTTTGGAAATAATGTTTAATTAATTTTTGCAAATTAGGCCCTCATGCCGTGCGATATCGAAGAGTTTTTTGATGTCAAGCAAAAACAGTCCAGTGTGCATGTTGAAGTTCAAACTCGGTTAACCCGTTTAATTCGTAGCGGTAGACAATTTATGTAACTGGTGAAATGATTTTTTTCTCATCACAGTGTTTTTTTATAGATATGGCATCAATTTCTCCGCTATTTTACTTAAGCGATTGATTAATGAGATGGGTGTCTATAATCCTGTTTTGGTATAAGAATTATAGTTGACTCTTTCCAGCATGCAGGAAAATGGCCTGATAGGAGATCAGAATTTATTACGATGGTTAGATTAATTTTTGCTTTATCAGGTAAAGTTTTGATCGCGAAAATGACATGTGTTATACCAATGGAATATGTATTCTTTAATTTTTTTTTTTTTTGATAACATCAGCCAGCGAAAAAAATTTAGGGTAACTGTTCGTATCCGGTGAAGAGAACAAGAAATGTACAGCATTGAGAATTTCGTTAGCGCTTTGCTGGAATAGCTATTGTATTTCGCCTATCTAAAAATAGATTTGCTAGTAGTTCAGTTTTGCTTACATGTGTTTGTGTATCCCGTCTTATTCGCGTACGTTAGCGCTGGAATGTCTGTATTCTTTTTAGAAATTTTTATTATTTTCCCAATGGAAGGGTCTCTGGCAGTAAATTTGAGTAGATTGTTGTTCCCTGCTCATTCTTATAGCTTATTTTTAACTAGCTGAGCAAAAAGTTTATTAGCGATAAGTGAAGAACGATTAAAAATTTTTTGATGCTTTTTTTTCTAAAATAGTTTTTTATTTTAATAAGTTTAACTCCCTCTCTCTCTCTCTCGCTCTCTCTCTCTCTAATGTTCTCATTTAGTAAGTACTCTTTAGCGAAATTTATTTCGACTTTAGACATATAGACATTCGCAGCTTTTATTACGAGCTCAAAGAACTTGTGAGCATAATAGTCTAATAAAAAATTGATCATAACATTGGATATTTAAAGAGCAATGTAGTTACAGTATTACGTCCGGTTCGCATTATTATAATTATAAATTAATAGGTTTTCTAACAGTTTGCAAGTAGCTTTAACTTTAAAATAGATTGGATTGTAATTAGAAATAAAATTGAAGCTATCGATTTGGTTATTATTAATGTTCATACTTAAGACTAGATCGATAGCGCTTGCACGTAGTTAAGGATTGGTGGGGTAATGTGTGGAGTAATGTGTGGGGTAATGTGTGGAGTAATGTGTGGGGTAATGTGTGGAGTAATGTGTGGGGTAACGTGTGGAGTAATGTGTGGGGTAATGTGTGGAGTAATGTGTGGGGTAATGTGTGGAGAAATGAGGAGTAAGAATTTAAAACCCGATTTTTTCGAGAAAAATAAAGTAGCTTGCTACCTACCTTATTGTTGTAATTGCAATCCTATTTTCAGCATTCAAATCTCCGGCAAGGATAAAAGTAAAGTAAGTCCCATATATCCTTGATAAGGTATCATGGATTGTGAAGTTAAGCTTTCCATAATGGTACTAAGCCTAATGGATCTAAGGAGAATACTGGGGCCAGTTCCTTTCTCTCGGCCGCCTTTACTTTCCCAGATTTCTCTGGTACCTAATTATTTCAGGCTGAGTAAACCTGGGAGCGATTCGGATCTGGAACGAGACAAGTGTCGAACTCGTACACATCGGAATCGATATTGATTTTATTAAACGGGACATAGCGCGACTGACAACTTAGTAAAAATTATTCAAATTTCGACCGCTTCAATATTTTTTTAAAGATGAAGCGGTTTTAAAGATGAGGAGTGAACCGAAATAGCCACTCCTCCGTCTTTGTTATTTCGATCACACACCGACAGAAACCCGGACAGTTTAAAACATAATTATTGGAGTCTATTTTAGTTTCACTTAGACTATATATATATATATATATATATCGACAGACTTTTCATCCATTAGCTGACCCAGTTCGACTATTATTTCCCGGCAAAATTATTTTAATATAGTCAGTTTGCTTATTCGTCTGTGAAATAGTCGATAGTGGTTTCGATAATAATTACCACTTTTGAGAACAGCTCTCTGGCGTCCCGGAATTTTTTTTCACATATTTTTTTAATGGTATTTATGAGCTTTGATACGTTCAGTTCTTTAAACAACTGCAGCATATCTGATAGATTATAGTCAGAATTTGGCGCATTTGTTGAAGATGTTTGCTTCGAAAGGATTTCTGTATTAGTTTCCTGACAAACATCTTGCTTATTCGCTCTGATCAGTTCTCGGGAGGCGAAATTTTGTTTTAATTGTCTCAGGAAATTTAGATTTTAATAATTTTGAATTCAACTACTTTATATAAAGATCGGGCATTCTTCTGAATTTGCTAGCTGTTGTCCGGAACAGTTTACACGTTACACATTGTTACGATGTGTTTTCGTAAGATGTGATTTCGCGCACTTTAATCAGTTCGAAGGCAAATGATAGTTTATGATGTACAAATGGTCGGTTTTTAAAACACTGAACAGGTTGGTTTTTTGATATTTTTCCAAAATTATACAACGCGCAGTAACGGACATGTTTAATTTTTGGTCCGCTATATTAATCTTTGTTGATAGTGGAAATGTAACTAGATATGGCGGTAAAATCATTCCTATTTTCTAAATACTTTTTATGGATCCGAGACGTTTTTTCGAAATTTGTCTTTATATCATTTACATAGATATCCGTAGCTTTGAGCACCATTTTAATTGCATGCTCTTAGCAGTATGCGTGCAGAAGGGATAGTTGTTAATTTATAGAACGCTTAGAAGTTTGCCCTAATCGGTTAGGCTGTAGGAACGCATATCGTTTCTACATAGTTTAACGGTGGTAGGTGGTGTTCCAAGCAAATCTTTTGAGCAGATTCTCGCATTACTGATGATAATACTCTCGACAGCGAGTACGATAGAAGGTATTTTAGACGTACTATTATTACTTTCATTAGTGCTACAATTATAATGTGTTTGGTTTTTATTCGCCGAATTTATAATAACATTATCATTTAAATTAATGACGCTAAATCCTGTTTTCCGTTTCTCTTGTTTTACTTCTGCCTCTTTGCGACATTGTTGATGCCGAAAGTGGCCTTTTTTGTTTCTCCTAGTTACACAGTAGATGCCTTACCGTCTGATAGAACTGCTACTCTGCGTAAGCTAGTCGACTGCACCATTTACCCACTTATGTGTATCAACATGACTAATCATCTACATCTCAAGAGATTCTTCATTTAGTCTTCTTTTCGTTTTTTTTTTTTTGATAATATATCGATATTTATTAATATTTATACATTTCCTCGTCAAGCTATATTATCGACGAGTTTTCTTACATCTAAATATGCCTACATTATACTACTTATATACTATACAATTTTATCGCCGCGCAAATATTTTATTACAAACTTATCCTATTTTTCCTTATTTCTTAAACTATAACTAATACCTATTCTTTATTTTATTTTTTTATTATTTTATTTATTTATCTTGTTCCGTCTCTTTCCCTTTCCCTTTTTTCACTTTTGTTTATTACCATTTCTGTACCCTTTTCCCTTTATTTAATACTTATTATTATTGTTCCTATATTTCCCTCTTTCTTTTAACATTCCCTTTATTTTCTCTTTTTTTTCACCCCGATTTTTTCCTCCTCTATTATTTCTCTTTTAGGCATTTTATTTAACAACTGCGTTATAATGTATTTGTCTGTTTGCTCCCCCATCTTTGTTTTAGCTAACGGCGAAATATAAATAGTTTTCCCTCAGTCCGTATTCTATTTTTATTCTTTCTTCCAATTCTATTTCCTTACCTGTCACATTATGTATTCCCATATCTCTTTATAAATAAATACATACCTCTAACGCTCAGTACGTCTTCTTTTTGTATTATTTCACTTTCAGTCTCGTATCTGTGATCCGATATCAATTTCAAGCATTTTATTTGCAGTTTACTTATTTTCCCCACGTATGTTTTCCTAGCCATTCCCCAATTTGGATGTTACCAGTATATGAGAGGGCGCGGACCATCGCCACCCAGAACTGACGATGGTATTCGCAGCGCGCACAACTACAAACGCAAGTGTTGATATACAACTATACTGCGCTGTCAGCAAAAGACGAATATTTAAAATAGTTTGTAGGTTAGTGGCGGGGTCACAAACTCCTTCTACCGTGGAAAAAAACATACTCAGCGGCGGCGGCACTGCAAATTAAATCCTTACCACTTAGCTGATAAACAACTAACTGTTGTAATAAAATAAACTTTAATAACAAACAATATAGATCAATAAATTAGATAAATACCTATTTAGAAACGTTTTCGGGCATAACCCATCATCAGCTAACACTAACTTAAAGGAAACTTAAAACATACTGAAGTGAATATAGGGAATACATGTGTATATATAGTAGATGTAAAGATACACATGTATTCCCTATATTCACTTCAGTATGTTTTAAGTTTCCTTTAAGTTAGTGTTAGCTGATGATGGGTTATGCCCGAAAACGTTTCTAAATAGGTATTTATCTAATTTATTGATCTATATTGTTTGTTATTAAAGTTTATTTTATTATACCATTTTAACAAACAGGATGTATTCACCTACATATTTAACTAACTGTTGTCCCCCCGAAATGTCGTACGAAAAACTACGCACGGTAAATCTCAGAACTGCTAAACTGAACATAGAAACTGTTTCGAATGATAATCGCGAACTTATTATTACATCACATGCGCTGAGAAAACGTCAATATCGGATATTTTAGTCAACACTCGTGAGAAAATGAATTCTAATATAGGTCCGATTACAATTTTAGGTAACAAAACTTCCTTTCACGAAGGAACAGTTGAAGATTTTGATAATACAATATAAATGGATATTTTGTTGAGAGATATTTGAATGATAGTTCAAAGCATAAGGGCGAACCAGTGCAAGATGATGATGAGTTCGATAACTGTGAGAAAATGGAATATTATATTACGTATATATCTGAAATTAACATAAACTTGGGGGGATATAAAAGTTGCGCGAAAAAAAAGTAAAGAAAGAAAAATGGTATTTTATTAACTTAACTAACACGCACAGATACTTGGTCGATGGGTGGTCTTGAATAGAAGCTGAAAAAAAAAAGAAAAAAGAAAAAAGAAAAAAGAAAAAATGAAAAAAAGTAGTATTGTTTTACGGCTTTGAAAGATATAAAATTTATATCGAGTAATCGAACAATACGACAATGCATTAGATAGCCGGTGATAAAAGTGATATTAATCAGGAAATTCCTTAAAAATCAGCGAAGAAAAACGAAACCAGCCGAAAAGGAAAAAGAAATCTCGTTAAAATATTGCGAAACAGGTGTATTTTCATTGGCATTAGAGCTCAACGTTTATCACAAACTCGGGGCGATATGGTTTGCATATCAACCCATTAGAAGGAGCTATTTAAAAAATAAATTACACCAAGACCGACGCGCGCTATTCTAAATTGTTTTCGTTTGCTATGTTTCATTATCTGTGAAAAAAAAAGTGTTCAAAAAAAAAAGTATCGACTTCAAAATTTACTACACTAAAAATGTTTAATAATAATACACTAAAAAGTAATAATTACTCGGTAAAGTATACCTTGAAGGAGAAATATTACGATTACTACTCTTAAACAACGTTAATAAAGTTATTAAGGTCGGTACTAAATGTTTCAACAACAGAAAAAAACCTCATACAATTTTCCTGTGATGTTTACAATGGTTGACTTTAGAGAAAACGAATAACTTGAGCACATTTAATACGGTTTTAACTAATTCGAATTCGATATACGAATGTTGTTGAAGAATAATCAAAATATCCCCTTACGTGATATTATTACTTTTTATCCGGTATTTTTTTTTTTCTTAATAGTGTACACTTTTAATAAATGTTTTAAAATTGTCCTCTTCACCCTAATGAGGCGGCCAATTGCGACGCCAATCACATCTTTTTTGAATGTCCATCTCTTTCTGTTGAACGCGGTATCCTATATTCTTGTTTGCTGAAACTCAAGCTTCCCGCTCCTTATTGTGCATCTTATATTCTGTCCTTCTCTTCACCATCCATTATCTCATCCGTCAGTTCCTTTATATTGTCCATATCTGACCGAATCAAAATTTAACTGACGGCTCTTTTCTTTTTTGTTGTTTCCGGGTGTAGGTTCTTGGCTGACGTGCCCAAATGGGGGATCTAAAAAAAAAAATAAATAAATAAATAAATGTTTTAAAGTAAATCCTAAAATCACTATTCTTTTGAAAACTGTTTTATTTAAATTCTATAAAGCAATAATAGAACTATTTAAAACCGAAATATTTTAATTTATTAAAGAAAAATTCTTTTCAAATCTCATTTGTCGGCATTTTCAATTAACAGTCGGAAAATATTTTTTAGTTCTCTTTTATATCAATTTTTACCAGTATTACCCTTGCAAGCTGATATTGTAAATCCGACATGCTACCGAGAAAATAGGAGAAACAGTTTTTTCGATTCGTCATTCGGATCTTTAGTTGTTTTTTTTTTTATTATTATTAATATCATTTACCTATTTGGACTTGTCAACCATGGACTACCCCCCGTTAATCCAGCACAATAATAATTTCCCGCCAATTTTCGTGCACTCGAATGAAACATCATTGGCACTGCTTGATTTTTTGGGGGAGAAAAAGAAAAAACTCTAAGAGAAGAAAACATTTGACGGCGCCGCCGAGATTCGCAAGATGGAGTGTACACGAACCCAGTTACTTTTCATTTTAATCTCTAATTAATGTACTTACACACGTCCTCTGGCGCATCAAGTGTGCTATTACACGCTCGTGTAATGCTGAAATAATCTGCGCTTTCAGAACGTGAACACACCGATCTTAATTGCTTGAGCGTTCCCCCGTTGTTCCGGCATTTTCATTTATTCGCCATTGTTCCCGACAGCCTTCTTCCGTTATCGAATATCTCTAATATCAGCTTAAGTTCAATTATCTAAATTCATTATTTTCACGATGTCCTGTAATAAGAAGTTATCAAAATCGTTTTTGATGAAAATTAAGAATAGTTTATTATTTTTTTTAATTAACATTTTTTGAGTTTACTTACTATGCAATGGGAAACTTTCTTAATTTCTTCGAAATGGACGTAAATTTTTATTTCACATCTTTGCATTTAGGATGAACAAATTTCTTACAACTTCGTGCAGCCCTCTGTTTTTTCGTATCACAAAAATTCTCGAAACTTTTAGCTGAAAATAGAATTTACACATTAATACGTTAAATGAAAAAAAAAAATTAAAATTTATAAGAAAGAAAAAAAATCGTAAAGCGAAAGGTTCAATAATAGAAGATTTAACGAAATAATGAAAAATTATAAAGAGCCAGTAAATGTAAGCTGAGATAATTAAGAAACCGAAACTACTAAAAAATAAACGGGGTGATATTAATAAAAATAAG
Organism: Icerya purchasi; assembly: GCA_039619475.1. Taxonomy (NCBI): domain Eukaryota; kingdom Metazoa; phylum Arthropoda; class Insecta; order Hemiptera; family Monophlebidae; genus Icerya; species Icerya purchasi. Next base: position 447,393,097 of record CM077116.1, on the reverse strand, counting down.
GGTCAATAAGATATATTCTAAATTAAGGAAAACAAAAATGATATCAAGTATACGAAATTATAATATTGTTTAAAAGAATTGCATTTTCTGCAAATTTCCGCATTTTACAAATTTTATTACTAAATCGAACCACCGATTTTATTTTTCACTAACTTTCCGATTTGATTTTTTTTTTTTCTTTTTCAAATTTTCGAGGACGCAGCGGCCATCACTGCTCTCTCTATCTGCGGCCGCTAAAGCAAAATAAACCATTCACAGTGCAAATCGTGTTTGTAATAATTTTCTTCCAACTTCATTACTCTGTTGACGACGAATATACATATAAGTTTCTTCGCAGCGAGCATTCCAGTCAGCGCCAATGACGAATCGAAGAGGGACAGAATTAAGAAATGGAGAAAAGGGAAAATTACAAAAACCATATCTGGGAGGAACGTAGATGAAAATAATGTCGAGGGGACGTGCAAAATTGGAAAGAATGGAAACGTGTACCCCATGTTAGGCAAGTTCGGACTAGAAGAGGAATTGAGATTTCGTGAGTGCGAAAGAAGATGGCATTCTTGATAATAATCACGGACAAACCATAGCCTCGAATAAGGGGTTGTATCATCTAATATTGATGGAAATATCAGGACAAAGCCATGTTTCAGAGGATAAGGACAACGCTGACATTGTGAATGTCTAAGAGATCCTCTAATGAATTGGCTGTAAAGCTATAACAATGCCATCGCAAGATGTTAAGAGAGACATGATGAACGAAAGAAACGAGCTCTAAGGCGAAAGTGTCAGAAACAATAGAAAAGTTAGTAGGAAAAGAGGATAAAGAAAAAAAGTTGTAAAAGAACATATAAAGAAAAAGTAAAAAAGGTGAATAAGTAAAAAAGAAAAAAAAATACAAACGTAAATGAATAAATAGTACAAAAAAGAGACATAAAAAAGGGGAAAAAAGAGAAATCGAGGCAGAAAAAAGCGAAGGGAAGAAACTGAATCAGAGAAAGGAAAAATTATAAAAGTTGAGTAAACAATACCTAATAATAAAAAGGCGACAAAAGTCCACCTGATAAAAACAAATTTGAAACTGAAGTTGCAGGAAGCAAAGAGGAAGACGGTAGCGAAAAAAATGGATTTTTCATCAGAATGCATAATTGATCGTTGCAGTTAGAGTTTAAAGCGAAGCGAATTGATTAAATACCGTAGCAGACTGCGGTAGTGTATCTCAGTTCTCAAAAAAAAAAAAAAAAAAAAAGAAAGTGTGACAGGAGTACATTGGTGGAAGGCGACATTGAAAGAAATGTAGCTGAGCCCGTCAGTAGATTTAGCTACTTCAGCGTTAGTGTACATTCGATAAGTAAGGAAACAATTACTACAGTTGCTGTTAGAATGTAAAATGCAACGAATAGAGTATAAACATTGTAACTCGCTCCATCAGTTTCACTAAAGTGAGAAAAATGTACAACTTATTGTAGTATAAAGTAGTAATAGTGTAACTCAGACTTGAGAAAAACATGCCATGAGTACACACTGGTGAAAGACAACATTGGAATAAATGTAACCGAGCCCGTCAGTAGATTTAACCAAGCGTTAGTGCACATTCGATAATTAAGGAAACAATTAGTGCAACCAAATCAATGGGCAATTCGCCTGAATGTCTCAAAATCCAAAATAAAGAAAAAACTACAACAAACACAGAAAAGAGAGAGAAGAGATACAACAGTATGTGCAAAAAGAAATATACTTAATAGGTACATAAATAAACCGGCATTTAGTTATGAAAGGGGGAAAAAAGAAACAGAGAGAAATAAACGAAAAGAAAGCACGAAAAGGTGCCCCGAATTTCTTTCTCTTAGGATTTATCGATGGGGTAAGAAGAGTTATTAATTAAAATCTATATTACTAAATAGGAAAAGCGGTAAGGACTGTCAGCAAGGGAAAGAGAAGAAGCGCTATTTTTGGATGCTAAGCGTTCCGAGATAGTTTCGGATAGAAAGGAAACCTAATGGAAAAGGAGTAAAGGGAAAAGGATTAGAAGTAGCTAAGGAAGAGAAAGGGTTAGAAGTAGCTAAGTACAGAGTGACTAATTTTGATGGTAAAGAAATTTCCAGAGGAAGACACAGATCCATTAAGAGTCCGTTCACTATAAGGAGAGACAAGACGGTTAGAAGGGAGATTAGGAAATCATGAAGAAGAATTGAAGTAGGGTTAAGCAGCAGAGTCGATAAAGTATACTTTGACATTCTGTTCGTATGGTACTTTATGCAGTTATTAGTATGCTATTCATTTTTTTTTTTTTGTATATTTTTATTTCTCCCGAAACTAGGGTGTTTTTATTAGTTTTTTTTCCCCCCCTAATCTTGTAATTTAAAGTAATTTAATACATCAAAACCGTGCCTAGATGTAGACACTGTTGCACGTTGGAGAAGGCATCAATACGCGTATAATATGTAACGTTTCGCAAACTTGCGTTACTTATAAATTTCTTTAATAAACTTTTTATATTCCATTCATTCATTCGCTCGTAATAAATTATTCTAAAGTGTGTCTGATTTTTCTCTTTTTTTAATATTAGATTTTATTTTATTTGTAGGAACATTGTCATCGAGAATCGATCGGTGCGCGACGTTGATATTTTTTCCACCTCCTGGTTAACTTCGGATGAGGCATTTTGAACTGTGGTGTCTTAAAAATTTGCTACTGTCGATAAATCCAAAGGTCTGACATGGTCAGAACAAAGTGGTCTGCATACAAGTTTATATTTCTAAATTATTTGTAAGTTGAATTCTAGCGCGCTATATATAACGAACTGAAGTTACGTAAAAGAAAGATATTCGTAAACCCCAACACGCGATAATAAAAAATAATACAGGAGGACGATCAGCTACTTCGCTATACGAAGAGAATAGATTACCATTACTCCTTTTGTTACCCTGTCCACATCCGACGGATTACCAATCCGATTAACTTTTCTCCAACGTCTCTAGGTGAAGGTTCTCTTTAGTTAATGAGCCGGAAAAAAAAAAAAGAAAAAAATCTGATAAACAATTAGTATTATATTTTACCGAATGAATTACAACTGAACGGCTGACGCACTTCTGAGGATGTTTAATTTTTTAAATTATCTGAAAAATTAAAATGTTAGCAAAATAATTATAATAATAATAGTAAATTTTGAAGTAAAAGGTGTGGAACAAATTAAATTTTATTATCGAATGAACAAGTTTATTTCAAAAAGTACCTAATATCATCATCAGTAGTATCCGATCGAAGGTGAGATTTTAACCGAAGCTGAAAATATTTAATGGGATATTTACTTTTTATTGTATAGTTGTTGTTTTTTTTTCTGTTATATTTGATATATAATTTTAAACTTGATCATTTTCCGTTAAACAATTCTGAGAAATAAATTTTAATTGCTACGCACGAATTAAGTGAACCATTTTACATTTGAAAAAAGCAAAATCGATCTGGATTCGGAATTTCATTTAAAAGTTTTGTTCGTTAGTCTTTTGAAGTTTTTTTTTTCATCTTTTCCATATTTGTTTTGAACATGTATTATTATTATTAATATAATTATTATAATTGGCCAATTAACTTTATCTTAATTTTATCTGGTTAAATCTAGTGTAAATATTTAATCTAATTTTTATATATCCAATCGTAAGCCCTGAAAACGAATACTCCTCTAATGGAGCCAATTCCAATCGGTCATATGCTACTCTTCTGAACTGTATACGTGTGAACATTTTTAATATTTATCCTACCTCAGCTTTTGTCTGTTCCTTTTTCTTTCGGTTTTTTCCATTTCACTACTGATAACTCAACTATACGTTCTGCATAATCTCACTAGGATATTACGTTCGGAGGAAAGACTGGAACATTCAAACAGCACGTGGTCACAGGACCGCAAACGAAAGTACAGTGGCCAGAGTGTAAAGGACAATAAGGTCTGAGGGGCAAAAAGCGATGCCGTGAGGATGGGAGCCAAGTATGATTGAACCGCAGACAGCAGATAGCAATAATGAGAAAACATTTAAGGGTAAGAAAATAATAGAATCAAGAATAAAAAGAGGATCTAGGTTGAATAGAAAGGTAAAATGAGTTAAGATTAGAAAAGCAGCGAGGATATAAATCCGATCAAAGTCTGACATGCATTATTTTGGGGAGGGGGAAAGTATGTTGTGACCAGGAATCTTTTTAACAAAATGTGAGGAGTGTAACGTGCTAAGGAATCCACCGTTTCCATTACGATCAATACCCGAATGACTTGGAACCGAAAAAAGGTTGATATGGAAATGGAATGGGAAAGGGAAAGACTATAGATGAAAGAACGTATACGGAAAACAATAAAGTCGAGGGAATATGAGGAAAAGGAAGAGTATATAGCTTGAAGAGCACTTTTGGAGTCTGTAATGATCAGGTATCTACCAGTGGATCGATTTAAGGAAGCGAATATAACGGCTCGTAGAAAGACATAAAGTTCCGCGGAGCAGATAGGATTGAGCGAAATTACTGGCCGGGGGAGAAAAAAGAAGCAGTGCGCCTGAACTCTTCGAAGCAATCAGTAAATATTAAAGAATGAAGAGGAAATGAGGAATTAATAAGAAAATTAAATTCATGATTGGCAGCTGCGGAGCCAGAAGTTTTAGATGATGAAGGAAGAGAAGAGAGTTTTGGAGGGTGAAAAAACCCGAAGAAGTTGAACCTAAAGTAAGGAAATTTACTATGGGAAATAGTTTAGGAGGAAAATATAAAATTGTTCGAAAGGAGTACTGTGTATTCGGGCATTATTGAGTTTAAAAAAGTATGACAGCAGTTTCTACGGAACGACGGTCGTCTCTGTCCCAGAATCGACTTTTTTTCCGGTTCTTATAAAGCAATTTACTTTTCAAGGAATAAAGCGGGAACACAGTTATTTTTGAATGTGATAGCCTTAAGAAATGAGAATTCTTATGAAACGGTTGTCTCAGAGCTGTTTCCTTTTTATTGTTACAAGTTAATCAGTTCCATGGACCAAAAATAAATCTATATACGTGCATGTATCAGTTGGTATGTTTTTTCTTTTTCTTGACGTTTATTGCTTAAAATTCTACAAAAGTACATCAGTAACCAACGTTTAGGGTGCTTGAATAGTGAGATGAAATTTTTAGTTTTTCATCTATATTTCATCACTAAAATTGTAACAATAGAAGTGTTAACAAAACGCAATAGAAAAGAATTTTTCTGCAATGGCTAAATGTTCATACACTACTTTTAAGAAAAAGAAGTAAAAAGAAATGTCGGAATTCCCTTTTCGTTTCTAAAATATATAGTAATTTTCCTAAGAAGGACCAGATGAACGCAATGTTAACTGTTATTGACCAGTATATTACATCGAACTGCGAATAGCAAAACAAAAAATTCGTTTTATTCGTTACATTTTTTTTTTTTTCTTTTCGATTTTGAAAAATCGCACAGTTAAATATTACCAATCGATTTTGTTTCCCAAAACCGTTTTTTTTAAAATTGTGTTTCCCTTACAAAACATTCGGCCGTGGTCAATTATTTTCACAATGGGTAAATGTCTCTTTTTTTCATCTGCGCCTTTTACTTTTAAGCAAAATAGGAGGACCACATCCAGCAAACCTACCTAAAGAAAATGAAAATAAAAACAAAACATACTGAGGCCTGATAAGCAATTCCGAAGGAACAGGTGGAACGATCACATAAGTAATTCTAAACAAACGGGGACAGTCGTGCTGATTCTAACGATTGCCCATTTATTCCTAGTGACAGCTGATATGAGCTGTTAGGGCGACGAAGTATTTATTAGAAAAGTTCGCTCGCTAATCGAATAAAGGGAAAACGTTCCTATCCATCAAATGCAGTACAACAAAATTTATTTACAAAGGGTTAGAAAGCAGTTGTTAGTTCGCGTCCGAAAAATACGTAAATTGTACTCTCACACTCAATATAAAACACGTAGGTTACTAATTATTCACTGGTAGTTAGAAAATAAA